>OZ025296.1:208214865-209491531 GCA_964019185.1 Maratus speculifer
AGTTAAAATAGAAAAAGATTCGATGGCCATTAGAAATGTGAAATGCCATGGTAAGAAAGGTTTGAGAAAAAGTCTAATTGAAAGATCGTAATAGAAGCAGGAGATCCCAAATGTCTGTTGCAATCGTAAATGAGGTAGAATTCGATGCCAATACTCGGTGGAAATCATCAGATCATAATGAATCAGTACACTTGTAATATCACGATAAATTTAAAATTTCATCTGGAATTTCTTTCTCCTTTGAGGATACTGTGCACATTGTTTTGCGTTGGCTCACAGCGGTACTTATAAGCTATGTGCGTCATAATGAAAATTTGTAACTCTTGGACACTAATTCTTTCTTTTAAGCGAGCTATATGATACCATAAAAATAATACTGTCAATTTTAGCGCCACCTGTTGGCAAAAAGTGTAACTAACATAATTTGTTTGTTTCATCAAAAATACAAATCCCATAAGTTTCTAAGCATTTCTGTGAAAACCGCATACTTCTATTGTTTATAGTTTCTTAATTATTAGCATTTGAAAACTCCCGGAACTTCTGGATCACCCGGTACATTCTTCATATTTTAATGGAAATATTTTCCCATCTTGACTTACTGAAAATCAATTTGATGTGCATTAGAATAAAGGATATAATGCAATTTCATAATTTTTTTCTGCTAAAATAAGTTTTTCAAATTTAAAAATACATTTAAAAGCACATTTAAGAGTAATAATTATTAAGTTGCTCCTATTTTTAAAATTATATATAATCAAAATTTATTTTCTTTATTGGAAAAAAATTTTACTATTCGGCCGGCCGAATATTCGGTATTCGGCCTAAAATTTGGCCGAATATTCGGTATTCGGCTATTCGACCAAATCACTATTCGTCCCATCCCTAGTATCTATAAGGTTAGTAGTTCTGCTCAATCTTTAGATGGTGCAAAAAAGTTTATTTTTGTTTTTTTTAGAATGGTTGATGGAACCGCCAGTGTTATCTTTAAAAATAAAGAGGGCTCTAGAAATGCTGACATCTACTACCGCCATTTCGTATAATAATTTTGGAATTATTTAATTGTAGAATTCTGCGAGTAAATAAGATGAAAATAACTATTCAGTTGTGTAAACATAGCCATGCATCCTCAAGCATGTTACAAATAGCGAAAAGAAAAAAAAAATGTAAGGAAATAAATGAGCAAGAAAATATAATTATTTCATGTTTTGAGAGAAATATTTCTCTCATAAATATTCATTATCATCATTCAGATATTTTTTTCAGGCGATACAATCAATTTTTTCCCCAAAACATTCGGAAATACAATTGATGGCACTTTTGTAATAAACATTTATAGGGTTTTTTTTTTTTTTTTTTTTTTTTTTTTTTTTCAGAGTTTAAGTTATTCTTATGAGAAAGTTTTACGTTGAAAACATACAATTTAACATAATAATGGATAATTTTGCTGACAGTTTATTTTGTCACACAAAAACTTAACAAGATACAAATCTAAGAAGGAGAAACAAATAACCCCCCTTTCTTCTCCAAAAGATGCTGAAAAGTATGTGGTTTTTTATATGCTTACGAAATGTTTATTTTTTGAAGATACTATTGTAAAAACTTTCAAGTCAGCAAAATAACGACATTTATGTTTTAAAATAAAATACATTCTTATATATATAAAAAAAAACCTTTACCCATTATCAGAACAAATTTTTACCGTTTGTTAAATTGTGTTTCTTTTCTTCTTCTTTAAAAAAAACATTTTCGTCTTCAAAGAAAAGAACCAAACAATGAAGTTTCCTTTAAAAAATGGGCGCTTTATTTTTTCCGGAATGTGTACCATTAATTAAAAGAATAGTTTTCATCGCTTTAGAAAGGATTTATCTGTCTAAAAATATCTTTGCTGGAAAAAAAAATCCCTTTTTTTTATTAGTAATTTATTATCAAAGAATAATAAAGGAAATATTCATTTATCACCTTTGGGTAAAAGGGTAATAATTTGCTGCTAAAAAATTATAATCATTTAAAAAAATTCCTTCGAAATTGTAATGAATCTTTTGTTATATTATACTCTATGATTAATTATTTATAATTCTTCCTTTGGAATTAACAATTTATTTCCGCATGCCTTTTTTTGAATGATATCTCATATATTTTATATTTTAAACATACATTTTTTAGTTAGTGGATAATTTAGCCCCTTGAAAGACAATGGGATATACAATCTAAGTTAATCAAGATTCCCACAAGAAATTTTTAATTAAATTTTACTTATCTAGCTATAGTGAAAAAAAGTTAAAAAAGTCTTTTCTTTATTTTGAAGTAATATTTTAAAAAATTGGTATGAATTCAATACTACAGAGCTGTAATTGTTTGTCCCTGAAAGAGTTAAATAAAATATAAAATATGTGGAATTTCCTCAAACCAACGAATGCAAAAACTTATTATAATTAAACAAGAAAATAAAAATTATAACTGAAAAGTACATTATGATACAAAACTACATTTTAAAAAAATGATTTTTTTGTTCATGCAAATTTACAAATTTTGTTTCTGAACACAATGTTAGGCATAAAAGGTCATTAAACACTCACACAAGTTGACAATCAACATTTTTGATTTGTGGATACAGATTATGTGTGCAATCAGAGGGTCACCTGGAGTTGTCTATTACACACAGGATATAGCCTGTAAAGCAGTCGAGTTTAAAAGAAAATCTCCAAATTCATTTGTACAACCTTACAAGGAGGCCCCAAGTAAGAATTACCAACAGTGAAGGTAAGGAGGGAGATTTCATTCATAATATAATATTCACATATTACTACAGAATTTTTCTTAGAAAAATATGTACTTGTGCCCATACAATACATACATTCATTCATACTTATATACATTTGCAGAAAAATGATGACATCCGCCTGTGAACTTGAAGTATACGATGGTACCACGTCTATGTTTATAGTTCAAATTATGTCCTTCGTTGATTCATAAACGAATCTCCGAAATTAAGTACATGAATTGGAATATGTGTACAGTAAAACAAGTAAATTAAAATTATTAACATGTATTATGAAAGAAAATGTAGTATATTATTACACAGTCTTCCCCACTTAATCGGGTAACGGATAATCGAATACCCCGCTTATTCGAATAAAATCCTCCGGAACCGAATTTAATCCCATTGGGCTGATGTTATTTTACTCCGCTTAACCGAATACTTTTCACGAAATGTCCTCGCTTAATCAAATAACAAATGAGTGAAACAATTTGAAAAATGGGTGTGAAAAACAAGTTTCAATTGGAATTTCGTCCACACTTTTTTGTCATTTTCGGTTGTTACACAGAAAACAAATTTCCAGAACTCACAGCATGGATTTCGCTTTGCAGGTGTATATCCTTGTCCTTTGTTGATTTTATCGAATTAATTTCAAAAATGGTGAAATAAATTGGACAGTAATTTCGATCAATTTTGTATTTTGTTTACTTTCGTTTGTCAAAGGACTTTTTTGTACTTTTTCGATTTTTTTTTACAGTTATTGTTATTAGAGACATTTTCATTTTCAAAACCGCTTCCCAAACTGAAATTATCCTTATTAAAAAATATCAGCAATAGAAATCGAATGTTAAAAACGACGACGGCTTTTGTACAGATCGATCTCAGCTATCCATTGCTAAAACGATCATTTAAAAATATTGAAATGCGATAGAGATATCTTTATAAATTTCTTCAAAAGGATTAGCAAATCCTTTCGCGAGATCGAAGTAGCCCTTTAATAATAATATGTTGTCACTTATAGAGGTTCAAGATGGTAATTGGGATACATTCGAAAAAAATCTCGTCCATTTTTTACTCTAGAATTTCACATAAACCACTTTCATCTACTTTTTAAAACCTGTATAAATTACGTAAATTAAATTCTAATAACAATATTTGGATCCAATTCACACGATCTGCATTAAATGTAATGTATACAAAATGCATGTGTTTACTGTCATTGAACTATTGCGTATTTACTTGTCATTTTATTTTATTTCAGTTTGTATTATTCTATTAAAGTTTTTAACGATTTTCTTCCTCTGGTAATTAAATCTACTATATTTAATAATTACACATTATATATTACAGTTATTACACATTAAATATTACATTTATATGCCTCCCCGTTTAATCAAATACCCCGCTTAATCGAATATTTTTTCTGGAACCATCATTATTCGTTTATTAATTGAAAAAGAAAAAAAAATCTGCATTCAAATTATCATTGTGGGCGTAGTATTTAAATTACTTTACACGTTTCGCAGATGTGGCACGTAAATTATGTTATACTTATAAATAGATAGACTAAATTATTTTTTGAATAAAATATCATATGATATTGCCTTTTATATGGATTTTGTAAGTAATGCGATACTTTTAAACTTCAAAAGAGACAAGTTTTCACTGATTTGTAAAATTTAGTTGTTGATGAGAACAAAATTAATGCAGTTACGAAAGACCTAATTGTATATACCTCTGAAAACGAGCTATTAAAAAATATATTATTTTAGTTTTTTAAGAAAAACTGCTAAAGCCAAAATAATGAAATATAGCTGTGGTAGGACAAGTTCATACGCAAGGCAAATAAACAAAGTAATATTAAAAATGTTTCTTAAAAAAAAAAAAAAAAAAAAAAAAAAAAAAAAAAAAAAAAAAAGATTTAAAGAGAATAAATTTGGTTCAGGGTGCAAACGCTGCTTTTATATCGGTATTGGTCCGTTAAAGGTTAAAAAATGTCTCGTGTCAGTTATAGCATTAATATTTCTTTTATCCATTTGTTAAGTTTCAGAGAAATACTGTAAGCTCAAGCTCATCTTACTCTTAGTCTGTTCTTTCCCACATCATTAAATTAAATGAATATGATGATGTGAGTTTAAAAACTCATCTTATCCAATTTTTTTTTTTAAATCATATTATCTCTACTAATCTGTTCGATTGGTAAACCTAAACCGAAAAAAGAAAAAAAATCAATCTGCAAAAAATTAGATTTATCCTACATTTTTGCCATTTTAAATATTTATAAATATATATGTAATAAAAACTAATGGACACAGCCAGAATTTTCTAGCGATTTTCCCAAATTTGATTTTCTGGATAAAATGGATTTTGAAACTCACGTCCTCATATATTTATTAAATTAAACATTAATAAGTTTTAAAAATACTTATTTGCCCTGTTCAGATATGGCGTATCGTCTGGCATTTTTAAATAAATGTAACTATACAATTAACAATCGTTGTTTGTTGAAATAGTACACTAGAATTTATTTGCTTTAAGTCAAAATTCCGTTTAACATATTTTTAATTTTCCTATTTTCAGGATTTTGTAAATTTCAGCTAACAAATTTATAACCTTTATTTAAATGAAATACTTCAAGTTCAGAAAGGCAGCTGTCATTATGCATATAAATGGATACCTATTTACATATTTATATAAATTAATATAAATATATACAATCGCGCATACAAATATGACTCTAAACTATCAAAAACATTATATTATATAAAATTGTTATTGTAAAAGAATCTAAATTTCTGGAAGTTTAATCTAGGAGTAACGACGTTTTGCATTCAGAAAAAAAAAAAAAAAAAAAAAAAAAAAAAAAAAAAAAAAATTCACTTTTTCTCAAAATTAATTTATTTTTCCTCAAAGTGTTTCCAATTTAAATTTTTTTTCTTAAAAGTCCTGATATTAAAAATTCGCTGTTTCATCTTATTAGAACACTATTATTATTCTTTCTGTGAAAATCTGCGTATCTATAAAATAACTATTAAATATCAATAATATTTAATACAGCATGTAACGGGCATTCTCAGATTAAAAAATATAGAAATTAAATAGGCAATGAAACATCTAAAATATTTTCTGGTTCTAAACCTGGTTAACCTGTTTAAGTTAATGGACGTTTTACGGAAGTTATGTCCGAAGTTGGCAAGTATGTACTGGCGTTTTGGTTGTTTTGTACACAGAAAAAAAAAAAAAAAAAAAAAAAAAAAATCCCTTTCTCTCAAAACCAATTTATTTCTCTTCAAAGTGTTACATTTTAATTTTTTTTTCTTAAAAGTCCTGAAACTAAAAATTCGCTGTTCCATCTTATTAGAATACTAATATTATTCTTTCTGTGAAAATCTGCGTATCTATAAAATAACTATTAAACATTAATGGTATTTGATGTAGCATATAAACAGCATTCTCAGATACAAATATGAAAATTAAATAGCTAATGAAATATCTATATTATATTTTCAGGTTATAAACCTGGTTTAAGTTAACGGGCAGTTTATGGAAGTTAAGTCCCAAGTTGACAAGTATGTACTGGCGTTTTCGTTGTTTTGCACACAGGAAAAAAAATATCCCTTTCTCTCAAAATCAATTTATTTCTCCTCAAAGTGTTTCATTTAAATTTTTTTTCTTACAAGTCCTGATATTAAAAATTGGCTGTTCAATCTTATTAGAATGCAGTGAAACCCCGCTAATTCGGATTAATTGGGACCAAACCCAATCCGGATTATCGAAAATCCGGACTATCCGGAGAATGAGAAAGAAGTGAAATAAGACATACTTACAGAAAATCACTTTTATATTAAACATACTGAATATTTACAGGTAGTAAAAATGTCTATTTTGTAATTATAAAATCTTCTGCTGGGCTAGTTTTGCATGACTTTTGCTGGCTACATGGTCACGCGTCCGCTTGCGCATGTTCAAAAGAAACTATTGATTTTTGTAAATGATTTGTTACTTAATTATGGCTAATAACGTTTAGTTGATCATCATTAATAATAGTGTTTTTGTCTAAATTATCACCATTTTCAACTTCTTCAGTTGTAAAGTGATTATTTCATCATCTGTAACTGAGGCGTAAACTTCATTATTTTTTGCTTCATTCAATTGCTAATGTCGGCGATATCAACATCTCAGAGCCATCAGTTTTTTTTTTTTTTTTTTTTTTTTTTTTTTTAACAAGCTTATAAAATTATTAGGTGTAATTTCCCTTTCATCCTCGCCTACTTTTCCTTCTGTTTCAAGCTTGCTTGTTATTCAAGAAACCACAATTTGTAGACCATAAATTCTTCCACGACTTTCAGAGAGTATTCTCAGCAACCTGCTTGCAAACCTTAAGTGATGCATGGTTTTTTCTTTAAAAGGTAACATCAAAGAGTTTAAATTAAAAAGATAAAAGTATTCTTCCGAAAATATTTCTGAAATAACTTTTTTAATTCAGAATACGAAAATTAAATGAATTAATGTTATCAAAATTTTGCCGATCGCTTCCCAAACTTTGAAAAAAGAAACTGACCAGACTGATCCGGATTATGCGGAGATCCGGATTAACGGGGTCCGAATTAGCGGGGTTCTACTGTACTAATATTATTCTTTCTGTGAAAATCTGCGTATCTATAAAATAATTATTAAATATTAATGGTATTTGATGTAGCATATAAACAACATTCTCAGATACAAATATGGAAATTAAATATCTAATGAAATATCTATATTATATTTTCAGGTTATAAACCTGGTTTAAGTTAACGGACGTTTTACGGAAGTTATGTCCGAAGCTGGGAAGTATGTACTGGCATTTTGGTTGTTTTGCACATAGTACGTTGGCTTAGCATGTTATTGATTCGTAAAGATAATAACTTTATGAATTTAAAGACCCTGCTATCAAATACAAGCAAAATTAAAGTATTTTAGGTTCTCTTTAAAAAATGAAGTAAACTCAAATTTTTCATATAAGGTACCCTGGGGTAATAACGCCAGGCGGGGTAATAACGCCAAGTGCTTATATTTTGCATAATTATGAAATAATCAGGTAAATGACACCCATGTGCTCTGCGCAGAAGGGTTTTGAGTCATATAATTCGCAAAAAAAAAGCTTCAAGTTAATTTGTTTCATTTTTAGGTCTTATTGTTTTTACAAACAACTAAAATTAACGCTTGATCTAAAATTTGCGAGATACGTTTTGTGATGTGAAGACTATCATTTTATCCGGAAATACTTTGTTAATTACATAAATTTGTAGTGCATTTCATGTACTTTTAAAATGTTGTTGAAGATTTTGGATATCTTCTCGAGATAATTTGTAATTTAAAATGTACTGCGCAATAACTATACCGGGGTAATAACGCCAATCCTTAGTTTAATACCCCGGTTGATTCCCTACAGCGGCCGAGCTACATCCTAAATACTGATTCAAATAAACACAGTTAAAACTGTGCAATGTTTCTTATATTTTTATTTAAATGGTCCTTTTTAAGCAAAAAGAAGCTCGCGGTCTGATATTCTTTTGCCTCACCCTCCCCTCTCCCACACCACACCTTTATTTTTCTTACACTTTCACAAAAAATTGAACATTTTCAATAGCTTAGAATGCAGTTTGTCAATTTCTAAGTTTGTAGAGTTTGTATTTTTAGAATTGGGCTATCTACATGCAATTATTCCATCTTATTTCATAGTTTTGTTTGCATGGCGTTATTACCCATATAGGTGGGTAATAACGCCAAATAGCATTGGTCAAGAAAAAACGCCATTACATTTTATGAATACATATCTGTTAAATTATTTTATTTTATATAGATAGTCAATGAGTTGCTGTATCAGATCCTATATTTGTTTGAAAAATACAATCTAAAACTAAGCCGTGAAAATTAGTAGAACCTTAACGTGGCGTTATTACCCCAGGGCACCTTAATATATAAATGTGGACTAATTGGATGCATCTTTATAATCACTATTATGTGCTGTTGAAAATAAATTTAACAATTTGCTTTTTCACAAGTCAATTTCTGACACAAATTTTACGCGTTAATCTTAGATTATAAATTATTCATTTATTGTTGAATTATTAATTTCGATGCTTTTAAATTGCAAGCAATGTATGTTTGATATTCCATCAATAAAGCAATATTTATTTTTATCAGCTTATGTATTTTTTTATATCGCACTAAAAAATAAAGAAATACATCTAAAATTTTAAAAGACTAATCAATAGTTTTGTTAGAAATTGAGCAAAATATAAGTACTCTAAAAAAGGTCAATCTTTTGAAAATATATTTTCATTTTTTTCGAAAACTTTTTGAAATACTGATTTTTTTCTGTTTTTTTTTCCTTTCAGGCGCATATGAATTGAAGAGAGATAACTTGGATTTTCTTTATTGATCTCCACTTATTCTATATTCGTTTATCTTATTTATGTAGCTGCAAAATTTCCCCAACGTTTCTGCTTTTGTTACATATTTTATATATTCTGTTATAAAGAGTGCTAGAAAATAAAAAGGACAGTTTTTAATGCTATAGTATTGTATGATTGTATGCTAATTACATCACAATTTCCACAGATATTATGGGATTATGTGTGAGCCAGTGGTGTAGTCGTAAAAAGTAACAGAGGATATATGCTCTACGCAGTGGGCATTCTCTCAAGACAGAGTATATACCCTAGAGTGTATATATTATAGCTTTTTTGAGAAACAGAGGGTTTACAGTGTACTTTGAAAAAATTCAGAAAGTATATGGCGTACACCGCCGTATACCTTCCACTACATCCCTGGTGTAAATTTTCTATGGCATTATGTGAATGTGTGTGATTTAAAAATTTTAATAATCTACATAATTTTTACCGGCGAACAGAAATGTTTTTATTTTTATTTTTTGTTATTCTATATTATTATTGTTATGTAATATAAATTAGGGTAAGCTATTTATTTGTTATTGTATAGTATAAATTATTTATACTTTTTTTAAAAATAGTCATTTGATTTAAATATGTAGTACTCAAATAACAAAATACAAGCCGAAAGCCTATTCTAGTCTTGAAAATACTAAATATACCTAAAGATTGTCTTTCAATCCCTCCAAATCTCCCGAATATCTCCCTTCCTTTTAATATCTGTAAAATAAAAGTAGCATTATATGCAAGAAACTGTTCTAATAATTTGACCGAAATTCAAAGTCAGTAAATGGATCTAAATTAGAATGATGATTTCTTTGGTAAATTAGTAAGTTACAGGAAAGAAAAAAATGTGCTAATGGAATATCAGAGATATAAGAATAATATTACTGAAACAAAACCCTTTTACAGAAAACTTATTTTATTGATGAATTTGTAAGCTAATAATTCACGGTGGTGAAAAAAAAAGTGCTATTGGAATATAAGAGGTATAAGAAAGATATTACTGAAGCAAAACTATAATAAAGAAAAATGATTTTATGGATAAATTTGTAAGTCAATTCACAGTGGGGAAAAAGGTGTTATTGGAATATAAGAGATATAAGAATGATACTACTGAAGCAAAATCCTAATGTAGAAAAACTATTTTATTGATAAATTCGTAAGCTAATAATTCACGGTGGTGAAAAAAATGCTTTTGGAATATAAGAGAGATAAAAATGTTATTATTGAAGCAAAAACATTTAAAAAGTGGGAGGATTAATCCATAATATATTGAATAGATTTTTTCTGACATAGATAACATTTATTCTTTGTCGGTGAAATGGAGTTCAATTTAAAAAATGAGAAGCAGATAGCAGTGATTAAACATTAAATCACGACTTAAACATTAAATCACGACTTTAACCGTAACACTACATAGAAGCATCATTAATTATAAAAGAAGTAATAACGAATAATAATAGAAGTAATAATTAATAAGTACATATAAGTAATAGAAGAATAACTTCTTTATCTTTTTAATTCCTTAAGCAAATTTATTACTTAAAACAATTAAATCCTTTATGATTAAAATAATAATTAAAACCTGCACTCTGCAATAGGTATCATTGCTCAAATAATGAAGAAAGCAGAGAGAGAGAGAGAAAAAAAGAATATCATCTTAGTAAAAGAGAAAGACATTAAAATTATGCATCATTAGGCTATTAATTAAACGTTCATTAATGAAACTGCGTGGAAGATGCATTAAAACGGTAATTTTCAAGTCATATTTCGCTCGCAATTTTGTTTAACTGATTTAATTAACGAAGAACAGATATTACCCGCAGTAGAAAAATCTGGACTACGCTGCAATCTGAGATTATTTTAAAGGTTTATTTAAATCTTTTTCGAGATAATCAGCGGGGGTGCAATAAACAGCAGAGCTCCAATTAAAGACATAGTTTGGAGGAGTGACATACCACAGATGTAGGTCTGTCGGCTCCGTTAGGGAAAAATCCATAAATCTTGACAATCCCCAGGGTAGAAAATAGTTGGATGTGTGGTTGTGAGTTTTATGAGATAGTTCATTTTCATAATTTCAGGAGCTCTTAAAAATAACTATTGATTATAATTTTTTCTTCAGAAAATTGTTATAGATAGTTTCTCAAAAGCTCATTTTCAAGTGTTGTAATGTGATATATGGTAATTTTTATTGCAATAACCCGATAAATAGATTTTTAGATTTTTTTTAAACTAGTATTTTAAATTAGTAATTGGTCGTTATTATTTTTTTAAGTAAATGATATATGCAGAAAATTGTTATTAATAGCTCTTCAAAAGTTCATTTACAGGCATTTTAATATGATGTATGGTAATTTTTATTGCAATAACTCGATACATAGGAAGATTTTCAGATTTTTTAATGGTACAATATACTTTCTATGAGACAGATTCTGTGTAATAAGGACATTACTAGATACAACATTTTTCTAGGAACAATATTTTTTTTACCCTTTTGTAGTTTATTTACAAAAGGATGGGGTTATTCAACCATGGATCAGGAGATAAAAAGATTTGATCAACCTAAAGGAAAGATTTTTCTCTTCCAGGAAGTTCTTCAGTTTCCTTTTAAAACCATTAAAAGACGCCACGTGATTCCCTACCCCCCCCCCTCCAAAAAAAAAAAAAAAAAAAAAGAAATGAAAAAAATCACCGCCTGATTAGATATGAATCTCGCGTAGCATGATACATCTATCTAGAGCTCAATTCATGAAATTAATAATATATATATTTGAAAATATTATAAACTAACGTTTATATAAACAAATAAATTTTAAGTTTTAAAATAATTATCATAATGCATACATTTGTGATAACTCATGTAGTAAAGAATTGATTTTTCTCATATATATTCAGACAGAACAGTTTTAAGAGCTTTCATTTTAACTTGTGTGCGAGTATCATAAAAACTAATCTATAATCGCAATAATACATTTCGCACCAACGCAATTTTTGGTCAAAATTAACCTTGCATTGAACAATGCGAGAAAATTAACTTCACTTTCACGGGGTTAATCAGAAATTGGTTCGTCCTTTGTCCATAAATATTTAAACATCTTGGCTCCGATTTTTTTGATATGCTAATGTGCGAACAACGTAAATGTTAATGAGAACAAATTAAAGGAACAAATTAAGAGTCCAAGAATAGAATCATGCAAAAACCACAATAATAGGCTTTTGATTTATTGGGAAGAAATGCGCATTCTTTGTTAGCAAGCTTGAATAATTCTGTTTGCTGTTTGGCTCGTTATCAAGAAATACAATTCGCTTACTGACATGGTTAATGAGATGCATGATCAAAGTTTTGGCAAACTTTTAAAGTTTTACGCTTTCGGATCTGGTGTACCATTAATAGTACGTCTATTCATCGAGTATTACTTTGCCATAAAAGTTTCTTAGTTACTTTCTACATATGGAAATGATAGTATATGGCCATGCCTTTCTTATAACGACTTCATTCATGTTTTGACATTTAGTAGTAATAACAATAACCTCTTCAGACCTGAGGTACACAAATGTGTATTTCCATTCTTTTCCTCATAAAAACTAAACTGTTTGAATTTTTCGCATTTTTACTTTACTTTTATACAGCTGAATGTTTTTTGCTTTAAAACAAAACCAATAAATGTCAGTACTGATGAATAATACCTCATAAAATAAATATTATTTTCATCTGAGTGTGGAAGTGACATTGTGGCCAAGAAATTAAGAAATATTCATGATTATTTAACTTAAATGCTTTACAATGTAAAATTTTGAGGATTTGCTGATCATTTACTTGTTTAAAGACCTTTATTTTGTTATTGTTTAGATTTATATTACTGATAGTTAAACTGACGTTTTAAGGGGATTAGTACTTTTATATCCGTATTTGTAAACCTAAATTACCAGTCCTCTAAAGTAGGGATTTCATAAAAATGACTCTTTTTGTCATCTATGGTGTCATTTCGATCATGCAAAAGCAATAAATATACATTGGTAGTGTTATTTTATGCTCAGGTCTGAAGAGGATAATGAATGTTTTCTTAATTATCTTTGCATTGTTGACAATTACTTCATTTTATACATACATTTCAGTATTTAAATTTAAAATATAAGTTACTTTTCTGGACGAATCATGTGTGATAAAACGCAAAAGACATTAGGAAGTCCTAATGCCTTCTCAAATCCCGTTCTAATATTTCATTTTCAAACGTCTTTAAAAACTTTTTCTTAGCCTGTTATCATATAAATATGAATTGAATAGCACACAAAACAATTACATTCAGACATTGAGATAATATTTAAACTTCAGTAAGTCTATTTGGATTTCTACGATTAACGTTATTAAAATAAAAGTAATTTTGTTCTCAAAATAGAAAAAAAAAATTCTGAGCCGAAATTTTTAATATCTTACTTACTTACTTACTTATTTATTTATTATTATTATTAATATAACTGATACTATCCATACATATATATGCCGAATGCTTCCAAATTCCACCTAAAAATTCAGAGGGGATATAGTAAACGCTAAGAGGATGAACAAGAAATAGAAAACCATGCGTGAAGCATAGATGTTATGAAACAATTTCCAACACATCCAGAACAAAACTGCATTGTTTAAAAAATTTAAATATTATTCCCTTGGGAATGAGCGATCCGTAACGTGCCGCACAAAAGGTGCTCAGAATCCTTGTTATCCCAACCAGTAAAATTATCTTAGTTAATAGGAGCATTTTCTCGATTCAATAAGCCAGAAATTTTTGTTTTTAAAAACTGGTGACAAAACTTTAAACATTTCGGAAAAGGTTTCCGTTGCGAAGGCGTTAAGGCTAATTCAATCATATGGAAACGCATAGCACATTTGAAATCCCAATTTCAGCTATTTCCGTCAACAATCGGAAAATTATCCCAGTTTTTTCAGAAACCTTGTATATGACATATAGAAATGCACCTAATAACTACATGCATGCCAAGATTTTGTTCACTTAAAATCTACATATACTTCAGACTTCAGTTGGAAATCCCCCTTCAGTAATTTCCTCTAATAAGGAGAATGATACATGAAAACTTTTGTGCAGCCTTGTATACAAGATACAGAATTTATATATAACAAAAAACATACAAAATGTTAGTTAAATTTAAATGTGCATACCGAATTTTAAAACTTACATCCCAGCAATTATTACTCATTAACTAATTAGTAATAACTCATTAATTAATTAACTAAGACTTGTAACCGATTTTTTTTGTGTGCCCTTGCAAACAAATAATAATAATAATAATAAAAGTTATGAATGCCCTGTTCTAACGTAATCGTAATAAAATTCAGTGATTTATATCAGTTTCTATAAATCTGAAATAGCGTATTCGCATTAAAATACTCTGCAAATGATTTTTCCCCATTTACCATAATGCAATCGAATTCTTTTGAGTGCCCCTGTAAATGAACTTTTAATTCCACATATTTACTTATTTTATAAATTCTTTAATTCTGAATCCAGACAATAAAGGAAAAAAAAAAAAAAAAAAAAAAAAAAAAATTAAATGCAAGTCTGCGATTTTATTGGAAACGTATATTACTTTAAAACATACTTTAAACATCTGCAATAAGGTAAATTGGAAAAGGTTTGCTCAATTATTACGATATGCTTGTCAAATTACAAGAAACACAATTACTACCACCGATCTTATGAATCATCCATCAATGAATCATCTACTTTTATGAATGAAACCCAGGGGGAAAAAAAGACGAAAATGATAAGTTTTTTATTCTTTAACCATTTATATCATTGAATAAAAACTTGAGTTAGACATGCGTTTTATTTACACGGCAGTTAACGAAATTTAAATGCCCTTGGCCTCTTTTTAACGTGTTTCTCTCTCCATTTAAAACATAAAGAGACGAGATATAATGATCTTCCAACAGATGGCGCCACAATATCAATCTTGCTAACTATTGAAGTTGAAATAAAATTATTAAACTTAATTATGCGGAAGGAAAGAAAAAATGAGAAAATGAATTAAAAAAAAAAAAAATCGTTTATTAAGTGTCCAAAAGAAGGAAAAATAATTTGTAGATAAAGAGAAATTTATATTTGGGAGCAATGAACTTACTTATATAAATTTTTAGAAATTTAGTAATTTTGAATGATTCTGACTTATGATTGTTGGTAATTAAATACGATAAGTTTTATTATTTTGTTTTAAATTAATTTATAAAATTCTAAAAATATATAATTAATCTACTTGTTACTTTAAAAATTAAAATATATGCAAGATTCTATCGATATGTTTATAATAGTTTTATAAGAGAATACTTCATTTAACTTTCTTGTCTCCACAATTTTTTTATATGAATTTATTCCTAGAATTTTTTTTTCTTTCGCTTAAATAAAAAATTATGAATTTTTGATTATTTTGCGAGGATACTGAAGAGGGGGAATTGATTTAAATTGTCTATTTTTAAATGATAAACGAATTTTGTTCCTTTAATCTAATATAATAATGAACGGCAATAAAAGTTAAATCTCTGACATTGCTTTTTATAAAATTATGCTTTCAAATTTTACATAAAAAGACATAATAATATTTTATATTCATTTAGGTATCTTATTATATACCGCATAAATTGTATACTAAATAATGCTTAGTAATAATCCAAATTTTAGCTTTAAACTACGAATAACTAACAAGGAAAATTTAAGACGAAATGAATAAATAAGGAAATTATAATAAAACAGAATTTCGCTATTTGAATAACAATTTCTGAATTCGCAGACTTTTCGAAAATTTTAGAAGGGTTTTTCCAAAAGTTATTCTGGAAAATCATTTTAAATACGTGCGTTTAATGAAACCAGTGTAAATATTTTAATGTACTCTGATGTATTTATCTCGAAAATCAAAAAGCATTAAAAACAAAACAAAACAAAACAATATAAAACAAAAAATCAAATTATTACAGCGTGTTTAGTTCTCTTCCTCTATTGATTTCGTAAACAAACTACATGTATTAAAATCAATATGGTGTTAATAAATAAAGTTTAAAATTATAGCAGTAAAACATCAGTGTAATATTTCAAGTTATAAAAAGAGTTATCGATGCTAAATTAGTTTTAACTCTTTAAATTCCCGAAGATATAAATACAATTAAAGTAATTTATTATAAAATTTCTTTAATACACCGATTAGTAGTAATACAGTTTAGAATGAGATACAGATATTTTATTTTGTATTAAACCAAAAGCATTATTGGTTGAACAAACAAAAATATTTTTAAAAGGATGATTTCTTTTAAATTTGTATTTTTTCAGCTTTCTTGACGTTGAAAGATTGTGGATGAAAAGTTTCAATTCGAAATTATTCCAATATTTCTTAAGTAAGAGCATTATATGTGTACAGTTCAAAATATTTAAAATATATATATGTATTTTAAATAAAAGATTTGAATGAAATTATAAATATTGCACAAAATCCCCATGAATTCAATTTTAATCAATTAATTTTAATTTACTATCTCCTTCTAAAATTTATTAAATAATTATGTAAATATTCTAATGTAGTTTTAAAAAAATCATGCAAATGCTAAATAATAAATTGGAACAGCGCTTTCCAAGCTTTATATATATATATATATATATATATATACACCCCCCCCCCCCCACAATTCTCTGCCAGATAACGCAAACATGCTTTTTTTTTATAAGTAATTTCTTAATCACAAATATTCAATAATCGATACAAATTACATTGTCATTTCCAACGACGTAGTGGAGGGTATACGCCGTTTATCGTTCGGATTTCTTTAAGGAACATAGTATACCCTCTGTTTCTCAAAAAGACGTATGTACTAGTATGTACATTCTAGTATGTACATTCTAGGGGATACTCTCTGCCTTGAGCATATATCCTCTGCTTAACGCGTATACCCTCTGTTTGTTTTACGACTACACCACTGGACATTTCTAACATTTTTGAGACTTTATTAATCATTTTTGCGATTTCCGACATTACCGATATTATTACGGCCCCACAACGTATCCCAGGTTGGGAACCGCTATTTTAGAAGATGAAAATTTCATGAATTTATAATTTGGGATGTAAAAGGTTAAAATTTATATACTGCAAATAAATAAAGTTTAAAGTAATGGCAGTTAAACAATCAGCGTATAGTTCAAGCAATTAAAAAAAAAAGTTTTTGACGGTTAGGAACTGTTGCTTTAAAAGATGAATTTTTCATGATTTCATAATTCGGGACATAAAGGGTTAAAATTAATATAATGTAAATAAAAACAGTTTAAAATTATGGCAGTAAAACAATCATGGTATAACTCAGCAATTAAAAAAAAAAAAGAAAAAGAAAAAGAAAGAAAGAAAAAAGAAATGACGGTTGGGAACCGCTGCTTTAGAATATGAAATTTTCATAAATTCATAATTCGGGACATAAAAAATTAAAATTAGTATACTGTAAACAAATAAAATTCGAAATTGTGTCAGTAAAACAATCACCGTATAGCCCAAGCAATATTTATTTATTTATTTTTTTGACGATAATTACTTTTAAACATAATATCTTATCACATTTGCTACGACATAACATTAACCCACAACGCATTTCTAGCAAATAGAATGGATTAATTTCCGCCGACATATGATTTCTAACTTTCGCAATTCATACTCGGAGTTAATTTACGGTTGTCAAAAATCGTTTACTAAATGGGATAGAAAAGCCATTGTTCTTCCCTAGGAGCATCTTTAGCTGAGACGCGTACGTCACTTGCGATGCGCCACCTGATCTTGGCAGATTTTCACAGAAAGATTAGAATGTTGTCAAACTGCAGAGGCAGAATTTTTTTTATGTTCAAAAACAGTTAGAAACTGGGAGAAGTGACTAGTTATAATCTGTAGAACAAACTGTATTATTATTTTTTTTTTCTAAAAAAGCACCGTTTATATGTTTTTGATTTGTACATTTTGTTTGGGGTTCAGTACCTTTTTTAGTGATATAGTGCTAAAGTATTGTCATTATATCACGATACAGTGCTGAATTTGCTTTTCTCCGGAAGGAATTTCTGTGACTATGGGGTAGGGGGGGGGGGGCTTTAGAGTTCCAGGTGAGTTGGGGGGAAGTGCACTTTTTGATTATTGTAAGCACAAAATTTCAAGTGTTCCGGGGGCACATCTGATTGTTTCGTAGAGGTGGTGCGGGTATTTTGTAGCCTAGGGCCACACCTGAATTCAACACTGGTAATATAACTTAAAAAAGACTCTCAATATTTATTTTTCACACACACACACACACACAAATATATATATATATATATATATATATTTAATTTTTTATGCATTTTTTTCTTTCCTTTTGTTTTGTATGTGAATGTGTGTGTTTAACTTATCATTATTGGAGTAAGCCAGATATATGATTAAGTTCGAACTATAAAATATATTTAATCAATATGCATCCAATGAAAACATTTTATTAGTAGGAAATAACAAAGAAGGATTTTAAAATCACCTTTCAACGACTCTTTTGAAATATTGGGGAAAAAATATTTTAATCTTATTATCAAAAGTGATTTTAATCTTATTTCCCATTAATTTCCATCAACATATGTTTTCTAACTTTTGCAATTCATACTCGGAGTTAATTTGTCAAAAATTGTTTACTAAACGGGATAGAAAAGCCATTGTTCTTCTCTACGAGCATCTTTAGTTGAGGACGCGTACGTCACTTGCGATGCGCTACCTGATCTTGGCAGATTTTCACAAAAAGATTAGAACGCTGTCAAACTGCATAGGAAGAATTATTATTTTTTTTTTTTTAGCTTCAAAACAGTTAGAAATTGGGAGAAGTGACTAGTTACAATGCTAAATGTTTCATAACATGTGAAATCACAATGTTACATAGAAGGTTAATTAACAAGAGGAATAAAAGAAAGGCACGGCTATTATTTTAGAATTGTAATAATTAATTAATCTGCTAAACTTTTTTTTTGTTTGTTTAAAGCACCATTTATACGTTTTTGATTTATATATTTTGTTTAGGGCTCAATTCATTCTTTAGAGATATAGTACTGAAATTTTTTCATTATATCACGGTAATATGCTGAATTCAGACACTTTTCTCTGGGAGGAATTTTTGTGACTACGGGGGGGAGGGGGTTTCTGGGTGGAGTGGGGGGAACTGAACTTTTTGTTTGTTGAAAACACACAAAATCTCAGACCTTTCGGTGATGCACCTCATTGTTCCAGGGGGCTGGAGCAGAAACGGATTAACTACCACCCGGGCCCCTAGGCTTGACTTTCTGAGGGCCCCCTTTCACTCCTTCAAAGTGATATATACTGGAAAAATTAAAACACATGCTTGCTTCATTAACTCATAAATCATTGATGATTAAAATATAAAAGATTACGACAAAGAATTTCGCACTTCTTTTGTCTTTTGTATTAATGTCCGACCAGTGTAAAAGAATATTTTCTTGTTCTTTATATAAGAAAAATTTTAGCACCGGGCCCCCTTTTCTTCTGGGCCCCTAGGCTTCAGCCTACTCAGCCTAATGGGTAATCCGCCTCTGGGCTGGAGGGCTACTCCCCCCCCCCCCCTGAATTCAACACTGGTAATATAACTGAGGGAAACTCTTAATTTTTTTTCTTAAAAAATAAATAAAATAGACATTTATTCAATTTTTCCACGCATTTCTCTTTCTTGTTCTTTCTTTTTCTTTTTCCTTTCTTTGTAAATTGTGTGTTTAATTATTGGAGTAAGCCTGATATATGCTTACGTTAGAACTGTAAAATATATTTAACCAATATACATTTAATGAATGAATTTTTATTAGTTGGAAATAACAAAGAATTTTAAAGTCATCTTCAAACGGCTCTTTTCAAACATTGGGAGAAAAGAAGAGATTTCAAAATGATTTTAATCATTTGAATAATAAAAGTACTAATTCTCATTAATAGCTATTACCACTAAAATATCAAAATTATATTTTATTTCGCATTATATATTAGTGTATTAACTTTTTATCATACGTTTTACCGTTTACACGATTATTAAAACTGGTATCTGACGAAACGTATAAACGATGCTTTGTTGTACTAAAATGAAATATTTTTACAGAATTATAAATAAATCAACAGAAAAAAATATATATAAACTGAAAAAAGAACTATTTTTTTAAATAAAAGAAATTTTTCTAGCACATTTTTTATTACTGATCATTCATTAACAAAAGTTATAAATTAAAAAATAACAAAACAAAACAAAAAACAATTATTAAATAATTTAAAAGAAAATTTATTATGTATTCATTAAAAATAATTTAATATTTTTTTTTATAATTTCATAAATATTATAATTTAAGAATGAATATCAAGTTATTAAGTAAACCAAAGACATAATGAGGAATACTTATGTATTTGTTAATTCATATATATTTCAGAAACATATGACAAACGTTCTTTATGACACATCTTTCATAAGTAAATATTATGCATTAGAAAAAAGAAATCTAAATATATACGTCATTATTAGACAAATTGATTTCTGGATGACATATGTTTAGCAATCTTTCTATTTGAAGGTTATGGCTTTGAAAAATTATTGAATGAAATGTCACGACTATGTTTTCTTAAACTTTAAGCTAAGCACGTAACTAAAATAATTAGAGATTTCGAATCAATAAATCAATACATAAACACGACAATGAACGACGAATGCGTGATAAATTTCCTGTTATTAAATAAATTATGATTTAGATAATAAATTTATCATTTAGATAATCAGATATAAGTAATGCTTTTTTCAATAACAATTTTAATTCAAATTTAAATAATTAGAATATTTAAATCAATTCATAAACACGACTATGAAAGATGGATGTGTAATAAATTGATAATTTTATATCAGTAATACTATTTTTAATGAATTTTAATTCAAATTTGAATTTTAACATTAAAATGATTTCAAATCAATAAATTATTATATCAATACAAAAAAGATCGATGGTCATGTATTAAAATTTGAGGTTTAAAATGATTAATGACTTTGATAGTTCGATATTGATAACTCTTGGATTTTAAATCGAATCACAATTTTAATTTTGAAATACCTAGAGTTTTTAAATTAATGCATAAACATGACAAAGAACGACTGATATGTAATAAATTCTTAGCAGTAACATATACGGTCAGGTGGGGGTAATTATGATCGCCTCTATATTAGATAAAACTGTGTACAATAAAATTTTATTTCATACTTAAGTATTAACTTCATAAAGTATTCTTCATTTTAAATACTCTTTAACATTAGTCTGAAGCATTTTTGATATCCGAAAAGCAATTTGAAACAAAGTCTACCAAAATTTTTCATGAACGGATATGTCAATTTGAAATTCGAATGATCTCAATTACCCCAAACAAATGTGTATAAGGAAGTATATAAAAGAAAGTATAGTGGTTGTAATTTTCCCATTAACGATCTTAATTACTCCAAACGTGTGTGATTCTGAGATTTCGATAGCGTAACAATAAATTTTCCTAAACACACCTATGAGAATTAAAACTTTTACACTTCCTATATACTAAAAATATCACTTTTCTATTTAGAAAAAAGTAAACATAATAATAATAACAATAACAATAATAATAATAATCTTAAAAATCTTAAAAATGTATAAAACGATTATAATTACCCCTCCTGATTCTACTATGATTTAGATAATTTGATATCGGTAATACTATTTTTAATGAATTTTAATTTGAATCATAATTTAAACATTTAAAATAACTTGACATTTCAAGTAAATACTTTAATACATAACACGTCAAAGAAAATGTTCGCGTAAAAAAATTCAGCTTTAAAATAAACTAAAGTTCTGATAAATTTCTATTGGCAATAATTTAGCAAATTTAACGAATTTAAAAAAGAATCGTAATTTTTAATATTCAAATCATTTCAAATTTCAAATAAAGAAAAAACTGAGACTTAAACATAACATAAAATAGCAGCTTTTGTAATTTTTTTTTTTTTTTTAATCTTTAAAATATCTAGATATTTGTAATAATTTTTAAAAGGGAATTTTACTGTAAAAGAAATTTTTAAAGTTTATTTCAGTATACAAATTGAATCGCCGTTTTAAAGGTTAAAATATTAAATTGAAACAAAAAGAAAACATAATCTGAGATATAAACAAGTATTTTAATCAATAAAGTTATTAAAATAACAAGCATTTGATGCACAAATTATGAATAAAGCTTTTTAAACTAACTCTAATTAATGGTAAATTCAAATGGTGTTGATTTTATAACGCTTCCACAGATTAGCAAAATAATTTAAGTAAACTATAGATTTTAAAGTAATTTAGAAACCCATTTTTCTGCAAATCACATACACAAACATCATTAGCCAATTATAATTATAAAATCAATATATTTTTTTAAACAAATACATGAAGACATAAAAATTACTCCTTTTGATTTTTGTTTTTAATTATTGTAAGAGTAATAACATAAAATTTTGTCCAAATGTTAAAAATTAATATTTAACGGAAAATTATAACAAAATAACAATAGAAATTAAAAATAAATATTTCCATTTTCTACCTTTATAAAGTTAACGGAAAGAAAATAAGTTTTTTATACATATAACTTTTTCACAGAGTAGTTAAGTAAAATATAGATTTATTTTAAAATTTTTAAAAAATAAAATAAAACAAAATAAAATACGTATACTTTATGAAGGAAAATATAGAAATATCAAACTTAACAGAACTAATAAAAGAAATAATTGATTCTAAAACAATTGTTTTTTTTTAAAGTTATTATTTAAAAGAAATTCAAAATCTTTCATTTTGTTATGTAATCACTTTAGGTAGATAATAAATAATATCTTTAAAAAATCGATAAAGTTCTTGAATTTAGAACTGCCAAATATGTATCCAAAGAAAATTATATATTGAGTAGATATTAATTTCAAAAAGAAAATATTGCTTATATATGAAACATTTTATAAACAATTTAGACATTTTTGTTCTTTCTGAAAAGCATCTTTTAAACATATAGCTAAATATATTTCCACTAAGTAATTTTAAATAAATATATTCTCAAATAATGCAATTTCTTTTTGATATTGAAATTAATAAATATAATTTGATATTTCTCTAACATATGAAGTAATTAACATCATAAACATAAATATTTCATTGTTTTCGCTATTTATATGCTTTTTCAAAGTTCAGAATAATATTCACATATTTACAATGATTTACTCACTTCAAATATCCACATGTTCTGTCAAAAAAAGAAAAAAACAAACACCTGTACGTTATACTGATTATAAGATCCTCAGCCATGACAGTTCTGTCGATACAGATGTACAAGGAAGCCTAACAATTGCATCTTCTTCCACATGTTCAATGGGAGATTAAGACTGGCATAAGAGATAATAAATATGTCATATTCATCTCCTATAAGTCTTTATGGATTTGACAGCTGCTTGATTGCTTTTCAGCATCTTGAATTTTACATGAAACTTTTTTGAGTGCCAAATATTGGCAATGGCAGATAAAATATTTTCAAAATGTTTAATGCTTATGTACAAAATAGCACTTTTGCTATTTCTAGGGAACGGATAATAAGCTTCAATTCTAATTTGAACAATTTTTAGTTCAAATAAATGATAGCGATCGGCTTTACTTACAGCTGTCGAAACCACAGAAAATATTTAGTTTATAAAACTGGAGCACATTGTTTGAATAACACCAGAAATGTTTTAGTGATATCGATTAAGATGCTAAAGTGTCATTACTCACTGATCACTTATTTGCATAATAATTCAAAAAATTCATTTGTCTTTAAACATGCGATAATGGTACTTGTTTGCAGCTTGAGGGTACATGCCCTACATGACTGGCGGGACTAAGAGGCTTAAACGTCCGAGGACCATAAAGAGCTTCAGGTCCAGCAGGAGTCCCTGTCCTATGTGAACATGGACCACCACTATGTGATGGTCTGCGCCTGCAAAATCTACGACGCCAGGATTCAAGTGTTTTTACTGAAGTTATCCAAAATCCAGAGGTAGTGCCTACAACTAGACACATAAAATATTTGAGCATAAAAACAGAATAGTCAGGTCTAGCGGTATCTTGTTCACAAGGACAATTATGACGTCTGGCCCAACGCTCTCTAAAGTGCTGCTCATACAAGTGGCATGCGATGACTATGGTTGCCGGAACCGTATACAGGACGGAAAAGACACCTATTCGGATCATCAACTTTTCCAGTTTATCTGCTTTTGCACGTGCTTGCTGCCTGATGACTGAGCGTATGCGGAACAATGAAACAAATCCGGCCAGCAGAAAAGATGTTCCAAGCACCAAGTATATGCACAGAGGCAGAATAACAAACCATCTAAGATGATCGACGTTCTGATTTCCAACTGAACAAACTCCTCCAACATTATCTCCATCCACAGCACCGATTGCTAAGATTGTAATGGATTTGGCAGTCGGTACTAACCAAGCTGCAAGATGAAAATATTGAGAATAGCCTGCAATTGCTTCATTACCCCATTTAAGGCCAGCTGCAAGCAACCATGTCAATGTAAGAATTACCCACCACAGAGAACTAGCCATACCAAAAAAGTAAATCAAGAGGAAGACAATTGTGCATGCTGGTGGCCGTGTTGCTGTTTGATACAATACCATTGGACCATCACAAGCAACAGCTTCATGACCTAGACCTATTCGGACCAAATAACCAACAGACACCATGAGGTAGCAACCAGATAGGAATATAATTGGCCTTTCAGGATATCGGAAACGGGTCTGATCTATCAAAAAAGTTAGTACAGTCAAACTTGCTGAAACACAACAAATGATAGCCCACATACCTATCCAGAAGGTGGCGAAAGTCTGCTCTTCTTTGTTAAAGAAAGAGCTCTTGCACGGACTTGCACAGTGAGGCACTCCTCCTGTGCTTACCTGATCGTACAGTTTGCGTTGAATTGAATCTAAGATCACCATGGGAAATCTGCATTCACAATTGCATTCATTGTCAGTACCGACTGGAGTGACATGTCCTGGTGTGTGTTTTACGTTAGAACCAGAGGAATGTGAATCCTGGCGATCGCGAGGCCTAGAATTTCGGCCCTTGTAAGACGGCGGCCTTCGAACAGATTTTGTCTCTTGCTTTGCATTGTAATCGCTATTTTCAGGACCAGCACCGTTTTTAGCATCCATGCACAGATGTTCTTGATCCCCATACCGAGGAAAATCGTCACAATTCATTCGCTCAGGCCACACGAATCCATATTTATGCATTATAGGAGCACATCCTGCTCTGGCACGATCACAGACTGAATAACAAGCCGGTAATTGACCCTGGTAATCTTCGATGCATATTGGAGCATAGAGAGAACAGAGAAAAAATAGCAAATCATCCGAGCAATGAATCTCTACTAAAGGCCAAAATTGATGAACTTCTAATCCAGCTTCTTCTTGAGTGTCATGGTGAAATTTATTGGGCATGGAAGTGTAATTATATCCAATGCCCCTACACATAGGTATTGTTATTTCTTCACATCTTTCTTGTTGGGAGTGTACTATTGATAAAATTAACATAAATATAAATGCAGACACCCCCATGTTTGAATGCAGGTAACTTAAATTCATAATGCGTTTCAAAGTATTTCAAAAATATTTTCTGACATCATTGCACTTTTCATATTTAGAGTAATTATGGCAGTTGTCAATGAAAAATTTTCTTATTTGGTATGAAATCACGAAAAGGAGAAGCACTACTAAGGGTATGCTACCTGCGCAAAACATTATTAAAGATTTTAAAATTACATATATCCTAAATTTTGTTGAAATAAAATATTATTTTCAATCAGTTATTTAAAATAACTAAATAATAATGAAAAGAAAATCAATGCTTAGCTGTAGAGATCATAATGCAGTGTATTAAACTAAAATTCTGAGCTGATTAACTCCTTTGATTTGAAGAATAGTTATATAGGATATAGAGGAAATTTCCACAGAATTTATAGCGAACATTCGATTACCGGCATATTTCTGTTCGCACACTTTAAGTCGCTTGGAATGCACATTTTCATCTCTCCGCGAGCAATCGCTGGACTATCGATCGACTGAAACCACGAAAAATATTACAGCGAAAACTTCCACTTACTTTTTCTTCTAAGATGATTCACGCTGGAATCTTAAGATCTAAACAACGTTGGCAAAATAAATGAAGTAAAAAATCACCAGTAGAAAATCATGGCAAGATAATTCAGTGGCGTACTGTAACTTCTCTATGAAAAGCGTGTTTTCTCTTTTCTAAAAGAGCATCCTCTTTCTCTCTCTCGGAGAGAAGCATCAAGCGCTTGTGCTCGATCGATTTTCTGGATTTAATCCGGCACAAAATTGCACAGCAAGTGCCAGATAACACACACGACACGGTCCTAGAGACGATGTATCCGTCATAAATCCGCGATACTGACCTGTCCACATTCAGATCTTTTACCAGTGTGCCGCATCTCTTTTCAAGAGACTGGATGAAAAAAACAAATAAAAACCGAATCCGAAACAGGATTGTCTACGTTCTTCTCTCTACCTTCGCGGCATCAGAATCTGCGTGATACGAATTCCTGGCAGGGGTTCGGGATGGTTGAGGGTGACGTCAAAGGCGGCTAGACCAATAGCGGACTCGGAAAGAGATGCTCACCGGGGCGGCAGCGCGCCCTGCCGGTCGGACTGTCGCGGGAGATGTGACAAGAGGCAAAGCGATGAAGCCGTTTTTTGAGGGCTAATGCATTTGGCGGGGAGCAATTACTGCGGCTTCGCAGGTGCTAAAGTAGGTTGTTATTCTGTGATTGCAGCGAACGTTTCTGGCATCAATAGAGGGGCAGGATGAAAATTCACACTTTCTTCATGGTTTGGCACATTACGTAAATCGATTATGTAAGAAAAAAAACTAAGAAAGACACAGAATGTACCTTTTTTATTACAATTAAAAATAATAGTGATGACTATAATTATAAAGAACAGAAAACAATACCTTTCATTACTTTTCCAAAAGACTTTTGAGGTGTCTTAAAAACTAAAATTTTTATAAAATTAGATAAAAAAATTTTAAACTATGCAAGGATATAAACCCATCACTGAACGCTATATATTATAAAATGAGTAATTTTTCTGTAGAAGCTATGTGAAAGTTTCGTAATTTCATATAAAATACAGTTTTGAGAGGTTACTTTAGTCAAGCGAAAACGCCCACTTTTTAGTACCATTCCTATAAAAGAAATTTCGGTTGCATTTCAATATTTATAAATGACCCTTTTTTAATTTAATTTTTTAATTGCATTGGATAGCTTAGATAGATCGGTAAAAAGGCCGTTTTTTACTTTTCCCATTTTCTTTACGGATATTTTTAATAAGACACTTTCATTTTCGGAACCGGTTTCGAAAGTGACGTTCCTTTAAAAAAAAAAGATTCAGTACAATGAAAATATTTATTTAAGACACTATTAAGTAATAATCTTTTCCAATAAATAAATAAATAAAATAAAATAAAAATGAGCAAATAAAGTCTACAACTTAGCATTGTATTTTATTTAATAAATTTCTGAAATTAATAGGAAAATGTGGAATTATAAGGATTGTAAAATTTAGTAAACAATCAATTTTCTCTGGATACAGTGTATTTCAAAACATTTTATCAAAGCATTGTGAAATGTTATTTTATTGGTAAGAAGTGAATAGTAGAATTCATAGCTCACTAGTAGTTTTACTAAATTTCAATTGTTAATAAAATAATAGTGATGACATTAATTATCATAAAATTCAAGAAACAGCAGCTTTTTTTCTGCAGATATATAGCAATTTCTTAATATATTTGAAAATATTTTTAAAAAATCACGTGAAAAAAATTCTTTTTTTCTTTTAAAGAAAACACAATTTTTTCATTTCATTAAAATATAGTTTTCACACCATTCATATCTTAAGAAAGAAAAGGAAGAAAGTGTTATACTATAGTTTAGAAAATAAATTTTTGTAATCAATTATGTTAATTTAAAACATGTCGCTATTAATAATAATAGTTAAAAATCAAAGAACACAATTTTTTTCCACAAGTTCATCCGAATATCGTAGGAGTTTTCAATATATTTACTTAATTACTAATAAGTAATAACTATTTTTCAAACATAAGAAAAAAACTAAGCCCACATCTTAACAGTATATTTTACTGAATAAATTTCTAAAATTAGGTAAAGGTCGAATAACTACAAAGATTGTAATAATTTGTTAACAGTAATTTCTCTCTAGGTTCTATATGCTCTGAAACGTAATATTAAAGGATTGTGGGTTTTCATTTTATTGGTAAGAAATTAATAAAAGAATTGACATCTCACCAATAGTTTTATTAAATTTTCATTGTTAATATATTAAAAAAATAGTGATGACATAATTATCATACAATTTAAGGAACAGCACTTTTTCTTTAGAGAGGAATCACAATTTCTTAATATTTTCAAAATATTTTTAAAGAATTATATGAAAAATTGTGTTTTCTATAAAAAGGAAACAGAAATCTTCGGATCTTTAAAATATAACTTTCATATCTTTAAAAAGAAAGGAAATTAAAAAAAATAAAGGAGGAAAAAGCCCACAACTTAACGCGATACTTTATTTAATAAGTTAAAAAAATTAATAAGAAAAGATGGAATTATAAGTATTATAAAAATTAGTAAATAATAATTTTTTTTCTAGGTTCTGTATATTTCAAAACAGTATATCAAAGGATTGCGGGTTTTATTTTATCGGTAAGAAATGAATAGAACAAGCCATAGCTCACCAATAGTTTTATTAAATTTACATTGTAAATAAAATAATAGTGATGGCATTAATTAGCATAAAATAAAATAATCATAATAGTAAAAAAAAACCAGCAGATTTTTCCTGCAGATTACATTTTTTAATGTCTTTGAAAATGTTTTTAAGAAGTTATATGAAAATTGTGTTTTCTTTAAAAAGAAAGCACGGCTTTTTCGTATCTTTAAAATATAGCTTTCACGTCTTTTTAAAGAAAAATGAATTTAATGAATCTGTTTAATAAAAAAAAAGAACTTATTATTATATTTTATAAAGTTAATTTTTATAATCAATAAAGCTAATTTTTTAAAATTTGGTCGCCAGTAATAATGGTTAAAATCAGCGAACAGGATTTTTTTCTATGCATACATCATTATTTCGTAGTAGTTTTTGAAAATATTTATTTAAGCACTAAGTAATAATTATTTTTCAAAAATAAAGAAAAAATATATAATGCCCGCAACTTAGCGCTATATTTTATTTAATAAATTTCAAATTGTAATTGGAAGAGGTGGGATAAATACATAAGGATTGTAAAAAAACGTATATAGTAATTTTTCTCGAAGTTCTATGAAACATTCTATCAAAGAATTGTGGATTTTTATTTTATCTTCAAGAAATGAATAGAAGAATTCACAACTCACCAACGGTTCTTATTAAATTTCCATTGTTAATAAAATAATAGTGAAGACATTAATTAACATTAAATTCAAGAAACAGCACTTTTTTCTCTAGAGATGAATCATAATTTCCTAATATCTTTGAATGGTTAAAATCAGAAAATAGAACTTTCTCTAAAAATTCATCAGAGGTTCGTAGTGGCTTTGAAAATATATCTTTTTAATTTTTATAAAGGAGTTTTATGATTTTTAATCATAAAAAAAACAAACATTTAAAGATTTCATTGCCAACAATGTAGTTTATAAAGTGAATTTTCATAGTTAATTGTAAACTTATCATAACAACAATAATTATTGCAAAAACTTCACAATAACACACATTAAGTTAAAAAAAATACATTAGAAACTAGATTCTCAGAATTTTGTTATGTTTTTTAAAATCTTCAATAAAATACCTTTTAAAACATTATATCAAAAAATTAGATTTTTTTAAACTGTAAAAAAAATAAATAAATAAAAAAATAAAAATAAAATAAAAATAAAAATAAATCGTATCTAACACCATATTTTATAAATTGCGTTAAATTATGAAGAAATTAATAAGGAAGAATTAATAAGAGATTTTTTACAAAAAATTGCAATGCCCTTTAAAACAGTATATTAAAGAATTGCGTGACATTTTAAACTGTAAGAAACGAAAAAAGATTAGTCAAGGCCCATTAATATTACATTTAAAAAAGTTGATAATTTATAAAGACAATTATTATAAAAATAATGATAATGAAAAAAACTAGTAATAGTTCATTTTTGCTATAGATTTATCACAACTTTACAACTTTTTAAAAAAGAATAATTTTAAAACATTTTCTTTGATATATCTTATAAAAAAACTGTGTGTCTTTTTAATTATAAAAACAATAAATCAAAATTGTAGCTCAGCATTATATTTTAAAAATGAGTTTCCATAAATAATTAAAAATGGCAATAAATAATATCATTGGTAAAAATAAGTAAATGGGAAATTTTTTACAGATTAATTAGAACTTAGTATTTAAAACCTTATATCAACGAATTAAGTTATTTAAAAAAAAAAAAGTAAAACAAATAACTGTTTAATACTATACTTTATAAAATGAGTTTCCATACTTAATAGAAATAATAATGACGGTAAAAATAAACATTAATGAAAGTAAAAATGAAAGAGAAAAAGGATAAAGTAATTTTTCTCTAGGGATCCATCATAATTTATCATTGTTTTTAAAGATATCTTTTAAAACGTAACACCAAGAAATCATATGATTAACTTAAAAAAAAAAGAAAAAAAAGAAAGAAAAGAACATTAAAAATATCATACTTAAACTATTATAAAATAAATCGATATACTTGATAAGAAAATATAGTAATATGATAAGATTTAGTGAGTAATATTTCTCAAAAAATCTGTAGAAAATTTAGAAAGTGCCTTTGAAAATATTAGTAATAGACTGAAAATATTAGTAATAGACTGAAAATAACTGAACTGTTTTGCTTCAGTTTTTGGTTCAAAATCTAAATTTTGTCGAAAATTCAATTTTGAAGAAAATGTTGCTAAAAATTTGGTTGAAACGAACATTTGCTGAAACTATCTGCATTACTAAAATTTCGTTTTTTCATTCGGAAATTTTCAGCATTACTCATTGATTTGAACTGTATCGGCTCAAATGAAATCACTCTTTATATATTGCTATGAACTTCACTCTTTATAATTATCAATCACGACTGACTCAAGATGTGAGGGCAAATTATAAAGCAAGAAATGGATATAAGACACACCTTTGAATACGCATCTTACTGCTTATTACCGGAACTCACTAAAGGCTGCAGACTTAATAGAAACGTTTTAGTTTGAAACCACATAAGTGTTTTGAATATTCTTGAAGTATAGTAAAACAGTATATTATAATATGACATATGATTATTTACAAAAAATCGTTATAAAAGATAAATCGAAGTACTTGTACCTAAAACATTTTTCAATTAAATGAAATTCGCATGATCAGAAAATCGTGTTGTGTGATGACTGAATTATATTTTATTTTACATGAAATAAAAAAAAAAGTTTTGGTCAGAGTTATAGTGACCAACGTGAACCAACACGTATAATTAATTAATAAATATGTAAATTTAAGTATCTATTAATTATTTTTAAAAATTGGACATTTTTGTTTTGCATTCGGAAGAAAATTGGAAGATTGCCGGAATCCGGCTTCGATTTCTGTTTCTGAAAAACCTGTTTCAGTCGATCGTTAGAAAATGCCTTTTCAAATGTTACATTAACAAAAAACGATTTTTTTTTAATCGATAAAAAAAATAGCCCAACATTACATTTAAAAAAATGGAGATTTTCATATTCAGCAGTTAACAGATTTCAATTGAAAAATGTTTATGAATTTGATTTGTCCGTCTATCTATCTGTCAGTGCTCTGTCTCTTGTAAATAAACGCGGAATGTCATGCATTTTTATATGTTAATGATGTTTATAATAGAATATTCGACATTTAAAATAAAGCATGAATATTTACTTTTATTAACAGAAATACATAAAAGAATTCCGTTGCTATATGGTCTATGTAAAAAATCATTTTGTATGGGTTTGAATGATATTACAGTATTTCATTAATAATGAAATGGATATACATCACTGATTTGGAATAGAAAGTATTTTATCAGGAATATAAGAATAACTAGTATTTATAGTTACTTTACAAGACGTACAAAAGGATTCCCTTACATTATAATCTAGAAGGGAAATTCATTTGTGATGCATTCTAATGATGTTACGATACTTCAAAAATAATGAAATTAACAAGAATCACACATATTCACAACAATTCTAGATTATGGAGTGCATAGAATTTATAGTTCGTTTACAGAGAAGCACAAAAGTACTCGGTTACAGCAAGAACTAAGATTAATTTCATATGAAAAATTGAAATGTCTTAATAACAGTCTGTTAGTGTAGGAAAATGTTTCATAATCTATATACGATGTCTTATTTTTCATTTTTGTTTAAAAATATTTTTATTTTACTTTTAAGTTAGTTAAAAGTGCTATTTTTAACTTCTCTCTTTTTTGTAACATAAAAAAGTTCACGTTTTTTAAGAAGTATCTTTTGACATTTTCAAAATTAAAGATGCATATGCATTTAGTCCACTTGACGTAGAAAGCTTTTAAAACTATAATGGTCTTCCCTTTTTTTTTCCTTTTCTTTTTTGTGGTACTTTTTTTCAGCTTCCAGAAATTTTCCTGGAAGGCATAACTATTTGGATTTTGCATTGAATATTTTTAAAGCTTCATTATCTACTAAATGTCAAATCTGTATTGCTTTTATGTAGAAGATTTTTTTTTTTTTTTTTTTTTTTTTTGTCAGGAATTAAGTTTAAGTGTAATAATGTTCTTGATGTTTTAATTATTTACTGCGGTGTAATATATATTTTTTTTCAAACATGTTACAGTCAAACTTCTCTTTAACGAAATCCCTATTTAACGAAATTTTCTACTGAAACGTGACTTTGAACAATTTTAATATGCACATTAATTTCTATATTACGAAAAATATATTTTTCATAACAAAGTTTATTACACTTCTGAGCATGTACTGTATTCAGATGGAGTACTGTATTCCGATGATGATGTTTGAATTTATTTCAAAAGATTTGACGAAAATAAAATTATTTAATTATTTAATCATTTCTCATACGAATTGAATATTTCCACTGAAGCATTGGCCTTGTAAACCAAGTATCTGGATTCAATTCCCAGCATGGCAATTTTTCGCTCAGTTGAAAATATTCAATTCGTATGATAAATTTACCAATCAGTTTGATTGTGTTAAACTTATGGTATATCTACGTAGCCATCGTTATATGGAGCTTCATTATCAGCGATTTATTCTGTCGAGCTGTCTAAATGACAGACCAGATGTTAAGACCAATAAGATTATCTGAGCGAAAAATCCCAGCCGGCTATCGTCCAGTTAGCTTGACAGGTAAAGCAGTGGCCTTGTTGGCCTTGTACTTGTAAAGCCAAGTGTCTGGATTCGATTCCCGGCCTGGGCAATTTTTCGCTCTGTTGGAAACATTCAATTCGTATATGATAAATTTACCAATCAGTTTGATTGTGTTAAAATAATAGTTAATCATTTCTATGGAAAAAAAAAAAAAGATTTAAAAGTCTTTGATGCAATAAGAAGGGAATTCTAACTCCACGAAATGTTAGATCGGATATTTACAAAAATACGAAAATTTTTATGACCAGTGTATTTTTTTTAATAAGAAACCTGTGCAAAATGATATTTCAGATTCTTTATAACCCTTTCGGGAACGATTTGATTTTTTTTCAGTTTTTAGAAAAAGTACTTTTACGTTACTAACTTTAACACTAGAAATCCATATAGATTAATTAGTGTTTACATTGTCTGAACGATAACGTATGTTGTTGTTTTGCGCACTATTGAATTAATATTCATATGACAACAGGCTAAGGAAGAATTTTTGGAGATGTTTAGAAAATATTGTATTACAATAAGATTTAACTTATATTACAACTTTCTAATACTTTTTGCGCTTTATTACACAGGATTCTTTCAAAAAAGTAACTTTTATTTTAAATTTAATGAGTGAAATATATGTTTAAAATAAAAGAATCGCAAACGGCGCAAAGAGAATTTGAAGAAAATAATAATAATTATTATTATTACTAAATGCCGAAACATAAATGAAGTCATTTAGTAAATGCATCTACATATACTAACATTACTATACGTAAATAGCAGAAAAAGTATTTCTTAGAACAAAATAATACACTCCATTAAAAGATTATTAATAGTACAATATTACTATTATTCCAGTATTAATAGTACAATAGACCTGAAAGGCTTATAGTAAAAATTTGGAATGCTGAAAAAAAAAAAAAAAAAAAAAAAAAAAAAAACTATTTGGATGAGACAATTCTAAAACTTTCTTCTATCTCATACGTACATTTTAATAGTTTTAAAAAATAGTTTCTCATTTTAATGCTTTAATAATTTTAATTCACTACCATACAACTTTCATCTCAACTTTCAACTTTGATTTCATCTTAAATTTCTGCTACAGTCAATTAATCGGAGCAAAAACGAATTTCGTCTCTGCAGGAGCCGATGGACAATAGAATGATAGGCAGAATTTTTTTTTTTCAAATTCAGGGAGGACCTACTTGCCTTACCAAAAAATAATCATATACAAAAATTTTAGTTCAGTTCTAGGACTAACTTCATATACTTTTGATCGGTGCAATATTGAAATTGGCACAAAAATCGCGATTGTAGCGCCCCCTTCAGACGGATTTTTTTCAAATTCAGGGAGGACCAACTAGCTATAGTCATACACTTACACAACAAATTTGGTTCCATTCGATGCATAACTTCATATACTTTTGGTCAATACAATATTGCAATTGGCACAAAAATCGCGATTGTAGCGCATCCTTCCGGCGGAATATTTGAAAACCGAAGGAGGACCTGCTTGCTACAGCCAAAAACATTCACAAAAAATTTGGTTCAATTCTATGCATATCTTCATACACTTTTCATGATAGAATGGCGACATACCGATACACACGGACGCATTCATAGACATACGGACAGACAGACATTTTGTAAAGACATGTTTTTTGGAATCTCTGACCCCTGAAACGTGTAAATCCGTCGAAAACCGGAAGTCGAAAAAAATTTCGATTACAATACTTTCTTCTATTGAAGATAGAAGAAAGTAAAAAGAGAAAAGATCCACAACGCTTCAGTTTTTGTTTACCTCTCTTTATTGTGTATTTTTTATACGCTTTTCTAATTAAATTTTCTCATGTGTCTATATTGCATAAAATAAAAGTTACTGCAAGAAATTAAAATACAGTTTCCCAATATTTCTATTGTATGTGTATTTTTCATTTTATGCATGCGTATTTTATTCTACAAATTTCATGAATATTAATTAATTTCTAAGAACGAATTTTCTTTATAACGAAGTGTTTAAATGTAACGACGAGATTTCGTTAAATGGAAGTTTCACTGTATTAAAATATTTCTTATGTATCATATAACTATAAAATCCTGAAATAAGATTTTTTAACGAAAAAAATTCTGAAATGTAAACAACTCAAATAGTATTGATGACTGTTAAAAGAACATATGGAATAGAAAGTTAGTAGAAATTCCATTTCAGAAGAAAATTGCGACAAGTGAGATTTTCTAATTTTTCCCTCGTGACAACGTTTAGTGATTTTCATGTTTTATTCTCAAATACTGGCAAAAAATACTAAAAACCATAATTTTTATTCATAAAAAGTACCATAGTAAAACTATAACAGAACGACGAACGACGTGAGTTTGGTTTTCCAGTCATTCTGGAGAAAGATTTCAGAAAATCGTATCGGCTAGTTCTCTCTATATGACATCACTAAGATACCAGGGATTTAAATACTTTCCGAACGTATTTTTAAAGGATTTTTGTTTCTTAATTTGCATTTTTTTGAGATGGCCGAGCCTTTTTCCGACCCTGACTCGGGCATTTCTAGTGTATATCCACCTTTTAGAACTATAGGCTAGTGATGGGCGATTTCGATTTTTTAAATCGATTTAATCGATACTACGGCCAACTCGATTTAATCGATACTTTAAAATTTTAAATCGATTTCTCTGACGGTAACATAATTTTCATTTTCTTTCAAAAGTCGAAGATAAAATAGACGGATGTGCCAATTCCAAATTTTAGTGTATTAGTTTCTAAGATAGAAGAATTAAAGAAACCTCAGAACCCCCCCCCCCCTTTCCTGCAAAATAGCGTTTTTTGTTCAGTGATGTACACCAAAAATTGATCAGGATCAATTTTTATTAAGTACCAGCTGAATCTGAATTTTGATGAAAATCCAAGAAAGCGCGAGACACAGCTATTGCGAAATCATAAAAAATGCAGCATATCAGCTCCACCTGTAGGGCAATTTACACCAAGAACTAGATAACACTAATCTATGTCAGAGATTTACTGAATCTGAATTTTGATGAAAATTCGTTCTTGAGATAGCGCTATTGCGTTAGTCATGAATAATGCAGTATAGCAGCACCATCTCTTAAGCGATTTCCACCAAAATGTAATAATTAGCATTAAATAATATCAAGGACTAATTGAATCTAAATTTTTATGAAAGTCCGTGCATTAGTTCTTGAGATAAAGCTAAAATGGAAACAGGAGCGTGCGAAAAGAGAACTGCGCCCAGTTCAAAGTTCCAATTTAGCCCCCCCCCCCCATTAACTTTCTTGTGATAGGCTAGAAGTGATGTTAGTAGTAAAAATTTGGCGCCCCCTAAATTTCCGTGCTCGGAACGACTGCTTCCTTTCGCCCCCCCCCCCCTTTTACATGGCGCTGAGTGGAAATTGTGAAAAATTCAGTATAGCAGCGCCATCTGAGAAGCTATATACATCAAAATGCAAAAAACATCAATTCATGTCAAGGACTAACTGGATCTAAAATGTGATGAAAATCCGTTCATTCGTTATTCAGATATAGCTGTTGTTCAAATCGCAAAAAATGCAGCATAGCAGCGCCACCTGTTAGGCTATATGCACCAAAAATTAATTAGATTCAGTTTACATCAAGGTCAAACTAAATTTAAAGTTTTGTGGAATTCCGTGCATTAGTTCTTGAGATAAAGCTAAAATGGAAACAGGGGCGTGCGAAAAGAGAACTGCGCCCAGTTCAAAGTTCCAATTTAGCCCCCCCCCCCCTATTAACTTTTTCTTGTGATAGGCTAGAAGTGGTGTTAGTAGTAAAAATTTGGCGCCCCCTAAATTTCCGTGCTCGGAACGACCGCTTCCTTTCGCCCCCCCCCTTTTACATGGCGCTGAGTGGAAATTGTGAAAAATTCAGTATAGCAGCGCCATCTGAGAAGCTATATACATCAAAATGCAAAAAACATCAATTCATGTCAAGGACTAACTGGATCTAAAATGTGATGAAAATCCGTTCATTCGTTATTCAGATATAGCTGTTGCTCAAATCGCAAAAAATGCAGCATAGCAGCGCCACCTGTTAGGCTATATGCACCAAAAATTAATTAGATTCAGTTTACATCAAGGTCAAACTAAATTTAAAGTTTTGTGGAATTCCGTGCATTTGTTCTTCAGATAGAACGGTCAGAAATTTTTGTCATATACAGACTCACAGAGTGACAGACACACACACACAGATATTTCTTAAAAACCATGAAATCCTGTTAAAGACCTTCTAAAATACATAAATCCATCAAAAACGGGAAGTCAAAATTTTTCACGAATCTAATACTCTCTTCTTGTAAAGTTACAAAAGGAAGTAAAAATGCAAAATCGATTCTGCCCGTAAGATCGGTCTTTAGATTCGATGTCGATCTTTAGATTCGATGTCGATCTTTAGATTCGATTTCGATCTTTAGATTCGATGTCGATCTTTAGATTCGATTTCGATCTTTAGATTCGATGTCGATCTTTAGATTCGATTTCGATCTTTAGATTCGATGTCGATCTTTAGATTCGATTTCGATTTTTTTTTTATTTTTTTTTTTAGGCTAAATGAGTGTTGAACGCAGGTATTTTTCTGCGACTCCAGGTATTTTTCTGCGAGGAAGGCATCATGTTTTACAGCTCTGTTAGAGAGGGGGAATCGCAATTTGTGCATTAAAAAACATAAAATCTCATAACTTCTGGGGGGGGGGGTAATCGCCTGCGGGCTACCCCATTAATTCGACACTAGGTTAAATCGTTATATTTTTGTTTAGAAGTTCAGTTATTTGAAGTATTAGTTTATTATGTTTTCACGCTCGTCTCTTCTAATCCCCCCCTTCCGCGTCAGTTTTAACCATGGAGCTAAGAAGGTATATGGGTCACCGGTATATGGAGGAGACATATGTGACGTCACTTGAAGCTTTTCCTACCCCCCCCCCCCCCCGTTACAACGCCGCGGCCGCCATATTTGACCTGGGTAAGCTGCCTTTTTCCGTCTGCTCCTCGCGGTGCAAGTCAACTACGGTAAAAGTCAAACATGGCGGATATGAAAGAGGGGGGAAAGAACTGGTTTTTCGGCGTCAGGGCTCACCATGATGCTAGATTGATATGTCTCCTCCATATACCTTCTTAGCTCCATGATTTTAACTTACAGGGCCGTTCGAAATATGCATACAGTTTTAAAAATGTCCAATTCTCGGTCTATTTTATTTTAGTTCCACATTTTAAATCTTTGACAAAAGATAAATAAAGGGTCGCCCTTCCGCCCGTTTGGAGTTTATCTGCGCCCTGCCGGATGCATATTTTTTTGTTTCTTCAAAAGAAACAAAAAAAAAGTGGGGGGGGGGGCTTGCACCCTTCCCCAATATACACCTTAAAATTTCGCTCATTTAATTTTCTACCATTTTTAACTTAAAAGTTTAAGCTATATGGCACTCCCAGAGCTGTGGACCCCTCCCCTCTGTCGATCACTCACCTAATTTTGCTTATTTCTTCACTTCATTTCAATCTTTAAAAGGCTATAACTTTGCTTCTATAGGAGTTACAGTGATGAGAAAAATTCTAGTATAGCTAACCCTTTCTCGCCGTTCTTTTTGCTATTCCAGTTTCCCGGTTTTCCCTATAGGATCTTTTTTTTTGGGGGGGGGGGAGATGTTTTTTTCTCATTTCTTGATACAATATGTCTATTGAAAGCTTATGCTTCATACATTACAAATCTAGCATAAGAAATTTTCTCCCATCATTTCAGGTCACGTTACGGACCCATAATGTGTTAAAATTTTAATTTTTCAAACTTCTTCTTCTTCAAAAAAAAACAAACAAATATTGATACATATTAGCGAAACTGGGGTTCGAACCCGCAATCGTTTGATTGCACACGTAATCCCTAAGCTTATTGGCCACCGAGTACTCAACATCGCTATTATTTCTTTAGATTGTCATCTTTAAATTCGTAATATCTTTTGAATAGAATGTCCGATTTGAATAATTCAAAAAGTAATCTACAGATATTGTAACAGGCATTAATACAAAATGATTTATTTGGATAAGGATTAAGGTATCGATAGTATGGTCTAATTTTGGTTGGTGTATTTATCGCGTTTTAAAATGTAAGAAAGTAGTTATAGTGAGTTAACTACAATAGTTGGATATATGGTATCGCGCGGTTTTTTTTATAGATATTAATATATTCTTTAATATTATAGAACCTTTTTTTATTCATTTAAAAGTATTTCCAGGCGATTCAAAATTATATATCATAACGATTCAAGAAATACACACGTAATTGTTCAAGGTTTCACTTCTATCGGCACTTTCAGAGTGCTACTATTTTTTTTTTTGTTTTTCATGTTCGCCCATCCTACCGCCCCCCCCCCCCCCTTCCTCACCAATCTTAACTTACAGGTTCGTTCAAATTATGACTGCGATTTCAAAAAAGTCTAATCCTCGTTCTATTTTGTTATAAATCCATAGCTTGGAACCTCAACAAAAGATACATTTGGGCCGGGGTCGCCCTTCTGTCCGTTTGCGATTTACCTTTCCCCCCTGGGTGGGGGCATATTTTTTGTTTCTTCCACACCACACCAAGTAATATATCGTTATAAAACTTTTATCTCCTCTTTTTTCTGTTACTACCCCTCTCTCCCCCTAGTTACATGCTCTTGGCACTTTTTATAGTTTCAAAGAGTGCATGTTCCCCGCGGGCCACCCCATGAATTCAACACTAAGTTAAACACTATATTTCTATTTAGAAGCTCAGTTATTTGGGTTATTAGTTAATTATGTTTTTTTTTTCAAGTTCGTCCGTTCTAATCCCTCGCCTTCCCCCCCCCCCCCCTTCCTCGCCAATCTTTACTAAATGGGCCGTTCAAAGTATGCATGCAATTTTTAAAATGTCCAATTCTCGTTCTATTTTATTGTAAATCCTTATTTTGAAACTTCGACAAAAGATACATTTGGGCTATGGTCGCCTTTCCGTGAAGAGTGGGGTTTACCTGCCCCCTTGGGAATAGGGCATGTTTTTTGTTCTTCCAAACTATCTCGTGTAACATTTGGTTGGCATTAGAAAAAAAAATTTTTTTTTGTCTATACTCCTTGTTCCCCATCCTAGTTACACGCTCTTGGCACTCTTTATACTCGGTTTAATGCCAAGTTACTCAGAGTTGTTATTAATTGAGTTATGTCTCTCAAATTTGTCAAAATTTTTGTGTAAGGGACAACCATAAGTGTCAATCATTTTAAAATTTAAAATTCTTATTATCCGACTCTAAAATTTGCAATAGCCTGGCATTCTATGCCTCCCTAAATGGGGATTGGGGGGGGGGGGGGAGGAGGTAATTACGGTCCTGCTGATTGTCTAGGAATTAGTAATTTGGATCTTCTCTGTGTGAACCTGAATATCGAAATATCGATTTTAGTATCGATTCTAGAACTGAGAAATCGATTCTTATTATGATCGATGTTGTTTTATACGATATCGATTTTAATCGATTCTCAAAATTTCCAGAATCGCCCATCACTACTATAGGCATTTCACCTGGATATAAATATATGGACATACAAATATATATTTTTAAAATAATACATGTAAGATTTAACATATATAGGCATATATAGGTATTCGGTTGATGTAATTTTACAAAACTTTCAAATGCAGGAGTAACAAAGCATCTTTTTAAAAACCACAGGTGAAAAAAAAAATGCCAAATTGATTAATGACAGCAAATAAGTTTATATCCTGATATCAACAGCTGTTTATTTATTTATTTATTTATTTTTTTTTTGGGGGGGGGGGGGTACAGAAAAATTAGAAAATATTTCCTGCATTTTACTGAAAACGATACTTATTTTATCACTGTTCAAAGGATGCTTAATAGGTATGAATGCCTGCGGGTGCATGTTTGAGATGAAAATAAGATTTTCTCTGAAATTCAGTTAAATAATATTGATATCAATAGTGTATCCTGTTGTTTTGAATATTGTATCCTGTTTGTTGCCATTGTTTGCTCCTGTTTATTTGTATTGTTTGCTCATGGTATTTTGTATCCTGTTTGTTTCATTTTTGATTAACGTGTATCCTGTTATGAATGCATATCATATCTCTGGTTTGTAATCACTGCTATCGCAAGGAACTGAGAAAGGTCCATTTTAAACAAAATCCATGATTGTAGGTATAACGGTATTGTATTACTTTAGCCAGAACCATGAAATTTCAAAGTTTAAGTTTGTATTCAAATCTAAACTGTTTATTTTCTGATTCATTTTTAAAATTCATTTTTGTTCTGTAACTCATCAAATTGACAAATTTTCTTATTCAGAAACTCTAAAATGTGCCGTGCCTATCAATATTTTGATAAAAGTAGAATATATTGTAAAACAAACCTGTCAAAATTGGCATTTTGAACCATATTTCCCTAAGCGAGAGAACTGGGAACGAAAATAACAGTCATACTGAGAAAATAATTGTTTAGAAATCAAGTTCTAATTAATTGAGCAAAAAATGAAAACATACGCCTGCTTAGGGAAAGATGGTGCACCTTGAGACATTTTTGAATAAATAATTCTTCTAAATTTTACTAATATTTATTTTTATTTAGAGCGAATTAGATATAAAGTATAAACATTTGCGCATCAGATAAAGCTCATAATATTTTAATATTTCACGTGGAAAAAGAATGAAAACAAAACAAAAAAACCTTTAAAATGTCCCAACTTATGCCACATGGTGGGACAGATTAAGACACTAGTTTTAATCAAAAGTACATATAAAATTTTATATTTAATTGATGAACAAAGCTTATTCTCATCCTCAGTGCTTGATGTGTACTGTTTTTTTCTTCTGTAAGCTGCATTTGGTTTTTCAGCATTTTTGGAATGCATCAAAGTGCCGACCCCTGAATGTCCCAACCTGTCCCATCTCGTAAGAAAAACATTTATAATGTTAAGCTTAGTATTAAAGTCTATTTTATACCTTTAAAATAACAATAAATATATGTTTTTTCATCACAACCTGCTCTCACTTGTATTATTTCATTTCTTTAATGAAAAATTATTTTTTAAAACACACATTTATGTCACTCAACCTCATTCACAACAAAAATAATGGTTTTATTGTTGCCCTCTAACTTCCGCCATTCGAAAACACATGAGAGAGTAGATTGTAGTATCATATACTTGAACTTATGTACGCTAATTTTTAACTGCAAAATAAAGACTGAAAATGGAGATGACCCAAGGTGGGCCATGTCCCAACGTGCCCCACCTTCTCCTATATATGTCTTCAAAAATCATGTCATCAACTTCCATGTTTTTGCTTTAAAAAATGTGTTTGAAAATGTGGTCAGAAAATTTCAAGGTGTTGAGGTTTAAAATTTCTTCAGACAGGTTCTGTTTCGATAGTTTTTATTCTGTGACAAGTTAAAAAGAAATATCTGAAAACAGCATTTAATTTAAGGTTTGTGTCTTACCTTCAGGACACTTTTTTTTGAAAAATATAAAATTTTTATGAAACACATATGTTTTTAGTTAAAATAGGAACTAAACTCTGAATTCAAATAAACTTTTAATGGAATTTTAATTAACTCCTCAAATTTAGGTAATGTTAACTCAAATTTCAGAAAAGAATTGCTTTTATGCCAAACCTACTATAATAAAATCTATGAAATATATTTCACTTTTTTTTTTTTTTTTTAACAATATCAAACTACTTACCTCTATTATGAAACAAAAGATTTGATGTACCTCGTAAATGTATTAAACATAGGCCGAATTTTGTATAAAAAACGTGGGTTTTTTTTCCCTAAAAAAATGCGTATTTTTCAATAAAAACAGCTCTTACATTTATAAAAACATACTTAAAATCTGTATTTTGTTTCATAATTTACCAATAAATGAGCAGAAGCTGGTGAAAAATTTTTCTTTCAATATCTTAAATTATTTTTAAGAAATGGGTTTTTTTTTTGTAAGTGTAATCAATGTAAAACGCAGTTTTCTAAAACACGAAAACTAAGTTTTATTACAACACAAAATCTTGGGTATAAAGATTTATATTTCGCGCAGTAACTTTGCTTTTAATGATTGCTGAACCAAAAGTAAGGTATTTTTGAAGTCCGAAGTGATTACATATTACATTTACATAACTTTAATTAAAAATAATAAAACTAAAATCTAAATTCTTCGCAAATACGGCAATTGGAGGGTAGGCGCATACCTTAAAGGATTTTTACCTGCGAATTCAGTTGAGTGTTAAATATTTCTATTTCAGTTATAAATTAATTAATGGTAATCTATTTGAGTGCGTGCGAAAAATTAATGTGTTCTAAGAAAGAAAAAAAAATAACTTGTTGTAAGTTGAACTTACAAGTCAACTGAGACAAGCGAGTCAACTAATTCAACTGAAAAATCAGTTGAGGGTTAAATATTTCTATTTTAATTACGAATTAATAAATTGTTATCTATTTGAGTGCGTGCGAAAAATTAATGTGTTCTAAGAAAGAAAATAAAATAACTTGTTATAAGTTGAATTTACAAGTAAACTGAGACAATTGAGTCAACTAATTCAACTGAGAATTCAGTTGAGGGTTAAATATTTATATTTTAGTTACGAATTAATTAATTGCAATCTATTTGAGTGCGTGCGAAAAATTAATGTGTTCTAAGAAAGAAAAGAAAGAAACTTGTTGTAAGTTTAATTTACAAGTAAACTGAAACAATCGAGTAAAATATTTCAACTGAGAATTCAGTTGTATGTTAAATATTTCTATTTAAGTTATGAATTAATTGTATTCTATTTGAGTGAATACAAAAAATTAATGTGTTCTAAGAAAAGAAGAAAAAAAATGAAATATATTTATCCTTAAGAAAGATGAAACATTATGTCTTGTGTAAATATATAATACTAGCCGCTCTTGGCGACCAGTTTAGTCTCCCTTGAATGTATACTAAGGATTAATTCATATTGCTTTTATTCATAATTTATTTTAATTGCTCATTTTTTTGCCAAATTAGAAGATTCTGCTAGAGAAATAGACACAGATGCCTTATGCTTATCACATTGGCGCGATTGCAACAAAATGGCAATTATATGTGCCTCACATGGTAACCCGGCTATTGCTATTTATTTATTAATAAATCGTTTGTTTGCTTTTATTTTCTTTTTTAAAATGATATGAATTGTTTTATTCTATAACTATTAACTGAACTTAAAAAAAATAATTATTTTCTTTTTAAAATAATAGGAATTAGTTTAAAAAATATGTATGTAACTGGTATTTGAAAACGGAATTTTCACCAAATTGGCGTCAGAAAAATTACGCCAATGTGGTACATATATGACATCTGCGCTGATAAATCAAGAACTCAGTATTTTTATACAAACCCGGCACAGATAATTAATTGCTAAATATTGTACCCGTGGCATTTTTTCGTATTTCATTAATTATTTAAAACATAATAACATAATCCTTTCACTCATTTCATACGGGACGTTCTCAAAAGGTGGGCACTGTATACATCATAAATTTAAGCTCTTTGAATAAATAAATTTATTCATCATTGACTTTATTTTTTTTTTCATTGAATTCCTAATTCTGTTCAGAGACAAAAATTGATATAATTTGTTGTAAAAATTTTGTGTAAATATCTTAAAATTTTAATTTATTTTGACTAAATTGGCCAATTTTGGACATTCATAACGTTAACTGTTCCAATGTACCAAGAAAAAAAAGTTTTAACTTGTTTCCAGCACATTCTAATGATAAACAGCGAATACATAAAGGAAATGGATGATTGTTTTATAATTTAGTTAACAAATGGCACTACCGATTTATTGCTTTTTGAAGTTATAAGGACTTTTCTAAAAAGACTTTTTCTGTATTTTCTTATGTCCAAAAGTTACGATCGAAACAAAGCTGTTATTTCCACGCAAAACAAGTTAAGTAAGTACTTTAATCTCTTTTATCTATCTTTAAAATCATTTTTTTTTTAAATTTGAAAGTATCTATATGTATTTTCGTAATGTACGTTAATGTACGTAATGTACGTATCTATGTGTATGTACGTTTTACAATAAATGCACTTTTCTCAAATAAGAAATCGGAATGTCCAAATTGCGTAACGATCTAAACGCCCATTATTTTCCCCCGTAAATTTATTTTTAAAGATGATCTGATGTCTTGAAACGTATAATAAGATATTTATTATAATGTTTTATCACAAATAATTATGTGTTTTGTGTAAATAAAGCGTATTTAGTACCTGTAATAATATAATTTTACTTTAGAAGCACGTTGTCTACACTTTCACGTGTAGATTGACTAATTAAATGCTTTAATAATTAATTTTACAGAATAATTGCTGTCGTTTAATGTGTGTATATAAGTTTATAGACCTATATACTGTATTGTAAAAAAAATAGGCCTTAAATTTGAAAAGTTTGAAAATCATTAATAGTTAACTTTTAATGATCCCACGTTTTGATAATTCACCATTTATAACTTTAATTTGAAAATGAAAAGTTTAAAATTCATAACTTTTATAATATTTTTTTAAGTAAAAAGAACATAAAAAACAAAAATAGTGATATTTTGAAGCTCCACAATTGCAGCGAAGGAACAAAACATAAATAAATCCAATTTACTACAGCATAAATGTTACTTAAGGACTTAGTAATCCATAAGATATGTTTCATTTGGATGTTGACATTAAACAATTAGCAAATAATCGTGATTTTTGTGCCACATACGTTAGCGTAATATGTGTACATAAAATGCCAGCGGGGAAAATCGAGCTATGCTTGGTTAAAATTAGAATTGTGTACACAATGTCTTTTAAAAATTAACATGAAAAATGCAATGCTGTTTGAAACAGTGCAGTTTGAATAAAGAAGCTTTACATTAAAACGCTTTTAAATGAAAAGCTCTCATCATACTGAACTTAAATTTCATCACCGAATCGATCATTAAAACTTGTCTTTGGGATAAAGTTTCACTTATAATGAACAGTATTGGAATAACAAGTTGTCTTTTCATTTTTAAGATAACTCTTTTATTTTAAAGAGAAATTTAATGTTATAAAATTAATCTAAAAGCAGTTTCATACAAAATTTTATAAAGGTATAAGAAAAGTCAGTGCAGAATCAATATAAAGACTAATTATAAATAAACGGTCAAGGCGAGTATTAGTCACGTTCAGAGGGTTCCGTACAATAAATATATAAATTACCGTATAGTTAAAAAATTGGTGCTAAAAAATATTAATAAGAGTTCGTAAAAAAATATACAACGAATATAGCATTTTTATAGCTGTATATACCGGAAAAAGTATGTATGGGTATACCATAAAATTAAAAAAAGATATGAAGCCTAAATGCTATCAAATATTACTATTCTGTATAACTCTTTTAAACATTTCTGACAAATTTATTAGCGTTTTCCAATAAAGATTAAAAGTATTTATGACTTCGGTTTGTCTATCCATCTGTCAGCACTCTAACTGTCGTAATTATACTCGGATTGCCCTGAAATTTTTGGACGTTATTGACGTTTACCCCAGCATGAACCCTATTTCAAACGAAATTAGTAGCATGTTTAAATTATTTACAGGTACAGTAAAAAGCATTCCGTTCCATTACGGCCAATGGGAAAAATTTTCAAGACGTTACACCCTTTCAAAGATGATTTGAAAGGTTATCAGGTTGATCACGTGATAAACACATCCCCTCCCCAGTTTGAGTGGTTATTCTTGATTCGCGGGCGAATTCGATTCAAAATGCTTACTTTGACACTATTTTCTGAAAAAATCTATTGTGTTTGCGATAAAACTGGGAAAATGAAGGAGGTTAGATAGATTCTGAACTACACCACCTGCTAATTTCATGCGTTTTCGAACAAAAGTAAATTATAACTTATGTCCTAAAGTTTCCCTTTTTGATTTTTGTCTTAAATATTTTAAAATGAAAAATTCTCACCATATCAACGTTAAACATAGTTTCCCTTACAAAAAGGAAAACAACGAAACATTAGAAATTGTGATAAAATTTTAATTAGATTTAGATTTGAATAACGAAAGATTATCTTTTCATTATTTAGACATCTGTTACTTAAATGAAAAATGCATTGTTATTAAATTAATTTTTAAAAAAGATTTTTACAAAATGTTATGAAAACAATACAGAATTCAGTACATGAAATATACAATGACTACAGAAACAAACTAGCCGAACAGAGAGTGCCACATACTGTTATTTATGGGTAAATAGAAATTATGCGAAATGATTCACATCATCGTTTTGCAGTAAAAGTAAATTTATAGTCATTGTAAATAAAATTGTCATTGTAAATAGCGATCGACATTGGCAAGGAAATTGCCTAAATATTTACTAAATTTTCTTTGAAAGTAAAATTTGGCGCCAAACAATTTTTGGGGAAATTTTCGCGAATCAAGTCTCTACGACCTATAGGTTCCAATTTAACAGCAAAAAAAGAAAAAAAAATAATAAAAATAAAATAAAATAAATAAATAACTAAAAGAAAAAAATAAAAATAAATGGTACTACTCTGTTATTCCGTCGACCAATTTCGCCAAATTATACAAATCACCAAACTAATAGGCAAATTATACATATTGACATAATTTTTATTTTAAATAACGAAAAAACAAATAATTAGTAGAATATTAATAAAAATATTAATAAAAAGTCGAAATAAAAATCACTTAATGACATTTTAAACACGTGAATCGCATTTAATTTAATTGAATGTGACATTCACGTTCATCCATTATTGGCATTTAATCTTATAATTTGGCGGTAATTTTTTGGTCGACGGGTTAACCTAGTAGTACCAAATAAATAAATAAATAAAATCATGTGTAGTTAAGGAGTTATAAATTTTTTTCATTAAAGAAAGCAGGGAAAAATATATGTCTGTTTATTTACACGATTTAAAAAATGAAAATTTCGTACTAATATGTGTCTTGTATTTATAAAGCTGGAAAGGTTTTTTAATCTATACATGACATACATTTTCTCTCATGCTTAACTTTCAGCATGATTTTTTTTTTTTTTTTTTTTTTAATTTCTTTTCGTAACAGATATTTTTTAATTTTTAAGGGCCCCTTACACTTTAAAATAACATAATATATTAAAATATTGCTTAAAACAGTTCAATTTGGACAAAGAGGTTTTGTATTTAAATACTTTATACTTTTTTGATACTCATCATATCAACATTAAACGCAATTTCCCTTATGAAAAAGAAGTGCAGCAAAACGCTCATAAAAATTAGCTTTTGGGATAAAGTTTCAGTTACATTGGGATTTGAGTAATGGAAGATTGCGTCTTCATTTTTAAAATAGCTCTTATTTAAATTTAATATTATAAAATTAATTTGGAAGTAATTCAAATTTATCTGTGCGTTAAACAGGTCAGTGAGAGAAATATACATAGTCTCTAGAAGTAACAAAGAAGACGAACAGAGAGAATCGCAAACGGTTAATTATGAGTAAATAGAAATTATAAAAAATGACTCCCAATATTGTTTTAACAGTAAAAGTAAATTTACAGGCATTGTAAATAACGAGCATGCAAAATTATTAAATATAGTGATTGACTTTGGTTAAGAATAAGGAACTTGTATACATACTTATTGAGTTGCCTTTGAAAGCAAAATTTGGTGTCATACAACTTTTTGTTTAAATTTTCACAAAATCAAGTCTCTACGAACCAAAGATATAGGTGCCAAATTAATAGAAAAAAAAATGATACGTAATTATGGAATTTAAGCTTTTTTTTCACCAAAGCAAGCAGGGAGAAATGTATTATTGATCATGTATTTATTTACATGGGATTAAAAAATGAAGATTTCTTATTAATACATGCTTTGTATTTATAAAGTAGAGAAATGTTTCATAATTTATGCATGGCATACACTTTCTCTGATGATTAAGTTTCAGATTGAATTTCTTTTCTTTTTTGTGTTTTGTTTCCATCAACTGATAATTTTTAATTTTTTATGACCCCTAACTCCTTAAAATAATATAATGCATTAAAATATTGTTTAAAGCAGTTCAATTTGTACAAAGAGATTTTATATTTAAATACTTTTAAATGAAAAACTCAACTATTCACTTCCTTCAAATTTAAAAAACTCGAAACTTTTTGACAAAAAAAAAAAAAAAAAAAAAAAAAAAAAAATCATTTTCATTTAAAGGCAGCAATAATAAACTTAAACTTGAAATGATATTTTAAAAATATATAATTTATTTTAACTTGTAGTACGTCCTTAGGTGCATGTTTCTTTTTATCGTGATAATTCTCTTTTTTTCTCGGAAGAAAAGGATGATGGATTTTTCACGAACATTAATAAAAATTACGTATGTTTCGTTTAAGATGTTTAATCTTCATAAAATCTCATCCAAAAATCCTGGTTTTGAAAGAAATTCGAGTTTTTTTCTATTTATTTTTAATAATCTGTTTTTCAAAAAGTAACAGCTTTAGAATTCTTATAAGATCAAGTATTAATTTTGTACTTAAGACTAGCTTTGAATCATCTAAAAAAAAGTTATTCATTTATTATTATTATTATTATTTAACGATAAAATAAGTAAATGTGAAGCTACAAAACTTTTTATAATATGAGTGTTAAATATTTTAAATAGTAAACTATGCACTGTAAAAAAAATTCTGTAAAGGTACTAAAAATTTTCTAGGAAACTGGGATTCCAAGAACTTTTCATGTAACGATAACAGGAAAAATTCATGCAACTGATTCTGAAACTTGAATTTTTGCTGTTACCTTTACAGGAAAAGTTCTAGGAATCCCAGTTTCCTAGAAAAAGTTTAGTACCTTTACAGATTTTTTTTTACAGTGTGTGAAACATTGCTGTTTTAAGCATAATATAAAAATCAAAAATCAAGATATGACAATCATTATATCGCCTTTGAATGTCCAGAATTTCAAATTAATTTTTTTAGTTTAAAATTAATAAATAACGCTTTATAACTTTAAAATGCTTATTTAATGTATGAAATTATAGTAAATAGGTGAAACAATAATTTCATTGCTTATGTTCAAACAAGTTAGATCATATAAATTGATTTTTAAACGAAATGTATAAATTTAATTTGTATAACCGGATAGTATAAAGATCAAAAAGCAAAATATGATAATCATTATATCGCCTTTGAATCTCTAGCATTTCAGATTAGCTATTATTTAGTTTAAAACTAATAAGGAACTATTCATAACTTTAAAATGCTTATTTAATGCATAAAATTGTTGCAAATAGTTGAAACAATAATTTCATTGCTTATGTTCAAACTAGTTCGAGCATAAAAATTAATTTTTAAACTAAATATATAATTCTTAATACGATTTTAAGTTCCGTGAATTTTAAGTAAATGCAAACTAAGATACTACAAAATTCTCCGTATGTACCTTAACAATACTAATACTACTAATAATATAGCATCTCTCTTAATAAAATTCAACACAATTAGAAATAAACAATAGTAAAATATAGTTCACAGGCAAATCACAGTGTTTAACTAAATACGTTATGAGAAAATTATTTTATATTTTATTTATCATGTAGTGTGTGTGTATAAATGCAAATTTTACCTAAAAATGTGTTTTAACGATTTAGATTAAATTTTAAATCCTACCGTTCTTGAGTATGGGAAGACCATTGGGATAGGTCACATATTCCAGAAAATTCGATTAGTAGGTCATTTTGAAGTCACTACGAGTCAATACATTTCAGAGGGAATGAAGTTTGAAACAATTATTAAGTATTGTATGTTGAATAGTTGACAACAAACAAAAGTCGCAAAGTTGACAATATTTCGACAAATTTGTCGATATATTGGCGACAATGCTGAGATTTGGCGGTAAAATTGACTTTCAAGATTACTAATGCCAAAAGAAATGCATGGCGAGAAATGTAAGAGCGTGGAATTTGACGACGTATGGCGAAAAGATGGTCTTTCAGAATTCGAAAGTTTTGTCAAGAAATTCCCAATACGAGCAGAGGTAAATGATTCAAGTATTCGATTTCATAAGCATAGAGGCATGGATTCAAGCGTCTAGGTATTTTTTGCACGGTATACTGTACGTTGCTTTCTCACATGTTTTTTCACGTTCAATCCTGAAAGTCCTGCTCCCAAAAGAAAATGTGCAATGAATTAAAAATGTAGTTTTGAAGGATGTCTTTTCTTTGTAAATTATGTATGCAATGTAACATTTTTAGAAATATGTAGTTTTAATACTGATTGTTTCTGTAAATAATATTGTTATAAAATAAAATGCTTTATAACAATAATGCAGCGATAACTTATTTTTATATTTTACTTATTATTTATTTTATCGAGTTATATAAAGTAAATTTTAATCGATCGTTGGTGAAGAAACGATTTTCATTGTTATTTAGCTTCTTAACATCTAATTTTAGAGCATAAAAAAATCCCCACATTTTTAAGGAAAATAATCTTGATCAATTAATCGTGATTTTAAACATTCCGATTACACTGAATTCTGAATAATTCTTAATACTGTTTGAATCCTAAGTAACTAACCATCCATTTGCGTCAGAACCTGATAGACAACAAATGATTAAAATTTATTTTTAATGAATTTCATGCCTTTTTTGTTGTTGTTGTTTGTTCGTTTTTAAGTTGCGTATTGAGATATATGAGATATCTCGTTTTATTCAAGAAAAAATATGAAACATTTTAACAATAACCTGGTAGTTGCGAAAATTGTTTCATATTCGATTCAGGATGTTTTGTTCATATTTAATTTTAAAATATCTATTATTTAATTATAATTTAAATTTCATAAAATAAAAAATACCGTAAATATTTTTTGTAAGCACTTTGTTCATTCAGATCTTTTGAACATTAAATTAGTTGCGTATTTATTTCTAAATAATTTTATAACTGAAACAAATTATATTAGCATAATTTGAAAAATATATAATATAGGGAGAATACACAATCATTGTTTAAACTTCAAAGCACGTCTAATGTTTTATTCAAAACCCTTATTACTATTAGTATAATCCATCAAAATTTTAAACAAGCTAATGCGTTCTCAATTTTTTAATAATGCATTAAATATTGATTTATTGCAACAGTAATATTTATATATAGATAATTCAGGTAAACAGTTGCTGTTTTGCTATATTTGTAAAGGAAATCTTCATCCAGACATATTAATTCATAGATATTTTTATAATTGCAATAAATTGCACTTTCTCAGAATGTCAAACAAATACAAAATTGGGACAATGCATACTTCTCTGTTTCCACCTTAATACACAATTAATACTCCATACAAAATCATTATCAGTATCATTCATTACAATTTGAAACAAGCGAATGCAATTTCAAAATGCGATACGAAGAAGTCACAAAATGTTGAACTAACGTAATTAAGGGAAAATGACTTTGTATTCTCAATTATGATCATTTATTATTGTGTTATGTCTACAAATTTCCTCTATTGTCTCCTAATTACACATCTGCGTCCCCTCTTCGTCTTGTTTGTTTCTCTAAAATTAATCTTTCTGTAATAATATTTCTCGTATTGACCTCTCTTATGCATTCATAAACTTGAATTGCTTCCAAATTAATTTGTATAATGCTATATTTTTCATTTAAACAAGAGCTATCTTTAAAATGAAAAGGCAATCTTTCGTTATTCAAATCCCAATGTAACTGAAACTTTATCACAAAAGCTAACTTTAATGAGCATTTCGCTGCACTACTTCCTTTTCATAAGGGAAACTAAATTTAATGTTGATATGATGAGGGTTTTTCATTTAAAAGTATTTAAATGTAAAACTCTTTTGTTGAAGTTAAACTGTTTTAAGCTATTATTTTAATGTATAACATAGTTTACGTATTTTTTTTCAAATTTTTGATTTAAATATTTTTAATTTTTATTCAATTTAATATTTTTAAAAATGCTGAATTAAAATTACAGCTTATATATTTCTGTTTATTTAACCCTTTGAGCTCTGGGGTGTACATTGCTTCAAAATTACAAATGCCACATTGGTACCAGTATTTTGCAAAGAAAAAACTGGTTAACGATAAACACGAAAAAATGCATTAAACCTTTTTGGAGTAAATTTGTTCAAATTTTCTGGTGTCATTGTGACATTTTGGAATTAAAATTATGTGGTAGAAAATTCTACCAGCAGAGCTCAAGAGGTTAAATAAAAAAAGTCTACAAATAATATTTGGATTTATAACGCTTTTAATTACTCCATTTTTTAAAATAAATTTTAATTTTTTTTTAATCATGAAAAAATTAATCATGTGATTTTGTTTATAAATGATAGAGTTAACCGTCACAAAAAAAAATTCAAACTTTCAAATCAATAGATAAAGAATATATTAAAATATGTTCCAAACTCCCTTAAAGAAATTAGATATCAGGTATTCTTTTTTATATGTTTTGGTAAGAAAGTAGACCTCAGGTGGGTATAAAGACTTCGATTTGATAATAGTGGGCCTTTAAAAGAAAAAAAAATCGTATAAGAGGGTAGCAATAATGAAAAATAAATCGCATCGAAAGTTAAACATGTTAGAAAAATGTATCCCACATAGTTTATATGGAGCACTAATAATCCGATTTACCAAAAAGAAAAAAAAAATGTATACATACGAAATTTTTATATCTTTGTGCCGTGAAAAGCAATATGTAAACAGATATAAAAAACAATGTCCCGTGGCTCCATATCGTACAATTATTTTACTTCTAAAATTTGACTTCTATGGCTCATAAAAACTTAATTTTAGATTTTTTTTATTTTAATATTAAAAAGTATTTAATAAAAGTGTTGACAAGTTCTTCCTCAAAATTGATCTTTATATTTAAAAGTTTTGTATGCTCATATTTACAAATATCTATTAATTTTCTTTTACATCAAAAACAGTACTGGGGTCAATTTTTATAGTTTCACCTATTACTACATAATTATTCATCAGCAACATTCCAGTTTGTCTGGTTTGTTTCTCTAAAATTAGTCTTTCTGCAATTATATTTCTCTCGTTGACCTCTGTTATGCATTCATAAACTTGAATTGCTTCCAAATTAATTGTATAATATTATATTTTGTGATTATGTTATTGATAATTCTAGGCATTCTGCCCCCTCCCGATATTAATATTGTTATCAAAAGGTAATTTTTCTTTTCTTTGGAGTGATATTCAAAACTGTTTACATTTTCTTTTCTCATCTATTGATTCAAATGATGAATAGTCAATAAAATAGCACTAACACTTAAAAGAAATTTTTATTAATTGAAAATACTTTATAATAGCTTTCTTTTTACATAATGCAAGAGTAATAATGTCTTTTGCATTTGCCCCACACGAAGGAAGTTGGTGGTGAGATAAAAATTCTAATCAACAAAACAAATGGACAGCATTCTTTCTCTTTCTCTTTTATTTATTAGTAAACACAAACTTCATTTCAAATATACTTCACATATGGTTTCTCGAACAGTGACTGCATGCACATACACATGAAGAAGACTAAGGATATCAAATATTTTGCTATTCCGTAGTTCAGAATTAATTATATTTATAATAATTTAGGGATTTTAATAAAAACATTGTATTTTCATAAAAATAAACAACAGACTATAAATCAATAACATACTATTTTGAACCAAAAGCCATATTGCAAATAAAAAAAGAAAATTTTGGTTGGATGGAAAATGATATCGATATCAAAAGACACGCCCCCCCCCCTTAAATGATAAAGTTATATTTGCACAGCCCCTGAGAATTAAAGTAATTTAACATCTTTTTAAATATTTTTTGTTATTTTTTAAAGTAGTTTACATGTAATGCAATTGTAAATTAAAAAAAAATGTAGATATACATATGAAACTTTTATATCTTTGTACCGTGAAAAGAAATATGTAAACAGACTAAAAAATTAAGTCTCATGACTCCATATCATGCAGTCTTTTTGTTTAGATAATTTGACTTCTATGGCTCGTAAAACTTAATTACAATTTTTTTTTTTTTTTTTTTTTTTTTTACCATAGAGTATTAAAAAAAAGATTTGTCAAATTCTTCCCCAAAATCGATTTATGTATTTAAAAAATTTTTATGCTGATTTTTGAAAACATATCTAAATTTTATTTTGCATCAAACACAGAACAGTGGGTCATTTTTGATAGTTTTTACTACAACTACATAATTATCCATCTGCGGTGCTCCGGTTCATCTTGTTTGCTTCTCTAAAATTAGACCTTGCGTAATTATATTTCTCTCACTGACCTCTCTTTCGCATTCATAAATTTGAACTTCTTCCAGATTAATTGTATAATATTACATTTTTCATTTAAATAAGAGAGTTATCTTAAAAATGAAAATGCAATCTTTTGTTACTCAAATTCCAATGTAACTAAAACTATATCACAAAATCTAATTTTAATAAGCGTTTCGTTACACTTCCTTTTCATAATGAAAACTATGTTTAATGTTGATATGATGAGAGTTTTTAATTTAAAAGTATTTAATTATAAAATCTCTTTGTACAAATACAACTGCTTTAAGCAATATTTTAATGCATTATATTATTTTAAAGATTAAGGGGTCATTAATAATTAAAAATTATCAGTTGGCGGTAACAAAACACACACACAAAAAAAAAAGAAAAGAAAATCGTTCTGATACTTAATTATCAGAGAAAATGTATGCCATGCATAGAATTATGAAACATTGCCCCACTTTATAAATACAAAGCATGTATTAATACGAAATTTTCATTTTTTAATACCGTGTAAATAAAAACATAAACAGACATACATTTTTCCCTGCTTGCTTTGGTGAAAAAAAAAAAAAAAAAAAAAAACCCTATCATTCCATAATTACATTTTTTCTATTAATTTGGTACTAAATGGTTTGTAGAGACTGGATTTGTGAAAATTTCCCCCAAAAGTTGTATGGCACAAAATTTTGCTTTCAAAGGCAATTCAATAAGTATGCAGACATGTTCCTTATTCTTAACCAAAGTCAATCACTATATTTAATAATTTTGCATGCTCGTTATTTACAATGCTTGTAAATTTAGTTTTACCGCAAAAACGATATTGGGAGTCATTTTTTATAATTTCTATTTACTCATAGTTAATTGTTTTTGATTCTCTCTGTTCGACTTGTTTGTTACTCCTAGACTAAGTATATGTCTCTCACTGACCTGTTTAACGCATTCATAAATTTGAATTGCTGCCAAATTAATTTTATAATATTAAATTTAAATAAGAGTTATTTTAAAAGTGAACATTAAATTTTCCGTTACTCAAATCCCAATGTAACTGAAACTTTATTACAAAAGCTCATTCTAATGAGCGTTTTACATATAGTTTTATACGTTAAATAAGCATTTTAAATTTATGAAGAGTTATTTATTAATTTTAAACTAAAAAATAATTAGTTTGAAATGCTGCAGATTCAAAGCCAATATAATGAGTATCATACTTTGCTTTTAGATTTTCATATTATGCTTAAAAAAGCAACATTTCGCATAGTTTACTATATAAAATATTTAACACTCATATTATAAAAAGTTTCGTAGCTTCATATTTACTTAATTTTATCATTAAATAATAATAATAATAATAATAAAACGAATAACATTTTTTTAGACGATTCAAAGCTAGTCTTAAATACAAAATTAATACTTGATCTTATGAGAATTTTAAAGCTGCAATTTCTAAAAAAACATAGTTAAAAAAAATTAGAAATTTACTCGAATTTTTTTCAAAACCAGGATTTTTGGATGATATTTTATAAAAATTAAACATCTTAAACGAAACATATGTAATTTCAATTAATGTGTTTGTGAAATCCATAATTTTTTTTACGGAAAAAAGAGAATTATCACGAGAAAAAGAAACATGCACCTAAGGACGTACTACAAGTTAAAATAAATTATATTTTTTCTGAATATCATTTCAAGTTTAAGTTCGTTTTTGCTGCCTTTAAATGAAAATGATTTTTTTGTTAATAAGGTTCGAGTTTTAAAAATTTTTAAGCCATTAAAGAACTTTTTATAAATTTTTAAATAAATAAATAAAACAAACGCTTACTTAATTTTTTCTATTTTGAAAATAAATTTAACCTACTTTTCTATTCTGATCTATGATGGGGTGTTTGAAGTTTTTGTAACAATCGATTATCTTCACAAAGGTGGATCAAGGGATCAAGGGTGGGATTGCCCTCCATAGGGATTTTATAAAGGAACCCTGACCCGTATTTATGCAAGTTAAGAAATGCTCAAAGGCAGTCAAGGGAAATCCCAAATTTTAAAGAGATCTCAAGACACTTAAGGAGACAAAATAGCTTGAAATTAGTCAAATTATGGATTTTTTTTTATGTTAACTGAAAACTTCTTTAATTGTGAATATTTCGACACCTCATTTTTATCTATACGACAATTATATCGCGAGATATTGTGAACTTTGTTAATAGATAAAGCGCAATTACAAATACAAATGAAAACTTTAAACTGACATTTCTCCCTGTTCATATTTTTATAACTTGCTTGTTTGAAAAATACTAAGGCTCTTTTTTACTAATTTAGATAGAGGATTAAATCTTTTTTTGCTTGTTCTCCATGGTGCATTTAATATTTTTGTGCATGGATTTAACATTCAAGTTTATAATTATTTTTAAAAAATATTTAAATTGAGAGTTTGTTGAATTTCCTTCATTTTTTGATATACAGGGAAAAAAATCATATTCTATGTAAAACTTTATACATCTAAAAACCCATGCACAGCTCTATGTTGTATATTCTAATGAATGTGTTTAAAAAAAAAAAAAGTAAAAATACATTTCTATTTGTAAAGTAGTAAAGATTTTTAAAAAGTAATTTTTTTAAAGGTAAATTTTAGTGAAATAGGCTGTTCTACAAGTTTTTTTTTTATTTATTTAATTTTTTTTAGTATTAAGTATAATAGTACCACTTATATCACAGTATTATACAAAACTGAAGAGCTGGTTTCAAAATTACTCTGCCCCCTTTAAGCAGACAGTTTACCTTTTCAGCATTTTTTTTTAAAATTTATTTATTTTAAATACGATTGAAATGTTGAACTAACGGCATTTCAATGTTAAACAAAAAGTACATTTTGAAAGAAAATTTTAACTGCATAATTAATTAATTTTTTTTTAAAGTAAAAAAAAAAAAAAAAAATTAAAAAAACCTTATTAGTCCAAAAGCCGATTGCACAAAACCCTATGTCATCGATCACAATAAAAAATCCTTTATTTTATGGAAGAGTAATAATAGGGGAATCTAATGGTCCATGGCTGCCAGAAGTGAAGTGGTGCATAAGCCAATAATTGATACCACTAGTGGTTTACTCGCAGATTTAGCATTGTGTTTTCCTGCACCCAGTTTCCCATGTTTTAGTTCTTTCTTTGTATGGCAAGCCCAATGTTAAACCTATGAGTAAACCACTAGTGGTATCACTTTTTGGCTTATGCCCCACTTCATTTCCGGCAGACATGGATCATTAGATTCCCCTATTATTACGCTTCCATAAAATAAAGGCTTTTTTCTTGCGCTCAATGACTTAGGGTTTTGTGCGGTCGGAAATTGGATTACATTACTTCTAAAAATATTAATATGTTTGCCTAAATTTTCTTTAAGATTTTTAAAATGTGTGTTACGCAAAACTGTGTATGGATTTTTAGATACAGCTAATATTACATTTAATATAATTTTTTTTACTGATACGTATAGCGTAAGATGATGAAATCTAACATATTTCATATTTTTTTATACCTAAAAAAAAAAAAAGAAAAAAGAGTTGAAAGGACTAATTCCATACGCAGATTTATTACATAAATAATAAAATACACGTACAAAAAATTTAAATCGGTTTCTCAGATACAAAAAGAGCTTTAGCATTTTAAAAATAGAAAAGTGAAGAAAATATGAACACGAGAAAAAGTCATTTAGTGTGTTAATTTGTATGGGTATACTAAGTAATTAGTAATAAGGGGTAATAAGGGGTAAATAGGTGCAATAAAGGGTAATTTGCACTAGATGTACTAAGAAAAATTAGAATATCCCGCAATATACCGCACGTTTTTTTTTTCTATTTTTATGAAAAGAATTATTTGAAATCTATATATCCGTGTAATAATAGGAAAATAGTAAAAATAAATAAATTGAAAAATTAAAAAATAAATAAATAAATTTCATTTTTTCAGCTAAAATTTGATACTTTATAGTCTGTATCTTATAGTTTTTAAGTATTGTATTGCCATATTTTGCAATTAAATAAGTTTAAATTAATTAATTTTATCTACTTAACACTCTGAGACTTTTTTATATTAGTATTTTTAAATATTCCGTAAAAAAAAAAAAAAAAAAAAAAAAAAAAAAAAGTGAATTTTGTGTTAATTGTTTGATTGATTTTTTTCCCTTTTGTTTCCAAAGAAACAAATTAATTTTTTTTTTGTAAATTGGTAAAATATGGTAATTTTTGTAAATTGGTAAATATGTTTTTTGGTAAATTTAGCCATCTGACATGGACAAAATAAAGTATTGTTGGTACTACTCTGTTATCCCGTCGACCAATTTCGCCAAACTATACACATCGCCAAACTAATAGCCAAATTATACATATTCACATAATTTTTATTTTAAATAACGAAAAAACAAATAATTAGTAGAATATTAATTAAAATATTAATAAAAAGTCGAAATAAAAATTATTTAATGACATTTTAAACACTTGAATTGTATTTAATGTCATTGAATGTGACATTCACCATCATCCATTATTGGCATTTAATCTTATAGTTTGGCGATAATTTTTTGGTCGACGGGATAGCCTAGTAGTACCGTATTGTTTCATTCTTTGAACTGTTCTTGATCAGTTAAGCAATCATATTGGCCAAATTCATGGCACATAATGAGAATTATAGAGTTTTTAGGAATGTGTCAGATATGGCTTACGGTGCAGTAAATGCTTTAAAAAAATATTTTTAACATTTAATTTAAAGAGGTATATAATTTTAAATTTAATATATTTTTAATATTTAATTTAAAGATGCATTTGATTTTAAATTTCAATTTTTCCAGTAATGAAACATGATGTTCATTCATTGCATACATTAAAAAAATTACTAGATGCCAAATTGATGTTTACAGGGGGCTTCAAACTGTACGACATTTGTTGAGCAGGAAACTGACATTGCAGTTTACACGCAGGACTAAAAAATAAATTTTGCATCTAGAATAAAAAATGTTGATATCTAATTATATTTCAGATTGCAATAATTTACTCTGGATTTAAATGAATTATCATTTGAAGTATTTTTATAATTTAAATACAAAGTTTATTTTGTTAATACAAAAATATCGAAAATTTTAATAATATAATCACTTACTTTATTTATTTATTTATTTTTTTCGAATAATAAAAAGGTAATTTTAGATTCAGTTTTCGCTGAGTATCATATCTTTTGAAAGTGTCATTACAACATGTTGGAAAGCTTTTAAGCTATGCTGTGCATCATTCCAAAAACGTAATTTGGAGAAAAATGACTTCAAATTTTCAGAAACGTCGTTTTAGCTTATTGGATGTAATTAGAAAAGTCATAATGTTTGTTTTTAATGTGACTTTAAAAGAAATAATTATAGCAAAATGTTGAAACCTATTCTTGTCTACCAATTTTAGTCAATTCATGCAATATTCTATAAATTTTAGCATATGGATTTATTTATCTGAGAATTTCACATAAATATATTGCTCCAGATATTATAAATAGTTGATATTTGTACTCAAAAATAATGTAGATAATCCTATTAAGCTATATTCAAAAGCTAATATTAATTTTTGTTGCATTAAAATGTCTCAACTTGTTGATTTTCTGCTAGCAAGCAAACATATTGGATGCTACGGGAACTTGGCGAAATGTTATCGCCTAGTTGGCAATGAACTTTGGAGACAAAACCGGGCCCCGCCTCTTGAGGTATCTATGCTGATTTTTATTGGTCCATAAATTATCTACGCAGATTTTTATTGGTCCTTTTCCAAATAATTTATATATATATATATATATATATAAGGATAAATGCTATTTATACCATACGCAATAGGAAACATGTTATAGTAAACATTTGTGATGCATACTAAGTTCATAAAGTTTGAAGTAAAATCATTAAAAAACATTGCGGGTGATTTTATATCTAGATCATATCCAAATTCAAGGAATTATTTTAAGCGAACTATAAGTTCTATTTACTTCATAATCTATTGAAAACATGTTATACTAAAAATTAGTGGTGCATACTATGTTTATAAAGGTTGAAGTAAAATCATATTCAAGTAATTTTATAGTATGAGAGAAAACATGTCAGCGATGTCGTAATTAGGTTTCGGAGCGGTAAGATATATTATATGTCACTTCATTTTAATATAGATGTGCACCAGAATTTTTTAATTAAATTTTACTTTTGATTCTTTAGTGAAAAAAAAAATTATAAAACTGCGTTCCCTTATTTGAAAATAATTTTTCAAAAATTCCGAAGTGAATTCAATACTACAGAAACACAACTGCTTACTCTTGAAAGCGATAAATGAGAATCGTATAAGGGGCTGTGCAAATATAACGTTATCAACTTTTTCGTAATATTGGACCCCCCCCCCCCTCTTTCGATATCATACGTTACTATTCCTTGACCCCCCACCCCTCCTTCCTGGTTATGATATCGTTATCAAAGTATATATATATATATATATATATATTTACTTTTAGAATTTATTTCTTTTGATTGGAGGGGCATACAAAACTGGTTACATTTATTTTTTGCTATGCTTCATTGATTGAAATAAAGAAAGTCAATAAACCATTACTTTATATTAAATAACATTTAATAGAAATAGGTACTATTTAAAAGTATTTTATAATAGCTCTTTGTTACATAATAGCATTTAATGGCAATAAAGTCTTGCTGCACTTGCCTCAAATGGAGGTGGGGCGGGGACATAGAGAGAAATTGTTATCAACAAAACAAGTGGACAATAATCTTTCTCTTTCGGTTTTAATTATAGAAAACATAAGCTTCCTTTCAAATATACTTCATATATAGTTTTTCGACTATGATTATGTATGTATACACACATAAAAATAGAATGTCAAGCGTTGGGATATTCTATATTTTACAATGGAATAATTTTATAATAATTTAGTTATTTTAATAACTTTGTTTTTTCATAAAAACAGATAATAGACTAAAGAAGACAGCATACTATTTTAAACCAAAGACCATTTTACAAATAAAAAGAGAAAATTTTGGATTGGATCAAAAGTGATATCGATAACAAAAGACAACCCTCCCTCCCCCTAGCGATATCATACGATATCATGTGCCAACCCCCCCCCCCCAAAAAAAAAATGATAACGTTATATATGACAGCCCCTAAATCTGTATGATAAAGGCCAAAGGTATGTGTGCGTAACGCATACGTCATTTTGCGAATGGTAACACTTTCCAATAAAATTTCGATTTGCAGTTTTTGCTACTGCAAATTTTACATTGCTAAACATCGCACATTTAAATTTTTTACACCGTCGGATAGAAAAAAATATTATTTTAAATGCTATTTGTTTGAAAGCTGTATCTTAATTTGTTTTTGATACATTAATTTTTTTTTATAGTTTTTAGTACAAACTTTGTAATTGTGGCAACAGAAGTACTTCATTTTCTCTTAAAATTGAAAAAAAAAAAAAAAAAAAAAAAAAAAATTAAATGCTTACACTATGTCAAATATATCGTCTGTAATCGTGCCAAATTGGAATATTTTTCTTTTCATTCGCATTTATACCAAACACAAGAGCCTCAATTGACAACTTCATCATAATAAATAAACTTTATTATATTTTACTGATTACACATGCAATTAAAGTTTAATTTTAATAATTTGGACAACTGAGTTTTATAGAAATGGGCCATTCCATGAAAACAGGTAAATTGATAGTCATTTTTAAAAGTTTGTTTAAATAAATATTTTTGGTATTTACTGATTGGCAACATGTCAAATTTTATGTTTTGAGTAAGAATGTAAAGTTTATCTTTTGTGGATTGGCAACACAACAGTTTAAAGATGACGTCCATGTGCAAGCAAGTATGTTGCGTTTTAAATTACATTTTGAGTGAGTTTTTTTAATAAAGAAAATCCAGTGAAACTTTTGAAATCAACATTTTAGGTAAGTCTAATATTCATTGTTTATATTTCACTAAACTGAAATATATAAGATAATTTCAAATAATAATTACAGCACACAAAAAGAACTTTGTTTCTGTGTCCCACACGTGACACAAAACATGAACTTTTTCACTTACGGGGAAAAAGGAACGCATTTATTTTGTTTAATTGGCATTTCTAAAGCAGTTTAGTGTAGTACACTTATCCTATGCTCGTTAAAAATTTGGGTGAAATTTTTATTTGGAGAAAAATATCAAAACAAAATTGTCAAGCACGTGACACCTTATGAGCAGGACGATTATTTTTGTTTTCTGAATGTTAAATAGAGATTTATTATAGCATAGTTTTAGCAGTTTAATGATTGTTTTGTCCTAAACACTTATTCTATGTAACTAAAACGAAATCAAGATTTTTTTTTTTAATTTTTATGATAGTTTCATTTTTTTTTCTTTTTTTGTGATGCTAATATTTTTTTATTTCCATTTTTTTACAAATTTATTTTAATAAAATTTGAACACTTTGATGGTTATTTTTATTTTAAGAACATATTGTTTTCCAGAAAGAATTGATCTACTTAATTTATAGGGATTTTTTCTATACAATAAGAAGAGTCTTGTGTTTAAGATCTTGTTATTATTCTACAGAGAAAAAAATAATAAAACTTCTTATCTATATTCTGTTTTTGTAAGTTTAATTATATTTTAAATTCAATTTTTCTATGAAATTAAGTAAATTTAGACAAAAGCGTTTATAATTGATAAAGTTTGTTATTTATTTAGCTGAAATGGAAAGATCTAAGTCTACTAGTGCTAGAAGAATGAAAAGGATGAGAGAGAAAATGTCATTAGAAAATCCGAATTTCCAAAAAGAAGAAAATAAAAGGATCAGAAACAGCAGCTTCTTTTAAGATGGGTGAATGGGTAGTTGTAAAATATGACGGCATTAATTATCCTGGTGAAATTACAAGCACCCATCATGATAGTGTTGAAGTGTCTGTCATGATAAAAAGTGGTAAATTCTACAAGTGACCACAGTATCCAGATAAAATTCTATATTCATTTAAAGATGTAGTAAAAAAGATATCAATCCCCACTGTAGCTAATAAAAGAGATTGTTTCAAATTTCCAGAAAAATTTTGAATTTTTGTTTATACATTTACTTTATTTTTTGTTTAAAAATGTCAATTTGAACATTTACTTTGTACACAAAAAAGTTAAAATAAATATTTTTGTATTGTAAAATGTATAACATGCATTTTCTTTTTTGCATTCCTTTATTTTCTGATTTTTGAAAAGGTTACTTGAATGATATTTGCAAATGTCCCACACGTGACAACCGTGTCCCGCACGTGACACTATACGTTATATTTTTTTTTAGCAATTTAAAAATTTCTTTTTGAAATAAGAATGCTTATTTCATGAACATTAGACCTTTAGCCTCTAACACATATTTTTTGTTTTGAAATTACAAAATTAGTAGAGCAGAAATGTTATCTGGATCATACAGCAAATTACAAGTGGTTGACTTCAGATGTCCTGCACGTGACGCATGCAAATTAATTAATAACTAAATCAGTAAACCATTTAGGAAAAATCTGTCCCTGCCTGAGATATTGTTATATCAAATATAAACTTACAAAAATATGTTTATTCTTATTTCTGAAAAATCTTAAGCCCTTTAACACAATTTTGGTGGAATTATGGTGTCTGATTGTCCCGCACGTGACAGTGGAATGGCCCAAATATTATTTTGTTAATTTTAGTTTAAAATAATATTTGTTTGAGAGTTAGAATGACCAATACGAGATGTACTTTTTACTGCAACTAATTTTGTAGATTTATTATAAATCAATGAAACCGTTCTTTCTTAAACCTTTTCTTTCGTCGAATTTCGACGGGTTCCACCTCATAGCATATAATGAGAAATAAGCACATTTATTTTTTGCTCATCAGGAAAACGGTATGTTATACAGGATATACTGGTAATCAGGAATGAATTCTGCTTTGTTTATAGTATTAGAGGAAACGTATCAGCGATGTCGAAATGAGGTCTCGGAGCGATTATTAAAAGGCGGGCTTTCGAAGTCATTTTCTTTCAATTAACAGGGGTGCTTAATGTGTCCTCGTTAACAGCAGCGGATCGAATCGATCCCTCGAGGAACATTAACAAATTTATAATGGCCTGCTGCGATTGCGTTAATGTCATTCGAGACAGCCTAATACATCCCTCTAACTACGTTTTTTTCCTCCTAATAAAAAAGAAGTACTTTAGTTCTAATAAAATTGTTTTAATTTATTTTCTGAATTTAATTTATTGGGTAAATAGTGTCCGATTTAATGTTAATGAAAGTAAAATTTCGTGTTATACAGGTATCCTTATTTCACACAAATGAATAAATAAAAAAATGAGTTATAACTAATAACTTTATATTTTGAGTTTGACGCGTTAATATGAGTTATGTATGAGTTTATATAAGTTCAGTAATTTTAATTATTATATAGACTAGCTATTCTGATTCGGGCTTTCCGGGTTACAAAATATTGGTGAAAATTATAAATATATATGTATAAAATATAGTATATACATTGTATATCCGTAATCATATACATAGTATATAGAACAATAGTACATACAATATTATATACAATACGATTGTATATACAATAGTATATATACAATCATATATATACATAACCATATATAGTATATATATATATAATAGGGTGGGTGGAAAAAATACAAAAATTGATTTTCAATTCGTAATACCGCGGATAAGTTGCGAATTCAAGAGACTAAAGTTTGGGTAAAAAAAAAAAAAAAAAAAAAAAAAAAAAAAAAAATGAAATCGGTTTATATTTTCCGGTCGCGCATGCGCTGTAAAGTTTGTCGAAATGTTGAAAAATTCATATTATTATTTTTTTTTTTTAAATTAGCCTTTTCACGAATTAAAAGCTGGAATTCTCATATATTATAGTAAGAAAAACAATGCTGAAATATTATTTAAATTCACGAACATTTTCCGGTCGCGTATTTTCTCTAAACTTGTAAGGAGCTATTACACTGAAATATTGTCAAGCTACGTAAGATGAAGGAGTAGCAAAAAAAATGCGATCCAGGTCAACATTTAGAGCAAATGCGCGACCAGAAAATGTTGATCGATTTAAATAATATTTCAGCAATAACCTCTTCAGACCTGAGTATAAAATAACTCTATAAATTCATTGCTTTTGTATAATCAAAATGACATCATAGATGACAGAAAGAGTCATTTTTATGAAATCAGTACTTAAGGGGACTGGTAATTAAGGTTTATAAATATGGATATAAAAGTACTAATCCCCTTAAAACATCAGTTTAACTATCAGTAAATATTTAACTATCAATAAATTTACACAATAATAAAATAAGTTCTTTAAACAAGTAAATGATCAGCAAATCCTCAAAATTTTTTATTGTAAGGCATTTAAGTTAAATAATCATGAATATTTCTTACTTTCTTGACCACAATGTATTGAAGCTATTTTCGAAACTCGGATAAAAATAATATTTATTTTATGAGGTAATATTCATCAGCGCTGACATTTATTGGTTTTGATTTAAAGAAAAAAACATTCTGCTGTATAAAAGGGAAGTAATAATGCAAAAAATTCGAACAGTTAATTTTTATGATCAAAAGAATGGAGGTACACATTTGTGTACCTCAGGTCTGAAGGGGTTAAGTTTTGTTATTATAATACATAAGAATTTCAGCTATTACATTCGTGAATTGGCTAATTAAATTTTTTTGTAATAGTGTGAATTTTTCAACATTTCATCAAACTTTACAGCGCTTGCGCGACAAGAAGCTATAAATCAATTTTATTTCTTTTTTTACCCAATTTTTACTCTCTCGAATCCGCAACTTCTCTGCGGTATTGCGAACTGAAAGTCAATTTTTGCATTTTTTCGGCTCACTTTAATATACAGTCGAGTCTCTATATAACGAAATCCATCTTTCAGACAAAAATTTCGTTATATAGAAAAATTCGTTGAATAGAGGACGACAAAATATTTTTCATTTAATGTTTAAATTTTGAAACAGAATTGTTTTTGAGGTGTTTAATCAAGTTTTTGAAATATTTAACGGAATTTTTTTCAGAATCTCAAACATTTTTGCCACTTCCTTTTTTCCCAGTGTCTTATTAATTATTCTCAAAATTTTTACTTTATCAGAGAGAGTTATGCTTAAACTAGAAGCAATTTTATGCAATTGCAGTAGAAGATAAAACCAGCAAAGATGACATTCAGTAACAATTTTTCATTCAAATGATCTCTCACAACAAAAAAAGCTCCGAGTCACCACAAACAATAAACATCCTCTCTTAATGCTAAAAGTAATGAGAATTAATTTATTTAGATGAAAACCTACTAATAAACTACATTTTATGCAATTCCCCCTTATCCCTTCCTTATTTCTGCCTTACTATCCAAACCAAGAAACAAATACCATTTTCAAGACAATAAGGGGATAATTTGATTTTTAGGATGATTTAGGTAGTTGAAAATCGCCCCACTAGCCAGCAAATGTTTCAATCTTTTCCAAGAACGCATGCTCATCTTGGCTAAAACAAAGTCAAGCGCAAAAAGATGTTTTTTTTTGGAAAGGTGGGGGGAGTTGAATGCCTTTTTTGGACATGAGGAATAAGGTAGAGGAATGTATCTATGAAATATAAATCAGAAATCAACGAAAAACAATATTCTAAAAATAATTTGAAGTGTTTTCTGAACTTGTAGAACATTTTTGAAAATATTCGTTAAGTGGAGATATATTATTTCGGAAATTAAAGTATCGATAGAGAATTCTCTTGCTTACAACTGAACGGCGTAGTGTTTCCCTGCAGTCATGCGCATACGTAAACTACGTGATACGGCCTCTTGTACAACACGGCATCTCATCATCTTTAGTTACCATACATTCTATAATCTGTGTTACCCGGATTTATTTCCTAATTAGTAAAACTAGCCAGATGTGGTAATCCCAAAACCTTTCTTCTATCTCATACATGTTAATACTTCAACTTTCGCTAACACAGTGTCAAAATTAAATAACAATCTATGCTCATCGTGAGAATGCTAAACGCATGAAATTCCTTATATTTGTTCTTGAAATAGGTTACCAGGATCTTGTGAATATCGAAAAAATTGCAAAATAAAATCGCCACCTGTCGGGCAATTTATACCAAAACACAAACAGCAATAATATTTATCAAGCTATACCTGAATCTGAAGTTTGATGAAAAACACGTACATTAATTCTTGAGGTAGAGCTGTTGTAGAAATAGTAAATTATGCAGCGTAACAGCACCACCTGTTGAGCGATATGCACCGAAAACAAATGAGTTTCAGTTTACATCGAGATCTTACAGAATCAAATGATTCGTGAAACGGAACTAGTTCATAACGGATTTACTGAATCTAAAGTTTGATGAAAATCTATGTATTAATTCTTGAGGTAACAGCTATTGCGGAAATCAGATAAAACGCAGCATATCAGCGCCAACTATTGAGCCATTTACACCAAAATGCAAACAACATCAATTCCTGTCAAGGACTAATTGAATCTGAAGTTTGATAGAAATCCGTGCATTAGTTATTGAGATTTAGCTATTGCGTAAATCGTAAAAAATGCAGAATAGTAGCGCCACCTATTGAGAGATTTACACCAAAAACTAATCAACATCAATTTATATCAGGGACTATCTGAATATAAGTTTTATATCAAATTCCGTAGTTTTTGATATAGAGTTTGCGCAAAATTTATGTCACATACAGACAGACTCATACATACACAGATTCACAGACATACATTCTGTAAAAGCATGTTTTTTGGAATATATGACGCCTAAAACATATAAATCCGCCGAAAATCGGGAAAATTGGAATTCAAAATTTTCACAAATCCAATACGTTTTTCTTGTAAAGATAGAAGAAAGTAGTAATAATAATAATATCAAAATTATAATATTAATAAATTTTGAATTATTTTTAAATATTAATTTATACATTTTTTTAATAAGGTGCATAAATTTAGTTAGCTTAAAAGTGCTGAGTTTATACTCTTAAATTTATAATTTTAATTATTATGGGAATACATTAATTATGATATATTGGTTTTCAATTATCTTGCTAAAATTCCACGAAAGCTTGATCTTCGAATCTTGTTTTACGAACCCCTTCTAGAACAAACTCCTTTGATGTTCGCAGAACTTGCTACATCACTTCTGATTACATAAAGCTTATAGATTTCTAAGCCTACCTGATGTTGCTTGTGCAGTGCATTTTGGAAAAGCTTTACGAAGTTCGTAATTTATTTTGTATAGATGAAACTGTAAGCCATGTTCGATATTTTGTTTGAAATTAATTTCTGTAATGTTTCTGTATATTGATTTTATCTAATTCACTATTTCGACAGAAATTTTCAAATACAATTTATAATTAGAGTTGCCATATTTAAACATGGAATGATAAAATCATATGTAACTTTAAAAGTAAGAATAATTATTATTACAAACTTTTCGGCAGATAAAAAATATGCGAACTTTCTTTTGTTTAGACGAGAGCAGGATAGGATACATCATGCAATATATTAATACTCTCTTCTACCTTTACAAGAAGAAAGTATTGGATTCATAAACATTTTCAAATTCCGGGTTTTTGAAGGGTTTATGTATTTTTGACGATGCATTTTTCAGATATCACGAAAAAACATGTTTTTACAAAATGTCTGTCTGTCACTCTGTGAGTTTGTATGCGACAAAAATTTTGTGGGCGCTTTATCTCAAATACTAATGCATGGAATTTAATAAAAATGTACAATCGTCCCCGCATAAACAAATATCGACGGTTCCAGAAAAAATATTCGTTTAAGCGGGGTATTTGATTAAACGGGGAGACATATAAATGTAATATTTAAGGTGCAATTAAATGACATAATTATAAATATATTATATTTAGTTAACAGAGTAAGAAAATCGTTAAAAACTTTAATAGAATAATACAAACTGAAATAAAAACAAAATGACATGTAAATACGCAATAGTTCAATGACAGTAAACACATGCATTTTGTTTACATTGCATTTAATGCAGATCATGTAAATTGGATCCAAATTTTGTTATTAAAATTTAATTTACGTAATTTATACAGGTTTAAAAAAATAGATGAAAACGGTTTATGTGAAATTTTAGAGTAAAAAATGGACGAGATTTTTTTCGAATGATATCATAATTACCATCTTGAACCTCTAAATGACAACACATTATTATTGAAGGGTTACTTCGAGGATTTGCTCGTTAAGGCTAATGCTATAGAAAAATTTATAAAGATATCTCTTTTGCATTTCAATATTTTTAAATGATCTTTTTTGCAATGGATAGCTGAGATCGATCTGTACAAAAGGCGTCGTCGTTTTTAACTTTTTCCATTTTTATCGCGGATATTTTTAATGAGGATGATTTCTGTCTCGGGACTGGTTTTGAAAATGAAAGTGTCTCTGTCGGACGCTCCTCTCAGTCCACAAAACTTTGAAGAATGTCCTAGGTAGTTTTAGCTGCCACCACCGATATTAATGGGTGATATCGGTCACCTGCTGTGAGGATTGGGTAAAATAACACTGACGCTGTTAATGAACTGAACTAACAGTTTATTTAAGATATAGATATGTACACAAGAAACAATATTTACAACTATCTACAATTACAACTCGGATATAGATGATCCGGTTCAACATTAAATTAACTACACTAAACGTTGGTTGTGTACCGTTCAACCTACACTTTCTTCCTCACATTCAACGCACGTTAGATACGCTTTATCAGAGATTACTGCAGAATCTCAATACACAAGGGTACTAGGCCTCACTTCTCGGCCTATAACACTATCCACCGGGACGCCTTGTCCCACGCTCAAATTATACGCTATCCAACAGGACCACAAATCCTGAGCGACCTATCGGTCTCAACGCCAAGCGAGAGCTGTCCAACCTCTCAGTCCAGAGTTGACCTTCAGAGATCTTCCTTCCCCCCGCAGGGCCTCTTAGAGTTCCTCCATTGGTTCAATTCCGCATACCAACCTTGAGTCATGACATCTACTGTTTACACATCACTCCAATAGCTAGATGACAGCTGAGGCACGCCCCGCGGCCATCACTTTCATTCATCAACGAGTGCGTCATCTGCACACCTGTGTCAACATCTGTCATTCGTTATTATAGAAAAGAAAGAAAGGTATTTCGAGCTTCACGGATACACAACCCACAATACATAAAATATTCAGATAAGGAAATGTTATTCCTTTCTAATTCAGGGCAGATGTCTTCTAGGAACCTGACACCCCCCACCTTAGCGGAAAATATGCCTCTTAGGGGCTAATTTTCCCCAAACATATAATAATATTACGGAAGAGTTCAATAGTCTCTTTGCAGATTTCTTCATTCTAAATATTACATAGGCATTTTCAGGTGTCTGAACATTCTCTACTGACATCTCTACTGAACCTTATACTAATACTACTATTGCATAAACAATACACATGCTAATTTACTATTATAAACACAAAACTTAAAAAAAAAATATTTACACACACACAAAAAAAAAAAATTAGACATGTGATGACATCCTTTAAGGTTGTCTACTATTTTGACATTGATACTGATGGGCTAGTAACTGGTTGTTCTTCCCAGCTCTTTCTCTGTAGCCTCGAAATTGCATCAGCATTCAAATGTTGAACTCCGGGACGATGAGAAATGCTCAGGTTCCAGCGTTGCAAGGCTAGAGCCCACCTAGTGAGTTTGGGCGACCTTGGGGTTGTTTCCGTGAGAAATTTTAATGGATTATGATCGGTAATGACCTCGATTTGAGATCCATAAGTCCACTTTTCAAACTTCCGCAACCCGAAGAGAACACTCCAAGCCTCTTTCTCTATACTCGGCCAAGCACGCTGAGCCCCTGACAATTTCTGACTGGCAAAAGCTATAGGTTTAAACTGACCTTTTTCATCTTTTTGAGTAAGACAACATCCTACTGCAAGGTCGGAAGCATCGGCGTGAAGCTGATATTCCCGGCCTACGATAGGTGTAGCCAAACTCGTCACTTTACACAACTCATCTTTAAGAGTATTAAATGCTTTTTCTGCCCTTTCATCCCATGGTACAGTATTTTTGACATTTCCTTTGGTTAATTCGGTTAAAGGTATAGCTATCTCAGCATAATTTGGAATATAAGATCGGTAGAATCCCATTAATCCCAAAACTGATCTAACTTCCTTTTTAGTCTTTGGTCTCTTTAAGTCCTTTATTGCTCCGATTTTCTCCTCATCAGGTGCATGAGTTCCACCCCCAATAACATGACCTAAAAACTTAGTCAATTTCTCTCCAAATTTACATTTGTCTAGTCTAATCGTAAAATTTCTATTTTTCAACTCTTCAATGACAGCCCTGACATGCTCACAATGCTCTTCCCAGGTATCGGAGAAAATGATGACATCATCAATATATGCTTCTGCATACCTCCGATGACCTTGGAGAACCTCATTCATGTCTTTTTGAAACGTAGCAGCAGCCCCTGATAATCCAAAAGGCATTGTACGCCACTGATAAGTTCCGTTATGCGTCGTAAAAGCTGTCAGAGGTTTACAATCCTCAGCCATTTTAATTTGCCAATAACCCCTCAATAAATCTATTGAAGATAAATATTCAGCCGCCCCTGCGGTATACATAATTTCTTGGGAATCTTTCATCGGGAAGGTGGGAACCTGCGTTACAGAATTTAAAGCTCTGTAATCAATACACATTCTGACAGTTGCATCTTTTTTCGCAACGCAAACAATTGGATGACTAATTTCAGCATTCGACGGTTCGATTAGATTTAATTCTAATAACTCCTGAATCTGCCTATCCACTTCCTCTTTATAAGCTACCGGCACGCTATATAACTTTGGTTTTTTCCTTTCTACACCGGGTTTCAGATCAATACGATGTTCCCCTACTTCCGCTGGTCGTACAGGACCCATAAACACTTCTTTATTTTCCCTCAAAATGGACTTTAAATCTTTGACTTGACTATTAGATAGCCCTTTTATTTCAAACCTCTCAATATCCCGTTCTATCTCTTGATCCCGGTTCAAAATAGGAATTTCCCCAACTTCTCCAAATTCCTCATCACCTTCGAAAACAATATTAACTATATTACATTTAGCGATAAATTCTCTTATCTTATTTTGGTGCACATGCTTCCTACTCCCGTCGGCTAACTCAACAATAAACGAATGCTGGTTTCGTTTTTCTACAATAGTTGCCGGCCCTTGCCACCTAGAATATAACTTATTAGTCGAATCGGGGATTAACAGTATAACTTTATCGCCTTCCTCAAACGTTTTTTCTTTTGACCTTAAATTATAATGATACGTCATTCTATTTTGTTGAACCTCAGACGACAATTTTGCCTCATTTGCGGCTCTTTCTAAGCGGTTCTTAAGTTTATCCAAGTACCCATGAATCGGCGTAGTATCTAACTGCGCTCCCTTATTTTCTCCTGCCCATGACGACTTAAGAATCGATAACGGACCCTCCGGCGCTCTACCATATAATAACTGGAAAGGTGCGATTCCCGTCGTAGAATTTGGGACTTCCCTATACGCCCATAATATAAATGGTATTTGTTCATGCCATTTTTTTCCTTCTTCCCTAATCGTATGATGTAGCATACGTTTAAGAGTCTGATTAAATCGTTCCACAAGTCCGTTGGACTGTGGATACTGTGGAGTCGAAAATCTTGGACTAGCACCTAACCTTTTCTCAAATTCTTTCGTTAAGTCGGCAGTAAAATTGGTTCCATTGTCGCAGGCAATTACATTAGGAATTCCTGTTCTCATAAATATTTGAAGTCACGCCTCACACGCGGTTTTAGCAGTTAAACTTTTTAGAGGGATCGCACCGCCCATCTGGTATGCTGATCAATTAAAGTCAGTATATACCGATGCCCTTGTGAACTTTTAGGATCAACAGGCCCAATTAAATCAACATTAACAACCTGAAATGGAAGTTCCGGCCGCGACACTGGGGAAATAGGAGCTCTATCATTTACTTTAACCCCTCTAGTCAATTGGCACTCTAAACATGATTCACAAAACTGTTTAGCTTCTTTTGCCATTCCCTCCCAATAAAAAGAATACCTTATTCTCTGCAACGTTTTCTTGGCTGCATGATGCCCTCCAAATACCGAGGAATGCGCTAATTTTAAGATTTCTTCCCTTCTTACCTTGGGTACTACTAATTGCGCTATAGTTTCGCCTAACAATTTCTCTTTATGATACAATAATCCGTTTACAATGTAATAATCCCCTTTTTCCTTTTTAGCTAATTCCCAAGCTTTCTCTAATTCTTTACATTCCAACTGGGATTTCTTAAACATATCTGAGTTACTAACAATAGATTCATTATTTTCCTCCGTTTCAGTTTTTCCTGGATCCTGACTTTGTACATTTTGCGATCTCGCGTCTATTACGTAAACATTACAGCTATCGTTACTTACATCTTCCTTTTCATTCGAGTTATCAATAATAATTTCGGAACTTTTTAATTCTTCGGACTCTATCAATGGCTCCTCAAGATTGACACCTGACAACTCATTAATCACCTCGGGATGTAAAATTACTTGCTCATTAATATTATCAGTTACTGCGCAAAGTACTTCCTGATGAATAATATTAGTTTGCCCGAATTGCGGAATAGCTAGCGGTAGTTTAACTAACGGTGATTTAACAGCTTCACCAAATAACCCTTGTAAATAAATACTACCCGCTCCCTTTAATTTCTCTTCCGGTACTAAATCTTTATGAACAACACTAATCTCACATCCAGAATCAACCAATCCCTTTGCTTTTTGCCCATTAACACTAACTTCAATTTTCTCAAGTTTATTTAATTTCGCACCAATAACATTAGTTTTCTGCTCGGCCTTTGCCGATATTCTAGCCACAATAGCCCCATTAGGTAACTCTTGATTTTCTTTCACCATAATCTTATGAACACCTGCTTTCTGGTCTCGCCCTTTATTGCCATTATTAGTTCCCTCATTACCCACTTTATTACAAAAACGTTGGTAATGACCTCTCAAACCACACTTAAAACATTTAGGCCCTGAAGCATCATTCGTCTTCTTAAACTCTGTTTTCCTATCCGGAAAAGAATTACACTCATTACTACCATTTTGCCCCCAACTACCCCTAAATTTATTATCCTCCCTCGGTCTCATTTTTTCATTGTTTATGTACTTATCTTTACCTTTAAAGCTTTTATGTGTAACCGCATGAGACTTATGTTTAGCATCAAAATAATTATCACACTCTTTAGCAATTTTAGGAGCTTCTAACCATTTACCCTGGTGAGTTAAACTAATATATGCTGCAGTATCCTCATCTAGCGTACTCATTAGCTTATCAGTAACTATTAACTGGTTGACCTTTTCATAAGTGTCCGCACCTCTAATTTTACAATAATTTTCCCACGTAGCTATTAAACGCGATACAAATAATACATGGGTTTCGTTCGGATTTCTCCTAGCTTTCCGGAAATTTTCTAAACATGCCTTCGGGGTTGGCTCATGTTCCCTTAGGACTAACTCCTTTAATTCCTCATAATTCTCCATTTGTTCCTTAGTGGTATAAATTAACAAATTATCCGCCTTATCTCCTAACATATTTAGTAGAATTTCGGTCTGCTGGTTTTCCGGTACATCTTTAGTTTGGAATGCCCTTTCTAAACTGTTGAAAAATAAATTCCATCCCTCAGTCCCTTCTTGTACTTTGATAGATAGAGTTTTAACACTTTTGATCAATTTTTCTATATTACTTTCATTATTAGATTCCCTAACATTAGAATTATTTGCCGAACCTTGAACCCTTAGTCTCTCCATTTCTAATTCATGTTCCATCCTTAATTTTTCTATCCTCTCTTCTCTTTCTAACCTTTCGTGTTTTTCTTCGCGCTCTAACTTTTCCTGTTTTTCTTCACGCTCTAACCTTTCCTGTTTTTCTAACTTTTCGCGTTCTAATTTTTCTTGTTCTAATCATTCTGCAACAATAGCGTCAGATAATTCCTTAATAACCCCCTCGTCATACTCATCACTGTCCATTATCTTTTTCTTAAGCTGAATTCTGGTATCATCTTCCGCGAATTCAACACCCAATTCTTCAGCTATCACCTGAAGATCAACCTTTTTTAGTTTCAATAAGAAAGCCATACCTTCACCGATTGTTATAACCACCCCACAAGAATAGTTAAACCTACCAACTTAATATTTCCGAAATTTCTAACTTAGTACAGATATTTCTCCACTTATTATACTAATTAATACCATTTCAGATAATCCATGCACTTCATTTCTAATTAACCTACTGAATACTCTAATTTTTCTCAACCATTGATATCACACGATTTACTTCCAATAAAACAAAAAAGTAAAACAATAATTCGATTTGACTGCTATGCAATATTGATTCCAATATATACACTTAGATAACAACATACAATTTATATAATAATACTGATACGTTGAAATTGAATAGAAGTATTGATGTCAATCAAAAAATCCACATAAAGAAAAATTGAAACACATGCATACATAAATTTCTACAATTATCCTCATAAAATATTTCCAAACTCAATACTGGTTCTTACACTTAAAACAAATATACTGAAAATCTTTACTTTTATTTTTACTCACTATGGCTCTCTTTTGAGCCTTTTTTTTTTTTTCACTATGGCTCTCTTTTGGGCCTTTTTTTTTCCACTATGGCTCTCTTTTGGGCCTTTTTTTTTCACTATGGCTCTCTTTTGAGCCTTTTTTTTTTTTCTCACTAGTATTGGCCAATTAAAATCTTCATTTGCTTAGAATTTTGATAATGTAACTCTTAAAATTTAAACAGTATTGCTTCATTTAACAATTACTTTAACAATAATTTAGATTTAATGCATTAATTTAGTTCACTAATATCATTATAAATAGCATATCATTATCATCTCAAATTATTATGACCTTTCTTTAAAACAATAGCAATATGGTTACTAATTCTTTACACCTATCTGAACACAATTATTTCATTGCACATAAATTACCTAGACAATTTACTTAAATTACTATTAATTATACAACAATACCATTTGGTTCGAGATGTCAGAAGAAAGATATGATCAAAACACCTTACCTTATACTTTCTTTGCTGGATTACTTTTCTAATCACAGGTAGCTCCACGATGTAGCGGTAATATGGCACAACAGTTCAGTTTAGTTCTTTCTAATAAAGATACGCACAACACTTTAGTCCACACTAGACGATATGGCACGATACTTTATCACACACTCGACGATCCGGCACGATACTTTAGCACATACTCGACGATACGGCACAACACTTTACACACATTCGACGCTACGGCACGACACTTTACACACATTCGACGATACGGCACGACACTTTAGCATACAATCGACGATCCGGCACGATGCTTTAGCACATACTCGACGATATGGCACGACCACACAAGAATTCCACTGGATACTCTGGCATTAACAGACTGCAACCCGGCTCGCTGGTCACTGGTTTCAGGCGATTCTATCCCGACGCTGCCAACAATTTGTCGGACGCTCCTCTCAGTCCACAAAACTTTGAAGAATGTCCTAGGTAGTTTTAGCTGCCACCACCGATATTAATGGGTGATATCGGTCACCTGCTGTGAGGATTGGGTAAAATAACACTGACGCTGTTAATGAACTGAACTAACAGTTTATTTAAGATATAGATATGTACACAAGAAACAATATTTACAACTATCTACAATTACAACTCGGATATAGATGATCCGGTTCAACATTAAATTAACTACACTAAACGTTGGTTGTGTACCGTTCAACCTACACTTTCTTCCTCACATTCAACGCACGTTAGATACGCTTTATCAGAGATTACTGCAGAATCTCAATACACAAGGGTACTAGGCCTCACTTCTCGGCCTATAACACTATCCACCGGGACGCCTTGTCCCACGCTCAAATTATACGCTATCCAACAGGACCACAAATCCTGAGCGACCTATCGGTCTCAACGCCAAGCGAGAGCTGTCCAACCTCTCAGTCCAGAGTTGACCTTCAGAGATCTTCCTTCCCCCCGCAGGGCCTCTTAGAGTTCCTCCATTGGTTCAATTCCGCATACCAACCTTGAGTCATGACATCTACTGTTTACACATCACTCCAATAGCTAGATGACAGCTGAGGCACGCCCCGCGGCCATCACTTTCATTCATCAACGAGTGCGTCATCTGCACACCTGTGTCAACATCTGTCATTCGTTATTATAGAAAAGAAAGAAAGGTATTTCGAGCTTCACGGATACACAACCCACAATACATAAAATATTCAGATAAGGAAATGTTATTCCTTTCTAATTCAGGGCAGATGTCTTCTAGGAACCTGACAGTCTCCATTAAAAATAATTGTAAAAAAATCAAAAAAGTGAAAAAGAAGTCTTGACAAACGAAAGTAAACAAAATACAAAATTGATCGAAATTCCTGTCCAATTTATGTCACCATTTTTGAAATTAATTCGAAAAAATGAACAAGGAAGGGAACTCCCTTGACCAGTACTTATACACCTGCAAGGCGAAATCCAGGCTGGGAGTTCTGGAAATTTGTTTTCTGTGTAACAACCGAAAATGACAAAAAGTGTGGAGGAAAATCCAATTGAAACATGTTTTTCACGCCCATTTTTCAAATTGTCTCACTCATTTGTTATTCGATTAAGCGAGGACATTTCGTGAAAAGTATTCGGTTAAGCGGGGAAAAATAACATTAGCCCAATGGGATTAAATTCGGTTCCGGAGGATTTTATTCGAATAAGCGGGGTATTCGATTATCCGTTACCCGATTAAGTGGGGAGGACTGTATAATCAGTTTGCGATTTTTACATATTGGTGCAGATTAGTTTTTGGTGTACATTGCTGAACAGGTGGTGCTGCTATGCAGCATTTTTGATGATTTCCGCAATCGCTCAATCGCCAGAACTAATGCACGAATTTTCAACAAACTTCAGATTCTATTAGTCTATAACATCAATTGTTATTTTTTACATTTTGGTGCAAATTGCTCAACAGGTAACGCTGCTATGCTGCATTTTTTTAGATTTCCGCAATAGCTCTATCTCCAAAATTAATGCACGGAATTTAATCAAACTTCAGATTAAGTCAGTCCTTGACGTTAATTGACGTTCTTTATGTTTTGATGTAAGTTGCTCGACAGGTGACGCTGCTATGATGCTTTTTTTTTATGATTTTTGCAATTGTTATATCTCAACTAATGTAAAAATTTTCATACAACTTAGGATGATGCAGTTAAATTTGACACAAGTTATTGCTGATTAGAATTGGTTTCAATTGCTGAATAGGTGGCGCTACTAAGCTGCATTTTGTAGGATAGATACGATTTTAGCGATAGTCATATCCCAAGAAATAATGTACAGAATTCCATGTCTTTAAAATCGTCATGGTGGACATAGACTGCCATTAAATTTTTGCAACGTGATAGGGAATTTTGAAGTATTAACATGTATGAGATAGAAGAAAGTTTTAGGATTTTCACATCTGACTACTTTTTATTTAGCCTGCATTACTCTGAGACTTTATGTTCTACATAGTCCTATATAATAATACGAGCAAGCCATGTACAGCAAATGGCCATTGATGACCGTCCACTTGCGATTTTAGACATTTTGTTAAATATCTAGAAAAATATATGATGAATTATCCTGAAATTGTATGTGTATAAACATAATAGTACAGGTCATATATTTCCGTGAAGATTTTTTCTCCAAAACTTTATAGGGGACCGTCAACAAATAAAAAAGAATGAATGTCTTTTGGATAATCCTGTCAAAACTAATGTAGCAAAAGCGCTCAAATTGTAGATTATGATTAAGTGGTTTATTGTAATAAACTGTGCTTATTTTTTATGTTGATAGCATGTATACTCGTAGAAAAGTTAAGGTTTTTATAAAAACAGTCCCAAATTTTTCCAAGATTTTTGCTTATAATTTACAGATTTCTTAATATAAAATAATATTCTTTTCTGAAAGTATGACAAACAATATTGCACACAATACCCTTTAATCAGAATTAAAAAATAATAAAAATTGTATGAAAAATGAGTAGGTGTACTAAGTAATTTTTCACTGTGCATGCATCAACGATATCAAAATTTCATTTGCATATTGTGTTAGCTAAATGTATGGAGCAACTTTTGTGAAAGTCGCAAAATCATAGCTTTAAAAGTCTGAAAATAATCGTCAATAGAATAAGTAGAATATCCGTTATTCCCAAAATGAAGCAAAAACAAGAAGGGTTGTATCCATATATTCATTGATTAGTGTCAATATGGAATACACAATGTGGGACGTACTACTACATTTGGATAAAATTCCTCATTTTTTTGCTCCATTTTGGGAACAATGGATTTTGTGTTTATTCTATAGTCGATTACTTTCAGAATTTTCAAGCTATGATTTTGAGACTTTCACAAAAGTTGCTCTATACATTTAGCTAACACAATATGCATATGAAATTTTTATATATTTGACGCATTCACAGTGAAAAATTATTTAGTAAACTTACCCATTTATCATACAGTTTTCATTATTTTTTAATTCTGATTACAGGATATTGTGTGCAATGTTATTTGTCATATTTTCAGAAAAGAATGTGACTTTACATTAAGAACTTATAAGCAAAAAACTTGTCAAAATTTGGGACCATTTTTATCAAAACCTTAATTTATCTACGAGTATACATGCTATTCGCATAAAAATGAACAAAGTTTATTACAATAAGCCACTTAATCGTAATCTACAGTTTGGACGCTTTTTCTACATTAATTTTGACAGGGTTATCCAAAAGATATTCATTCTTTTTTAATTTGTTGATGGTCCCCTATAGAGTTTCGGGGAAAAATCTTCACCGAAATATATGACTTGTGCTATTATATCTATACACTAAAAGTTTCGAAATAATTCCTCAAGTATTTTTCCAGATATTTAACAAAATGCTTAAAATCGCAAGTGGATGATCATCAATGGCCATGTAGTGTATGCGTCTATGTATGTATGTATCTAAATTTTACCTTAAAAACAGCTAAAACGTTTTTTGACTAAATTTTATATCCTATCGTTTTCGGTAATGAAAAGATCATTCAGCTAAGTCATATGTTCAAGAAAATTTGATTAATAAATCTTTTTGGAGTCACTACAGGTCAGTGCATTTCAATGGGAATTAAAATTGAAACAGTTAAAAACTCACAATAAGAAATTAGTCTGCGTAGTAAAATTTAACTAGATTAAAAAAAAAAAAAAGTTTAAAGCCCCAAATTTTATTTCTTATTGCAAATTAGTATCGTCATCAGTTCAAAACAGGATTGTAGATATTCTACTGGTTAATAAACTTGATCTTTATAATCGTTTACATAGAATGTTTTCTAAAATTTTCTATCGTAATTTTATAGGTTAATAAACTTTATCTTTGAATCCTCTTGGCTTACTTGGCTTGTTTCCTAAATTTTCCTGTAATTCTATTGGCTGTTAAACTTTATCACTGAATCCGCTCCTTCTACAAATATTTCAGCAAATTTATTTTCTCACAATCGTATTTTGCACTGACGACTCTTCGCTTTGGCTATTGAAAATAGTTTGCAACCAAAAATAACGTGTTTAATTTTTTAAACGTTGTTTTTTATCTAAATATTAAGCTTTTGAAAAGTTGGCTGTAAACTAAGTCACAAAGTTGGCAATATTTTGCCAAATTTGTTGATATTTGGTGCATATTTGATAGCTTCGTGAAATTTGTGTGGGGAAAATTGACTTTCGATTACTAGTGCAAAAATCCACGTTTAACGCCACATTGGACGATATTTGGCGGTATTTTGAGGATGTTTGACAAAAAAATTTGCTTTGATATTCTGTAGAAATTTTCTAAAAATATAAGCCGAGATATATGATTAAATTAATTCAAGATCGAGACCAATTAAGAATTTAGTTTATTGCAGGATGCTTTGTCTTTGTAAATATCTATAGGTAATCTAACATTAAAAATAAAAGACATAGTTTCTCGAAATAAAACTGTGATAAAATAAAATAAAAAATGTAGCAATAATACAGAGAGAATTTGTTGTTATGCCGAGTTGAGCTAATTTGAACTAAGCTCGAGTTGAGCTAATTTTGAACTATAGGTGAGCTAATTTTGAACTCAAGTTCAGCTGATTTTGAACTAGAGTTGAACTAGGCTTGAATTCGAGTTGAGATAAATAATCGTGAGTAACTCTGTTTTCCTTGCTAGTATTATCTTATTAAAATCAAATATGTCATCCTAAATATCACTAAGTGATATTAATAGTTAAAAAACATTGGAGTTATTTTTTTTTAATCACGTCTAAACCTATTAAATGCAGTTTCCTTACATTATTTCTATAATAAAAATTAGAAAAAGGAACAAACAATATATATTTGATATAATTATTTCTCATACACTGTGTCAAATCTTCAACATACAACGTAAAATTGTAAATCTAAATTAAAAATTACTATTTTGAAAACTGTATAAAAATATATATTGTAAGACAGAATAATTGCATAAATGGTTATGTGGTTATTAGGAAATTAAAAATTTTAAAATACCCTAACGCTTCGAAAATAAATAAATAAACTAAAAATAAAATAAAATAATTCTTTTTATTCCAAAAGGATAATTTGAAATTCTATTTTATTTGTATTTGGATATATTGGTGCTAACCTTTTGACTGCCGAGCACACAGTGACTTTTTAAATTCATCACCTGCCGTTGTGTAAACGTTACGTGATGCAACGGTTGGATTCTGCACGTAATTCAAAAATTCCCTCCTACTTACCAAACTTATTTTGAAATTCAGATTTTACTGCTCATTCATCTCTCTACTTCATTTGTGTTTTTCATTTTTATTAATATTTGAAAAAATAAATCACACATTGAAAGGCAAACGGAAAAAAAAAGTATCAGCGAACTAACACACACGCAATGACTGTTCTTTTCTTATGTAAATGTTATTTGTTTTTTAAAAATAAGCGAAATAATTATATTTCTTAGAAGCTTTGTTTTTTAATATTTTGTATTCGTTTCGCCAAATTAAAACTTTAGGATATTTAAAATAAAGTGATATTTGATTCAAATAACAACATATTTGAATTAAATTTTATTTCATTTCATTAAGTTGTTCATCAATAAACACAAAATTTGTCAGATTTATACAAAATGAAATTTAAAATTCTGCACTGCTAATTCGCAAAAACAAAAATAAACACATTTCAGAACACTTTTTGTCCCTAAATTCACAACATACCAATGTATTGTGAAGCGTTTTTTGCGTGGTGATTGTATTCTTAATATATTGCAAAGTATTGCTATCAAGAAATGTGTTCTAAAAATAGTGTTGTTAATTGCGTTGAAATAGTGTTGTAAATAGTGTTGATGAAAATAGTTTTTTAAAATAGTGTTATGCTGCACAACACTTTGTCCCCAAATTAAAAACACATTGTCAACACCACGCAATTTAGAACACTATAAAACAACACATGTAAAACACTTTCAAAGTATTTTCTACATGATGCCTTTAAAATTAAACAATTTTAAAATTGAATGTTTTGAAAAAACATTTTATCCTCTTGTAATTTTTTACAACACTTTTTGCACAATCTTCTTATTTCATACAACGCATTCGCAATACATTTACAACATAATCGAAAACGATTTTAGTTAGTAATGTTGATTTTTATATTCAGTTAGTGTTGCAAAATGTTTCATGCGTTTGCAGTGTATTTCTAAATTCATCTTGAGTAAATAATTCAAATTCATATAAAAAACCCAAATAAATGTATTAAAATTACTTGCAACTGCTTATGTATAACATAAAATTATTTAAAGTACATTAGAAATATCTTAAAATTACATTAAAAATCGTTAAAAATTTAAAATATTTTCAGCCATCACAGAGCTGTCATCAGTGATCATTTTAAATGTTGATATCAGTTTACTTCCCGCTTATTATTTTTATTAGAATTTTGAATATCTTTATCTGGCATCTTATCTCTTTCACAACTTTTAAACTAGAATGATCTCTTCTAGACGATTCTCGAATAAGCGCAAGGAAAATTAATAACAACATTTAAATGATCACTGATGACGGTCGTGATATAATTATGAAAACACACAAAAACAAAGAACTCATATATAAGTTACAACAATCAAGACAAATAAGTTGCAACTAAATGACATTACATTTCAGAATGAAATTTATTTGAATTCGCTTTTTATTGAAGTGCCAGTTACTTATTAATTGCCAATAACTATGGGTTGGCCCTTGGTTAACCCTTGAATGTATTTAACACTTAACTGATCAATATTTTTGAAGTAAATAAATAAATAAAAAAAACCTTTCAAATATTTTCTATTTTTTTTTTCATATCTTTTACAGAATTTTTAATGTTTTATCACCGGTTTTTCAAAACAGAAATTTTTACCTCATTTCATCAGAAAAATGCTCGGATTAAATAATGTAAAATTTACAAAAATTTACTGGTGAGAATAATAAAACTCGATTGGAATATGGATGCCCGTACGCAGAGTTCTAGCTGTCGCTCGCCATTGCGCCAAATTGCGACTAAATTCTTCATTTGGCGAGTAAACAAGCGATTAGATTCGCCAAATTGCTAGTGCACAATTTTTGCTATTTCTTTTTTTCTTTTTCGTTTTTCATACATATGCATTCATACATATTTTCAATAAATACATATTTTTTAATATATTTGTAGCGGATAGTTGAAATTAGATTAATAACAATCGTTGTCGCAGTTATAAAAACTTAGGTTATTTTAGAATATAATAAAAAAGGGGGTACATTAAAGGATTATAGATAATTCTTTTTGTGTTACACGGCGAATCTATTTTTCTATTACATTTTTCATTTGGCGAATGTTTTTTATATTTTTAATCAGCTAAATTGCTAACGTTGGTCAAATGTCAGCGAGAACACTGCCCGTATGTGGTACGGGCAAATCATATTTGGTAAAAACACGTTGCCCATATGAGGTATGGGCAAATCAGGGCAGCAATTAAAATTCGGAATCAATCGTCATCATTTTTTTAATAAGAAAGTTAATTACTGTTCGCTTAGGAATAAAACGTTATTGTTTTAACAGTATTCATGAAGTTACCGGAAGCCAAAGCAATTATCTTATGTACACCTGCGATAGCGTTCGACCGGTTTTAGTCTCATAAACTCGTAAGACCGTTAGACGATAACACGACAGTCTCTGCGTAAAAAGTCAATCTAAACATAAGGCTTTAGATGCTAATCATTGATTATAAATTTGCAGTTAGTTAATCAATAAAATTATAATCAGGGGCCTCGCTAGGGGGGGGGAGACAGGGAAGGGGAGCCTCCCCCCAAACCTTTGCACATACTGTTACAGTTGGCAAATTTACAAACTGAATTGGCAAATTAGTTCAAAACTTTAATAGAAAACTGTAATATGCTTTCTATTTCTGATAGATTTGATGAAAGTTATTAATATAATTAGATATATTATTAAGGGAGTTCTTAAATCAAAAAGAGCAACTTTGTGACACATGCTTTAATTTATTTTTGTTCGGAAATGCATGAAAATACCAGGTGTTATTATTCAGAATTTAGATACTGTCATTTAGATTGCATTCAATTTTTCGTTTTTTTAAAAACACAATAGATTTTTCATAATAAGCCTTCGAAGTTGACGGTTTTGAGCACATTTTCCGACGAAAGCAGAAAAACCGGTCGAAAAGCGGGAGAAAAACGGGTGATCACATGATCGAAATAGCTTAGACTGAATAGGTAGTTTAACTATTATAAAATGGATAAATAAGTTCAATTCGAAATCGCTCCCATAGTCAGGTATTCCAATTTTATATATTTCCGTTAAAAATGAATTTGTAAATGTGTCAAAACGTAAATTATCTATCCAGTTCTGAGTTATTTCCATGACGTAATCACCAGTTTCTCTCCTGCTCTTCGACCGGTTTTTCTGCTTTCGTCGGAAAATGTGCTCAAAAGTGTCAACTTTGAAGGCTTCTTATGAAAGATCTATTGTGTTTTAAAAAAAAAACAGAAAATTGAGTGCAATTAGATAGTTTCTGAACACCTGCTATTTTCATGCATTTCCGAACAAAAATAAATTAAAGCATGTGTCACAAAGTCACCCTTTTTGATTTAAGAACACCCTTAAGCTTTTTACAAATAAAAACTATATTAGATTTTCTAATAGTGATAAATTGATAAAATTATAAAAGTAGTTGGCAAATACCGAGAACTATTCATGTTTGTTTTTGACTGAGTTGGCAAATACTGAATTTTGACTTGGCAATTTAAGGTTTTCACCCCCACCAATAAAAAGTCTTAGCGAGGGCACTAGTTATAATGAACAACAAGTACGTAAGTTATGATCAAGATCACACAGAGAGTTCCGTTTGATATTTTTTTACAAAACAACTTATCCTTTAATTAATAAATCCAAATTGTTCCTTTATAATTATTAAATTCTTACATAGATAGTAATACCAACAATTTCAATTTTGAAATATTTATAAAAGGAAGTTATCTATTTTGATCAAATTAAAAATGTTCAAATCAAATTATTTAAATAAAATCCAAAATACCAAATTTTTTGAAAATCCGAAATTAAAAAAATAAAGTAGATATAAATATAATTTTAAATTCATAAAAACAAAAAAAATTGTTGAATTGAAATTTAAAACTGAATCAATAATTAATCAGGATAGTTTTTAAAATAGAAAGAAAATTGAATTCCAAAAAATATTATGAATATTAGTGATAAAAAAATAATAATATAAGAACTTAAATTAGCAAAAAAATTCAAAATTTCTTTTAATTAAATCCACGATAGTATGAAAATTTCAACTACGAGCTCCTGGGCTTGAACTAAGAAATTCCATTTATTAGTGAAATGCCTTACCTCCAAGTTATAATCTCCTCTCGCAAAACGTTGAAATGAAGGTCCAGTTTTAAAATTTGAATCAAAACAATGAAAGAATGACATTGGAAAAATTTATTTAATTAAAGTGATAGACTTCTTCAAAATTTTATTATTTGCCGTGTAATAGAAGGCATTCAGCAGCAAGTATACAAAATTTGAAGTCTCTGACTTATACAATTTTAGTTTACGGATTCTGTGATAGACAAATAAAGGACAGAGACGGAAAAAATTCCGTATATACATATTGAGAAATTTTTAAACATTGTTTTGACAGAAACTTACACTCTAAAAACAGCACGTGGCTTCAATCTTAGAAAACAAGAGGGATTGCAAATTGACATACCGTGTTATTAATTGGTTTTTCAGTTTTGGTGTAAGTTTTCCAGATCCTCTTTGCCAAAATATAAGTGCAATTTTATCTTACAATATTTATTTGTTGAAATTAAACCTTTTAAAGTTTCGAAATAAACGCGAAATATGCATTCAATAGAATTTATTTTCTTTTATATACTTTTAAATTTTGTGACACATGTTAGAAATTTCAATGGGAGGGGTCGGTGAGAAGCCACTAAACTGAAACTTGACCCCTGGTGCTGTTTTCTCTTCGCACGCCACAGTTCACAAGTACTTAAAGTTGTTTTGAAATTCAAACTGGCTATAAATCTCTGACATATTTTTAAATTCATTTTTGTTCCCAAGCATATCAAATTGGCCAGTGCACTTATTCAAAAACTATCTAATCGAATTGTTTTTCCTTTCTTCTGTAAAAGATTTGCAAAAAATACTGTCACAGTAGGTGATTTGAATCGAATTTTCGGAAGCGAAGGAAAGAAAATAAATAGCCGTAATAAGATAGTAATCTCTTGTAGCTCAAGATATAATTTGCTTATCAGAATATAAAAAAACTGTTCTATCACAAATCACTTTAATGAAATGCTGCAAATACCCTGATTTTATGTTTAACAAGAAACAAAACATCATGCGACAAGCTTAGATTATGAAGCCCTTTCCAACATATTCAAAATAATGTAACAAAACTGCATAGTTTAAAAAATTAAAACATTACGTCTCATTTAATCATATAGAAATGTATAACGCATGTCAAAAACGAATTTTAGCCGTTCCCATCTACAAATTCATCTACAAAATCATCTTTCGCTTTTGTGAATTTTTTAGCAGCCCTGCATATGATATAAAAGTTTTTATCTATTAACAACATGCATTCCAAAATTTAATTCATTTAAGAGATGCATATATTTCAGTTGAAAATTCCCCTTCAGCAATTTTTTGTAATAAGGAGAATGGAATTCGAATATTTTTGTACAGCCCTGTATATGAGGTGCAGAATTTGTATATAAAGAGTAATATGCACAAAACTAATTAAATTTAAAAGCGCAAATTGAATTTTAAAACGTTCTTTCTTGCAATTATTACACAAGACCGATTTCTTTTGTGTGTTTCTGTAAATAAAAAAAAAAATCTTATAAATGCTCTTTTTTAACGTGATCATAGTGAAATTCAGTAATTTATATAAGTTTCCATACATTTGAAATAGCATAATGTCATTAAAATATTCTTTAAACGGTTTTTCTCCATAGACCATAATGTAATCGAATTCTTTTGAATGTCTCTATAAATGAACCATTAGTGATACATGCTTCATATGCAAATACCAAACATGTCTTGGTGGCCCTAAATTAGCTTTATCAATCACATGAAAATCGGAGTATATTCGGGTATTCAGGCGGACTGGCGGACAGACCAACCGAATGCATAAGCACTTTTCAATTTTGTTGCAAAGTGCTAAAAATGAGTCAGAAAATATGGAAGAAAGATTTATGTTATTGAGTTGCGAAAATATATATTTTCGAGACGTACCTTAAATACGTCTAAAGCGAATTCAGAACAGGTCGTTTAATATCCTTGCATTAAAACACAATTCACACATTAAAGTGTACTGACATTTTTTTAATGTTGTAACATATTTCATAAACAAACCTGTGAATTGCTGAATAAAATCAGTAAGTATTTTTTCTCTATTATTTATTCCACAGTTTTGTAATAATTCTTTATTAAATGACTAATTAGGGAACATACTGTTTATAAACCCTTTCTTTTTTGCTTGTATCAACTTTAAAACTGTTCTTTTTTCTTCTTAACAGTTGCTTGAAAATGAATGACAAGTGTTCTACAAAATCTTACAAAACCCTAAATATGCGCTAACTAAATAACTTTCTTTGGAACACAAATGAATGAGTGGTTGTTTTATTTATATGATAAAATATATATTATCTCATTTCGAAAATCAAATGTTACTCTATTTTTCTTTTTTTACATTTTAATTGCTATATTTTACTTGTCATATATACAGGGTGATTAAAAAAAACGTAGACAAATTGATATGACAAATCAGGCTTAGGACAAGGATAAAAAATCACATAGGAACATAGGGCCGCAAACTACTTATTGAGTCGCAAATACAGGGTGTTTCATTCTAGCTAAACCCGGTTGAAAAAAATAATTTCGAGGAAAATAAAAATGTTGTAATGAAAATGCAACGATATGTACGTTATTTTGTGTGAAATGTGATAACATTACGAAAAGATCTGGAAAAACATCTTGTTCAAGCAATCGATGATACCGTATAAACTGATTATCACAGTCCAAAATGTGAGGTGCCAAGTGCATATTGCTGGTGCACATAATGCAAACTTCTACCACTTTTGTTTGGTGTAATCACATTTAAAACAAAGGTGAGAATGTCTGATAAATGTTTTATTGTAATACACTTCAGTTTTCTGAAATTTATTACCGTCATCCCAAATTGAGTTAGGATGAAACACCCTGTATTTGTGACTCATTAAGTGGTTTGCGGCCCTATGTTCCTATGTGATTTTTTTATCTTTGTCGTTTGCCTGATTTGTCATATCAATTTTTCCACGTTTTTTTAATCACCCTGTATGTCCATATATGTCCCAATTAGTATTGCTAGGTGTCCTGCATAAATAATGCTTCAAATTCTCTGGATGACACTAATTTCTTTACATAACAACATATTTTACCATCTTTAATCACAGGCAATACTGTCACTAAAAAAGGTGAACAACACTACTTTAAAATACATTGTATCCAGAACATTTAGAGCTCTGATTTACGCTGGATATTTGGCAACAGTAGTACGAAGTTGCAACCTGTAATCAAAAGGTTGAAGTAATCCGCAATTCTTTCTTCAAAACATGTATCAGTGTTGAACTTAAGACTCCACACTAGGCACAGAAAGAGACCCGGATGATAATGTAAAGTCTATGGGGGCGTTCTTTTGAAATATCTCGCTCAAATTTTAATAATTTAACGTGATTTTTTTTTGCATAGGATAGCTGAGGACGATCCACAACCGGCCAACTTTTTACTTTTTCAATTTTGGTTTCAGATAAAAAAAAAATACTTTAAATTTCAAATCCGGTTTAAATCGTTTCTGAAATTGAAACTATCATAATATAAAAAAATATATAAGCAAAATCAAAAAAGTAAAAACTAGGCCGGTTGTGGATTATCCTCATTTATCCTATGCAAAAAAATCACGTCAAAGTATTAAAATTTGAGCGAAATATTTCAAAAGAACGCCCCCACAGACTTTGCATTGTCAACCGAGTCTTTTTCTGTGCCTAGTGTGGGGCCTTAAGAGGTAGCCCAGGAAAGAAGGGGGCGTTCCCCACGGAGTAATGAAATCTTTCTCTCCGGAAGATTTGATGTTTTGTATTTTCAATGGCCAAAAAGTAAAATTTCTCTCCGGAACTCTATAATTCCCCCCTCCCCACTCCCGGAGCCATAGAAATCCTTCCGGAAGAAAAGTTTCTAAATTCAACACTAACTTGTATTAATTCAAAATCGAGCGTTGTTTTCCGTACTTCATCTTCAATTAAAAAACAATCAAACAAATTTATTACTTTAAATGTGAGCAATAATCTAATCTTCTAAGATAATAAAACATATTAAACTATTATTTAATTTTTATTAAGACATTTTAATCTATTTAAAATAATTTCATCCAAAATGACATTATTTATTTATTTATTTATTTTATTTTTTGCTTTTTAAAGCATGGTTTTCGAACCGGTTAATTCTCATACTACTACCAATGAATTAACATCAGGAATCATTAACCTTTTTATTATCATGGGATGCAGACAGACAAAAAAAAAGTTTATGCTTCAGGGATTTCAAGAAAGTAACAATACTACATTTTATATTTTTTTTCTTTGTTTTCAGTAATTAAACATAATAATATAGACTATATCAGTACTAAAAGTGTGATTTGCTTTCTCATATCAGTTGCTTAAAACGAAAGTCAATTGTTCGTCGAAAGACTCTATGATAGCAATAATTGCCTTCGAAATGCATATTTAATGAATTGGTTGTCTTAGGATTGATTCGACGTTTGGTTTATTTGCGAAAGGGAAAAGTAACACTATTTTTTTTTAATTGACTTATTAGAATATCCTCTGTCTCTAAATTAACAATATTTTATTACCAACAAGTTCCCAATTTTATTAAAAGAATCCCTTTGTAAGTTAAAAAAACCTCTCTCATTAAGGTGCCTCCCTCAAATCACCATTTTTGCGAAAATTTCGTTTTCGTTTTCATTATTTTAAATTATAGTTGAAACATTTAAGATTCCAAAAATCCCTGTCGTCTTGGCCTATAGGAGGAAGTAGATTTCGTTAAGTGCTCATTTTAACAACAAAAAATAAAATATAATTACAGAAAAAGCCCAGTTTAACAATTTTACTTGGCCAGCTTTCAAAGAAATTTTAATTTCATTTTTCTGTAAGAACTAATTTTATCAGAATCACCTTCATCAAAATTCGGCTCAAAATGCCCACTTTGACAGCATTTTTTGGAATATAGTCTGACTTCATGAAAAAGTCGACCAATACCGCTCATCATATAGTTCTTAAATAAGAGAATCTGTCACTGAATGCGCTTGAGAGAAAAATTTAATTTAAAAACGAGTCAGAAAATATGGAATTTGTTATTTGAATACATCCTTAATTATTCAATCACTTTCGCTTCGAGAAATTCTGTTCAAAATTCCCACTTTGACAACATTATTTAAAAAATGAATTCTGCCTTTATCAAAAAACTTGCCAACACGGCACATTACTTTCTAAATAAGAGAATCTGTCAATTCAATGCGTTTGAGAGCAAAAAAATGGATTTAAAAATCAGTCAAAAAATAAGCAGTTTGTTATTTGAATACTTTCTCAATTTTTCAATCATGATCGCTTCGGGGAATTTTGTTCAAAATGCCTATTTTGACAACATTTTTTGAAAGATATTCTGCCTTTCTCAAAAAACTGGCCAATACGTCACATCATATATTTCCCAAATAAGAGAACCTGTCATTTGGATTCGTTTAAAATTAAAAATGATTTTAAAAATGAGTGAGAATATAAGCAGTTTGGATTTGAGATTTTTTTTTTTTTTTTTTTTTTTTTTTAATCGACTCCTGTTTTTGTTCAGTTTATTTTTGCCATAAGGATTGGTGCTAAAAAAAAACTTGTCAGTGTAAAGATTCTAGATATTATTGAGAAGATGCAAAATAAATTTAATCGGATTAGACATCTTAAGAATAGACGAAGTTGAGAATTTTTTTCTTTTTCCATCCTCCTTTTTGTTTTCGTTTGAATTTTTTATTTCATTTTATTTATTATTATTATTAATATTATTATTTTGCAGTAAAAGTTGGTCCTATCAAAAACTTGTAAATACAAAAATTTTAGATATTATTAAGAACATCAAAAAAATTTAATTGGATTTGATATTTTGAGAATTGAAGAAGTTATGTTTTTTTTTTCTCCCCTTGAGCCCATTTTTAATTTTATGAAATATCTGTCATGCATAAACTTTTGGCACATTTTTTAGAAGTAATATAAATTTTAAACTGATTCTATATGTATTTTCATTAACTCTCTCTATTTCCACTCTCCCCCCCCCCCCAACCCCCTTGGTCCAGTTTTGCTCATCAACAAACTTGATCGAGATTTTATGCCCCTTGATTTTATGTGTCAGTTATATATATATATATATATATATATATATATATACACTTTTACTGATTTTAGTTTTGGGGTCTAAGGGTAATGATCGGTGTAGATATGTACAAATTTTCAGAAATTCCAACAAAAGAACGACCGCAATATGTAGTATTTCACACGAAAAATACCTAAATTTTTTTTACTTTTGGTTCAACGATAATGAGAAGCAAAGCTAAATATAAATCTTTACACTTAAGTTTTTGTATTTTGTTAAAATTATTAATTTGCATTTTCTGGAAAACTGCTTTTTTTATTGTTTACGTTTACAAAAAACCAGACATGTAGTGGAGGGTATAAGCTGATATACGCCATACACCTATTGGATTTTTTTTTAAGTAACACCGATATACCCTCTGTTTCTCAAGAAAGCTATAGTATATACCCTCTAGAGTATACCTTTTGCTTTGAGAATACCTTCTGGTTAAAGCGGGTACCCTCTATTTCTTTTTTCCTTTCTTTTTTTTATTTTTATTTATTTATTTATTTTTTGAGATATTGAAGTAAAATTTGGTCATAGGGTTCTGCTCATCTGTTGGATTGTTATTAAACAAAGTACATTTTTTTAAGTTTTTTTTTTTTTTTTTTTCTATTCATTTCCAATGCAGCAGGTGATACAGACATAAAATACAGAGATTTTAAACAGTATATAGATACAAATTCAAGGGCTGTTTTTATTGAAAAATACAAACTTTTTAAAGAAAAAATTATGTTTTGTATACAAATTTTGGTATATGTAAGTAAATTTAAGAGGTACTGAAAATCTTTTGCTTTTGAACACAGGTAAGTTGTTTGCTAATATGATGTTGAAAAAAAAAGTGAGCCATATTAAATAGATTTCATTACAAAAGGATCGATGTAAACATACTTCTTTGCTAAAATTTGACTTAATATTCCTAAATTTGAAATGTTAATAAAAAAATTATCTGATTTCATAGTTTAATTCCTCATGATTAAAAACCCACGTGTATAATAAAAAATCATATTTTTCAAAAAAAGTTCTCCGAAGATAGTCACACATCTTCAGAACGATCGCGTCTATGACATTTTTTTTTTTTTTTTTTTTTTTTTTTTTTTGTCATAGACGCGATGTTTTTGTCAATGTCGTTTTTGTACATTGTTTTTGTGCAACATCGTTAGAATTTCAAAAGTTTGATATTTAACACAAATGTCTGATTTTGTTGAATGCTGATGAAACAAAATTCCTCAGTACGGAAGGATGAGTTGACACTTAACTGTGAAGTTAAATGTAAGATAGAACCAGCATTTACTCACACTCATTTAATATCATTCATTTTAAAAACCTTCTCTTTTTAACACTTTTCAACATGGTTGAAAGATGTTTTTTTGTCCGTCTATGCGTCTGTCTTTTTGCCAATTTATCAAAAAAAATTTCTGTGGATTTTTCTTGAAAATTTCGTACTATAAGTGTAGGGCAGATATCATTTTTAAATAAAAGTTTCCAATTGAAAAAAAAAAAATCCACTGAGACATATATGAAACGGCTCGTTGTCAAACAATTTATTATTCAAAAATAAATAAATAAAAAAATAAATAAAAGGAATTTTTTCCCTTCTTGTGTTTATTCAAAACTAAACGTTTCCCATTCCTTTTCATAATCTATATTATAAAGGCCAAACGTATCTGTGCGTAACGCATACGTCATTTTGCGAATGGCAACACTTTCACATGCAATTCAGTTTTGCAATTTTCGGTACTGCAAATTTTATAATTCTAAACATCGCATATTTTCAATTTTTACACCATCATATAGAGAAAATTATGTACTTTAAAATGGAATTTGTTTGAAAGCTGTATCTCAATTTATTCTTGACATATTGATTTTTTTTATATTTTTAGTACGGAATTTGTTATAGTGGCAACAGAAATACGCCATTTTCTCTTAAAATCGATAAAAATTGAAATGTGATCATGTAAAATTTGAGAAGATGAAAATTATGACGGGTTTAGATTTCACGTGAAATTCTAAGATCGTGTCAGTTTGAAATATTTTTTTTTTCCATACGCATATATACCAAACATAAGAGCCTCAATTCATAACTTCATCTTAATAAATAATCTTTATTATATTTTGCTTTATTATTATATTTCTACGCACTCGATTAAAGTTTAATTTTAATATTTTAGGCAACTCAGTTTTATAGAAATAGCATTTTTCCCCCTTAATTTTAGCTTTAAATAATATTTGTTTAAGAGCTAGCCTGACCATTGTTAGATGCATTTTTTACTGTAACTAATTTTGTAGGTTTATTATAAATCAATGACACAGTTCCTTCTTAAACATATACTTTCGTTGAAATTCGACGGGTTCCACCTTGTAATAATAACAACAATAATAAAATCTATGCTTTTAAATATAGTCAATAAAAATTATTCTTCTAAAAAATAGCACACCTTAATCTATTATTTTGAGTTCAAAGTAATTATAAAGACTTTTAGCTCGATTAGAAAGAGAAGTTTATTCAAATTGTCAATTTAATGTTGCTCTTTTAATATGCGTCTGCTCATAATTTTCGAATTGATGTATTCTCGTATAATGTCGATGAATTAACAATAAGAATCGTTAACCTTTTACATTCTCATGGGTCACAGACAGCAAGAAAATATTTTACGCCTCAGGGACTTTGTAGTAAGTAGCATTATTGCATTTTACATCTTTTCCTTTATTTTCATTATTAAATATAAATGACATAGACATAGACTATATCAGAACTAAATCTGTGATTCCTTTTCGCATATCATTTGCCTAAAATTGAATGCATTGTTCTCCGACGTTCTACAATTATATGAACTTTGATAGCAATAACTTCCTTCGAAACGCATATTTAATGATTAGGATATTTTGTGATTGATTCGACATTTAGTTCATTTACGAAAAGAAAAAGTAATATTTTATTTTCTATACTTTTCTTATCAGGAATTATTTTTTATACAAATTAAAACATATTTAATGCTGACAAGTTCCGAATTTTATTAAGGCTGTTCTCGACTGCTCTACGGAACAAGTGCAAAATTTTTGACACATTTTCAAATTCATTTTTAAACTGAAAGACATAAATTTGGAAGGCTTGATTATGTAAGTGATATATTTTTAGTTTTTTGATAAATAAATTATCTATCGAAGTGATTTTAATCAAGTGAAAAAAACTTTCTCATCCTTTCTTATTCTTCTTTCGCGTGGAAATTCTGTTCAAAACGCCCACTTTGAATGTAGTTTCTCAAAAATTTGTTGCATATTCAAAAAAAAAAAAAAAAAAAAAAAAAAAAAAAAAAAAAAAACGGAAAAAGCAGTTTGATTATATAGTTTTTGAACAATACCTGTTAGTTCATGCCTTTCCAAGCAAAGATAAATTAAAACTTATATACAGTGAAAGTGGGCGTTTTGAACAGAATTTCCGCGCGAAAGAAGAATAACCACACAAGAAAGGATGAAAAAGTTTTTGTCACGTGATCAAAATCGCTTCAATTTGCCCTTTTTGATTTGAGAACAGCTTTCTGTCATTAAGGAGCAATCTATATTACATTTTGTACATTGTTATAATGCAATATCTTTAGAATTCAAAAGTTCGATATTTTACTCACATGTCTAATTTTATTGAACGCTGATGACATAAAATTAATCTCTATGGAAAAGAATGCTGACATGCTAATATCTATTAATTCTAAAGTAAAATAGAATCAGTATTTCCCCTTTTTACTAATGCTCACTTAATATCATGCATTTACGCCATTCCCCTCCTTTTAACACTTTTGATGATAAATGCTTCTGTCTTCGGTTTCTCTTTCCATCTGACCGACTGTCAATTTACAAAGAAATTTTCTTTGTAGTTTATTTTCCTTGAAAGTGTCTTAGTATAAGTGTATAGCAGATATTACTACTTTCTTTTATCTTTACAAGAAGAAAGCATTGGATTCGTGAAAATTTTCGAAATACGGTTTTGACGGATTTACATGTTAAAACGTGTAAATCCGTCAAAACCGTATTTCGAAAATTTTCACGAATCCAATGCTTTCTTCTTGTAAAGATAAAAGAAAGTAGTAATATCTGCTATACACTTGTAAGAGAATCCGAAAAACAATTTTTTAGAAAATGTTCATCTGTGAGTTTGTCAGTCTGTCTGTTAGTCTGTCGGTTTGTATGTGATAAAAATTTTGTGAGCACTCTGTCTCAAGAACTAATGCATGAAATTTCCCAAAAATTTATATTCTGTTAGACCTTTATATAAACTAGATCAGACTAGTTTTTATTGCATATCGCCCAACAAGTGGCGCTACTATTTTGCATTATTCACAGTTTTTGCATTAGCCATATTTCAAGAATTCGAGCATGTATTTTCATAAAACTTTAGATTTAGTTAGTACTTGATATAACATGAGGCCGATTAAGTTTTGGTGCTAATCGCTCAACAGATGGCGCTGCCATGGTGCATTATTTGTGATTATTAAAATAGCTGTATCTCAAGAAAAAATGCATGGAATTTCACAGATATTATATTCAGTGAGATCTTGATATAATCTGGGTCTCCTTAGTTTTTTGCTGTATATCGCTCAACAGATGGCACTGCTATGCTGCATTATTTACAATTTACACAATAGCCATATCTCAACAAATAGTGTATGGGTTTTCATAAAATTTTATATTTAGCTAGTACCTGATATAACATGGTACTTATTATATTTTGTTACAAATCACAGAGGTGGAGCTGAAATGGTGCATTATTTGCGATTATCGCAATATTAATCTCAAAAACTAATGCACGAAATTTTTTAAAACTTCAGATGCAATTCGTCCTTGATAAAGATTAGTGTTGTTTAGTTTTTGGTGTAAATTGCCTTACAGATGACGCTGCTGAGCTGCATTTTTCATGATTTCACAATAAATGTATCTCAAGAACTAAAGCATGGGTTTTCACTAAACTTCAGATTCAGTTATAAGTTGACATACGTTTTTGCTGACTAGATTTTGATTTAAACCAATTAATCGGTGGCGCTACTTTGCAGCATTTTTCAGGGGATATTGACATGCATAAGATAGAAGTAAGTTTTGGGTTTGCCACATCTGACTAGTTTTTAAAAAAGTGGTTCCAATAGAAAAATAATAAAAATAAAATCCACTATGTCATATGTGTGTTCCGAATCGTTGCCGAAAGATTTATTTTGAAGAAAAATAGAGTCCCCATTTCCTTTTCGCATTTGTTTTCATTCAAAAAGTAGTCGTTAGAGACTACTGTAATAATTACCCATCATAGATATGCATAGTATAAAATATGAAAATAAAAGATGCGTAAACTATTTATAAAATGTATTGCAATTCCAAAACAAAATTTAAACGTATATTTAAATAATTTTAACAAAACGGGATCCTATTGGATTAGAAAAGTCGATGCGAATTTGGTGAATTACCAGAAATAGAGCCAAGTTCTCGTCACTTTTGGCGAATAATTTTTGCCACTAGATTTGGCGATGTATCACCAAGTTGGTGATAAATTTGACGACATTTTGTTTGGTCGTCAAGATAATCAAGTAATACCGAATTGCGTACAAGAGACTCCTCTTTATAACTTTAAAAATGATAATCATATTAACTAATAGTTAGCTGCTTCGGATTCAGCGTCTCATTTCCAACTAAAATATACATTTGAATTGAAATTTGAATGAAATACAGGGTCATGAAAAATCGAAAAGTGTGAAAAATAGGATTATAAATATCTCGACAACTAATTATCCGATCGACTTCATTCTTTATCTAAAATTTATGTTTTTTTTTTTTTTTTTTTTTTTTTTTTTTTACTGTATTTTATATTATTGCCTTAAGGGAGACCCGTACCCCATTTTCGGCCAAAAATCATCAGAGGTTCATTTTTTTTTTTTCCTCAGAAAACGATGAAATACATATTTGCGAATATCCATGCAAAATTTCAGAACTCGGGGACACTTGGAACAGGTAGAAAATGAGCTTTTTAAATTGTACTCACTATAGAGTTTAAAGGACTAGCGGCCATTTAAAACGTGTTTTCCTGAAAATGACTTTTTTCGTTTTTAACCTAAGTTCAAAGTACTAAGACTCAGTGGTAAAATGATTTAGAAACAAAGTGTTTATGTTTTTAGAATCTTAAAAAAATTGCAACAAAAGTAAGGAGAGATGTTTTTGTTAACTATTTCTGAAAATTTTACATAAATTGGTAAACCTGAAAATTATAACGAATTTTAGGAAATTTACCACGCATATTTTTATTTATTTATTTTTTAGCCGATTAAAATAGAAAATTAAAAATATCTCTCCTTAGTTCTTTTCTATATACTATAACACTATTTAAGAAATTTTAGTAATACCAAAATATTGAAAATTGAATGAGGAGTAGTAATTTTAAAAAGTGTATTTTTCGACAAAAAAAAAAAAAAAAAAAAAAAAAAAAAAAAAAAAAAAATCATAAAAACCCCCATAAAAAATACACTTTTTAATAAAAAGTGAATTTTTTTGCTAATTATTCCTTACAAGAAGATTCTTAAATAGTACACCAAAATTCATTACTTTAAAATCAATAATAAAAATTTTGGGTTTTTTCTTACGGGTCTCCCTTAAAATAAAAACAATTAGAGCTTTTTTTTATATACTTCTCATCAGAACGAAAATTTCGAGAATCTGAAAAAAAAGTCTATCAATCGAGGTTACTGATATTTAATAGGTTTCTTAAAATTTATAACATACTGAGTATACACCAAATTTCAAGTCTCTATCTCAGTTTGTTGAGGAGATAGAGCGTTTACAAACACACAGGCAGACGGACGGTATTTTTTTTTTTTCTAGAAATATGTTTTTCGGTGTAAATCGTATCCTCGGTCGTATGAAACGTGTAAATCTGTCAAAATTTTTTTTTTCGATTTTCAGAACGATTGCAACACTTACCCTATACTCCACATATTGCGTAAGTAACAAGCATTGCAACCCCCCCCCCCCACTCATCATTTCCTTTTCTTTACTGCATAATATTAAATGTGAGAAATGAAAATAATTATTAAAACATTTTTATAGATTAAAATAGAATTTTACTTAAATTGGGATTTTTTATATCGTCTTATGTTCACGTACAATTTTTGTGCAGCCTCATATATACCAATGAATTAACAGCAGGAATTGTTAACCTTTTTATTATCGTAAAGTGCAAACGAAAAAAAAAAAATAATATAAAAAAAATTGCAATTCAGAAAACGACTAAAATAAAAAACATAAGTATTGCATTTCTGGACATTAAGCATGGACAATTCAAGAAACGAATAAAATAAAATGAGTTGCGAAATTCAACCAATAAAAAGATTCAGATATGATTCAGATTTCCCAATTCTCTACCGAGAACAACAACTATTTTTCCAAATAGTAAAAAACAGTTTATATTTAAGGGACTTCATAGTAAACAGCAATACTGCTTTCCCTTTTCCTTTTCAATAATTAAATATAATTATATAGACTATATCAATATTGAAACTGTGATTTGTTATCTAATATCAGTTTCCTTAATGAATGTATTGTTATTCGAGCTCGTACGATACTTAACTTTGATATCAATAACGTCTTTCGAAACGCATATTTAATGAACAGGATGTTTTGTGATTGATTTGACATTAAGTTCATTAGCGAAAGGGAAAAGTAACGCTATTTATTTTGCTCGTTTTATCAGGATTTTCTTCTTTCTGCAAATTAACAATTATTCATCACCAAAAAATTCGCAATTTTATTAAAAGAATTCCTTTCATAAGCAAAGAATACTACTGTCATTAACGAAGGCATCCCCACCAGGTGTATGACCAGATACTAAAACAATATTGCTTTCACTTTAACTTTTCATTATACAGGGCGTCCACTCTCAACGGTGGTCAATGGCTAATTTCTAAACCGTTAGTCATAGACATATAAGTTCCAATTGCAAAAATGCTTTAAAAAAGGCAAATAATTGTTTTTTGAACAATTTAGGTAAAAAAAAAAAAATAAATAAATAAATAAAAAAAAAATAAAAAAGGTTGAAAATTAAATTTTTATACAGTCCCCGGGTCCTATAAGTGATATTTAGTAAATTTTTACCACTACTCTAACAAGTAAGACAAAAAAAAAAAAAAAAAAAAAAAAAAAAAAAAAAAGTCCCATTCCTCTGTGATTAAAATTGACCGAGCAACAGCTGTTTAAAGTTGAAGCATCTTTCTTGCTGCAAAATAAGGGTCCGTCACAAATTTGCTGGAAATAAAAATAAAAGCTAGATGTAAAATTTAACATTAAACATTGTGAATAAAATAATTTTTACAATATTATTTTCAAATATATGTTGACATTTATACATATTAAAGCAAAATATACAAATTGTACTAAAGATATAAATAAAAAAATAACAGAAATTTTGTTAAATTAAATTATGGAAAGCAACAGTCATAATTGGTAACAAAATGATACATATTAAAAATTCTATTAGAATACTTAACCTAATGGAATTTGGTGTAATCCTATAATATAAATAAATGGTACGTACCTAAACTAGTATTATATTTCATTGTCATTGGATATAAATAAGTATGCGAATTGAACCTCGATCGGATATTAGGAAATGAATTAAAATTTGAATACAAATTTTGAACTAGGGAAACATACATAGGAGCGTCTTAAAAGCTATCAAATATAAAATAAAAGCTTATAAAAATAATACACCTTTTTAAAATAAAATCATGAAAAGCAGCAGTTTCATTTCCTTACAAAATAAAACATATGAAAAAATACAATTGAGGAAGTGAATTTCAAAATTCTTTTTCGGAATTTTTCAATTTTGGTTTCAGATTTAAAAAAAATACTTTAAATTTCAAAACTGGTTTAAACCGGTTCTGAACTTGAAACTATCATAATATAAAAAATATATAAGCAAAATCGAAAAAGTAAAAGCTAGGCCGGTTGTGGATCGTTCTCAGCTATCCTATGCAAAAAAAAAAAAAAAAAAAAAAAAAAAAAATCTTGTCAAAATATTAAAATTTGAGCGAGATATTTGAAAAAAATACCCTCATAGACTTTACTTTATCATACGGGTCCTTTTATATGCCTAGTGTAGGGCCTTAAAAGTTTTTCGCGATTTCCCAAAATTTAATTTTCTCGATAAAGAGAATTTTGAAACTCACGTCTTGAATTATTTTTACCAATCTAGAAGTTAATTAATTAAAATTAATACTACCGTTATACGGTGGCAACACCTTCAGTTAAATTACTTTAAAGATATTTTTTTACCTCATTTAAAACATTTTTGTAATTGGAACTATATGTCTTTGACAAATAGTTTAGGAAGTAGCCATTGGACCGTTCCTGAAATGTACGCCTTTTATAATACTTTAAGCTCTTAGTGTACGCTCCCTTAAAGCTCAGTCCAACTGATCCGTTTTCAGTTACAGAAAAGTGGTTTAAGTCATAAAATTTAAAGTTTCATAACTCGGTCAATTTTAATGTTAAGTGAATGGGACCTTTTTTCTCTTACTTGTTAGAGTAGCCGGAAAAATGTACTAAATATGACTTATAGGACCGGAACACCGTATAAAAACTTAATTTTCGTAATTGTTTAATAATTTAATCACTTAAAAAACAATTCTTTACCTTTTTTAAAGCATTTTTGCAATTGGAACTATATGTCTATGATTAAAGGTTTAGAAATTACCCATTGGCCACCGTTGAGAGTGGACACCCTGTGTAGACTATAGCAATACTAAAACTGTGATTTGTTATCTCACATCAGTTTCCTAAAACTGAATGTATTGCTATTCGAAGTCGTACGATACCCAAACTTTAGTAGGAATAACTTCCTTCGAAACACATATGTAATGAATAGGATGGTTTGTGATTGATTCAACATTTAGTTCATTTGCGAAAAAGAAAAGTATCGCTATTTATTTTGCTCGTCTTATCGGGGTTTCCTCTTTCTAGAAATTAACAATTATTTATGTCTAACAAAATCGCAATTTTATTAAAATAATACCTTTTGTAAACAAAGAACATAACTGTCATTAACGAAAACATCCCCCACTTTACCCGGTATATGACATTTTTTACATTATTTTATTGCAACATCGTTAGAATTTTGAAAGTTAGATATTTAACACTAATGTCTGAATTTGCTGAATGCTGATGAAACAGAATTCAGCTGTACAGAAGGGAATGCTGACTCATAAATATCTATTAATTTTGAAGGAAAATGGAATCAGCATTTCCTTTTTCCACTTCCACTAATTTAATACCTTGTATTTTAGTCCCTCTTACTTCCCCTTTTTTTCTTTTTAGCACTTTCTAACAAAGTTGAAAAATGTTTATGCATTCGGTTTGTCTATCCATCTATCCGTCCGTCCACGCTCTAACTCCCATAAATATGCTCGGATTTTCATGCATTTGATAAAGCTTATTTAGTGTCACCTAAAGCATGTTTGATATTGCATATGAAGTATGTACGATCAATGGTTTATTTACAGTGGCACTCAAAAATATTCCCTTACATTACAGACTATATAGGGAAAATCGTTTGCAGAGTATTTTAATGAGATTACGCTACTTCAAATGTATTGAAACTGATATAAATCATTGAATTTTAGTACAATCACATTAAAACAGAGAACTCATAGCATTTTTTATTAAATTATAGTGACACACGAAATAAATTAATTGCAGTATCGTCTTTGCACAATAATTGCTGAAGAGTACGTTTTGAAATTCAGTATGTGCTTTCAAATTTAATTGTTATTTTGCATACTACTCGTTATATATAAATTCTATACCTCATATACAGAGAAGAACAAAAGCATTCGAGTACCATTCTTCTTATTGGAGGAAATTTCTGAAGGGGAATTCTAAACTGAAATATATGTATCGCTTAAGAGAGGTAAACTGGGAATGCATTATTGTTAATAGATATAATCTCTATATCATATACAGGGCTGATAAAAAATTCGGATAATTTTCTGTTTTTAAATGGGAACAGTTGAAATTCGGTTTTGAAATGTGTTATACATTTCCATATGGGGAAATGAGACGTAATATTTTAATTTTTTAAACAAAACTGCAGTTTTGTTCCCTTCTTCTGAATTTGTTGGAAAGTGCTTCATAACTTTTACTTGATGCATGATTTTTTTTCTAAGTAGTCTTTTAGATTTTTTAAGTAGTTTGGGTGTTGCGTTGATTATCAGTCAGTCAGTACAACCTATTTTATATATGTATAGATAATAAAAAGATAGTAAAAAATAAATCTCCCATATTTTATTTTCCCTTATATTATTTACAACAGATTTATTTCTCTTTGTAAAATGCCCTTTTAAATACAATAACATACGTACATAATTTCTACTTGTTTGGAAAAGCCGGATTTTTAAACGTGCAAACGTATTATTTTTTATTAAAAAAAAAAAAAAAAAAGGTAACAGAACAAACGGTTTTAAAATGCAATAAATTTTTTTATTGCGTGTTTTTACTTATTTTCCCTAACAAGCATGAAAATTATTTGGTCAGTCTTATTTGTAAAGCTTTCCCTTTATTTTTAAAAGTGTAATAAATTTTATCTTTATGAAACAATAAATGTTTTTATGGTATTATTTTACCTTTCTTTTGCTAACAAGCATGGAATTTATTTCATTAATCTTATTTCAGAAGTTTTTTCGTTACTTGTAAAAGTGTTATAAATTTTCATGAAGCTGAATGCCGCAGGTGTTTCAACTTGCAGACAAAGAGATTTTCATTAATGTTTTCAAAACATATGCTTGCAAGATTTGAAATTGCCCATTACAACGCTAATCTCAGAGTTTATTGTAACTTCTATAAGGGAAGCAAATCTTTTCGAAGACACGGCAAATTAGAATTGAATGTAAGAGAACGTAGGTCATTATAGTGTAAAAGCACATTATGTGTCTGTGCATCGTTGAATAAACAAATCAAAGCATTTGCTTTACATCAGCGCATCAGCCATACTCAAACTGAGGCTCGCGGGCATCATGTATCCCGGCGACATTTTATGTGCGGCTCGTGATGCATAATGATTAATTCATATATATAGAATCGATTGGGATGCGCATGTTTTTTTATACAGTAGACTCCCTCAAATCAACATTCCTAAAATCTGCAATTCTCTAAAATCCGCACATAAATTACACATGTAAACAACGGAACATTCAGTTCAGATGTAGGTGTAAAATTTGACTTTTTTAGTTTTATATCAATTCCATATATTTTTTTACTTTGTAAATTTTGTTAAAGTTATTAAATTCATGTTTTTTCATGAAGAAAGAATAATTTATTTCTGAAAATATCAAGATATTGCTGATATCATTGGTAATCACAATCTTACCAAATATATTTATGTATTAATCAAGCTTTCTTAGTTATTAAGTCTGGCTGAACCTGAAATAAAGTTTCGTTATTTTATGATCCCGATGTGAATTAGTAGTGCACTTTTAAGAGGCAAGTTTCATTGAATAATTTAGGAAAAACATTTCATCTCTATAAGAATATTTAATTGTACATTATTGATTATTGACTAGACCTTTGCTTTTAGTATTTTAATCATTTTAAAAATTAACTAAATTTTTATTATTTTAGTTTATTACTTATTTTAATATTTTAGTACATTGTAAGCATTCATTATCCTTTTCATTTCATTATTAATTACATTCAAATTACTTTAAAAAAAATATCGACAAAGCAATGACCAGAAATCCGCAAAATTCTAAAATCCGCACAACTTCTGGTCCCAAGCTGTGCGGATTTGAGGGAGTCTACTGTATATATTTTCATGGGAAGATAATTATACATAAGAAAACAGTTTTTAACTGAAAATTGTGTTAAAAACAGTTTTTTTAACCCCTTGGGGACGAGTAACGCTTATAACTTATACTTGACTCGAGTGACGCGTATACATGCCGCAAAAAGACTTAAGAATCCTTGTTTATTCCCACCGGTAAAACTTTACTATAAAATTTGCCGTACTTAATCGGAACATTTTCTCGATTTAATAAGGTACAAAAATCTGTTTGAAAAAACCGGTGACAAAACATTAAAAATTTCGTAAAAGTCTCCCGTCGTGAAGGGGTTAAGCAAAAGCTCTTTTTGCACGTAGTCTTCTTTTATCCTACAGTGATGCACACACTTTTTATTCATTAACAATAATCAAATGTTTTGCCAAATTAAATTTGCACTGTGTATTTTTACAATTATTATTATTTTTTTCATTGAGACAAACATGGAATTCATTAAAGCAAATTTTCTTAAAAATTCATCTTGTTATAATACTATGTTTTATATCTATTATATAACTTATAACAACATTTAGGACTGAATTTTGGTCGCAGAAAACACTATCAGTTTGAAACAGCAAACTTCGAGGCATATTTCTACAGCATTTGCAATAGAAATCTACTACGTAGCTCATTATTTGTAAAGAGAGGTGTTAAATTTTTTTGCGATATTTCTTCTGCGACAAGCCTAGTGATAATAACATTATCATTTTTTATGCTGCATTGTTAGACTACTTATGTTATTTTAATTAATGTATCTTTTAAATATTTTTATACGTGTATTGCGGCCCGCCTAAAGTCTGAAACATCTGTTTGCGGCCTGCCTAAAGTCTGAAGCTTATGTTTGCGGCTGCTTCACACAATCAAAAAATAAGTTGTATTTGCTAGTCAGTTAAATTTCGAATTTCCTTTCTTAATGCTAAACTTATAAGCATTGAATGCATTCGTATTATTAAAATATTACCTCTGAAAATTATTATTTTAAGCTTTTTTTAGGCGCTTTTCAAATCCATTGCTCAACAATTCGAAACTTTCCGATTAATTTTAAAACGTAAATGCATAAAGTTGGCAAGTTTTACTAATGAAACGATTTGGAATCGAAATGGGATTTTCATTGTTTGATTAAATAAATCCCTTAACGTGTTATCATACAGCATGATAGTGCTGTTTAATAGAGCTCAGATGCATCTCTAATGTTAAAGTCCAAAGTTTGCCTCTTAATTAGTGCTCTCGATTATACGTTTATACGAGTATACGTATAATACGTATTATACGAAATACGGATTTGCTATACGTATAATACGGCATCGGCGTTTATACGTATAGCACAAAAGGGCATATACGGTACATCGTATATCCGGATCTTATGCAAGCGGTTAAACGTATAAACGTTTAAACGTTTTTCGTTCAAGGTATGAAATTTGATTTTTTAATGTTTTTCTGCGGATTAACGACATTGAGAAATATCCGGTAGAGTATCCCCATCGCGTTTCTTTGTTCAAAGAACTACGATGTGTTTACTTAACTACTACTTGTTTTGCAGGCACTTAAAAAATCTGAATACGTTCCTCAGTTTAGATTTGGTTTTTTCCCCAAAAAACTAAGTTATTTATTATGAAATGTCTTACATTAGTTGTGGTAGAATCAAACTATTCTTTGGAAGATCTGTGGCGCAGTACTTACTTTTTTATAATTTCTTGTATCTTTACAAGAAGAAAGTATTTAATTAATAAGGGAAAACTTTCGACGGGCTTACACATTTTAAGGGTAAGAGAGTCCGAAAAACATGTTTTTACAAAATATCTGCCTGTGAGTTTGTGACTTTTTCTGTCTGTGTGTGACATGAGATTTGTGGGCACTCAAAACCTAATACACAGAAATAAAAAACACATGGGGGAGACTGGGGCACGCGTGAAAATGGGGCATATGAGAACATTGCTATTTTTCACAAGTTATTGTATGTTTTATTATTTCAAAAAATTACCAAAGATAGTAGCACCTATAGACATTTGGAAAAAATTGTTGAAACTCTTCGACATTTTGTTTGTCCCCAGGAGCCAAAATACTGCTTAACTGAACTTAAAAGTAAAATCTCCAACTTGCTAAGAGAATAATTTTATTTATTTATTCATTTTTTTAAAAAAATTAACGTTTTAATACATATTGTGGATACTAATAAATATTTAAGATTTTTTTTTTTTTTTTTTTTTTGCTAAATATGAAAAATGTTAAAGATTTGTCATTTGAATTTTTGTGGGAGTGTGGGGCACTTATGAAGAGTGTGGTTGGAGAAGATCTGAACACGGCATTAAATTTTCCAATAATCATTCAGTTATTCTGTTCCTTTTAGTTAACTTCCTGAAAATAATGCCAGCTCCATTATCTATAATTTTATTGAAATAGAAGACATTTCTGTCTTATAAACTGGATTTTGTATAGAAACTTTTACAAACATATCTGTCAGCAAATATATAAAAAGCAACAAGCTCGTTTATGTTCAATTGTAATTTAAATAAATTTAATGTTTTCTAAAATGCAATAAATTTTATATATTATTTTATTTAACAGTTTTCAATACTATTTTTTATGCATCGTTAATGCAAAAAATATTACGTTTAACAACTTTGAAAAATTTTTCTATTTCATTTCTTGCAAACTTGTAGTATTAGTTTACTTCCATTTCTTAAACAGCTATGTTATTTGGTGCTTTGAAAATAAAATTATATTTTAAGAAAATAAAATTTTTAAACTACTGTGAAATCTTAATTATTGACTTCCACCCCCCTGTCTTTTAAAAGCAAAATAAATTAAATTTCGAGGAAGCTTATAAACGGAAATTTTTTTTTTATCCTTAATTTATAGGCAAATAAGGCAAATATAATAATGAAAATCTTTCGCCTTTCGGTAGATTTCCGACAAATATTATCCAAATGCTCCCTCCCTAAAATCTCTCTCAAACAAAAAGCCCTAAGCAAAATTTAAATTCTATTATTTTCTCAAGTTTACTTCTTTAAGCTTTTATTTTATTGCAACAATATTTTATCAATTATCTAATCCCCCCCCCCCCCAAAAAAAAAGACAATCTATTTATTTTTATTTTATAATATTTTGCTTAAACTTATCATTCAGAAACTAAATAAATATACATATATTTTTCTTTATGGGGAATTTAACAGATAGTAGAACTAATGATTATGGTAACATATGGAAAAGATAATAAAAAACTTGTAAAATAATTATTTTTCCTTGTGTTCACATGTTGACCTTGTGTTTACAGCTGCCCCTTCGTTGGGGCACATATGAACTTTTTTTTGAATTCATAAAACTTTTAAGAAATGTAAGAAGTGCTTTAAAAATAATTAAAAAAATTACCATGCGTAAAAAAGTACTGTTTACTATATTGAGTAGTTTTGCTTATAGAAATTAACCCATTTATGAGAAAAAAGCTATGTTCACATGTGCCCCAGTCTCCCCTATATTTTCAGGTAGTGCCTGATTGAAATTGGTGCTGATTAGTTTTGTGTGTAAATCGTTCAACAGGTGATGCTATTATGCTGTCTTTTTTACGATTTCTACACTCTTGGTCGGAATCCAGATTGATATTTTACTGTTAGTAAAACGAGATTGCCCAATCAAGAGTCTGATTTTTTGTGAACTTTTTGCAAAATTTTTTATAAAGTATACGCTTTTTATTGCTTGATCTCTTATATATAAGACGTACTATGACTCTTATATATAAGACGTACTAGACGTACTATGCGGATTCCTGTCGTAACACCAGCGATTTCCAAATTATTCTCAATTCAGTGACACACGACTGATGAAGTCTACTATTTAAATTAGATACGATACGTGGAATATACGTATACTTTAAATATACGTATTCTTAAATATACGTTTAGTTGATACGCGTTATACGTATCCGGATACGTTTAAACGTATATTCTAAAGTATCCGTATAGCAGAAAAGCGTATTATACGGATATACGTATATCGTTTAAACGTATAGCTGCTATACGTATCCCATCGCGAGCACTACTCTTAATAATTTTGGAACCAATCATGGGATCGCGATGAAATTTTAAAGGCGACGTGTCCTACTCTAGGCCTCAAACTTTACCAAATTTCATCCAGATCCACCGATTAGTTACGGAGATTCAGAACCCCTGTTTTGTCACTTTTTGCTCGTGAAACAAACAAACAAACAAAAAAAAAAAAAAAAAAAAAAAAAAAAAGACAAACAACTCAATTATACCCCAAACCAAGAAACATTCAGCGACATGTTAGAAAGCTTTTGTTAGAAAGCGTTTAATTCAGGTATGTGCCTTTCGAAAATCCTGTCAAAAATATCCAATATTATGGAAATGGCACCCATTTAAAATTTATATAACGATATACCTTCCATAATTTAACATTATAGAAATCTCTCCTTTTTAATTGCTTATTCAGTTATTTCTTTCTAGTTGCCACCAACTAAAAAACAGTTCAATAATTTAAAAAGGAAATGATAACACATGTTCTTTTTTTTATAGGTCAATAAAAATTCTGAATCTCTTGATATATTTTTGCATTTTTGAAATTCACATCATTCAAAACAGAAAATACATGTTTTTCGTAAACATGTGTATATAAACTGTAACTAATTTTGCTAAAAAACATCCCACTTTTATTTGAATGTTTTCGACGTCAAAACAGTTACTACAATACAGATGTTTGAATTTAAAAGGGATAATTTAGAAAAAAAAAATTCTTCTATGTATATAAAAATAACGATTTGAAAAAGAGGCAATAAACATTTGTGTAGATACCTATTAGTCAAAGAGCCGACAGCACGAAACTCTAAGTCATACAGCAGAAGAAAAAATACTTTATATTATGGAAGAGCTGTCATGGGGGAATCTAATGATCCATGTGTGCCGGAAGGGAAGTGATGCATAAGCCAAAAAATAAAAGCACTAGTAACGCACTCGTAGGCCTATCATTGTGTTTGCCGTAAATTAAAAGTATGAAAACTCGGAAAACTAGGTGCAGGAAAACATAAGCTAAGTGTAAGAGTCAACCACTAGTAATATTCATTTTTGGCTTATGCACCTCTTTACTTCTGGCAGACATAGATCATTAGATTCCTTTGTGACTACTCTTTCATAATATAAATGATTTTTTCTTGTGCTCGATGACTTAGGGTTTTGTGCGGTCGGCTCTTGGACTATATAGTCATAAGAAAATTTGCGTAGATACCGCGAAACTGCAGTGGAACTATCATCGGGGAGGAAACGGCTCTGTCGCTAAATGTCGCCAAGTTTTTCGCCCACTTGGCGTTATTTTCGGTATTTCGCCAAACTAATATGTCTACTAATAACTTTAAACTAAAACTAATAATAGTTTAGATTTGTTAGTTGAAAGTGATTGATAAAGTTCCTGAAAGGATCTGAAAAAGCTATGAAATCATATAAAAAACTGGTGGAACCAGAGAGAAAAGTAGAGCTCGATCTAAAAGCATGCTACAGAAAATATTGAGAAACATTTTCAGTCTAAAAATATGCGTAGAAAAGAAATGGAATCAGATGATCTGTAAAGCTCATGAAATAGCCCAAATTTTTGTTATCTGAAAATGTGGACTGAGCTTTACTGATGCCTTATATTCAGACTTATACTATTATCCACTCAAAATGATTACTGAGCAAAGTAGTCAATAGAATATATTGTTATGTTGTCTCAAATCAGTTAAGTTCGACAACAGTAAACGAATATAAACCATGAAGTAATAATTAAAGTATAACATTAATATAATCAGGTTCTTGAGGATCTGATGTAGATAAATATGTCTGAACAAGAATATTTAGTATACGGCTGAATCGTATCTGTTCAAGGTTTTGGGTGTACTTGGAGCTTTTATTTTCCACTTATCAAAACCGTTGAAATGGAAGAGTGTCCACACTTTGTACTGGAACGAACCGTTCTCATACTTCATTACGTTACATCAGCCTGTAACCTATAGTTATGAACCCAAATTTTTAAACGGGTTATGAATGATTGGAATATGAAGTGAATTAAAATTGCCTATTTTTCCCTGATTGATTTTAAGGCACTGGATTGATTGTAAAGCTCAGTCCACATTTACAGCTAACAAACATTTGAGTTATTTCATGAGCTTTACAGATCATCTGATTCTATTTCTTTTCTACGCATATTTTTGGACTGAAAATATTTCTCAATATTTACTGTAACATGCTTTTAGATCGAGCTCTACTTTTCTCTCTGGTTCCACCAGTTTTTTATATGATAAGTGATTACGGTTACGTGGCATCCTGCTTTTATTCTATCTGCCGGTGTCGCATGTGGAAGTTTCAATACAAAATGTCTACTTTGGATGTTTTTATGAAAAATCCTTTATGTTTACCATAATAATAACAATAATAATAATAAATAAAAAGGTACACGTCTTTTGACTACATATTTTTTTGAGTAGCAATACCTGCCAGTTTTACACGTTTCCGGAAAAAAATTAATTGAAATATATGTCCGAAAGTACTCTTTTGGATTTAAGAGCAGCCATAAGAAAAAATTTATCCTTAATGTTAAATATATTTTTAATTTATGTTTAATTAATATTTTATGCATTAAAAGCGGACGAACTGTGAGCAAGATCACAGAGAATTAAATATGGATTTTTTGGAACATTTTGACAACTAAGGAAAAACATACATCCTTTTAAAAAGAGTTACACACACACACATAAAAAAAGTAATATAAATGCATTCAAAACCAATAGGTTTAACTTTAGTGAGAAGAATTATAGTAATTTGATTAACATGATTACAAAATATTTTTTTACATTTTATACATTTTTTTAAAAATCTAATTACACTTGAAAGTAACATGTTTACATTAAACTTAAAAAAAAATCTTTTATAAAACTTTAATGCTTTAAAAATAACACTCTATCTTGTTAATATAAGATTCTACAAATTTTAGCAAAGTAAACAAAGTTTTAATAACATATAAAAATGTAAAAATTTAGGTTAACTTTATGGAACCTACCATGCATCCTGAAAATTTCATGAACAAATATTGGAAAGTTCTTTAATTACTTTATGTTCAATACCCCAATTCACATTTTGAGAAAAAATATTTTAAAGTCATCTCTTTAAAAATACTACTCCATATTTAACAACTATTAAGAGAGCCGTTCATTTCGTTTCAAAGTTTTCAGAAATTATTACTCTTTAATGTACATACATATTTTTTTTCAACAACTACATTTTTCAAAGGTTTAAGAGTTTTAAGTCAAAATGAAGAACTTGTGCGAAATGAGATATTGTTGTTTGCATTCTCCATCTAGACTTCATAAAGTTTAATAAGAATTAATAAATTTTTCTCCTAGAAATGTTGAAAAGTTTTCGGAGCAAGAGTTAAATGATTCATCGGAAAATATTTTTGCAGACTCATATTTTTCATGGAAATCAAAAGCTAATTTATCACCCTCTTGCATGCTTTGATATTCAATTTATTAGAAACAAATCAAAATATGCCAATGAATAAAAGTTCTTTAAGAATAATAATGAAGAAAGTTTTTCATTTTTATACGATGGTTGATTTCTTTTAGATATGTGGAAGAACTTTAGGGAATTTTCGACAACAATTCTTTGATACCTTAAAAATTATTATGCTTACTCTGAACAAAAAAAAAAAAAAAAAAAAAAAAAAAAAAGTTTTTCTTATAGCATTTTAATGTCTTAAAAATAAAACTGCATCTCACTTATATAAGATTTTACAAATTTTAGCAATGTATCCTCCCTCCCCACCCCCCAAAAAATATAAATAAAAATAACATATTGTTTAAATAAAATAAGTTTAAGAGTTCCAAGTCAAAATGAAGAACTTGCGAAATGAGATATTGTTGTTTGCATTCTCGATCTAGACTTCCTAAAGTTTAATAAGAATTAATAAATGTTTCTCCTAGAAACGTTGAAAAGTTTTCTGAGTTAGAGCTCAATGATTCATAGGAAAATATTTTTGCAGAAAATATTTTTGCAATTCTGAAATCTTTTCCTTTTTTAGGAAAAGATGAAAATTTAGGTTAACTTTATAGAACCTACCATACGTCCTGAAAATTTCATGAACAAATTTTGAAAAGCTCTTTAATTACTTTGTGTGTAATGTCCCAATTCACATTTTGAGAAATATAATTTTAAATTCATCTCTTTGAAAATACTACTCTATATTTAACAACTCTTAAGAGAGTCGTTCATTTCGTTTCAAAGTTTTCAGAAATTATTACTGTTTATATTTTTTTAGCAACTACATTTTTCGAAGGTTTAAGAGTTCCAAGTCAAAATGAAGAACTTGCGAAATGAGATATTGTTGTTTGCATTCTCGATCTAGACTTCCTAAAGTTTAATAAGAATTAATAAATGTTTCTCCTAGAAACGTTGAAAAGTTTTCTGAGTTAGAGCTCAATGATTCATAGGAAAATATTTTTGCAGACTCATATTTTTCATGGAAATCAAAAAGTAATTTATCACCCTCATATGCATGCTTTCATATACGCTATCTTGGAAACAAATCAAAATACGCGAATGAATAAAAGTTGTTTAAGAATAATAAGGAAGAAAGTTCTTCATTTTTATACGATGGTTGGTTTCTTTTAGATATGCAAAAGACCTTTAGCGATTTTTCGGTAACAGTTCTTTGATGGAGGTTGAACAAATTAATTCGGGAACCATAATTAGGACACAGAAATAGTCCGCTTGCATTCATTAAATATTATTTCGGCTGTGAAGATCTTATAATAATTCATTCTGAACTAATTAAAAGGATGCTTTTTGTTCTGAAAAATTAAATAAAAATATCTCCGACTTAGGTGGTTAAGTTATATAGTCATCAACGCAAATTAAAGGGTTTCAAGGAATACATTTTGAGAAAAAATATTTTAAAGTGATCTTTTTGAAAATGTACTCCATATTCAACAACTATTAAGAGAATCACTCATTTGGTTTCAAAGGGTTCAGAAATTATTTCTGTTTAATGTATACATGTATTAATAAATGCTTCTCCTAGAAATGTTGAAAAGTTTTCGGAGCAAGAGTTCACTGATTCATCGGAAAATATTTTTGCACAGACTCATATTTTTCATGGAAATCAAAAACTAATTTATCACCCTCTTGCATGCTTTGATATTCGATATCTTGGAAACGAATCAAAATATGCGAATGAATGAAAGTTATTTCAGAATAATAATGAAGAAAGTTCTTCAATTTTATACGATGGTTGTTTTCTTTTAGATAGGCGGAAGAACTTTAGCGATATTTTGGCAACGATTCTCTGATGGAGGTTGAACAAATTAACTCGGGGCACATAATTAATCTGCTTGCATTCAGTAAGTATTATTAAACTATTAGAATCTTTTATTAATTCGTTTTGAATTAAAATTAAAGCAATTCCTTTTGTTTTTAAAAATAAAATAATTATATCTTCGAGTTTGGCAGTTAGGTTATAGTCATCAACGTAAGTCAAAGTTTTACGAAGAGTACAGTATAATGTACAGTAATAAAATCAATACGAAAGTTATTATCTCTAAATTTTAGTTACCTAATGTGAAAGTTCTTCTCAACGCCCTCCCAACCCCCCGATCAACAATGGGAAATTTTTCTTCGGATTCACACGTACATTTTTGCATGAAACGTACAAAAATTTAACCTAAGTGTATAAGAATTGTATAGCATTTTTCACTATCCCATAATACATCTTGACATGATTTATCTTGAAGTACAATCATCTCTTATTCTTGCCCACAAACAAGAACGATTTGAAACCTTTCTTTTTCTTTGTATCCATAAAACAACAGAACCAATTTTTTTTAAGGCTGTTCTCAAACCCAAAAGGACAAAATTATGACATAAGTTTTAATTTATTTTTATTCGGAAATGCGTGAAACTAGCAGGTTTTATTGTTCAGAAACTATCCAATCAATTTTTTTTTCAAATTCTTTTAGAAAATAGTGCCAAAGTGGCCCTTTTGAACCGATATTCCACGCGAAAGACGAAAATGTATTCGTTATGTGAACAGAAATGCTTATAACTCAATGGATAATTTATTGATCAAAAAATGGAAAACACAGTTCGATTCCAGATCGCTTATTTAGTAACCTTCCAATTTTATGTATTTACATTTAAAAAAAGAATTTGTAAATGTATCAAAACGTTTTGCACTTGTTGAACACAGCAGGATCAAATTTTATTAATGGAAATCCCTAGACTGTGTTAGAAAATTTAGAGAGTTGTCAGTTTGGATTTGTGATATGATGAAGTGTGATATTATCTTGAGCAGTTGCAAACTGCAATTCCCAAAGTTTAAACTTCGGGTTTTATTAGATATGAGTTTAACTATGAGTACAAAGTTTGATTAAAACTTTTTATCGTTACTGTACGAAATCTTGAAACAGTTTCCGTGGCAAAAGTTCATTGAACCACCCAAAAGTATTTTTACAGTCGCATTTTTTCATGGAAATCAAAGACTAATTTATCATCCTTGCGCACATTCGGATTCTATATCTCTCTTGAAAACAGATTAAAATGCGTGAATGATTAAAATTAACTTAAGAATAATAATGATAAATATTCTGTATTTTTCGAAAAGATATTTTCTTTTCCATATGCGGAAGAACCTTTAAAGATCATTCAATGGTTTGATCTTGACTGAATTAATTAACATCGGAGACCAAGAAAAGGAACACTGAACTCGTCTGCCTTCATTCCTTAAGGCTGTTCTCAAATCCAAATGAGCAACTTATGACATATGTTTTAATTCATTATTGTTCGAAAAGGCATAAAAATGGTAGGTGTTGTTATTCAGAAACCACCTATTTGATAAGTGCTTTCCGTTTTCCGTTTTTTTTTCTTCTCTTTTTAAATGTAAGATGATGTTTTAGAAATACTGCCCAAGTTGGCACTTTGAACCGAATTTTCGGATACCAAGAGAAAGGAGAAAAATGTATCATCACGTGATGAAAATCGCTTATGTACCTCATAAGGTAATTTATTTATAAAAAAATTGAAAAATCATTTCGATTCCATATTGCTACCAAAGTCAAATCTATCAATTTTACTCTTCTACTTTTAAAAATATGTCCACCATTGTGTCGGAAAAGTTTTACGTTTGCTGAGTAACGAACTTGAGAGCAAGGACTCTTCACTCACTTGAAAGCATCCGTTCGCTAATGTTAAGGCCCCTGTCCTCTCTCGAGGAAACGCTCGCGAGCTAATGCTACTCCTATGGGGAAGCATTTTTCTAATAACTCTTTCGCTTTTTGACTTTTTTTTTTTTTTTTTTTTTTGATTGGATAGCTGAGGTGCATGCCGACAGCGCTTATTTTTTTAAAAGCACTTTCAGTTTCGAAACCGGTTTTGAAAGTGAAACTAACTTTGTAAAAAATATCTGCAACCAAAATCGAAAAAGTAAAAAATGTGCGCTGTCGGCATGTACCTCAGCTATCCAATGCAAAAAAAAAAAAAAAAAAAGTCGAAATGCGAAAGAATTATTAGAAAAATGCTTCCCCATAGGAATAGCATTAGCTCGTGAGCGTTTCCTCGAGTGAGGACAGGGGCCTTAAACCCATGGGCAGGTTGAGTTATAATACCTCGTTTAAATTTGAATATTTTAAAACGATTTATTTTGCATAGAATAGAAGGCGTAGATCTCCAATAGAATCATTTTGTACTTTTTACATTTTGGTTTCCGAATTATTTAATAAAGGTACTTTCACTTTCGAAGCCGGTTCCGAAAATGAAAGCACCTTTATTTAAAAAAATCTGCAGTCGAAATTGAAAAAATGAAAAACAGCCATATTGAAGATTGACCTCATCTATCCTATACAATAAATAAATAAATAAAAATGCATAACAAATAAAAATAAATAAAATAAAATAAATTGCTTAAGCACATTCAAATTTAAACGAGAAACACAACAACAACTTGCCCATAGGTTTAACATTAGCGAGCGGGTGTTTCCAAGTGAGTGAAGAGATTCCAAGTATGATTTAGAGAGAATATTAAGATCTTTCATTATTTTCATCTGAATTAATAATTAAAGTGCTTTTTTTTATTATTATGGGAAGATATATGTATATATATTTGAATGGGGTTGTTAAGTTACAGTTTTTAAAGTAATTAATTGTAATTTTTGTAACGAGTACAGAAATAAAATCGAAATTTTATTACCTAGCTCAAAGTTGTTCTTAATTATTCTTTTTCACGCTCAAGAATTCAAAATTTTCATTCAGATTCACGCACACATTTCTGCATGAAATAGGAAAATAGTTCAATATAGGTGTCTGATAATCTAAAAGTGTTTTTCGTCTTTTTGTATTCTAGCGTGAAAAGCTAAATTTTAGAATACAGTCGATAAGACTTTCATTAAAAAAATAAATAAAGAAAAAATAAAAATAAAAAACCAATTTTAACATAATTTTCTAAAAGATGATATTTGTTTTAAAAAGAAAAAAAATGAAAACTATTGTGTATAAATTATTTTACTCATTAATTACTGCTATATACAGGTTAATAAATGCGGAAATCTCTTAAAGATAAAGCTTTTCGAGTTTGTAGATTTTATCAACTTTGTTGCATCTATAATAATCTGAGCAATACGGTTGACTCAGTCTTTGGTCTTTATTATCCTTTTTTAATTAATTTTATTTATTTATTTATTTCCCTATACAATTTAGTAAATTTGTTGCGTCTTGTTTTTGATTTTTTTATTCATTTAATTTTGGTTTTATGTGTGTTGGTAGTTCCAAATTCGTGTTATTTTGCTTTTTCATGGCTTATACGAAGATGAAACAACACACTAGATCCAAAGTATTTGGGGCTTAAAGATTCTGCTTTGGTTCTGCAAATTCCAACTGTATTAATTTTTTCCAATGTTTCAATGTGGTAATTTTTTATTAAATTCAATGGTTCATCTGTTGTAAAACAAGTAATGGTTATACATATACATATATATATATATTGTATCTAATTAAAAATCAACGAAATTTTATGAATGGTATGAAGGAATCTTCAATGTGTCATAAAGTAGCCATATTGTATGAGAACTTCTTTATGAAATATTATTTGCAATTTAGAATAACTAAACTTTAATAAGAATTATTCGTTATTCCAACAAAAATTTTGAAACAGCTTCTGTAAGGAAAGTTCATTGATTTATCCAGATTTTTTTTTTTTTTTTTTTTTTTTTTTCACAGTCGCATATTTTTTATGGAAATCAAAACCTAATTTATCATCTTTACGCGCTTTCATCTTCGATCTTTCTTGAAAACAAATCGAGAAATGATAATGATTAAAAGCTACTTAAGACTAATAATAATAATGGTGTAAGTTCTGCAACTTCAGAACAGATGTTTTCTTTTAGATATGCGGAAGAACCATAGGAGATTATTCAAAGTTTTGATCGAGGCTGAACGAATTAGCATTAGAAACCGTGAAAAGGAGCACGGAATCCGTCTGCCTTCGTTCATTAGGTATCATTTTGACTCGTTTGGTCTATCATTAATTCCATCTGAGCCGATAATTAGTGTTTCTTTTTGTTTTCGAAAGCAGAGAAAATTAATAACAACAGTAATAAAAATACCTTTGACATAAGTGATGCGGTTACAGTCTCAGAAGTATCGTGAAATGTAATGAATTACAATGAAAGAAAAAAAGCATGTGCGGAAGTTAAACAAAGTTAACTTTATCACATATATAGTAAAAAGGTTTACTTAAAGACGTATACACAAAATCAACACAACGACTTTATGATATTGTTGCGTATTGCCTTATACACACATTATACACAAAAGGTTAAAAAGTTTCAAACCATTCAAAATAAAATATTAAAAGTCGGAAAATTGATAAGTTTCAACCACTTTTTAGCCATCATCAGGGTCATGTTTTTTAAGTATATTTTTTAAGTTTATTTTGAAAAAAATGAAAACTGTTGTATTTCTTTGTTTCTAGTTAAGAACTCAACCAAAATTTATGAATGGAATGGTAGCTTCTTCAACGTATCATAAAGCAACCATATTGTATTTGAGAACTTCTTTATGAAATATTAATTTGAGCATTTGAAATTTAAAATTTCTAAACTTTAATAAGAATTACTCGTTGTTCCTCAAACAAACATTGAAACAGGATAAGATTTCATAGATTCATCTAGAATTTTTTTTTCTACGAGCGCATATTTTTTATGGAAACTAAAAACTAATCTATCTTTTTTACGCGCTTTCATCATCGATCTCTCTTGAAAACAAATCAAATTATGATAATGATTAAAAGCTACTTAAGTACTAATAATGATGAAAGTTCTGCACGTTCAAGACAGATGTTTTCTGTTAAATATGCGGAAGAACCTTTTAGAGATTATTCAAGGTTTTGGTCGAGGCTGAACGAATTAGCATCGGAAACAGTGAAAAGGAATACGGAATCCGTCTGCCTTCGTTCATTAGGTATCATTTTGACTCTTTTGGTCTATCATTAATTCCATCTGAGCCGAAAATTGGGGTTCCTTTTTGTTTTGGAAGGAAAGAAAAATAATAACAACAGCAATAAAGATACCTTTTGACTTAAGTAATTTGGTTACAATCTCGATAGTATGATGAAATCCAAAATATTACGATGAAAGAAAAAAGCATGTACGGAAGTTAAACAAAGTTAACTTTATCACATATATAATAATAAAAAAAATTACTTAAAGACATATACACAAATTTATACCCAATAACTTTATGACGTTGTTGCGTATTGACATATGTGCACATTTTACACAAAAGATAAAATGCTTCAAAACATTGAAAATAAAATATTAAAAGTCTAAAAATCGACAAGCTTCAACCACTCTGTAGCCATGATCAGTTTGATACTTTTTAAGTATATTTTTTTAAAAAGTCAAAACTATTTTTTTTTTTTTTTTTGTAAACTAATTAAGAACTCAACCAAAATTTATAAACGCAATGGTTGCTTCTTCAACGTGTCATAAAGTAGCCATATTGTATTTTAGAAATTCTTTATGAAATATTATTTTGAGCATTTGCAATTTTGAATTTCTAAACTTTACTAAGAATTATCTGATGTTCCTACAAGAAATCTGGAAGCAGTTTCTGTATGAAAAAATCATTGATTCATCTGGAAGATTTTTTTTTCTTTTACGGTCACATCTTTTTTATGGAAATCAAAAACCAATTTATCATCTTTACACGCTTTCAACTTCGGTCTCTCTTGGAAACAAATCAAAATATGATAATGATTAAAAGCTACATAAGACTAATAATAATGATGATGAAAGTTTTGCACTTTCAGGACAGATGTTTTCTTTTAGATTTGCGGAAGCACCTTTAGAGATTATTCAAGGTTTTGATCGAGGTTGAACGAATTAGCATCGGAAACCTTGAAAAGAAACACGGAATTCGTCTGCCTTCGCTCATTAAGTATCATTTTGACTCGTTTGGTCTATCATTTGAAACTTAGTTCGAAACTTAGAAACTTAAAAAAAATTACAAAATTATAATTATTGCTTATATGTATCCGCAAAACATAAATAAAGGGAAGGTCTGACATTAACAATAGTGCACAGTCATAAGGACCAATAAGTCCATTATATACTGAAAAAAAAAAATTCAAGATTGCCTTTTGATTCTTAACATAACAAAAATAAATTCAAAAAAGTAATATTCGCAACATTTGGCAAAGGCAAAATTTCAACAAAATAAATATCTATAATAAATATCTAATAAATATTTTGTAAATATCTGTAAAAATTTAGACCGATGGTAATTAAAAAGCGAAGAATATCGGAAATCTATGTAAAAAAATCTTAGAAATACACGAAGAATGGGTCCAATCTCTCACTCTGCTGTTGACAGTTTGCAGTATTCAGTGGCCTCGAAGATGTCTGGCTGCCGACTAGGCATATAATTTTTCTACTATAAACTAGACTTATTCTTTGTTATTTATTTATGCAATTTTGTTTCAATATTTTATTAGGTAAAGTTGTTATGCTTGACTTAATGACTTAAAGATTCTTATATACATACTAGGGGGGCTCCACCCCCCTGCTCGCTACGCTCGCCAACACGCCGCGTAATCTCTTCGCGATTCCAAGTTGTAGGCTACCTCTGCTTGCTGCGCTCGCCAATACCCCATGGAATCGCTTCGCAATTCCGTTCGGTATTGCTTTGCAATCCCGGTGTGAAGTTGGAATCGCTTCGCGATACCTTATTTTCCATACACTGTTAAAAATCTGCTGCATTTTGTTGCAACGCACTCCCTTGCTTGTATAGAAAACGGTTACTTGGCCGTGAAATGGAGCTTTCTCATTGGTTGGAATAGAGATATTATATACAAGCGGTGGAGTGCGTTGCAACAAAATGCAGCAGATTTTTAACAGTGTACATTCAATTTTGGAATTGAGTATACATCCCTCTCCTCATTGTCGAAGCATAGACGTAGCCCTTTCCTGATTGGTCTATTCGACTCATGGAAGGTATGGTCCACCCGGACGCGTTATTTCCGGAAACCTTACACATCAGCATCATTCCAGGAGTCATTCCTGGAGATTTGTTTAAGACTAATTTTTTTTATTACTATAGAAGGATATATATATATATATATATACATTGGCTATTAGATTTGTTTTCGAAAGAAATCAAAATTTTCAATAAAGCATCAAGCTTTTTTTTTCAAGAAAATGTCTTAAACATAAAAAAAACAATACCTAGACATCGAAATTATTCTAAAATCAAATAATTTAAGAAGAGTTACTAAAAACCTATATTTTTAATGCTACTATTACAAATAATAATAAAGAAAATAAGTAATAGATTAATTGGGTACGATAACTAGAAAGCTTTTTAAAACATTATTCAAACTAATAAAACATTTTTTGAAAGTACATTTTATAACAATAATATCAAGTATATTTTAACGCAAGAAAATAAATTTATAGCTGCCAAATATTCTGAACGATCAGATATCTCAGACAGGCAATTTAAAATATGTCACTAAAATTATTTCAACAAAGCTTATTTAAATTAACCTTGTTGTCATCAGAGTAAACTTAAAAAATTGAACATAGCATTTGTTAAATAGCATAGATAGAAAGCGAGCCATAATGTGTGTGGTACAAAAAGAAAAGATTTTATCGATGTTTTATTCCCGAAATTGGATTAGTATTAATTCAACTACTAAATTTAATGTACAGTCTGAAAGAAAAAGGTGAACTTAGAAATAAATTATTTTTTAATACATTTCAGATAAAAAGTATCATTTACTTACCCATCATACTTGAAATAGGGCAAATCTAGTTTTAAAAATAGAAAAAAATGACTATTTATATGTTTTAGACACTGAAAATTCCAAAAGGGTAATTCCAAGAGCACATATCGTGTAAGTCACATACTACGATTTCGGATACCAGTATTTTAGAATGGAAAAATGTGACTTATTTTATCAGAGACATTTCGCTAATTCAATAATGCCATGCAAACCTTTCGAAAATAACGGTGGCCAACAATTTAGCAGTTACTAGAAATGTGACTTACACGAAAAATGCTCATGGAAATACCCCAAAAACATATTTTTAGGAAAAAAAAATGCTGTCCGTCTGTCTGTATGTGTGTGTGTGATTGTGAACGCCTATCTCCCGAATAAATTGATATAGGGACTTGAAAATCGGTATGTATTTAGTACGCAATAAAGGAAAGAAGTCTATTGACTATCGGCAATCTCGATTGTCCGGAACTATTTTTTTCGGATTCTCAAAATATTCGTCATGCTAAAAGGTACATAAAAATTTTCGAAATTGTTTGTTTTAAGGAGTGAATATAAAAGACAAATGAAAAACATGAAAATATCTCAAAGAATGAAGTCAATCAGATATTTAATTGCGGACATATTTGTAATCATATTTTCCACACTCTTCGATTTTTCATAACGCTGTGTTTCATTTAAATTTCAGTTCAAAGATATATTTAAATTGCAAATGAAACGCTCAGTCCATCACAATAAACTGTTACATAGTATGATTATCATTTTTAGAGTTATAAGGGTGTATTTTTTTCAAAAAAGAATTCGTTCTACTTTATTAAATCGTCGATCAAAAAATTGTCGACAAATAATGATATTAAATGCTAACAATGGCTTTTCCAAATGTCACATTCATCTGAGATTAAACACGTTACGCGTGTTTATTACGTCATCAATTGATTTTTAATTCGACGCTTTATTTGTATTTTTATTAATCTTTTATTAATTTATCTGCACTCTCGTTATTCAAAATAAAAATTATGACAATTTTTATAATTTTGTGAGTAGTTAGACTATTTATATAATTTATCAAAATTGGTCGAGTAGTACCAGCAACTCGTATTAGAACATTACTAAGTATTAAAAATACTTAAATATATGTTTAAATTTTATTTCGGAATTGCAATGCACTTTATAAATAGTTTACGCATGTTTTATTTTCGTATTTTATATTATCCATATCCATAATGTTTAAGTATTACGGTGGTCCCCAACGACTAGTTTTAATTCATAATAAATATTTTGAGTATAAGTAATTTGCATGTGATCCATTTTATCATAAATCATCGCCTATTTATTTAAATGTAACTCAATTCTTTAAAGTCGAATAGCAAAACTGTTAATTGTTTTGCATTAAATTTCAATTGTGTTTTTGTACATACTGGCAAACCTCGTTAACACGAATACGCTTAACGTGAATTACTTTTAGCACGTACTGTTTCCAATTATTCCACCCATGTTTATACAGGGTGAGTCATAAGTATCGAAACAATAGACTATCTCCTTAAATATTGCCCTTAGACTCATACTTCCAATAGCAAAAATTCATAAAAAAATGTGAAATTTTTGATAAGATAAATTGCGACTCCATGGGGGGTCTAGTTGAAAAGTTATGAAAATTAAATTTTTATACGGCCCCCGTAGGACAAAAATTCCAATTAGGAAAACTTTCCTTATTCAGTCCTGAATAAGACACAAAAAGTTGCATTTTCTTATCTCCAAAATTCGCAAAGTTATAGCCGTTTAAAAAATTCATCAGGTTTTAAGGGATTAGACACAAATTGAAATGCGCGCAATTCAAAAAACAATGTTGCTTTAACAGTTCTAGAAAACGCGTAAAAAATCTATTTCTTGAGTTAGAATTTTGATTTTTTTTCTTTTTTTGTGATGGTTAGCCTTATAATTTGTTAAGAAAATCACATTCTAATATTTCTCATACAATTTATAAAAGTTTCATGTGGTTAGTACTGGTTTAAATGGGACAATCAAAAATCGTTATAACTCGTAACATTATTTATCGAATTTCAATTTCTTTCCATTTAATTAAAGATGAAAATCTGATTTTAGTTTTGTGCCAAGTTTTTTTTTAATATTAATTTTAAAACTATTAAAAAATGTTTATTGAAAAAATAATATAACTTTAAAAAAATCATATTTTCAAAAGGAAACATTTTTTCAAAAGTAAACATTATTTCAAATTTGCTGAAACAAAACTAATGTAAAAAAATCAAAAATGACGCGTTTCAAGTTCTTTTTTCTTTAAAAAATTCTTAACATTTAATAATTTAAAGATAAGAAATAGAGGATAAAAAATTCATTATGCAGAAAAACGAAGTGTATTGTTTAAATGTCCGTCAGTTATTTTAAAAAATGCTTTTTCTAAGATGCAGATTAAGTCTTTTTTTTTTCTTTTTAAATTTATCTCTGACAACTTCAGGCTTTTTATCGTCCTCCAGAGGATGTTAAAAAATCTGTATTCTGGGCCCAGGTAGGGCCAGGACCGAGATGTTACTTTTTCTGAAGACCCGCCAGGCCGGGCCTAGCGTACTTTTCATAAAGGAGGGGACTGCTTCCTTCAACTTAGGTGCACTCTGGATGAAATTTTCAAACCCGGTCTCGACAAAACCCGTATAAAAATCACTGTCTCTGACTGACTTAATACGTGCATAAAATAAATAAAATTCGGCTCAATCGAATTTTTTACGAAAAACATATAGGTTTTAAAATCTTTATTTTACAAAAAAAAAAAGAACCTTTAAAATTTATTTTTTTTTTAAACGATTATTCAAAGGCTAAAAATAATAAATACAATAAAACCAGTGAAAAAAAAAAATCTGCCTATCATGGAATTCTGTCTTAAACGGAAAATATGTTGATCCATGCAAAATAAATGCAATAGTACCTGAAAAGAAAATAAGCTCCAATAACATCTTCTAAGGAGAGCATCTGTCTATATTTTTTCTTTCCTATGTGATTCCGTCTTAAAAAGTTTTAGTGTATAACATTTTTCAGAATCTCCAACGCATGGGATATGGATTAACGATATTAAAATATAAGTGAAACATTTACATATAAATAGAGATTCATTGATAAAATAAATATATTACAGCCTTTGGCGCTTCTTTAATAATAAAAAGTATAAATATAAAAAACGAAAAGCTATAAAAGAATTTTTTGGTCAGAACTCCTCCATATGAAAATTTTTTTCCCATGCCGAATTAAAAAACTATGTAGAAATTTGCGACTGAACCGGGCTATGATTTAAACTATTTTCCAAACCGGTCCGGGTTATGATGTTGATATTTTTTCAGGCCACGATGAACTTTTTCCCCTATGGGTTGGTTTGGGACCTGACCTAGATATTTTGACCCGGGCAGAACGTCTGGTATACCAATTTAGCGTAAAAACTATACCCTGCTTATTTGTGTCCAAAGAAAAAGCGCTATCTTAAACCGATTTTTATTAAATTGCAATTTGTGAATGTTCCCTAACAAGCGTTGAAATTGAGTTAAGAAATCACAGTTTAGAGGCAGGGAAAAGTGGTGTAAGTCAGGAATTTTTGAGGATTTTGGGATTTAATATCTCTGTGGGATTTTTAGATACGGAGATGAAATTTGTTTTGTTCAATTTAGGAATGGATAAGGAATAATTTCCTAATTAGGAATTTTGCCCTACGGGGGCCGTATAAAAATTTAATTTTCGTATTTTTTCAAATAGACCCCCCATGGAGTTGCAATTTATCTTATCAGAAATTTCACCTTTTTTTTATGAATTTTTGCATTTGGAAGTATGGGTCTAGGGGCAATATTTGAGGAGATAGCCTATTGTTTCGATATTTATGACTCACCCTGTATAATGTTTTTAAGTTCGGATAGCACGAACTATTTTAAAGCTAACAAAAGAAGATTCCCAGTGAGTATCGGCAGTAACAAGGTTCAACCGATCTTAATATTTGCGAGAGTTTCAAAAATTCAAATAAATATTTCCGCTTTATTCCTTTTTTATCAGCCCCTGAATTGCTAAATCTTCGCTGACAAATATGAGGTGAAGCATGTTTTTTACATTCCTGTAGTTTCAGAAAAATTCATCAAGTATTCCTATAAGTATTTTTCAAAATGTTTAAAATTAAAAGTGCTTCGATACTTTTGACCCGATAGTGTACTTCAATAGCTTTACAATATCTGAAAATTGTTATGATTTTCAACACGTGTTTGTTAATTTTATATAAATTTTCTTCTCTGAAACCGTATTTATAAAAGAAATATTCATATAAAACCGAGTTCTCACTATATCTGAGATCACTATAAAAGAGTTCTTATTGGTGCATTTCTTGAATACCAGTATATATTAAGAAATTTGTTTTGTAATAGATTAAAAAAAGAAGGAAATTTTTTTTAAATAACCTTTGAGAAAGGTTTCTATTAAATTGGTAAGATAAATTCTTTTTCAAAAAGTTTATCCTTTAAAAAAATCTGACATGGACAGAGCTCGTGAGAGCTTTATAACAGATTTTAATACATTAATGTGGTCCAAATAATGTTTAACAAATTCCTGGCTCAAATCGTTATCGCAACTACTCACTAAAAATATTATAAAGCTTTAAAATTACTATCAAAATTTCATTAACCGTTTATACCAGACCATAAAGATAGCGAAAAATGAAAAATGATTCAATAAAACATATTGGCCCGACTGTGTTCACAACGAAAAATGTGCTTTTCCATATTTCACAATTCCCTTGCGAAGAAAAGGGGAGGTCTCTCTCAATTTAAGTGATTGTGATCGAGAACCATTAAGGAGTTAAGACCATTAAAAAATGTAAAATAAATAATCATATAAAATCGAGTTATCGTCATATCTGAGATCACTATAATAGAGTTTTTATTGGTGCATTTCTTGAATACCAGCATTTGTTAAGAATTTTTTTTGTGATAGATTAAAAAATATATGCAGTGTTTTTTTTTTTTTTCTTTAAAAATAACTTTCGAGAAAGATTTTAATTAAATTTGAATGATAATTAAAAAAAAAGTTTATTTTTTATAAAATCTGATGTTAAAAAAGAAAAAAAAACGAACAGAACTTTGAGTGAAAGCTTTATAACCGATTAATGTACTCCAAATAATGTTTAACAATTTCCTGGCTATCAAATCGTTATCTCAACTACTCACTAAAAATAATTATAAAGCTTTAAAATTACTATCAAAAATTTCATTAACCGTTTATACCAGACCATAAAGATAGCGAAAAACGAGAACTGATTCAATAAAACATATTGTGTTCAGAACGGAAAATGTGCTTTTCCATATTTCACAATTTCCTGGCGAAGAAAAGGGAAGGTCCCCTCTCAATTTAAGTGATTGTGATCGAGAACCATTAAGGAGTTAAGACCATTAAAAAACGTGCGAAACGTGTTAACCCATCATTAGCTTGATCTTTACCGACAGAATTTATTCCGCGTCTTTTGCTCCAGACTAATGGGACGGGAGGAGGAGATGAATTCTAAGATTCTTTAACTTAAATGACATTAACGTTTACAGAAGTTTTAGGACGCGAAGAAGTATAAAATGCAGCCGTAATCACACGTGTAGTACTTCAAATTTCTTTCTGACATGCTTTTCTTTTGATCTCGCCGAAAGTGCTTAGGAGAATGGAATGAATAAAATAAGAGAGAAAGTGTGTGATGGTTTGTGTGCTTAATGGGGGTCACTTAGATTTTTAATGTAAGTACGTGTACGCGTGTGAGTATTTATCTTTGTAGAGTGCTAATTTCTTGAGGTGTAAAAAGGCATTTTTCTCGTATTCGATATTATTTTAATAGGTTTCCACTGAATAACCATTAGTGACTGGCATTGTAATAAAATAATGGACAGTATAATTTCTATTTTTTTTTATATTAGTGTTTACAGAATTTTGGAGCACGTAAAATAAAATGAATTTCAAAATGCATTTTAAAAATGTGTTTTTGAAACAGTTGGAATTGCTTAAGAAGCATGAAATAAATTGAAGAAGGGATATATACGTGAGTTTGTGCTATAGGGGGTGTCTTAAATGTTCATTGTAGATGCATGGTGTATGTGAATTCGTAACTAGGAGAGCAGTATGATAAGTGCATGATCTTGACAAGAAGAACACATTTTTATGTCAAAAATGTATTTTATTGTTCAACATAATCTGATTTTAGTTCAATTCACTCAGTTCAACGTTTTTCTATTTTTTTTATACCCTCTAAAAAACAGGTTTTCTCCAATTCTTCAAAATAGCCGTTTGTTCAGCAATATCTTAATCATTAGAGTCAAATTTTTTCCTACCGAGATATCTTTTCAAATTTGGAAACAAAAAATAAGCGCCAAGGGCTAAATCTTCTTAATATAGTGGATGCAGAAGCAATTCATATTCTAATTCAACGAATTTTGCCATGGCGACAACACAGGTCTGCGCGCGTGCATTGTCTTGATGAAACATTTTTTTTCTCTCCGAATTACGTACGTTTTTCTTTCAAAAAATCCTTGGAACGATCCAGTAAGTTGACATAATATTCTCCATCGATAGTTTTGTCTTTTTCAAGATAATCGACGAGGATTATGCTGAATCCATCCCAAAACACGTAAACCATGACTTTGTTTGCAGATAAAGCAGTCTTAGCCTTTTTTGGCGCAAGTTGGCAATGAAAAACCCACTATCTTAATTTTTCTTTTTTTTTTTCTGCTATACTGTGATGAAATCATGCAATGAATCAATACCAAAAATCACTACGATTTCACTTTAACTTCTCCAAACATTCTTTTGAAATGGACACACTAGTGTGCTTAATGTCAATAGGGAACATTTGCGGTAGCCATTTTGAAGATGGTAATTAAAATGGTAAAACAACTGCTGTGGACCCAAGTTCGAATCTTAACCCCAGTTAATTTTTTACTCCTGGTGGGCTATTGTATTAAATGTCTTCAAGTCTGTCTTAATATATGTACCGGGTGTCCAGTAAATAACTGACCCATTTTAAAATTAAATAACAAAAAAACGGTTTGAGATAAAAATGCGCGGTTTGCGGTATTGTTATTAGAATATCAATAAATTTTGAATACGCACTTCCTTCAAATAGTTCTAATTTTGGCCAAAAGATGGCGCTGGCGGCATCAGACTACAGAAATACCGTCTGTTTTCTTGTTCTCAAGCTGATGATCTTTCCGGCTCATTTTCCCGAGTCGAATCTGAGTCGAAATGTTGAATCGACTCTCCACTCAACTGCAGAAATAGGGTTTGTTGATTGGAACGAGATTTAAAATAAGATTTAAGATTGAACGGGGTCTATTGTAACAATCTATGTTTATTGTAGCCTCCTCAGACAAATGTCACGGGGAACTACAAAAACTAGTTTAAAATTATTGTAAAACATCTCCAAGGATGTGTCAATCTATGAATAAATATTTATGACCAGCAAACGTTTGTTAAAGAATCCTAGAAATATTTGTAACAATTCTAGAAAAAATTAAATTAATTTAAAGGATGTTCTTTAGTGTTTCAAAATTCTCTTCGAAATATGTCATTTTAACCGCTTAACTGATACTCTTTTTACGTATATATAGAAATATATTTATGTAAATATGATTTTTTTTTTTAATTATGTATAAAAAAAACCAATGTTCAATTTGTTTTTCAATATTAATATTTATAAAATTGAACTAAAATAAGTAGACATTCAGTTTTATCTAAAATATCTATGGCCCCACCAGTGGGTGATAGATTCTGACGTTTCAACTGGTAGACGGCAGTGCTGGGTTCGAACCCAATCGCGTCTGTCGGCATAACCGTTCGGAATTTTCCGTGGTTTTCTTCGAACCTTGGATTTTCTTGTGTAAATACGGGTTAGGTGCCCTTACAGAGACACCCACGCAGGGCATACCCTGACCATCCCCTCATCATTCTGACCTATATCCCACGTGTACTTAATCGGCCGACATTAAATAAACCAAACCAAACTAAAATATCTATAGGCAATTTTATGGCAAAACATTTTTACGGAAATAAAGTTTCGTTTCTTTTTCTTCTAGTTTTTTTTTAAATATTGCGTGAAACAAAAGCTGTTGAAAATATTTCAGAATCCAAAGCAGTATCCACTGTCCCGATCCTTTCTTTCATTTTTTATCTCCCGATTCTACTTTTTTCTCCTGTTGGATTCGATGGTTGAAATACGAATCGGTTTTAAAAGCTTAGATTACAAATTTTGAAGCTATATTTGTGTAATGCAATACCGAATAACAGTAAAAAAGCAATAAACATCAAATTGATGCTCTTAGCACAATATCAAGTTTAAATTTTGACGTATTTGCGTCATCTAAACTGTAAATAGAAGAGGTTATTACAATGCTGATTTAAACGCCAGTTGAGACGTCAGAAACTATCGCCCACTGGTGAGGCCATAGATATTTTAGATAAAACTGAATGTCTACTTATTTTAGTTCAATTTTATAAATATAAATATTGGAAAAATAAATTGAACATTGGTATCTTTTTATACATAATTTAAAAAAGATAAAAAAAATCATATTTTTAATAATATTTCTTATTTCAAATCAGATACAGGAGATATTTTCAGAATGTTTTTTTAGTTCTTTTCCTCATACCGGGGGAAAAGAACGAGATTACATATTTCCCTCCTATAATGGGGGGGGGCAAAAATATATTTCAGGTTCTATGATGCTTTTTGTAATAAAGTTTTGAAGAGGGATGACTTACAGGCTTTAAAAAAAGATGTCTTCCTTTTTTCTTTTTAAATATCCGTACATTTTAGCGTAGATACATTTCCTGCCGTGGGTGGGTGGGGGAAAGCGAGGTGTGTACAAAAGACATCTTAAAATCTCTCACGGCTTTCGTAATAAAATTTTTGGATACGTTAAATGACAAAATATGAATATAAAGTAGGGATGCATTCGGTTTTCGGAAAAAATAATAATATTTTGTTTTAGGCAGGTTTTTACCTTAGCAGGTAGTTTTGTATGTTTCTTTCTACTTCGTGATCAATAAATTTTTATGTCTAAAACAGGATTTATTGTAGACGGATTCCTTTATAGTAAGATTTAGAAAATTTTAATGTGCCAATTTATAAGTTTTCTTAGACAGGAGACTTGGCAACGCTATTTGCATACCATTGTTTTAAAATTTTAACTGGGTTGCCCGTACAACATACCGGCAATTATAGTTTGCTTCTTCCATCACTTAAAGCTTTCTGACACTACTAAAAATTTTAAATGCAATTTCATACTATTTAATAGAAGAAATATTTAAATTAAATATTACGATTATTTTAGCTTTAAATAAGCGGCGTTTATCCCATGTTTTCATTTCATTGTACGTAAAAAAGCGTATCAGTTAAGCGGTTAAAATAACATATTCCGAAGATAATTTTGAAACACTAAAGAACGTCTTTTAAATTAATTTAAATTTTTCTAGAACGCTTCTTTAATAAATGTTTTCTTGTCATAAATATTTATTTATAAATTGATACACCGTTGGAGATGTTTTACAGTAATTTTAAACTAGTTTTTATAGTTTCCCGTGATATTTGTCTGAGGAGGTTACAATAGACAAAGGTTGTTACAATAGGCCTAGTTCAATCTTAAATGTTATTTTAAATATCGTTTCAATCAACAAATCCTATTTCTGCAGTTGAGTGGAGAGTCGATTCAACATTTCGACTCAGATTCAACTCGGGAAAATGAGCCGGAAAGATCATCAGCTTGACAACAAGAAAGCAGGCGATATCTCTGCAGTCTGATGAAGCCAGCGCCATCTTTTGGCCGAAATTAGAACCATTTGAAGGAAGTGCGTATTGAAAATTTATTGATATTCTAATAACAATACCGCAAACCGCGCATTTTTATCTCAAACCGTTTTTTTATTATTTAATTTTAAAATGGGTCAGTCATTTACTGGACACCCGGTATGTACCTTTAATGAACATGTATTTTTTTGTTTTTTGTTTCACTTTTGACATGCGTATGTTTGAAATTGCAGAGATTATTTCAGAAGCATTAAATTAATTAAAAGGGTAATCTGTTCCTTTGGTTTTTACTTAAAGGTTGAAGGGGTTAACTTAAATTTTTGTTTTTGCTGTATGGCACATGTGAACAGATGAATATTCATATCGTTAAAAGGCTAATTTCTTCTTTTTGGTTTTTACTTAAAGGTTGAGGGAGTTAACTTAAATTTTTGTTTTTGCTGTATAGCATATGTGAATGGGTGAATATTCATATCCTTAAAAGGCTAATTTCTTGAAAAAAAAAATTATCCTGAAACAGCGATATAATTTTAAGAGATTCTCACTGATATGCAATTAGCGACTGCTTTCTAAAAAAAATCCATAGCCATCAAAAGGCTTATTTTTTTTCGATTATTAATATTATATTTATACAATTTTTGAACACCAAGAAGTAAAATGCATTTTAAAATTTCCATTTGACATGTACTTGTCTGAAAATGTAGGAATTACTTGAGGAGCATGAAATAAATTTAAAGAAAAACAAGTAAGAAAAGTCATGCGTTAAACATAGATTATGAAACACTTTCCAACACTTCCTGAAATCGTTAACAAAACTTCGTTATTTAGATAAATAAGGTGTTACTGTCTATAGCCACATATGTATTTCGAAACTTTTAAACAGACCTGTATTTCATCTGCCAGTCGATATATATACTATATACTGCGAAAATTTAGTTTAGCAAGAAAACGCCTAACATGTTGCAATTTCTCGTCTAGCAATTTATATTAATATATGGAAAAATACTTCAATACATTTGTTCAGCCATGTAGTTTATCTAGTACCTGTGCCAGTATTTTGTTAAAATTTGGTTCAAACAAAAACTTTTGAGTGGCCCTGTAAATGAATAATAACTATTATTTTCACTGCATATTTTAGTGCATTTTGCGAATCCATATAAATTTGAATAAGTTTGATCGGGTGTAACACCTTTAAAATTCATTTAAAACGATTTTTTCCCATAGGCCGTAATGTATAGGGAAACTTTTGACTATCCCTGTAAATTAATTAATCATGGTAGAAACTTCGGGTTCGTGCTAGAGTAAATACGAATAACATATAAAAATTTCATAACAATCCGAGTACATTTACGAGAGTTAGAGCGCGGACAGACGGCCAGACAAACCGGATACATAAACACTTTTCAACCTTGTTGGAAAGTGATTAAAAATTAGTTTGTGCTTAAAGAGAGTGAGTTAAATGTTTATTGTATCTGCATGATATATGTAAACGCGTTGGTATTTGTTTCTTTAAGATGTGATTTCTTGGGGAAAAAAAGGAGACAATATTTTTATGAAATGACATCCAATTTTATTTATTCTTCATTATTTTTTTTAATTAATTGCTTATTACGAAAATATTTTCTACAAAATTGTAAACTGTACAACGTCAATTATTGATGAACGATTTTCGAATGAGGTAGAAGATGAAATCCTAAATTTTTTAACCTAGTGTACATTGATGCAAAGGTGCAGAATGTGTTTTAACTTCCAACATTTCCCTCAATCCATATGAAAATTTTCCCAAACTTTCATGATATATAATAGGTTTACTTAAATTCTACTTTACAGTAGGTATAGATTTCTTTTTTCCAAAATTTCTCAACATATGCGCAAGTACATACGGTACATATTATTCTGAGATCGATTTTGTAAAGTTCACAATGTCATAGATCTTGTTATGAAAGTTTTTCTGTCTTGGGTAATTATGTAATTCATTGTTAAAATCGAAATCAATTGTATATTTTTCTGCAAAATTTCCTCAGATATGACTAAAATTTCGCCCGATCCTACATCACCAGATTGAACACATTCTGCACTCCTGCATTACTGTTCATATAAGTTTAGACGGAAAGAAAAAAAATCGTCAGTAACCACACGTATACTAACTATAATATATTTTGAAATATTTATGAAGAAGCGTAATAAAATGCGAGAGAAAAATGTGCGATAGTTTAAACTTAATGGGATCACATAAATTTTTAATGGAGCTATGAAGTACGTGTGCTCGTGTGGTATTTATCTGTGTAAAATGCTAATTTCTTGAAAAAGGAAAAGGCATAATTCACTTGAAAATGGTATGATAATCTACATTATTTTAAGACATTTCTATTGAATAACAATTAATTCACGTAGTATAAAATGACGTGTGAGATGAGTTCTGATTAATTTAAAACTTATGTTTACAGAATTTTGGAAAGAGAAAAGTAAATGTATTTTAAAATTTTTTATATCTGTTTACTTATTTTCTTCTACCTTTACAAGAAGAAAGTATTGGATTCGTGAAAATTATCGAATTCCCGTTTTTGACGGATTTACATGTTTTAGAAGTCAGTGATTCCAAAAATTATGTTTTTACATAGTGCCTGTCTGTGAGTCTAAGTCTGTGACTCTGCCTGCATAAATTTTGTGAGCACTCTATCGCAAGAACTAAAGCACGGAATTTAATAAAAAAAATTGTACTATTCAGGTTTCTGTTATAAATTAATGCTGATTAGTTTTTGGTGTAAATCGCTCAACAAGTGGAGCTTCTATGCTGCATTTCTTATGATTTCTGCAACAGCTCTATCTCAATAATTGATGCATGGATTTCTATCATAAATTCGAAGGCTATGATTACATAAAATGCATTTTGTTAAAGCGATTTAAATTGAGTCCTGTTAAATTTCGTAAGAAGTTTATGGATCAGCAACGAAATCCTGAGCGAACATGGCGAGAGTTCGTGTTTGAGTTTAATGGCTATTTTCAGGAATGGATTGGTGGGCTTAAAATTGTCGATTTTAATTCTCTGAAAGATTTAACGGTCACTGGTCAGCTAAAAAGAAGAGTAATTTATGGAATTAGAGATCACTTTGTAGATGAATGGCTAAAAACAGTGTCTTCTATTGAGCTGATTGAGAAACTTCATCTGTACGAAAATGTTCGAAGGGACTGCCTAAAAAAGATACCTAAGAAAGATGGGTTTTCGGAGAGTAAAGATAATTTTTCCTTTAATTCTAAATATGTTGAAAATAGAATGACTAATTTTTCTGTAGACCGGATATATAATTCAGAAGCTAATGCTCATAAATCAAAAACACGGATATTCAATAAATGTACTTGTTACTCGTGTGGTGAGGAAGGTCATAAAGCTCCATTTTGTTCAAATAAACGTGGTGCTCAAACCGCACAAAGAGCACAGGCCAACTCGGTACAATCTGCCGAAAAAGCTGAGGAAGTCCGATCATCAATATTGACCGCCAAAATAACGATACCGGTATCTTCGAGTATAAGAAAAAATGAAAAAATGTTTGATGAACTGGAAATAGTAAAAATTAGATGTGGAGGTAATCTTGTAGATGGAATCTATGACTCCGGTGCCCAAGTATCAGTGATACGAGCAGATTTCGTTAAGAAAGTTTCTGCACTGTAAAAAAAATCTGTAACCTTAGTAATCTAAATTAACCGAAATCTCTTATGCTTACTAAAATTTTATGTGTACACTGTACAAGAAAATGATGTCAATCTACAAAACTTGTAAGCAAAACTAAAACCATCTGTAACTTTACAAAAGAATTTACTAAAATTTTGGTAGCTTTACTAAAATTTTATCTATAATGCTCGTTATCGTCACTTAAAAAGTTCTTGGAATACGATTTCCCAAAAAAAATTCTTAGTAACCTTAAAATTTGTTTGATTCAAAGTGCAAATCTGTATCTGTTACATGAATTTTTATTGTTGCCGTTACATAAAAAGTTCTTGGAATACAATTCTACTAGAAAAAATTTTGTAATTCTCCCAATTTTTTTTTACAGTGTGGTGAAGTCGAGGGAAGGATTGAGATAACCGGAGCATTTGGAGAGAGTAAAGTGGCTTCTTTAAGAATAACAAGGTAGATCCCGTCAAATTTTGACGGAAGAAAATGTTTAATAAGGGACTGTTTCATTGATTTATAATAAACCTAAAAAATTAGTTATACTAAAAAAGGCACATTATATTAGTATGTCTAACTCTTAAATAAATCATATTTGACTTAAAGTTAACAAAATACTATTTCTATTAAACTCAGTTGTAGAAATTGATAAAATTAAAATTTAATCGTACATGTAAGCAGTAAAAAATAATAAAGTTCTGTTATTATGTTAAAGTTATCAATTAAGGCTCTTATTATACACTGTAAAAGAAAGGGTCGATCTACTAAAAAAAATTTAGTGATCTTTGTAATTATTAAAAAATTTTTAGTAATCTTACTCGGTTACAAGGAATCTGTAAGAATTACTAGAAAAAGGCTAGCAACGAATAGAGTTAATAGTTTTACATTTTTAAAAGCTATTACTAAAACTCGCTTGGTGTGGCCGTGATAGCCTAGTGGTCATAGCACCAAACTCCAGGCTGAAAGTATCCGGGTTCGATGTTGGATGCCACCAAATATGCACCGAATGTATGGAATGTAAGTACTCGTTAAATAAAGGGATTATGAAAATCCTGTTGTAGCAGTTACCTTGGGTAATGATCTCTGGACTTTCCCTCCCCTTTAGAAACATGTCAGAATAGAGCAGGTAGCAATGTTTGGTGCTGCCATCTATTGCGGCTTCGCCGAAAATCTTCCGCTTCAGTAGTCTGACTTTTTACCCACTGGATGCAGTTCGAAGGAAGCTCCTGCCCTTCGGGCACACGTAATGGTTACTAAAAATAATTTTGGAGCTTTTACTAAAATTTGCTTGGTGGCTCATACTAAAAAGTTTTAAGTTAGTTATACAAAGAATTCTTTTGTTCAGTTTACAAAAAAGAAAAAAAAATGTTTGTTTCATTTGCAAAAAAAAAAAAAAAAAATAAAAGCTTGTAATGGTTACTAAAAAATTCTGTGGAATACAAATTTACTAAAAAATTTTTAGTAACCTTTTGAATTTTTTTTTTTTTTTTTTTTTTTTTTTTTACAGTGTAGTATTCCAAAATGAAAAAAAGCATAATATATTCAACTTTGACTTAGTCAAGGAATTTTTTCACCGCGAAATCTAAACCCGACATCACTTTCACAAAATCAAATTTACAAATGCACATTTCATACCTGTATTCACCAATTCAAAAAAAAAAAAAAAATATTTTAATTTGATCATTTTGATTCAAAACCTGAAATCTCGATGCTAGCTGAAGCAGTTATTAAACTTTTGATATTCTTTTAAGGGTAAATCAAACTTTGTAAATGAAATCAAAATTCACCGGAAACTTATTTAAATTATTTTTTTTTTCATTTTAATGAGAAAATGGCAACATAAAGATAAAATAATCATTTTTACCCCTTTTTTCCTTTACATTTAATAGAAATGGAGAATGGTTGTTGCCACAATAAAAAAGCGGCATTAAAAACTACAAAAAAATTAACATTTCAAAAAGGAATTAAGGTACAGATTTCAAATAAATTGTGTAAAATTGGTGTAAAAATTGAAAATGTACGATGGTTAGAAGCTTATAAATTTGCAATAGCCAAAATTGCAATACCGAATTTTTATTTAAAATATGAAAGTGTTGCCATTCGCAAAATGACGTATGCGTTACGCACAGATACGTTTGGCCTTTATAATAAACACTGTAAAAAAAAAGGGTCGATCTACTAAAAAAATTTTAGCGATCCTTGTAATTACTAAAAAATTTTTAGCAATTTTACTCGGTTACAAGGAATCTATAAGTATTACTAGAAAAAAGCTAGCAACGAATAGAGTTAATAGCTTTACATTTTTAATAGCTATTACTAAAACTTACTTGGTGTGGCCGTCATTGCCTAGTGGTCATAGCACCGAACTGCAGGCTGAAAGTACCTGGGTTCGATGCTGGCCGCCACCAAATAAACACCGAATGTATGCAATGTAAGTACTTGTTAAATAAAGGGATTATGAAAATCCTGTCGTAGCAGTTACCATGGGTAATGATCTCTGAACTTTCCCTCCCCTTTAGAAACATGTCAAAATAGAGCAGGTGGCCATGTTTGGTGCTGCCATCTATTGCGGCTTTCCCGAAAAACTTCCGTTTCAGGAGTCTGTCTTTTTACCCACTGGATGCAGCTCGAAGGAGGCTCCTGCCCTTCGGGCACACGTAATGGTTATTAAAAATAATTTTGGAGCTATTACTAAAATTTCCTTGGTGGCTCATACTAAAATGTTTTAAGTTAGTTATACAAAAAATTCTCTTATTCAGTTTACAAAAGAAATGTTTGTTTCACTTGCAAAAAATAAAATAAAATAAAATAAAATAAAATAAAATAAAATAAAATAAAAAATAAAAATAAAAATAAAAATTGTAATGGGTTCTAAAAAATTCTGTGGAATACAAATTTACTAAGAAATTTTTAGTAACCTCTTGAATTTTTTTTACAGTGTAGATACCAATGAGAATAGATGATAAAATTCACAGAGAGGTTCCCGTGACGTGTGTTATTTCCAAAAATTGAAGAATGATATGCTAATATGTCCAACTGCTTATGAAATGGTAAATCATAATGTTACATTATACATTAGGGCAGAGACTGTCTCCAGTCTTGTTTGCAATGTCGATATAAAGAATGAAAATGATCCACAGATGGAAAAAGAGGTTGATGGAAGGCAGAACTTGAATTCTGGGGAAGATGACGGTGAGAATCATGAAGTGGATGATGTTAGTAAAAGACAGCAAACTGAAAATATAAATGTTGAGAGTGAAGAGAGAATAAAGGAATCCTTTCTGGAATTTCAAAGGGCTGATGACTCTTTGAAAAATATCTGGGACATGGCCAAAAATAACAAAAATTCTTACTTTATAAAAGAAGACACACTTATGCATTCTGAAAATGTATGCGGTGACGATCTGAAAGAAGTAGTGTTACCGCTGTGCAAAAGACAATACGTTTTATCTGTTGCTCATGAAATCCCTTTTGCGGCCATTTGGGAGAACAGAAAACAAGACAAAGAATTAAGTATTCCTTTTACTGGTCTAATTTGAAAAAATATGTTTACGATTTTTGTACGAGTTTTAAACAATGTCTATACCTATACGCCATTTAGTACGACCTGGAAACCCATTTGAGGTGTGGAGTCTTGATTGCATCGATCCTTGGAACCACCTTGCGTCTCAAGACGCTACACCAGTCACTGAAAAAGAGCCGGGTGATAATGTTAAGTCTATGGGAGAGTTATTTTCAAATATCTCGCTCAAATTTTAATATTTTTGCATGATTTTTTTCCATAGGATAGCTGAGGACGATCCACAACCGGGCTAATTTTAACTTTTTCGATTTTGGTTTCAGATTTTTTTTTAAATACTTTCAGAACCAGTTTGAACCGGTTGTGAAATTTAAACTATCCTAATATAAAAAAATAATCAAGATAGATAAAGTAAAAACTAGCCCGATTATGGATCGTCCTCAGCTATCCTATGGAAAAAAATCATGCAAAAACATTAAAATTTGAGCGAGAAATTTGAGAATAACGCTCCCCACAGACATAACATTATCATCAGGGTATTTTTCAGTGATTAATATAGCGTCTTAATGTTTTTATAAAATAAGTAATTTTTTTTTTCAAATTACACTTTTTTGCACATCATAGATAATCACTTAATTTTTTCAGGTCCGATTTTTTTTTTTTTTTCAACTTTTAGGAAAAAATATTTTTACGTTAATAATAATGTTAACACTAGCAAGCCAAGTAGATTCATTAGTGTTTAACGAGTATTTCCTTATCTGAAAGATAACGAATGTTGTTATTTTCATACTATTCAGTTCACTTTTATTTGCTAATAAGTTAAGGGAGAATTTTTGGAAAATATTGTATTACAATAAAATTTAACTTACATTACAACTTTCTAATACTTTTTGAGCTTTATTACTCATGACTCTTTCAAGAAAGTAACTTCTATTTTACGTTTAAAGTGTAAAATATATGTTTAAAAAGAAAAAATCGCAAACAGCGCGAAGGGGATTAAGCAAATAATAATAATTATCGTTATTATTACATACCTAAACATAAATGAAGTCATGTAGTAAATGCATAGACATATACTAACATTACTATATGTAAATAATAGCAAAAGTATTTCTTAAAACAATATATTGCTCTATTCAAAGATATATACAATTAATGGTACACTAGACCCAAAAGGGTTAATCCAGCATTTTGACGTTTTTTAACCGCGATTTGAAAATTACTTGAAAGAAAATTTTGAAATTTTGGATTTATTCAAAGAAGTACATAATAAATATAAATCCACCCAAAATAATTGTATGTTACAATTCATGAACTCTTTGAAATTTAATTTCATAATTCATAGCATAAAATTATAAATATCAATGTAATTCAATGCATTCGTATTTGGTTTTTTAGTATTATAACCACACAAAAAGTTTCACATTAGGATTATAATTTTAGAAAATATTAATAAAAATATAAAAATGTAGCTTCACATTAGAAGATATAAATTTTGCATATTCATAATTCAAAAACTTATCATACAAATGACTTGAAATTTATTATCTAGTTTGAAACGAAATATGAAAATAAATTGTCAAAATTAGGTGTTGCCATTGGAAAAAAAGAAAATTTAGGCTGGTTTTTTAGATGGTCTCTTAAGCAAATTTTACATCCATTATATTTAAAAGTAAACTTCTTTCCCCAATCGTTTGATGCTAGTAACTTTCTTAGAAGAGTTAGGAGGGGGTATTTATTTTATTTTCTTTTTCCACAACTATACATAAGAATCGATAAATATTCACTTCTGTAAAATGCTAATATCTTAGACAAGAAAGAGATAACGTTTTCATAAAATGGTATTGTAATTAATATGTTTTTAAGAGATTTTCACTGAAAGGCAATTATTGATTGTCATCATATAAAATGTTGGACAGAATGATTCCTAATTTTTTAAAACTTAAATATTATTAATGTTTACGTAATTTTAGAGCACAGAAATGTAAAATGTGTTTTACAATTTATTTTTCCATATGCATTTGTTTGAGATAGTTGAAATTACTTAAGCAGCTTGAAGTTATGTGTAGAATACATGAGCTGTGTGGGTTTCAACCCCTTCGTGACGGAAGCTTTTTACGAAATTTTAAATGTTTTGTCACCGGTTTTTAAAAACAGAAATTTATATCATAGTAAATCGAGAAAATGTTCCGATTAAATAAGGCAAATTTTACAGAAAAATTTTACTAGTGGGAATAAACAAGAATTCTTAAGCCTTTTTGTGGCACGTATACGTGTTGCTCGTCCCCAAGGGGTTAAGGAGGATGATTTAATCCTTAAATGATTGATTTTTTAAAAATGAATTAAAAATGTTTTTTTTTTTTTTTGGCTTTCATTTGTTAAATATTTCATGGGGAAAATACTTTAAAAAATCGTATTTGGTTTTATGTATGGTTTACGGCTAAAAAACAGTTTGTTAGTAATCGTCAATATTGGTCTTTAATTAAAAAAATAAGTTTCCATGATAAAATTCTTTAACGTTAAACACTCATTAATTTTAAGAATTATGATAAGAAATAAATTTTACTTGCTCAAGGCAGTCTAAAATACGATTTTTTTTTCGCAAGTTTGCAAGCTAAACAAAAAGCATATGAGTAATAATTGAAAAAATAAATCTATTATTAATTTTAAACAGCATAAGTGTAGTCATCTTTATGTTGAAAATTTAATAATATTTTCAGTATATATTTTATGAAAAACATCAGCTATTAAGCTTCAAAGTTATTCTAATATTATTTTAAAAGCCTAAATTGGCTATGTTGCCGAAAAGCAACACACGGTATTTAAGGGTTAAAATTTTACTGTAGCTGCATAATATACATGAACGTCTTCATATTTATCTCTCTAAAATGCTAATGCCTTTAAAAAATCTCAACAATTTTTAACTTAATTGACATGCTTGTGTAAAATCACATGCGTACAAATAAAAATCTTCAGTAATTACATGTGTTACTACAAATTTCTTTTTGGCATAACTGCTTTCAATAGTGCCAAAAGTACTTAAAAAAGATCACAAAATAAAGTAAGGGAGGAAAGATGCTATTATTATTTTCGTTTAAATTAATATTTTACTAGTTTAACATATTCTACAAAATTTCAAATTCTTTTTAAATGATTAACATCTTGCGAACAAGATAGAAGGCGAAACTCTAATTTTTTAACGTAATTGACCTTAATATTTGTGTAAGTTTAGACGCAAATAACTAAAAATCTTTCGTAATCACACGCGTACTACAAATTTCTTTTTCTCATAACTTCTTTTAATTTTGCCGAAAATACTTAAGAGGGATCACAAAATAAAACAAGAGAAGAAGGATGCGACGGTTTGGGCCTAATAGAGTCGCTTAAATTTTTAATGAAGCTAAATATTATACGTGTAAGTATTTATCTTCGTAAAGTACTAATTTCTTGAGAATAAAAAGTATGTTATTCTCGTAAAATGACATCAGTTTCAACGTTAATTTTATTTATTTTGATGCTTTCGCCAAAGTTCCTACTGTGCAAGTAATTATTCACTGATATCTTGCTAACGAGAAATAGGATGTCTTAAAAAAGTCCAATTACATTAAAGTTTACAGAAGTTCAAAGTCTGAAAAAGAAAAATGCACTTTAAAATTTCTTTTTCAACTGTCGTTTATTGAGGTTGCCGAAAGTTTAGAAAAGAGCACGAACTAAATTGAGAGAGAAAGTATTGGGGTGTTTTGTGCTTGATGGGGGTCACTTAAATTTTTAATGAGGCTATATGACATAACATACGCATCCTTAAAACTTATTTGTTTATATATTTATTTTCTCGGAAAGGAGGCAACTGTTCTAGCAAAGTGTCATTTGACTTATGTATTAATTTAAGAAATTTTCACTGAATAGTAATTATTAATGCCTGACATCGTACAAAATAAAAGGGGATGAGTTTTGAATTTTTTGTCTTATTATTAATATTTAGAAAATTTCGGAATTTCGTACATATAAAATGTACTACAAGTAAACAAAATGTGTACTTTAAGAGGGCATGGCTAACAAAGTTAAAAGCAATCTATCACATTGAAAAAATTTTTAATCAAAATATAAATTTGTGTTTTTTTTTAAATTAAACTGTTTTCTTTATTTTAAATAATATTTAGTCTGGATTATTTCTATAAATATTATATGCAGGAATTCACAAAAGTGATGTGTAAAATGTCATACATCATATATCAGAACCAGAGCTGAAAACATACACACACACACACACCCTTTTCCAATTATTTATTGTGAAATAGCAAACATTTTGTTTTTAAATACCCTATGAGTTTTTCAAAGACATCACATTTGATATTAATGAACTGTACAGTCTATTTTTACAGTAATCTAAATGTGTTGGAAACTGCTACATAATCTATGCATGATTTTTCGTTCTTGTTTTCTCCTTTTAGTAATAACTTTTACTTTCATGAAGTTTAAGTTGCATAGAAGTAAAAGGCATCAATAACCACACATGTTCTTCAAATTTACTTTCTCGGATGCCTTTCTTTTGATGTTACCAAAAGTACTTAGGAAGGAACACAAAATAAAAGACATAATACTGACACTATGTTGTTTGTGCCTAATGGGGTCACTTAAATTTTTAATCTAACTATATGGTACGTAAAAGTATTTGTCTTTGAAAAGTGCTAATTTCTTAAGGAAATAAAGGATTTTTTTTCTCTCATGAAATGTCACTCAATATTTCTTTTCGCTGTTACTTTCTCTGAAATTCCGGTGCTATGGTATTTCTTGATGAATGCCATTCAGTGAAAGAAAGAGAATTTGAAATTTTTGATCAAACTTTTTTATAATTTAATAGTAATTGAAAGAGTGTTTTATAAATTATTAATAATCACAAGAGTACTTCAAATTTACTTTCTCGGATGCCTTTCTTTTGATGTTGCCAAAAGTACTTAGAAAAGAGCACGAAATAAAATAAATAAGAAAGACACTATGTGGTTTATGTCTAATGGGGTCAGTTAAATTTTTAATGTAACTGTATAGTACGTAAGGGTATTTGTGTTTGTAAAGTGCTAATTTCTTAAGGAAATAAATGTTTTATTATTATTATTATTTTTATTTATTTTTTCATGAAATTCCACTCTATACTTCCTTTGCTGCTACTTTCTCTAAAATTCCTGCTATGATATTTACTGACTGGTGTCACTGCAACGGAGGAAAAATAATTTGAAATTTTCAATCAAAATTATTTTATTATTAAATTATTTATAATTTTTTTAAATAGTATTTTATAAATCATCAATAATCACACGTGCACTTCAAATTTGCTTTCTCGGATGCTTTTCTTTTCATGTTGCCAAAAGTACTTAGAAAAAAGCACGAAATAAAATAAATAAGAAAGACGCTATAAGATTTGTGCCTAATGGGCTTACTTAAATTTTTAATGTACCAGTATTTGTCTTTCTAAAGTGCTAATTTCTTGAGCAAATAAACGTTTTTTTTTTTTTTTTTTTTTTTTTTTTTTTAAGAAATGTCGTCCTATATTGCCTTTGATGTTACTTTCTGTGAAATTCCTACTGCGGTATTTATTGACTGATGTCATGCAATGGAGGAAAGAGAATTTGTAATCAAAATTATTTTATTATTAAACTGTTCATCAAAATGCCTACTGAAGTTTTGAAATTTTTCATTAGAAGTAAAAAACATAAAAAATTACGCATATATATATTTTTAACTATTCGGAAAATAGTTGTTGTACTTGGTAGAGAATTGGGAAATATGAAGTATATCTGATTCTTTTTATTGATTGAATTCTGCAAATTATTTTATTTTATTCGTTTTTTTATTAGTCCATGTTTAATGTTCAAAAATGGAATACTTATGTTGTCACAATGACAAAAAAAGTAATTAAAACTTTTAAAAATAATAACAATTTGGAAACAAATTGTGATAAAGAATTCAAACAATTTTCATTTAGAAGTTCAATTTTTTTCTCTACTCAATGGTGTAAAAATTTTAAATGTGCGGTGTTTAGAAGTTTAAAAATTTGCAGTTCCGAGAATTGTAAAACTGAAATTTCATTTAAGAATTTGTTTCTGATGGCTCCTTGAATATTAATATTTAATCCATGTCATAAGTAATATGAGGCGTTCAGAAGTCAGTCCGATTAACTTCATCAAAATAAAAATATATATTTTAAACAGTCAAAGTTGTATATCTATAAACTACTGTTTTTTTATCATTGTTCTTGAAATATTAGTGATTAATGCACGACGTGCATAATATATGACTCGTTATGATCATCATAAAAATGATGTTTATTATTATTATTAATTTAAATATAGAATTTATTTATAAAAGTCTTTGAAAACATCCTTTTCTAAATAGCCTTTGTAATTTGCTAAATTACAATTTTGTTATTTATTTATTTATTTTATTTATTATTATTTTTTAATTACTTATTTTAATGCTGTTAAAATAACTTTAAAAGGAACTCGAAATAAACAAATCGTAGAGGGCCACCATAATACTCACACATAATGGGTATGCGTAATATAAAATAATATTGAAATTATGATCGCAAATATCAAGGCAATCGACTATCCGATCGACATCATTCTTTATGTAAAACTCATGTTACATTCATTCTTTAACCCTTTAACACCTAATCCGTCCGTATCCGCCTCTGAGGGTTTTCTTTCTTTCTAACCGATGACCAGGCCCCTACTTGCCGAGTTACCTCAGCTTAACGGGTTAGATACCTGGTATCGGGGCGGGTGACCGCCTAAATGCCGCGTAGCGGCAAAAAACATGATTCCTTCGCTTCGCGCTTCATCACATCTGCAGTACTTGCTTCTCAGTCTAGCATACTTTGTTTCACTTGTTAATTAATGGTACATCCTGATGTTTGAACTGCAAATGGCTTTGCAAGATGGTCTCGTAATTTAGAGCCTTGATCAGATGACGAGACCTTCACCTGGCAAGGCACCTCCAGAGGTATAATTCACTGGTAACTTTGAGGACTTTGCACCCACGACGGATTTTACATGCACCAGGCACCATTAGCGTACATGACGGAATTTTAGCCGGCAGATAGCCTGAGTCTTGTAACCAAATGCTATGAGTAAAATGTTCTGCCAACTTGGACACCGTTGCCCAACCTCCTGGGGAGTCTGGAGCCTAATAGTTGATGCGTACTTGTCAAATGAAAATGGTAATTTAGAGGGGAGGGGGGGGGGAGAAAAAACAAAAGAGGGGACTTCGCAAATAGACAATTTGCACCGTAATTAACTTTTGAGCTGAACTGAAAGACAAACTTAACTTTGCGAGGGGGATGAGACTCCGCCATTCTACTGTACCAAACCGAGTTAAAAAAAAAAAATAAATGAATAAATAAAAAATTAAATTAAATTTAACTGGCTCCGTGGGCTTTCCCATTGGAGCCGGTCCGGTAGCTCGTACAGAAAGCACATATATAAAGAGAGGCGGTTGTCAAAGAGAAGATATAAATAATAGAACCTTAATAAAAAGATATTTAAAAAAAGGGAAATAATAATTAGAAATTAAAAGTCATAACATTAATTAACAATGCTTTATAAACTGGAAAACTTAGGACAAAAAAGTTTTTTTTTTTTTTTTTTTTTTTTTTTTTTTTTTAGGCGTTGGGAAATTCCTAGGCCTTTTTTTTTTTTACACATTACAGTGAACGGACAAGCAGTGCCGGAGGCAGTTGAAGCTTCTTACTATGTCATATTGCACAACTTGCTGAACCGATTGTAAATTTTTTTTTTTTTTTTTTTGTGTTTGCAATTCATATGTTGCGGGGCTCCTGTTGCGGGCCATGGTTACAGCTGATGTTGTGCGACTACCGCACACTGCTGAATGACATAATACAAAGACAGGCAGGTTTAATTTTTTTAATTTGGCGATAGAAATAAATCCTAAGCCCTTTTTTTTTTAACATACAACATACAACATTTAACATATGACAATTCCTGAAAATAAGACAGTTAATTAGTTGGGGTAGTGCTGTCCACTGGGGTGGTGTGTTTTTAACTTTATTCGTCTTTCATTGTGATATTGTATCTATGTTTTCTGTTAACCATCTTATGACTACTTTGCTTTTATTTTGTATGCATTTATTGTTTGCTAGTTGCTTATGCCAGAGTTCTTTATTGTTAGGCGTGATTTTTGCCAGATGGAATGTTTGTGTTAGCGGGCAGGCCGTTATGTAGTGTTTTGAGGTTCCCAATTCTCCGCATGCACAATATGGCGTGTTTTTGCGCTTGAATCTTTTTAAGTATTTTGGGAAAGCTCCGTGTCCTGTATAAATCTGACTCAGAAGTTTGCAGCTAACTAATCTGTCTGTACTTACTTTTGGGAAGTATTTATGTGTTGTCCTGCCCGTGTCCCCGTAATCCCATTCGAACTGCCACTGTTTTATTATTAGCTCTTTTATTGTTCTTTTAAGATTTGATATCGGCCTTACCAGATCGTATGGTAATTGTTTTATTTTGTTTTCTGCAGCTTGTTTGGCTAATTCGTCGGCATCCTCATTGCCTTGGATGCCCATGAGCTTTAACCCAGCTAATCTTAAATTTGTTGTCTGAGAGTTTAATCATTTCTAGTATATCATTTACTAATTGTGTTGTGTTGAATGGTTTACTCAGTGCTTGAATTGCTGACATGCAGTCCGAACGGATACTATAATCCAACCCTGTACTGTTACCCCATTTTGCTGCTTTCAATATAGCTAGCTGTTCGGCTTGAAAGACACTGTTGAACTTCCTTAGAGATGCTGACCATGTATGAATTTTTTTGTCATTTCTAAAAGCTACGAATGCCGATCCCGTAGCCGCCTCTGAGGGTTAAGACCTGACTGAGCCGCTTTGAGGCAGATGAAGAAAAATAAGAGATAAGAACGAAAATTTTTATGTATGCTCCATCAGAACAAATATTTCGAAAGTCCGAAAATATAGTTCCGGATAACTATGGATACTGAAATTTAATAAGCTTTAATGCACTATTGTATTGTAAATGCATACCAAATTACAAGCTTCAATCTCAATTTGTTTCGTAGGGAGAGTGCTCAAAATCCTGGCTTGATGGCGTCATAAACATTAAATGCTCTATTACTGAATTACGTAAAAGAAACATCTTTATAACTCCAAAAATGATAATCATTGTGTCGGATTAAGTATCTCATTTCCAATTACAATATTTTTAGACTGAAATTTGAATGAAATACAGTGTTACGAAAAATCGAAGAGTGTAGATACTATGATTGCAAATATCTCAGCAACTACTTATCCTATCGACTTCTTGATTTATTTTGCATAGAAATTTTTCCAGAGAGAAAATTCGCCTTGAATATAATGTTTCAAATGAAAATCAAATTTTGAATTGCTTGAAATCACCATTACTTGTAATGGCAATAAGTTCCTCGCTGCGTGGTCGTTCCATGTGGTTTAGTCGGTAGAACGTCAGTGCGCTATATTGATGACCCGGGTTCGATTCCCGGCATGGAATCTTTTTCACTAAGTTGGCATTTGCGCCTTTTAAGCAATTCAGAATTTGATTTTCATTTGAAATTTCATAATTTGAGTAAAATTAAATTTTTTTTTAATTGTCTTTTCTATTCACTCCTTCAAATAAACAATTTCGAAAATGTTTATGTATCTTTTAGCAAAACGAATATTTCGGGAGTCCGAAAAAAATAGTTCCGGATAATCAAATTACTGAAATTCAATAGGCCTTTTTTCATTATTACATACTAAGAACATACCAAGTTTCACGTCTCTATCTCAATTTGTTCGGGAGATAGAGCTTTTACAGATAGACAGACGGACGGCATTTTTTTTTTTTTTTTTTTTTTTTTTTTCGAAAAATATGGTTTTTAAAATCTCCAGTTTCTAAAACGTGTAAATCCATCATTTTTTTTTCGATTTTTAAATTTTACAATCTCGATCACTTCGGGAAATTCTGTTCAAAATGCCATTTTGGCAGCCTTAATTGAAATATATTCTGCCTTTATCAAAAAACACGCCAATACATCACATTACATAGTTCATAAATAAGAGGATCTGCATCCATTTGGATGCGCTTAAAATCAAAATTGAATTCAAAAATGAGTAAGAATATAAGCAGTTTGGTGTGTATTGTTGTCGGCCGATTATCTACGCTATGGGATATAGGCCCTATGGGGTCGGTTGCCCTCCGTGGGGGTCTTTCTAAGGGAACCTAACCCGTATTTACGCAATGTTCAAAGAAAACCACGGAAAACTTCGAACGGTTAGGCCGACGGTCGCGATTGGGTTCAAACCCAGCACCTACCGTCTACCAGTTTGAGGTCAGAACCTCTCGGCCACTGGTGGTATAAGCAGTTTGGATTTGGGGTTCTTTTCTACAACTCCTATTTTTGTTTATTTATTTATTTATTTATTTTTTATTGCTATAAAAATTGGTCCTATGAAAAACTTGTTAGTATAAAAGTTGAAAAAATGTAAAATTATTGAAAAAATGTAAAATAAATTTAATTAGATTTGATAGCTTAAGAATTTACTAAGTTATGGATTTTTTGCTTTTGAACTCCCACACCCCTTTTTCTTTTCGTTTTTAATTTTTTTCGGTAAAAGTTGGTCCTATCAAAAACTTGTAAATGCAAAAGTTTTAGACAATTTTAAGAACATTTATAAAATATTTAGTTGGATTTTATATCTTCAGAATTTACGAAGTTGCGAATTTTTTTCTCCCCGAAACTCTGTTTTTTTAACCCCTTGAGCCCATTTTAACTTTATCAAAAATCTGTCATGCATAAACTTTTGGCTCATTTTTTAAAAGTAATATATATTTTTTAAACTGATTCGATATCTATTTTAGCTAAGAAGTTATGCCATTTTTTCGGTTTTTCACTAAACCCTCCCTATTTCCACCCCCATGGTCTGATTTTGCCCATTAACAAGCTTGCTGGAAACATAAGCATCCAGCAATCTTCCGTGATTTATAGATACATATATATAAATGGTATATTATACATATTGTATCCTTTGATGTTTTTGTATAGTGGTTGTAAATACTAGTGTATGTTTAACGCTATTCATGTCAGGAGCAAGGCAGACCCCTATCTCAGATGGTATCTAGAAGGCACCAGTTGGGCTCTCGCGTAACAATCGCTTGACATTTACGTCAAGAATGGTTTATTGGTAGATTTACAAGCCAATTAAGCGAGACCCCACACGTTTCTCTAGTTGAGGCTACCGGTCATTTTTCCGGCTGGGAGTGCGTTGCAGACAAGAGGGGCCAGCCCCCCACGCTCTAAGAAGGAGCCAACGAATCTTTTTTCAGGAACAGGCCGGGCGAGAGACTGAATGGTCATTTTTTTCGGGCAGATTGATTAGCCACGCCCGCCATAAAAAAAAGAAAAAAAGAATATAGACTTTTTTTTTCCTCAAAAAAGTGGAGATGAAAAGTTCGCTCCGAGAGGCGAAGATGTGTTAGAAGAAAAACGTGATTAATTCCAAGGAAGACCTACCAACATCGCCGATGATCCGAATGGGAAGTCCGCCACTGATGATGTGTGATAGCCTGTGATCCGAAAATGATGTCCGCCAGTAATGATGTGTGATAGCCTGTGATCCGAAAATGATGTCCGCCAGTAATGATGTGTGATAGCCTGTGATCCGAAAATGATGTCCGCCAGTAATGATGTGTGATAGCCTGTGATCCGAAAATGATGTCCGCCAGTAATGATGTGTGATAGCCGAGGATCCGAATGTGATGTCCGCCAGTATTGATGTGTGACCGCCTGTGATGTTTTCGAATGCGAGCCTTAAATGAGTGCTGGGCACAAAATAATATGAAGGTACGGTTTTCTTATAATTTATATTGTTTCCCAAAATGTGTAGGGCAAAATGCCAAGTAGGGGGTTCTGCACGCTCCAATTGGTATTCAATCATAGTATTAAAAACAATAATTACACAAGTAGAATTAATAGTGTTTTTTTTTTTTTTTTTTTTGTGTTATCTATATTGAAAATAATGTGTCTTATGACGCACCAACAATTTGTAAGATAATTGTAAATAAATTTATATGTTAGTTGTTAAAGAATTGTTAGTATCTTTTCGAACATGAGTCTTATTTTATTTAATTCTATTATGATCTAATTTAGAGTTATGTTTTATTTACGATCCATAAGTTAATTCCGTCTTCAAAAATATTCACAACGCAATTTGGTAATGAAGGCAGTTGCCTCACTCATATCGAAGGGATTAACCAGGATTGAAACGAACGATCACTGTTATTTTTGTATTAGATGTAAAAAAAATGCATGAGTTTACACTATGAATACTCTGAATTAAAGTGATTAGGAGTGACTAACATAATTCATTCTAGGATTTGGGTTATGCTAACATGTCGAAATAAAGATTTCCGTTACAGGAGCTCAGTTCTGTCCAGCAAAGCTCAACCGAGATTTTATACCCTTTGATTTTATGTATTAGTTTGGTAGATATAGGAGCAGAATTATAGAAATTATCGTGTGCAAAAGAGAGTGATATATATATATATATATATATATATATATATATATATATATATAAACTTTTTTACTGATGGTAGTTTTGGGGTCTAGAAGTCATGATCGGCATAGATCTGCAAAAAATTTTCAGAAATTCCAACATAGGAACTACCGCAATAGGTAGTATTTCATACGAATTTACCTAATGAGAATAACTTGCAAGATTTACTGATTTTTTTTTTCTCTTTTTAGCTATAACTGAAATAATTTGATGTTACAAAGAAAATTACTTTTAAAATTGCCTTATTTTAATGTTATTTAACAGATTCCTTTATATAATTTTATTTTTCATATTTTAATACAGTTATTGAAAAATAGTTTACAATTGTATATTTAATACCAATTTTATATTCCTTGTATAAAAATTAATATATATGCACTCATTTATTCAAATGTATAGTTTTTTTCAACGGAAAAATTTTCAGAGTTTTCTTTTGGAATATTGAGTCAACTCAAACCCGATTTGAAATAATCAAAGCTCAATTCGAAACATTTAAAATCAACCCAAACTGAACACAACTCACTGTGAAAAATGAACATCAACCCAGCCATACCCAAATCGCGAATCGGATTAGGTTCAGGTAAAGCCGAATTACGAGGCCCGATGTAAGACTGTACTCCAGAATAAGCTGTTTTATCAAGCAGGTTTCTTTTACTTTTTTTTTTTTTTTTTTTTTTTTTTTTTTTTTTTTTTTGCAATTTTTTTCTTTTTATGAGGTTGTCCAATGTGATATTATTTAAAATTCAGTTATTTTCTTTCTTTTTTTTTTTTCTTCTTAGGTGTCTATATAGTGCGGTGTTATTTAAATTTTGTTTTTCTTTCTTTATTTCTTTCTTTTTTTTGTATGAGATATTAAGAAATAAGAGTAAATGAACAATAAGCATAACGTAAATGAAAATTCTATTTCTATTGTGTTTTAACAACGAGAAAAAATATGCATTAAAAAAAAAATAGTTATATCCTTCTTTGAAACCAACAACCGTCTTTCTGTCGCCTTTCTACGCAAGAGATATGCTACAGTCGCAGATAATGATAAAAATAATGATTTTTGAGTATCTCTTTGAAAAATAAAGCCGCATAATTGGGCTTTCAGGGTGGGTTATATTTAAACAACAGGAATCAAACAGACCCGCTTTAATGAAAAATTTAACTATTTCTAAATTTAACTTTAAACAACGTGTTGGAATAATATCGGAAGATAAAAGAAAATTCATATTAGAATGATCTTTTCCTGTGCCATTTTTAATTTATTTCAAAGAAAAGAAATTCCATTTTTTTATTTTAATTCATTTTAATTTCCACGCATATTCTGGGACCACCTACATCGAACTAGTAGATGACTATTAAGGCAAAATTATTTTACAGACCCGCTTCAATGAAAAATTTAACTAATTCTAAATTTAACTTTAAACAACGTGTTGGTATAAAAACGGAAGATAAAAGAAAAAAAATATTAGAATGATCTTTTCCTTGCCATTTTTAATTTATTTCAAAGAAAAGAAATTTCATTTATTTTATTTTATTTCAGTTTTAATTTCCACGCATATCCTGAGACCATCTACATCGAACTAGTAGATGACTATTAAGGCAAAATTATTTTAAGCTTGAGCATATTCGAAAGTGATGTTTGTTTCTCTAAAAAAAAAAAAAAAAAAATTAAAGAAGCGAAAATTAAAATTATTTTGCCATTGATATCGACAATGCAGCATTTTATACACGTTAAAATTTGCAAGTAAACTGAGTACAGCAATCATGCATTTAATCATTACATTAAATATATATATATATACCTAAAAAGATCGAAATGAAAATTTTAAAACTTATGCCAATATCTCCAAACTCATCTTTCATGAGCACAAAAAAAAAAAAAGATGATAATGTACAGATATTAATTTTTTAAATAGATATGTATTCCAACAACTTTTCATATAACGATAACAGCAAAAATTCATGTAGCTGAGGAAGGTTACATGAGTTTTTGCTGTTGACGTTACATGAAAAATTCTTGGAATATAAATCTACTAGAATAATCTTAATAACTGTACAATTTTTTTTTTTTTTTTTTTTTTTTTTTTTTTTTTACAGTGTAGAGGCTTACTATAAAATTGTATTCTGGCTCACATATATAACTTCTGATTGCACACATAAATAATGTTGTTTATGATCAACTGAATTTTGAGTTCCACCAGTAACACAACGTCAGTTAACGTGGTCTTCTATTTAAAGACGACCACAATGCAAACAATGTCTGTAAAGTTACTAAACTTTTTCTAGGAAATTGGGATTTCTTGTACTTTTTATGTAACTGTAACAGCAAAAATTCATGTAACTGTTACCTGAATTTTTGTTGTTGTCATTATATAAAAAGTTCTATGAGTCTCAGTTTCCTGGAAAAAGTTTAGTAACTGTACAGATTTTTTTTTTTTTTTTTTTTTTTTTACATTGCAGGGGAAATAAATGGGCTCTAAATTGCATTTTCTTGATTTGAAAGAAAAAAAAAATCCTGAGGTGCGAAATGCAATCAAAAGTGATCTTGAGGCACTGCGGTTCATGGCCACTTACTGACTGATTAATTTCCAAACTATTAAACATTTTCTAATGCACTGTAAAATAAAAAAAAATAAAAAATATTAGAAAAATTACTTAAAGTTTTCTAGAAAACTGGGATTTCTAGAACTTTTTATGTAATGGCAACAGCAAAATTGCATGTAACAGATACAGATTTGCACTGAAAATCAAAAATTCTGTAAGGTTACTAAGAATTTTTTAGGAAACTGGGATTCCAAGAATTTTTTATTTAACTACAATCCAATTTTAGTAAGGTTACTGTAATTTTAGTAGATTCGTTTGTAAAGTTATAGATTTCTGTAGCTTTACAAAAATCAATTCTGCAGATTTACATCTTTTTTTGTAAGGTGCACAGTAGGGTGGAGCGAAAAAAATTTTTTTTTTGAAAATCAAAAACGGGTAGGTGCCAAAAGTTGCCTTTATACTAGTACATCAACTGCGAGAAATTTTAACGCTGAAAAAAATGGCTTGAGTCTGCGCTTTTGCTCCAAAAATCGAAATTTTGGGTAAAATTTGTCATTTTTTGACATTTTTTTCAAAAAAATTAAAAACTTCCTACAGAGCTGGTTAGTATTTAAAAGTGTTGCTTAGACCTTTATATTTATCTGCTTAACATATTTAAACTATAAAACAATATCTGTAGTCTGTATAATTGGAGCAAATCTGACAACATTTTGTGAAAAATCAGCGTTAACCTCTCTATTGGAGTATACAACGAAATGTTGTTTTGAATGCATTTCTTACCTAGCTGCTTTCAAAACTACTGTGTATATAACTCATAGAGGTGGTTGCATTATCCCACCCGTATCAACCACCCAATCATCTAGGCCCAGTGTTTTATTTATGTATTGAATTGTTATTTTTTTTTCCCGAAGACGAGTATAAGTTTTCTATATATCAAAGTAATTTATCTCTTCTTTGTATTCACTGACTTTTGATGATTTGGATCATGCTGGTGTGACCTGCTGCACGTATATTTTTATACCATGTATAACAGAAGAGAAGCTGAGTAATGTATTGGGTATGTTCTTAATTGAACCTATTCAGCAGTCTATTATCTTCATTAAAATTTCATGCAATTAGTACATTATGATTGGAAGTTCTGTTATCACAACATTCTTTCAATCAATTACATTTTATATGCAATGATTTGCCTAATAATTGATTCTATGAATTCAATTTCTAGTATGTCATCATTTATTGAACCTATTACATTGAATATATGCTGAGAAGCTGTTTAATATTATGACGATCGTCACAGAGGATTGCAAACAAAATTTGCGTGTAAAACAACAATATTTCTAAAGAAGTTTTAGCAAGCTTTATGTCGTTTCCTGTGTTGTTCCGTAGTCTAGTAATTTCTAATAAGATTTTAGATCTATTATTCAGTTGTGTTGTACATTTGGTATAAAACATCCCGCGGTATAAACTTGGATTATACATTTTGTGAGTGAACATATAGACGCTAATTGCCAATCTGTGCTTATATAAAGCGGAAAATTTTATTAACTTTATGAGCTGTCTTTTGTGTGAGATGTTTTCTAAATTCCTATTCCCCATTCTTTCTGAGAAATAGCTTTCTTTATGAATTAGCTTTGCAATCTCCGACAGAAATTTCTAGTCTGTTCTGAGTATATTTTTTTCAATTTGAGAAAATAATTTTTCAAAATTATTCTCTATTTTATATATATAAAAAAAAATTGCAATAGGAAGTGAATAGTACGTAGACAAAGATTTTCCTTATTGATCCAGTGAATCCATGTATCTTAGAACGTTTTATATTGACTTATCTAATAATTGACGCAGAGGAAATTCACTGGAGTTGAAGTAGCGAATGATTCAATATTATACACAATTCTAAGCTTACCCCATGCAAAATGGTTCACAGTGACAAATAAAATTCTCTTAATTTTAAATGAGCACTTATAGTCGATTAGAATCCGTACATTCCCTCATAAAGTACTATGCATTATAAGTTTATGCCCAGGACATTTCACCATCAAATGTTGTCCATTCATAAAAAGGGGGTCTAAAAGTTAACAGGAAATTACCTGGATACGAAAACACTTAGAAAACGGTATAAAACTAATGCAAGAAAAAAAGGTTATTTACAACAGCGGTTGCTTTACACATGGAGAACAAATTTTCATTGCAATTCTCTCTGACAATCACCATCACATTAAACAGCTCGCTTCTCAACATATAAAAAATGCAAAAGCAGAATAAATTATGGCATACTTATAGTTGGAATATCTGAAATCATCTTTGAAGCAAATCATGTAAAAAAAAAATACAATTGACTGAAAAAATGTTGTGGTAACAGAACTTACAATCACTATTCATCAACTGAATGTAAGTTTGATAAATATAATAGATGGCCGAATAGATCCCTTTAATAATATTCCCGTACATTACTCTGCTTGTCATTTTTTTGTATAAACTGTAAAAATATACATGAAGATAGTTACAGCAGCATGTGGATGCAAAGAACAGATGAACAAGGTGGAAGCATCGAAAACATATGCCAAATTTTTATAAAGAAAATCACAAGTCAATGTATAAAATAAAACACTGTATTAAGATGATCGAATAGTTGGGGCGGGTGGTATAGGAAATATAGCCACCTCCACAACGAATGTCCAAGGTAGTTTTGAAAACAAGAGCTGTATTAACAACAACAATTCGTTGTATGACCCAATAGAGTGGTAAGTGGTAATACTGTTTTCTTACTAAAAGTTGTCTGTTTTGCTCCAGCTATAGGGAATAAACACATTGTTTTATAGGTTAAATATGTTAAGCAGATAAACATAAAGGTCTAAGCAACACTTTTAAATACTAACCAGCTCTGTAGGATTTTTTTTATTTTTTTAAAAAAATGTCAAAAAATGACAAATTTTACCCAAAATTTCGATTTTTGGAGCAAAAGCTCAGACACAAGCCATTTTTTTTTCAGCGGTAAAATTTCACGCAGTTGATGTACTAGTATAAAGGCAACTTTTGGCACCTACCCGTTTTTGATTTTCAAAAAAAATTTTTTTTCTCTCCACCCTAGTGCACAGGTAAAGTGTTAGACAATATACAGATTTTGTAAAGAAAGAAAATAATATAAAGATTTTGTACAGATTTTTTGTAATATACAGATTTCGGCAACTTTTCAACTGTTTTCATTTTTTTTTTTTTTTTTTTTTTTTCTTTTACAGTGTGGGGTTAATTGTTAAACTAACACACATATATTTGATTTTGAAATTATTAAAAAAAATGATAACCGGAAACTTTATTTAGAAAGAAATATAGTATTTCAAAAATAAAAAAAGTTATCTTTATCATAGAAACTTGAAAGAATTTCTCACCAAACACAAGTAAAACAATCCAATGAAGAGCAATTTAATTTTTGCTAACTGCACTGTAAAAAAAAAAATCTGAAAAGGTACTAAACATTTTCTAGGAAACTGGGATTCCAAGAACTTTTCATGTTACGATAACAGGAAAAATCTATGCAACCGATTCTAAAACTTGAATTTTTGTTGTTACCGTTACAGTAAAAGAATCCCAGTTTCCCAGATAAAGTGTAGTACCTTTACAGATTTTTTTTTACAGTGTGATGCCAAATGACTGAGCTACAGAGATATTTAATTATCGAATCTATACGCGGTTTACTGCATTGAATTTTTTATGAGTAGTTCGAACGTTTAAGGTTTCACGTAATAAAAAACATCAATTAGTTTTTCAATAATATCAATTTAAAGTGTTTGATTCCTGTATTTAATATCAATCAAATAAATAAATAAATAAAATAAATAAATAAATAAATAAATATACAAAATATTCTAACTTTTGTCAAAATGGTTATATACACACGTTAAGTTACACCGATTGACTCCGGTAAGTTCCTTATACTAAAAGGTCATTATAGAATTCATGGTTAATTTACAAGATAACATATAGCCTATGGATATTTACTGAATGAAAATTATTTTATTGGCTTCACACTAGTGATGGGCGATCATGGAAATTTTGAGAATCGATTAAAATTGACATCGTATAAAATGACACATCGATCATAATAAGAATTGATCTTTAAATTCTGGAATCGATACTAAAATCGATATTTCTATATTCACATATTCACACAGATAAGCTCAAAATTAGTGATTCTAAAACTTGCCGAATTACACCATTTGAAGTTTTGTAAAGTCTTATTATGTTATTTAAAGATGAAATAGAAATTAGAATTCTCAATTTGATCATTTAATAACTCGTCCATTCAGGATTCAACCTTAGTTAAAATTCTCTTTTGATATGAGTACGTTCTTTTTTGTACACCATTACTTTTAAACCAACATATTTCTATATACGCCTTGAGTGAAATCAGTATATTCCTGTTATATTAGCTTTTCTGAAATAAAAAGCCACTGGTGAAGCCTGTATTTTGTGCCGGTAACAGTGCGGAAAATGAACAAAAACGTTATTTTGACTGTATTTTGTGGCAACATACCAATGTAAAATAACAATGCCCCATGGAAACAAATACAGTTTAATAAGAAGGTAGTGTTATACTAATAGTTTATGCCAAAAGAATTTTGAGAAATTGTTGCTTGCCAGAGGTACACTACTCCAAACATACTAGCATTTTATTTTTCATGAAAATGATATTCACAACTTTGAATTTTGACATCTTCTATTGGGAAGAGGAAATTTTTTCAGGGCTTTAAAATTGCATTGTTCGTTAAATATGATTTACTTCAACATAAAAAAATATCAAGGCAATTAAAAAATACAACTATCAAAACATCACTTTTTAGTCTGAATTTCAAAATAATGGCTCTTAACGTGACTAATTTTGAGCCAAGCGTCACAAAGTGAATGAAAGAAACTTGCAACTCGGCACAAATTGGGACATGTCAACGTCACAGTAGCTCATCTTCATGGTATGTGATGGGAATGCGGAGGGCAGTGTAAATTGCATTTAAATAGCTTTCCTAATTAGGTTACACTTGGATCATGTTAGGTCGTATTAGGGTCAACCAAATTCAAATGCTGAGGTCAAATTGCAATTTCAAAACCAAGCTTGCAGATCCAAATTTTCGCTCCAAATAATACGCTCCAAATTATCTTCAGATTTTCTGAGATTTTCACAATAATATATATTTTTCTTCTCTTGTATTTGAGTTGAAAATTATGAAAAAAATTATATGCATAGAATTGAAAATTTTGAATTTTTTTTTAATTTTGCAACTTAATTTTCAATCTTTTAGAGGACTTAGTTTTACGAAATTATATAATGATGTTTAAAAATACAACACAAATAACACATTAATTATCTTATATAAACAAAAATAAGAAACAAAAATTTAAGGAATCAGTTAAGAATGTTCTCAAATCCTAAAGAGCAACTACGTAACATAAGACATATAAATTTTCTAAGTGGATGAAAAAAATCCGGGCCAGGATTCGAATCAGAGACATATTGGCTGAAGCCGCCAATGCTCTTCCAACTGAGCCATCCCAGACACGAACACTGGAAGACTATTTCACCCACCTAACCTTAATGATCACATAATGTGGTCTGATACTATGGATCAGCTCAACAGAATAAACCGAAGATCAGTATATGGATTCGAAGAAAATGCTGTATACAAAATCATATTAGAATATTCTTTATTCTAGTATGTAACATAAATTTTAATTTAATTTTGTTCGGAAATGCAAAAAACAAGGAGTAGTGTTATAAAATATCTAATCTAACTCTTTTTTCTTTCTTTCTTTCTTTTCTTTCTTTCTTTTTTTTTTTTTTTTTTTTTTTTTTTTTTTGCAAAGCAGTTGATTTTTTTAGAAAATATTGTCAAATTCGGCGATTTGAGCCGAATTTTTCGTATGAAAGAAGAATAATCACTCAACGGGTGAAATACGTGTATGACACGTGATCAAAATCGCTTATAACTCAATAGATAATTTATTGATTACAAAATCAAAAACGCAGTTCGAATCCAAACTGGTTTCATAGAAAGGTCTTCCAAATTTGTACTTTCCATTTAAAAATGAATTTGTAAATGTGTCAAAACGTTTTGCCCTTGTTGAGTACAGCATATGAGAACAGCCTTAAAACTGATAATCTTTCTAGCACAGACATACAGAGTATTTTTTTTTTTTTTACAGAAATTTACGAATTTATTCAAAACTTGTAGTTAACAAAGTTTAGCCGATTTGATTAACTGGTTTAATTTCGCACAAACATTGTTTGATGCACCACAAAGGCCGTTCAGTAGCTAACAAACGGAAGAGAAGCGACTAAGAGAATTTCCTAGCAAGAGAGGAATGCCCTCAGGGATCTTATATCGATCCTGGAAGCAAGAAGAACGTAGGGGGAGGGGGGGGGGGTAGAGAAATACACCAGAGGTAACTCATGCAGTCATTAATCATGCGATGTGCTTTTGATTCAAAGGGCGGTTGATCACAGGCAATACCAGGTGATTCACTCTTGAGACTCCAGGCTGACAAAATACATATGATCTTTGTTTTATTATGCATACATTAGACTTTCTTGAACAATAAAGCATGTATGTTGCTTAATGTAGGAAGCTTTAACGCATCAGAAAGGATATAACAATGAATTCCCTTGGTATATAGGATTTGGAAAAGTGGTTGATGGAAACTTAGACTTTTGAACGCTGATTTGAATATAAATTAATGCCAGTTTGTTGTTCTGTACCTAGTTTAATTTTTCGAAATAATACTTTCATATTGCACGACTATATTTCTAATATTTGAATGATTAAGCGTTATTTAGATAAACTTTTGATTGAAATAGAATATAAAACTCGAAAAGGGATAACAAAGGGGTTAGAAAAGGGCTGACAAAATACATATGATCTTTGTTTTATTATGTATACATTAGAATTTCGTGAACTATAAAGCATATATGTTGCTTAATGTAGTGAGTTTTAATGCATCAAAAAGAATATAACAATGGTATAGGATTATAAATACCTTGGTGTAGGTTTCGGAAAAGTGGCTGGTGGAAATTTAGATTTTTGAACGCTGATTTGAATATAAATTAATGCCAGTTTGTTGTTCTATACATATTCTAATTTTTTATAATAATGCTTTCATATTGTACAAGCATCTTTCTAATATTTGAATGATTAAATTCAATTTGCATAAACTTTTGATTGAAATAAAATATAAAACTCGGAAAAGATAATAATATAAAAAAATAATAATTAATAGAGTGTGAATATGGTTTAAAATACCAAATTCAAGAAATCATAACTAGTCATATTCACTGATAATTTCATTTAAAGGATAGTTGATTAATGGCAATTTTATGTATGACTGACTCTCGAGACTCCGACCTGACAAAATGCTTATTATGTTTGTTTCCTAAAGCGGATATTGGAATTTCTTGAAAAATCTACGTTGCTAGTCCTCTTAACACAATTCATTTTTAAATACCTTTTATGAAATTTGAAGGAAAATTTCTGTAGTCATTCAGTATGTAAGTATTAGTACTGACATTTTGGAAAAGAGTGGAATATAAAATTCCCAAATGTCAAGTGATCATATCATTATACAATAAGTCAACGATTTCGCTGAACATTATGATCAAGAAGTTAAAATATTCTGAGCTAAATTTGCTGTTTGTGATTTTGACACTTTAAATGGCTACTTAAAAAAAAGTGCGATACAGATTTGAAGATGCAAATAGTAAAAATAATGAAAAAAAAGTTCTCAAAATTTAGTAAAAAGTTCTCATTTTTAAATACATCATATATTCAAAATAGCTCCGATCGAAATGTACTCAAAATTGAGAAACACATGTACTCATTTCTGATTTTATGGATTTGAGATAAATATTTCGAGAATCTGTAAAAAATAGTTCCGGATAATCGAGATTACTGACATTCAGTAGGTTTCTTTCCATTAATACATATTAAGTACTCACCAAATTTCAAGTCTCTATTTCAAAAAATAAATAAATAAATAAATAAATAAATAAATAAAATAAAATAAATAAATAATAATAAAAAAAGATTTTTAAAACGATTATAAGAGTTACCCTAAACTACGTATGATGGGTAAATAATAAACCAATACAAAGTACAAAATTAATTGTTTCGTTTAGGTTAAGTAACATCTGATGCATCAAAATTGAGAAAACATCGGTTAATTTTTTATCTAAACATACTCAATTCGATATGAGTATACCGATTTACTCATTTTTAATTATTTAATTTTTTATTCAAAGAAGAGAATAATTAGTTAAGCATTTTGTTACTTTGTGTAATTTTGCACAACTTTCAAATATTGCTAAATAAAGATGCAACTGATAGTTTTGAAACAAATATGAATGTTTACGTTACATGTTGTTGCATTAACCTTTTCGAGACGAGACGCTTTTGCTTAATTTCTAATCGTTCATCGCCAGTTTTTTAAAGCAGAAAATTTTCTGCTATTGGATCCCGCAAATTCTCTGATTATAAGAACTTTACTATTTAAAAGTAACGCTGAGAGTAATGAAGAATTCTGAACATTGTAAGTGGCACGTATACCGGCGGCTCGTCCCTAAGGAGTTAACGCAGAAGCTTTGCTGTATCAAAAGAACAGAAAAGCGAATTAATTGCCTTGGTAATTGCCTGTTGTTTAAGGTGGGAATTTTGATATGTCTCAAAAAGAATGTAACGTCGAATATTCTATGTAAAAGGCATGGATATACCTTAAGTATGTCTATTGTTTAACGTAGAAGCAAAAAAAAAAAAAAAAAAAAAAAAAAAAAAAAGTAAAAAAGATTTTTTTTTGGTAAAAAATTTGGATATATCTTAATCATGTCTGTTGTTTAATACGGAAGCTTTAATATATTAAAATACTATAACAACGGATACCTTTGATAAAATATTTGGAAATGTGATTAATAAAAGATTTACTTTGTAGAACATAATGCCACGTTGTTCGTCTTTACATTGAAACGATACAAATTTCGCATAAAAAATTCTTTAAAGATTTATTGTACTTTTAATGTTTGATTCTTCTTTTGCGGAAAAATCCTTTCTCATTTTACGAGCAAATTCCTCGTACTTGTACGATTCAGTTTTTTATATAAATTTCAGATTGATAAAAAACATAAAACTCGGGAAGCCATAATACCGTGCAGAAAAACTAAACAGAAGGAGAATTATTAAAATCGAGCAATTCACTCAATAATTAATCACGCGATGTGATTTGATTGAAATTGCTGTTGATCACTGGCACTGCTTTACCTCTTGAGAATCTACACTGTTAAAAATTTTTGTAAAATAATGATGCGTTGAATGTATATTTAACTTTCACTTTACCATTTCTCTAGAAAATTGAAGAAGCACCGTTAATCTACAAAGATATCAAAGGACCAGTGGTAAAAAAATCCTCTTTTAGCAATTGCACTTGAATACGGTGAAAGAAACATAAAATTACATCCCATGCAGGCTTGTGATTGGTCAATCACGTCTCGGGAACAGCGCTAAAACCAACGAGATGGATTTATACCTTGTTCGCTAAAACTATCCGTTTCTCTTAATCTACATTCACGAATGGCAACATATCAGTGTTTGTTTGGCTATGGCGGGCAAGGATGAATATGAATTGCGTTCTCGGTATGTTTGATTTGATCTGCGTGAGCTTACTTACGTGAAAAGTAAGTTCATTTATGCTTTTATATGTATGTTACGCGATTTATTTTTATATTATTAAGTGCTTAAAAATATAATTTAGATTGCTTCGTATATTGTTCTATATATCGTTTACAATTCTGTGAAAATTTCTTGAATGTCATCCTTATGGCTTAAAAATCTGGGATGTGTTTTGCCATACTCAGGGGTGGGGAAATTCATTATTTTACTCTCTACAATCGAGAATTTCTGATTATAAATTTTTATAGAATTTGTTTTTCTATAACTGTAGGCATATAAAATATGTCATATTGGGAAATGTAAGTATGGAATTGGTTAAATATTGTTGAATGATTAATATAAAATGAAAAAAAAAAAAAAAAAACTAGAATATAATAATAATAATTAATATTTAAAAAATAATAATGAAATTTCTTAAAGGGGTTCACAGCCGGCACATTTACTCTATCTGTTATTTAAAATTAAATTTTGATTCATATATTGGGAAATGAAGCTATAGCAATTGTTAAATATTGTTGACTGATTAATTTAATATCGGAAAAAAGAAATAATTATAGCTGTTTGAAAACAAATTCCTTAAGTGTCTCCATTACTGGTACATCTACTCTTTATAAAAAAACATCTGATTTTTTATAATATTCAATGTGTATTATTTATATCTGATTTTTTAAAATTGTTAACTTAGGATTATTATAAATGTTTTCACACTTAATTTAAATTCGAAACTAAAACACATGCTTAGCATAAGAGCATAATAAAAAATTATAATGGTTGATGTGCCAGCTGCCAGTAATGGGCAGTTCTTGATGTTTTTGGAACATAAAAAAATAACTATTAAATATTTAGCTTTAATTATTTTTTTATAACTCTCTCTTGCATGTTTTATATATTTGGGTTATTGTTGAAACTTTTAGTCAAATCAGTCAGAAAGCAGAAAATAATGTTTCAAAGCTCCACTGTTTATTAGTGAAAATCTTAAAGAAAATTCTAAGGACTGACTTTATTTAATAAATTTGCGTATTTATTTTCTTGCAAAATTTGAACATGTGTTTGCTTGAGTAACAATAGAAATGTTTGAATTTTATTTACCAATAGCATTTACCTCTGTCTTACAAATTTTCATTTATTTTTAAGATGTTAAAAGGGGGGGGGGAGTGTCCATTACTAGGATGCTTAATTAGTTATTTTCCAGTTATGGACACCTCATGTAGACATTGCTAAAAATTCAATTTTATTTTAATGTTTATAGAGCAAAAAATATTTTGCTCTATAATTTGCTTAAATGATCAAATTTACTTTTTAAATTACATTTACCAAAATGTAATAATCCCAAAACTTGTATCAATAGCTGATTCTAAATTATTTTATGTGGTTAATAAAATTTCAATATTTTATTTATTTGTTTTTAATGTATATAACTCTGTCTTGCATATTTTATAATATGACAATCAAACCAGTTGGGAAAGAGAAAATATTCTTTCAGGGCATAGTGTAAGAGAGGCTCATAAGGTGCAATCCCTCTCCATTTAAATAAAAACAATTTAAGTTACACAAACTATTTATAGTCTATTTTGTATTTTAAATATTTCCCTATTCATCACCCCCCCCCCCCCAAAAAAAAAAATAGTTATGAAGTAATTATATAACAACTAAATCTGCAGATTCAGTGGTCTCAAACATCAGTTCTGTGTTTTATTTTGAAATTATTTTATTTGGTATTTAAAATACTCAACTTGCAGTATAATTTATTTTACATATGTAATATTAACTATTATAAATGGTGTATAAAATTTTCTATGGAAGGTTAATTGATGAAAAAAGTGAGACGATAATATTTCAAAAATTATTCTTATTATTACCCTTTAGGTACCCCATTGTCTCAATAATTTGATAGTGAAATTGCCTTCATTTTGTAAAACTATCCATCTAAAATTATTAAAATGTTTATCTTCTGATAATTATAATAATTGGTGCAAACGTGAATGATTATTAAATCTGCAGATTTGTGGCCTCAAACATCATTTGTACATTTTTTTAAAAATATTTTATTAAGTGCTGAAAATATTCCTTTCACAATACATTTCTTTAAGATTTGTATTATTATTATAAATTATCAAGTAATCTGTGGAAGTTTAATTCTTAAAAATAGTGAGATGAAACTATGCATTAATATTCTAAAATTTATTATTATTTACTTTTTTTTACCTTTTACTGTTTCAATAATTTGATAGCAGTTATCGCCTGATATTGCCCTAGTATTTTAAACTATTTATCTACAGCAGGGTTGGCAAGAAACCAATTTCTTTTTTTGTTTAAACTAGATTCCCCCCCCCCCCCTCCGTTTTGTTTTACTAATTACAAGTGCATTCATATTTAATGATAAAAATGTACACTATTGGATTATAAGTTGTGTAACTTCTTTTAAAACTAATTTAGATTAAATAATTACAGTGAATTAATATAAAAAATTGAAAAAAAAAATCGTATTTTAATTTAAACAGTCTTATCTCGAAGAATAATATGTTCTACACAGTGAAACATTGACACTATGAAAGTCTTTATAAACAATCTTTTGATCTACATCTACCCTGTACTGTTATTTAAACAAGCAGAAAATATCAAGTTTGTTTTTATTCAAAGTTGGCAAAAAACCTGTTTTTTTTTACTTTGTTTTTTAAAACCAGATTTTTTTTTTTAAATATCCTTTCTTATTACATATACATGCATATTTATTGATAAAAATAGACACTGTTGGATTGTAATTAGTGTAACTTCATTTAATAATTTAAATTAAATAATTTTAGTGAATTTACATAGAAAATTGAAAAAAAAAAATCATATTTTAAGTGAAACTGTATAAGCAAACAGTTTTATGGCCAAAAAATAAACTACTCTACACAGAGAAACATTACACTCTGAAAATATTTTAAAACAATCTTTTGATAACTAATAATGAATATTTGGATGCAGTTTGATAAATATAATATTCTTTTCCGTTGTTATTCCAATAATAACTTTAAAAATTCTTCTTGGGTTTGTTTTTTGAATGACAATTTGAAGTCAACCTTTTTGGTCATTAGATTCATCAGATAATGCAAAGAAAAAAAATGTTATTATTAAAATGCTATAACTAGCACCCATCTTTGAATAATCTCTTTTTCAACTTCACATTTTGATTTTAAATCAGGGTTGCAAAAAAGCTGGCTAAAATTAAAAAGCCAGGCTGGTAGCTTTCATTGGTTTTAACCAGCTTTTTTTTTTTTTTTTTTTTTTTTTTCTTATAACCATTATTAGCTTTTATACCATGAAACATTTTAATCATAAGCTACACATTTTTAAGTGTTTTCTAGGTAGTTTTAATGATGTTTAACTGAATTTAAATTTAATAAATCTATTTATTAAAATGAAAAATTGAAATTTTAATTATGATTCATTATGAAAAATTGGGTTAACCCAATTTCTCAATAATGAAGACATTAATACTAGAGAATAACATATTGGTGGAGTTGCTGGTGGTTTATAGTCAGAATTTCAAGTATGTTAGCTAATTTATAAAATGGCCATACCAAGTCCTTTTTTCTGATTTACATTGATCTTTAATCCTACCCTTGTTTTTCTATTTTTATTGCTTTGTAAAATTAAAGAGAACAATGGCTACTAATTACACATTTTATTACTAATTTTAAGAGTTACTCCTTCCCTCTCTGCCCCTTATATGAAAAAAATAAGCAAATGATAGACCCCTCCCAATTGCTTATGTAAGATTTTATGACATATTAACATTAAATTGTTTGTCATACAAAATTCGCTATAAATTTATGTTATTAATCCAGCATATTTATATAAATAGATATATATAGGGGTTGTGGTATCGAACAATAATAAAATCAGTTTAATAGGTTGTCACTTATTAAATTAAACAGCTCATAGAATACAAAATAGGTTTTAATGCATTATTATTTATAATCTTTAAACGAAAAAGAAAAAAAAAATAAGAAATACAACAGTTTTTTAATTTATTTAGGCACATACCTAAAAATTTAAACCAGAGTCATAGCAATATGTGTTCAGCATTTGCATTTCTGCTCTGGTTGTCTTGATTTTGAATCAATGTTTCTGCATTGTCTATTATTATGTTTTCAATGTAGTGACAAGCTAGAATGTTCATTTTCAATTCTTATTTATGCTCTATATCTTTTTTCTCAAGTTATTCAACATCTGCAGAACAGTCATTCAAGTAATGATCTTCTGATTTTTAATAACTTATAGTTTCTTCGATGCCTAATACTTATATAAGAATTCTCGTGTCCCCCCCCCCCCCACACACACACTTATCTGCAACAATAAGCTGACACTGGACCCCCTCTTTTCTTTACTGCTTATGTAATTCTTGAATGACCTCTGATAGCATGTAATCATCCTGTCAACTCTCCTCCCTCCTTCCTTAATGATATCATTATCAATGTCTAAAATTACTTTTATTTTTGCTGGTGTTTTTTCATTTGTTCAATGTGATATACAGATATAATTATGCATATATTATTTGCATACTTCATTGATTCAAATGAAAAGAAGCAAGTAAAATATAATTATGTATAAATAATTTTATATCATATACCATTTAAAAGAAATATATACTATTTTAAACAATTTGATTGTGCTTTTGCCTTTTATTACATAATGCATTCATTCAACATTAACAACCTTCTTACACCTAACCCCATAAAGGAGGGAGGCAGTAGGTAGGATTTTTGTGAACAAAACAGGTGGATAACATTTTTATTTTCACTTTTCTTTACTGGTAAAGACAACAAATATCATTTCAAATGTACTTCAGAAATAGTTTCTGAAACAATGGATTATACATGCATCAGAATTGTTACACTACTTGGTGAACCTGGAAGAAACTGGCCATATAAGTAAGAAAAAAGTCAGGAAATTTCAGTAATTCTTACAAAATCAGGAAAATTGATAAAATTTCGATGTGATAGCCATAAAATTATCGCCTTTGGATTGGAATACCAGAGATGAAAATATTCTACCTGCACTCTCTGTTATCCCTCACTTTCACTATAGCAGATAGCTCAAAATTTTTAAAATTTAGTATTACAGATTTTAAAACATTTCCCAACATTGTTTTCTATTTTCAAGTTACAATAAACAACTTTCACAAGACTACATTTCCTCGCTGAAGTATCTGCTTGTTTTCTTGCTTTGCCTCCTGTTGGAAATACAGTTTATCTGGGCATTAGTGATTTTCTGATACAGTTGAAGTAAATGGTAGCTCAGTATTGTATAGCAAGTTTTAATAGTTTGTTGGAAGCTTATAATGATTATAAATTATAAATTATTAAAGTAATTCCATTTATAGTTTTCAGAGCATTTTTTGAATTTTAATGTGCCTGTGTTGGGGGGGGGGGGGGAGGGGGAGAATATAAGAAATTTTTTTTACTTGTCATCAGTATTTAGGAAATTTGAGTGTAGAGTGATGCAATAGTTGTTTTACCCACAGCATCTCCACTAAGCACTACACTGCTAGATTAGTATTTTCATGAAATGCACATAGAAAAATCAGGGAATTTCATCCCTGTATGATTAGCAACCCTGATGCATAACCATATGACATAAAAATAGGAATGCCAAATGTTGGAAGTATTCCACATTTCTGAATTAGAGAAGATAATTTTATAGTCACTAGGGGGGGCCCCCGCCCCCCTGCTCGCTATGCTCGCCAACCCCCCGTGTAATCGCTTCGCGATTCCAAATTATTGCCTACCCCTGCTTGCTGCGCTCACCAATACCCCATGGTATGAATAAGCAGTTGCAGACCTTTCAAATGATGTGACACATGACTGGTGTTGTAAAGAAATTAAAAATGTGCCCCCCTGGGGGGCAGAGTGGGAGGCGACACAAAAGGCATCCATAATATGAATAAGCAGCTGCAGACCTCTCAAATGATGTGTCACACGACTGGTGTTGTAAAGAAATTAAAAATGTGCCCCCCTGGGGGACAGAGTGGGGGTGACGCACAAGACATCCATAAAATGAATAAACAGTTGCAGACCTTTCAAATGATGTGTCACACAATTTGTGTTGTAAAGAAATTACAAAATGTGCCCCCTCTGAGGGCAGAAGGGGGGGGGGGGGTTACACACAAGATATCCATAATATGAATAAGCAGTTGCAGACCTCTCAAATGATGTGTCACACAATTGGTGTTGTAAAGAAATTGAAAATGTGCCCCCCCCCGGGGGGCAGAGTGGGGGATGACACACAACACATCCATAATATGAATAAGCAGTTGCAGACCTTTCAAATGATGTGTCACACAACTGGTGTTGTAAAGAAATTAAAAATGTGACCCCCCTGTGGAGAGCAGAGTGTGGGGGTGACACACAAGACATCCATAATATGAATAAGCAGTTGCAGACCTTTCAAATCTTGTGTAACACGACTGGTGTTGTAAAGAAATTAAAAATGTGTCCCCCCTGGGGAGCAGAATGGGGGATAACATACAAGACATCCATTATATGAATAAGCAGTTGCAAACCTCTCAAATGATGTATCAAACGACTGGTGTTGTAAAGAAATTAAAAATTTGGCGAAATATTACAGTTATCGCCAAGTTGGCGTCACTTTTGACAACTAATTTTGGTCGCCAAATTTGGCGATATATCGACAAGTTGGTGACAAACTTGGCGATTGTTGGCGATGGTAACCTTTTCTCTCTTTATGGTAACCCATACGGCGATGCATAGACGGAGTCCTTTCCTGATTGGTCTATTCCACTCATGGAAGGAGTGGACAACCCGGATTCGTTAGTTCCGGAAATCTTCCTCATCAGCATCATTCCAGGAGTCATTCCTTTTAAGGCTAGTTTTTTTTTACTATAGAAGGATTTAAAAGTTTTAATTACTTTGTATTTTGATAAAAACAAATTACTTACAAACTATGTTGAAATTTTGAAGTAAATAACTAGTTACAAATAAAAAGAGAAATTTTTGGTTTGGATCAAGCATGATAATGATGTAAAAAGACAAATTACCATTCTCTCTAGAGATACTTTAAGACATCTTGTGCCAGATTCCTCCCCCCCCCACCCCCGCTTCCCTAAAGTGATAACATATATTATATGCACCAGCCCCTTATCAGGCTGTTCATGTACTTGCTTTTAATTGTTCATCTGTTTCTTTTCAGGGTTTAATTGAAGTTTTTTGATGTCCTGTTTTTTTATATTTCTGATGCCTGCCGTTCTGATGTTTTCATAACAAGAAATCTGGTATAATGCTTTCAATTCTCATAGTTATATATTTGAAATTTTGCCAAAGATACATTGTATTTCTATTTAATTACATGATTTGCTAGTTTAAATTATTATTAGCTTTATTTTAATGAGTTAATTTTTTTTATTTGATTTAAATCCATAGTTTGAAGAAATTGTTTTATATAGAATTTAGATCAAGATTTGTTAAGAAAATTGTGTTTAATCATAAATATCTTGCACATTTTAGGAATAGAGGACATGACATAAGAAAGCAGGCATAAGTCCATCCTTTTAAAGCTTTTTTTTTTTTTTTAAATTAAGTATTGAATTTTAAAATTAAAGTGCTAATAGAGAACTTAAGTTAAAATATGTTAAATGGTTAATGCTATTTATGCTTATCTATTTGACTATTATAAATATCTAAAAATTTATTAAGAAATATTTAGATGTGTAATTTTTAAGTTATTACTAGAACAGTTTACTTTCTACTAGGAAAAAAAAAATTGTTAGGTAAGGTCTTTTGTAATGTATTTTTTAAATCAGAGTGAGAGAATATATATGCAAATGCAATTTGGGGAGGGGGGGGGGATCAGATATCGCATTATATTTTAGAAAATTGAATAAATTTTTATTTTTTTGTACAAACTTTGAAGTAGTTACTAAATAATTATTTAATCAATCATTTGTTTACTAATTGATATTCATTTTTTTTTCAAAGCATATTAATAATTTAAAATTTGACTTTTTGTTAACATGCTATGTTATGATTTCTTTCTATTGATTGTTATAAAAAAAATCGTCTAAATTTATAAATTAAATTTATTCATAATTTTTTGTGTATGATTCAAAAAAGCAGATGTCTTTTATTGGCAACTAAAAATGTTTTCTGTCTATCTATGCATACAAATGTGTGTGCATGAATGAAAGTGGAAACGATCTGTATTTTTTATTTTATTTTTAAAAATTAATAATATAAATGTGGTGGATCCAAATTAAAATGGAGTTCTACTAGTGTATCTTCCAAAATTTTATTAACTTTTTGAGATCTAGAAAATTGTGCTTTGTAATGTTAAATTCACACCAGAATTTTCGAATAATATTTTTCAATAATAAAAAAAGCAATTTTACAGCTTTGTTCACTGATGTTATAAAAGTATAATTTGTTCAAAAATTCTGGTATAAATTTTGATTAAATTTAAATGGAATAAAAACTATCTCACATTATAAAAGGTTAAAATATAAATCCCTATATATGATTAATAAAATACTCTTGATTAAATTTAAAATAATGATTGATAATTTCTCAACATTAATACGTGGAAATTTTTTCAGAGAGAAAATTCACCTTGAATATAACATTTCAAATGAAAATCAAATTTTGAATTGCTTAAAAGGCACAAATGCCAACTTAGTGAAAAAGGTTTCATGTCGGGAATCGAACCCGGGCCATCAGTATAGCACACTGATGTTCTACCGACTAAACCACATGGAAGACACCCAACAAGGAACTTTTCGCTATTACATGTTGGCAAGGCTACAAACGCAGCACAAGATGGAATACAATCCGCGAGCCACTGATCTGGGGCAATCACAAAACTCAAATTAATCCAGCATCGAATGAATATCGATGATTCAACGATCAAACATTGATTGATTCAATCGATGCCGGATTAATTTGAGTTTCGTGACTGTCCCAGATCAGTGGCTCGTGGATTGTATTCCATCTTGTGCTGCGTTTGTAGTGTTGCCAACATGTATACTGATGGCCCGGGTTCGATTCCCGGCATGGAATATTTTTTACTAAGTTGCCATTTGCGCCTTTTTAAGCAATTCAAAATTTGATTTTCATTTGAGATTTCTCAACATTTTAATCAAAATTTATTTAATTGCTGTTAACCAGTTATGTTGAAAGCAAGCACACATTGACATCTATTTGCAACAAAATGTGGATCAGTAACTATCCCTAAACAGATTTACACATGGTTGGAATGCCTTCAACTTTGAAGGTCTGACAAAACTCAATAGAACATGGTGATCACATACATACAAACTTAGACCTTTTAAAAGAGCCGTCAGGGGCATAAAAGAAATAAAAAGGAATGTCGGTTCTGTAGCCTGTTAAAACAACTTAGATACACTAACATAAGATAAGATAATTAGATTACACTAACATAATAATATGCAACAATTATTTTATTATTCATTGTAAAATTTTTAAAACATACTAATTAGGTGAAACAATTGCCAAAAAAGTTTGTATTTTTCATAAATTTAATTTAAAAACTTACATATTTTATCCAATTTGATTCTATGCAGTTCTTTTTCGCAAGAATGTACTATCCAATGGAATGCAATGAGCCTAGGGTTGTGGTTTAAGTAATCTGCCATGGTGGGTTTTGATATGACAAGCATGAAAAACTAACACACTAAACAAATTTTAATAACAATAAGTAAACATTAAGTAAGCCAATGATTTTATGTAATATTTTATTTAAAATTATGATATTTTAATAATTATAAAAAATCTATTAACTGAAAAAAAATATTTTTGAATTTTCAATCAGATGAAAATTAATTTGTGCAATTAAATAGTTCGGATCAATTTTACAACTCAACATGCTGTGGCACATACCTGTTCAGCACATTTATTTATAGCCAAATGATTTATGAGTCTGAGTGTATGAAGCATTAGAAAATGGTCCGTTTTGTAAATCTTTCATGGGCTCTGTTTGCAGTCTGCAATCAAATAATTTTGCTGCTCAAAATGCCAAGTAGCACCAGTAATTTGTTAGTACAATTTTGATCTCATAACAAACATGATAAGGAGTCTTTTATTATTATCAGATAAATTTGTTTGTGATTTGTGAGAATTGGTTGTGTAAACAATTTTGGAGCAGAAATGTCTTGTCCCTGAAAGGGTTAATTGATAGTCAGCTAGATGGACTTGATAGCAAAATCATTACTAGAAGAGAAAGTTTTAAAGGAGGCTCAGACAAAAAGCTATTGCATCTAATGATACCATTTCGCCATTTGGGTTCCTTCCTATGACACTAAAGTTAGGGGATTCTTAACTTTCATAAAATATATCAGAATAATCAGCACTGGCAAGTAACCACAAATTCTCTTTGAAGCTAAATGTGAGCTAAATCAATTTGTACCCCAGTCAACCCTTGTCCTTGATGGTCGGGATGCAGGTATTGTTTCATGCTTTAATTCCTTCTATTATGCAGATTTTCAGTATGAGGCATAGGTTAATTTTTTTTTAGAAGATCGAGCCAATTTCATTTAGTTTTATAATAAAAAAATACTTTTATATGTTGAAACAAAGCATATTTTATGAAAATTTTACTTTTTTTTTTTTTTTTTTTTTTTTTTTTAACGATTTCTTGTTTTGTAAATGTTTAGCATTACAAAACACAACATTATAATAACATTAATAATCTGATTTCAATGTTAATGGAATGTTTATCGTCTAGATTACAGTAAAATTGATACATATTATCTTGTTATATATATATATATACACACACACACTTTACTTTTGTATTGAAAATTTATCTCAATGTCTTTTATCAAAGTATTGTTATATTATAGCTAAGTTTAGTGCATTTAATGTTTTCTTTAAGGTATTCAATGTTGATATTTATATATCTACATTAAAAATATCTGCATTTTTCTAAATTTAATTTCTTACCCCCCTCCCCCCCCCCAAAAAAAAAAAAACCTTAAGCTTTTAAAAGTAATAGTGAAATTAAAAAGATTTTAAATAAGAGAAAAAAAAAATGTTCTGTTCATGTGAGCTTAGTGTATCCTTTTTAGAAAAGCACAGTTCTACCCTCCTCCCCCAAAATAAATAAATAAATAAATAAAAGTTACTCTTTTAAAAAGTTGCACTTAAAAATAATATGCTATGTATATATACTAATTATTTATGTACATTAAATAGTAAATTTTAAAAATTATGTGTAATATTGTTATGTGTGACATTTAATGTGAACAGAAAATATACAATATAAACTTAACTCAGTCTTTCTTAAAAAAGTGACTAAAAGAATAAGAAATATGTTACTATTTCGTATGATTACTTTACCAATCAGGTAGATTGTGTTGAAAATAATGGTATGTTACTATAGTTAAAAATATCTTTTATTTAAAACTTCTTAGTATTTTGGGTTGTAATTTCAACTTGTAACATCTCTTCTATTATTTTAGTTGCCTTTTAAGCAAAACAGTGAGTGACATTTTAAAGCTCATATTGTACATATTTTGTCTGGATCAAGGTGAAATTTTTCAAATCAGTGAAGGATTTTTTATGGGTTTTTTCACGAGCATTTTGACATCATAATTTAAACCCATTATAAATTGAAACATGTCAAAAATCACCAACCCTGTAGTTGGCTTTTTTTTTTTTTTAATCTTAGCTTTTAGATGATTTTATAAAACTTCCTATAAATTACTTTGTATTGAAAATATATTTGAATATTTTTTATCAAAGTATCGTTATATTATAGCTAAATTTAATGCATTTAACTTTTTCTTTAAGGTATTCAATGTTGATAAATCCTGTGTGTGGAACAAACTACAGCAAATCGATTGGAACAGTTCATTATATTATTGTATCATATTTCTACAAAAAAAAAAAAAAAAAAAAAAAAAAAGTGAAAAAAATTATATTAATATAACCATGTATAATAATTTAATGTAATTTATTTATTATAATAAATGTATTTCTGTATTTTAATTGTTTGTTTTGTGATTATTTCTGATTCACAATTATCTTTATTTTTTTAATATATTAAATAAAATCAACAAGCTTAAGTAAGTACGTTTTTTCTAAATACACATGTATCAATATTTTTTATTATTTTCTCTGCCAGTGGCTAATATGTAGAAGTTTTGTTAAATACTGTTTGTTCATAATTGTAAAAATTTATAAATTTATTGGATTCATTTTAATTTATCAATCAATCCTTTTTTTTTTTTCCCATATTGAAAATGATACTTAATGATTTTCAATTTGTATGTTTTTTGTAGTCAATTAAACTTCTACATATTTGTTTGTGTCGGCCCATTAAGTTAACTTGTATTCCACTTCAATACTAAATGTAAATTCATACATTTTGGATAATCAATGATTGTGCTGCAACTGTATAAGTCATTTAGAGAATCAGTTGTGAATAATTCGATATTGTCTTCAGATTTTTTGCAGTTGTATTAAATTTGTTACAATATATATATATATATATATATATATATATATATATATATATACTATATATATATATATATAGGAAATATGTTTAAAAAACACAAGTATTGTAATATGTATATTCTTTGTATATCAACTCAAAATCTAAATATTCAAAACTTATTCTGCAATAAATTATTCATAATTTCATTAATTCTTTAGTCCCCAATGGCATTTTAAATCACCATTAAAATAACTTGTTCTAAGATTCATTTGGTACATTGATTGTAGTAATACAATTTAGAATGAACTATACTTATTTTACATTATTTTGTTGTAAAAACATTATTGGTTGCAAAAAACAAAAATATTTCTAAAAGGATGATTTATTTTGCATTTTCATCTTTTTAACTATTTTGGCATTGAAAGAATAGAGGGGGGGGGGAGAGAAGTTTAAGTTTGGAAATATTTCTATATTTCAATTGTAAGAGTATTATATTTGTACATTTCTTTATTTTATAAATTACAAAAAATAAAAAAAATTGATTGGAGTTATAAATATTGTTCAGAATCCCTATATATTCAAATTTAATTAATTTTATTTAGCAAACTTCTTCTAAAATTTATTAAATTATTGTGTAAATCTTCTAATGTTCAATCTTCTAAAGCTTCAAATGCTCACGAAAAATGCTTTGGAAAACGGAAGTTTCACAAATTCATAATTATGAACATAAAGGATTAAAATCCCAACATACTGTAGTAAACTTTTCAGTAATTAATTGATTTATAATAATTAATTAATTGATATTGTAAAAAATCTATTAAGTTAACTACATACAGAATTTCTGAAAGTCTGTTATTAGTATTCTACATTTTAAACTATATACTAAGTTTTGCAAGAATAACAAAACACTATGTTTTCATTTTTAAAAAATCACAAAAGTTTGATTTGCTAGGAAGTGGCAGTTTTAAGCATTTAACTGAAAATAAGAAAATTTAGATAAATTTGTATGTTGAGAGAAAATAAATTCTAATTTACAAATGACAAGAAACTTGGAAGTAATTGTAAAATTTTGGTCAATTTTTAAAATTTTATTTGAAAATATATGATTTTTAAAAAATACATTGATGTTCTTGTTTAATAAATATCAATATTATAATATGAAAAAGAAACCCATGTTATACATGGATAATAATTTATATTGCATGATTAAGAAATTTTAATCTAGTTCAGTAATGAATTATTTGTTATATGGCTAAAAGAAAAGTTGGTTCCTGGTTGGGCATAATCAATATTACATACTATTCTGTTTATATTTTTTAATTTATTATTTATTGTACAAGAACAGCTAATTATTTATTTTATTTTTTTAAGACTGAGACCAATTTGATACAATTTGACATGTACTTCTAATATTCTTGTTACATAAAATCGAAATTTTTATTTCCAATTTATTACATACATTTTTAATTTATAGTTTTATAACCATGAGAAATATATATGAGCTTTTTTTGTCTGATTTTTAATAAGGTCAAATAATCATATATATATGTTTGTTATATAAACTTTATATACAGTGGCGCCAACTTGTATGGGTCCATCAGGTGCGAGCCCACCCAATAATTTGATATCTCCATCCACTCATTAATAATTGAGCCCACCCAATAAGTTTGTATTTGTTAAAAAAATTTTGAGCTCACCCAATATTTTTCAAAAGTTGGCGCCACTATATATATATATATAAAGCTTATATAACAAACTGAAAATATGGTTAAATAACTTATCTAAAATTTATAGTCAAAAGACCAAACATGTCCAGAGTGTTTTTGAATTTGACTGACAAATTCAGAGTAGTTATTGTGGTTATTTAACTGTATTATGATTTTATTAACATGTGGCTGTAAAATATTTATGTACTATCATTTGATTTTATTATGGATTTATTAGTATATGTTTATAAAATATGCAAGGTGTTACCGAATTTGGGCAACAAAATCAGAGGGTTTCTAGTAGGCATCAAGAGAATGAAAAATTTCCATGGAACATGGGGTGGTTTCAAACCACGTTGAGTGAGAGAAAATCACAAAAATAGTTAAATGTGTGTGTTGAGTAGAACAAATAAATAGGAAAACATTTATTTGATCTAAGCAGGAATATAATGCATTACAATTCGACATCAGAAAAGACATGACAAGGGATTTTTAAAGGTATTGTTCTAAATTACATGTGCGAATATCATTGCACAGCAATCCTGTAGATGCCTTCTGTGCAATTACCTTCGTGGGCTCAATTTCAAACAATTCCTATGAAAATTCCTTGTCATGTCCTTCTGATGTCAAACTGTAATGTATTGTAATCCTGCTTAGGTCAAATAAATGTCTGTCTGCTTATTATTTGTTCCACTGAATGTAACACCCTTCATAACTACTTTTGTGAATTTCTCTTCTCAATGTGGCTTGCAACCATCAGATGTTTTATGACAATTTTTCATCCTCTTGATGCCTACTGTCACCTCTCTCAATTCACCGATCAAATTCAAAAACATCCTATATATTTTATGGTCATATATTAATAAAACCATAATGCAATCAAATGACCGTACATACATATTTTACAGTCATATGTTAATAAAATCATAATACGGTCAAAAAACCATACCATGTATATTTCACGGTCAAATGATCATCTGATACAATTACGGTCTAATGACCATTTCATACAATTACGGTCAAATGACCATTTCATACAATTACGGTCAAATGACCATTTCATACAATTACGGCCAAATGACCATTTCATACAATTACGGTTAAATGACCATTTCATACAATTACGGTCAAATGATCATTTTATACAATTACGGTCAAATGACCATTTCATACAATTACGGTTAAATGACCATTTCATACAATTACGGTCAAATGATCATTTCATTGAATTACAGTCAAATGACCATTTTATACAACTACGGTCAAATGACCATATATATATGTTTTTACGGCCATATGACAATATATGTTTAATATGGTTAAGTAACCGTTATCTCGAATTACGGTCAAAATGCCGGACAGAATGCTGCCGTTCAAATGACCGTTTTCTGACGAAGAAATTTTTAACAGTGTAGGCTGACAAAATATGCGGGATTTTTGCTTCTGTAAGGCCGTATTAGAATTTCATGTGTAATAAACCTCGTTTAATCGATCTAAAAAATATAATAAATACAGCGCTTAGCGTATTTTAATCGTCTAATTGTCACTGAGAGATGCGACAGGCACTGTTCTAATATATAAAAAATTAACATATTGTAATGATACATTCTTTCTAATTGTTAAAATGGTATAAGATTAAAATTTTAAAAACAGTAAAACAGTTTTATTTGACTTTTGACATATTTCAACTTTTTCCGAGAAATTTTCCAAACAGCTTGAATATAATTTTTATTCGTTTTGAAAATGACCCAGAAAGAGTTGAAGCATGTCAACAGTTAAATAAAAGTATTTTACTGATTTTAAAATAGCAATCTCAGACCTTTTTAGCAATTAGAAAAAATGTAGGTACTGTTCAATTTTGAATTATGTCTACATTCCGAATATGAAAGCAATTTTTAAAACAGATAACGTCTACATATTAGCAGAAGCGTTCAAACAGTAATTTATACTCGAACAATGTAAAACTGTTATCAGATTCACTAACTTTAGGAGCAATTTTTGAACCAATTCTTGATTTCAGCAGATTTTCTGCAAGAAATCGTCTCAACCCCCAGTGTGATAGCAAATAGCAATATCTCCAACTTATTTACTCTTGTTCTAAAATGACATCTCACTGTCGCGGGCCGTTCTGTATTGACCGTGAAACGATTCGTATTTTTATTTTTATTTTTATTATGATTATGGTACTTATTAGATGGAATCGAAACATGTCACTATTTGTTTTTAATTTTTCGTTACACCTATCAAGTAAAATAAAATTGTTTATAGGAATGTTTATATTTAAAAGGTGTATATCCTAATATCTTACGATTTAAAAATCTAAAAGATTTAATAACTTTTTATATACTTTCAATATTTGAAATTTGAAGATAAATCTCCGTACTTGTGAAGCATTTTTTCCATAATAAAAACTTACTGTAATGCGTACATCAACAGTAGAGTATGCTTTAAGCTTATACGCCGTTTTTCCCCCTCGCACTACGCAGCAATGATTTCTACTATCTAAATAAAATTGATAGAGTTGAAATATGTAGAACTCCGGTCATCTTTTCTTCAAGATTTGTTATAGTTTCACAATGCTGCCAACAGTGGGGTAACAAGTGTAGCTTATTTTTTGAACGCCCATTGTATAAATGTACGTAATTCACTTTTATTTTATTACTGGCATAATTTTCTTCATGCTTCTTTTAAAATTAGTATCCTCTAAATTGTAGATCTGAATAGGAAATGTCTTAACTCTTAAATGCCTGATTTTTTAAAAATCAATTTAAAAATGTTTTTAGGCTTTTTCGTTTTGTTAAAAAATTATGAGAAAAATATTTTGAAAAAATTATACTTCATTTTAAGTATGGTTTACACCTAAAAAAGTGGTTGTTTCCAATCGGCAACACTGATTTAAGTTGAAAAATTAATTATCATGGATACAATTGCTTAATATGACGTACATATAAATTTTAAGAATTATGATATGTAATAAACTTAACTTGTTTATTGCAGTACAAAATAGAAAGTTTCGCAAACTTCCGAACGAAACAAAAAGTACAATAGTGACAATTGAAAAAAAAAAATCTGTTTTTATTCTTAAACACTATTAACACTATTGGTGTCATCTATATATTGAAAGTTGCTTTAATAATATTATCAGTATGCATTTTATTTTCTTCAATAATCGGCATTAAATCTTCAATATTATTTTAATAGAATTTTAGAAGACTGAATTAGGCATGTTGCCGAAAAACACCAGACGGCATTTAAAGGTTAAAAAAATGCTCGTAAATATAAACTTATTAAATAAAATATTATATACTACACTAATTACGATAGGCATACTTTTAATAATTTGTAGTACATCCTATATATTAAGGGCTTGAGTTTAAACACTGGTACTTTATATTTTGGAATTTTTTTTCTGATTTTCATGTAAAATTGCCTAATTGCATTCTGACAAAATTTTTAAAGTACAACGTCTATATTTTGCTCATTATATGCCGTTGTAATCAATTATAAATATTATATATGAATGTTATTCATAATATTGAATAATTGATCACTATAATTCAATATTACAAATTTTTTAAGATTTTCTGAAATTAACAAATGTGCAATTACAACTTGGAATACTCCCGAAATAGTCCACCATCAAACATTTATGATCATTATGATCATATCCATAGTGATAAGATCTTTAACGATGTATTCGCCTTGTTCTTCACTAAAATCACAAAAGTATTCAAAGGAACGATCTAAATGGCTAAGTGTACCCATTGCTCCTAGATCTTGACGGCAACATTCATCTTGTTCTTCACTCACATCACGAAGATATTTTGGGGAACTGTCTAAATGGCTAAATACACCTTAATGCTCATGGATTTCGATGGAAACATTCGCCTCGTTCTTCACTCACATCGCCAAGATATTCATAGGAACGATCTTCTAATTGCCTAAGTGTATCTTAATACTCATTGATCCTGAACATTCGCTTTGTTCTTTATTCAAATCATCAAGATATTCAGGGAAACTATTTAAATGGCTAAGTGTACCTTGATGCTCACGGATCTAGATAGAAACATTCGCCTTGTTCTTTACTCACATCGCCAAGACATTCAGGGAAACTATCTAAATGGCTTGCTCGCGGATCTTCATGGAAGCATTCGATGATCTAACTGGTTATGTGTATTTTAATGTTCATTGATCCTGATGGAAGCATTCATCTTGTTTTTCACTCAATTCATCAAAACATACAGGGAAAAGATCTAAATTGCTAAGTGTATCTTAATACTCACGGATCTAAATGGAAACATTCACCCTTTTTTACACTCACATCGCCAAGATATTCAGAGGAACGATTAGAATGACTAAGTGTACCTTAATGCTCATATTGCATCTAAGCTTCTGCAAAAGTAATGTGACAAAAATAGGTCTGTGTGTGCAAAAGTAAGTGTCTTTAACGTGATTAGTGTATTCGTGAGACATTTTATTTTCCAAGAATTTCCGGAAACCGAGGCTTCACTAAAAAAGCATTTTTGGAACTTGGAACAGGTTTAGTCAGAGACGCAAATTCTAGTAAGTCTACTTAGAACGATTCTAACCGAACTACACCGAACTTTTGTTAATTCCTGTTATATTCACAAGAAAAAAGTAATAGTCATCGGGATGACTTAAGGGTTCACGCCAGATTATTTATGTTTGGTACTTGAAAGATGGTCTCTTTGTTGTAACCCGTAAACGAAAAGACTATACACAGATTTTACACACAACATAAGGAGCTCAGGGCTTGTTCGGCATTTGCAATTTGAATCCAAAGTGGTCGAAATACCCTTGTTCTACGAAGTCGGACAAACATAAGTGATTTGTTTAAAGGTATATTCTCCACAGTTGTAACAAAAAGAATTGGATCGTTTACCTATGTTTTTCTTGACGACTGTATTATGAGAATTCCCTAAAAGGTTTTAATATTGCAATCTAAAATTATATATATATATATACATATATAATACTGAAAGAATAAAATTAGTAAATAATTTTATATAAAATATTATATATTATTTTTTTGTAATAACATCTTTGCTTAAGAAAAATTACATTATTTCAAATTAACGAAATTAGTATTTTGGTCAAACATTACTGTGTATTTGATGTGGTGTATGCGGAAAAATAAGCTGTATGGTATAATTTTTAGCCATGCAGAAATCTTCACGATGACTTTTGCAATTAAATACAAAATGAGCAATTTTATTTCGACATTACCATTAAACTGGGGACAAGAGTTTTAAAACTTGCCTTATTCAAAGTAAAAAAATCTTGTTTTCGCTATCAACCTATTCTATTTATAAACCTGCACAAAAATAAATAAATAAATAAATAAATAAATAAATAAATAAATAAGCTGCGGTAAAGTTAATTTATTCTGTACTTCTGGCATTGTAAGATCTTGGTTTACAATGAAAACCAATGAACGACGTTAAAAGTTTTTTGAGATTTCTCCAAATTTGATTTTCTGGATAAGGCGAGTTTTGAAACTCACATACTTATAAGGGGATACACCACCTTGAAATTAGTTAAAATATCGATTTTCTTTTAAAAAAAATATTAACTGAAAGCTTCTTTAAATGTGAATATTTTGACTTTTTTTTTTACCCATATGACAATTATAGTGCAAGATATTGTAAATTTTATTAATAGAACCAGCTCAATTACCCATACAAATGAAAACGTTACACCGATTTTTCTCCCTGTTCATATTTTTATAATTTGCTTGTTCGATAAATACTAAGGTTTTTTTTGCTAATTTAAATAGTGTTTTTTTTTTCCTCTAATATGTGTGTAATATTTTTTTCTCTATAATGTACATGAAAGAAAAAAAGATATCATATTAAATTTAAAATCCCATACATCTAAAAATCCATAAAGATTTTTATATAGTATATTCTAATGAACATGGAAAAAAATCGAAACAAAAATATTCATATCTATAAAAACAGTAGAGTTTTTTAAAAAAGTGTTTAAAAAATGCAATTTAATTTGTTAAAAAAAATTAAATTTTAGTAAAATTTGGCTATTTTACAAGATTTATTTATTTTTTATTTATTTATTTTTTATTTTTTTAATATTAAGTATTGTGCCACCACATATTATTCCATTATTAATCGAAATTGAAAATATGATTTCAAAGGTCATGAGTCTCCTTAAATGAATATATTTTTCAGACACTTGAAAATGTAGTTGTACCATGACCCTGCAACAAAACACAAAACTACACACCTGCCCAAGTTTGTTTTTAGTGAAATGACGACGATATTTATCATTAATTATTTTCTCTCAAGGCGAAAAACAAAGGAGTGGTCCCCAATTTTGGTCAAGGGGCGTACAGAATTAAAGTTTGATTTGCTTTCCATAACATTACTCTGGGTTTAGAGATGCCTTCGACGCAGTTCATCATAATAATTTCCCATGTGGGTATTTAGAGACTTGTTTTCACAGTCTTCTTTTCTTACTTTAATTCTTTATTTGATAAAAGCTCAAAATGTTTATTTTTATTTTTATTTTTTTAAAGTATAGTTTAATATTTAAAGATAGAATGTTAGAAATCAATATTTTAAAAACAAGTTGTCTTTTGTTTATTTGAAAATTAAGCAATAATGACTTTAAATAAATGCGCAATAACATGCATAGAATAAAAAAATAAAAAAATGCAGTTTACACTGTTAAAAATCTTGTGCTAGTTTGAATCAAGTTTTGGTGCTGAATAGCTGTCAATGTAAGATAGTGAAATGTTGAACCAATATTTTGGGCTCCTGTTGAAGCATAGTTCCAATAGTTGGAACGAGGTTGAAATAGGAAGCTCCAAATGTTGGTTCGATATTTCACAACCTTTTGTTGAGAGCTACTGAGCACCAAAATTTGGTTCAAACTTGAGCAAAATTTTTAACAGTGTATGATATATTGAACTGCAATGTCATCATTCAGTTGTCCATGTAACGCACGCTATTTTTTACTTTACTTGAACGTTTATCTATATTAAATGAAAATCTGAAGGATGCAGTTTCATTTCATTACATCATAGACCGTAGAGTTTCAGAATATCATTATTTATTTGTTTCGAAATTGACTTGGGAAGAGTTGAAACATGTCGGCCAGTCAAGTAAAATTATCTTATTGTTTTGGAAATTTTTAGTCTTACACTGCTTTTAGCAATTAGAAAGAGCGTATTTTTACAAAGTGTTAATTTGTTATATATCGACATGAACACAGTCAAAAACTTAGATGCGTTTTTTAAGATGAACTTTTTATTCTTATGAAAGAGATTTTTTTTTTAAAACTATTTTACTTTTATTCTTATTTATCGGCAAAATAACCATTTAAGTTTCAGCGGGTGAATATCAAAATATACGGAAATTGCAGTCCGTACAATAAAATTCTATTAAGGGGGCTTAGGAGTTGAAAACTTTTCAAAAAATCTATTTTTTTTTAATGATCTAGTTTGATTATTTAATTAATTCTTAACTCAATGAAAAAAAAAACGCATAAAAATATTTGCATTTTTAACGGAGTTATAAGCATTTATGTATCAACACTTTCGTAGCCGCACCCATATAATTTCAACTTTAAGTCGCGTTTTCTCAAAGTTTGATTTTTGACGACTAACACCAAGATTAAAAAAAAAAAAAACTATTTGATGGAATGGCTTAAATTTCTTTTTGCATGCATATAGAATGAATTAATATATTTTAGATGGTTTTATATTTTGAGTATTTTTAATGAAAAAAAAGTTGTATTTTTTAGGGGGGTTTTAAATTTTCAAATTTGAGAGATTTTTTTAATAATGTTTTTCTTAAGTGATAGTTATATCCTTAAGTCATTCTATAGATAATGATATTACATGCATGAAAAAAAAAAAAAAATAAGCCATTCCATCAAATAGTTTTTTTTAAATCTTGGTGTTAGTCGTCAAAAATCAAATTTTGAGAAAACGCGACTTAAAGTTGAAATTATATGGGTGCGGCTATGAAAGTGTTGATACATAAATGATTATAACTCTGTTAAAAATGCAAATATTTTTATGCGGCTTTTTGCATTGAGTTAAGAATTAATTGAAAAATCAAACTAGATCATTAAAAAAAAATCGATTTTTTGAAAAGTTTTCAACCCCTGAACCCACTTAAATGTCTTATAATGCAATTTCTTTTGATAAATTTAAAAAAATGTATCAGAAGTTTTTCAAGAGACATTACATTTCTAATCACATAAATGAAGCTATTAAAAGACTTGGAATTTCTGATTGTCATTTTCCTGGCATGTCACATTGTGATGTCTGCAAAGTGAAGGGACTTCAGCCATGTTGTATAAATATATTTTCCTATTTTTTTAAGTTCTAATTAATATTTATACCTTATAAAACAAGTACATACGAGGAAGGTAACAAATTCTGTATTTTACATAAATACATACATTCTCATAACTAAAATGTGATTGTCACTGTATATTAATGTCATTTTTCTGGTCTATATTTTAGAAAATAAATATGGCGTTGCAGAGTAATTTTTGACATAGTTCAAGTCAGAAATAGAAAAAGATAGCTACCAGAAAAATCTTTTGGATATTTCTTTGAAAATAATGTGATGAAAGTCTTTATAGAAATTGAGTAGACTTTTATTATGTTATTTATCTGGCTTAGCCATAAACTAACAAATAAAACAAAACATTGCATGGAATTTGAGCTACTATACTAAAAATATAATCCTTTAAACAAAATTAAAATGTTAAACCTAAAAAAAAGAAAAAAAGAACAAGAATATAAAAAATGTTTTAGAATGAAATTGAAAGTATCTTGGCATACATATGCCAAGAAATGACTTATATTTATATAAAAATTAACTTATTATTTAAGTTTTTCAAAATTTAGCACGGAAAACCCTTTATTCTCTAACGGAAAATAAATTTATCCCTTGAAATTTTCAGTTGTTTCAATGAATTACATTCAATATCTTAGATGAACAAAATCAAACATTTTGTGATACCCTACTGTTTTTGAATGTTACTTAAAAAAAAAAAGAACAAGAAAAAAAAGGCTTTTTTTAAGTTGTGTTTGGAAACACACACACACACTTATGATTTATAACCTGCCTTCGCCACAGCTACATAAATGTCGCTCATTTGAGATGCTCGTTTCTTCGTGCATGATTCTAGCACGCGACTGTTCGTAATTGCACCATTAAGTCATGCGCAATTGACTGGTGAGAGAGGGATCGGATGCATATTACTTAGTGGAAGCAAAATTGAACTCCCCACCATTTAACCGGATTACAAGATTTTTCAGTGTGATAAAACAAAATGTTTTCTGCGAAGTAACATGCTGCCTTTTTTGCCATTGTGTTACAGAGTTTCACATTTTTTTTATTTCCTGAAAATTATCTTATATTTGTTTAAAGTACCTCGGTCATGAGAAAATATTGTTGTAATATGTATTAAGGTTATTCAAGATGTCTGATTTGTTACTAATATGTTCATTTACTAGAAAAAATTGTTTTATCTACTATATATGTATTGGAATTTGTTGAATGTTGAGTCTGGCGAGGTAATTATGGTCACTTTTTACATTTTCAACATTGTTATTATTTTTTTATACTTGTTTCTATTTGAAAAAGTGGTATTTTTAGTACATAAGAAGTAACTTCAACCCTTTAAGGCCCCTGTCCTCGCTCAAGGAAACGCTCGCGAGCTATTGCTATTCCTATGGGGAACCATTTTTCTAATAACTCTTTCGCATTTTGACATTTTTGAATATATTTTTTTGCATTGGATAGCTGAAATGCATGCCGACAGCGCACCTTTTTTACTTTTCTGATTTTAGTTGCAGATATTTTTTTAAAGAGAACTTTCAGTTTCGAAACTGGTTTTTAAAGTGAAACTAACTTTGTAAAAAATATCTGCAACCAAAATCGAAAAGTAAAAAAGGTGCGCTGTCGGCATGCACCTCAGCTATCCAATGCAGAAAAAAAAAAAAAATCAAAAATGTTAAAATGCGAAAGAGTTATTAGAAAAATGCTTCCCCATAGGAATAGCATTAGCTCGCGAGCGTTTCCTCGAGCGAGGACAGGGGCCTTAAGAGTACTTCTTAAAAGTTTTAATTCTCATAGCCTTTTTTTTAACTTAAAAGGATGGTTAAAATTACCTCATTAAAAACTCATAATCATAAAAATTTGGAGCAATAAGACCACTAGTGGCGAAATTATGACCACCATATTTCCGTTTTATACTTGTCTACACTCATTTATTTGGGATAACTGAGATCATTAAAACTCCAAACTGGCAAATCCGTTTACTAAAAATTTTGGTAACTTTGTTTCAAATTGCTATTTGAATCTCAAAAATGCTTCAGATTAGTGATAAAGATTGTCTAAAATGAAAAAAATGCATTATGAGGTTAATATCTAAGCGTGAAATAAAATTTTACCATACACAGTTTTTTCCATTATTGGGGTGGTCATAATTATCCCACCTGACCCTAGTCAGCTGTTACAAGTGAGTACAGTGGGTGGTCAAATTATTATTTACACTACAATTTTTCTTATTGTCATTCTTGGTTTAATTTTTTAGTGCCGACAGCACTGACAGATGACATTTGACAGGTGCCGTCAACCGGTAAGGGATTCTTAAAGTCTAAACACATTTGACCACTTCTAGAATTTCGGTGTCGGTTCCTTTGTTGTGGTGAAGTGGTGTTTTTGATTTTAATGATTTTTGCAGGAAACGGACGGTTATTTGGCAAAAGAGGAATATTTCCGTCAAGTAGAGTAGATTGCTTATCTCCGATCCTTTTGTTAATTCCCCTCGTTTCTATTATGAAGAAACCGCAAATGGATCTATACAAAAGACTTCCCCATTTTTTCCAAGAATTCAGTTTAAGGGAAGAGTATTGCAGTCTGAACTAAGCCTGAGGACCAGACACATAGCACTAACTTCTTGCGGTCAGGCGTCGCTATTTTTGATCTTTCGTGTCGGCACTTTGATGTATAAAGTGTTTTTCAGTGAACTTTTTTGAACTTCAAGAGAGAACTCGAACCCGAAATCAGTTGACAGCTTTACGACTGAAGATGGGGGTGAGATAAACTTTCCCTTTCTTTATCAATTCGGTAGGGTCAGTCCCTCAAAAATCATTTAAAGAGGTTTCACCTTTGCAGTGGCGGATCCAAGGGGGAGGGTTGTCATGGGGTCATGACCCCCCCCCCCCCTGAAGCTTTTCATAGAGGAATGTAAGTTTAAGTAAAAAGTGCTAAAACATTAACGCGAAATAACGTCTAATCGAAAGAATTTGCGCTTTTTTCGAAACTGATCGAAAAAATTCGCGAATTTGCCGCGCCTGATATACATAATTCACAATTTTTCCGCACCCGATCGGTGAAATTCGCGATTTTTGCGAAGCGGATCCACGAAATTCACAATTTTCCATGCCTAATCGACGAAATTCACGATTTTCCATGCCTAATCGACAAAATTCACGATTTTTTTGGGTTTGATCGGCGAAATTTGAGATTTATCCGCGAATGGTCTGCGAAATTTGCGATTTTTCTTCACTTGATTGACAAAATTCACGATTTTTCCGTGTTCAATCCACGAAATTAGCACATTTTTTCCGTTCTTGTTCGATCAAATACGAATTTTTCCACACACGAACTATGAAACTGACGAAAACAGACTGACGAAATCTGCATTTTTTTCCAGCCATAAATTAATGAAATCTGGGATATCTTTCTCGCGATAAACTGACGAAACTCACGATTGTTCTGCAGCTGCTCAAAGATTTTTAAAATTTTTCCGCGCATCATCGACAAAATTTGCGGTTTTTTCGCACCCTATCAACAAAATTAGCGATTTTTCGTTCCAAATCGATAAAATTAGCGATTTTTTCATTCCGAATCGACAAAATTCGCAAGTTTTTTGTACTCGATCGCCCGAATTCGTGCTTTTTACGCAGCCAAGCGACTATATTCGCGATAATTTTTTTCGATGGAATTGTCAATTTTTGTTCGCCATATCAACGTAATTCACGATTTTTTTCAATCCCAATCGACTGTATTTTCGCTTTTTACGAAACTGATTGACCATATTTGCGACTTTTTCGTTCCCGATCTACAAAATTCGCAATCTTTCCGTGCCCTGCCAAAAGCGATTTTTTCGTTCCCCATAGACTAAATCCGCGCATTTTACGAAAGCGATCGACCGTATTCGGGATTTTTCCGGGCCCAATCGACGAGATTCGCGCCTTTTTCCGTTCTTGTCCACCGAACAATAAAATTTCTCGATTCTTAACTGACTGAAGAAATCTGCATTTTTCCCCAGCCGTAAATTGATGAAATCTGTGATTTTTTTTCTCGCGATAAACTGGTAAACTCGCTATTGTTCTGCAGCCGCTCAAAAAGATTTTCGATTTTTCCGCGCATCATCGACAAAATCTTCGATTTTTCCTTGCCCTATCAACGAAATTAGCATTTTTTTCGTTCCGAATCGACAAAATTCGCGAGTTTTTCGTACCCAATCGCCCTTTTTACGAAGACAATCGACTACATTCGTGACAACTTCTTTCCCGATTCACGAAATTGGCAATTTTTGCGTTTCATATCAGCTCGAAATTTGCGATTTTTTTTATTCCCAATCAACAAAATTCGCGTTTTTTCCGTTCCCGATCGAATAAATTCACGCTTTTTACGAAGCGATTGACAAAATTGGGGTTTTTCCGTGCTCTATTTACGAAATTTGCGATTTTTTCGTTCCAGATCGACAAAATTTGCGATTTTTTTGTGCTCAATCGACAAAATTTGCTACTTTTCTGAAACATACAGACAAAATTAGAGATTTTTCGCTGGCCGATAGACAAAACTCGCGATTTTCCAATGTCCAGTTGACGATATTTTCGATTTTTCCGCGCCCAATCAACGGAATTCGCGTTTTTTTTTTCGGGCGGTAAACAAACAAAACAGGCGACTTTTCAGCAACCTATGAACAAAATTTGTAATTTTTTCAAGTATAAAAAAATTTAGATTTTTTTTCCTAGGCCGATAAACGAAATCTGAAAATTTTCGCGTCCGATCGACAAAATTCGTGATTTTTCCGTGCCTAATCGACAAAATTCGCGATTTTTTTCATGCCCGATTTGCGAAATTTGCTACTTTTTATCGTAATTCCCTTTTCACAAGATTTACCGTATTTTAAAATTGTTTCATTAAATCATCTGTCAAAAGTTGTGACCCCCCCCCCCCCTGGAGGTTGGGCTGGATCCGCCCTTGCACCTTTGTTCCGTACGGAATCAAAGATAGATTTATTGCTCTTTTAGTGTAATAAAAGCTAGTGCTGTTCGCTCGCAGCCTACTGCATAACGTGTGTCAGGTCAGAGTTGTTAATAGGAACATTTGATGATTTAAATGTTTTCAATTATTTATGGCGAATTCTATTCTTTTCAATATGTGTCAAAAGAAAACACGACAAACCAGAAATATTTGATTGAAGACTTGATTATTATCCAGCATCATAATAAGTAATTAAAACTAAAGCATAAAAAAAGTATACATAGCAGATCGAGAGCAGTATAATCCGTATAGGGAGGTTCGACGAAGTATTGAAAAATTTGTCGTTAAACACTTGTGTTGAATTTTTACACAATAAATTTTTATTTCATGGGCATATGTTTAGTTTTATTAATAAACCCATAAGTATTCAATCCATGCATACTAAAAGTAGTTGAACAATTCCACCAGTAAACAACACAACATTGCTTCATTTTCATCGCAATGTAAAATTTAGACGCGTAACTAATAATTTGATTATCCACTGTATGTATGCACTGTATAAGACATACATAAGGACATTTAATTGTTATCGGACAGGTCACATTTGCTGTATCAACAATGGTGCCGATAATATGAACTAAAGTAGTCCTTATTTTTATTTTCTGCTATCTTTACAAGAAGAAAGTATAAGATTCGTGAAAATTTTCAAAAACTTGTTTTCGTCGGATTTACACATTTTAGGAGTAAGAAAACCCAAAATACATTTTTTTTTTTTTTTTTTTTTTTTTTTTTTGCAAAATGTTTGTTTGTGAGTCTGTGAGTCTGTATGTCTGTATGTGACGAAAATTTTGTGGGCTCTCTATCTCAAGAACTAATACACGGAATTTCAAAAAACTTTAGATTCTGTTAGATTATCTTATAAACTAGATCTGATTAGGCTTTGGTATACATTGCTTAACAGGTGGCGTTGCTATGCTGCATTTTTCTCAATTTCCACAATAGTCATATCTCAAGAACTAGTGCATAGATTTTCATGAAACTTTAGATTTACTTAGTACTTGATATAATGTGGTCCTGATTACGTTTTGGTGCAAATCGCTCCACAACTGGCGCTGCCATGGTGCATTATTCGTATTTATCGAAATGCTTTATCTATCGAACTAATGCACGAAATTTTCTACAAATTCACATTCAGCTAATCCCTGATATAGATTAGTGTTGTTTAGTTTTCGGTGTAAATCACCCTACAGAGGGCACTGCTATGCTGCATTTTTAAGATTTTGCAAGAGCTCTATCTCAAAAACTAATGCACTAATTATCATCATACTTCAGATTCAGTTACAACATGGCATAAGTTGTTGCTGACTAGATTTAGGTTTAAATCATCTAACCGATGGCGCTACTATGCTGTTTTTGAGAAAGTATTAACATGCATAAAATAGAAGAATTTTTTGGAATTGCCACATCTGATTAGTTTTGTTTTTCATCTGCAATTATAATTACATAATTAATATTATATAGTTAAACGCAGTGGCAGAAGTCTTTATATACGTATAACTATATAATGTAATATAGTATAGATATGATATGAAATGTTGTATTCCTTCATACAATGTACTTAAGTTGAATATTTACATCATAATAATTCTGGACAACATGCCAAACCGTTGTAAGAAAAACTACCATTGTTACTATCATTTATGGAGCAGTTGCTTTGTATGCTCCTTTCTCCGTCGAAATCAATATTTTTTTAAGTTTAAAAGAAGATTTGTTATAAACGGATTCCTTCATTCTAAGGTTTATTACATTTTTATGTTCCAATTTATAAGTCACTGCCCTGCTTTTTTTTAGACAGGAAACTTGCCAAAACTTTTTCCTTACCACTGTTTTAACCACTTAAAAGATTTCACTGCACGACGCACGCTAGAAGATTTTGCTTGATTCATAACTTAAAGCTTTTTAACACCGCTAATTTTTTAAATACAATTTCATATTATTTAATAGAAGAAATGTTTAGATTAAATATCAAGATTTTTTTAACTTAAGAAAGCGATGTTTATCCCATATTTTCAATTTATTGTAACGTAAAAAGAGAATCAGTTAACAGGTTACAAAAGCATTTTTTTAATACAATTTACTTATGGTAAATGTGTGAAAAATCAATGAATATTTTATTGGTTTTAATTAAGTATAATAGGCATTATTCAATCATAAATATGAAAATTAGAGTAATGTTTGAATTTCAACAGCCTGTTGCCGCCGTCAGCGCCTTCTGTTGGCCGAAATTCTAACTATTTTAAGAAAGTGCATATCTAAAAATTTATTGATTTTCTGATAACAATGCAGCAAACAACACATTTTTATCTCAAAACGTATTTTTTTTTTTTTTTTTTTTTTGTTGTTATTTACATTCAAAATGGGTTAGTCATTTACTGGACACCCTGTATAAGGATTGTTATTACGTAAGACACGATTTGATCATCATAAAAATGATGTTTAATAATATTATTTTTTAAATGTAGTATTTATTCATAAGTCTAAAATTTTTGTCTTTGAAAATGTTACTTTTCATTGTAATTTGTTAGATTACATTTTTTATTCGTATAATATTGATTTTACTACGAAATAATGAGAAATGTTTTATCTATATAGAAAAAGTTTTCATCAAAAAATAAGCTCTCGGTTCCTCTTTCATCTAATTAGTGTTTGAGATTTTTAATTAAAAATAAACATAAGCTAAAAGTAAAAAGTTTAGAAATAGCTTCAAAATCTAGATTATTTGCTGTACACAAGGGTGCAATTAAAGCAATTAATATTAAATAATGCACGATTCTGGCACGTGCAATTAACTTGTGAAAAAGGGACCGAATACATAATAATTTTCGAGAGGAAAACTAAATTTATCTTAATGTAAGAGCTTTTTGTAATAAGAAATTTAAGCTGTAAGTAAGATCTCCTTTTTTTATTTATAAAACAGAATCTCTAAAGAATATATATGTATAAGGAAGCTTTTCTTTTAGTCTCAATGCTATTGTCTGTTCGTCGCTATTTCGTTTTTTTTTTTTTTTTTTTTTTTTTTTTTAGAATGTTGACTAAAATCTTTTTCTTTTTCTGCATTGCTCAGATATGTACAGCTACAAATACTAAAGGAAAAAGAGACAACGAAATAGATTTTTAAAAAAATATCTTGTAAATTTAAGTAGCAACTATTATACAGGGTGTTTATAAAGTTCCGGATCCATTTTGATGTTTAATAACTCATAAAATAATAAAGATAGATTAAAATTAATAGCATAAATGGTTAGATAGACTCAAAAAGTTTCATGACCCTTGTCAATGAACTTCCACATGTGCACTGTTAAAAATAAAGATGACAAACCGGTTGCATTTGGCGCCCAGGTGTGAAAAGGTGTTACCATTTGACACCCGCGGGCTTGAAAATGTATTTGGGGTGCCGTTGGGTATTTCACGCTATTTAGGGTGCCGCGCAATGCATACCGTTGGAAGATTTTCATCCCTTAGTCATTTGCGCATGCTCTGTGACGTGTATCCTTGCCCTTCAACTCGCTATCACTGGTGGATCAACACAGCAATTTTTTCCTACGATGACTATCACCACTATACGCTATGCCAATTTCGTTTAGAACTTCGCTCGGCTAACTTTTGGAGAGCTTAATTATATAAATCAACTTTGAATTTCAGGACATTTGAACATTTCAGGGAGATTTTGAAAGTGAACTTGATGGCCAAGTGGTTAGAGCGCTGAGCTCGTAATCAGACGTTGCGGGTTCGAATCCATCGAGGGCCAAAAGTCGGTTTGTATATTTTTTAATTTTTTATTATTGGGCACTCTGGATTAAGGGCGTCATCTTTTCACCCTAATTAAAGGTACCAAATGGCTCCTTTAGGGGTGTCACCAGTGAGACAAGCCTTTCACCCTTAAAAGGTGCAATGTGTCACCATTAGTTTTAACAGTGTGCCCCCTTCGTAAAACGGAGACTATCAAGTCGATAATCAATTTCACGCCAGGTAGCAGCAACCATGTCGGCATCCACAGAGGTTATTGCGGTTGTAATTCTGGCTTTTAAGTCATCAATGTTCGACACTCTCCTCCTGCAAACATTGTCCTTTACAAATCTCCAAACGACAAAGAGAAGGACAAAAAGCACCCCAAAGGGAAATTACAACCGCAATAGCATCTGTGGATGCCGACATGCTTGCAGCTACCTGGCATGAAATTGACTATCGACTTGATATTCTCCGTGCGACGAAGGGGGCACACGTGGAAGTTCATTGACAAGGGCCATGAAACTTTTTGTGTCTATCTAACCATTTACGTTATTAGTTTTAATCTATCTTTATTATTTTATGAGTTATTAAACATCAAAATGGGTCCGGGACTTTATAAACACCCTGCATAGTGACAGCAGAAAGAATTTTGATACTCATGGGGGAAAATGTAAAGTCTGTGACAGATGATCCTTACTTATACGTTCACTAGTAATATTTCTTTTTAGATGCGTTCGTAATTATGTAACTACGTACCGCCACAGTCGTCGTTCAGTCTTTCCATCCGTCTGTCCTCGTATAACAGAGCAAAAGGTACCTAACTGAATCGTTTGAAATTTAAAATATGCAAGTGTTGCATAATTTTGTAGAGTAATTTCAAGTTTTATGAAAGTGAGATGCATAGTTTAATTACAGGGACAATCAAAAGTATTGCGCTACATTACGGCCAATGGGAAAAAAATCGTTTCAAATGCATTTTAATGATGTTATACTCTTTTGAACGCAAGAAAATTGGGTACGACTAGGTTATCCCGTCGACCAAAAAATTATCGCCAAACTATAAGATTAAATGCCAATAGTGAATGATCGTGAATGTCACAGTCAATGACATTAAATACGATTCGCGTGTTTAAAATATCATTAAGTGATTTTTATTTCGACTTTTTATTAATATTCTACTAATTATTTAATTTTTTTTTCGTTGTTTAAAATAAAAATTATGTCAACATGTATAATTTAGCTCTTAGTTTGGCGATTTGGATAATTTGGCGAAATTTTCGACGGGATAACAGAGTAGTACCGAAAATTGATATCCTACTATGTAGTATGTACAACAATATACATTCTCTCCAATCTATAGTACAAATAATATCTTTTTTTTAATTTACAGAGCCACACAAAAGTATTCTATTACATAACGGTACACAGAGAAACATTGTTTGAGGTGCGTTTTAATTACATTAAACTGTTTCACATTTTTTGCAACTAATATGTACTTTGATTAGGTTTACTACGAGTTACTTCCCGTATAACAGAAAGCAGATAGTATTTACAGGTACACATAAAAGATTTCAAATACTAAACAGTATCCGAAATACTGCATACTATAACACCAAGATCTGAATATTTTTAAAACTTCGTTATAGTAAGAACGCACCATTTTTGCTACATTTGTTTCAATTTTGGACTTGTTGAAAAATGCACCCTTTCTAACTCAGAAATTTTGATAAGTAACTCGTTTCAGAAAAAGAAACGAAATTTCTTTCATTCCCCTGAAAAAAATGCTATTTCTCTATACGATTTTTTTTTATGTGTGTGTATGTGTGTGTACTTAAGGGAAAAAGGTGAATCCTTTGAAATCTCAAGAAAAAATATTATTGTCCAAAAGTGAAAATAGAAACTTGTAAATTAATGCTTTAGCTGTTAAATTCATTTTTTTTTTTTTCAATTTTAACAAATTTATCTTTTGTAAATTAGCAATAATTTATATCTATATAAAATTGTGTTGAAAAAGCAATTTTTCCATTTTCTTTCGTTTGCAAAGATGTATTTACATTAAATTTTTTAAAGGCCAATGTAGGATGATAGTCACTCAACTTTCGAATTCCCCTCACTAATGTTAAGTCTACGGGCGTTTGATGCATTCGCATATTTAAAATATCTGCTCTGGAAATTAATATCTCCAACTTCTTTTGTCTGTGAACTCTTCTTAAAAGATGTAACGTATTTACTCGCGTATACCGCGCACGCGTGTATAACGTGCACCCCGTACTTAACAAGAAAAAAATGGCGATTTTTTAAAATCTCGTAGATAACACGCACTGTAAATTTGATAAAAAAAAAAGAGAGAATGCTTAAATGAATTTATGTAAAGAAAGTTGAAACAAACATTACATCGGGCCAAAAATAAGGCGAAAATACATTTTTAGACTTCGGGTAGGGAGTGAATGACAGGGAGGTAGGAACGAGTGACGGTAGTGAGAATTTCTAAATAGCGTTTATATAATGTTAACATATAAAAAATTTCAAGGAATGAAATAAAGGTGTAATGATATTTCAATTAAGTAAGATTTTTCGAGTGATTATGTCTTCTTTGAATACATTCCATGATTCATGTGTATATCGTATGATTACATCCAGCAGTAAAAAATTATTCCGTGTATAACGCTCACCCAGGAGTTTTGTCATTTTTTTAAAGTGCGCATTATACACGAGTAAATACGGTACATTTTTTTCTTAGTTCTCAAATCATTTTAAAAATATATACTTAATTTTATATGGAAAACTTAAAATCTTACTCGCAGTTCGTTAGTTTTTAACACAAAAAATATTAAATTAATATCCAATATTTTTGAAATATTTTGATAATTAAGAAAAAAAGAGACATTCTTTAAGAAGAATACACAGAAAAAAGAAGTGAGAAAGATCCCGAAGAGATATTTTGAATATATGAATGCATTCTACGTCCATAGACTTAGCATTGGTATGGGGAATTCGGAAGCTCAGTGACTTCACTGTAAAAAATATCCATTAAATTTGCGGCAAAAACTACTGGCAGCAATGTTGCCTGCAGTTTTTGTCGTAAAAATTGAAGTGAAATTAGATGTAATAAAAAATATATATATCTAATTTTACAGTAATTTTTATGGCAAAAACTGCTGGCAACGTTGCAACTAGCAGTTTTTGCCTTAAATTTAACTGATTTTTTTTTTCAGTGTAATAGCCTATATATAAATATATTTATAAATATAAGGCTTATTTTCTTAGTAATGTAAAGCAAACGGTTTGATTTCTTCACTCAACGATAGATGGACATATTATGTGCATGCATACTATAATGGCTTAGGTTCCCATTAAATTAGATTTTGCCATATCTTGAGAAAATATGCTGGTCATTCAGCTTCGGAATTCTCATCCTTAATGTTAAGGAGGTCTAGTGCCTTTTAAGTCTTCAAAAATTCGATTTTTCAGTTTTCATTAATTATTATAAAATAATTCATTAGAAGAATTTTAAAACAAACCGCCTGCAAAAGTTCCCATCAGAACTGAAGTTATAGCAAAAATAAGATGCTGATTTTTTAGCTAACAGGTTTTTGAAAAACTGCGTTTTTAGACATTGCACGCATGATATCGTGAGAACATATATATGAATTGTTATGATTTTTTTTAAGTTAGTAAGCACATACGTATGCTTAAAATGAGCTATGGATTTATGGATTTATATGGATTTTTTATGGATTTATAGCGATAAAATTTTCAGTTATGAATAATTTTATTTATTAAAAAGTGTAAAATTTTTATTTTTTTTTCTTTATTTAGAATTTTTTTTTTACAAGGTTAATGAAATAATTTTTACTTAAGAGTAGATCATTTTAAAAATACATTATTCTTCTTTACAGAAAAAAATGTATATATATGCAAAAATATTGATTTATATGGTCGTTAGGATGCGCGCAAAGCACGACGAAGTAAAAAATAGAGGTTTTTTAATTTCAGTAATGCAGAAATTCTATGAAAGACTATTAAATGTTTAATGACATTTTTTAAAAAGCATAATCTTTTCTATTGAACGGGGAAATTTTCATGTTAATATGTATAAAAATTTTAAAGATACACTGAATCGAATTTTGAATGTTTTCGTTGATTTTCATCCCGCTTAAAAGGAACAAGACCCCTTAAGTCTATGGGCGTTTGATGCATTCGCATATTTAAAATATCTTGTGGGAAAATTAATATTTTTAACTTATATTTTTTCTGTGTGTGTGTGTGTGTGTGTGCTCTTCTTAAAGAACATTTCTCTTTTTCTTATTTCTCAAATTATTTCTAAAATCTATGCTGAATTTTATATTTTATGTATTAAGAGTTGACGAACTGCGCGTAAATTTTTAATGCTTCATATTAAAGAAAAATGTGCTTTAGAAATATTTTGAAAACTAAGAAAAACAGCGACATCTTTTAAGAAGTGTACACAAAAAATAGAAGCTAAAAATATTAATTTCGGCAAGAGATATTTTAAATATACGAATGCATCAAATGCCCATAGACCTTTTTTCTTTTTAGCCGATGACCAGGTCCCTACCTGCCAATTTACCTCAGCTTAAGGCCCCTGTCCTCGCCCGAGGAAACGCTCGTGAGCTAATGCTATTCCTATGGGGAAGCATTTTTCTAATAACTCTTTCGCATTTTGAGATTTTTTATTTTATTTTATTTTATTTTATTTTATTTTATTTATTTTTATTTTTTTTTGTCTTGGATAGCTGAGGTGCATGCCGACAGCACATCTTTTTTACTTCGATTTTGGTTGAGGATATTTTTTTTAAAAGCACTTTCAGTTTCGAAACCGGTTTTGAAAGTGAAACTAACTTTGTAAAAAATATCTGCGGGTTAGAAACCTAGTATCGGGCAGGGTGACCGCGTTAATAGCCGCGTAGCTGCAATAAACCTGATTCCTTCGCTTCGCACGTCATCATATCTGTAGTAATTGCTTCTCGTTTGAGCATAATTTGTTTTGTAGGTTGCTCAACGTTGCATCCTGTTGTTTGTACTGCAAATGGCTACTCAATTTGGTCTCGTAATTTAGAACCTTGATCAGATAACGAGACCTTTACTTGGCGAGGCAGTTCCAGAGGTATATTTCACAGGTAACTTGGAGGACTTTGCATCCACGACGGATTTTACATGCACCAGGCGTCATTAACGTGCAAGTGAACGCTCTATAGACTTAACATTACAGAGGTAAGTTCGGAAGCTGAGTGATCAGTTTTCTTATCTATTCACCGAGCGAATTAATTCAAAACTTGAAGATACGTTAATGTTACGCAAACAAAGAATGCAATTTTTGAAAAATGTAACATTTACTAATTCAGAAAATTTATGTAACAAATTTCAGAAACAGAAAAGAATCTTTCAGAATTTTCTTCCCTACCCTCAGAAAAATGTTATCTCGGTATAAGCAAACCTTTCAATGTTTTTCTTTTCTTTTCTTTTTTTCTTTTTTAAGGGGAAAAAGTATTTTTTTTTTTTTTTCAAATTTTAAGATAAAGGTAGCTGTCCAAAAAGAGAAAGCAGAATTTGGAAAATGAATGCTTTGGTTGTTAAAAGGGGGATTTTTCGTTCTATTCTAACAAATTTATTTTTAGTGAATTAGCAACAATATATTTCTGGATAAAATTGTGTTTTAAAAAGTGATTTTTCGATTTATTTTCCACCACGAAATAAAAGAAAATAATAATAATAAAAGATATAATAAGATAATCATTGTTTCGCTTGTCCAAACGATGTACAAATGATTCAAGTCAAAACTTGGCATGAAAGTACAAAAATGGTGACTAAATGGAAAATAAATAAATAAATAAAATCTAATCTTGTGTAAAATTTAATTTTTATGTTGTGCACAATAATTACTTACTGAGATTTTAACACAATTGCCTCTTGTATGACCAATTGATGATTAGTTGTGTTAGTTGATAAGGAATGTTTTCCTATCATAAGTTAAGCTGTTTATTGACAATAATGAAAAGTTAGACTATTGATATATTTTTACAATAATCTAAGCAGTGCCTCCCAAAACATCGATCGTCGAACGACCTGTAAAACATTGAAAAATATGTGATTTATTTTACTTTCTGAAATGATACAATGCTAAACAAAGGTAAAAATAGTTTTAAAAAAGAAAAAACTATTTTATAATACATGTAGATCGAGAGACAGCTACACAGACAATCACCTTATCGAGTTGGAAGATGAAATTTTAATATTAGAGAGAACTCGACGAGCATACGAAAATGCAACTTGTCTGTCAAGTTATACTTTGGTAAAAAAACACTTACCGACGCGACTTTATTGGCTCGTAGGTTTGTCATCGAGTTTCCATGCACTGTAAAACATTTGAGCAACGTTACACCATAAAATTGGTGGCAGCTTTGTTGCCACTAATTTTATGGTGGAATAAGGTTTAACCGACAAAACCGGTGTATCATTGCAGTAATATATAGGGAAGCAGGACGTTTCGGTCCCGCCGTTTCGGTCCCGAGACGTTTCGGTCCCAATACATTTCGGTCCCTGGCCATTTCGGTCCCGAGACGTTTCGGTCCCGAGACATTTCGGTCCCGAGACATTTCAGTCCATGGCAATTTCGGTCCCGAGACATTTCGGTCTCTGGACTTTTCGGTCCTCAGATATTTCGGTCCTTTCTCCAGCAAGCTGAAATTTTGTGCACGGGAAATATCTGGCATAATTTTATAGGGAACATTTTAGAATGTTGAATTCAGAAGCGGGTCATTCCCCTCGAAGCTATCAAATGCCCCCCCCCCCCCCCCGGAAATTTTGAGATTTTGTGTTTTCAGTGATTATTCTCAGATTTTATTTATTTATTGGTTAGTTTATGATATTTTTCTTACTCTTTAAAAATAATTAATTAATATATGATTGCTTTTTGCGAACTGTAAACTATAACTTGGTTTCAGAAAATTTAAATCTGCATCTGGATAATAATGTTACCTAACACTGTTAAGAAATATTTTTACACATTGTTACAGTGTTGCTTTATTATGTTTAATTAAGTATTACGTTACGTTACTAACTGATTTTTCAAAAAAAATAATAATAATTTCCTTTTTTGAAATAAATAACAATTTTTGAATAAAAACTTATGGTGATGAATAATTGCTATAAATTAAATCTCAAAACAGTTAGTGATTTTAAAATTAAAATCAAATTAATATTTTATTAAATATATGTATTTTTAATTTAATGAATCTTTATTTAATTAAATTGATAAAACTATTAATGCGCATTTCGAATTTTACTTTAAATAAACACAATAAATAATCTTTTTTATATTCAATTTATCATTATGTTTTGTAGTAGTTATAAACTGAAACTTATTGTTTACCTGTTTACTTATTTTATATTTAAAGTTACTGAAACTTAAAACTATTAATTCAATCAATAATAAAATTAAAATAAGAATTGTTAATTTTTTTTCTGTGAAAGTGGGAACGAAAAGGTAATGCAAATAAATAAATAAATAAACGATAAATTAAAAAACTTAGTTTTGTCAATTAAAAATTAAAAATAAAATTTTTTAAAATAATAGTTACATTATTATGTAAAATTAAAAAATAATCATTTTATTACAAAAAAATAGGCCCACTTTCAATAAAATTAATTCACAAAAATTGTCTTCATAAAGTGAGAAAACTAAAAAAAAAAAAAAAAAAAAAAAAAAAAAAAAAAAAAAAAAAAATTGCAACTAATAATTGTCGTTGAAGAATTTTTATTTTTTAAACAAAAAATTTTCGTAGCACGCCTAGTTACGAAATCACTAATTTAAAGATTCTAAGAAAGAGTGCTTAAACAATCAATCAAATATCTGTATTTTAGTTTTTTGTATAGATAAAATACCTAATACAAAGAATATATGATAAAACTTAAAATATTCATTCTGTTAAATAATAATAATAAAGACAGTGTAAAATTATATAACATTATTTAATCAAATTTTCAACTCGCTGTGATTTTATTATCACGAGTTACAATAGATTAAACTTATTGGACTATTATATTCAGCTTTGTATAAAATTTGAGGGAAGGGGGGCAGGAGAATAAAAATATAAAAAAAAAACCGAACAATGTTGAGCTTACAGCGTTTATTAGGCCTTCATCAATCAGAAACCAAGTTATAAGGTGGCCGGTAAAGAAACAGCAAGGGACCGAAATGGTAAGGGACCGAAATGTCTCGGGACCGAAATAACCAGGGACCGAAATGGCCAGGGACCGAAATGGCCAGGGATCGAAATGCCTCGGGACCGAAATGGCCAGGGACCGAAATGTCTCGGGACCGAAACGGCGGGACCGAAATGTCGTGTACCCATATATAGTGGTACACCAGTAACATATGTTTAAATTACACCATTATATAAGTGAAAAAAAAAACACTCCATAAAATTGGAGGCAGCAAAGCTGCCACCAGTTTTATGGAGTGTTGTTACACAAATGTTTTACAGTGTGCAGCCAAATATATGAAAACATAAAGAACTGGGAACAGGAAAATACAATGGAAAAATATCTAGTAAACCACTAAAATCGGGTTTTCAAATCGAGTTGAGCCTGATTTCATTTATTTTTTGTACGTTCTTGGCCTGGAAATTTTGACCCATACTTTAGACAGGGGTATCGAATGTCATTTCCAGAAGAAGAAACAGAACCTTACAATCAGTTTTGCGTAATAAAAACACTTGGCAGGATTAGAAAATTTTCAAATGTGACCACAAATTGTTCTTGTTGTATGGTTCATAATGTCGCTTTACACGGGTTTTAGAATGAAAAAGAAATGTAATTTAACAAATTGCAACAACCTTTTGGAAAGTGATTTTTTTCAAAGACTAAAATTTAAGACTTATAAATAAATTGTATATCAATATATACGTATATATGTGTTACTCACTTTTTGTAAACAAGGTATTTTTATTTCACAGTTAAAGTTAAATAATGTTGAAACATTTCAAAAAGATTATCATTTATAAAGTCATTTTCCTTCTAAAGGAATTATCTATATATTTAAAACACCTGGCTGTTTTTTTAGTCATCAGCCCTGAGCTTTCTACTGGCCCGATTTTGATGATTATTTTTTTAAATGAAAGCTGTTTATGTGTAGATTTGCCCATTCTGGCTAATTTTTAGTTTATTTCCATTTTTATATTTTATTTTTAATTTTATAAGCATTTTCGTGACATTTCTTCAAAACAGTGGCAACAGATTAAGCTTTTCTCGCTAAAATAAAAATTTATTTTACTTTATTATTTTCCACCAATCAGCTTGATCTCATCGGTGAATGTGTCATCGCATTAAAAAAAAAAAAAAAAAAAAAAAAAAAAAAAAAAAAAAAAAAGAAAAACTAATGGTTTTTGTAAAATTTAAACCTAATAAAATGATTGCGCATAATTATTCACTAATCGCGGAACAATACACAGATTATTTACTGAATAATATTATTAAGTATTATGTAAATAAACTTTAATAAAATAAAATATCTAAAGTGAAATTTCTTTGGTGAGAAAATGTCGTCATTCAGGAACCAGATAAATTTGTTCCATGAATCTAATATAGATTGTTATAGCTGTATCCGTGATGATGTCATATTCAGTGACTTTTATTCCTTCATCTAAATAAACAGAACTTATTTTATTTATTTAAATGTCCTTGGTATGCACAAATGAAAACATTTCTATAAATTGCGCCATTTTCATTTAATTTTAATAAATATTTTATGAGACTAAAAAACTTTTTAATAACTACATAAATCACGCTTTTATTTCGGAAAAGATTAGTGTTTCTGAAGGTGTAAATAATGTCATATTAGAAAAAAAAAAAATATATATATATATATAAAATATGTGATATGCGGATATTACGATGATTCTATTTTACATGATATCAAAAATTATTAAAAATCATTCCGTAGTATTAAGTTATTATATAAAATAAAAATAAATAAAATGTTTTCTATAGATCAATAACAAATACAATTTTTTTATTCTTTTTTAATAACAAAGATATCGTTTTTCTTTTCGTTGTCATGATAATAAGATTAATTTTGGCAAATTCATGGAGGCTACAAACCAATAAATAAATTAAATTTATTGCAAATGCCGTAAATGTGTAGTGGGTCAGTAATGCAATTTATTAACTCCCTGTTACTATTATAATTAAAATGTTTTGTTGATAGTATAATTATGGTACATTTACCAAGCGATATTTAAACAGAGAAAAAATAATCTATGCAGAAATTTTGAATTAGTCGTCTCAGGTATACTAATTTCCTGAATAATTTCGCATCCAAATAATTAGATTTGTAGCTGAATTTAAGCTGCCATAATACTTTATAATTTATTTCCTTATTTTTTTTTCTGCAGTTTGTGTATCTTTATCATGGAACGTTATGTTATCCCTATTTTAAGAGATTGAAATTGTTTATTTCGGTCAGTATCATATTGTGTATATAAGACTGATATATATCACCGTGAACTTCGATTGCAAGTAGTGAAAATAGCCAAGGATAATTAGGAACAGGATGAAAATTTTATAATTGGTGATAACTCTTATAGGATCCCGGTAAGTACTTCTGTTGATTATGAAAATTTGATGTCATTAGATAGTGAATATGCAGGTCATGTAGAATTAGTTTGCTTAAGCCAGTTGTTTCCGAATTATACCTTTAGAATTTATAGAAATAATACTAGCAATAATACTTTCGATTATGGGTCTGGAAATATAATATGTAATTTACTCTTTTCTGGAAATGTTGATTCAGGTCATTATGATGTTTTGAAATTTCGTCCTAAATCTAATTTTGCTCAACAAATTGTTTCAAAAAATGTCAAAAAAAAAAAGAAAAAAAAGTTTAACAGGGCGTAAAGAAATCATAAACAAACGTATGAAAAACAAAGAACGAAAACCCTTTTCTATTCAATATAGATGTGCTGTTTCTAAAGTAGTTTGTAATATACAATCATTTTGGTTAGGTGAATTAAACAATAAATGTAATTACTGCTCTGCTCTATATTTTAAAGATGAAAAAAATTCATCAGGCTATTTTAATTTATGCTGTTGTAACAAAAAAAAAAAAAAAAAAAAAAAAAATCAAATTACCTGAATTTCGTATCTAAAGATATCGAAGAATTATTCTGCGGAAATAATGAGTTATCTAAAAACTTTAGAGAAAACATTCGCCAATATAACAACGCTATATCATTCGTATCATTCGCAGCTAATGTAACATTGCCACCGGGACAAGGTCCTTATTGTTTTAAAATTCTTGGTGTAATACATCATAGAATTTCTCCATTGTACCCTCAAAGTAAAACTACAGCTTCTTATGAGCAATTACATATTCTAGATTTTTCCGAGGCTAATGAAATCAGACTGCATCATTCCGCTAACAATTCTTTAAGGAAAGACATTCTGGAAAGATTAACCTCTATATTAGACAAATGCAACCCATATATACGATTATATAAAACAATGCATCAGAAAATGAGTGAAGAAAAAGAAATAGTATTGAAAGAAAATCATACACCTATAAATTTAGTAATGTGACTTTATCATGAGCCCCAAGAGGATTCTCGACGGTATAATGACCCTGCATGTTCTGAAGTCGCAGCGGTATTTGAGTCAGCTGATGGTGCTCCACCTTCTCATAGACATATTGCAGTTTATGCTAACAGCGGAGAATTGTAAACCATAGATTTTGACAATATGCACTGTAACCTACTGTCTTACATTCTAATATGGCCATATGGAGAACCAGGATGGCATATTTCAATGCCATCTAGCGGAGAGCGTCAGATTAAAGTACGCCAAAACTTATCTATGCGGGAATATGTATCATACAGACTTATGATTCGAGGTTGTGCCCCTAAAGGAAATTTTAACCCAATAATCAATTCTGGAAAATTAACTCAATAGCTGATTGTGGATTATTATTGTCGAATTGAAGGCGACCAATTAAAATTCATTCGAAGTCAGCAGTCAAAGTTGAGAGTGGAAACATATGCCGGCCTAGCAGATGCTTTACATGTAAGGGCTGAATATGAGAAGTTAAGGACTGGGCGTGTTGTTATTTTACCATCAACTTTCATTGGAAGCCCTCGAAATATGATACAAAATTATCAGGATGCAATGGCCATGATGAGGAAGTTTGGTAAAACCGATATTTTTCTGACGTTTACATGCAACCCTTTATGGCCTGAGATTACAAATAGTATACATTCTTATGAAACAGCTTACAATAGACCAGATATTACAGTTAGAGTTTTTCATGCAAAAGTTAAAGAACTCTTACGTATCTTTAACATATCTTTACACTGTAGAATTTCAAAAAAGAGGATTACCTCACATTCATTTATTAATATGCCTCCAAGATGATTGTAAGTTTAGAGAAGTCTCAGGTATTGATAATGTTATTTCAGCAGAAATTCCAGATATTAAAGATGAAACATTATACAATTTAGTTAAATGTCATATGATCCACGGCCCATGTGGCAATCTTAACAAGAATTCAGTTTGTATGAACGACGGTAAGTGTAAAAAAGGATTTCCTAAAGAATTTACTTCTGAAACAAATAATAATGTCAATGGTTACCTTCTATATAGAAGAAGAAATAATGGTAGGACAATTACAAAACATGCTAAAGGAACTGCCATAGAAGTTGACAATCTTTTTGTCGTTCCTTTCAATCCATTTCTTCTACTTTACTTTCAAACACACATACATTAATGTGGAAATGTGTGCAACAGTACACAGTATAAAATATATCCATAAGTACGTTTATAAAGGACATGACTGCACTAATTTGCAATTTGTTTCTGAAAAAGACGGTTTAATTCACCACGATGAAGTTTCTTCGTTTCTAAACACCCGATATGTGTGTCCATCTGAAGCTGCTTATAGAATTTTCGCCTATCCTATGCACCAACAATCTCATTCAGTAAAGCGACTACCGGTACATTTACCCGACGAACAACAAATATATTTTCATAACGATAATGCCACTGAAGCTTTACTTCGAGCGGAACTAAAACACAAAGCTAATCGCTTGGTTTAAATTGAATAGTGATCCGGCAACAAGAAGCCTCATATATATCCAGAAAGGCCATTTTATTATTCATTTGATAGAAAAAAACGAATTTGGAAAAAACGCGTCAATTTTATTAAAATTATAGGTAGAATGTATAATGTTTCAGCAAAAGAATCTGAAAGATATCATCTTCGGCTGTTGCTGCTTCATGTAGTGGGTGCTACGAGTTTTGAAGGTATCAGAACATATAAGAACATTACTTATTCAACTTTCAAACAAGCTGCAATGCAACGAGGATTGCTTCAAGATGATAATGAATGGTATCATTGTTTAAAGAAAGCATCATCCATTCAAATGCCGCTACAATAGAGACAATTATTTTCTTTCATTTGCATATTTCAGCAAGTTTTTCTGCAAATCAGAATTTTCGTAATTTTTGCTTAAAATAGGTAATGGAGAAAATTTTTGCATGAATGAAGAATTCGCTGGAGACTCAAATAAAGTATGCTTACCACTGTCTATTATAGCAGAAAACGACATCGTATCCGGAATTTTTGGAAAAGGATTTTCATCTTCAGATAGTATCACTAACTTTGCTAAAGTTTCAATTCTAGCTCCAAAAAACGAACATTGCAATGAAATTAAGCATAAAGTTATAAACCTTATACCTGGCACATCCAGAACATACATGAGCATAAATAATTTAATAACTGAAAATGAAAATGAAATCCCCCAATTTCCAACGGAATTTTTAAATAGCTTAGAATTAAGTGGATTGCCTCCACACATTCTCACCTTAAAAATCGGAGCAATAGTAATATTACTAAGAAATTTAAGTCCTCACGAAGGTCTTTTAAATGGGACCAGGTTGATTGTACGAAATATGTACGATAATTGTTTGGATCTAGCAGTTATTACTGGCGACAGAGCTGGAGAAGAGTTTTGATTCCTAGAACCGATTTAATGCCATCAGATACAACTCTTCCCTTTTCATTTAGAAGACGCCAATTTCCAACTCGTGTTGCGTTTTGTATGACAATTAATAAAGCACAAGGACAGACAATGGATTCTGTTGGTATTTATTTACTTGAGCCAGTATTTAGCCACGGTCAGTTGTATGTCGCGATGTCTAGCGAACGTTCATTTAAAAATTTGAAAGTGCAAATAGTTCCAAAAAGCAACAAAACAATTAATGTGGTATATAAGGAAATACTTTAATTTGAAAAGAAAATTAAAATATTAACTCCAAAAGAAAAGAAAAACCTATCATTGAACCAATGTGAAAACTGATTTCATACTTATTATAGGTAAAGCTGAATAAAATTTATATTTTCTTCTAAGTAGACTTTTTTTTATTTCATTCATTTTTATTATTTATAAGCTTTAAATGTAACATACTGATCTTATACATATTCCTTTCCGTCGAATCTCGACGGGTGCAGCTAGTTAATTTTTTAAAACAAATAAAGAAGTGAATAACCCAATTTTAGCAATTTTCACCTACAATCGAAGAATTGTTCTATTCTTTGAGCAGCCCTGTACGTGAAATGTAGATTTTATTGATAAACTACATGGGTGTAAAAATTTAGTTCAGTTAGGAAATATATACCACAGTTGAAAACCCCCTTCATCAATTTCCGAGTAGAATGCAAATAATTAGTTACATTTAAAAGTGCATACCGTAGCTGAAATCACAGATCAAGCAATTACTGCTCAAGAATAGGATGTATATATATAACATAAATATCTGTCTTATACCATATATCATAATGTCGTAACGGATTTCTTATTGTATGGTTCATAAAGACGCTCTAAATGAACGATAAGTTCTATAAATGTCCCTGATCTGGTTTAATACTAATAATACTTAAATACTAATAATAATAATAATAACTAACCCTTTTAGTGCCAAGGAGCGCCGTCGCGTTGCTCTCGCTAGTTGTGAAAAATGCCAGCGTCGCGATAGCGCTCCTTTTGACAGTTCACTTTTGGCGCGCGCAGTGTTTGATAAAGTGCTATTTAAATTTATTTAATTTGTTGTCACTTAGCAACAGAAATATCAAAATGTAAGAAGTTTTCTAATTGTAAACGATAAACTGTGAATGAAAGACATTATCATTTTATTTCTGCAGTTTTTTCTAAGCTGTGAAAAAATATCTTTGTATTTCTTGTTGTGATATTATTTCGAACATTGGATAAACATAGTGACAGCCGTGTAACCGTGTTGATATTTTTATTCATTATATTGCATTCTAACTATCTTCGATCGCATATTTTTTATATAAACATCGTGATTATTATTTTTTTTAATATTTCTAATTTTGATTTCAAAATGGCGGACACAAATGAATTTTCAGATACAGCACGACGACAGAGCAGCTCGACGGTGATCCTTGGCACTTTTCAGAGCAGCGCGACAGCGCTCCTTGGCACTAAAAGGGTTAAACATCTTGTAGTGAAATTCAGTCATTTATATCAATTTCAACCCATTTGAAGAAGTTAAATGCCATTCAAATGTACTGCAAACTATTTTTTTCCCATTGACTATAATGTTACAGAATACCTTTTAATGCCCACATAAATGAACAATTAACCTATTGAGCTCTATAACGTACGCAGTCATGCTATTTTGGTTATTTTCGACAATGATGTAAACAGCGTACACCCTGCTATCTGGCTGATTTTTTAATGAGACATTCCGAATTTTCATCACAAAGTTTTAACTCCTTTTTATGTTTTACAAAATCATAGATTTTTCATAAATAAAATAAAATAAATTTACTAACTAAATTTTTGTGATCTGAATTAACATGCATCAGTTGCCTCAAAATATGAGTATACATGAGATAGAGCGTGGACAGACAGATAGACAGTTTGACCTACAGACAAACTGAATTCATAAATTTTTTTCAACTATGTTGGAAATCATTAAAACGAACCATTAATCCTTTCAGGGGTGGTGGTATGTTTTGAAAACCACTTAATTTTAATTACTAAATACCACAATGGCACCAAAATTTTGATTAAAAATAATTATATTTATTACGTATATGAAACATAGCTTATTAGAATTACTAAATAAATTCGTTTGGAAATTTCCGGTGCCCTCCATTCGTTTTATCATTTTAGCAATAAGTGCTTTTCCCCTTGAAAGAGACTAAAAATCTCAAAACAACTTTAGATGAATTGGATAGAAATTAACTGATAATAGTTTTTAAAAATGCTTTCTAAACAACAGCCAGCAGCTCTAGAGTATTGATATACAGGGGGAGGGGAAATCTCTCCAAAAAGAAATCCACGCATTATTAAACTGGACCAACTTGTATTGAGCGAAAGATCACATCTCTTGGAAGCACGAATATGAGTATATTGGTAGTTATATTGCCCGATGAAAAAATATTCAATTTAGATCAACACCTACTAGGAAGAAACTGACAAAAATAAACCTTTCTTTTGTGTCAAGAAAAGGCTGTAAAGGAATTTTTAGTTAAATTGTAGTTACAACAAACTTAAAAAGTTAATAAATATGTAATACATAGCCTTTTTTAAAGAGTTTTTTCGATAAAGCTGTAAGCTCTGCGCAACTGTCGATATATTTTTCTTGATTTTCATTTTGTACTTTGTGTCACAATCTTACATGATAGAGGAAAAACGAATAGCGGATTATTGCTTAATACTTGTAGAGGAACATGTTTTAAATCAACCTATTTAAAAACATTACAAACACCTAAACAATAATCGAAAAAAAATGAAATATGTATTTTGGATGTTTTTGTAACATGTGTAATTAAACACGAGTTTAAAATTAACGATACTAAAAGCATTTACAAAGCTGAGTATAAAGATGAATATAAAAACGAACGTTTATAATTTAAAAGGATACAAAAATCTCTGATACTAAAAAATTAACATTTCATACAAAAGTTTTCAAAGCCAGATAAAACATAATGATAATAAAAGAGGTAAGTATTTGTCACTGGAATATTTTAAACAAATGCCTTTTTTTTTTCTACAAAACTAGTTTTTGTAAAGCTACAGAAATTTCCTTACAGAAAAATCCCTTATCTTTAATTGGTCGTACGTAACCCTAGAGGTTTAGTTTTAGTATAATTAAATATACGATTAAAATGTAATGATATTAAAAACATTCATAAAGCTATGCAAAATGAAAATTGAACAACAACAACCAAAAAAATGTGCTATAATCAAGCATAGATTATGAAACACTTTCCAACACATACAGAATAATATAACAAGATTGCACCGTTTAATAAATTAAAACGCTATGTCGAATTCAACTATAGGGAAACACGTAACATATTTGAAAACTAATTTTCAGCTTTCTCATCTACGATCCGGAAATTATCCGAATTCTTTGAGTAGCACTGTATATAATATATAGATTTGTATCTATTAACTACATGACGCCAAAATTTAGATCTCTTAAGAAAGAAAAAAATATAATTTAGTTGAAATTTCCTCTTCATAAACTGCGCTACTGCCTGCAATGAGGATAATAGTACGTGGATATCTCTGCGCAGTGCTGTATATGATGTATAGAATTTATGTACAATAAGTAACATTAAAAAAATTAATTACATTTAAAAGGGTATACCGAATTTTAAAACAAAATTCATCATTTTAAATTTAACAATTATTACTCAAAAACGATATTGTAACCAATTTTTTTCATGTGTCCTTGTAAATAAATAATAATAAAAAAAAATGCGATGAATGTTCTGTTCTAACATAATCGTAAAGAAATTCTTTGATTTATATCATAGTTCAGTACATTTGAAATATGAAAGTAATCTCATTAAAATACTCTGCAAACGATTTCTCCCGTATAGTATAATATAATGGTATCATATAATGGCAATAATGTATTATCATTATTAACCATCCTTGGAATCCAGTTTGGTTTCTTTTAAATGTATGATAAGCAATATATCATGTTACATTTATTCGTAATTCAATTTTTTTGTTCAATATTTTGTCAAATCGGAAGATTCTGATAGGGAGATCAAGATCTCTTTATTTTTATTTTAGCGGGGCTGAATATGATTAGCGTTGCGATAATATGATTGTTATCGCCAAACATTGTTCCCTTCACTTTTTTTTTTTTTTTTTTTTTTTTTTTTTTTTTGTATTTTATTAAAAATATAATCCGTTTCCTGCTTTCGTTCAAAAATACAATTGTATTTTCATTTAAAATTGAAACATCTAAAATTCACGACTTTCTTATCTTGCTTTCTTTCTTTTTTTCCTTTCTTTTATTTATTTATTTATTTTTTTAATGAAAAGAAAAGAAAATTATTAAATAATGCCACAAATCATGATATTTAATTTCATCTGCAAAGCATTGTTTTAATTTAGCACTCGAAAAAAAAAAGTGCTAACTGGCAAGTTAAAAAAGGTTATTGGCGACATTTTGTATTTTATTCGAAAGAATAACTTTAAATTTTTAATCAAAATGGAAACTTAATATATAAAAGTCAATGGAATTAACTCATAATTGTTTATGATAATCACATGGTGTGGACTATTATAATGCAGATCAAATGATGGCGATAGAACAGTATTTAGCGATTTATTACCTGCGCATGGCTAACATTAAAGTACCAAAATGTCCGTTTTGCATCTAAAATAAGAAGCAATCAGCCACAAAATATTGTCAAGTCACATGACTTAGGTTATTATTATATAGATGGTATGGTATTTTGAGTGTCCAAGTAGGTGAACTATTAATTCTACATACTTCATAATACCAAACATGCTTTGGTGACCCTAAATAATCTTCATCAATTGCATGATATATTTAAGTTAGTTAGAGCGTGGATAGACAGACGGACAAACCGAATGCATAAAAGTTTTCAACATTGTCTCACAATGTAAAAAAAAAAAAAAAAAAAAAAAAAAAAAAAGCGCATATAAATTAAAGTAACAAAAAATACCTTTGAAACTGAAACATTAACATTTCATACGAAAAGTTGGGCAGATAAAGCATAATGAAGACAAAAGAGCTGATCATCCGTCATTGGAGCGTTTTAAACAAACGCTTCATTTTTTCGTAAATTATCGCTTTATCATAATTCCAGATCCGAAATCATAAAACCCGCACCTCTTGCTGCTCCCCGGAGACGCAATGCGTGAAAAATGAAGTTGAACGGGAATAATTGAAGCCTATCTCAACTCCATTACACGGGCTCACAAATCTTTCCGGCTTGCCCTAAAAGATTTATGGATGCGTGAGATGCAGGGCGCTTGCATTAACAGAAAAATTCGCTTTGACGGACCTTCCTGGCGGATTAACGGAAGGACTGACGTTTTTTACGCTGTAGTTTCGTTAATCATCGGAATTAACATGCTGCATTTATCTTTCTGGCGAGGTATTTTGGGTGATATGTGACACATAATGTGTTATCAAAATAACCGTTCTCATACATATTAGACATCGCTAGTATTTTTTCGCGCTTTTATTTAAAGGGACAGTTTACCTTTCAGAAATTTTTGTTTCTTTTTAAAAATATGGTTCAAGTAGTGAACTCACTGCATTTCAATATTCAATGGCAGCGAATTTTAATTGCACATTTAAATGAAATAAAAAAAAAAAGTTTAGAAAAGGTAATTTTTAAAATTCATACTACTTTTTTAAATATTGCTATTTTTGTCAAATATTTTTTTTGTAACTATTTGGAAAATGGTTGTTTCTCTCATTCTAGAGATATCTGGATACTTGCATTTTATTATTTTTATAATTAGTCCATATTTAATCCATGCCTACGTAATATATAACTTTGTTATTACATAAGCTACTTTTTTTTTATCTTCGACAAAAAGATACAGTTATCTACTATTTTTTTATTTATTTATTGAACACATAAATCTGACTTTAGTGCTTGACATGAAGTCCACTTAAGCTCATTCACGGACTTTAGGCGCGACAAACTTTTCAACCGATTTTAACCCAAACATTTTTCCGTTCAAACAGAGAAAAAGGTAACAATTGTCTTTCAAAAAGTTGGAGGAAAAGCCGGGAAACCAGTGCTACTAGTATCAGCCATTAATATTTATCTCATATTCGTATCAATTGCTTATCTCTGATTCGTTGAAATGTTCGATGTAGGATGAGAAATCTCGGCTAGCCCAGACTTTTTTGGAACTGTGGAAAATAGTTGGGGAGACATTGCTGTTTACTATCACACTGGGTGTTGGGGGGATATTTCGCAAAAAGTTGGAGAAAATCAAGTGTTGACTCAAAAGTCTTGCGAAATGTTGGTGAATCTGATAGTAGCTTTATAGATCATCGTCAATATACATGGACTACAAAGTACAAGTAAATTTACAACACTAGAGAATAACAGCCGGGACCACAAGAAGTGTGCAACGAAGTCAGCGAAAGTCGAAACCACAAACATCGACGTTCTCAAGGGATTAGCGGTGTGGTGCTTTAACCACTCGGTGCACGTTGGTCCCTAAAGGTGCGAACATACAAAACTATTTTTTGCGGTTAGAAATCGGCGTATTTTATTTTCGCAGGCAGCGTGTTTTATGTATAATGACTTTTTCAGTCAATCCAATTGTAGGACAGGGAGCTTTTCCTTAAGGGTGTATTCGAAAAAATGCTTTTCCACATTCAACAGCTTAAAATTTTCCGATACAATTTCAGACTCATTTTTAAAAGTAGAAACATAAAACATGCTGAGGTGATTTTTGAAGATATGTATAAAGTGCCATGTGGTGCCATTTTGCACTCAATTTATTAAAATTTGATTTATGAATTACTTTCTTAATATGACCTTTTTTTTTTTTTCGTTCCCAAATCTTTCGAATTGGAAAATTTTGTTCAAAAAGCCAACTTTTATTGCATTTTTTTTTGCAATACATTCTGAAGTTTATCAAAAAATCGATAACCACGGCACCTTATGTATTTTTTAAATGAGATAATTTGCCAATTTGATGTATTTGAGAGCAAAAATAAATTAAAAAATAAATCGGAAAATAAGCAATTTGAATAGAAATACAACCTTTGATTCTCTGATGATTTCTGATCTGAGATTCTCTGATGATTTCTCTGATCTCAGATTTCTGATCTGAGATTTCTGATCTGAGGAGGAACCGTTTTAGTCAGTGAGGGAGTAGGTCGTGTTTTTCCCGACCTCTGCTGACTACTCAACGTTATAATGAATTTGACGGCGGTATCGCCGATGGCTGAGGGAGTGATCTCCCAAGATGCTACTGCTCCCGTTACGGCAAGTAAAGCCGGGGATGCAGGTGTTCCAATTATTCACCATTATTTACCTGGTGTAGACTTGCGCACTTTACCTCCATCAGATGCGCATGAAAAAATGATTAAAGCGCGTGCTCGGCTCGGAGAACTGGATTGCCGGCTCTTCAAGCTGATGAGGACTGATGACCCTGCTAATGTGCTGACGATTAGCAACTTAAAGAAGGAGAAATGCAGTACCATGCATTTCATGAAGGTATTGGAGGATGCTTCTGGCATCTCTTCTTTATTTACTTCGGAGGTATATATTCCTCCAAAAACTAGTGCACCGCCTACCGAGATCCGTTTAGCTTCCCCAAGCGATGACGTGGCGACATCTGTGAACACAGATATGAGCCAAAGTCAAGCGCAGGCGAAGCGATCTCTGGAGGCGGAGCCTAGTGATTCTGAAGAAATTTCGGATTGGTCGACAGTCGGTCAAAAGAAAAAAAACGAAAAAAAGCCTAAACTTAGCAAAAATTCTGATTCTGATTCTGAAATGGATACTAATTCAGAAAATCCAAAAACTAAAATGTCAAAAAAAATTAATATTCCGCCCTTTTTTATAATTCCACCACCAGCGTGGCATACCATGATATCTCAAATTAGCGCCATAGTAGAAAAAAACTTCATTTCGGAAATGAAAGGCCGCTTCCTTAAAATTAAAGTTGAAGACCAAAATGACTACAGAAACGTACAAAAATATTTTATTGAGCGAAAAGTTCAATTTAAATCATTTCTACTAGATGAAGAAAAACCTATCAGAGTGGTCCTGAGAGGACTACCCTCTAATACTAGCTTAGAATGTCTTCAAATAGCCATAAATCAAGAAGGCTTCAATAACGTAATTATCACACAACTGTATAGAGGCTCTGTATCAAACAAAAAATACATGCCATTATTTCTCTTAACTATCCCTAAAACGCAGGATAAAGACATCGATGAAATTTTTAACTTAACTGAAATTTACGGGACGCAGGTCAGCGTCGAAAAGTATCGGGGTAAAAAAGGGCCGGCGCAGTGCCACAATTGCCAGGGCTTTTTTCATTCTCAAGCCGTGTGCAACCTTCGTACGCGCTGCGTTAAATGCGCAGCTGAGCACAAGACGAAGGATTGTAATAAACCATTCGAAGAGCCCTGCACTTGTGCCAATTGCGGCGGCAGCCATCCCGCTAATTTTCGGAGCTGCCCTAAGTTCCCAAAAACTACAGAAAAAACTAAATCTAATGCTAGCAAAAATAATAATAATAAAACCGTAATTGTTAGTAAAAATTCAAAAAAATTTGAAAGTAAAATGGCTCACCCAGCCCAATCCTATGCGGGTATTGCTAACGGACGTAGCAGCGCCCCTAAAAAAGTCGATAAAACCCCTCAAAATTTGCCGGTCCCCAGTACCAGTGCAGATTCGGCCACCGGCTTCATTGAGATGCTTTTAGCATTCGAAAAAGCTTATAGCAAAGCTATTGTCCTCAGTGCTTATAAAAAAGCACTCTCGGCACTCCGAGAAGCACACTCGGAAGTTGACCGAATTTTCGTACTCTACCAGAGCATCCAAGTATGTTCTGGTATCCAAATTGGTTAGGGTAGCGCCATCTATGGTCTGCTACATCAACCCCAAATTAGAACCACTTTATTTTTGTCTTCATGTTCCCAAATAACAGGAATTTGAACTCTTTTACCATTTGCTTTTGGAATGCAAATGGTCTTCGCCCTAAGGCAACTGAGTTTAGAGATTTTGTTTATAATAACAACTTAGACATCGTCTTGGTCAGTGAGACCCATTTGAACCAGGGAGAAACTGTCAAGATTGCAAACTACGATAATTTCTATGTACACAGGCAACGTAGTGGCAATCAGCCCAGAGGAGGCGGCACTGCTGTATACGTCAAAAGGGGGTTCAACGCTACTTTCATTAACGTCCCTCATTCAAATTATGTTGAAACCACCCCTATTATTTTAGATTTTCCCAATATTCCAAAATTATTAATAGCAGCTATGTACATAACTCCTAGGATTGGTACGAACAGAAACCTGCTAGAGCAAGATTTAAACCGGCTCACTAATAATTTTCCAAATTTTATTCTCGCGGGTGATTTTAACGCACATCATCCTTCCTGGAATAGCCGATACACAAACGGTGTCGGCACTATCATCCGAAGGTGGGCAGATCAAAATTTCGGACAAATTATTGTCCCCCCCGAACCCACCTTCCCTAGAAGTAATAGTTTTTTAGATATTGCAATCACCCGCAATTTTCCTTTTCCCTACACCATTCAAACGGTGAACGATTTATCGTCGGATCATTTACCGATAATTTTGCGATATTCAGTACAATCTTATAATTTGGACACGACTCAGTCGCTTAACACCAACTGGCTGGATTATTCCTATTCGCTAGCGCGGAAGGAAACCCCGCCCATCATCCCTATAAATAAAGCGCAAGTCGAGCAAGCTATTAGTATGCTTGGAGACTCCATGAGAGAAGCATTCAATAGTTGCTCTCGTCCAAAAAATAGAACACCTGATATGTACTGCTTACCGCAAAACGTACGGGAAATGATCAGAGAAAGAAATCGTGCTCGCAGGGAATGGCAGGTTTATAGGACCCCTTATTTTAAAAATAAATTTAATCGTCAAAATAGAAAAGTTAGAGCTGCTATTATGGAGTTTAGTAAATCACGATTCAACGATTATGTTGAATCTCTCACTACACAAAACAACAGCATTTGGAAGGCTGCTTCCCAAATTCGTAGGACACGTACACACATTCCGGCAATTAATTGCCCTAACGGTACGGCTGTCACAAACACTGAGAAAGCGGAAGCTATTGCACAAAGTCTGAAAAACCAATTTTCACCTCACACTGACATATACTATCCACGAACCACTCAGACTTTAGAAAATATTGTCAATAACTTCCAACAGAGGGAGACACAGAACACACTACCAGAAACCACTCCAACTGAAATTAAAAGTTATATATCAGGCCTTAAAAAAAATAAAGCTCCGGGGGAGGATAAAATTACTAACAATATGCTAATAAATCTACCTCATAATTTCATTTTATATCTTGTAATCTTAATAAATTGCATGCTTTCTTTAAATATTTTTCCGGATAGCTGGAAAAGAGCAATTGTAGTTCCACTGCCTAAAAAAGGCGAGAACTTACATGCTCCGGAAAGCTACCGACCTATTTCTTTATTATCTTGTCTTTCAAAAGTTTATGAACATGTAATAGTCAACCGCTTGAAAGATTTCTATAACTCGCATGACCTGTTTATACCGGAACAGTTCGGGTTTCGAGAAGGTCACTCAACACAGCATCAGCTGTGGCGGGTTACAGAACTCATTCATGCCAAACTTGGCAGGGGCGGGGTGACTGGAATTGTATTTCTCGATGTTCAGAAGGCTTTTGACAAAGTCTGGCATGTTGCTCTAATCTATAAATTAATACGGGACGGTGTCCCTGCTCAACTAATTAAAATTTATGCTGACTATCTCAATGTTAGATCCTTCATTGTCAAAGTGGGAAATTCCTTCTCTGACCCTCAATTTATTCTTAGTTCTACGCCTCAAGGGGCGCTCAGCTCTCCCACGCTTTATAATATTTTTGTCAACGACATCCCTCGAAGGCCTGGCATTAAATTAGCAAAATTTGCTGACGACACAGCCGTAGTTTGCACAGACACAAACCCACACAAAGTGATTGAAAAACTCCAATCCTACTTAAACGAATATTCCTATTGGCTGAAAAAATGGCGTATAAAAGTGAATCCCAGGAAAAGTGCTGCTGTCCTCTTCACTCTGAAAAAATTCACCCCTGACATTAATTTAACTTTAAATAATGAACCTATTCCCTGGAAATTAGATTATAAATACCTAGGACTTCACCTAGATTCCAAATTAACATGGTGCAAGCATATTTCAGAAACTCTGGATAAAGCTGACCGCGCCGTGAAAGCCCTTTACTCCCTTTTGGCTTGGAACAGCCGCCTGTCTATTAAAAATAAGTTGTTGTTATACAAATCTATGATCAGGCCGATAATCACTTATGGTTCAGTGATTTTTGGATCGGCCACTAAAACTCAACTTGAAAGACTTCAAACTTTCCAAAATAAGCAATTACGTAGAATTACTAAAGCGACTCGCTACGTCCGTAATGACACCATTCATAAAGATTTAAATATTCGGCCAATTTTCGCCGAAATTAAAAAATTAACTTTAAATTTTCATAATTCTGTCCCTCTAGTGCAAAATTCTGAGTTGGATTCAATTCCAAGTTACGACGCTAGTGTGGGCAGGGGAAAAAAAAGACCTCTTGCTATTTTACAGCGGAATGATGACTTTGTTCCATGCTCTAAAACATCTAGACGCAATCCCACTAGAGTAACTTAACTTAGAATTTTCACTCTAAATTACTATTTTCCCTAGGTCGAAAGAAATTTTCACCTAGAATTGGTTTCCCTGGTGTCGCAATCTGCTGATATTTTCAGCCGCGTTTGTGAGCATTCTACTTTAGGAAAAAAAAAAAAAAAAAAAAAAAAAAAAATATTATTTTTATGTATATATAGTGTATTTTGTTTATTATAATGTATTAGCAATTGTTTATTCCTTATTACTTTTGGTATCGTTCTCGTCGTTGACCGTCTGTTACCAATCCACTATTTTTTTTTTTTTTTTTATTATTCGGCAAAAATGGAATTTTTTCTTCATTTTTCTTTCTCTCTCGGCTGCAGAGACAGATGATGTCATCTTTTCCGGCCAATCAAATTGCTAGCTGAGGCCTTTGCCTCTCTACCGAGAGACTCCCCTTTCTGGCTTCCCCATTGGCTGAGGAGAACCTGCTCACGAGATCCCAGCCAATTCTATTTAAACCCCCATTTTTTCGACTTGTTCTTCATTTTTATTAAGACCGCCGGCTGGTGTACTTCTCTTGCGGCTCCGTACAGCAAAGTGTCCTTGTCAGGACTAGATCTGCGCTGTTTCGTGGGCCTCTTGAGTTGTCCGACGCCCGGTCACAGAACACACACACTAGGTCAGCTTAAGTGTTAGGTTCAAAATTACATTTTTAGATCATTTTTTTTTTTTTTTTTTTCTCTCAAAATTAGTGAGCTATGTGGCCCCCTTTTTTTTTTAGTTCTTAGAGTAGGGTAGAACTTTCGCTGGGCCCTTTGGTACCTCCAATGCTGCCCTTTCCGTCTCGACCACTTCCTAGTCTGTCAACGTATGTGATGATTTTCTAAAAATTTTAGAAAGTCATTGCGCCACTGGGGGTATATTTACCCCGGTGCTCCAGCTCGAGAGCTAAGTTTCACTCGAGTCTCCAAAATCTTAAATTTTATTGATTGCATTGTTGTTAAACGCATTTTTATGTTTTTTATTTATTTTCGATGGAGGTTAAACAGGGGTTGCGACTTCCTGTAAGTACTCCTTAAGCACCAGCGTTGACTTGACTTGACTACAACCTTAAGTTGGGTTGAGCCTGAGCTAGTTATCTCCTGAACCATTGTAATCTCCCCGTTTTTTATTGTCAATAAACCGCAAAAGGGAGGAGAAGAAAAGTTTTCCTTGAATTCAGTTGAACTTGGGAAAAATACACATGTGCTCGGAGTCTGGCTCCTATAAGAAAGACTCTAGAACCGGTCTCAGGTCCTTTCTGTTGCCAAGGTAACTGGTCAGTAGACTTTATTTTAGGGAAGTCCGGCATTTCTCTTCTCCCATTCAACCAATCATTCCGCGAATAAGCAGTCTTTTTTTTTGTCCTATGGATGAAGTTCCCTCTCTACAAATTTTGGAACCTTCGAAAGCAGGAAACCTACACAGGGTTTTTCTTATCTCCGTCAGACAGGTTTTCCACTGAGTAAAAAGAAAGAGTAGAAAAAAAATATAGTTCCTGGAAATGACATTCAAAAACATAACCCTAAAATCCACGATAATAGGCCTAAACACAACCACGTGCTTTCGCAAAAAGAAAAAAAAAACGTTAAGTAAACTTTTAGTAATCCAGTTTTTAATTCATAATACAATGAAATGTCTAAGCAGATGTCCTAGATTGCTAATAGATTCTTATAGTCCTAGATTCCTACAAGTCAAGCCACTTTTTTTAACCATTTGGAAAAAGGTTGTTGTTTTTGGTTGAGAATAGGTATATTTGCGACATATCTGAAGCCTTTTGATGTCCGCATTTTATTTTCTATCTGATTAGTCCAGAAATATTAATTTTTAATATATGGCGTAAATATTTTATGACTCTATTTTCATGATAAGCCATGTTTTGATCATCATAAAAATAACGCTTTATTCAATATATTTTTTTGAACGACAAAGATATACAGTAATGTACTATTTTCCCGTTATTTTCAACAGAAATGGAATACTTCTGTTGCCACGACAACAAGAAAGAAACATATATATGCATATATATATATATATATATACAATTAATAGTCTTATATACAGGGTGTTGTTAGTTACTATAAAGTTTAAGGCGCCCTCTGTCGGAATTTTTTGAAAAATATCTTTAAAATTTATTTTCAAAGAAATATTGACATAAATAATAGTTTTAGCAAAAACCGACCAATTTTTCCGTTTTTTATAATCATTTGAAATTTAAATCTCCCCACCTCCACTGAGTACAGTTCAGTTTGCGCTACTTAACCACTCCCAACAATTCAGATTTTCATCTCAAAATTTAAGTTTATGTCTAAGCTTCTAAAAAAATTTTATGAGATGCAAAAAATAACGGTAAAAATTAGTTGTACGTTACTCCAAAGTCTAAAGCGCCCTCTATCGGCATTTTTGAATTTTATATTTATAATTTATTTTCAAGATAATACGGACATAAAGAATAATTTTAGTGAAAATCGCAAATCAATTGATCAAGTTTTCCATTTTTTTTAAAAATCATTTGAAATTTGAACCTTCCACCACAGTTCAGTTTGCGCTACTTAACCACTCCCAACGATTTAGATTTTGAGCTCAAAATTTAAGTTTATGTCTAAGCTTCTAAAAAAAATTAATGAGATGCAAAAAATAACGGTAAAAATAGTTGTTCGTTACTCCAAAATCTAAAACGCCCCCTATCGGCATTTTTTGAAATTTAACTTTATAATTTATTTTCTAGACATTACTGACATAAAGAATAATTTTAGCGAAAACCGCAAACAAATCGATCAATTTTTCTGTTTTTTATAGTCATTTGAATTTTTAGACCTTAAACTTTAATGGCGTCTATCTCCTTCGGAAGACGTTTGGGACCCTTAGTTTCCTATTTAATAGTGTTTGACTTGATGTGTACTATCACCCCTTAAAGTTTGTACCATGAATTTAGAAACATCCTGTATAATATATATATATATATATATATATATATAAGACCATTAAAAGTAGACAATATTCACCAATTGAATTTATCAATAAACCAAACCGAAACATGAGAAAACTTTAAATGAATAAATAAAATGAATGTAATAGAAATTTGTAGAACCAAAGCAGAATTATCAATCCCCAAATACTTTAGAACTACAAATGAAGTGTGTGGTTTCATCTCCGTATTAGCCATGAAAAGCAAAATAATACGAATTTCGGCTACCAACACACAAAAAACCAAAATTATTAAAGAAATACCAAGTAATAAACACTGGAAAAGGGAAAATAATAATAATAATAAATCAGTAACGAACTACAAATGGAATCAGTCACAAAAAGCACATCCGTTACCCTAATCTAGCACGTGGCATACAGAAACACTATGCATTCATATATAAATGTCATAAAAAGTTACACTGTTAAAAAAATTCTGAAATTCACGAACATTTTTTTCCTGAATTTCACAGAAAAGCTCCCTTTTAACAACTAAAGGGTATTTTCCGTTACAAATCACAAAGTTCCATCATATTTCCTGAAAAAAAAAACGAAACGGATGGAAATAAAAACAAGAAACGGAGACACTCCGTTGTGTGGGGAGCTCCATGGCCGAGTGGTCAAAGCACCACACCACTAATCGCCTGCGAGCGCAGATTGTGGGTTCGAGTCCCATTGGCGCCACGAAATAATGAAACATAAAATATTCCTTTTAAATTACATTTTTCTGTTTATTTTTCTATTTTTTTTCTTATTAAAATCTTTTAATTTATTAGCCGAAAAATAAATAAAGAAAGAAATTAACAGTGTACGACAATTTCAAAAAAAAAAAAAAAAAAAAAAAAAAGTCTATATATATATATATATATATATATTGTACAAAAATTGTTAATAAAAAAATTTCATTTAAAAAAAACAGTGGTTTCAAACAGTGATTTTTTAAAAATTTAAACTATTTAAAAAATTAAAAATGATTTTAAAAAATAATAAGTATTATGCATCAGTCTAAAATAATCCGTTTACAAACATTCTAAGGAATATATTTGAAAGGAAATCTTTAAAAAGCACAACAGATTTTCCCACTAACTCATAAAAGTACTTTGTACCGTTTAGCATCAGCAACTTTAGCTCAGTTCCTAAGAATTTGTTCCGCAATCTGAAGGTCCCGAGTTCGGTCCTGAGGACCGCGTGAACTAAATTATCCAAAATAACAATTAAGTAAAATAACATAGCAGCTTAAAATAACTCGGTGATTTCGAATTCTTTGAAGATTAATCGGTAAATCCTTTTTAAAAATTATATTAAAATATTACTATTATAAATCAAACTTTGTAACGGAAAGTTACTGATTCTTATACCGGAGTTTTCCCTTCTTGTATTTCCCACATCGGAAAATCTACTAAAGGAACGGTAAAAGTTCGGCTACATTGCTGCCGGTAGTTTCACCTGGAATTCACAGATTTATTTTTAACAGTGTAGATAACAAAATAATAAAAACTAAAACCGACTTATCTGTTGATCACTGCAATGATAATCACAATAACGACCATCATCACACATCATAAAAAAGGACTCCGCAGAAACTTCACATACGTAAAGCAATCATCATCCAACACATCCAACAACACCGAATTAACGTGGAGAGCATTTCGGCTCAGAATTGTTGATTATAACCGCCACCAACGCCAACGACGATAATGTTACAATACGCAAAACGCGGGAAAATCAACACGCTCCTTATGACGCTACGGAACATAGACGCCAAATCAATAGGGTTGCACTAGTAAAATAATCAAAGCGAAACGCGCAAACTAACTAGATTAAAAAAATGAAACTAATCCAGCTAGGATTGAAAGCGATACAAAATATTGAAGACGATAAAAAAGCTTAATAATTGGAGTAGTAAAAATAATGTTAAATTACAAAAAGAGTTAAGATTAAGTAAAAACTAAGAGTTAAATACACGTGTAGACTACAAAGTTACAATAACAAAGAAAATGCTGAATGGACATATAATTGAACAGGAGAAAAAAATTAATAATCGATCATAACATAATAATAAATTAATAAAATAATTAAAAGTAGAATAATGTAATTACATAAATATTAACATATACCTTAGAATACCCTTTTATTGCTTTAATCAATAACATTTATTTTGACTATGTTTGTCTAAAACTCAATATCTTAATATAGGATGATAAATGATTTAAAATAATAATAATAATAATAATAATAATAATAATAATAATAATAATAATAATAATAATAATTAAATTAATAAATATAATATAGCTTATTAAAAAATGTACCCTATACATAGAGTAGTGATATAGTAATCTCAATTAAGATTTAATTGTAAATTAATTTAATAATGTAAATGATTAATGTTATTATAATACATTAGATATAATTAAACAAAAATCCATACATTGGTGTCAATTAAACTCTATAAAAATTATGTTAAAATGAATTTCCCACTCTCAATTTTATTATTATTATTATTATTATATTAACCTTTGCGTTTTATCCAGACAACATCGCCTTCCACCGTACTCTAACATCTACCCACCCAACTAACCTATATATATATATTTTTATATTTCTTTTTTTACATTTTTAATTTATTATTATTTTTTTTATGTTTTAATAATTTTTTATAGATTTTTTTACGGAAGGAGTTAATTAACAATGAGATCATGTAACATCTAATTATAAATTAAAGAATATATGAATTTTTTAGGAAAATCATTATTTTTAGCATCATATACAAGCTTTTTAATATTAGTATTAATTAAATGAGAAGAGCATAAACATTTTATTCTACTTAAATGGTTAAGTATTATATTACGATATACAGAATTATGAAGACAGGATTTAAAATTTGTAAAGGTATTAACTTTAAAATTAAATTCTTTCCTTTTGTCATAAATATCAGTTATTAATTTGTTTTCTTTTAATATAATTTTAATATCTAAAAAGTTAATGGTATTATTAGAAAGCAAGTTTTCAATTACATAATAATAAGCTCAAAAACAAATTAAGATATAGATATTAAACAAATTGCATTTAAAAGAGTAATTTTTTCCCGATACAACTAAGTAAAAGTTGAAAATGTGCGATGTTTAGAAGTTTAAAAATTTACAGTACCGAAAATTGTAAAATTGAATTTTCATTTAGAATTTAGAAATGTTGCCATTCGCAGAAGGACACGTATGTGTTACGCACAGATATGTTTGTTTGTTATAATATAGATAGATACAACTATTTGGGAAACTGAAGGAAATCAGAAAGGTAGAAACACTGTTATATCTTTATTTTGTTTTTTTCTAAATTAATAAATCCTTTAGGAAGAAAATAATAGTTATTCTCTTCGAGAATAATCATAAATGATAATCTTTTCGAGATGTTTCACTTTTATTTAACTTAAAAATAAACATATCTTGTTCACAAAAATTGAGGAGAATACATATATTTTTTCAAATATAAAATTTATTTATATGTCTAAAATTTTAGTTTTTGAAAAACATATTTTCCAAATGGTTGTTGCAATTTTTTAAATTACATTTTTTTTTTCTAAAATCCGTGTAAAGCTCCTTCATGACTCATAATATAAGAACTCACTTTGCGACGTTTTTGAAAACTTTCTAAGCATGCCAATTGTTCTTATACACTTTTCTTTTTCTTTTCAGCATATATTTTATTTTTCATTTAGTCACCATTTATGTATTTTCATGCCAAGTTTGCACTTAATTAATAGTACATCGTTTAGAAAAACGAAACGATGAATACCTTATTATATCTTTTTTATTATATTTTTTATTATTAGTTCATGGTGGAAAATAAATGGAAAAAATTACTTTTTAAAACACTATTTTATCTAGAAATAAATTATTGTTAATTCACTGAAGATAAATTTGTTAGGATAGGACGAAAAATCCCCCTTTTAATAACCAAAACATTCATTTTCCAAATTCTGCTTTCTCTTTTTGGACAGATACACTTTATCTTAAAATTTGAATAAAAAAATTACTTTTTCCCCTTAAAAAAGAAAAAGAAAAGAAAAGAAAAAACATTGAAAGGTTTGCTTATACCGAGATAACATTTTTCTCAGGGTAAGAAAGGGAAATTCTATGGAAAGTTCATTTCTGTTTCTGAAATTTGTTGCTTACATAAATTTTATGATTTAGTAAATGACACATTTTCTAAAACTGTATTTATTGTCGTATAAATAATGTCTCAAGTGCAAGTGCAAAAGTATAAAATAGTATGTGTTCGTGACATTAATTGATTGATATTACTTTGCTCTATACTATACATATGCATATACATACATTTATATTAACTTATTTGTTCGCGTACCATCAATGTATCTTCAAATTTTTAATTCGTTCGCAGAATCCGAATAATAATGTAAGTATGTAAATATGTAGCACCTATAGTCGTCGCTCAGTCCGTCCGTCTGACCGCCTGTCCGTTTGTCTGTCCATCTGTCCGCATACATCAGAGAAAAAAGTACCCAACCGAATCGTTTGAAATTTAAAATATATTATTGCTGCATAATTTTGTCTAGTCTTTTCAAATTTTATGAAAATCTGATGTAAAGTTTAATTACAAGGACAATCAAAAGTGCTCCATAACATTAGGTCCAAAGTGAAAAAATAGTTTCAAGAGCTTTTTAATGATGTTACACTCTTTCGAACGTAATACAATTGATATGCATCGATGAAGTATTCAGTAAAATATACATTCTGTACTCTCTTAAAACGAAAGAGTGGATTTGGCTTCTCGAGAAAGAGTTGCAATTTACTGAATCGTGAATGAGTTATTTTTTTAATGTTTCACTCATCTTGATTTAGATTGCTTATTTAAATGACTCATCTTGATTTAAATTTTTTTAAAACAACTCACTCACTTGAGTTTTTTCAACTTTTTATGAGAGGCTGCCTTTCAAAACGTGACATGAACGAATTTCGGCTCAATTTGAGTTATTTTTTTGGCTGACATTTTAAGAGAGTACAGTCTGCGGTGCAAAGAATATTTGTCATTAAATTACAGGGCCTCACAAAAGAATTCCATTACATAATGGTAGAGGAAAACATTGTTTGGGGCGCGTTTTAATCATATTAAACTATTTCACATTTTATGAAATTGATATATGTTATTGAGGTTTATTACAAATTACTTCCTGTATTATAGAAAGCAGATAGTAATTAAAGGGACATACAAAAGGGTTCGCTACTGTACAGTGTACTATTATCCAAAGATCTGAATATTTTTTAAAACTTCGTTATAGTACAAACGTCATTTGGTACGCTTGAAATGCAATTTCCAAATTGCTTTCACAGTTCTCAAAATATTTCTAAAATGTGAGATGAATTTAATATTAAATGAGTTAACTACCGAACTGCGAGTAAGATTTTAAAACTTCATATAAAATTAAGTGTAGAGTTTAGAAATATTTTGAGGACTAAAGAAAAAAAAGTACACAGGAAAAAGAAGTTGAAAATGTTAATTTTCGGAGAAAATATTTTATATATGTGAATGCATCATATGCCAATAGACATAACATTATTGAGGGGAATTCGAAAAATGAATGCCTAGTATAAGACATTGACTTTTAAAAAATATAATTTAGTAAATATAACTTTTTAAAGGAAAGCAATTGGAAAAATTACTTTTTCAATACAATTTTATCTAGAAATAAACTATTGCTAATTTTAAAAAGATTTATTTGTCAAAATTGGAAAAAAAAAAAAAAATAATATTTAATAAGGCATCAATTTAAAAGATTCTATTTTCGCTTACAATAATATTTTATCTTAAGATTTGAGAGAGTTTAAATTTTCCTGCCAAACACACACACACACACACACACACACACACATGTATATTGAGTTTCGTCTATAGAGAAATAGCATTTTTCTCAATAAATTTCTGAAAGCTTCGTTCCTTCTTTTTCTGAAACGAATTATTTATCAAAATTTCCTGACAAAGAAGGTCTCCATACTGGGCGCACTCAGAATTTTATGAAAAAATTACTAATTAAAGTACTTATGTATGTAATAAAGGATCAGTCAGAATCACATTAAAAATTATGCAAAAAAAAATAAAATAAAATAAAATAAAATAAAATAAAATAAAATAAAAATAAAATAAAATAAAATAAAAAATAAAAATAATAAAATAAAATAAAATAAAATAGTTTCGAATGTTTGGCGTGAAAAGACGAAAGAGTCACTCGATTTGGCGAGCAGCCTTTTTCCTCGCCCAAAGCAAATGATTAAATGCAACTCAAAACTGTTCGATATTTAGAATGCGTGTAAATGGTATTTAATGAATTTAAACATAAACAACGATATATTATATACATTTAATATATTATATACATAATATATGTATTGTATTCCATTTATATTTTACTTGTTGAAGTAGCTATTTAATTAATCAGTGGAAAAAATATTTTCATAGATAAAAAAAAAATCATATTGAGAAAAATTATCTTCATACATTTAAGCGTATTCAAAAATAAAAGCCAGATGTTTCCATAGCAACAAAATTTAATCGACAATTCTCGATTGGACTTTGAGCTTGAAACAAATTTAATTAATTTAAATTATGAATTTCGTTTCAAATCTCAAATTTTGATGATTAAATTTGAATATAAATACATATAAATATCCATATAACAAAATTATACTTAAATCAAACTAAAACTTGCAAAACTAAAGTTATTTAAATTAAATTTATCAAAACAAGTTCAACATGAAACTTTTTTTTTTCTTGAAGTGTATTTGATATAAAGTATTTTTTTGAAATTGTATTCCATCGCCAACGGACGATAAATGCTAATTAACGAAATTTTCATTATTTTTTTACGGATACTGAATGGAGGTTCTGCCGAAATTTTTTTTTTATAAACATATATATCCACACAAGAATTTAATATTAAATTCATCTCACATTTTAGAAATATTTTGAGAACTGTGAAAGCAATTTGGAAATTGCATTTCAAGCGTACCAAATGACGTTTGTACTATAACGAAGTTTTAAAAAATATTCAGATCTTTGGATAATAGTACACTGTACAGTAGCGAACCCTTTTGTATGTCCCTTTAATTACTATCTGCTTTCTATAATACAGGAAGTAATTTGTAATAAACCTCAATAACATATATCAATTTCATAAAATGTGAAATAGTTTAATATGATTAAACTTGTAATTTTTTCAGATTTTTCGGGGTATGCCCGTATGGAGACCTTTCTTGTGAGTTAGAAACGATACATTTTTCATAAATGGCATACATTCTTATAGGTCAATTTGATCCCAACTGGACATTTTGCAATTTTCTTTTTTTTTTTTATAGAATATGTATGCGAAAAATTATTTTCTAGGAATTTTCCTATAAAAGTTTCTTTCGTAATTTTGATAACTTATTATATTTCGCAATTCCCAGTATTACATAATTTTTTTATCTTTTGATCAGTTTTCTGACTTATAAACATCATAATCATAATTAAATAAGTGGTCAAAATTACACCCTCTCAAGCATATATTTAGATGTCAATATTTCGAGAGTTAAATGAATAATATTATATTATTTTACTTTGTACTATATATATTTTATATTTACTTATTTCTTCGCTTACCATCGATGTATGTCCTCTACAATTTTTGACATTGTTCGCTGGATCAATGGTTAATACATTGGTTATTTTTAAAAGAAGTAATGATGAATACAAAAATTTTATATATAAAAAAAGAAAAAAAATCCAACAACCAGTAAATTAATTCACCTAATTCTGCTTTTCCATCTGAGCTGCAATACTTCATCTTAAGATTTAAAAGAATTCACTTTTCCCCCTAGAATGAAAAAAAAAATACGTAAAAAGATTCGCTTATAAAGAGATTGCATTATTTCAACCGAAGGAAAGAAAAATCTGAAAGACTCGTTCCTGTTTCTGAAACTCGCTGTTACTTATCTAAATTTTTTGAACTAAAAGGGGTACAGTTTTGAAAAACAACATACGTTGTTTTATAAGTAATGTTACAAATATTTGTGTCAAAATAAATTTTCATGTATTAGTATGTTAATAGACTAATTGACGTTTTACTTTCTACTATATATATTTTTATATTTAATTTTATATTATATTAAAGCCTGACCTGGAAACGATTTGGAATCGGACTGTGTTTTTCATTTTTTGATACAAATTACATATTTCAAGCGATTTACATCACGTGACAAAGACATTTTTTAAACATTTATTGAGTGCTCATTCTTCTTTTGCGGGTTCAGTTCAAAACACCCACTTTGAAACTATTTTCTGTAAGATAAATTATATTTGTACACACATACACACACACATATAAAAACAACACGTGCTAGTTTCATGCATTTTCGAACCAAAATAAATTAAAACTTATGCCATAAAGTTATGCTTTTGGATTTGAGAGCACCTTTAAAGATAAATTTGTTTGAATAATAATAATAAAAATAATAAAAACATCGATAAATCATAGGTTTAACAAACAACATATTAATTCATCATGTTCGACTGTGTCGTTTGGACTGTAATATTTTATCTTAAGATTCGGAAAGATGTACTCTGTTTCTCTCAAAAACAAATATTACATAGAAAGATTCGTTTATAGGGATACAGTATTTTTCTCAAAGAAAAAAAAAATTGAAAGGTTCGTTTTTTTTCTTCTTCTTCTTCTTCTGAGGTTTTTTATTTATTTTTATTTATTTATTTATTTATTTTTGATTTAGAAAGAGTACTTTTATCGAAAATCTTTATGTAATGTTTTTTAACTATTACATTATATATATTACTTTATACAAGTAATTTATCAGATACTAGTCTCAAAGTAAAATTTTATGTATTAGATATCCATGAATAGATTATGTGATATTATTTTATTTTGTACTATACATATATCGTGCCCTGGGATAATAAAGTCAGAATGGGTAATAACGCCAAGTGCTAATATTACCCATTATTATGAAGAAATCCGAGAAATCGCAACCTACGGTTTTGCACAGAGGGTTCGAAATCATCTTGAAAAAAAAAAAGCAATAATGAAAATAAAAAACGCTAAAAGTTAGTTTATTTTATTTGTGTACCTTATCACTTGAAGAAGCCCGTAAGAGAAACGTCAAATCTAAAATTTAAGTTCTGTGATCTGATGACTGTACATTTATTAGGAAATACTTCGTTTGATGAATAAATTTTTATTTCATGTGCTTTTAAAATGTTGTGGAAGATTTTGAATGTGTTAGCGAGATAGTTTATAATTATAAATATACTGCGCAATAAATATACAGGGGTAATAAAGTTATCCAATCCTTTTCTAGTTTGGTTGATTCTTTTCTGTGCTTAAACTATTCCCGAAGAGAGTTTATTTCTTATTTTATACTCGAGAGAACTTTATTGTCGTTGTTGAAAAAAAAAAAAAAAAGGATACAGAGAAATTTGTATGTCCTAAGTGTTACTAATTGTTTCATGGTAGAAGAATAAAATATCAGATTATTATCACTGTATTCTGATATCTCACTTAATAGTAAGTAAGAGAAATTTGTCAATTTCTGGGGCTGTAGCTTTTTTATCTTTAGAACTGGACAAATTATGTGCTATTATTTCATCTTATTTTATAATTTCGTTGGCGTTCACTTGGCGTTATTATTCAAATAGGTTGGTCAAATAGCATTGGTTAGCAAATCACGCTATTCCTTTTTATACATACATGTTTGCTAAAATATTCTTTCTTGTTAGTCAATATGTTGCTATATTAAATTCTATATTTGTTTGACGAAAAATATCTAAAACTACACCGTGAAAATTAGTAGAACCTTAACGTGGCGTTATTACCGCAGGATACCTTTATATATTTTTTCAATTTAATTATTTGTTTGCATACCATTTATGTATCTTTATACTCTATTTTGATTTTATCCCCTGGATCTATAGTTAGCACATTAAATGGAAAAAATGAAATGATAAATGTGTCATTCTCAGATAAAGGGAAATTTTGGCTTCGATAAAATGATTAGACTCTAATATTTTAACCCTTGATTCCTGACTCAAATTACACGAGACATGTAAGAAATGGGAATTTTGCTAAGGAATAGCAATGACATTTTTAAAAAGTCTAAAATTGTAATTAATATGACCTTGAAACCATAAATATAGTACGCCATGATAATGAACATGGTAATGACATTTTTAACGTTAATTCTATTTTAGAACTAAAATATAACAATTTAAAACTTATGGAGTATATATTCTGAAAGTAGTCCCAAACTGTCTTTGTAACTGATTATCTAAAGTTAAATTACTGAATAAGCATGTCAACAATAAGGAGCTTGGAATGACACATGTTAAGTAGACAGATTATAATTTTGAAACAAATTCCATCAATTGAAGTACTTCTTACATAATTAATTAAAAATAGATGCTACAGCTCGTAAGAAGATGTGGAACCTTACAAAAGAGATTTTCCATATAAAAATAACATATATGGGAAGATTAAATGAAGAATTAATGTGGAGCATGGTAATGACAGTTAATGCTAGGGACAAACTTTAAATAAGTATAATCAATAAAAATGTTTTCTGTTTTTTGTAAGGTGTTAAATGCATAAAAAGTAGAAACATCAAATATACCCATATAAGCATTACATTTGTTCTAAAGCTTTCCAAATCTTAACAATAAGGGTTTGCATTGAAAAATTTGAATTTTGGGATTTACTTTTATTTTCATATTTAAACTAGTGCAAAATGTAGTATTCAAACAGAAATGTTCACAAAAAATGTAAACATTCATAGCTGACTTGATTATTCACATTTTTTAGCCAAGGACATTAGATTTCCCTTTATCAGAGAATGACCCAGATACAACTTTTTAAAAGAAAACAAATCCTAAAAATATTTTTCCAACGTAGCAGTAAATCAAAATAAGTTATTTTTTAATTCACTAAAGATAAATTTGTTCGAATATAGAAACACAAAGAAAATCCTTCGTTTAACATCCAAAACATTAATTCATCAGGTACTTCTCTTACTTTTGGACAGCATTACTTTATCTTAAGATTTGAAAGGATTCCCTTTTTCTCTGGCAAAGAAAGAAAAAAAAATACATAGAAAGATTTCCTTCGCGGAAAGAAAGAAAATTCGTTTTCAGAAAAGTTTACCTTATTTCACCAATATAGAAATAATACAATCTACTAAAATCACCAAACTATCCTAAAAATTGCCAACGGTGATAAATTATACATTTAAGGGTGTTCTTAAATCAAAAAGGACAACTTTGTGACATATGCTTTAATTTATTTTGGCTCGGAAATGCATGAACATGGCAGGTGTTGTTATTCAGGAACTGTCGAATTGCACTCTTTTCTTGTATTTTTTAAAAACGCAATAGATCTTTCATAACAAACCCTCAAAATGGACGTTTTTGAGCCCTTTCCCCGACGAAAGCAGAAAAACCGATCGAAAAGCAGGAGAAAAATGGGTGATCACGTGATCGAAGTAGCTTAGAACTGGATAGGTAATTTAATGATCAAAAAATACAAAAATAATTTCAATTCGAAATCACTTTCATAGTCAGGATTCTGTTCTGCCATGTTCTGCCTTTCTCTTTTTAACAATTATACTTTATCTTAAGGTAAAGCTTTAAGTATTATTCCTTTGTTTTTAATTGAATGGCTGTATTTTACTAAAAGATAAGTATGATACGTAACGTATGGTAGAAATTAATAATTAGTATTTTTTAAAATGCGGTTGTTTTAAAAGTGTTGTTTTACCGATAGAAAAGGTACAATGAACTAAGTTTAAGAATAACTTACAATTAACTTCCTAAAAATAAATTAGTTAATTTAGCCAAAAATAGGAAATTTCTTCATTTTACAAGCAAGACATTCATGAGGTTCTCCATTCTTTTTTGAACAGTAATATTTTTGTTTAAGATTTGAAAAACACAACTCTTCCCCCTCCCCCTCCCCCCCCCCCCCAAAAAAAAAAAAAAAAAAGACAAACAAAAATCATGTTTGTTTCGAAGAATTTGTTTATGCCGATATAAACTTTTTATCAGGGAAACAGAATAAAAATCTTAATCAATTCCTTTTTTTCTGAAACTTATTAGTCATCTAAATTTTCTGAATTAAAATTCGTGTATTTCTTAAAGAACGACATTTATTCTTTTTTAATGTATCAGATCTAAATTGAAAGTAAAGTTTTAGGTATTCCCAATTATGTTAAATGATTGCTTACAAGTTCCTAAATAACATTTATGATACGTAAGATAGAATTAATAAACATTAATAAATAGATTACAGATTAATAATAAATAGATATAAATAGATAAAGATTAATAAATATAAATATAAGTAGATGATAGATTAATAAATGTATTTTAAATACGGCTGTTTTAAAAGTATCATTTTACCGACAGAAGAAGTAGAATGAACTGAAATTAAGAAAAACTTACTATCCACTCTATCAAAAATAAATTAATTAAATCATGAAAAAAACAGGAAATTTCTTCATTTTGTAATCAAGACATTTATTTACCAGGCTCGAATTTCTCTTTTGAACTGTAATACTTTTATCTTAAGATTTGTAAAGTATCCCCCCTCCTCACACCAAAAGAAAAAAAAAACTATACTGAAAAATTCACTTACACAGAGATAGCATTTTTCTCAGGGGAACAGAATAAAAATCTGAACGATTCCTTTCTTTTTTTCAGAAACTTATTACTTATCTAATTTTCCCTAGTTAAAACTAGTGCATCCGTCAAAGAACGGTATTCATTGTTTTTTAATGTATCAGACCTAAAGTTAAAATAAAGCTTTAGGTATTATTTCCAATATTTATGATACGTGAGATAGAAACTTATAATTAAAATCTTTTAAATACGGGCTACGGGTTATTTTGAAAGTTTTATTTTACCGACAGAAAAAATGCAATGAACAAAGTTTAAGAATAACTTACAATCAAATCTTTAAAACAAATTAATTTAATCATTAAAAAAATCTTCACTTAACAATCAAGATATCAATTTACCAGGTTCTGCTTTCTCTTTTGAATTGTACTATATTTTTATCTTAAAATTTGAAAATTAATATTTTTCTCTCAAAGAAAAAAAAAATCCCCATTGGAAAATTCGCTTATACAGATATAGCATTTTTTTTCAAGGGAATAGAATAAATCTGAACGATTAGTTTATTTTTTCTGAAACTTTTTATTTGTATAAATGTACTGAGTTAAAAGTGACACATTCTTCAAAGAACAGTATATATTCTTTTTTTAATGTATCAAGTCTAAAGCAAAACTGTAGATATTATTCCCAATACTTTTAAATGATTGCTTGGAAGCTCCTAAGGGGGGGGGGGGGTTATAATATATAAATGATAGAAATAAAGAATTTTTTAAAAAATACGTTTAAAAAGCGTTTTTTAAAAGCGTTATTCTACCGACAGAAAAGGTACAAGGAACTAAGGAATTTGTTTTCATTTTTCAACCCAGACATTAAATTCATGAGGTATCACAGGGTATCTGTATTCTATTTTGAAAGGTAATATTTTCTTTAATGATTTGAAAAATATAACCTCCTCCCCCCTCCCGAAAAAACTACATTGAAAAATTCGCTTATACAGAAATAGCATTTTTCACAGGGGAACAAAATAAAAATCTGAACGATTTGTTTCTTTTTCTGAAACTTGTTTGTTTTCTAAATTTCCTAATTAAGAACCGGTGCATCTTTCAAAAAATGGTATGTTTTGTTCTAAATGCAGTCAATAACAATCGAATCTCTCTCTAACGAACTTCCATATAACGGATTTCTCTACATAATGAATGTTTTGTAAAAACTTGTTTTTTCCTTTTGATTGCATTCAAAATAATATCCATATAGCGTTATATCTATTTACATATAAAGAATGTTTTTTTTTTTGGTATTTTTTTCGCCATTTGCTCAGAAAAAGCTTTAAAACCATGTGCTATAAATTTTCCATCACTGATACCTGGTTTATTTTTCGAAGATGAGTTCTTTACCTTACTCCTCTACCTCGTTCATCATGTCCAACAAAAGCCAAAAATTACAGATTTTTTTCGTCCGAGACAAAAATAAGTTTTGCTTAAGTGTTTTTTTTTTAATTTGAAATTAACGCTTTTTTTTTAAATTTTGAAACTGTTTTCATGATCAAAAAACGCAAAATTAAATTAATATTTAATGTTAAACATTTCAAACTCCTAATTAACCCCCCCACACACACACACACGCACACACACAAAAAAAATTGTTTTTTAAAATTATAAATTAAAGATAACTTTTTACATCATTCTCTGTACAACGAATTTTTTCTATGACTAACATTTGTCTCGAACAATGGATTTCTTTATATAGAAACTCAACTACATTATAAGTCAGTAACTAATAATGTAATTAATAATAAGTAGGTAATTTTTCATACAATTAATATACCATTTCATTACAATAAATATCCTTTTCTTTGCATTAAGTTCGTTTTATTAATTATTCATAACTTCCATTACCTAACTTTACCTATGGCACTAATTATCTTTATTCACTTTCTTAGCTGAAACTAAATACTATACAAACTTTATCACAATTGTTTCCCCACAACTATTGGTTTCATTGATCGCTTTTTAACAAAAAGTTTTTATCTAAATAATATTAATATCGATATTTTGGCACTTTTCCAGGATAAAATACGAAAATTAATTTCTGTAGCCAAGATTCGGTATCAAATATTATATTACTATAGAAAAGTAGATACTTTTTTTTCGGGTATAATTTGCTAGTTCAAGTTTCAAGTCACTCATTTAATATACTTTATTCTCAAGTTTTATTAAATTTAATGGAGCAATTTAATAGATACGGCTATTTTCAGGAGTGATAAAAAAACAGTCAATTTGGAGATTAATTTTACCGAATAAAAATATTGTCGGCGTAGCTGTAAATATAAGAATTTTTTAATATCGATAGTATTGGGTCATCCGAGAAGTTCAGCGGTTTTTCAAAGAGAAGTTTGGTTTCGTCCACTTATTTTGCTACTAATAATTAGGTGGGACCTTGAATGACCCAGAGATGTACATTTAGTCTCCAGCCATTCCTTGTATGCTTACCCCTTTCAATTCAAATGGACTAAGGTTTTGAATTGAAGGTGGTATGCAGTCAAGGAATGGATTTTTATTGAGAATGGATGCATATGCAAGTAGTTATTATTATTATTATTATTATTATTATTATTATTATTATTATTATTATTATTATTATTATTATTATTATTATTATTATTATTATTATTATTTTGGTGTTTAGAACAGGTGAAGCAACTTTCACAGAGATTTCAGTTAATATTTTTATTTTTTCTTGTAGGTCAGGGAGGGCACTTGTTGGTTCTGCATTCATATTAATTTAATTAAAATTTAATTTAAGGTATAAAATTCTATGTAGATTTTTTTAGTGTAAACTTTTTAAACTTAAAACTTTTTGAGTAGTTACAAAAATGCATTCTTCAATATCTTGTTAATCTTTTTTAATTGTGTAATATTATTTTATATTTATATTATTATTTAATTCTATTTGCAAATATGTTTTCAAATTTATTTCATTTTATCATTTTGAATGCAAGATAAGTGCGTGTTCAGAAACCTGCAAGATTAAACAGTAAAAGGAATAAGATTAGGTTAGTCTTCCCTCCCTCTGAAGAAGAACAGACATCCTGTTGCCTGTATTTATTTTTATTTTTATTTTGCTTTTGAAATTTTCTTAATTAAATATTGCATATTTGGATGTACACTTTCTTTCTAAGTTTACACTATATTTGCATTATAATATATTGTATGGCCAAAGGCGACCGGCCACTTGCGATTCTGGACATTTCGTTAAATATCTAAAAAAATACACAAGGAATTATCATGAAACTCTAAGTGAGTAAACATAATAGTACAGGTCATATATTTCCGCGAAGATTTTTTTCCGAAACTCAATAGGAGACCGTGAACAAGTTGAAAAAGAACGAATACCTTTTGGATAACCCTGTCAAAACTAATGTAGCAAAAACGTTTAGTGTTAAAGCGCAAAAGCTTTAAACTGTAGATTATGATTTGATTGAACGCTTTTGCTGCATTAGTTTTGACAGGGCTATCCAAAAGGCATTCGTTCTTTTTCAATTTGTTGACGGTCCCCTATGGAGTTTCGGGAAAAAATCTTCATGGAAATGTATGACCTTGACTATTATATTTACACACTTAGAGTTTCATGATAATTCCTCGTGTGTTTTTTTAGACATTTAACAAAATGTCTAAAATCGCAAGTGGTCGGTCACCTTTGGCCATATAGTGCATTTACTAATGAATTATACACCCCCATATATATATACACTATATTGCCATTGATTATGGGACACTTGCGATTTTAGACATTTTACTAAATATCTAGAAAAATACATGAGGAATCATCTCGAAACTCTTAGTGTATAAATATAACAGTATACGTCATACATCTCCGTGAAGATTTTGTATCGAAACGCCAAAGGGACCGTCAACAAATTAAAAAAGAATGAATATCTTTTGAATAACCCTGTCAAAACTAATGTATAGAAAGCGCTCAAACTCTAGATTATGATTGAATGCCTTATTGTAATACACTGTGTTCATTTTTATCCAAATAGCATGCACACTCGCAGAGTAATTAAGGTTTTTATAAAAATGGTGCCAAATTTTTCCAAGTTTTTCCATTATAATTTTCAGAGTTCTTAATATAAAATATTATTTTTTTCAGAAAATATGACAAACAACATTGCACACAGTACCCTGTAATCAGAATTAAAAAATAATAAAAATTGTATGAAAAATGAGTAGGTTTACTATATAATTTTTTACTGCGCATACGTCAAAGATATCAAAATTTCATTTGCATATTATGTTAGCTAAATGTATAGAGCAACTTTTGTAAAAGTCTCAAAATCATAGCTTGAAAATTCTGAAAGTAATCGTCTATAGAAAAAGGACAAAATCCGTTGTTTCCCAAATGAAGCAAAAAAATGAGGGATTTTATCCAAATGCAGTAGTACATCCCATATTGTGTATTCTATATTGACATTAATCAATGAATATATGGATACAACCCCTCTTGTTTTTGCTTCATTTTGAGAATAACGGATTTTCGACTTATTCAATTGACGATTATTGTCAGAATTTTCAAGTTATGATTTTGTGACTTTCACAAAAGTTGCTCTATACATTTAGCTAACATAATATGCAAATGAAATTTTGATATCGTTGACGCATGCGCAGTAAAAAATTATTTAGTAAACCAACTCATTTTTTATACAATTTTCATTATTTTTTAATTCTGATTACAGGGTACTGTGTGCAATGTTGTTTGTCATATTTTCTGAAAAAAATAATATTTTATATTAAGAACTCTGAAAATTATAAGGAAAAAACTTGAAAAAATTTGGGATCATTTTTATAAAAACCTTAATTACTCTGCGAGTATGCATGTTATTTCATAACAATGAACAAGGCTTATTACAATAAGGAGGCCTGTCCAACCTTTCAGTAACCAAGGGCGCATCTTGGCTCTTGGCAGTCAATGTAGGGCGCCATTATTTACATGACTGAAAAACATCTGGTAATATTATTGCATAGTATCAGTGTACACGCACGTCTTAACTTAATGCAAATGAATCGTACAGCGGTAAGCAAAAGACCCCTACAGTTCTGCGATTACGTGTTCAATTTCAAAATATACATTTTTTTAAATGAAAAGTCTAATTTTTTTAGGGTAAGGCGCCAGAAATTTTGATTGCCGTCTATATAATACTAATTACAAATAAATAAATAAGAAAATCAGAGATATTGCTAGGTTTCTTTTAAGATGTAAAAATATGGTTGATTTATTTTGAAGGCGTGGATAAGTTTAGTTTTATGAAAAGTACAGATATAAACAAGAATGACAGTGACTAAACCATGTGAATTGTTTCAAAGGGATAATCTGGAAGTGATTTTTTTAGGTGGATATCCTTCTAAACTGTTTATTATTTTTTCTAAGCAAAATTATAGAAAAAAAAACTTTCTAAAATTTCCAAAATGAAGAAAGAGAATTAAGCCCTTTTAGCCTTGATATAAAATAGTTTTAAAAAATATCTCTGATAAAATATTACTGAGTTTTTTAAACTTTCTTTATAATGGAATTTTACTTCTAAAATATTTAATAACAGGAAATCTTCAAAAGGGCGCCAAGAAAATCGTCAAAGGGCGCCATGGCGCCCGCGGGCGCCGCGTTGGACAGCCCTGCAATAAGGCATTCAAACTCAATCTAGAGTTTGAGCGCTTTTGCTACATTAGTTTTGACAGGGTTATTCAAAAGATATTCATTCTTTTTTAATTTGTTGATGGTCCCCTTTGGAGTTTCGGGAAAAAATCTTCACGGAGATGTATGACTTATACTATTATATTTATACACTAAGAGTTTCGAGATGATTCCTCATGTATTTTTCTAGATATTTAGTAAAATGTCTAAAATCGCAAGTGTCCCATAATCAATGGCAATATAGTGTATATATATATATATATATATATGTTACAGGCTAAACCCGATTTTAGGCCAAACTAGATTGGCCTAGGCCAGACCGGTCTATCCTAACGCCCATCGGATAAACTAGTTTTTCCTAGTCCAAACCGGTTTATCCTAACGCCCATCGGATAAACTAGTTTTTCCTAGGCCAAACCGGTTTATCCTAACACCCATCGGATAAACTAGCTTTTCCAAGGCCAAACTAGTCTATCCTAAGGTCCACAGTACAAACTAGATTTTCCTAGGCCAAATTAGTTAGATCTAACTCTTATAGGATAAACTAGTTTAGACTGCTGTTTATTGATCTGAACTAGTTTATCCTAGGCCAATTCAATTTGGCGTGATTTTATTGCATTCAATGACCGCCTCAACGCCAACATTCTTGTTTGTCCTAGGCTGTCCTAGGCCAATGTAGTTTTACGCGTTTTTAGCTCGCGGACGTGAAAGCCAGAGAAATAATGGGCTCACAGGTTCTGTATATGCATGTACGCATGTATGTAGGTACGTATGTACGTAACGCGATAACTCTTGATAGAAATAATGTAATTTGACGTGTTTTTATCTCATCAGACTACCAAAACCTGAGAACTAATGTGCCCGTAGGTCCTGTATCTATGTATATACGTAAGTACGTAATGCAATAATTCTTGATAGAAATACTCGATTTGCATCAAACTTTTAATATAGGTTTATTCTTATGAGGAGATTTTCTGATTAATTGTGGGATATCATTGGAGAAGAATAAGGGGGGTGTAATGATTTCAATCTTTCCCTTGGTTCCAATGTGTAAGGCAGCAGAATGACTTCCCATTTTCATGGAAAACATCTCTTTTATTTCAGCACAAGACATTCACAAATACACTATAAAACTTGGCACCTAAAGACTTTACACACAGGAGAATCAAACAAATAAAAAACATCAAAAATCATCACTAAAAGCAGACACTAAAATCCAAAAATCACTGTCCCATTCCTCCCCCCTATCTCCTTTCTCGTTTCGTCTCATCAGTTGATTGAACCACATCAGCGCCGTCTGACAAACACAGAAGGAACAGTCCGGATTCAGGACGCACAGCCAGATCGCTTTTTGCAACTATAGGCGAGAGTTTTGTGCCAAAGTCAGTCAGTTACTCGGGGTCGTCACAGGGGTGGAAGAACGAGAGGCTGAATCGCCCCTTCCCTTAATTCAAATAAATGGGTTTCCATGCATTATTAGCATATTTTATTCAAATTTTAGATATAGAAGCATTCTCTTGAGGCGCCTCCATGATTAGTTGTGGGTGTTCATTGTTTAAGTATAAAGGGAGGGGAATAAGGGTAACGCTCCATAATTTATGTAAATGCTTTTTTCACGCAGAATTTACTGATTTGCTTCAAATTTTAGAAATAAATTCACTCTGACAAAGCGTTTCCCTAATTATTTTTGGTGGTTAATTGAATAAGAACAACGAGAAGAATGGGGGGATCCCGCCTAATTTTGGAAAATGGGTTTTTCATGCAGAATTAACCGATTTGCTCAAAATTTTGCATTTGTTCATTCTGATGAAACGCTTCACTGATTAATTTTGGTGGTTCTTCGGTTAAATATAAGGGTGAAACTTTCAATTTATTTCCTTCCTTAAATTAGATAAATTGGTTATAATACAGAATTATCCAATTTGCTTAAAATTTTGGACATGAATTCATTTGATCAGGCACTTCTTTAATTAATTTGAGTTTTTTCTTTTGGTTAAATATAATAGAGTAGTGGACGTTTTATCGCCTTCCTTAAATTAGATAAATGGGTTTTTATGCAGATTTGCCGTAAATTTTGAATATAGTTTTTTTCTTTATAAGGCGAATCCCTGAATTGTTTTCAGCGTTTAATGATTAAGTATAAAGGGAGGAATGGGGGATTACCCTCCTTAAATAAGGTGGAATGGTTTTTTGAGCAAAATTATCTTATTTGCTCAAATTTTGGATAATTGTTTAATTTCATAAAGCGTATCTCTGATTAGTTTTGGGAGTTAAGTGGTTAAGTATAATTGGGGGAAATGAGAAAAAGTAATCCAACTTACTTTATTTTTCGAGGGTGTTATTCTTTAAAAAAATAAGGCTCTAATACACAATATAGTAAAAAGCCTGTGAGTGCAAAGCCATCAGTTTAATTGGGCAATATTCTTTTTAATATTGATACCGACTACTGCTCCATAGCTAACCTTGTGCAAAGTGGTTTTGTCATCACCCTTATATAACATATTTTATTCGGAAGGTTGTAGAATACTGACAGAGGTAGTGCACTGGCCGAAATTTCGAGGCCCGGGCCCCGCCCTTCCCGAAGGAAAGTTATTTTGCCGTGACCCGGTGTAAAAATTAAAAGTTCAGCCCGAGCCCTGCCTGTACAAAAATCAGTGAAAAGATACTCAGTTCGGCTCAATCTGGCCCTACTCAATTTCTGCAAAAAATTCAGATTTTACTTAAGATACAATTAGGATTCCTTTAAAAAATGCTGTATACATATTTATTGGATAAATTTACAATGTACTTTTAAATAACGATGTGTTCACAGAATGGTAAATACACGATATATTGTTGATTATTTAGATTCTTAAACCTTTCAATATTCAAATAGGGAAGTATTAAATAATTAGTTTAGAACAAAAGAAAAAAAGAAGAGTTAAAAATATCATAACTATAGAATCTGTTCAGTAAAAAGCAGATTTGTGAATATGTTTCTCTGTCATTCCTCAATGCTTTTCTCAAATCCAAAAGAGCTACATCCTATAACATTTAAGAACTAATTCATTTTCGGAAATGCATAAGATTAACAGGCATTCTCACTCAGAAAATATGTAATCGAATGGCGTTAACCATTTTTTCATAAAAGCGATGTATCGTTGAGAAAATTCTATTAAAGCTACGTTTTGAATCGAATTTCCGCTTACGACTTGGCGGAAAAGAAAAACTTGACGCCATGACAAGAATAGCTTATATGTCGACAGGTAATTAATTTCTCAAAAATGGAAAACGCTGTTCGATTCCAAATTATGTTTAGCTCTGATCTGACTCGAATAGGCAATAATAATAATAATAATAATAATAGTAATAATAATAATAATAATTATTATTATTATTATTATAAATAATAATAATAATAATAATAATAATAATAATAATAATAATAATAATAATAATAATAATAAATGCAAGTCTGATCTCAGTTGGCACAAGTCTGCAGAAAAAAAAATAAGCAAACACCATGTCCAATGCGTCATGTCTCTACGGTGGACCTGTAAAATTTCTGTATTGATGTTATAAGCAATGATTCTTTACACACATTTATACTTATTCTTGTGAAAGACCTGCCGGTCAAACCTGATTTCAAGCCAAATTAAATTAGCCTATGCCAAACTATTTTATCCTAACGCCAATTGGATAAACTAGTTTTTCCTACGCCAAACTTGTTTATCTAAATGTCCATAGGATAAACTAGTTTTTCATAGGTAAGAGGATAATCCTTCATTTTTCCCTTCATACTTAACCATTAAACCCCCAAAACTATTCAGGGAATCGCCTTATCAGAAAGAACCAATATCTAAAATTTGAAGCAAATTCCTCAATTCTGCGTCAAAAACCATTTGTCTAAATTATGTTGTGTTACCTACATTGCCCTTTCTTTTAAACTTAAACAATAAACATACACAACTAATCACAGAGGCACCTTGTCACAATGATCCTATATCTAAAATTTTAAAGGGAAACTGATAATTCTGCATGATGAATCCATTTCTCTAAATCAACGGTGGAGGATTAGCCTCCCGTTTGTCCCCTTTTATCCTTATCCAATGAATTCCCAAAACTAACCAGAAAAGTACCTTATCAGAATGAACCTACACTGAAAATTTGAAGCAAATCGGATATCTTTATCAAGAGTTATCGCGTTACGTACATATGTACGCACATACGTACATACATGTGTACATACATGCGTATATGCATATACAGAATCTGTGAGCCCATTCTTTCTTTGGCTTTCACACCCGTGAGCTAAAAAGACATAAAACTACATTGGTCTTGGATAAACTAGATCAGCCTAGGACAAACAAGAATGTTGGCGTTGAGGCGGTCATTGAATTCAATAAAATCACGCCAAATTGAATTGGCCTAGGATAAACTAGATCGGTCTAGGATAAACTAGTTCAGACTAATAAACAGCAGTTTAAACTAGTTTATCCTATAAGAGTTAGGCCAAACTAGTTTGGCCTGGGAAAATCTAGTTTGTCCTATGGGCCTTAGGGTAGACTAGTTTGGCCTAGGAAAAACTAGTTTATCCGATGTGCGTTAGAATAGACCGGTTTGGCCTAGGAAAAATTAGTTTATCCGATAGGCGTTAGAATAGACCGGTTCGGCCTATAGGCCAATCTAGTTTGGCCTAAAATCGGGCTTGGCCTGTAACATATACAATAAAAATCTGTAGAATCATTAGTAAATAACTATACAGAAATTCTATAAGATTTACGTGCTCTACTTAAAAATTGTTATGAAAAAAAAAATTCTACAGAATTTCTATGAATTCTGTAAAAACATAATTTTTAGAAAAAGTAAAAGAACTTGACATAGTATCCCACAGAAAGTTATTTAAAAAAAAACTTGTAAAGAATTTTATAGACTTTTATACAGTTATATGAATTATTTTCGTAAGAGCTATTTTAATTTACTATTAATTATTTAGTACTTGAATATTTATCTTATATATTTAACAATAAATAAATACGATAGATGCACATTATCTGATATTTAAATGTATAATATACATTTAATATACAAAAATATAAGATATACATTGTAAATCTTATATTTTTACATTAAATAATTAAGATAAATGCACAGTTTCTTTAGTATTTATTTTATTTTATAAATATGACCTATTTTCTTTTTAACAAATTAAGTTTATTGTTTTAAGTAATCTTCCGGGGGATATGACTTTGTCATTTATTAATTACAAATATAGTAAAAAAATCGATGAAGAAAATACATGGTAAAATTGATTTGGTTGAGTGCCAAAATGTGTTCATTATCAACATCCGGCAGATCAATCACAGCGTAATCGATCAAGATACTGCGATACGATGATTTAACTAGAACAGAGGCTTGAATCACCAGGGGCTAAAACTTTAAATGACTTTTTTCGAAGGAATTAAAATCCGGTACATGTTTTTAAATTAGAAAGTAATGTGCAGTTTTGAAGTATACTTTTTTTCAAGAAAAGGGAGGGAAAAAAAGTCCTCTAATATGAAAGTTCTGAGCGAAGAAATTTGTTTTCTTTTTTCGATGTATTTTTTGTGAAAATTTCTTTTTCCTTTTTTTTCAGATGAAACTTAAAATTAGTAAGTGCTAAGTATGTGTACTTTAAATAGAGAAAGCAAATTTTATCTAGCAATCTTTATCATTAAAATAAATTGCTATTTTAAAATGTAATCTAAGATGCAAAATGTCATGAGTTTATATTCTACAGCGTCTTAATCTGTGAGTTTAGTAGCTGAATCCTCTGAGCGTCTTGCAAATTGTGATGTTGTTTTCTCTATTTTGTTTAAATGCTCAAAAATATGACACTTTCAATATTATAAAATAAAAAAATTAATTGAAAGTATGAATTTAATCCTTTTGAGAGTATTAATCACTTTAAAATGTCTCGAAAATCCATTAAATCTATAGAATTATATTATCTTAAATATTGCTTATATTGCAGCGAAGCCTTAAGAAAGGAATAATACGTTCCAAACATTTAGAAAGTTAAATGCAGTCAGTTCATAATCGCTCTCCCTTAAGGGTGCATTTCGATTCAAACTGCTTATTTTCCGATTTATTTTTAAGTTCATTTTTGCTTTCCAAAAGCATGAAACTGGCAAATTGTATTATTCAGAAAGTACTCAAGGTGCCGTGATTGTCGATTCTTTGATAAATGTAAAAAAATATTGCAAAAAAAGAAGCAATCAAAAACGGCATTTCGAACCGATTTTTCCCAAGCGGGAGACCTGGGGACGAAAAAAAAAAGGGTCATACTGAAAAGGTAATTGTTTAAAACTCAAATTCTAATAAATTGAGAGTTAAAAGACATCACACGGCACATCATACGTCCCTTCAAGAATCCCCTCAGCAAGTTTCATGTTTGTACTTTTAAAAATGTGTCTGTATCGGAAAATTTCGAGCTGTTGAATGTGAAAAAGCGTTTTTTCGAATACACTCTCAAGGCTGCTGGTCGCTCTCTTTCTAAATATCCTTTCGTAATGTAAAGACCAGGGGCGTTGGTACATTCTTATATTTAAAATATATCCTCAGGAAATCAATATTTTAAACTTATTTCGGCGATCTCTTCTTTAAAAAAAATCACGATTTTTCTTAGTTTTCAAAATATTTCTAAAATCTATGCTTAATTTTATAAGAAATGTTGAAATTTTACTTCTAGTTCGTCAGTTTTTAAGATTTTAAAGTATTAAATTGAGCATTGATTTTAGAAATATTTTGAAAACTAAGAAAAATCGTGATTTTTTTAAAAGAAGAGATCGCCGAAAGAAGAAGTATTAATTAGAAATATTAATTTCCTGAGGAGATATTTTAAATATAAGAATGCATCAAACGCCCATAAATTTTACACTACGTAGGGGAATTCGGAAAGCTTAGGTGGCCAGTAGCCTTAATTTCTTATCAGAAATTTTATGTTTTTCTATCTTTTTTTTTCAACTATTTTTTTAGTATAAAAGGAATATCGTAAATCAACAGGGGTTTTATTTTATGTGGCAAATTTTTTGAATAATGGTTAGTAAATTTTTTAACACGTTCGCTGCCGTTTACGTGAAGATGTGATGATAGTTAATGCCGCACTGTAGAAGTGGGTTTTTCCCAGAAGCCGATTTACTTTTTATAACAAAGAATCGGTGAAAGATTTTCCCGCGACAGCGCGTGACTGGCTATTTAGACATCACCCCTACATCACGCGCTGGTGCGTGAATGGCCCCTTAACGTTGGAGCCATATCACGCGCTGGCGCGTGATCGACAGCAAATGTGTAAAGCATAATTTCCTCATTTCTCGAAAAGTATAATAAAATAAATAGAAACTGACGTTATATGCGGGATACCATTGCAAGTAAGTGATGGTTTAACAAAATATTATTTAAAATTGATTTGACTGAGTGACAAAATTTGTTCATCATCCACATTTGGAAAATCAATAATTAATCAAACAAGATCATCAAAGGTCATCAAGGTCTAAAACTTTTAATGACATTTTACCCCCCCCCCCTCCGCCCTATATGCTATGTCTTTCAAGAAATAATTTGTGTCGTAACTAAAAAATAATGTTACATCTACTCATAAGCCACACGTTAAACGAAGGTAATATATTAGACCGGGGGGCGGCAGCACAAACTATCGCCTCACCTATTTCACGGATGAAAATCTAGGAATAGTTAAATCTCAATTCGCATATTAAAATACAATCGGTCTCCCAAGTCACATCTTGGCGGAAAACACCCAAAATTCTCAATTTTAACGGTGACTCGTAGGTTTACCATTGGGCTTTCTGCACCCAAATGTATGAAAACATGGAAAATTGAGAGCATGAAATCATAGAAATAAACCTACGAGTTAATCGCTAAAATCGGGTTTTTTGGTGTTTTTTACCAAGATGTGACTTGACAGACCGGTTGCGTTTTAATATGCGTATCAATATTTAACTAATCCTAGATTTTCATTTGTGAAATCGATGAGGTGATTGTCTGTTTTGCCGCCTCCCGGTCTGTATCATTGTACTGTAAACACTGTTAATACAGTCATTACCATGTCAAACTATCCACATTTTTCACGAAAGTAAAAAGAAACTTTTAATTGTGGATTTAAAATCAGTGCCAGGCAAAAGTAAGAAATTATTACATTTTTTTCTAATGCTGCTTTTGTTTTACTTATGCATGTTGTCGAGATAAATCATTTGAATAATTTTACCTGACAAAATATCACATTGAATAGTTTCATAGTGCATGCTAATTTGTATTTTTCTCAGCTTCGTTTTATCGAAGTAGCGAATATGCCTTATAGAATAGTTTGACTTGCGTGTTTAATGTTGCATTTCTTTCGAAATGAAATTATGGGGAGGGGGAGGGGAGTATTGGGGAAATTCTGTAATCAGGTGTCGACAATTATCAAAGATTAGCATTGTTAAAAAAATTCTGGTAAACAGGAAACTTGCATTGTTTGTTAGACAATTTTTCAGGAATAGTTTTAGTATATTGCATGTCGCTCTATGTTGCTTGTTTATGTAATTATGGAGAAAAGAATGGAAATAAAGGTGATTCCAATTAGCAAAGATTAGCATTGTTAAAAAATTCCAATAAACCGGAAATTTGCATTGATTGTTTGACAATTTTTCAGAAAAAAAAATTAGTACATTGCACTTTGCTGCATGTTGTTTGTTTATGGAATTACGAAGGAAAGAATGAAAATGAAATGAAATTATGGAGGGAGAAGGTTATGGGGGAAATTTTGCAATCAGGTGACTCCAATTACCAAAGATTAACATTGTTAAAAAATTATAATAAACCGGAAACTTGCATTTTTTGTTAGACAATTTTTCAGGAATAATTTTAGTATACTGCATAACACTCTATGTTGCTTCGTTATGGAATTTGTAGAAAAGTTCGATAAATAGGTGAACCCGATTGTGAAAGGTTAGTCTTAAAAGCAATTTTTTTCTGGACGGATTTTGATTTGGAGAAACAAACTAATTTTTAAGGATTAGCAATGTTTAAAAATTCTAATAAACCGGAAACTTGCATTGTTTGTTAAACAATTTTTCAGGAACAATTTTAGTGTATTGCAAATCGCTCTATGTTGCTTGGTTATGGAATTATGGAGAAAAGTTCGGTAAACAGGTGAACTCGATTGTGAAAGATTAGCCTGAAAAATAAAAATTCTGATTGGATTTTGATGTGGAGAAACAACCAGCGTAGCAAGTAAAGATTGCTAGTTAGTCATAAAAAATTTCTAATTACAATATAATTTGTTTATTCAAAAATCACTAGTTAGACATAAAAAAAAAAATCTAGTTAAAATATCATGCATTTATACAAAAATCACTTCACTTGAGGGAGTTTGAAGAGCAATATTAATTTCTTTTTTTCAATAATACGCATTATAATTCCTTTAACTTTTTATATCGCTGATGTTTTTCAAAATTTCATTCTACCACTTTTTTATCTTTGTTTTTCACTTTTTACAAAACTATCCCATTAATCTAAGGGATCTACACATTCTTCGAGGTATCAGAGAACAAATAAGTTATATTTCAAAGCAGAACATTTGCACTTGTTTTTCCTCTAAATTCTGGTAAACATTTCTCAGAAAAATTGTTTCTTTGCAAGCTTTCCACGTAAACTTGTGGAGAAATGGAGGTCTTTTAGAACTTAAGATAAAGCGTTGCTGTCCAAAACAGAAACTAGAATTTGCTAAACGAATGCGATTCAACCTAAATTATGACATCTAATACTATTCTCTATACTTTCTGTAAAAAGTTTTTTCCCAAGAATTTCAAATAGTAATATTTTTAGAATGAAATATATATATTATATGTTTATCAAGAAATATATATATATATATATATATATTTAATAAAAACATTTATACTTAGATGAGAATAAATTTATTATAATACAATTCACAGGAGATACAAGGACAAAATTTTATGATTATTAAATATATATATATTTACATATGAAATAGACAGCAGGAAATTTTTACATTATTAGAACATTTTTAATGTATACAATAAGCATGTTATATGTATTTTTTTACTTTGTAGTTTTTTGATAATTCTTCATAGAATAATCCATTTTGATTTACAATATTATCATCTCATCACATCATTAGTGATATAATATATAATTTATGTCTTATAATTATAGTTAAATCTATATATATATATGGGGTCCGATGATTCTATATATTTCTGCAAATTTCGAATATATTCCTTATAATTATTTTTTTTTTTATGTTTTATTGTATAATGTTCTACAATTAAGGGTTATATATATACATATATAGGGGGAAGTGGTGGACATTGATACACCCCCTGTACTGCACACAGGGTCATTACAGGAAGTTTCACAACAGCTCCAAAAGGTGATACTAGTGCACTCAACTATATACAGAAAGTTTTGAAATGATTCAGTTGTTTGTTTGAAATAGGACGAGTGATTAATTGTCTTTGTAGGCCAAAAGTAAATTTGAGTTGTACAATTGAAATGGTATTATACAACTGTTACAGTATTTTCAATCGAAAAAAATACTCTCTCTGGCAAGTAAAACTACTCTTTATCAGTTTCTGATTCTTTTTTGTTAGATAAATTATGAAGTATTGGATTTGAGACTCATTTTATTCAAAATGGCTGTATGGGGCACATTGGTACAGTCTTTGTCGGAGCACATTGATACAACCTAAATCTTTTTCTAGTTCCTTTTTCATTAGCTTTTATTATTATTTTTTTACAATGCACTCCTTAATCCTTTAATATTAGTTTTTATTGAAGGGAAATAACTTTAATTTCTTTATATTAGAACATTTTATAGTATTTTTGCAAAGAGAAGACGTACGAACTTACCCAACATATAGTGCTAGTAGAACTAATTAAAGAAGAGGACGGCAGCCTGAAAAATCTCAAATTTATATCAATTCTCCAGAGAAAAAAGTATTTTCTACATAAAAAGTGTTACGTAAGATAAACAAGCTGCAGAACAGCACAGGATAATTATATTAAAAACAGAATTTTTAATATAATTATCCTTTATTTTCTGTATATAAACCGATTTATAAAGAGAAAACTTGGTAATTTTTCATCTTTCCTAAGAAAGAAGATAATGCTGGGGTTGAAGTATCAGGTATGACCAAGTTACTACTGCCAACAATCAGACAAGGAACAGCCAGAACATCAGGTCATTAAACATTTCATTTTGATTGCTTTAATATTGCTTACAGATAAAGTGTGGGTGATTTGAATTTCTAAAAATAATATAAAATGGTTTGCTAACTATTTTTTAATGAAAAATATGCATAGGTGTTATATTGTCTCCATTTTTCCCAGGCGTATCAAAGTGTATCAATCTGCCCCGGGGATAAGGCACATTGATACAAATTACTTTTGTTGATTTTTTTTTTAATTACATGCAAAAATAATATATAAAACAACGATTGTACATTTTTATAACACACTACACAGGTTTTGCTGACATCACATAGAAAAATAATTTGACATTTCTGCTTTCTAGACACCAAAATTTTTTTTAGAAAAAAGCTGTATCAATGTACCCCACTTCCCCCCCCCCCCCCCAGGGTGATTCAAGAGGCAAAATAGGCATACAGATGAATCAAAAATCATAGGAACAGAGGGTCGATACACGGTCAGGATATAAGATCACAGAATCGCACATGCCATCCGGGCCCTCTAGTGTCAATTGCAAATTATATAAACGAGGTGGAACCCGTCGAAATTCGACGAAAGAAATGTTTTATTTATTTATAATAAATCTACAAAATTAGTTTCAGTAAAAATTACATCTTATATTGGTCAGTCTAATTCTCAAGCAAATGTTATTTTAAACTAAAATAAAAAAAAAAATACTATAAAACTCAATTACTTAAATTATTAAAAGAAATAAAACCGAAATTCACCGGATTCCTCATTTTAATATATATATATTTTTTTTTTCAATTTTGGGAGAGAATGGAGTGACTCTGTTGCCACAATTACAAATTTGGTTCTAAAAATTTTAAAAATATTTTGAGTATCAAAAGTAAATTGAGATACAGCTTTGAAACAAATTGCGCTTAAAACATTAATTGCATTTTTTTCTCTATACGACGATGTAAAAATTTTAAATGTAGGATGTTTAGAAGCTTAAAATTTGCAGTATCGAAAATAGCAAAACTGAAATTGCATGAGAAAGTGTTGTTCATTTTAATTTCTATTTTTTTTTTCAATTTTGAGAGAAAATGGAGTGTTTCTGTTGCCACAATTACAAAATTGGTACTAAGAACTGTAAAAAAATTAATATCTCAAAAATAAATTGAGATACAGCTTTCAAACAGATTGCATTTAAAATTCTTTTCTCTATTCGACAATGTAATAATTTAAAATATGCGATGTTTAAAAGTGTAAAATTTTCAGTAGTGAAAATTGCAAAAACGAAATTGCATGTGAAAGTGTTGCCATTCGCAAAATAACGTATGCGTTACGCACAGAAACGTTTGGCCTTTATAATATAGATACAAGAAAATCGCTCTAAATCATTTTAATTATTCTGTATTTCTACATACGTTAAACGTTTGCGACCAGTATTACTACAGGTGAAGTTGATAGTTTTTGTGAGACGTCCGGAGACACGTATTACATCGACACTGAAGAATTGGCACAACTTCTCTAAGATCCCTCATAGCATGCAGGGTCACAATGACGTCACTGCGAGTAACTTTTGTCACAACACATCTGTGACCAAAATGCCACCACTCAGTGATATCACATTGTGACTGAGATGTGACTTTCTTAAAAATTTTTAGAAAATTATAAATATTCTTCAAAACATGTTATTTACTTTAAAAAACATGTTTCTGGCAATTTAAATATCATCGCTTTTGTCACAGTTTCGTCACAATGTTAATGTCAAAGTAGTCGCAAATGACACATTTTCACAATTTTGTCACACCGTGACTTCACAAAGTGGTAACAATGTGACGTCACAAACGAGCTCTAAACGGTCATAACGACTTCACATTTTAGTCACTGTGACTTCACATCGACAATCGATGGTCATAAAGTCACAATGTGACTTCAAAACGACGTCGCAGTGACATCACCATGCCTTACGGGATATCATCCCTCAAAGCATGCATGGTCACAATGACGTCACTGTGAATCACTTTGGTCACATCACATCTGTGACGAAAATGCCACCACTCAGTGACGTCACATTGTGATTAAGATGTGACTTTCTTAAAAATTTTTAGAAGATTACAAATATTCTTCAAAACATGTTATTTACTTTAAAAAACATGTTTCTGGCAATTTAAATATCGTCGCTTTTGTCACAGTTTAGTCACAATGTAAATGTCAAAGTAGTCACAAATGACACACTTTTCACAAATTGGTCACATTGTGACGTCACAAAAAAGCTCTAAAACGGCCATAACGAGTTCACATTTTAGTCACTGTGACTTCACATCGACGTCACGTGACGTCACATCGACAATCGATTGTAACAAAGTCACAATTTGACTTCACAACGACGTTGCAGTGACGTCACCATGTCTTACGGGCAGGAATATTTTATATGCATCCTGCTGCCGAAACAGTGTATTTCGATTCAAACTGCTTATTTTCCGATTTATTTTTTAATTCATTTTTGCTGTCAAATACACCAAACTTTCAAAATCTCTTATTTGGAAAGTACACAAGGTGCGTGATTATCGATTCTTTGATAAATGCAGAAAATATTGCAAAAAAAGCAATCAAAAACGGCATTTCGAACCGATTTTTCCCAAGCGGGAGTTCTGGGAACGAAAAAAAGGGTCATATTGATAAGGTAATTGATCATAACTCAAATTCTAATGAATTGAGCGTAGAAAGACATCACACGGCACCTCATACGTCCCTTCAAAAATCCCCTCAGCAAGTTTCATGTTTATGCTTTTAAAAATGTGTCTGAAATTGCATCGGAAAATTTCGAGCTGTTGGAGGTAGAAGAGCGTTTTTTCGAATACACCCTTAAGGGTTATTCGAAAAAATGATTTTTCATCCTCAACAGCTCAAAATTTTCAGGTACATTTTCAGCGCATTTTTAAAAGTAGTAACATGAAACTTGCTGAGATGATTTTTGAAAAGATGTACAAGAGGCCGCGTAATTTCATTTTTCGCTCAATTCATTAGAATTTGATTTACAAACAGTTTTTTTTTTTTTTTTTTTTTTTTTTTTTTTTTTTTTTTTTTTAATCGGTATAACCCTTTTTTCGTTCCCAAATCTCCCGCTTCGGAAAATTCCAGTCAAAACGCCGTTATTGATAGAACTTTTTTGCAATATTTTCTGCATTTATAAAAAATTGACAGATATGGCAATAAGAGAATGTGCTAGTTTGATGCGTTTCAGAGCAAAAGTGAATTAAAAAATAAATCAGAAAATAAGCGGTTTTGATTCGAATACACCCTTAAGAGCCCACACTACTGATTGAAAAATACCCAGATGATAATGTTAAGTCTATGAGGGCTTTCTTATCAAATATCTCGCTAAAATTAAAAAAAAATTACATTTTTTTTTTTTTTTTTTTTTTTTTTTTTTTTGCATAGGATAGCTGAGGACGATCTATAATCGGGCTAGTTTTTACTTTTTCAATTTTGATTTCGGATCAAAAGAAAAAATGCTTTAACTTTCGAAACCCTTTTAGAATCGGTTCTCAAATTAAATCTATCATAATATAAAAAATATATCACCAAAATCAAATAAAAACCAATTTTATTTTTCGAATTTTTTTTATTATTATTTTTTGTTTTTGAAAAAGTTGCCGTCAGAGTACACAAAACATGTAAAATTAAAAGGGTTTTTTTACCATTTTATTTTATTTTAATAGATCTCTTATAGCATATATAAATAATTTAATTTAATCGGAATGATGCTATAAATTGTCTAAATAAATTCAAAATTAACAAACATGCTAAATTTACAGTGTTACCTTTAAAATAATATCTTTTTATTGCTCTTAAATGTATAAATTTAGCTGCATAGCAAAACGTTGCATTGAAAATTGATTGCGTCTAAAAAAACGATATTCGGTTTTGGGGAAACTGATTAATAGCTTAAAAGGCTACTCAAAAACTTTTCATTCCATGACACAAAAAGAATTTTCTTATAGATACTTCTTTAAGGGGGCTCACGGCTTGAAAACTTTTCAAAAAATTGATTTTTTTATGATCTAATTTGATTATTCAATTTATTCTGAACTCAATGCAAAAAACCGCATAAAAATATTTGCATTTTAAATGGAGTTATAAGCATTTATGTATCAACACTTTCAAAGCCGCACCCATATAATTTCAACTTTAAGCGCGTTTTCTCAAAACTTGATTTTTGACGACTAACACCAAGATTAAAAAAAAAAAAACTATTCGATGGAATGGCTTTTTTTGCATGCATATAACATTATTATCTATAGAATGAATTAATATATTTTAGATAGTTTAATATTTTGAGTATTCTTAATGAAAAAACAGTTGTATTTTTAGGGTTTTTTTAAATTTTCAAATTTGAGAGTTTTTTTAATAATGTTTTTTTTTTGAGTGATAGTTATATCCTTAATTCATTCTATAGAGTAAAGTTTCTGAATCATTTTAAAGCAAAAATTAGGTTCTTATGTCAATTCAACGTTAAGATATCTTGCGGGTGGTGATATAACACATAATTTTTTATTCTAAAATTGCGTTACATAAATTTTGCTATATTTATTATTATATTACATTGAAGTACTTCATTTTATAATTTTATAAGATTACAAACATACCTTTAAAATATCAGGAAGTTTAAATGAATTACACTGAATGCTTCTGTTTTTATATGGACTCGAAGCGAGAGCTCTGTTTACATGTTTTTCCGTATCGATCAAGCCCTGAGCTCCCTTAAGGTTGGAAGATATTGATTTCTAAATATAAGTACCACTTTTTAGATGCGTTCGTAATTATATGAATACGTAGCACCTATAGTTGTCGTTCAATCCATCCGTCAGTCCGTCCGTCCGTCTGACTGTCCGTCCGCATGTATCAAACTAAAAACTACCCAACTGAATCGTTTGAAATTTGAAATATATAATTATTAAATAATTTTTTACATTTCAAATTTTATGAAAATCGAATGTATAGTTTGATTACAGGGATAATCAAAAGTATTCATTTACATTACGGCAATGGCAAAGACAGTTTCAAGTGCATTTTAACCATGTTACATTCTTTAGAACATAATAAATTTGATATGCAACTATTATGTGTGTACTAAAATATACATTCTGTGCAATCTGTGGCTCAAATAATATTTTTTATTAATTTACAGAGCCACAAAAAAGTATTCCATTACATAATAGTATAGGGAGAAACATTGTTTGGAGCTCATTTTAATTATATTAAACTATTTCTCATTTTATGAAACTAATATAAATTGCTGAGGTTTAGTAGATGTTACTTCCTGTATAATAGAAAGTAAAGAGTATTTACAGGGACACACAAATATATTTCGGCTATTATATTGTATCGTAGTATTGTATATTATTACACCAATATCTGAATATTTTTAAAACTTCGTTATAGTACAAACGCATCTCATTTGCTGCGCTTGACTTGTAATTTCCGGCTTGTTTTACAGTATATTATTCTGAATGAAATATAATGAGTCCCATTAAGAGGCTAATTTTGTCATTTGAAAGTACATATTCCTTTATGTTAATCCTATGAAAGAAATTTCATAAGATATCTCATTTGCATTTCAATATTTTAAAACCACTCTTTTTGCATTGGATAGCTGATATCAATTTGCACAAAGCCATTTTTCTTTTTAGGTTTTGTGTGCAGATTTTCTTTATTAGGATTCTTTTATTTACCTTGGAACATCTTACCAACAAAACAGAAAACAAGTGAACAACATTATTTTTCTTTTATTTACTAAAAGAACATTAGTATTATTTTAAATTATACTTCGCATATATTTTCTCAAACAGCGGATTATGTATGCATACGCATACGAAGAAGATTACGAATGCCAAATCTTGAGGTATTCCAATTTTGTAATTAAATAATTTGATAATAATTTAATGATTTTAATAATAACATTGTATTTTCTTAAAAATGGATAACAGTTTAAAAAATATGTGTATAATATAGTATTTCCATATAAACAGCAAGTTACAAATAAAAAGAGAAAATTTTGTTTGAATAAAGAATGATAACGATATCAAAAGATAAATCTCCCCTCCCCCTAGAGATATCTTGCGATATCATGTGCTAGAGTCTTCTCCACCCCCCTCTCCTAAAATGATAACGTTCCATATGTACAGCCCCTTTGTTTAATCTCGTTTTCTGTTTGACATTTTTTTTACCAGAATTACTGAAAAATAAAATTCATGTCTTTTTGCTGTTCTGTCCAACAATATTTTAAAAGAATAAGAAACGTAATTTCTATACACATCGCATGCGGATATAATACACATCTTTAGAGCGCAATACGTAAGAAAGTGGCCAATAATATGTATCAATTTCAAGTCAATACAACTATATTTAAGAAAGCCACAAGTCTTAAGGACACAGAGACAGACAGACATGCAAGGTTTTTCAGTGATATTAAAAAGTGTTCGTCTTTTAAAGACAATTGTAATTGTAATTAAAGAGCAAATATATTTCTCAGTATACTATTGCGTGAGTACCCATTATTTTAATGCTGAAATTGAAAGGCAAATGGAGAAAAATATGAATTAATAAATTTGTCTCAATCTAAACTTTTTCTTTGTTCGCGACTATGACTTAGAGCATGCCCTAGAAAAATATGTCTTTACAAATATGAATTAAAACTATGTCTTTCTATTTTTAACTATTTCTTTTACAAATATAATTCTTTTTAAACATCTGAAAACATACGCTAAGAATTATAAAAAGTAGGTTTTTGTCTTACTGTGAGGTTAATATGATTCTACACGAAATTTAGCCATTAGAAAGCATGTTCTGACATAAGACCAGCAAGATTCGCGCAATTCTGACATAAGTCTAAAAAATGTATTTACATTGCGTGTTTCCAGAGTTCATGACGTTTAAGTTCCGGATTTGAGCTTGATGTTTTAAGTGTTGCATAAATAATGAAATATGTATTTGTGTAATTAATTTATCTTAAGGTGAAATTTTTTGTGGGAGAAATGAAATTACATTAAGCTGTTGAATGCTGGAAAATTAAATAATAATAAGGAGAATAAAAACTAACCTTTTTAGTGCCAAGGAGTTCCGTCGCGCTGCTCTCGCTAGTTGTGAAAAATGCCAGCGTCGCGATAGCGCTTCTTTTGACAGTTCACTTTTGGCACGCGCAGTGTTTGATAAAGAGCTATTTAAATTTACTTAATTTATTGTCGCCTAGCAATAGAAATACCAAAATGTAAGAAGTTTTCTAATTGCAAGCGATAAACTGTGAATGAAAGACATTATCATTTTATATCTGCAGTTTTTTCTAAGCTGTGTGAAAAAAATATCTTTGTTTTTCTTGTGATATAATTTCGAACATCGGATAAACATAGTGACGGCCGTATTACCGAGTGTTGTGATGGACGCGCTATCGCAACGCTGGCATTTTTCAAGCAGTGCGACGGCGCTCCTTGGCACTAAAAGGGCTAATATAAGGTCAATCTTTTAATTCGTTTTTTCTCTAACAATTGGTGAATCAACTTTCCTACACTGTTAAAAAAAAAAAAAAAAAAAAAAAAACTTTAAATTTATTACATTTTTTTAGAACAGCTAGATTTTTAGAATTTTTCATGTAACGGCAACAACAAAGAATCATTTAACCCTTTGAGAGGCGGTGGGATACATTATATACCACCTAATTGAAACATGATTCGCACCACAAACTTTTAACGAAATTTTATTCTTTTAACTTTGGTTACAAAAAAAAAAAAATGTTGAAAAGTTGCCTTTTTTTATTTTAAAATAAAATTTTTCGGTTATTCTGCTACGAAAGCAATATTACAGAAACATTGTTGCTTGTAGTTCAAGGGATTAACAAATACACGTTTACACTGTAAATAAAAAAATCTGTAAATTTACTAAGAACTTTTTAGGAAACTGTGATGTCTAAAACTTGTTATGTAACTGCAACACGGGTTGCAAATAAAAATTTAGCAAGACTTCTGTAATTTTAGTAGATTGTTTTGTAAAAATACAGATATCTGTAGATTCTCAATAATTAAAGCATACAGATTTCTGAAACTTTATGCCTGTAAAATTACATTTTTTTTCTTATTTACAGTACAAATTCATAAAAGTAAAGTCAAAATAAATGCTATAGGATGAGATGCCTCCTTCTAACGTTAGTAAATTCCAGAATTAAAATTCGCATCTTAGAACTACAGGATATACAACTAAAAGTTCAATGATAAAGGTGTATAGCATCATCGATTATGCTAGAAAAAACATATTGTGTATACGGATATGATAGTTTCCAGAAAAATGCAAAATATCTTTTTAATTGATAAACTAAACTAAATGAGATATTTTGTTTAAGAAATCGAAGCATTTTTCCGAAAGTAAAATGAGAATTTTTTCTAAGTAAAAATACGACTATAATGCAAATATGAACTAAAAACAGCGAAAAACAAAGAAAAAAACCAGAATTATCCTTGTTTTTAAAATAAAATTTAATTTTTAGAATTCAAGAGCTTTTATATGAAAATATAAAATGCCAAAATTAGCTTATTCAATGGATTATCTTTTATTCTTAAAATATTTCGCACAGCTTTGAAATATTTTCTTACGTACACAGGCCTATTTATAGTAAGACAGTGAACAATTTGATTTATCTTACTAAACATATCATGCTTTAAAAGTTTGGTAATGAATTTTTGGACGCATCTCATATTTTTCGACGTATGATTTCTAATTTCGGGATTTACCGCCTTCGAGATTTTGCACTTCGCTTTTTCGCATTTTCGCTTTACTATATCTAGATTCCACAATCATGACTATATCTTACTCGATTGTCGGTTTCCTAATTATATAAAACGAAATGAATTTAAGCTTTAGCCTGTTTGCATGTATTCAGTACGGGTGAATTTTTTTTTTTTTTTTTTTTTTTTTTTTTTGGGGGGGGGGGGGTTGGGGTTTTACTCATTTGCCTTTACACCATACGCATATCTGCCAACTGTTATACTTTTCACTCAATATTAAAATTTAATAGTAAATCTTGTTTCATATTTAATCTCAATAGTTAAATTACGCCCAGATTGAGCAAAACTATTAGGCAAAATTTGCTATTAAATTTTAGTGTTATCAAGAAAGCGGAAAAATTTGCATCTACTCGTACGCATGATTTCATTCCGTTGTTGCTTTCACTTATACACACAAGTTATATGCGAAAAAAAAGTTAAATTTTAAAGCTCGTATCACAAATAAAAACTCATTTCTAGTAATTATAGTTCATAGGAAGTACAGCAGCCAGATACTTTAGTGTGTCTGTGTACCTATAAGTGAATGGTAAATTATATGCACACCAGATTCTGAAGTAAGCATTTTGTAGTACAGATCAGTGATATAAATAAATTGCAATATATTTAAAATAAAGGATTTTTAATGTAATTAAAATACACAGTAAAAGATAGGCCGTCCCCATTGGCCCTCATACAGCTACAGTGTCCCTGTAAATAAAACGTTAAACTATATATTTCAATTTCAATATATTCATACTACAATACTTTCATATATAATATATATTTCATAATATAATTTCATACTTGAATTTCACTGTAGCATCAAAAACATATGTCCTTTTCATAGAAATCTGACTATATTTATGCGAGTTAGAACACAGACAGATACATATAAACCAGGGTTGGCAAGTTTCTTCCGCAGTGGAAAAAACCACGGAAAAAACCATGGAAAAAACCGGCCGGAAGAAATAGGTTTCTTCCAAGTGGAAGAAATGGAAGAAACTGTTTTTCTTCTAGAATTTACCATATACTTTCAATTTTGCAAGATATAATAAATGTCTTCTTCCTATAATCTTATATAAATTAATTCCATTGGACCAAAACAAATTTAATTAAATATATATGCTAAATTAATAATTGCATCTATTTTTTAGCCAATATCACCCACAATGTCTGTCTAAAGATCTTCAATCATTGGCTGAATGAAAAGAAATTTTATCCAAAATTAAAATTCACAAAATTAATTAAATGTTATTCATTTCAATTTTATTAACATATTTTTTTAAATTATTTATATTTCTGAAACTAGTAGTAAATAATAGGGTTTTTTTACTTATGGTAGAATGAAACTCATTTAATTAAAAGCTTTTAATTTACATCAATTTTATTAATGTAAGTAATATACAATAATTACTGAAATATTAAAAGCTTAATATTAAATTTTTAATAATACTGTATTAATCAGAGATCAATCAAAAATATGGTTTCATTTTCGGCCGAAAATCAGAGTTTAGCCAAAAATGTGGCTTGACTGAAACTCTCAGTATTCCAAATTTCTTGTTTTTTCCTTCGGAAATTTTCAATATTAGTCATAGATTTGAACTGTATCAACTCTAATGAGTGTATTGCAATGAACTTCGTTGTTTATAATTATCAGTCATGAATTAGCAATCATCTTATAGAAAATTTTTAGTTTAAACTGCATTAGTGTTTCAAATATTCTTTGAGAAAGTTCTAGAACAATAAATGATCATTTAAAAAAATCATTATAGAAGAAAAATCAAGATGTGTGTACTTAAAACTAAAATATTTTTTAATTAAATGAAATTTTTATAATTAGAAAATCTTCCTCATCATTGATGAATTATGTTTTATTGTATTTGAAAATAAAGTCTTGGGATAATTAACAATTGTGCATAATTAATAAATATAATTAATTTAAATTTATGTATGTATTAATTACTTTAAAACATACAATTTAATTACTTAAATTTTTTTTATGTGTTCATTTTTGGCTGAAACTTTGAATTTTCTGTAAATTGGTTTTGGTCTTAAAAACCTGTATCAATCAATCCTAATATTAAAAAGAAAGAAAAAAAAAACTAGTTAAAATTCTAAATTTTCTTAGTACAATGCAGCTTAGTATAGCAAAAAAGATTTTTAGCAGTAGGATGCTGCAATAAGTTTCTCAACTTAAATTTGATAAATGCAAAAAATGATTTTTTTCCCCCTAGTCCTACATTTCAAGATAGTTTAAAAGCATTTTGACATACCAATAGATATTTTTAGAACACTACAGCATTGAGATATTCATGCTAGATGTTAGTATAAATAATTACAAATTTGTTGCACAACAACTGTGCATTACAACCAGTGTTCTCGCTGACATTTGACCAACGTTAGTAATTTGGCTAATTAAAAATAAAAAACATTCGCCAAATGAGAAAAGTATTAGCAAAATAGATTTGCCGGGTAGCCAAAAAAAAAAAAAAAAAAAAAAAACTTTAATCCTTTAATGTGTACCCTCTTTTTTTCAATATGTTCTAAAATAACCCAAGTTTTTATAACTGTGACGGCGATTCTTATTAATCTAATTTCAACTATCCGCTACAAATATAAAACATATGTATAGATTAAATACATATATATATACATATGCATATGTATGAAAATCGAAAAAGAAAAGGCAAAAATTGAGCATTAGCAATTTGGCGAATCTAACCACTTGTTTACTCGCCAAATGAAGAATTTAGTCGCAATTTGGCACATTGGCGAGCGACAGCGAGAACACTGATTACAACTATGTTGCACAGTTTAAAATAAGGTATTTTTATATAAAAATAATATATTTTTATACAAAAATAATAAATTTTTATATGAAAAATAAACAATTTGTAGGTGTTTTTTTTTCTTTTTACATAGAGTAATTAATTTAAAAAAAAATCTCACTACCTTTAGAGTAGTAAAAATCCATCACCTGAAAATGTCTGCTGAACCTGAAGTTTGTTATTAAAAAAATAACTTATCTTTGCAAAAAAAAAAAAAAAAAAAAAAAAATTAATAATTAAATTTTCCAATTTAGATTTCATGTAAATATACTTTAATTCTTTTACATAGTTAATTTACTTTAACTTTGAGCATTAGTTTTGGTTTCTGGTAGTTTCTTCCATTTCTTCCAGTTTTTTCCATTTCTTCCAGTTTCTTCCGGTTTCTTCCACTGTCCTGGAAGAAATAGGTTTCTTCCGGAAGAAACCCAACCCTGATATAAACATTCTTCAACTGTGTTGGAAAGTGTTAAAAAAAATAAATATACCATCAACTTACTTTTGTGAACAACAAATTTTCCATGTTTTAACTAAAAGTCTCATTTATATTTAAAAAATATATATACAATCAACTTGTTTTTGAAGAACTTGTTTGTGAAGAACAAATTTTCTGTGTTTTATTAACTATGTCTCATTTATATTAAAAAAAAAAAAAAACGTACATTTGTGAACAACAAATTTTCGGTGTTTTATTAGCTAAAAACCTCATTTATATTACAAAAAAACAAAACAAAAAAAAAAATTATCTTTATTTGTGAAAAAATGTCTAAACATACCTAATGAATTGAATATTATTTTTATTTCATCTTTTCAAAATTACGAATAAAATTTATTTATGTTCCAATTTAAAGTCCTGTACTTAGTATAATTTCAGTAATTTTGAAAATTAGAGTGTTATTAAAATCAAATTACCCGATTATAAACTCATTAGCAGCTTATCTCTCGTTAGTTTTATTCTAAGTGGGAGGATTAAAGAAAATGATCTTTTCACATTCTAGTGAATTAATAACCAGCTTTTTTAATTAGCAAATTATACTAATTAAAAAACTAGCGTAATTTATTGTATAATAGATTTTCTTATTACAAAAATTGAAAACTCCGCTTAAGATGTGTTACTATCCATTGCAGATTTTATTTTTCATTTTTTCGGTAGTTACATGTACTGTCCTGGCTTAAAAAGGATGGGGGGGGGGGGAGCAACGCATTATCCTGTAAAATCACTAAATTTACATAGAAAGGTGCGAAAAGTTCATTTAAATAAATAAATAAATCTCTTGATTACCATAATTAGTTCTGCATATTTAGAGATTTATATTTTATTCTACTTTAACAAAAAGTATTGGATTCGTGAAAATTTCCAAATTCCGATTTTTGATGGATTTACATGTCTTAGAATTTACAGATCCCGAAAAACATGTTTTAAAAAAGTTTCTGTGTCACTGAGTCTGTGAGTCTGCGAGTCCGGTAGTCTGTTTGTCTGAATGTGACAAAACTTTTGTGGGCGCTCGATCTCAAGAACTAATTCATGGAATTTCACAAAACTTTAGATTCTGTGAGACCTTAGATCTGATTAGTTTTTGGTGTGTGGAGTCTGTCTCTTTGTCTGTTCGTTTGTGTTTCTGGATGTGACACAAATTTTGTGGGCGATCTGCCTCAAAATCTAATGCATGAACTTCGATAAAAAATTATATACAGTTAATTCCTAATTTAAACTGCCGCACTTATTACTTTTTGGTTTAACTCAGTCAATAAATTTGCTCAAGTCATGCTGCATTTTTTTGCGATTTCCGCAATCGCTCTATCTCAAGAACTAATAAATTGGTGCTTTTTATGTTTTCATGTAAATCTCCAAACAGGTGACACTGCTATGCATCATTTTTTACGATTTCCGCAAAAGTCTATCTAAAGAACTAAGGCACGAAATTTCATCTAACTTAGGATTCAGTTTGATGACGACAGAAGTTGTAGCTGATCAGGTTTTGGTGTTAGTCGCCCAATAATTGACCTTGCTAAGCTGCATTTTCTAAGATTTACTCGGTTTTAGCGATTGTAATATCGCAAAAATTAGTGCATGGAATTTCATATCTTTAGAAACCTCATGATGGGCATTGATTATCATTTAACACGTTCACTGACGCTTACATAAAGATGTGATGCTAGATAATGCCGCACTGCAGAAGTGGGTTTTTCCCAGAAGCCGATTTACTTTTTATAACAAAGAATCAGTGAAAGATTTTCCCGCTCCAGCGCGTGACTGGCTATTGGACATCACCCCGCATACCGTGCTGGCGTGTGAGTGGCCTCTTAACGATGTCGCCATATCACGCTCTTTCGCGTGAGCGGACGTGTTAAATTTGACACTATGATAACGAATTTTGAAATATTAACATGCATTAGATAAAGGTTTGGAATTGCATATCTGACTAGTTTCTTTCCCGATTTAACCATCTTAGAAATCGCATAGCGTAGCGTGCGCGATCCTTTAGCTCAAATTGTACAAATAACTACTTAAAAGGTGTTGCAAAAATATAGATATTATTTATTTATTTTACCTGAGAGCTTTAGAATGTCCATGCATTCATTATCAAAGGAACATAAAAGAAGATAATTGATTAGAAATAGAAAACATCAAAACAAAACAAAACAAAAACAGTTCGCGTGTATAAACAAAGTCAAGATGAATTCATCGAAACACCAAGGATATTGTACCAGAGTGTGGGAATATTTTATGAAATGACGTCATTGCAAACAGTATCTTTGTTAATTTGTAAATATAATATATATTTACAAATATATATAAATACATATATTTGTGTGAATTTCCACCAAAAACACTAGTATTACCTAATACAGTGGTTTTGACTCATTGATCCTTTAGCTTTTCTTCTCTTATTCCGACTCTTTAGCAGAAGCCAGGTTGGTAGGTCCCGATCTGCATCCCAAGTAGTTATATCTTGATTAATCCAAAATGTATGGGTTTGAGAATATATTTGTCAAATGATTCTAATGAAATCGATACATATATTAGGGAAAAATTGCTACAAGATAATTCCTGTACGTACAATATGATGCGCATAGGTTTTACAGCCAATTTACAGGGACACACAAAAGCTTTCGGATACCGTAATGTGTCCAAAGTACTCTTATCTATTAGCGATAACTTAAAGTAGTACGTTTTCTGTTGCGACATGTGTTTTTAATTTTAACTAAACATTTTGATATTACGTTGTGTATGAATACCACAAATAATATATACAAGGCTGCACAAAAGAATTTGTAAGCATTGCTAAGCACGAATAGGAATTGCATAAGATGATTTATAACTGAATTATGCATCTTGAAGCTGAATTATGTTTCGTATAGAAAGAGATGTATCTAGAATATAAATAAAATAATATACAGGAGCATGCAAAGAACTGAATACATGACCGCTGGGAATGTTAATTTCTGAAAATGTGATTTCAGTAGTTAAACGAATTTGGATTAAATTTTCGCTTAACGAGTGGCATATGAAAAAATCAAGGAGATAATATACAAAACTATACAAAAGAATTCAAATGTGATCTATTGTTATAAATTTCTGAAGATAAATTTTTAAACATATTATGTGTTTTATTAGTAAACTAAATTTAGCATACTATGTAGATTATAAACAAATCTATAGATCAAATATAGAGCTGAACAAAAAATTTTGTACTTTTCGAGTTATGGATGTTGATGGCTAGAATATGTTTTTGAAATGTGCTATGCATTTTTAAAAAATTTTATTTAGATCTTATTATACAGCAAAATTTTGCTAAAATTTCCTGGAAGCATCGAAAAAAATTTCATAATCTGTGTTTCAGGCATGAGTTTTCTTTCTTATTTTCTGTAAAGGGATTCGGTAACTTTAAAATTTGTTTTATTTGTTATTTGAGTATTTAATAATAACTTTTAGATTTATTAGTAAACTCTGTTATGAAGAAAAATTAATTAAACAAGAAAAAAATGGGGTATTTTGTATAAAATTTTAAATATTTCTTTTTACTATATTTTTAAAAAAGTTAAAAATTTTAACATAACATTTCTCATAACATTTTGAATTTCTTTGATTTGCTGAAATTTACGTCAGAAAGTTTCCTTTTTGGATTTAAGAAGAAAACTAGAAAGCAACGGATAATATTAGGATATCTTAATTTGTGCTAATGAAATATATAACTATATTTCACCATAAAAATATAGTTAAGAGCCTACACTAGTCATTCTAAAAGACACGGTTAATAATGTCAAGTCTGTGGGGACGTTATTTTCAAATATCTCGCTCCAGTTTTAATAGTTTTACATGATTTTTTTTATTTCATAGGATAGCTGAAGACGATCTACAATCGGATTTTTTTTTCAGATTTTTTTTAAATTTACTTTTATTTTCGGTATTGATTCTGAAATTTGAAACTATCATAATATAAAAAACTAGTCGTTGGGGGCCACAATAATACTTACCCATCATATATATGCATTAGATAATATATAAAAATAATACGTTTGAAAACTATTTATAAAATGGATTGCAATTCCAAAACAAAATATAAACGTGTATTTATATTTTTATTGTGCATAGTGATGCTGTATTAATGAGTTGCTGATGAATCTCTTTCGATAAATTATACAACACGCCTAACTACTCAAGTAGTGCTGAATTGCGAAAAAGAAACATCCTTATAACTCCAAAAATAATAATCTTATTAACTAACAGTTTATTGCGTCGGATTAAGCGTCTTATTACCAATTAAAATATATCTTTGAATTGAAATTTGAATGAAATACAGGTTCATGAAAAATCGAAGAAAGTGGAAAACAGGATTACAGATATCTCGGCAACTAATGATTCGATTAACTTTGTTCTTGATGCAAAATTTGTGTTATTTTATTGCCTTTTACGATCACTCCTTAAAATAAAAATTGTCATCAGAACGACTTTTTCGAGAATCCCAAAAAAATAGTTCCGGATAATCGAGGTTACTGATATTAAATAGGCTTCGTCCCATTCTTACATACTAAGTACATACAAAATTCCAAGTCTCTAACTCAATTCGTTCGGGAGATAGAGCGTTTAGACAGACAGACTTACAGACAGACAGACGGACTGCAATTTTTTTTTCTAAAAATGTGATTTTCGAAATATCCAGTGTCAGAAAGTATAAATCCGTCAAATTTTTTTTTTCGATTTTCAAAACGATTGCAAGACCTACCCTATACTACGTATGATGGGTAAGTAATATATAACCAAAATCGGAAGTTAAAAACTAGCCGGGCTGTACATCGTCCACAATTATCCCATGCAAAATACATCATGAAAAAAAATTTGAAATTTGAGCAAAATATTTAAAATTAATGCCCCCATAGACTTAAAACTATCATCCAGGTCTTTTCGGGGGACTTGAATGGCCTTTCAACCAAGCTTTAATGCTTTTTACTTCAGATGAATCCATAAAATATAACGAAATACGAATCGTTACAACTTTTTAATCTCTTTATTCTTGGAAAAATCTTTTTCAAATGCATAACAAGAAAAAGGAAAATGAAACAAAAAAGAAACGAAAATCCTGCTTTAACATTTAAACTTTTACTTTTTCAAAAGCAACGTGAAATTTCTCGATTTTTTTTCATTATTATTTAGCATAACTAGATTTAAATTTCATATGAATGAAGTCATAATTCGCAAAATGAAAAAATATCATATTACAATGTAACTTTTTAATGAGTGATTGAAATCACTGGTAGATATTAAATTTCAAACATTTTTCAATTGCAAAATCAATCTATAAGAAGAAAATATCACATTACTAGTGAAAATTATGATGTTGCTAAGTTGGAAATAATAAAGGTGGGTACAAGTGTGTAATTTGGCTTATTTATTTTTTCTTAATATAATTTTTAATGAAGGGGAGTAAATTCTAGTTTCATAGATGTGTAAGAAGGTCATCAAAGATAAGATTAACTTGTACTCAAATTTCTATTGAACAAGTCACTACTTTCAAATGATAAGACAGATTATACATCGTATTTTCTCATGTACGCCATGAAAAATTATATCAGACTAAATTCGAATACTATTTTTTAATGTTAATCAACGCATATATTTTAACTGCAAAATATTCACAACATAGAGTATTATTTACCTTCAGAGGTTTAGACTACATGAGTTTCTATCTTCAAATAGGTACACAACATTGTTTATTATTGTATAATCCATAAGAAAAAAAAAGAGAGAGATTACCACATGTTCTGTGCAAATCGCTGCATTAAAAATGTAACTTTTAACATTGGATGACTGTTCTTAAATTAAAAAAAGAATTTTATGGAATAAGTTATAATTTATTTTTTCTTGGAAATGCATGAAACTTGCAGATGTTGTTGTTCAGAAATTTTTTAGTCTCACTCATCTTCGCTTTTTTTTTTTTTTTTTCAAACACAATAAATCTTTCAAATATAGTGTCAAAGTGACGTTTTCAATCGGATTTCCGCGCGAATGAATGATAAACACTCAAACTGAGGAGAAAATCATGTGTCACGTGATTGAATATGCTTATAACTCAATAGGTAATTTATTGATCAAAAAATGGAAAATTCAGTTTGATTCCAAATCATTTTCATAGTCAGGCTTTCCAATTTTATATCGTTCCAAAAAAAAAAAAAAAAAAAAAAAGTTATTTAGTGAATGTGTCAAAACGTTTGCGCTTTTTGAGCAGAGCTGTTGAGGGCAACCTTAAGGGTGTATTTCGATTCAAACTACTTACCTTCCGATTTATTTTTAAATTCATTTTTGCTCTCATATGCACCAAACTGGCAAATTGTCTTATTTAGAAAGTACACAAGGTGCCATGATTGTCGATTCTTTGATAAATGCAGAAAATGGTGCAAAAAAAGCAATCAAAAACAGCATTTTGAACCGATTTTTCCAAAGCGGGATATACGCAAACGAAAAATAAGGTCCTACCGAGAAGATAATTGTTTATAAATCGAATTCTAATTAATGGAACGTAAAATGACATCACACGGCACCTTGTAAATATCTTCAAAAATCCCCTCAGCAAGTTTCATGTTTCTACTTTTAAAAATGTGTATGAAATTGTATCAGAAATTTTCCAGCTGTTGAAGGTGGAAAAGCGTTTTTTCGAATACAGCCTTAAACAAAATATTTGCTAATTTATTACATAAATGAATGTTGTTTTGGAGGTCATCTGAAAAAAAATTATAACAAAAGTTAAATTATAAAATACGTTAACACTAATATCCAATTTTGACACCATATTTAAATTTTCTGCTACATTTTTACCTTCGGATAACAAATAAAAAGACATTCAGTCAAATGTTTTAGGAATTACGCGGGTTTAAATTTCGGAACTCCAAATCTTAATCCCTTGGGAACGAGCGACACATATACGTGCCTCAAAAAGGATTAAGAATCCTTGTTTTTCCCCACCAGTAAAATCTTACTGTAAAATTTGCCTTATTTAATCGGAGCAATATTCCGATTTAATAAAGCACAAATTTCTCGTTTTAAAAACCGGTGGTGAAACATTAAAAATTTAGTAAAAAGCTTCAGTCGCAAAGGCGTTAAAATCCTTTGTAATAATTGCAAAAACGATTGCAATGAGGGTAGTTCTTTTTTTAAACATAACTTAAAATTACTTCGCAGAATGAACTGTAAATTTGGATTACAATATTTGAAGCGCCTAAAAATCGATTTCGTCTGCTACATAAATCCTCGAAAACAGAGCAATTTTTACCCCTGTCTAGGTCTGTTAGCTTTATTATACTATTCGAGCTGAATCTCATCCTCCCGGCGACATTAGAAAAAATTTGTTTTCTTAAGGCTGTTGTCAACTGCTGTTGTCAAAAAGAGCAAAACGTTTTGACATATTTACAAATTCATTTTTAACATAAAGATAAAAATTGGAAAGCCTGACTATGGAAGCAATTTGGAATCGAACTAAATTTCCCACTTTTTCATCAATAAATTATCCATTGAGTTATAAGCGTTTTCAATCACGGGACATATTTAACTCTTTGTTGACTAGTTTTTCTGCTTTCTCAAGGAAAGTCGTTCAAAACGCCTACTTTGACACTATTTTCTGAAAAATCTATTGTGTTTGAAAATAAATAAATAAATAAATAAATAAAATACAGAAAAATGAGTGCCATCAGACAGTTTCTGAACAACAACATCGGCTTAGTTTAATTCATTTCCGAACAAATATAAATTAAAACTTATGCCATACAGTTGCTCATTTTTAATTTAAGAATAGCCTCAGCAGTTAATGTCCCTACAGAAAATTTTAGGAAAAATATAAAATGTAATTTCATTCTTAACTCAATATTATAAAAATTAATACATATCACTCATCCTCAAGAAAAGTGGCACATCCTGACAAAAGTAAATTTCACTAGGGAAACAAAAGAAAATTTGTATGATTTTACTGTATCATGAATTTATATCACTAAATTCTGCATACTCTAAATTGAAATTTCTGAAATTCAGACACTTAAAGTGTCTGAAGAGGAGTGTTCAATTTTCGGACGTTTTAATATGTCTTAATCTTTTCCGACATTTTATACGTCTGAATTTCAGGCACTTCATGCGTCTAAATCGCAGCCTTTTTTTTTTCTTCTCAGAGCATAAAAGAGCTGTTAGGTCATTCTCAAATAAAGGGAAATTTTGGCTTCGATAAAATGATTAGACTCTAATATTTTAACTCTTGATTTCTGACTCAAATTACAGCAGACATTTAAGAAATGGGAATTTTCGCTAAGGAATAGCAATGAATTTTTTAAAATATCTAAAATTGTCATTAATATGACCTTGAAATCATAACTATAATACGCCATGCTAATGAACATGGTAATGACGTTTTTAACGTTAACCCTATTTTAGAACTAAACTATAACAATTTAAAACTGATTTATTCTGAAAGCCGTCCCAAACCGTCTTTGTAATTGATTCTGTAAAGTTAAATTACTGTATAAGCATTTCAACAATAAGGAGCTTGGTAATGACACATGTTAAGTACACAGACTATAATTTTGGAACAAATTCCATAAATTGAAGTAGTTCTTGAATAATTAATTAAAAATAGATGCTACAACTCGTAAGAAGATGTGGAACTATACAATCTAAGAGAATTTCCATATTAAAATAACATATAGGGGAAAATTAAATGAAGAATCAATGTGGAGCATGGTAATGACAATTAATGCTAGGGACAAACTTTAAATAAGTATAATCAATAAAAATGTTTTCTGTTTTGTGTAAGGTGTTAAATGTATAAAAAGTAGAAACATCAAATATATCCTTATATAATCATTACATTTGTTCTAAAGCTTTCCAAATCTTAACAATAAGGGTTTGAATTGAAAAATTTGAATTTTGGGACAAGCCATGGTAATGACATTTGCAACTTTGCAGCTTTTTTAAACATTGAAATTATTTTTATTTTCATATTTAAACTAGTGCACAATGTAGTATTCAAACAGAAATGTTCACAAAAAATGCAAACATTCATAGCTGACTTCATTAATTCACATTTTTTAGCCAAGGATGTAAAATTTCCCTTTATCAGAGAATAACCCTGTCACACTAGAGATCAAAGTCGCTTCAAATTCCAGTCGTCTCCATGTCATCCTATTGTTCCAAGGGAGTCGCACGGAAAGCTAGCAACTATTTTGTGTCGGAGCGTCTTTGACGCCAGAAACCAAGGGAGTCGCCAGTAACAGCCAATTAAATGCTTGGGAATCCGGATGATGGAAAAGTTTTTTCTCGAACAGCCAATAAAATGCTTGGAAAACTAAAAAATGAAGGTTATTTTTGGCGCTTGAAATTTTTGCGTGCAATAGCATTTTTATATGTAGACATGATTGATCACGTTGAATACTGGAAAGGTATGTGACCATGTTCTGACTATGCCAGTCCCTCCATTTTAGCAAGTTGATATGTAATTTTCGTAAACCTGATAATTTATGTTTTTTTCGACATATTGCTCATAATCAGTATTTTGAATTTGCAGAGTAGAACAAAATTTAAAAATATATATATGCCTTTGCAACTAATTTTATTCGTATTACACGTGAGATGACGTCACGTCATACTCCATCATTAGCCTATTTACATTTGTATTCTTTGTCAGATAGCAATAAACAAGTTTAGTTAGGGAATTTTGCCCTACGGGAGCGATATAGAAATTTAATTTTTGTATTTTTTCAAATAGACCCCCCCCCCCTCCATGGAGTTGCAACTTATCGTATTAAAAAACTTACCTTTTTTTTATGAATTTTAGCAATTGGAACTGTGGGTCTAAGGGCAGTATTTAAGGAGATAGCCTATTGTTTCGATATTTATGACTCACCCTGTATAAAACCATTAATTGTAAAACAATACATAAAACATTGAATTTAATACAAAATTACCACATTGAAATAAAAAAAAAATGAATATAATCGAAATATATTAACCTGTTTCAGTATACGAATTTAAAAAGACAATTAGAAATTTCGGGGATATATCTGAACAAACCGATGAGATGATGTATTATCAACAAACCTAAAAACATAAAATAGAAAATGCAGTCTTTTGAGAAAACGATGTATCTTATTTGTCTTAATCCATCAAAAGATTTTGAACATCTGTTTATTAAAAATGTTGTGCTTAACCCCCAACTTTGCTAAAATGTTGCTGCTGTAATCAGCGGAGCGTTGCAGAGCCATTTGGGAGAGTCCATCAGAACATATTTATAGAAACACGGCGATCTTGTAACCATTTTTCATCTGCATCTGTACAAGCTACTTGAGAACTGCAGAAACAAAGACATAGCCGACGTGGGACAGAGAAAGGAACTATTTGCAACTTGATTAATGGCGACAAGTAACGTTAAAGATTCGCCAACACGATAAAACCACCGATGTTTCAGAGAATGGTATTAAAATGAACAAACGTACTTGCCATTTCGAATTGCATGTTGAAAACTTTGAATGGTCATTCATTATAGCAATAATTATTCCTGAATCAACAGACCGTAAGAGACAAACAAAGGATTTGAATAAAATATTGTGTACTTTTCCAGAAATTGTGTATTCAAACTTTCTATATATATATATATATATATATATATATGTCTGAGAAAAATAGAATACAGTTTTGGATTTGTTTCTAATTCTTTAGGGAGGCGTTGATCTTTATTTGAACAAAAATCGAAATTACTTTTTTTGTGTATTATTATTTCCATTTTGTACTGGGTCTTTTGTAAAAAATATGCATGCAGATATGCAAAGTTACACGTGTTTTAAATTTGTGCACAAAAAAAACTCTTTGGCATTTTAATATGCATTGAAATTTTCATTTAATGAAGCATTATCACTTAAACACTTCGTTATAAATCAAATTTGTTAAATAGAAATCTACTCAAATTCATGACATTTGTATAATATAATACAGATGCATAAAACGAAAAATAAACTTAAAAGGGAAATATTGGGAAAATTTATTATAATTCAATCGCTAACTTTCTTGTGCAATGTAGAAAATTCACAAGTATGAGAAAAATGTAATTAGAATAATGTCTAAAAAGTACATAATAAAGAGAATACAAAAACTGAAGCATTAGCGTACCTTTTCTCCTTTTCCTCTGCATTCCAATCTTTTACTTTAAGGGGATCTGGGACCCATTTTAAAATAATTTTTACTTACTGAGCTAAAATTTTGAATTTTTTTCTGATGGTTAACCGTTTTCTTTTTTGTAACACAGGACAAAATTTACGAAAAATAATAATAAAATTTATTTAAAAAGTGAGATAATTTAAAATCGTTATAACTCGAAATATTATCGGCAATTTTTTTTTTTTTTTTTTTTTTTTTTTTTTTTTTTGTCATTTAAATAAGCAGGAATATGTAAGTTCAATTTTGATTCAACAATTTAACAAAATATTATTTTAAATAAAAATTAAAAATATTTAAAATAATACTTTTTTCAAATTTGCTCAAACAAAATTAAATTAAAACAATTTAAAAAGACATGTTCTAAGTTTGAACCATTTATCTTTAATGGTTCTTGAGTTATAACAATTTAAATCTTAAAAAAAAACCATCATGAAGAAAAACACATTTTCACAAGAAGTCACTGTCATGACAGCCATTCCTCAAAAACTAGATTTTGAAAATAATCCAAAACGGAATCGAAATCCTCATACTAATCGGAAAGAGCAATTTTTTGAAAAATACGAATATTGATATGTCTATTTTTTCCCCTTTCAAACACATTAAAAATTTTAAATTAAACGTGCTTTAAAAAAATATATATATTAACCGACTTAAAAAAAAAAAAAAAAAAAAAAAAAAAAAATTAAATTTGGCATCAATTTGGTGCTAACGCATATGAATGCATAGTTTTAATATGCTTATGATTTGAAAACGGTTAAAACAATGTAAGATAATTTGCGATAAATCATTATTTTTTTTATCAAACCATAAGCATATTAAAACTATGCATTCATATGCGTTAGCGCCAAACTGCTAGAACTAGCGGGAATTTGCTTTCGCTAACTTCGAAAAATCTATCTAGATCTTGACCTTTGTTCAGACCTGATTTCGCATTTTGAAGAAAAAAATCTAGTATCTGTGTTAAAGTAATTGTCTGAAAAATGAACGCTTTTAACTGGATGACAGCTTCGAAAAGAATTGGAATTTTTAAAGTTTTTATTTTAAAAAGTTCTAATCATTAGAATTTAATGAAATTAAAATGGAACCATAAGGGTATCTTATACAGCAGAACCCCGCTAATTGGGACCCCGATAATCCGGATCTCCGGATAATTCGGATCGGTTTGGTCATTATTTTTTTCAAGCTTGAGAAGTGATTGGCTAATTTCCATAACATTAACTTGTTTCATCGTCATATTCTGAATAAAAAAAAACTTTTTCTGAAATCTTTTCGGAAGAATTAAGCAAAGTGAACATTTTTACTGTCTGTAAATATTCAATAAGTTTAACATAAAGGTGATTTTCTGTAAATATGTTCTGTATTATTTAATTTTTTTCTAATTCTCCGGATAATCCGGATTTTCGATAATCCGGATTGAGTTCGGTCCCAATTAATCCGAACTATCGGGGTTTTACTGTACTTTCAAACAAAAAAAGAATTATCAAAATAGGTTCATATTTAAAGAAGTTATGAGCTAACAAGAAATACATACAGGTCGAATTCGTAACCTCCTCCTTTGAAGTCGGTTAAAAAGTAGTCAAAGTTTGTAATTTTAATGTACTAAATTTTAATCTATCTCACATTTTTATGTTGGCTTACAAATTAAAATGTAAATGATATTCATAGAAACAGAATACATGCTTCCTCTAATTAATAATAAATCATGGACTACACAAGATTATTGAAAATAACTTGGTCAAAATGAAAGAGTAAAGATGGCATACCAAGAAACTAAAAAATCTTATAAAAATATGGAGTTGCAAATGTCACTGGAGCTGCTAGAGAGCGTTTTTTTTTTTTTTTTTTTTTTTTTTTTTTTTTTTTTTTAAACTCGAGTTGAGCAAATTTAGCGATTTGGCGTGTGTAGTTTCAGCATGATGAGCTATCGCACATTTCACCAAACAAGGCAGAACAGATCTACATGCCACCTTTTGCCGAAGTTGAATTGATCGAGGTGGATCAATCTCATGGCCACCGCGATCACCAGATTTGCCTCGAGTAGATTTTTCTCTTATGAATTTTTTAATACTTATTTACGAAAGACCTATTTCGAAGTCTTATTAGGTAGAGTTATTGTGGCAGCAGAATGTGTTCGAGGTACAATTGATATGTTTTCGAAGTTGCACCAGATCATGCAGCATCGTTATAATGTATGCCTCCAAACGAGGCTTCTGGCAAAAACTTTGGACATCTCTTGCAGTACTATTTCTCATAAATGTTTAGAAGTACAATATAAATAAAATGATGTAGAATGATTTTTGTTTATTCTTCTTGTATTAAATATAATTTACAGCTGTCTCTAGTGGCCCCAAATGGTGACAAGTGATTTTTGATTATTTTTGTATGCCTGCTTAGCCCTTTCATTTTGGCTGCGTTATCTTGAATCCCCCTGTGCATTTACTGTATCTTAATCGTGTTAAAATAAAAAGTCTCTTCTTTCAGTGTTTCTCGCTTTCTTTCTGGCTTTATAAATTTCTTCTACGTAATAGGCAGCATTCCTTTTCAGTAAAAGGTCTATGTACCTCCAATTACGAATGATGAAATCAGGGAACACATATAGAATAGCAACTATCGGCGAAATAATTAAAGAAACACGTAGTGAAAATTATGTCCATTCGAATGACGTTAATTAATTGTAGCCTGCGTGGTGAAGATAGTTTCAACGCTATTGCCAGATTTCGAAATACGATAAGAACGCCTCTGCTTTTAAGCAGAGAAAGCTGAAGCGGAAACTGGTTATTTGTTTTTCGGAAGTTTCACTTATCATAGTTGGAAAATAATCACTGATATTATCAAAATAAAAGGTTCTACGTTATGCATTTTTCATCAATATGGTTTTGAATACAGGTCATATTTATTCCTATGTATGCTAACGATGCTAATGATAATTAATTATATTGCTTGCACGTCATAAGCGGTTGCATAAACTCAGCTTTATTATTTTATCTCAAGGAATATATAAATTTCCGCTTTACAAGGAAATGAAACATTGAGATGTTATTTTTACAAAAAAGGAACAATGAAAGTAAAAAATACATCACTATACAAATAAATAAATAAATAAATAAATAATAAAAATAAATAAAAGAAAAAAGAAATAATAATAATAATAGTTTAAAAACCAAAAAATACGCTTTTATAGCAGGTCGAACTAAAAAGTTTAGAATAATTTTTAATTTTTGAGAAGTTATCCAACAGTGATATAAAGGCCATTTAAATATTAATACAACAAGCGTGGAGTACGTTATGTATTTTATACTAAGTCAAGTTTTAGAAATAGCTACTAATGAAATATCGTTAACAACTCGTCACCTGAGAATAATAAGGTTCTATTTGTGTTTTTGAAACAATCGACTCATCGATACAGAAATGCTCTATTTATCGCCCAATCCACAAAAAAACGGACATAAGGATGAAAATTTAAATTTCTTTAAATATGATTGAAATTTTGCATATTAACAGTTAAGAGTGTACTATTTCATATTTTATCAAAAAAGAGTTAAATTTTTGTCATTAACATACTTATTTTAATTAATAAAGTGACGCTATGACTTTGCAATGTAGACTGCGGTAAAAAACTTTACATTTCATGGTCTCGTACAGCTGAACAAACATTCTAAAAATCTCCAAACTTGGATATATATGATCTGAAAGCTATTATTGAAAGTTTTTTTCTGCAGAGAAGTGTTTACTAATCTTCATTACAAAAGGTAAGCATATTTAATTACTCTTAATTATTGTGTCACACCCGCAACAAAAAGATACATTTATATCTCTACAGAAAAATATTTTTGATTTAAAGTTATGAAATTTTATATTCAAAAATAGTTTATTAAGATACTTTGAAATACAGACACAAAAAAAATTAATTAATATTTTAATTAGAATTATTGAGCGTTGCGGGCGTGACATGTCCCTGTTGCGGGTGTGACATTTAATTATAATCACACCCGCAACGCCTTTTAAAATTGAATACAAATGTATATTTGAACAAATTATAAGTAAATTTATATAAGAATAATATGCAGGATAACATGTACTTGGCAGCTTTAATTATATCCTTTGATTTAATAGAATGAATTCCAGTTAATAAATAAAAATTTGCATCATCTGAGCATGTGACACTGTGTACAGTTGATTTATTCAGTTTGGATTGATAAAACTGTTGCTTTATTATAAGAAAATCATTTTATTAGTGATATATGATTAAGAAATTAATTTAAAATGTGAAATTTTTATAGAAATTAAAAAAAGAAAATTAGGAAACAATATTTTAGCAATTATCTTTAAATTTGTTAATTTTATTTTGTTATATATATATATATATATATATATATATATATATATATATATATATATATATATATATATATATATATATATATATACATATATATATATATATATATATTTGTTATTTGATAGTATTTATCTAATATATATGTATTTAGTTTTTAAAAATAAGTAAAGCAATATTAGGGAAAGATTTTTTTTTCTCTCTTTTAATTCAAATTAAATAAAAATTAGAAGTACGAATAATAGAAACTGTTAAAATATTTATAAAGTTAGCATAAAATGTATATAGTCAGTTTGAAATTAACCAAAATTTAACATAATTAACTTTATGTAAGATTAGAAATTTCAAGGAATAAATATTAACAATTTGTTAAGCATATATTTCTGGATTTGAAGTGCTATATTTATTCAGTTTACACATTAATTTATTCTCTTTTGCAGAGAATGAAGAGTACAGAAAAATCACGATGTCATCGGAAAATATGAAGAATATCTGCCAAGAGAAGGAAAGAGACAAAGCAAGGAGAGTAAAGAAGAGACTATTTAAAAAAATCATGGTAAAGGATGGCAATCCTTTTGCACTTCATCTCATGGTAAAGGAGTTGTCGACGGGGTTGGTGCAGTTGCCAATAAATTGTTAACGTTAGCAATGCTTTGCAACTATAAGTTCAGCTTCAGATTTTGCCATGTGTGTAGAAAAAGTCCTAAAAAATATAAAAGAACTTTGCTGAATGTGAAATTTCAGAAGATGTTGTGAAAATGCTTCATGCATGCTGGCACCAAGCACAATTGGAGCTCAACATTCAATGGACACATGTTGTTTCTATCGACATAGGAACAATTAATGTAGAAATTACTTCAAAAAGTCACAAGAAAATTTTTTTGTTACCATATTTTGTCAAAAATATAATATCCAACGATAAGAGTGCAGTTGAAGATTTTGTAGAAGTTGTTTTGTTCTCCACATAAAAAAAAAAAAAAATAAATAAACGTGAAAACTTTGATGGACAAATAAGGCAAATAAATGGGGATGATATAAAATAAGAGTATCTGAAAAAAAAATTAAGAAAATGTGTATATTTGGCTCAGTCAGTCAGATGTATTCATACTTTGACAAGGATATAATATCCAACGATGAATGTGCAGTTGGAGATTTTGTAGAAGTTGTTTTATTCTCGACATTAAAAAAAGTGAAAACTTTGACGGACAAATAAGACAAATGGATTGTGATGATATAGAATTAGAATGTTTGAAAAAAAAAAAATAAGAAAACGTGTATATTTGGCCCAGTCAGTCAGATGTATCCTAGGGAAAAAAAGAGCATTTTTGTAAAAAAAGCTACCACCATCAGAAATTTTAAATTCAAGATTGGAAACGAAATTTGTTTGATATTTTGCTCTCTGATATTATAATTGTAATATTGCTTAAGTCTTTAATTTAAAAATCTGCCTTGAATATATTTGTGTATGTCATTAATTTTATTGGCCATACAAGTCACACCCGCAACAGGGCGTCACACCCGCAACGGAAATTTTGAATATTTTCTACAAAAGCAAGAATTGAGTAAGCAATTTAATTTTTTCATAGAATAATTATTTAAGTATTACTGTCTAATATTTAAAAAAATCAATTCACTCAGTTGTCATAATTCACAGAGTTTTGCATTTTTGCACTGAAAGATGAAAATGCATGTCCATTTTATGTCACGCCCGCAACAGGTGGAAATAATTTTTTTTTATAAATAAATGATACATCGGGCAATTTTCAGATTTGGATAAATGTATGTGTAAGTGGTCTACATTGAAATTCATACAAATTGAAACCAATGCTCAAAAATATTTTTGCTGGTGACTAATTTAAGTTGTGTAAATGTCACACCCGTAACTTTGGATTGGGCGTTATATCTATAAAAGCATTTCTTTATTAAAATAAAATTAATAATTTAATTGTAATGTCATAAGTATATACAACATCACTGTGGTGCAAAAGTGCCTTAATAGATACAAATTAAAGCTTTATATATGGATAAGCCAATTTTTTCGAAAACACAGATAGAACCCTATTATTCTCAGGTGACGAACTTATATTGACACCCCACGCTTTTTGTAATAATTTTTACATGCTTTTTCTATCACTGTTGGATAACTTCTCAATAATTAAAAATTATTCTAAACTTTTTAGTTTTCGACCTGCTAAAACGAGAACTGTCACTGAAACTAAAAAAGAAAGAAATAAATAAATAATCATCTGGATCAATTCTGCACAAATAATGTTATCTAATATATATTTTATTAAATTTTGAAATTAACAACACAAATTTCCAAAATACACTACACATTTTATGTCGCTTTATCCTGTCTAATAAAAAAAAAAAAAAAAAAAAAAAAAAAAAAAAAAAAAGAATATAAATATATTTATGGCAAATATAAACGTTTATGAGTTTTCACAATCCAGAACTATATGTTTTACAGGGTAAATACCGAATGACAAAGACTCTGTTTACTGTTTACTTAATTCATTTTATATTACATTATTTTCATTGTTTTAACTAATTTTTTAATCGAAGAATCAAAGACGAAATCATACTTTGTATCTCCTGACAAAAACTAATTTGGCTATAAAAGCCTTCGATTGAAGAAATATGAATGGAAATCCATTTATAGAGCGATCGCCTTCGTTTTTTTAAAAATTATAATTCAAATTTTTTTAAAGCTGATGAAATTAGCGCGTTTTCAGAATCATTGGTGTCTGGACGAGGTTTGGTGAGCATAGCTCGCAAGAGGCAGAGCTTATTTCAGATAAATAAAAAACTAAAAAATCCAAAAACATTACAGTGTTAAATTAAAATGGATTTAATAAAGGATTATTTAAGAATAGCTTGTTCATTAAATATGAGTTTAAAATATGATAACATTTAAATAAAATTTATTGTACATGTGAAATAACGTACCATTACAAATGCCAAACTTCAAGAATATAAATGATTCAACATTGATAAAAAGTTTATTAAATCCAATAGATTTTTTAAATCACCAGATTTTAAAAGATTCACCTTTTATATAAACATTTTAATAAAGATTCTATTTTACTTAAGAAAGGTGTTATAATAATTAAAAATAAATGACATTGACATGTTTTGGATCCGTCTAATAAGATCTATAATCATAATAAAAATAAAAATAAAATTTCAAAACATTTCACGTTCAATACAAATGACTCGCGACAATAAGTTATAAAAAAAAAAAAAAAAAAAAAAAAAAAAAAAAAAAAAAAAAAACACGCGCTCTATTGTAAAAAATTAAATTAAAATAGACCATGATCTAAAAGAATTTCCAACATGGTTCATCCCATTCCGGCTCTCACGAGGAATTTATTCATTAATTCTAACCATAACTCAGGAATAATAAAAGAAACGGTATTATTGCAAACCAGATTTTTACGCGTATAAATTACAATGGACTCTCTTATAATAAATTTACGACAACAATTTGATATGAAACATAATTTGCTTTCACTAAGCGATATTTTTAGTGAATCATGATTGATAGTTTTCAATTATAGTTATCCCCTCATTTAAATATGTTCTAGATAAGGCAGTGTTAGATTGGGAGAAAGCTTGGAATTAGAAAAGGGGAGCATGAATCTGATATTAAATTTGGACGTACTAACACTGCCTTATCCAGAACATATTTAAATGAGGGGATAAAAATATTATTTAGTGAAAGCAAATTATGTTTCTTATCAAATTGTTGTCGTAAATCTATTATAAGAGAGTCTATTGAAATTTATATGCGTAAAAATCTGGTTTGCAATGGTACTGTTTCTTTTATTATTCCTAAGTTATGGTTAGAATTAACGAATAAATTCCTCGTGAGAGCTTGAATGGGATGAACCATGTTAGAAAATCTTTTAGATCATGGTCTATTTTAATTTAATTTTTTACAATAGATCGCGTGTTTTTTTGTTTTTTGTTGTTTATATCTCATTGTCGCGAGTCATTTGTATTGACCGTGAAATGTTTTGAAATATTATTTTTATTTTTATTATGATTATGGATCTTATTAGACGAATCCGAAACATGTCAATGTCATTTATTTTTAATTATTATAACACCTTTCTTAAGCAAAATGGAATTTTTATTAAAAAGATTCAACATTGACTTTAAAAAAGATATAGAAAAATGTTGAAATTCCAATTGCTTTTTAATATCAGTGAAATATTTTTTGCGCTATACAAAAACATTTGCTCTATTTGCTTGCAACAGTTAGCGTATAGAGTTCAAATTATCAGAAAAATCAGATTATCAGATTAGTAGAAACGACGAAAAAAACGAAAGAAAAACAATTAAATTTATTTTAATTAAGTCAAATTTATTTCATTGATGAAGCAATGTGTATTATATTGGGAATGTAAAATATGAATAGAAATGATTAGTAGTTTTTGCCCGCTATGCCGTAAAGTTACTAAAATACCTGTCTTTAATTATTTTTGTAGCAGGTCTGTTAACTTGAATTTCCCGTCTCTACCTAAAACTGCCACTGGCGAAATATTCTAAAATGTTCAATCACTTCTTTGAACTTCTTAGAAAGATAATTTCTAAAATCAATGAAATATGTATGTTTAATTATATTTTTTAATAGATTTGTTATCCCGAATTTCTCACTCCTATCTAAAACTGTTGCTGAGATAGGGCGGAATGACCTAAAGTCTGCGACCATTCCATTAAAGCTCCTTAGGTGAAAATTTGTAATATACATGTTTAAGTATGTTTTAGAAGGTTAATTATCCTGAAATCACACATTTATCTAAAACTGCTGTTGAGATAAAGCGAAATGATTCAAAAGTTTCCTTCCTTCCTAACCTTCCATTTAATCCTCTTAAGGGATTAATTTCTAAAATCGTTCATATGTTTGTTTAGTTATATTTTAAAGAAGATTTATTTTCGTGAATTTCACGCTCCTATCTAAAACGGCTTCTGACTTAAATGAGCCAAATGTTCTAATGTTTTCGACCCGCCTTTAACCTCTTTAAGAAAAAAATTCAAAAATCGCTGAAATACATGTTCAATGATTTTTTCAATGGATTTGTATTTTGGAATTTCACACTGCTAAAAAACGGCTGTTGAGATAGGGTAAAATGTTATAAAATTTTCTGCCTTTTCTCTCTTTTACTCTCTTAGGGGTTGAATAATAAAAAAATCCTTTCTTAGTCCGCACTTACGTCATCAGAAGTAGTTTTACTCTAATTTTCATGCTTCTAGATTAAGTAATTTGGACTGTGCTTTGATTATGAGTCAGTCAGAACAAACACTTTTGTATATGTATAGATTAAACCATTTATCTTAAACTAGGCAGAGAAAAATGTTGAAATTTTCATTGCTTTATAAAAGCAATTAAAAATTTTTTGCACTACGAATCCAATTATCATTTATTTTCTGCTTCAATCTGTGCGTTGAGCTGAAACATCCATAAAAAATATTTTGATTATGAGATGAACAAAAAACAATAACAAAGAAATGAAAAAATTAAATTAAATTTATTTTAATTAGATTAAATTAATTGCATTGATCAAACAATGTACATTACGATTAAGTGGGGAGGACTGTATTCAATAATAATCTTTTTACAAAACACATTAAAAATTCGCATTTTCTATCACTGTAAACGTAGGTCTGGAACTATCACAAAAGTAATCAGAGAGATTATCAGATGGACGGGAAAATATGACAAAATATAAATAAATAAACAAAAGAAAAAATCGTTAAATTTATTATAATTAAGTATTATGGTGTAACAATTTGTTTTAGATCAGAAATAAATAATAGGAATGCAAAGTATTAAATAATAATCTTGGTCAAGATACGTTGAAAATACAAATTATTCATCACTGTAAACGACCTGCTTAAGAAAATCTTTATACGCTTTAGAAAAGAGCTTTCATTTATTTTCTACACGTAGATCTGGAACTGTCATAAAAGCAACCAGAGAAATTATCAAGTGGACGGAAAAAAGTAAAAAAGAACAGCAGTTAAATTTATTTTAATTAAGTAAAACTTGGTGTTATAATGAAACAATTTGTATTATATTAGGAAAAAAAAAGAGTATGAATATAAAATATTCATTTATAACCTTAAACAAGCCTAATGAGAATTCAAACTTATTATCTCCTTAAACGAATAGTTAAAAAAAAAAAATCTTCACGCACTTTACAAAAGTGCTTTCATTTATTTTCTGCATGAGATTGCGTGTAGATCTGGAACTATCATAAAAGCAATCAGAAAATTTATCAGATGGGCACAAAAAGATGACAAAAATATAAATAAATACATTAACAAAAGTAAAAACAGTTAAATTTTTTCTAATTAAGTTAAATTGAGTATTATAATCTAACAATTTGTATTAAATCAGAAATAATTAATATGAATGCAAAGTATTAAATAACAATCCTGGACAAAACACGTTGAAAATTCAAATTATTCGTCACTGTAAACGACCTGTTTAAAAAAAAATCTTTATGCACTTTACAAAGGAGCTTTCATTTATTTTCTACGCGTAGATCTGGAACTATCATGAAAACATTCAGAAAGAATCTCAGATAGTCGCAAAAAGAGGTCAAAAATATAAATAAATAAACAAAAGTAAAAACAGTTAAACTCATTCTAATTAAATAAAATTTAATGTTATGACGTAACAATTTGTATTAGATCAAAAATAAATATAAAAATAACCCTGAACAAGAAGCATTGAAAATTCAAATTTTTCATCACTGCTAACGACCAGTTAAAAAAAAAATATATATATATACTCTTATGCACTTTGCAAAAGAGCTTTCATCTATTTTCTGCATGAGGTTACGCGTAGATCTGGAACTATCATAAAAACAATCAGAGATTATCAGATGGAATTGGAGAGTGAGCGAAACGCAGAAAAAGAAAAAGAAAATCTTGACAAAAAAATTATGTCCACTCGGATGCTGATTAATTGTTGTGTGTATCATGGAGATAGTTTTTCTTCCATGAAGATGCTCAGCAGAGATAAGAACACCTCTTCTTTCAAGAACACACTGAGAGAATCAGATGAGAAGGAAACAAGTCTTTTGTTGGAGGTTGACTCTGGAAGAGATAGGAATCAGGGTAGAGTAGAGTGTGCTCCGAATTAAGTAGGCATGATGGATGCGGCGACAACAGGCCGATCGAAATATGTTTTGGGTACCCCCCCCCCCCCCCCTTCTTCTCTCCACTCGCTTTATATTTATTTATTTATTTTTTTTTTCGAAATTTTAACCATGTTCGTTCAATTTTTCTATAAATTTAAGATGTGTTGAAATGTTTTATGAGAGTTTCCTATTTTTCTTTTCTTTTTTCTTTTTTTTTTTTTTTTTTTTTTTTTTTGTTCTTTTTGCGACATTTCAACAAATGTTCTAATTTTATTAGATGATTGCAGAGAGTTAGGGACGTGACATTTTCTGCTTAACGGAGTAAATAATTTTAAAATAATTGCAGTGTATTTTCGTAAAAAAGAGAGGCGTGTAATGTTTTTCGATAAAATCGAAAAAGGCACTGCTAAATTGATTAAAAAACAAACTATTAATTAAAGTTGTATTTTTTCTCTCTCTCTTTTAGATATAGATTTTTTTCCCCGAAGAAAGTGTTATTTCCTCTTGTTTTTGTTTTTTTAATGAGAAAAATACTTTGATATGCTGAATTTTTAAGTATATATTGTCTTTTTCTGGAGGTTGGTTCGAAGAAAGGAAAGAATCGGGGTAGAATGCCCCGAATTAAATATGCATGATGTATACGGCAATAACAGGCCGATTAAAATATCTTTTGGGTGTCCTTCTTTTGTTTATTAGCCTCCGATGCTATTTCTTTCAGACAAGCTAAAAAGTGTAGTGTCAAAAATTGTGGCCCACTTTTACTTACCTATCATACGTAGTATAGGGTAAATCTTGCAATCGTTTTGAAAAAAAAAAAAAATTTGACGGATTTACACGTTTCAGATACTGGAGATTCCGAAAAACATATTTTTAGAAAAAAAAAAATGCCGTCTGTCTGTCTGTAAACGCTCTATCTCACGAACAAATGGAGACCTTGATTGTCCAGTAACCTCGATTATCCGGAACTATATTTTCGGACTCTCGAAAAACTCGTTCTGATGAAATGTATATAAAAATTTTTGATTTTTTTTTTATTTTGAGGAAAGGACGTAAAAGGCAATAAAATAACACAAATTGTGCATCAAGAACGAAGTCGGTCGGATTAATAGTTGCTAAATAGTTTGCTAATAGAAACTAAATTTTGCAATGGCAGAATCTACATTCAACTTGTTTATTTATTTATTTTTTTTAATTTGTGACATGTTCATTCAACTTTTACTATTACTTTAAGATATTTTGAAATAGTTCATGTGATTATTTTTTCTTTTTCATGTTTTTAGAAATTTTAACAAGTGTTATAATTTTATAAAATGATAACATACAGCTAAGAATATGAGTAAATAATTTTAAAATAATTGAAGTGTATATTCATGAGAGAGAAAGAAAGGCGTCTTATGTTTCTCAATAAAATTTGTGGCTAAATGGATTAAAAAACAGAATGTCAATTAAAAAAGTGTGTTTCTACTTCTTTTTTTTTTTTTTTTTTTTTAACCATTTGGAAAATAGTTGTTGCTGTCGGTCGGAAATAGATATAGCTGAGAAATGTCTGAATCCCTGTAATGCCCACATTTTTGGAATACTTCGGTTGACACGATGACCAAAAAATTAATAACTAAAAAAAAAAAAAAAAAAAAAAAAAAAAAAAAGAAAGAACGAAAGAAAGAAATAAAAAGAAAAGAAAAGAAGAAAAGAAAAGAATAAGAAGAGTTTAAAAGTACATTTTTTCCCTGTGACGGTGTAGCGATGTTTCGAAGTTTAGAGCAATGTTTAGAAGCTTAGAGGAACTATTTTTCATAAAACTTCTGATTAATTTAGTATTTGATATAATTTGGTGTTGAATACCTTTTGTAACGAATCGTTCAACAAGTGGCACTGCTATGCTGCGTATTTAACGATTCCCGCAATAGCTGTATCTCAAGAATTAATGCACGGATTTTATAATACTTCAGATTCTGTTAGTCCTTGATATAATTTTGTGCTTTTTTTTTGGGGGGGGGGGAGGATTATTTATCAGATGATGATGCTATACTGCATTATTCATGATTATTGCAACAGCTACACATCTCAAGAACTAGTGTTCGCATTTTTATTAAATTTCAGATACAGTTAGCCTCTGATGTTTATTGATCCTGATGTGTTTTTGGTGTAAATGACCCGACAGGTGCACTGATATGCAGATTTTTAATAAATTTCTGCAATAGCTCTATCTCAAAAACTAACGCACAGATTTTCATCAAACATCAGATTCATTTAGAAATCACCATAAGTTGTTGATGATTTCAAATTGAGTGTAAATCACTTAACCGGCATTGCTGCTATCCAGCTTTTTTTTCTTTTCCAGGAAGTATTAACATGAATGAAATAAAAGAAAGTTTTGAGGTTGACACATCTGTTAGTTTCTATTTTAAATTTGTTCCCCACTGCCCCTCTTAGGAATAATCCCCTTAGCCCCCCCTTTTTTAATTCCATGTTTTCTGTGTTGCCTTCAGTAATACATCTTACTCGAAATTTCAAAGCTCTATGTCTACAGAATGTGGGTAAAAAATAAGATTTGACTGCAACAAACAAACAGAAATGTAAAGTTTAAAAAAAGATTTATTAAAATCTATCCAACTTTGTTAAATAATTCATTATATATTATTTTATATTTATGTTTTTTATGTTTTTGAAAATTTTGACATTCTTGTTACAAAAAAAAAAAAAAAAAAAAAAAAAAAAAAAAATTAATATATCTTGCTAAAAAGAACATTCCCAAGTCTATTTTAATTAGAAATTTCCCAAATAACTTATTAACTTACAGAGGACAATTAATATATTTTGAAAGAAACAAAATTAATAATATCGATTTAGTACAGAAATAAACCTTTCGAACTCCATTCATACAGTTTGACTTTGAATAATTTTTTTCTCTTTTTTTAGGATATACTTTGCAGTAAAGAACTTCAAAACTGCTGAATATTCAGAAAATTATCAGAAGTTTTTTAATTTATCGATAAAAATATGAAAGAAGTGAATTTTACATTGATTTTCTTTGACATTCTTTCCGGTTTTATTCTGTTCTATTAATTACTATTATTTTTTTAATGCATCAGCTATCAATAATAATTAAGGTCTAATTTTATTTTGTCCTATTAAATATTTTTTTTTTATTTTTAGCACTTTCGAGCAAAGTTGAAAAGTGTTTCCTTACAAGAATTTTGTTTAGTTTTTCCCAGTACTGAAAGTCAGTATAACTGAAAAACTTTATTAAACTTGATTTGAGATGACTATTTTTATAGTGGACATTCACAACAGCTATAAAATTGCGTTAGGATATTAATACATTTTCAGCTAAAGATCTGAAGGACAATTGATTGAATTAGTTGGAAATTTTCTTGTGCATTTAAAAATAAAATTAAGTTTCATTAACATTTACGCTATATTCATTCTTTTTTCATTATTTTTTTAACACTTCGTAAGCTATTATTTATAACTTATGAACAAAGTTATTTATAATTGTGCTTTTAATAGGTAATTCCCACATATTCGCATTTATGAAATCAATCATTGATGTGGCTTTGACAAAATCGGAGATATTTTGAGATTAATCAGACTATCAGTAGATATATATTGTAATCCAAATTCATTTTTTTCCATAAATGAACTTGCAGGTCATTGGATTTACTAGTTTATCAGTTTTTAGGAAGGGGGGGGGGGGTATAGTGTATAAAAAATTTTATTTCGCGATATTCACCTAAATTATTCAAATTTTCAGTATATTCACTGTTTACCAAATTCTTAATAATATACAGGGTGATTAAAAAAAAAACATCGGAACATAGGGCTGCAAACCACTTATTGAATCACAAATACAGGGTGTTTCCATTCTAACTCAATTTGGTCTGACGGTAATAAATTTCAGAAAACTGAAGTATATTATAATAAAACATTTAACAGACATTCTCACCTTTGTTTTAACCCTTTGCGGGGTAGGGCAAATTCATTGCTTAAGTATTGAACTTAATGACTGACACCGGAATTTGAAAACAACTTTATTTGTAAATAAGAAAACGCGTTCACGCTTCACACATTCAATAAAACGTAATTTTCTTTAACAAAATTCCGGTGCGAATGTGGCGTTTGTGAATTATCATTAAGTGGTATATCTATGAAACCACCGCCCCTCAAGGGGTTAAATGCAATATCACCAAACAGAAGTGGTAGAAGTTTGCATTATGCGTGCCAGCAATATGCACTTAGCACCTCACATTTTGGACTGTAATAATCAGTTTATACGGTATCATCCATTGTTCGAGCAATACGTTTTTCTAGATCTTTTCGTAACGTTGTCACATTTCACAGAAAATAAGGTACATATCATTGCATTTCCATTATTATATTTTTATTTTCCTCGAAAATATTACTTTCAAACCGGATGTAGCTAGAATGAAACACCCTGTATTTGTGACTCAATAAGTAGTTTGCTACCCGATGTTCCTATGTTATTTTTTATCCTTGTTGTATGCTTGATTTGTCATATCATTTTGTCCACGTTTTTTTGTATCACCCTGTATATTATTAAGACTGTTTATGCATTAAATCCGTTCGATATTTCCAGAATTAACCTAAAAAGAAAAAAGAAAACAGGCGTTAATTTTTTTCTAAAAGTCCTTCCGCAGTACCAGGAGGAAGAGGCAGCTGTAATATACTTATTTATTTATTTTAAATTAAGTTATATTATTCAAACATTCGAAGCTCAAATTAGCATACCCGATTATATAAGACTGAATACTAGTTTTTATCAATATTAATATCAATAGGAATTTTTAGAAATTAGTAATCTTTTATTCAACCTGGTTTTATTTTAAGCGATTTATAGGGTCGCTAAATTTCACGATATCATAAAGTATATTCCATTTTAAAGCAACATGATGGATAAAACAAACCAATGAGCTTCGTCGAAACCTTAATTCATGTGCACATATACACTCACATCGAAATCGATTAATACATACGAGTGCTGTCGCGGGCAAATAGGTTTTTTTTTTTTTTTTTTTTTTTTTTTTTTTTTTTAGAATGTCACCCACATTAGAAATTCAAACTGCTATATCTCAGGCGTTTATTAAAGTAAAGACAAAGCAAAAATACCCCAGAATTCATTATTAAGATAAACACTTTATAAAGAATTTTTTTCAATTTCTAATTATTTCTTTGTACATCATTTTACATTTAAATGATTTTTGACAAAATTAAATGGTCGCCATTTTGAAACAAAATGGCGGATGAAGTTGGACAGTGAACTCGGTCAAGACATTGGTATGTACTATGTACACACGGAGTTATATCTAAATCAGTTTATAAATATGCGTATTCTCGCGTGACAAATTTCAGACTGTTTCAGAATGTCAACCACACTGTAAATTGAAAGTACTATAACTCAGTCATTTTTCAAGATATAAATGAAACAAAAAATGCTCTGTAATCTTTGTATCAAGGTGAAACACACAAGTGAAAAATCTTTTTCAATTTCTTAATTTTTTGCACCTAATTTTAAAATTTAAATTAAAAAAAATTAATATTCTGCCATTTTGAAACAAGATGGTGGATGGAACTGGCCAACGAACTCGGTCTAGACATTGGTATGTACTATGTACTCACCAAGTTACATCCAAGTCGGTTTATAAATACGCGTGTTATCACGTGACGAAAATCAGATCATTTCAAAATGTGACAAAACTAGAAATCAAAAGTGCTATAACATTTTTTAGGATACAGACGAAACAAAAAATGCTCTGGAATCTTTGTATCAAGGTCAAATGCATAAAAGAAAAATCTTTTTCAATTTCTCACTTTCTTAACTGCAGAAAAAAAGACATTATGATTTGATTCGTTAAAAAGACTGATTACATTAACCGGTAATTCAAATAATCGGCGAGTACCTTTCTCAGAAACGAAACTCAGCCGCCTACCTCTCAGTAGAGACAAATTCTAGCTGCGCCGCTGGTATTTATAATACAGTTCGTTCCACTGGAATATTTCAGTCTCATACAAAACTTTCCTTGCACTCGCTAGCAAAAAAATAGGATTGTTTTAAACAAGGAAGATACTACTTCTCCCGGGTACATTCGAGTTTTTCTCAGAAACCAAATCGGAAGGAGCTCAAAGACAGCCACCAGAAGGCTCCGAGCACAAGTGTACTTTGCCCAACTTCAACTGAAATCGAGAAAATTCTTTCTTCTCTTCCCTTCTACCGTTTATTGGCAATTGAAAATAGGTATATTAGAATGATACAGGAGATAACTATCTCAACCCTACTTAAAGGAAAAATCCCTATCCTACAGTTGGATTGAAGTTGACATGGAAAAGTCATTATACATAAAACACGCCACCTGCCACCATAAAACACGCCGTCTTCTAACTGCAAAACCTAATTGTATGTGGCCGCACCTGAAGAACACTGTGGGCCAAAAATAACGAGCAACCTGTCAGCACCATCGGAGGAAAGGGAAGCCCGAGAGTAACGCTGAAAAATGCACTACCCATCGGCGACGACAGGACGGAGTAAGCACACTTTGCTCTGGGAGAGCCGAGTTTATATACATCGCGACTCGCGAGCGCTTTCTTCTTTTCTCTCTCTTGTTACAGGCGAAAAATTCAGAGACGTTATTTTCAAACAGTTTCTAATCCACCCACAGACCCATCATAAACGGAGGAAGTGATGTTTGAAGTGCAGTTGATTGTAGATAAGCACAGTCAAATTTTGTTTACCATTCTTTAACTGCTTTATCTTAAAATTACTGATTTATAAGTTTTTACATGACGTTTTTGAAAGAAATATACTATATGGCCAAAGGTGACCGGCCCCTTGCAATTCTAAACGTTTTGTTAAATATCTAGAAAGATATATGAGGAATTTTTCTAAAACTCCAATTTCGTAAACAGAATAGTGCAGGTCATATATTTCCATGAAGATTTTTTCTCCAAATCATATAGGAAACCGTCAACAAATTGAAAAAGAAAGAATAATTTTTGCATAACCCTGTCAAAACTAATGTAGCAAAAGCATCCAAACTGCAGATTATGATTAAGTGGCTTCTTGTTATAAATTGTGTTCATTTTTATGAGGATATCATGCATACTCGTAGAAAAATTACGGTTTTTTATTGAAAAAAATCCCAATTTTTTTCAAGATTTTTTTGCTTATAATTTGCAGAGCTCATAATATAAAAAAAGTTTTTTTCCGAAAATATGACAAACAACATTGTTCATAATACCCTGTAATTAGAATTAAAAATAATAAAAATTGCAGGACAAATGAGCAGGTTTACTAAATAATGTTTCACTACGCATGCCTGAGCGCAATCAAAATATAATTTTATAATGAGTTAATTAAATATAAACAGTAACTTTTGTAAAAGTCTCAAAAACATAGCTTGAAAATTCTGAAAATAATCGTCGATAGAATAAGCTCAAAATCCGTTATTCCCAAAATAAAGCAAGGCACAGATGTCATATACGCACGACATTGGCGCGATTATTTTTTCTGATGCCAGTTTGGCAAAAACTTCGTTATCAAATATCAGTTACATATATAGTTTTTAATTAGTTTCTATTATTTTAAAAGTAAATAACAATAAACTATAAAATTTAATTAATAATTATAAAACAAAGCAATTTATATCAATTTATAAAAGAAAATATAAAATAAGTAAACAATTTATTAATAAATAAACAACAATGATCGGGTTACCATATGTGGCATAAAATCGCCCTTTTGTTGCACTCGCGCTATTGTGGTGCGTATATGACATCTGTGGCGAAAGCAAAATGATGAGGTGTTGTATCCAAGTACAGTAGTACAAGCAATATTGTAAATGCTATATTGACATTAATCAATGGATACAGCCCCTCATCTTTTTGATTAACTTTGGAAATAACGGATTTTGAACTTATTCTATCGAAGTTCATTTTCAGAATTTTCAAGCTATGTTTTCGAGATTTTTTACAAAAGTTGCTGCATACATTTTAGCTAGCATATAATATAAATTACATTTTGATTGCGATCGCGCGCAGTGAAACATTATTTAGTAAACCTGCTTATTTTTCATACAGTTTTTAATATTTTTTAAATTTTAATTACAGTGTATTGTACACAATGTTGTTTGTCATTTTTTCTGAAAAAAAAACAAACAAAAAAACATTTTATTATATTAAGAGCTTTATAAATTATAATAAAAAACTAGTCAAAATTTGGGACTCTTTTTATAAAAGCCTTAATTTTTCTACGAATATATATGCTATCATCATAAAAATTATAACAGTTTATTACAGTGAGCCTTTTAATTTTAATCTGAAGTTTGAACGATTTTTCTACATTGGTTTTGACAGGGTTATCCAAAAGATATTTGTTCTTTTTTAATTTGTTGACGGTTCCTTATAAAATTTTGGTAAAAAATCTTCGCGCAAATATATAATCTGTGCTATTCTGTTTACATACCTGGATTTTCAGAAAAAATCCTCGTGTATTTTTCTGGATATTCAACAAAACGTCTAAAATAGCAAGTGACCGGTCTCCTTTGGCCATAAGATGTAATAAATATGATAGGATAAGCAGAAGACGGTTGACACATAGGAAAAATATTACGCACACACAGTGACAAATAGTTGAATTCGTAATTGAAGGTCGTAATATAAGAATCATTCAAGTATTTTTAGTATCGGCGACTTTTTTGTGGTCATGCATGCTTTAGAATGAAACTGATGAACATTCTAAAAGAGGGAATACTATCTTTCAAGTCGATCTAATCATTTTATCTCATTTGTATTATTGAATCGCTCTATCCTTTTTTGGAGAAACCATACACGGTTGCAGAAGAATAGGTTTCCTGGAAACGTATTGCAAACTCTAAAAATCTGTTTCCAAAATTACGTTTCTTTTACAGTTTGATTTAGAAGTAGTTTGTATTCAACTAATACACTGCTCAAAACAATTAAAGGATATTTGAAGTTTTATATAAAATAAAGATATAAACGAAATTTTTTTTTGCCGAAAATAGAAGAAGAGAATCACAAATGCAAATTTTTCTGGTTTTCAAACTGTGGAGTATGCAAATTTTGAATTCGACGTCAAAAACGTCGTTTCAGCGGCAGCGAATGAAATTTGACTTTCAACTGGATAAAAGAGAATGAAGACAAGGATGATCGGCATTCAGTGATTGCTTTGTTTCGGTGAGTACGATGTCTCAGCGAAGTCATTTGACAGATTCAGAAGCTTGGAGAATTGTTGGTAGATTAGAAGGGGGCCAAACTCAAGCCGAAGTAGCGCAAGTCTTTGGAGTGTCACAAAGTGTCATTTCCAGGATCTGGAACCGTTTTTTGGAGAGTGGATGTGCAGGCCGAAGACCAGGGCAAGGTCGTAGACGGGCAACAACGCCCAATGAAGATCGGTATTTAGCGTTAACAGCTCGGAGACACCGAAACATGAACGCTACTCTTCTCCAACAACATCTTCGCTCGGCTACAGGCACCACGATCTCAACTCAGACTGTCCGAAATCGGCTCCATGCTGTAGGTCTGTATGCTCGCTGACCGATGGTATGTGTTAGACTAACATTAAGGCATCATCCCGACCGCAGGGAGTGGGCAACCGAGCATGTCAACTGGAGGAGAAATGAATGGAGCAATATTCTGTTTCCTGACGAGTCCCGTTTTTCTGTGCATCCGGATAATAGGCGTATTTTCATCTGGAGGGACCGTGGCAGTAGGAATAATCCTGCGTTCGTGCACGAAAGTGTCGGATTTGGCGGTGGAGGATTGTTGATGTATGGTGGCATCTCCATTGACGGGCGCACTGCCCTCTACATCATTCGAGATGGAGCTGTGACTGGTCGCCGATATAGGGATGAGATCCTCAGACCTATTGTAGTCCCTTACGCTGCAGCAATCGGAGATAACTTCATTTTAATGGACGATAACTGCAGGCCACATCGTGCAAACCTGGTATAGGATTTCCTTTTCGAGGAAGGAATCGTTCGAATGGAATGGCCAGCGTGTTCTCCAGACATGAATCCAATCGAACGCGTTTGGGGCGCTCTAGGAAGACGAGTTTCTGGCCGCCAACAACCCCCACAAACTCTCCAAGAACTGGAAAGAGCTCTTCTGGAAGAGTGGGGCAGAATACCCCAACTCGTCATTAATAGCCTCATTGAGTCCGTGCCTCAAAGGTGTTCAACGTTGCTGGCCGCCCGTGGAAACCATAACCCCTACTGAAAATGATTTTCTTTGAAGAAAACACCTTTTCTTATTCTTTTTTTCTCATATGCACAAATTGTGTTTTTTTTCCTTTTGTACACAAATGCGCAATAAAATGCATTTTTTTCTGCCAAACATGTGTAATTTATTCTCATATAACCTACTATGTCTGTCAACCATGTATCAATCAGCTAAAAAGTTTCCCAGATACAAAATCCACCTAAAACTGCAATATCCTTTAATTGTTTTGAGCAGTGTATTTAAAAAAAATGTATACATTAAAATTCTTTTGTAAAGAAATTTGATAATATTGAACACATATTGCCGATTCTATGAAAACGCGTTCCAATAGAATTCTATATTTATAAATAGGTGCTTAAGTACAATCGAAAACAAAAAGAGAATCAACCTCCCTATATCTCCTACTAATTCTATAACACACGATAGTAGAAAAGTCTGAATAACATTTGATTAATAATAATGTCTCCTAATTAGTGCTATACTTAAATGTTGGTAGGGTTATCTACATATAGATATTGTAAGAAACTGTCAAATTTTCAATTGTAGCACTTAATTTTGATTTCATATTTGCATTCTTCAATAAATTTTACCTTTAGATACCATAGGCAGGTGGTCGGACAAATAATTTAGGAATTGTGTGTGTTTAAAGCTTTGGAATTCTTACTGTTAAATTAATTTTTAATTGTAGTAAAACAGATCGCAAAGTGGTTAGCTTTTTATGCATACTTTTAAAACTACTTGGCAAAATACTAGAATTAACTAGATTTGATAGCCTAAAATGGACAGCTCAGACGAGGAAACCAGGTCTGTAGAGCACAGTGTCCCTCCCGGTCGTCTTTATTAAGGTCTTAAAAAAGTTACATAATTCAGCCAAAACTGAAACCCCCAGAATCGCGACAATGGGCGGTATTAAAACATAAAATAACATAACAGGGCCGTACCTGCCAGGTGCAAAAGAGCCGAACGCTACAGAGGGCAGGTGGGAAAAAAATAAAAACATACAGGAATCACATAACAAAAGAAAGTAACCAAAACGGAAGCTTCCCGCCGGGGAACAGATCCCCTACGCGACAATGGGCGGATGTATGTGCAAGAATTAACTAGATTGTAATTCAATAAGTTACATTCCAAATAGACACGATACACTTTAAAGAAAAATCCGCGAATTCATAGTAAAACTACTGCAAGCAAATTTGCTAGACTTTTTCCGCTCCATTAGTAGATTTTTCGTTTTGGGAAATAAAAGAAAAAAAATCTGTAATTTTCCATTATAAAGTTGGTATAGCTATTGGTCCTGTGTGCCATCTATCGAACAGTTTAGAAGATCTGTATTTCTTGATGAGGGAAAAAAATACTTACGACATTTGGTGTGGGTGACCGTTGCTCTAGCTATCACGCCATAGAGTCTTCGAATGCATCTAATTTAAAGTCATATATTGGATTCTACATTGTGCTTATATTTTTATAAGGTAGATTGTAATTTTGTTGATGCTGTTATAATTCTTGCAAGTTTAATTATTAAGACTAATTTATTAGTATGGTTTTCTTATAGTTAATGAAAAATTATAATATACTTTGATTAAATACTTTATTAGAGAAATTTTCTTTGCTCAGTGAATTTTTAGAATATGGTTCGGTTAATTTGTTGTTCAAAAAGTTGTTGGTATCAGTACAGTTGCAATTCAATAGCACGATTCAAATCTCAGAAAAGAGCCAGTATTCTTTCTTTGTTTTGTATTCATTTCTGTGGTACAACATGTCAGTTTTATAAGCTTAAAAATAAATTTGCAATAAATAACGGTGTATCTCCGTTATTTCCTTCTATCTTCATCCTTTTCGTTATTTTCAATAAATATCATGAAAATTTCCAAATTTTGTCGGAAAAAGGAACATTTTCTGTGAAATTCAAGAAAAATATATCTGTATAACTCAGATTTTTTTAACAGTGTAAGCTTTCTTAAATTTCTGTATTTTGTATAACTTAGCTATATTTTGATTTAAAACATGAATCAAAGCCTGGACAAAACTATTCTACTTCATATCAACTATGGCATGCGTGCCATTAGGTCCGCCATCTCTAGAAAGATATTTTTAAAAAATATAATAACATATTTAATTGCAAACTTTTATTTCCATATATTTAGCAAGGTTCATATATATCAACGTATTCATGGGATTTTACGTGTTTTATTACAAGAAATTTTGTAAAGGGGCTGTGCAAACATAACGTTATTATTTTACTGGTATGGGGGGTGGGGGGAGTCTGGTGAATGATATCATAAGATATCTTTAGGGGTATGGGGGTTGTCTATTGATATCGATATCATTTTTGATCCAATCAAAATTTTCTTTGACTATTTGTAGCATGCTTTTTGATTCAAAATAGAATGTTATAAATTTTTAGTGTGTTACATATTCTTATGAAAATACAAAGTTTTTATTAAAATCACTAAATTATTAAAAAAAAGTATTTAATTCTAAAATATGAATTACTCTAACGTTAGATATCCTTAGTCTTCTTCATATGTGTATACATATACAGTTACTCTTCGAGAAACCATATGTGAAGTATAATTCAAATGAAAGTTTGTGTTTACTAATAAATTAAAGAGAAAGAATATTGTCACTTGTTTATTGATAAGAATTTCTATTTCACCATCCCCCTATTTCGTACGGGGCAAATGAAACAAGAAATCATTAATATTGAATGCATTATGAAAGAAACAGCTACTATAAAATATTTTTAAAGAATAACAATTTTGTTAAGTTATATCTGATACAATGTGCTATTTTATTGATTTCCCTTCATTCGAATCAATAAAGCATGCGAAAAATAAATGTAACCAGTTTTGTATGTCACTCCAAACAAAAAGATAAAAATTTTTTGGCATTGATAACGATCTCATAGCAGAGGGGGGGGGGGTAATAACCTATGATATCTAAAGGGAGGAAAGGGATCCAAAAGTTGATAACGTTATAATCGCACAGCCCAAAAGAATTACTTTTAACAACTCTGTAAAGTTGGGATATTCATTTATAATCATCCTACATCGAGCTAGATAGATAAAGATATATTTTCCTAAATGGAAAAAAAAACAGCTCTGTTTATTTTTATTTTTGTTTTATGTCCTGTTTACAAAGTACTTTTTACCTTTTATCTGTTAGTGCATTCAGTGTACACTTAACGTAATGGGAAAAAATCCATTTCTATAGAAATATATCTACTAACACTATGATATCTAACGGATATTTACATCTTTGATATCTTGAACATTGAAAGACAGTTGATAGCAACATAAACCGAAGCGGTAAACTGCTGGAGAACGTTGAAGGATAAGTTTCTTCAATGGAGCGTGAAGTTATACTGATATTGAGACGGAAATCGATGTTTTGTTGAAAACAAAGTTGAGTAAAAGGAAACAAGAACATACTATTCATGCTATTAAAACTTTTAGACTATTTCATAAGTACTGAATAATACCAATTAAATTGCATTAAAAATTATATAAAAAAATGATATACAAGATGATTATAAATGAGTGTCCCAACTTTATGAGGCTATTTAAAAAAATCTTGTTGTTAAGGCTCTTTTTAAATGAAAAAAAGCAACTTTATGGCATAAGTTTTAATTTATTTTTGTTCGAAAATGCATCAAACTAGCAGGTGTTTTTGTTCAGAAACTATCTAATCGCAATCATTTCCTCACTTAAGAAAAAAAAAAAAAAAAAATAGATTTTTCAGACAATAGTGTCAAAGCAGCCATTTGACCCGACTTTCCATGCGAATGCAAAAAAAATGCCGTCAACGAGGAGGAAAAAAAGGACATGTCACGAGATCCATAAAGCTTATAACTCAATAGGTAAATTACTGATCAAAAAAGGAGCAGAATAGTTGAGAACAGCCTTAATTGAAAATGGAAATTAACAGCTGAATGTTTTAATTCAACATAGTTATGAGTGTTCAATGTGAGCCGAATCAGAAACACGAACGATATCGTGGCATTATAACTCATCCTATACTTTTTTTTTTTTTTTTGCTATTCCCCGCTAAAACATGGTTTTTGATAATTCACCTCAAAAAAGAAAGAAATATCATGCTGATAATACCGCATGATGAGATACCGCACCGGCTCAATTTCGTTCGTGTTTCTGGAAGAGCCACATTGAACCGTTATAACTGTGTTGAATTTAAACTTTCTGCTGTTTATTTTTTATTTCCGATGAACGTCAATGTTATACTTTTTTTGTTTTCTTCTAATAGCCCTGTAAAGTTGATATATTCATTCATAATCACTTTGTACTTTTTTGATAGGTCTGACATTAATAACAAATTAGATGAGGTCCTTTTAATTCGAATTCCAAAGGGACCTTTAAGGCTGTTTTTAAATAAAAAAAGGCAACTTTATTACATATTTTTAAATTTATTTTTATTCGAAACTAGTAGGTGTTGTTGTTCAACAACTGTGTAATTGCACTAGTTTTCTGATTTTTTTATATATTTTTTTTTTTGGGGGGGGGGTGGGGTGGGAGAGGGAGTAAACACACTAGATTTTCATAGAAAATATTGCCAAAGTAGGCTTTTTGAATGGAATTTCTGCACGAAAGACGAATAACCATCGAAACAGCAGTGAAATACATGTTTTTTAAGTGATCGAAATAGCTTATAACTCAAAAGGTAATTTATTGATCAAAAAAAGGAAAATTCAGTTCGATTCCAAAATCCTTTTCATAATCAGGCTTTTCAATTTTGTATCTTTGCGTTGAAAAATGAATTTGTAAATGTGTCGAAACAGTTTCCGTTTGTTGAGCAGAGCAGTTGAGAATACCCTTATTTGAAAAGGAAAAATAACAGTTGAAAGTTTAACCCTTTAATTGTTTCGGACGTAATATTCCGTTCACTAAGCGCTAGGTTTCACTGCAATGTAAGCAATATTTAAGAGAATATAATTCTATAGATCTTGTCGGACGTTCCTCTCAGTCCGCACAACTTTGAAGAATGTCCGTGGTAGTTATAGCTGCCACCACCGATATTACTAGGTGATATTGGTCACCCACTGTGTGGATTGTGTAAATGAACACTGACGCTGTCAATTAACTGAATTACCAATTTATTTAGAATATATGTACACACTAAATACGCTATTTACAATTATATACAATTACAACTCAGATATAGGTGATCCGGCTCAACATCAAATTAAATACAGTAAAGGTTGGCTGTGTACTCTTCAAATTACACCTTTCACCTCACTCTCAATGCACGTTAGATTCACTTTATCAGAGATCAATCTCGAATCTCCCAACCCAGGTATACTTGGCCTGCACTTCTCGGCCCAGAGCACTAAACACCAGGACGTCTGTGTCCTTTGCTCTCCAGGTACGCACTGCCTATGCTCTCCAACACAGAGCACACCCTCTAGGTACGAAATCCCGGTACGAACTGAACTAATCTGAGACAAGACTTGCTCTTCTCAAATCACTGTCGACCCCAATGTCAACTCCCTTTGGAGCTTATTCATTGGGCACATCCCACATTCCTTTCTTGATTAGTGACATGTTGCTTGTTTGTCATCATCCACATACATCACTGACGGATGAACACGCCTCTCAGTAATCTCCTTTCTCTAGCATACCACCTGCACAGGATTACCTGTCAATTCTCCCGTCCACAAAGAAAGAATGTCACCTTGAAAATTCTAGTACACAGCCACACAATACAAAATATTAAGAGAGAGAAATAGCGGAAATTCTTTTCTTTAGCAGAGGTGGTATCAGAACCTGACAGATCTAATGAATTTTCAATACATTTTAGAATGATTAATGCTCTCAAGGTTTACATTCTTATTTGTAAATAAGTTTTTTTCCTTTTTTTTAATAATGTTGAAAGAATCATATTTTCAGAGCATTTACATCAAAATGCAGAGAAAACAACTTTACAATTTTACCCATTTGCAAAACGCTCAGAGGGTTAAATTCAACACAGTTATGAATGTTCAGTGCTATTCCCCTTCAGAAACATGAACGATATCGTAGCAGTATACGGTAACACTTCCCATACTTTTTTTAGCATGTCCAGTGTAACTCTGAGATACGTGTCCTAAGCTCGTCAATGACAATTGGTAGTTTTTAAGTAAACATGTGATCTTTCATATTTATCTGCAAAAGAGTTAAAAAAAAAAAAATCATTCTGAGAAAAACGTGGGATGACCGCCTCTATTTCATTCGTGTTTCTAGAGGGGCTTACATTGAACACTTATAATTGTTTTGAATTTGCACTTTCCACTGTTACTGTTTATTACCGTTGAACAACAAGATTGTACTTGTTTTTTTTTTCTTTTAATAGCGCAGTAAATTTGGTATATTCATCTATAATCACCATGTACGTTTTTGGTTGTCTGATGTTAATAACAAACTGAATGTGTTCTTTTTAGTTCGAATTCAAAAGGGGCATTCAATGGCATGAAAATGCAAAATTAGAAAATGAAAAAAAAAAAAAAAAAAAAAGAATTTTCATCAGTAGTAGAAGAATATGAACACAGTTATTTGAAAGTGTTTATGAATTCGGTTCGTCTTTCCGTCATTCTGTCTGTTTGCTTGTGCTCACACTCGTGTAAATATACACGGATTTCCATATGATTACTAATTTAAAATTTTCGAGATAAGGGCAGACGATATGCGTCAAATACAAATATTTAAGTATGTATTGGTCGAATATATATATTTGATTTTTTAATGTCTGCAGACCATAATTTGTGGCAACAAATTCAATTTAGCTATCGTGGAATAAATTATGAAAGAAGAGAAAATGGAGTAAACGCGAGAACATTATGAAGATATGATTTTTTTGCGATTTTAAAGTGTGATTAAATAAAAAAGAATGCTTTTAATGTCTATAATTAACATATTAAAATGAAGATCCATCTCTTGCCTCTGTGTTTCGATAGTTTACAGAATTTAGAAGCGGTTGAAATTCTCTTTCTGATGAAAAACACATAGTAAGACAGTACTCAACTGTACTGTAGTCCCAGAAAATGGGTTGGTATAATAAATATGTTAATTGATTATAATGGCTGCTCCTTCCATATGATACAGAGGGCACTTGAAATTAAATTCGTAGTTATGTATAAAATTATTCATGAAGCAAAAATATTTTGTCGTTGGGTCCCTCATAATTTAACAGAACAACAAAAAGCGGAACGTATCAGAAAGAAATAACGTAAAGAAATCCTAAAATCACATAATAAAATGTTGGCCACTACATTTTTTCTAAATCATAAGTTATGATGAAACGAGCATGTCTTTTCTTAATGTTCCATCACTTTAAGAAAGTAAAGTATGACTCTTTGAAGATGATCCCAAACCAACAACGGCAAAAATACAATGAACAATGAAAAAAGTAATGCATGTTGTGTTCTGCACAACAGGTCTGGTCACAGACATTAAACTAACAAATAAACCCCTAAATATCTTTCACAAGTACTTGAATTTATGAAAATTAGTGGACTCGTACTTCAGCGTGATAATGCATTTTCCCATCATTCAATAAAAATTACAATAGAATACCTCGAGCAAAAAGGGGGGAAAAAACACCCAATTGATAGAACATTTACTCTAGCCTCCTGATCTTGAACTATGTACGTTTTGGCTATTTTTGAATTTTAAAAAAATATCTGGGCGTTGATTTCATTCCGTATTTGATATTGATAAGTACATAAAAGAATACTTTTCATCTGTTCCCAAGAAATGAATGGCTTAAATCATTGAATCTTTGGAAAATTTGACTACAAAAATGCATTATCTTGACGGAAACTATTATGAACACTCCTAAGATTTTGTAAATCTAAGGGAAGACAAGATTGGGTGTAATCCTACGGAAAATGTGTGAGCTTTAAAACCAGTTTTCTCGGAACTTATCCTACTGATTTTGATGAAATTTGGAATCCATATTCAATGGATAATGTTCAACGTTTATGGCAGACCGTTGTTTTCGGTTAAAAATTTTTATTTTAGAATAATGGCAATTTTTCATAAATTTTCTATTTTTCAGAATTTTTTTTCTGAACCAATTATTATTATTTTTTAAATTGCCAATTTCATGTGATTATATATATATATATTCTACGGCTAATTTTTTTTTAATCGAAATAGTTCAAATACTTTAGGAGTTAATAAAAATTTAAGCGCAAAAGCACAATGTTTTGGAAAGTTAAAAAACGTAGATTTTTAACTTCTGTGAAGTTCTTTAAATTGACGGTACTCAGAGTGTTTTGTAGTGCGATGTAATTGCGAGAATGGCGCCGACGAAGGGACGAAGGATTCCAAAAAAAAAAAAAAAAAAAAAAAAACCAATTTAGTTTTAAAAGTCACCGCCAGAGGAACATGTGGCGCATGATTCGAAAAAGAGAGTTTTAAAAAAAATACTGAAATAAAATTACGGTTTATTTAGCACATCGAACTCATGTTCGATGTGGCCACCGTTTTTGTGGACCACATATTGCATTCTGTGCACAGCATTTATATCAGCAGACGTGTCTGCTGGAATCTCCCGTACAGTTCGCGATATGTTATCCTTCAACGTAGCCAGGTCCTGGACACCAGGTGCTGGAAATTTTAGTCAACATTTAATTAAAAATTAATGTACAATGTTAAAAAAATTATAAAACTAATAAAAAAAAATCACAAAAGTCAAAAGTAATGGAATTATTGATAACGAAAATTCTATTTACATTTGCATGATCAACATCGTAATAAACTTTGTTTAGAAAAATGGAAGAGGGAATATACATTGTATTAATTTCTTACAACAATTCGGAAAAAAAATTGAAGTCGATGGTTCTAGCCTCTTTTGGAATGATGCCAGACTTGAGAAAGCGGGTCGCCAGGAAAGTTTAGGTAAATATAAACGTATTACATGCATTAATTTTGTATTTGGTGTGTTTATTACAATTCAAAGAGGAAAAAAGCTATCTGATGATGAACAAATTACAATATTAACTTTAAATGAAGCTGAAATGTCTGGTTCTAATATTGCAAGAAAAATAGTAAGGTCCAAAACTGCAGTAAACAGTTTTCTAAGACACCCCAAAGATTACGGCAATAAAGAGCTTACAGGAAGATCGAAAGTTTTAATTGTTTGCCAATCAAGACAAATACGGAAGCTAGGTAGTGGGCAAAAAAAGGTCGTCTGTCCAAATTCAAGAACAGTACAATTACCATGTACCGGGTGTCCAGTAAATGACTGACCCATTTTTAAAATTAAATAACAAAAAAAAAAACGGTTTGAGATAAAAATGCTTGGTTTGCAGCATTGTTATTAGAAAATCAACAAATTTTAAAGTACGCACTTCCTTAAAACAGTTCGAATTTCGGCCAAAAGATGGCGTTGGCGGCATCATGCTGCAGAAATAGAGTCTCTTTTCTTCTTTTCAAGCTCATGATCTTTCCGGCTCATTTTCCAGAGTCGAATCTGAGTCGAAGTGTTGAATCGACTCTCCACTCAAGTGCAGAAATAGGGTTTCTTGGTTGGAACGAGATTTAAAATAACATTTAAGATTGAACTATGTCTATTGTATTAACCTCCTCAGACAAATATCACGGGGAACTACAAAAACTAGTTTAAAATCACTGTAAAACATCACCAAAGGTGTATCAATCTATAAATAAATACTTATGACATGCAAACATTTATTGAAAAACCTAAAAATAGTTTTAACAATTCTAGAAATATTTGTATTAATTTAAAGGATGTTCTTTAATGTTTCAAAATTCTCTTCGGAATATGTTGTTTTAATCGCTTAATTGATTCTGTTTTTTATGTACAGTAAAATGAAAATATGGGATAAACGCCAGTTTTCTTAAGCTAAAAAAATCGTCAGATTTAATTTAAATGTTTCTTCTACTAAATTGTATGAAATTGCATTTAAAAATTTTAGTAGAGTCAGAAAGCTTTAAGTGATGGAAGAAGAAAACTATTATTGCTAGTACGTTGTAGGTTCAAATCAGTTAAATGTTTAAAACAATGGTATGCAAATAGTGTTCCCAAGTACCCTGCCTATGAAAAACGGGTCAATTACTTATAAATCAGCACATTGATTTTTTAAATCTTACAATAAAGGAATCCATCTGAAACAAATCATGTCTTAAACATAAAAAATTATTGATCCTGAAGAAGAAAGAAACATGCAAAATTACCTGCTAAGAGAAAAACCTGCCTAAAATAAAATATTATTATTTTTTCCGAAAACTGAATTTATCCCTACTTTATATTCCTATTTTGTCATTTAATGTATCTAAAAATTTTATTAAGCAAGCCATGAGAGATTTTAAGATGTTTTTTGCACACACCTCCCTCCCCCACCCAGGATAGCAAACGTATTTATGCTGAAATGGAAGGATGTTTAAAAAGAAAAAAAAGTACCTGTTTTTATATCCTTATAACTCCTTTTCAAAATTTCATTACAAAAAGCATCATAGTTCGTGAAATATATTTTTGTCCTCCCCCCCCCCGTATTTAAATTATTCTATATGAGGAAAAGAACGAGAAAAATACATTCCGAAAATATCTCCTGCATCTGATTTGAAATAAGGAATATTATTAAAAATATGATTTGTTATCTTTATTTAAAAATATGTATGAAAAATGCGAATGTTCAATTTATTTTGTAATATTTTCATATATAAAATTGAACAAAAATAAGTAGACATTCAGTTATATCTAAAATATCTATGGCCCCACCAGTGGGCGATAGGTTCTGACGTTTCAACTGGTAGACGGCAGGTGCTGGGTTCGAACCCAATCGCGTCCGTCGGCCTAACTGTTCGGAGTTTTTCGTGGGGTTTTTTTTTCGAACATTGGATTTCCGTGTATAAATACGGATTAGGTTCCCTTAGAAAGACCCCCACGGAGGGTATCCCACCCTTTTCGGGCCTATAATCCACGTGTAGCTAATCGGTCAACATAAAATAAACCAAAACAAACTAAAATATCTATAGACAATTTCATTGTAAAACATTTTTATGGAAACTTTTTACTGAAATAAAGTTTCGTTTCTTTTACTTCTAGTTTTATTAATATTACATGAGACAAAAGCTGTTGAAAACGTTTCAGAAGCCTACGCAGTATCCACTGTCCCGATCCTTTCTTTCATTTATACTATCTCCCATTTCTACATTTTTTTTTCTTTTGGATTCGATGAGTTGAAATACGAATCGGCTTTAAAAGCCTACACTGTAAAAATATTGACGCTTTTGCAGCATCGTCACACCATTGCTTTTTTAGAAAACGATTATTTCACCCAATTATGGAGCATTCTCATGGATCAAAAGAGATATAGTCTATAAAAGCGGGGGAGTGACATGCAGCAAAAGATTCAATTTTTTCACTGCGTAGATTACAACTTTTGAAGCTATATTTGTGTAGTGTAATACCGAATATCCGTAAAAAAAGCAATAAACATTAAATTGATGCTCTTAGCATAATTTGCCATGAAATTGTCTGTAGATATTTTAGTTTGTTTTGGTTTATTTTATGTTGGCCGATTATCTACACGTGGAATATAGGCCCGAAAATAGTGGGATACCCTCCGTGGGGGTCTTTCTAAGGGAACCTAACCCGTATTTACACAAGGAAATCTAATGTTCGAAAAAACCCGACAGAAAACTCCGAACGGTTAGCCCGACGCACACGATTGGGTTCGAACAAAACACCTGCTGTCTACCAGTTGAAACGTCAAAACCTATCGCCTACTGGTGGGGCCATAGATATTTTAGATATAACTGAATGTCTACTTATTTTTGTTCAATTTTATAAATGAAAATATTACAAAATAAATTGAACATTCGCATTTTTCATACATATTTTTTAAAAAAGATAACAAATCATATTTTTAATAATATTCCTTATTTCAAATCAGATACAGGAGATATTTTTAGAATGTTTTTTTTTTCTTGCTCTTTTCCTCATACAGAATAATTTAAATAGGGGGGGGGGGTGAGAACGAAAATGTATTTCAGGATCTATGATGCTTTTTGTAATGAAGTTTTGAAAAGAAGTGACTATAAGGATATAAAAACAGGTACTTTTTTTTCTTTTTAAACATCCTTCCATTTTAGCATAAATACGTTTGCTAACCTGGGTGGGGGGAGGGAGGTGTGTGCAAAAGACATCTTAAAATCTCTCATGGCTTTTGTAATAAAATTTTTAGATACGTTAAATGACAAAATATGAATATAAAGTAGGGATGAATTCGGTTTTTGGAAAAAATAATAATATATTATTTTAGGCAGGTTTTTGTCTTAGCAGGTAATTTTGCCATGTTTCTTTCTACTTCAGGATCAATACTTTTTTTATGTTTAAGACATGATTTGTTTCAGATGGATTCCTTTATTGTAAGATTTAAAAAAATCAATGTGCCGATTTATAAGTAATTGACCCGTTTTGTCATAGACATAGGGGACTTGGGAACGCTATTTGCATACCATCGTTTGAAACATTTAACTGATTTGCCTCTACAACGTACTAGCAATAATAGTTTTCTTCTTCCATTACTTAAAGCTTAATGACACTACTAAAAATTTTAAATGCAGTAGAAGAAACATTTAAATTAAATCTGACGATTATTTTAGCTTAAGAAAACTGGCGTTTATCCCATATTTATTTACTGTACATAAAAAAGAGAATCAGTTAAGCGATTAAAACAACATATTCCGAAGAGAATTTTGAAACATTAAAGAACATCTTTTAAATTAATTCAAATGTTTCTAGAATTGTTAAAATTATTTTTAGGTTTTTCAATAAATGTTTGCATGTCATAAGTATTTATTTATAGATTGATACACCTTTGGTGATGTTTTACAGTGATTTTAAACTAGTTTTTGTAGTTCCCTGTGATATTTGTCTGAGGAGGTTAATACAATAGACATCGTTCAATCTTAAATGTTATTTTAAATCTCGTTCCAACCAAGAAACCCTATTTCTGCAGTTGAGTGGAGAGTCGATTCAACACTTCGACTCAGATTCGACTCTGGAAAATGAGCCGGAAAGATCATGAGCTTGAAAAGAAGAAAAGAGATTCTATTTCTGCAGCCTGATGCCGCCAGCGCCATCTTTTGGCCGAAATTCGAACTATTTTAAGGAAGTGCATACTTTAAAATTTGTTGATTTTCTAATAACAATACTGCAAACCGCGCATTTTTATCTCAAACCGTTTTTTTGTTATTTAATTTTAAAATGGGTCAGTCATTTACTGGACACCCGGTATAAACCGAATGGTAAGAAATGTTTTAAGTAACGATCCCATTATTCATTGTTAAAAATTTAAATGAAAATCTTCTCTTTATAAGCACCACAATAATGCTCGCTTAGAGTTTGCACGAAAACATTTAACCGAAGGCATTAATTGGAGAGATGTTTTCTTTTCCGATGAAAAGAAATTTAATTTCGATGGACCCGATGATTATAAATTCTTTTGGCATGATTTACAACAGGAACTTCTTATTTTTTCAAAACGTCAATTTGAAGGTGGCTTGGTAATGATTTGAGGTGCATTTGTTACCTGTGAAACCAGTTCAAATTTTTTCATGATAACAAAATAATTTCAGATGTGTATCAAGATATATTTGGAGATTTGTTACCCATTTCTCCTCTTGTAACTTCAGGAGACTGGACATTCCAGCAGGACAACGCTTCCGTTCATGTTTCGAAGCCAACTAAATCTTGGGTGGTAGCTAATCAGGAGAAATGCCTTTAATGGCTAACTCATAGCCCCTATCTGAATGTAAAAGAAAATCTTTGGGGAATTATAGCCCGAAATGTTAACAAAATGGACGGCAATAAAATTCAAAGTTAGGTTTGATGAATGCTATTAAAAATTGCTAAAACAATATTGATGCAAGAACTTTGCGCTATGATAGTTTCTTTGAACAAGAGGCCAGTCAAAGTCATCGAGAAAAAGGATCTCACATCGATTATTGATGAAATACATGTATCGACTTTATAATTGTTTCTAACTTTCTTTAAACGGGAAATTTTCTTTAGTCTATTAACCTTTTATTAATATAATCATTAATGAATTTATTTTTTCTTTACTTTCTTGTAGCATATAATATATATGTATGAAATTTCAAAAATGTTCCACCTTCATTTTTTAATTATATCATATTTTCAAGTGGCTTCATAATTTTTAAACATAATGGCTTCAATTTCTTTCTATTTTATTTTTACTCTTTATTAAGCTAATTCAGAAAATGTTAAAGCTGCAGGCTGAATGACAACATATTAAAAACAAATCGACGTTCGTTATATTCAAAATCTATTTCGATTCGGATTACATTTGATTTGACCCGAACCCGGAAACATTATTTGAAGACAACTCGCAATGTAACCGGATTTCGCAGAAATTTGTTTCATCAAGTATCAACATTTATACACAACTAAAATAAGAAAATTTAAACACTTCTTTTAAATGCATTATGTCTGAAACTTCATTTTTATAGTAGTTAATGAACTATTTGAATTGAATTAATTTTTTGGAATTTCATAAGAAAGTTTTTAATTATTTAAAAAAATACTTGAAAACGAAACTAAATTGTACGCACAAATTCACGAATAAAGTTTAACTATCACACACACAAAAAAGGAAAAAATCATTTGATATTATTTAAACTTTTATAATTTTAGTCATATTTTTATTGAAGTGTATTATTACAACTAAGTAAATACCATCTTATCTGAGTTTTTCGAACATTTAATAATATTTTTAATTTTCTCAATTATATTATAGTTTATATATTGTAGTTCATACCAATAAGCTGAACACAAATGACTAAATTATTATGAATTTCTTAGAAAAGAAAAGAAGAAGAAGAAAAAGAAAGAAAAATCAAGCATGCAGCATAGATTACGAAACATTTTTCGAAAAAAAAAAAATTGATATTATTTAAACTTTTATCTTTTTAGTAATATTTTTAGTGAACTTTATTATTACAACTAAGTAAATACCATCTTATCTGAGTTTTTCAAACATTTAATAAGTTTTTTAATTTTTTCAATTATATTATAATTTATATATTATAGTTTATACTAATCAAGAGAACACAAAAGACTAAATTATTTTGAATTTCTTTTGTTTTTCTCTATTAAAAAAAAAAGAAAAAAGAAAAGAAGAAGAAGAAGAAAAAGAAAGAAAAATCAAGCGTGCAGCATAGATTATGAAACATTTTCCGACACATTCAGAATACTATAACAAAACTTCACAGTTTAGTAAGATGAAAGATAACGACTATAAGATGGTAGATAACCAACAAGAGAATCAACGGCTTGGACATTTTTCACTCTGTTGGCTGAACGGTTAATTAGTAATCTGATAAATTATCTACTGAATATTCAACAATTTTGAGTATAGTTGCACTGCTAAAAATTGATTGAAACTATGCACCGCGTTCACCGATGCTGGTTTTATTTATGTCTTACGTTTCGCCGCACTATTGTGTGCTTACGAAGGCTATTCCATCTTGTGCTGCAGTTCCAGTCTTACCAACATATGTGTACCAACCATATAAGTATCAACATATTGATGTTGTTTGTAAAACAACGGGAAAACGAATGCTATTAAATAATAACAAAAATACCTACTAGTTTCTGGCTTTCCGAACAAAAATAAATTAAAACTTATGTCATAAAGTTACCCTTTTGGATTTAAGAACAGCTTAATCTGGTCTCTGTATTCGAAAAATCGATTTTTCGGATTCCAACCATTCTCAAGTACACATTTTCAGCTCCATGATTGAGTTTGTGCATACAATTGTAATAAAATAATGTTAATTTTCATATTAATGTTAACGATGTTAGTTTTGTATGTTTGTTTGTTAAACATATTTTCTGACTATCAAAATAATTACCTAAGAATTAATAATATCCAAAAAAGCGTAATTTCGATTTGAGAAAATTGATTATTGGACTGTAAAAGCTACAATAAACGTTTTCGAAAATGACGGGCAACTAAAAGTTATTTTTATGAATTCTTTCTTAAATTTCAAAAATAAATAGTTATCTGGGGTTTTCAAAGATAAAGGAACCACATCTCGGAATTTATCGGTGACTCGGAAAAGGATATTGTATATTTTCGTTCTTGATTTTGCTTACATTTTTGAAGATTAAGAAACATCTGTCTTTTTTTACAGTGTAAGCATGTAAAATTTGCGACAGTTAAAACCTTTTTTTTTAGATTTTTGTAAAAAAAAAATAAATAAATAAATAAAAAATAAAAAAAAAAATCGTCGCAGTGGCGCAATCTTTGTTGAATTTTTATTACGTAATTCCAAAGATCAAAACAATATTGATCTTTGGTTGACGATGTTCCTGCCATCGCGTTTATAAGATTAAGATGAATTAGTTTTGGGTTTTTTCATAGGTAAAATTCGACTAGCCATCAATTTTTTTATGAAGTCGTAGGCAGAAACATGTCCTTAGATTTTTCTTAGGCATTCCTTAAATATTTCTCGTTTACTTGAATCCTAAAATAACATACCTTAAAAATTTGATGAAAAATCTTAATAAAATTAGTATTTTTTAAATGTATCAGATTTCTTTTTAAATCTATAATAATGAAAATAGATGCCTGTGTGCTGTTTTCTCAACACACCGCTCTGGAAAGAGCGACAAGGTTTGATAGGAAGGTCCTATACAAATAAAATTAAGCACCAAAAATTTTTATTTAGTATATTTTCTTTTTGGGTACATTCGTATTTACGCAAATACATAACACCTATACTCATTGTTCAGTTCATCGGTCCGTCTGTCCGCGTATAACAAAGAAAAACTATTCAACTGAATCATTTGAAATTTAAAATATATAATTGTTACATAATTTTGTCGTGTTATTTCAAATTTTATGAAAAACGGATGAATAGTTTTATAACAGGAACAATAAAAAAATATTCCGTTATATTCCGCTAGTGTAAAAAATAGTTTCAAGTGCATTCTAATGATCTTACACTCTTTAGAACATAATAAAACTGACATGTATCTATGATGTATATACTAAAATATACATTCTGTTCAATATGTGGTGCAAAAAATATTTGTTATTGATTCAAAGGGAAACACAAAAGTATTCCATTATCTAATGGTTTAGGGGGAAACATCGTTTGGGACGCGTTTTAATTACTTTAATATATTCCACATTTTATGAAATTGACATATATTGCTGAGGATATAATTGACAAGTTACTTCCTGTATAATAAAAAAGTAGGTAGAACTTACAGGGCAAACAAAAGATTCCGGATATTATATTGTATCCAAAGTACACTGTTAAAAATAAATCTGTGATTTCACGGTGAAACTACTGGCAGCAAAGTAGCCGAACTTTTACCGTTCCGTTAGTAGATTTTCTGTTTTGGGGAATAAAAGAAGGGAAAACTCCGTTTGAAGAAGCAGTAACTTTCTGTTACAAGGTTTGATTTTTAATGATAATAATTTAATGTAATTTTTGAAAGTAATGAATCGATTATTCGTCAAAGAATTCGAAATTTCCGAATGATTTTAAGCTACTATATTATTTTATTTTCTTTCTTTATTTTTTGTTAATTTACCTCAAGCCGTCCCGAGGATCAAACTCGATACCTTTTGATAGCGGAATAAACCCTTAATGACTGAGCCAAAGCTACTGATGCCGGCTTGTACAAAGTATGTCTTTTATGAGTTAGTTGGAAAATCAGTCGTGCTTTTTAAAGATTTCTTTTCAAATATATTCGTTAGCATAATTGTAAACGGTTTATTTTATTTTATTTTAGACTAATGTATAATATTTATTATTTTTTAAAATCACTTTTAATTTTTTTTACCTAGTTTAAATTTAAAAAAATATATCGCTGTTTAAAATCACTATATTTTTTAATGAACGAATGAATTAAAAAAAAATTATTCATTTTTTACAAAAATAATGTTATAAACAATTTTTTGAAATTGTCGTACACTGTTTATTTATTTATTTATTGGCTAATTAGTTAAAAGATTTTTTAATAAGAAATAAGAGAAAAATAAACAGAAAAAAATGTAATTTAAAAGGGATTTTTTATGTTTTCATAACTTCATGGCGCCCGCCAGTTGGATTCGATCCCACAATCTGAGCTCGTAGGCAATTAGTATGTATGTATGTCGGCCAATTATCTACACTGTGGGGTATAGGCCCTAAGTTGTGGGGTGCCCTCCGTGGGGGTCTTTCTAAGGGAACCTAACCCGTATTTACGCAAGGTTCGAAGAAAACCACGGAAAACTCCGAACGGTTAGGCCGACGATCGCGATTGGGTTCGAACCCAGCGCCTACCGTGTACCAGTTTGAGGTCTGAACCTCTCGGCCACTGGTGGGGCCATTCGTAGACAATTAGAGGTGTGGTGCCTTGAGCACTCGGCCACGGAAACCCCCACATAATGTCTCCGTTTTTTGTTTCTATTTCCATCCGTTTCGTTATTTTCAGGAAATATGTTACAGTTTTCTGATTTTTAACGGAAAATGCCCTTTTGTTGTGAAAAGGGACTTTTTCTGCGAAATTCAGGAAAAAAATATTCGTATATTTCAGAATTTTTTTAAACAGTGCACTGTATTCTATTACACCAAGATATGAATCTTTTTAAAACTTCGTTATAGTACGAACTCACATCATTTGCTACGTGTGACGTGCTATTTCCTATTTGTTGATTTTGCATGAAATTTATGGCGATTTTTCGCTTTTTACGGCTGTTCTTCCACATAAAACAAATAAACATAGATTTTAATCTTTTTAACTCAATAATAATAAATATTATAAATTTAGAAACAACATTAAAAATGACAGAATATGCTAACTTTGAGTAGACTAGTTTCGCTAGCTTTTTGCACACCGTCCTCAATTCAATTAATAATGGAAACTTGCTCAATTATATTGAGTAAAATTGTTGTCCGCGCTTTAACAAAGTTTATTCGGAATTCAATTAGCAATTTTTTAATTTTTCACAAATATTTAATGCAATTTTTAGCATTCCATGTTAATTTTAAAAGGAATCCGGTTTTCATATTTAACCCAAATTTAAAAAAAATTGATCCTCTGGAATTTTTGAATTGTTCGTTTATATTGACCGCTCTTTACACAGTGGTCTAATTGGAGCACACAAACATCTATTTTTATTATTATAGATTTAAAATACAAAAATTTTCCATCCCATTTTTAAGTTTTTTTTTCTTTTTTTGAGTTTTGAGTTTTGTGGTAATTTTGTCGCGCTTAAAAGTAATGTAATTTCAATCTTCTAGCTCATAATAGTAAATTTTGTCCTCTGCGATTTTTGAGTTTGTAAACTTTTTATGCGTTTTTCAGCAGCTTTTTTCACATTTTAAGAAAAGTATTTTGACACTCGTAAAAGGATTCCGGTTTCAATCTGTTAGCCCAATATAGTAAATCTTGTCTTCTATGATAATTGAATTTTTCTTGAAATTTTTATTAAATTTTTGGCATTTTCTCGTGTTTTTGGGGAACAATTTTTTTTTTAGTTTTTTTTTTCTTAAAATGGTAAATCCTGTAAATTGTGCTGTATATAATCCTGTAAAATCCTGTAATGGTAAATCCTGTAATCCTCCTGTAAATTTCTACCTTCCGTGATAAATTTGAAGTTATTAGAATGGTAAATCAGTTCGTATATCAAAGTGAACGACAATGATGGAAATTTCAATCTAATCTAGCTTGACCACAACTCGTCTTTGAGGTAACAATATTATGCTTAAACGAAAAAAAAAAAAAAAAGTGAAAATGATCTTTGTATGCTGCCAAAGACTTTGGATCGTTTAACAAAAGGCAATTTAAAAATATCTTTGTTTAAAAAATGGGAAATTGCAATTATCCAAGGTTCATTTGATTCGATACGAATCGAAATTAGCCCGCACAAGTATACTCTGCCAAAGATAGTGGTCCCAAGTACCCGGGGCTTGAAGAAAAACAAAATTACAGGTAGAATGGCGCTGCACGTCATGTAATTTCTTTACTTCAACTTTCACTTTTAGGATTTTGTAAACAGAAGGAAGGCAACGATATGTTGCTTTGATTAGAATGATTTTATTATGATAAAAGATGTGACTGTTATTATCAAAAAACGATATGAAAGTGGAACATCGTGTCTCCCAATAATTTAAAGTTTGTAAATATGTATATATGACTGTAAATATTTATTTTAACTCATTAAATGTTTAGTTACGGGGACGAGGGACCTTTAAAAATATTTTTTCTATTTTTAAAATTGCGCTTTAAATATTATTCAAAAGTACATTATATGCATTATAACATACATTTATCACAAAAAATATGTAAAAAAAAATTTTTTTTTTGAAAAAAATAGGGAAATTTGTGTAATATTTTAGATTTAACGAGAACTTTTCAAAATGTCCCATGCGCATGCCATATCAATGAAAATCTCCAATATTATGTATAGAAGTTTAATTTACACATATAAATAAAACTGTGCATGGAATTTCACATATCTGAATATAAAGCTAAAAAAGGAAAATATTTCTTATTTTTTCTGAAATTTTGAGCATTTTGAAACTATTTTTACAATAAACTACCTATAACTTTTACAATTATTTTTATTTTCAAAAAACAATGCACAGTTTTATGATATATACTGAGCTGAATAACTATAAAAAATTTCAAAGCATTCAGAGAAAAAATAATGCGCATGGAGCATTTTGAAAAGTTCTTGTTAAATCTAAAATATTACAAAAATTTCAATATTTTTGTCCAAAAAAATTTTTTTTTACATTTTTTGTGATAAATATGTGCTATATTACATAGAATGTACCCTTGAATAATATTCAAAGTACAATTTTAAAAATATTAAAAAACATAATTTTGAAGGTCCCTTGTCCCCTTAAAGAAACGTTCGAACCGAAGGTTTGTTATTCGAAAGGATTCGGCGAAGGATTTCGATTTGACTTTGATACGCACTTTTCTTCTTGTTGATTTATTCTCCAGATTACATAATTTATTTTAGAATTTTTTTAATAGATTATTTATGATTTACATATTAGAAGTAAGATTCATTTGACCTTGATTCCTTTGAGTAACCTTTTTGATGAATTATTTTTTCTTTAATTCCATGTTCATATGGAAAAAGCGAAACAGCGAAAGAAAAGTATTCTTAGGAAAGAGATTTATTTGGAAAAACCGACTAAGCATTGCAAACGAAGACTCCGCTAGTAAATGATAAAATAAGAAAATATTGTATAAAATTAGTTACAAATCATATCGAATATAAGTACGTAAAAAATATATGTTAATGGCAAATCTATAGGATATCACAGTAAAAGATATTTTATTACGCGTAAAAACATATTTTAAGACAGCATAAAAATAAATCTTGAAAGTTTTGTGGCTTTTCGAAAAGAGACGATGGAATAATGTGTTTTTTAAGAAAAAGATTCTTGTATCCATTACTATGTAACAGAGAGTTTACCTCAAACTGATCAAAAACTCGAGTTTTGTTTATAAATACTAAATGAAAGCTTATTTAATTGTGAATATTTTGACACCTAAATTTTTGTGCATACGGCAATTATGGCGAAATATTGCAAATCTTGTTAATACAACCAGCATAATTACCCAAACAAATGAAAATTTTAAGCTTTTTCTTCCCATTCATATTATCGCCACTTTCCTGTTTTCAAAATGCAAAAGTTTTTTTTTTTTTCTTTTTTTGCGTGTGTGTGTGTGTGTGTGTGTTAGAGAAATGTTTAAAATTGTATGTATACGTTCTTTACTATATAATGATAAATCAGTGCATGGGATGAGCCTTCAGGTTTTTTGTTGTTTTTTAAAATAAAAATATATGAAGATGTGTTATGTTTAATCGTTTTATATTAAAAATTAGATTAGATGTCATGTCACATCCATCTTAAATTCCATGTACAATCTTGTGTGATACACATTTTAAAATGAAAATAATCGTAATAATAATAATTCCACAAAAATATTACTATTTAAAAAATATATAAAAAATTTCAAAAAATTCATTTTTTTCTTTTTTTAAAACTTAACTACATGTATGTTTTTTTTTTTTTTTTTTTTCAAAATGTACTTTTAATTAATCATTGAAATACAACTAGTTCACCATTTGAAGCATATTTAAGAAAAGAAAATCGTTGAAAAAGTAAACTGTCCCCTTAACACAAAATAAATAAATAAATAAATAATAAATTTACAAATTACAACACCCATATGAAAAATGATTTTTTCAAAGACTAAAATTTAAGACTTATAGATAGATTTTATATTAAAATAATTTATATATTTTCCTCACTTTTTTGTAAAACAATACATGTTTCTTTTATAGTTAAAGTTTAAAAAAAAAAGGTGAAATATCTCGAAGAGATTATCATTTATACAGTCATTTTCCTCTTAAAGAATTAATTAATTTTATAAAAAACAAAATAAAGAGGTGATAGTGTTTCTTCCTTTCTGAATTCATTCAATTTATTATACTGTTACATAAGCCTTATCAATAGAATAAAGAACAAATGTATCTGTGCGTAATAACAACACTTTCAAATTTTAAATGAAATTGTAGTTTTACAATTTTCGGTAACGTAAACTTTTAAACGTCTAGATACCACGCATTTTCAATTTTTACACCGTCGACGCATAGGGAAACAAATGTTCTTTTAAATGCAATTTATTTGCTGTGTCTCATTCTGTTTTTGAGTTATTATTATTATTATTATTATTATTATTATTATTATTATTATTATTATTATTATTATTTAGTTTTTAACACTTTTTTAGGTGCGTTCGTAATTATGTAAATACGTAGCACCTATTGTTGTCGCTCAGTCCGTCCGTCTGTCTGTCCGCCTGTCTGTCTTCTGTCCGTCTGTCTGTCCGTCCACATATAACAACGCAAAAACTATCCAACCGAATCGTTTGAAATTTAAAATATATAAATATTACATAATTTTGTCGAGTCATTTCAAATTTTATGAAAATCGGATGGATAGATCAATTACAGGGACAATCAAAAGGATTCCGTTAGATTACGTCAATGGGGCAAAAGTTTCACATGCATTTTAATCGTTTGAAATTTAAAACGTATATTTATTACATAATTTTGTCGAGTCATTTCAAATGTTATGAAAATCGGATGCATAGATCAGTTACAGGGACAATCAAAAGTATTCCGTTACATTACAATATCAATGGGAAAAAAAGTTTCAAATGCATTTTAATCGTTTGAAATTTAAAACGTTTAATCATTACATAATTTTGTCGAGTCATTTCAAATGTTATGAAAATCGGATGCATAGATCAATTACAGGGACAATCAAAAGTATTCCGTTACATTACGATCAATGAGAAAATTTTTTTCAAATGCATTTTAATGGTGTTACACTCATTTGAACACATTATTATTGACATGAATCTATGATGTATGTACTAAAATCTACATTCTGCACAATCTGGGACGCAGAGAATATTTATTATTAAATTACAGGGCCACACAAATGTATTCCACTAAATAATGTTATACGGGGAAACGTTGTTTGGGGTGTGTTTTAATTATATTAACCTACTTCACATTTTATGAATAAGATATACGTTAATGAAGTATAATAAAAATTACTCCCTGCATATTTACAGGAACACAAAGATTTCGACCACTATACTGTATCCAAAGTACGCTCTACTATATCAGCAAGATCTGAATATTTTAAAACTTATAGTACGAACGCACCTCATTTGCTACGCTTCACGTGCAATTTCCAACTTGTTGTTATTGTGGCAACAGAAGTATTCCAAAAATGCGGATATCATAAGGATTCAGATATGTCTCATATCTTACTCTCGACTGAAAACAACAACCATTTTCCAAATTGTTTTTTTAAAAAAAAGTAAAAGGAAAATCATTGATTTAATTCACTAACTATTAAATATGTATATAAGTAGTAATCCGTGAAAATGTGAGTGAATAATGCCATACTCTGTGAAAAGTGCAGATATTTAAAATATTGACTAAAATTGAGACTTGACCATGTATACTCATTTTCGGATGCATTTTCAACACTAATTTATTATTTTTTTCCTTGTAAAATAAAAATTAGAACATTACTTTTGAAATAAAATTGGCATTAATTTTAACATTAATAATATCTTATAAAATGTAAAAAAAGAAAATATAAAATAAAACAAAATAAATAATTTTAAACAATTTAAGACTGCTCAATACAAAAGAGCATAAGCTTTAATTTATTTTTGTTTATGCACGAAACCAGCAAGCGTTATTATTCAGAAACTATGTAATCCAACTGTTTTTTCCGTTTTTTTTTTTTTTTTTTTTTTTTTTTTTTTTTTTTTTTTTTTTTGAAAACGCAATAGATTTTTTTTTTTTTTTTTTGAAAGCAGAATCAAAGTGGGCGTTTTGAAGTGAATTACCGAAAGAATAACCACTAAAGGAAAGGTGAAAAAAGTTTTTGTCACGTGATAAAAATCGATTACAACTTAAAAGTTAACTTATTTATCCAAAAATGTAAAACACAATTCGATTCCAAGTAGCCTTCCATAATCAGCCCTTCTAATTCTATATATTTCTGTTAGAAAATGAATTTATAAATGTGTCAAAGTATTTTGCACTTGTTAAGCAGAAGGTTAAGATCAGCCTTAAATAAAACAAACAAAGGTGAGAATAATGTAAAACAGAAATTTCTCTTTTAGGAGTATTTTATTTAAACAGAGGAGTCGTTAATATTAATACAGGATGTCCAGTAAATGACTGACTCATTTTGAATGTAAATACAAAAATACGGTTTGAGATAAAAATGTGCGGTTTGCTACATTGTTATCAGAAAATCAGTAAATTTTTAGATATGTACTTTCTTAAAATTGTTCAAATTTCGGTCAACAGATGGCGCTGGCGGCGGCCTCAGGCTGTCGAAATTCAGAAATTACTCTAGTTTTCATACGCATGAGCTTTTTGGCTGATTTCGCAGAGTCGAATCTTAGTCGACATGTTGAATCGACTCTCCACTCACTAACAATAAATAAAGTTTGGTGGATGGAAGTGATTTATAATAATATTTATGATGAAATAATGTCTATTAAACTTAATAAAACTGACAAAACATATTTAATAAGCATTGACTTTTCACACATTTTCCATAAATAAATTGTATTCAAAAAATGTTTTTGTAATAGGTTAACAAGTTGTATTTTTACGTACAATAAATTCTAATTATAACCACCTCTTTTAAGTAAAAAAAAAAAAAAAAAAAAAAAAAAAATCTTAATATTTAATCACAGCATTTCTTCTATTAAATAGTATGAAATTATATTTAAAAAAATTAGTGGTGTTAAGAAGCTTTAATTGATGGATCAAGCAAACTCTTCTTTGCTATGTCGTGCAGTGAAATCAGTTAAGTGGTTAAAACAGTGGTACGGAAATAGTTTTTACGCATCCTTCCATTTCAGGTAGATGCGTTTGCAGTCAGGGGAAGAAGAGGGAATGGTTGTGTGTAAGAAGCATCTTAAAAACTGTCGTGGTTTTCGTAGCAAAATTTTCAGATATGTTAAATGCCAAAATACGAATATAACATAGATATGAATACAGTTTGCGAAAAAATGAAAAATATTTCGTTTAGACAGGTTTCCGTCTTAGCAGGTAGTTTTGTATGTTACTACTTTCAACGTCGTGATCAATAACTTTTTATGTTTAAGACAGAATTTGTTATAGACGAACCTTTATTCTAAGGTTTAATATATTTTTATGAGCAGATTTCAGTCACTGCCCCACTTTTATTTTAGGCAGGAAACATGCCACCACTATTTGCGTACCACCGTTTTAACTTCTGATTTCACTACACGACGAACAAGCAAGAAGAATTTGCTTGATCCATCATCCTTTAAAGATTTTTGACATCACCAATTTTTTTAAATACAATTTCATACTATTTAATGGAAGACATGTTTAGATTAAATATTAAGATTTTTTAACATAAAAAAATAACAAAAATTTTTTTTAATACGATTTAGTTATGGTAAATGGAACGTTTATTTATGGAAATGTCAATCCTTATTAAAAAGTATGTTTTGTTGTTTTCTATTAAGTTTAATAGAGAAAATTCAATCAAAAATATTATTTTAAACCTCTTTCCATCCAACATAAGGGCCATTCCATGAAAAAAGGTAAATTGATAGTCATTTTAAAAAGTTTGTGTAAATAAATATGTTTGGTATTTACTGAATGGCAACATGTCAAATTTTATGTTTTGAGTAATAATTTAAAGTTTTTCTTTTGTGGATTGGCAACACAACAGTTTAAAAATGGCGTGCATGTGCAAGCAAGTATGTTGAGTTTTATAATGCATTTTGAGTGAGTTTTTTTAATAAAGAAAATCCAATGAAACTTTTGAAATCAACGTTTTAGGTAAGTCTAATATTCATTCTTTTTATTTCACTAAACTTAAAAATCTAGGATAATTTCAAATAAATATTACAGCACACACAAAGAGCTTTGTTTCTGTGTCCCACACGTGACACAAAAGATGAACTTTTTAAATTAGGAGAAAAAAGGAACTCCTTTATTTTGTTTAATTGGCATTTCTAAAGCAGTTTAGTGTAGTACACTTATCCTATGCTAGTTAAAAATTTGGGCCACATTTTTATTTGGATAAAAATGTAAAAACATAACTGTCCTGCACGTGACACCTTATGAGCAAGACGATTATTTTTGTTTTCTGAATGCTAAATAGAGATTTATTATAGCATAGGTTTAACAGCTTAATGATTATTTTGTCCTAAGAACATATTCTATGTAACTAAAACGAAATTAAGATTTTTTTTAAAACATTTTTTATGATAGTTCCATTTTTTCTTTTTTTATGTGATGCTAATATTTTTTTTCTATTTTTTTATAAATTTATTTTAATAAAATTTGAACACTTTGATGGTTATTTTTATTATGAGAACATATTGTTTTCTAGTAAGAATTGATCTACTTAATTTATAGGGTTTTTTTCTATATAATAAGAAGAGTAATGTGTTTAAGAACTTGTTATTATTCTGCAGAAAATAAATAATAAAACTGCTTATTTATATTCTGTTTTTCTAAGTTAAAATAGAATTAAAGTTCAATGTTTCTATGAAATTAAGTAAATTTAGACAAAAACATTTATAATTGCTAAAGTTTGTTATTTATTTAGCAGAAATGGAAAGATCTAAGTCTACTAGTGCTAGAAGAATGAAAAATATAAGGTAGAAAATGGTGCTATGAATCCTCCAGGAGCAATTATATCAAACATCTCTTCAGAAACAGCCACTTCTTTTAAGATGGGTGAATGGGTAGTTGTAAAATATGATGGCATTATTTATCCTGGTAAATTTATTACAAGCACCAATCATGATAGTATTGAAATGTCTGTCATCATAAAGAGTGGTAAATTGTACAAGTGGCCACAGTATCCAGATAAAATTCTATATTCATTTAAAAATGTGGTAAGGAAATTATCAACTCCCACTGTAGCTAAAAATAGAGGTTGTTTCAAATTTATGGAAAACTTTTGAGTTTCTGTTTATACATTTACTTTATTTTATGTTTAAAAATGTCAATTTGAACATTTATTTTGTACAAAAAAGTTAAAATAAATATTTTTGTATTGTAAAATGTATAATATGTATTTTCTTTTTTGTATTCCTTTATTTTCTGATTTTTGAAAAGGTTACTTGAATGATATTTGCAAATGTCCCACACGTGACAACCGTGTCCCGCATGTGACACTATACGTTATATATTTTTTAGCAGTTTAAAAATTTATTTTTCAAAAAATGATGTTATTTCATAAACATTAGACCTTTAGCTTCTATTATATATTTTTTCTTTTGAAATTGCAAAACTAGTAGAGCAGAAATGTTAGCTGGATCATAGAGCAAATTACAAGTGGTTGTCTTCAGATGTCCTGCACGTGACGCATGCAAATTAATTAATAACTAAATCATAAAACCATTTAGGAAAAATCTGTCTCTGCCTGAGATATTGTTATACCAAATATAAGCTTACAAAAATGTGTTTATTCCTGTTTCTGGAGAATTTTAAGCCCTATAACACAATTTTGGTGGAGTTATGGTGTCTGATTGTCCCGCACGTGACAGTGGAATGGCCCATAATCTATTTTTTGTAGGTGAGTAAAGAGTCGATTCAACATGCCGACAGAGATCGGACTCTGCGAAATGAGCATATGAAAACTAGAGTAATGACTGAATTTCGACAGCCTGATGCCTCTGGTAGTGCCATCTATTGGCCAAAATTCGAAATATTTTAATAAAGTGCATATCTAAAAGTTTACTGGTTTTCTGATAACAATGCAGCAAACCGCACATTTTTATCTCAAAAAGTTTCTTAGTTATTTACCTTCAAAATGAGTCAGTCATTTACTGGACACCCTGTAAATAGTGTAGATTTTTTAATCAATCAGGTTTATGTAAAATCTGGTAACGTTTAAATTTTACGTTGAATGAATAACATGCATTGATAAAAATGAAGCACTCAAAAATGAGCAAATCGATGTACTCGTATCAAATTAAGTATATTTGGATCAAAAATAAATTTATACTTTCTCAACTTTGATACATCGCATGTTATCAAATATAAATTTAACAATAATTTTGTTCTCTGTGCTGGTTTATTCCACTTATGGCGGCATAAAAGTTGTCTATTAATGTAAATATTAAATTATGCACAATATTTTAAAATAGCTTAATAGCGTTTGTATATAATGCTCTAATATTCGATTTGGGTATTTATGCTAATAATTTTGTTATTTTTCTTAAACCTTTAACGTCCGGCCTATTTTTTTTTCCTTTATGTTTAATGATTCATCAAACAATACTTATAAAAACTATTTGAATTGGAACTTGTTTATGATTACATTACATATTCAATTGTCTTATGCACTGAAAAAAAAAATCATATTAGTTTTGTATTTAATCAGCGTTTGATTTAAAAGATTACAAGATGGAAAAACGTGGTTAGGACTTTAAAGGGTTAATAAATAATTAATTAAACGTTTTTTGTTAATAATTAATTAAAGATAAATGTCAATATATTTTTACTTTAATTTGTATGTTTAGGTTGGCAGTATATTAGCGATTCATATCTGAACTCAACCATGGAATCAACAATCAGTTCATGTGTTTCTCAATTTTGATTGCATTTGGATCGAAGCTATTTTGAGTATGTGAGTATATTTAAAAAAAAATAAAATTTATTTATTTTATGCTTCATTTTTCCCTTAATTTAAACAAATAGTAAAATAAAAAATCATTCTCTAAAATTCGTTACAAATGACATCGAATATAAATAAGTAAATGAAATACGTTAAAAGCAATGCTGTCGGATATCATCGTAAAACATATTTTATTACTCGTAAAAAGATGTTTTAAGATATCATAAAAATACCTCGTAATCTCGCAAGTTTTGTGATTTTTCGAATAGTGACGATGGACTATTTTGATTGTAAAGAAAAGCTTTTCAGATATAAGTTAGAGTGATTATCAATTATGATAGTATACAGAAAAATGTACTGTATTTTTTTTTTTTTTTCGTCAGATTTACCAAAATTAGAAAAAATATTCAAAGTTGCATAAGGACAGAAAATCAACGTTTCGGAATGCAAAAATAATGCATAAAGGTAGCAAAGGTAAGTCAAACAGCCGTTTCGATGTTCTACTATCGAGATTCTTCATCAGTGCAAGACACAACATGTTAGAGCCATTTTCTAGTTAGATTACATATTATGAACTTTTAAAAGCCCATCGTTTTACTTAATTGACGACCAAGTTAATAATAATATAGATCAGAGGTTTCCAAACTTTATTGTTATGCGGCCTAACTGTAAATAATAATAATAATAATAATAATAATCGCGACCCACCAAATATAATGGTTTATATCAGTATGGAAATTGTTGTATAACTTGTATAAGCTATCGGCTATCCTATCCTACGAAAAAAGCAAATTTTCGCACGAAGGATGCATTTTCAACGAAAATAACAATTCGTAATTACAATATGTGTAAAAGTAGAATAACAATTAACACAACGCACAAACTAGAAAGATAATTAAAAATGCATTTAGTTACTATCAAAACATAACATTATAATCAGTGTTTTTTTCTGGCACTGGTGTTTACCGATGAAAGCACCTATATCAGGGTTAAAACTTGTTGTCGCGTCGACTGGTTCAGTGGCTTTCGAACACAAAATTAATTTAGGCGATTGGCACTTATTCAATAACTTCAAACGGGCATCTTCTTTTTCTTGTTTTTAATTGGAAGAACTATATACATCTTCTATACACATTATACAAATACTATACATCTTATTTACGCATATGATACATAACTTACATGAATTCAATATATTTTAGAATTATTCTTCTATCAAGACTGTCATCACCCCATCTCGTATTAATTCTTTTCTCTCTCTGAAATATAAACAAAAACAAAAAATATCTTGAGCCCAGGGGGGGGGTTGCCACGCGTAACTAAGATCAGGATTCATCGCCCTTTTGGCGATAAAACATGATTCCCCACACTTGTTAATTTCAACCTTAATTCACTTTAAAGACTCAATTTTTTCTATGCTTTTTCATAAACAACCAAGAACAAAAAGTATGTTCACACGAGTATGTTGTGTTGAACTCCATCAAGGAATTCAAAACTCGTTTAGAAGTTTCAGGATATTCTGCTCGTATATTTCTTCATATGGAAATTACGGAATTTCTCTTGAATATTATTTGTTGATGAAACTGATATATTTTTTTTTAAGAGACGAAATACAAAATATATATTTATGACAAACCTCGATTGTTTCTGCGACCCACTAAAATAGCCGCCGCGGCCCACCAGTGAGTCGCGACCCATAGTTTGGGAACCGCTGATATAGATGTTACTAGTTAAAAATATACATTTATTTAAATTGTCAATTACTTTCGGCCTGAAGTCCCGTGGTCACCGTAAGGGAATATTTTTATTAATTACTGTTCTATCCATTCAAATTACCCACTTCTTTTAAATGGGAGAGTCTATTAATATTAGGGTAGTTGCAAGTAGAAATAGCAATTTCTTGGTATGAACTAGTGTAGATCAAAAGATTCCGTTTAATTAAATATATTTATTTTATTATATTAAAAGAAAAGACTTCCGTTCTATTTCTTTTAATATGTCACTTAGTTCACATACGTCACTTTCACTTTAAATACCTAGCTGCAGAGTTTATAAATTCAATGCAAAACACTGCTACTTCTACCTCCTGCTATCCTAATAATTATAGCTTCTCCCATAAATTCTTAACGATATGACGTATTTAAATGAATGGAACAACAATTAATAAAAATATTACCTGACTATGGCAACGGGATTGCAGGCCGAAAATACTGAGAAATTTAAATGAAATGTATATTAATAATTTGTAATATGTATATCATTATTAATTTGGTCGTGTTTTAAGTAAAACTGTGAACTTTTTGAAGCTTTTGTGCATTTTGTAGTTGAATCAAGGCAAAATATTGTATTTCATCTCATGATCTTATTTATCATTCTGATCTTTATATTGAATTTAAAATATTACAAAAGCTATAGTTTAAATAATGCAATAAATTTAAATTAGAAAATTGTACCGAGAAATAACTAACTAAGCACTAACTCATTAATATAATTTAGGGAAACTATTTATTCTTCTTTCCTGCAAATCCCGTATAAATTCAGCATACACCCCTTCGTTTCCGAAAGGAAATCATTCCTACATGCGAAATGGCATAATTGTTTCCTGTCAAACTTAAAATTCAGCAATTCTGTGCTCGCACACTCGGCCAAATGCTCATCATCTGTAATATTGTTCACTTTACCTAAATGCTGAAACACTTTATCTCGGAAATTATCTACCTTCATTTGCATTTTCGGCCACTACAGCGGTTTGTGTTGGTGAAAATGATAATGCCATCTCCCTAACCAAACAAATGCGATTTTAGACTCTTCATCGATTTAGCGTTTGGCGCGTGCGATTTATGTTCCATTAATGGTTCATGGCAATTTCATTTTCTAATTTTATACATTGAATTATAACGACCACTGTCATTAAGTTTCTTTTGTTTGTGTCATGCGTATCGTCAACAATCAGATTGTTCGACACGCATATTCGCATCAGTAAACTCATGCGCTTGGAACGCGACAGACTCTAACTAGTGTCGCTAACAATCTTATCTTACAATAAACTATTATAAATAAACGGTGGTTCTCAATGAACGAGCGTGAAATAAATTTATGAACAGTTTTAATGTTTCTTCTTGTGTGTCACTGTACCAAAGCTTGAAGCTAAGGCTGCTATTCTAAATTCTGTTCTAAATTTAGAACATTGACAACCTAGGCTAGGAGATTGACGACTATAAGGTCTTCCAAGGTCGCCTCAATATCTTACAAGCAACTAATTGGTGCCCATTAACACGGTGAGTATCACGGGGACTGAAACTGAACTTTCCGTTTAAGCTGCGTCTGTCACTGATGACTGACAATATAAAATATGGTATCAAACTAAAAAAAAATATTGCTTTAAATTGTTATTAAAAAAGTATAGTCCTGTAATAATAAAAGTTAATTAAATACTAAGTAAATTTTTCGATTGTCAGTCAGAAGTAACATACACGGGAAAAAACAAAATATTCAGTGTCAATCACCGGTCACTGATGTGGCACTCAACGAGTTAAGGGCATTTATAACCAATAAAAAGAAGTAGTTTTTGAAATATTTAACATCATGCATTTTACTTTAAAAAAATAAAGAACAATTTCATTTCAGGCATTTAAAACAATATTTAGGAAAGCAATAACAACAACAACAAATGCATTTCCAACTAGCGATACCAGATTATATATATATATATATATATAAAACCATTAATTGTATTACAATATATTAACCAATGAATTTAAGAGGAAATTACCATATTGCATGGGGAGAATAAATAAATAAATAAATAAAATGAATACAAAAGAAATTTGCAGAACCAAAGCAGAATTGTCAAGTCCTAAATACTTTGGAACTACAAATGAAGTGTGTGATTTCATCATCGTATTAGCCATAAAAAAGCAAAATAATACGAATATGGGGCTACCAAGACACATAAAACCAAAATTAAACGAAAAAATAATATCAAAAACGAAACACAACAAAATTACTAAATTGGATATAAGGTACCCTGGGGTAATAACGCCACGTTAAGGTTCTACCAATTTTCACGGCTTAGTTTTAGATTGTATTTTTCAAACAAATATAGGATCTGATACGGCAACTCATTGACTATCTATGTAAAATAAAATAATTTAACAGATATGTATTCATAAAATGTAATGGCGTTTTTTCTTGACCAATGCTATTTGGCGTTAATACCCACCTATATGGGTAATAACGCCATGCAAACAAAACTATAAAATAAGATGGAATAATGGCATGTAGATTGCCCAATTTTAAAAATACTAACTCTACAGCTCTAGAAAATGACAAATTGCAATCTAAGCTATTGAAAATGTACAATTTTTTTGTGACTCTGAAAGAAAAAGAAAGCTGTGGTGGTGGCGGCAGGAGGAGGCAAAAGAATATCAGATTCTAAGCTACGTTTTGCTTAAAAATGACCATTTAAATAGAATTATTAGAAACATTGCACGGATTATTTGAATCAGCATTTATATTCCCATGTATACATTCTATGCGATAGAAAATATTGATTTTTTTGTGAAAGTGAAAGAAAAAGGAGCGAGGGGGGAGCTTCAACAGAATATAACACCCTGTGTCTCTCTTTGCTTAAAAAGCCCCGCTTAAATATGATTATGAGAAACATTGCATGGTTTTAACCATTCATAATGTAATATTTTAATCATGAGAAGTTTTATAATAACTAGAGTTATATGTAATAAATATTTTTGTTAAACCTTAACTGCTGTTAGCGTCTCACATACCGCTGAGTTTTTCAAGTTTCAAAATTTAATTTGCATTTTTTAGTTTAACTATAGATACCGGGAAACTTTTGTTTCATTTGGAGTCCTATTACTATCGCTAGAAACTTTTGAATAGCTAAATTTTATTTATAATAGTCCTGTATATAAGGTTCAATACAAAAATAATATTCTAAAAGTTAATTTAACATTTTATTCATCGTTAGATTAAGCGGTCTGACAGGCCGCTCACAGTAAGTTATGCGACAATTTTTGTCACAGCACTTAAGGGTTAATACTATTATAGTAATCTAGTAAATAGTTTTTAACCCATAACTCCACACTAATGCGGATTCTCCAAACCTACAGTTAAATTGTCGACGTTTTAAAGAGCATGCATTAATAAATTTTTAATAAATTGAATAAAATGTTTGATTAAAAAATATTATCCCAAAGAGATCTCTTATTCAATTTTATACGTAATTCATATGGTTATACATCATTATCTCTATATTAGCAACAAAATTAACCTTTAACTGCTGTTAGCAATCTGACTGAACACCGTACACCCCCCCCCCCCCCAAAAAAAAAAAAAAAAAAAAAAAAAAAGCGTTTAACTTGTATTTTCCAGTTTAACTACAGTTACAACTGAAATTCTCTTTCGTTTGGAGTTCTCGTAATATTGTTAGAAATATTTGAATAGATTAAATTTAATTAGAATTAATTCTGTACAAAAAGTTTAGCGCAGGAACAGTATTCTATGATTTTTAATCATGGATCGCATTTTAACCTTTAACTAATGTTACCGGTCTCGTAGACCACTATTTTTCTTTTAATTTTTTAGTTTAACTTGTAATTTTCAGTTTAACTGCAAACACTACCGAAATTTTCTTTCATTTGGAATTTTAGTACTATCACCAGAGACTAAATAGGTGAATATTAAGTATAATACTCTTGTATAAAAAGTTTAGTACAAAAACACAATCCTATAAGTTATTCCCGCCTTTTATTCATCTTTCAATTTTGTAGTCTCATAAATCGCATCACATTCATACGTTAGAATTTCTGTCACATCAGTTAAAGGTTAAATTTATAAAGTTTTGAAAAACCGAACGCTGAGAAAGCGGACAGTTAAAATTTCGAACTCAATTGAACAATCCAGTGGAAATTTAATAGAAACCTGATTTTGAAGTTGTTCGAATTTGAATCTCGAAAACATTTTGATATAGTTTGATTTACAAGAGTTAAAAATTATTTTTCACATTAGTAAAAAAAAAAAAAAAAAAAAAAAAAAAAAATAATAATAATGTAATAAAAAATAAAATAGAGAGATTATTTTTAAGTATTGGGCACCTCCCCTTAATCTTATTATTTCAACAATGATGATAATGCTGTCCCATATTAATATATAAACCCCCTTCGGATATAGTTCGGCCACTGTTGGGAATCAACCGGGGTAATAACGCCAATCCCTGGCGTTATTACCCCGGAATACTTATTGCGCAGTAAATCCTAAACTACAAATTATCTCGAGAAGATATCCAAAATCTTCTACAACAATTTGAAAGTACATGAAATACACTACAAATTTATGTAATAAACAAAGTATTTCTGGATAAAAAATATAGTCTTCAGATCAAAAACCTTATCTCGTAAATTTTAGATCAAGCGTTAATTTTAGTTGCTTGTAAAAACAATAAGACCTAAAAATGAAACAAATTAACTTGAAGCTGTTTTTTGCGATTTATATGACTCAAAACCCTTCCGCGCAGAGCACATGGGTGTCATTTACCTGATTATTTCATAATTATGCAAAATATAAGCACTTGGCGTTATTACCCCGCTTGGCGTTATTATCCCAGGGTACCTTATATATAAATGTGGGGTTATTCTTTCCTATCACTTTTTACTTTTGTCAGATTTTTTTAAAATTATTTTTCCCGTTTGCTTCAAAATTTCACATTTTTTCGAAAATAAGTTACACAAATGCGCAACAAATGTAAAAATACCTTATTTCCGATTAGATATGCAAGAAGCTTGGAAGAACTTTATATATTATTAACTACGCATTCACTGTAACATTAGATAACCTAACTTGACTATAAATAGACTTTCAGTAGACTATAATTATATTAATTATAACAGAAATTCAGTAGACTATAAATATCTAGATTATCAAACTTTTAATCTAGTATATCTGTATCTTACGTTTTAATATTTTACTTGATTTATTATCATCCTTTGTACTTTGAACTATGAATGTATCAGGGACAAAGAAAAGGGATGAAAATACAAACGTATTTTAGTGTGTCCATTGCGAACATTTGTATAATTCAAATCATCATTAAATTATAAGATGTTTTGATCTATTTTTGTTCTTGCAATTCAATTAACTTTACATTCATAATTGTACATATGACTGTAAAATTAGCTAAACAGTGTTAATCGGACAATGTATTAGGAACACAGTTGGAGAATAATGATATCAATTATTTAATAGCCTCTTCTTAAAAAAAAAATCTTTATAGTACTGGCACTTTCAGCATAGTTTAATATAGCGTGAAAAAGGACGATAGCGAGATAAAATCCACTAGTGTTAATCAAAATCTTCGATTTTTTTCCCCCCAAGATAAAACGGACAGGGCTCCTCACCTAACTGAAACTGAAACTGAGAGAAATCTAACAAGTCTATTTCCAAACATTTTTTTAGGAGGTGGGGAGGGGTAAAAATTGTCTTTTGTTTAGATACTGGAAACTTCTTAAAATGAAATTTAAACTATGATATTATTTTTGAAGTTTCTATAAAGCGTTATGCGTACGAAAAATTTTATTATTAAAATGAATTAAAGCTTATTTCCAAGCGAATGCAAAAACGCATAAATGAGAAATATTTAAACGATTCTATTTAATTTAATGTAAAAAATATTTTAATCTTATACGGAACCTTTCTATACATTTTCAATGCCTTTAATTATGACGTTTAATAAATCTTACTACATGATTTCCTTACACAAACATCACCTAAATATGGGACTTAAAAAATAGATGCCTTATCAATAGCACACATGCACACACACAAGAAAATAAATAAATAAATAAATAAAGGCGAGTATTTTTTTAAACAAGGACAAAGGAGTTTGTTTAACTCTATAATAAACGAAACATTTTATCAGATAATTATTCTCATTCTTCAATTTTGAGATTTAATTTTCTAAATTTGATAAAAATAGGAAATAGATTTTTCTCATTCTAATATTTTCATCTTTTAAATGTGAAAATAAGCTTGAATGTTAACAATAGCAGAAAAGACGTTGCTGAGTTTTTCATTTACAATGATTTGGGAATTTTCAAATGCCATTACAAAGATTAAAAAATGGAAATTTCGGTTTAATATAAAATGAATCCATGAAAATTCAATTACGGTTTCTGTAACATTCATTTCTTTCCACTTATCATAAAATACAAAAATGGATGAAAAGCATTGCTTTCATATCTTTTCAAAATTGAATTTCTCCATCCGTTAGTAACAAAACGTTTTTGTTTGCTGCCCTTTGTTGCAACGCTTATGAATAAAACTCTCCTTGAAAATCTTTATGAATTTAGAAATCGTCAAACAGAATATTTTGTTTAAATAAGTAAATAAATAAATTTTAAAGCATAAGCGACCTTTCCTCCCAGTCTGGTCCAGATTTTTATATCATGCATTACCTTGTTTTAAAAAGGTATAATGTTTTGTTAATCTAGTTAGATATAATATAACCATCAACAAAAATATACATTAACCTCTCCGATTTGCCCTGAACGATTCCGAAAAAATAAATTTCTTTATAAACAAGAGAAGTAAATATACAGGGTGATTATAAATAAATGTTCGAAATTTACAGAGCAATTAAAAATATATTTATTTATTTATTAATTGATTTATGTTTTTTTTTACGATTCATTTAACTTTGCATTCAGAATTTTATATATGACCATAAAATTAGTTAAAGAAATTTAAAATTCGTTATTGAAAACGTTGCTGGCACATTCAGCATAGTTTAGTAGGGTATGAAAAAGGACGATAGCACGATAAAACCAAAACTAACTATTGTTATTCAAAATTTTCCAATTTTTTTCTGAGATAAATCTGGACTCCCTAATACCAACCTTCTATTATTTATTTATTTATTTATTTATTTATTTATTCATTTTTTTTGGGGGGGGGGGGTTAAAGATTGTCTTTTGTTTAGATACTGGAAATTCTTAAAATGAAATTTATATCATGCTAATATTTTTAAAAGTTTCTGTAATGTGTTATACAAAAGGAAATTTTTATCATTAAAATGAATTAATACTTAACCTTAAGCAAATGAAAAATTGCGTAAATAAGAAATATTTAAACGATTCTGTTTTAATTTAATGTAAAAAATATTTTAATCTTATACGGAACTTTTCTTTACATTTTGAATGACTTTACTTATAATGTCTTTAATAACTTTTACTACATCATTTCCTTACACAAACAACAGCAAACTATGGGAGTATAAAAGAAATACCCTTTTAGCAAAAAGAAAAAAAAATGGGGTATATTTCATTAGGCAAGGACAAAAGAGTTTGTTTTAACTTTCTAATAAACGAAACATTTTATCAGATAATTATTCTCATTCTTCAATTTTGAAATTTAATTTTCTAAATTTGATAAAAATAGGAAATAGATTTTTCTCATTCTGATATTTTCATCTTTTGTAAGTGAAAATAAGCTTGAATTTTAACAATAGCAGAGAAGACGTTACTGAGTTTTTCATTTACAATGATTTTGGAATCTTCAAATGCCATTACAAAGATTAAAAAACGGAAATTTTGGTTTAATATAAAATGAATCCATGAAAATTCAATTACGGTTTCTGTAACATTCATATCTTTCCACTTATCATAAATTGGGAAAATGGCTGAAAAGCATTGCTTTCATATCTTTTCAAAATTGAATTTCTCCATCCGTTAATAACAAAACGTTTTTGTTTGCTGTCCGTTGTTCCAACACTTATGAATAAAACTCCTTGAAAATATTTATGAATTTAGAAATCATGAAACAGAACATTTTGTTTAAATAATTAAATAAATAAATTTTAAAGCATAAGCGACCTTTCCTCCCCAATCTGGTCCAGATTTTTATATCATGCATTACCTTGTTAAGAAAAGGCATAATGTTTTGTTAATCTGGTAAAATATAATATAACTATCAAGAAAAGCACACATTAACCTCTTCCGATTTACCCCGAAAAATCCTTTTTTTATCTTTAAAAACTAGAGAAACAAATATACCGGGTGGTTATAAATAAATGTTCAAAATTAATAGGACAATTAAAAAATATTTATTTTTTTTTTCTTATAATTCAATTAACTTTACGTTCATACTTTTATATATGACTACAAAATTAGTTAAATAAATTTAAAATTAGTTATAGAAAACGTTACTGTCACATAGTTCAGTATGGTATGAAAAAGGACAATAGCACGATAAAACCAAAACTAACTAGTGTTAATCATTTTTTTTTTTTTCTGAGATAAATCTGGAAACCCTATTACTAATCTTTTTTAGGGGGTGGGGGTGGGGGTGGGGTGGGAAGATTGTGTGTTGTTTAGATACTGGAGACCTCTTAATATTATATTTACATCATGGCATTATTTGTAAATTTCTTATAATGTTTTTTGCAAAAGAGAAATTTTATAATTAAAATAAATTAAAGCTTAGATCCAAGCAAATGCAAAAATGCATAAACTAGAAATATTTAAACGATTCTGTTTAACCATTTTTCTATGGAATTATGAATTTATGAAAATTTTACATTCTAAAGCATTTTACATGAATTGATTAAAAATAAATTAAAAGATTTACATAAGCATTTAATAAAATTTTGAAAGATTTTAGAAAAATTGAAGGATTTAGAAGGATTAATTAAATTTGAATTTAAAGGGATTTATGTCAATATTTATAACCCCACTCAAATCTTTTTAGAATTGTTTTCTTAGTATTTTGTAGAATTATAAAATGCACAAATATGATGCTTTTACAATATAAATATAGAAAAATTTACGAATTGAAAAATCTCCATCCCCTCCCTCAGCGCCAAGAAAGCTGAAAAGATGAAAAGGCAAAAGAAATCATCCTTTAAAAAATATTTTCTTTTCTGTTACCAATAATGCTTTTGGAACAACATAAAGTAATGTATCTGTAACTCATTCTAAACAGTATTACAACTAATTGGCGTATTAAAAGAATTTCATAATAAGTAATTTTAATAGTACTTATAAGAACCGTTGGTAGAAGAGGGGTTAATTTAATGTAAAAAGTATTTTAATATTATATAGAACATTTATTTACATTTTGATTGCCTTTAATTATAATGCCTTTAATAACTCTTACTATATCATCTTATTACACAAACATCATCAAAATATAAGACTAAAAAAAGAAATATCTTTTCAGCCATTGTTTTTAAAGTTTCTATGATGTGTTATGTAAAAGGAAAATTTTATCATTAAAATGAATTAAAATTTAATTCCAAGCAAATGCAAAAATGCATAAATGAGACATATTTAAACAATTCTGTTTAATTTAAAGTAAAAAAATATTTTAATTTTATAAAACTTTTCTTTACATTTCGAATGCCTTTAATTATCGAAAATTCTTGCTATATTATTTCCTTAGATAAACATCACCAGAAAATGTGACTAAAAAATAAATACCTTTTCAGCAAAAAATAAATGAAAAGGGGGGGGGGGGGAGAGAATATTTCATAAGACAAGGACAACGGAGTTTGTTTTAATTCTATAATAAACGAAACTTTTTATCAGATAATTATTCTCATTCTTTAATTTTGAAATTTAATTTTCTAAATTTGATAAAAATAGGAAATAGATTTTTCTCATTCTAATATTTTCATCTTTTAAATGTGAAAATAAGCTTGAATGTTAATAATAGCAGAGAAGATGTTGCTGAGCTTTTCATTTACAATGATTTGGGAATTTTCAAATGCCATAACAAAGATTAAAAAAATGGAAATTTCCGTTTAATATAAAATGAATCCATGAAAATTCAATTACGATTTCTGTAACATTCATTTCTTTCCACTTACCATAACTGCGAAAATGGTTGAAAAGCATTGCTTTCATATCTTTTCAAAATTGAATTTCTCCATCCGTTAATAACAAAAACGTTTTTGTTTGCTGCCCTTTGTTGCAACGCTTATGAATAAAACTCTCCTTGAAAATCTTTATGAATTTAGAAATCATAAAAAAGAACATATTTTTTTATTTAAAAAAAAATGAAAAAATAAATTAATTTTAAAACATAAGCGACCTATCCTCTCCGATCTGATACAGATTTTTATATTATGCACTGCCTTATAAAAAAAAGGCAGAATGTTTAAGTAATATAATAAAATATAATTTAATCATAAACAAATATATACAACAACCTTTTCCGATTTACTCTGATTAATCGGATCATACACTTCGTCTAAAAAATACTTTGTGCGTACACCAGTAGCTGTTACTTTTCCCAAACTACACGCTTCACATCTTCTCAAGACTCAAGACTCTCTTCCTCTCTCTCATTACTCCATCTTCCATGCTCTATGGTCACTCTATCCTTAAAATCAAAAACAATTAGCACAGTTATACTTACCTTCTATTTTTTTAACCAGGCATCACAGAAGATTATCTTTTGTTCATACTTCTTGCTTATCAGTATCTCATTTTATGTTGATGTCCTAATTCCAATTTATAAAAGACCCTCTCTTCTGGCATTTATTTTAATACAATAGAGCTGTTCATACGATACAAACATGAATACGATGTTGCTCATTCAAATTATACGGACAAGAAGCATGTTTCCATAACCCAAGTACGTGGGTGATTATTTACAAATGAAAACAATACATAAAGTACAATTAATTAAAAGTAAATAACATTTGCGTTAACGTCACAGACATGAAAAACATATTATAAAGTTTATTTTGCCCCAATGATATTTGGAAATGTTTCTCTTTAGTTTTTATAGTTTAGTTATACATTAATCAGATTTCCCAACTCGAAATACTTTTTTATGCTATCTATTCGCAAAAAACTTTTTTAAGTTCAAAAAAGGTATTTTACAGTCAAACATGATAAATTAATGGTATTTATTGATATTAACATTAAAATTAATATAAAAAATCGTCAGTCTCGCATGTATAAATTCAATTACGCAACTATAAATGTTCAATTGAAGATGGTTGGTTTAAAGGTCTGTTCGAGCCCGGAATTTCCAGGCCCAGGTCCTGCCAAGTTGTTTTGTCCTACTCCGGCCCGGTGTAAAAAATTAAAAGCTCGGCCGAATCTGGCTCGAAATATTCTACAAAAAACTCAGAATTTACTTAACATATAATTAAGATCCCTTTAAAGAATATTGAATGCATATTTATGGAATAAATTTACAATATATTTTAATATTAAGATGTGTGCGCAAGACAGAAAATATACATTAACAATCTTAACGATTACTTAGATTCTTAAACATTCCAACATTCAAGTAAGGATTCATTAAAGAATTAACAAAGTTTAGAATACAGGAAAAATAAAAAAGGGTTAAAACGTCACAAATTTTGAAAATGTTTAATAAAAATTAGATTTGAGAGCATATTTCTCTGATTTATTTAGCCTTTTCTCAAATATAAACGATCTACTTTCTGAAACAATTCTCAATTCGTTTCTTTTCGGAAACGCATAAGATTGACAATGTTCTCATTCAGAAACATATGTAATCGTATTGCGTTATCCATAAAAAAAAAAAAAAAAAAAAAAAAAAAAAAAAAAAAAAAAAATTACAACGTATCTTTGAGAAAATACTGTTAAAGGTATCATTTTGAATCGAATTTCCGGAAACGACATCACGGAAATTGAGAAAAAACTAATACCAAGATAAGACTCCATTATATGTTGACAAGAAATTTATTTATCAAAAATGAAATGCGCTATTCGATTTCAAAACTTTTCAATAGTTAGGTTTATCAATTTAAAGCTTTTGCAGATAAAAGTTAGCCAGAGAATGCGTCACAGTTTCGCGCTGTTTTTGAGAATTTAAGAACCACCTTAAGGTATATTTCCAAGGATTCCGTTAAAAAAAGTTCATTAACGCTATTAATATTTTTACAAAACATATTGCTTGCTCTACACATCCTGAGAAGAATTGTTTAGATTTCCGGGACGGCTCGACTATGTAGAAAATAAATGCAAGTCTGATCTCAAAACGACATGAGTCTACTACATTTCTATATTGGTGTTGTCAAACAATCATCTGCACATTTATACTTATTCCCGTGAAAGTAGCAGATATTTTATCGACTTCGTTTAAATCTTTATTCCAGGACGGCAGGTCTGCTAAGTTTTTTTATTGGCCGGGCTGGGTACGGGTCTCGGACCAAGCCCGTGCATATGCAGGTCTTTAAGACAACATTCTTAAAACTAATATTCCAGCTTGAAAAACTGATTAATTACACCATAAAAGTTAGCCGGAAAAGCTTCCGAAAAGAAAAATTTGTTTTTATAAATGCTTCTTTAAGAGGACTCATTACCCTTTGAACTTCTTTTTATTTATTTATTTATTTATTTAAGCATTTTAAAATATGTTTTTGTCATAATAATACAATTCAACGGAGGCAAATGGTTCTATCAAGAAATTGTTCCATTTCCCTAAAACACTTTAAGTTAATTCTTTTTGAAATTATTCGTTTAAGTGTGTTGTACAATTTTAGCTACCGGATGCATCATAAATTAATTAATTTGGGCGAAAAAAAATTTGCATATGTGTGTAAAATTACAGTGAAAACTGAATTCATTTTATACTTTAATGTGTAAAAAAAACAAAAAAAAAAACAAAAAAAAAAAAAAACAAAAAAAACAAAAAAAACTTTATTATAAATTTGAAAAGTAGTTTTATCAAATAAACCACAAAAAAAAAAAAAAAAAAAAAAAAAAAAGTCAGTTGAAAAATGTACATAAAATTTTATCACTTTGAAAATGCTTATTCGTTGAAAAACTGCTTTTTTAGTGCGGATCTTTAGGAAAACTCATCAGAATATAACTAGGGATAATAAAGTATAATTAGTAAAATGTTAAAGTACATTAAAAAAAAATTAAAAAATCGATATGTTCGTCATTTTTTGCCAAATGTAGACTATTAAATCTCCGAAATCTCAAAAATAGATTTTTGTTTGTTTGTTTGTTTGTTTCTTATGATAAAGAACACTTTTCGGAATCATGGGTAACTCAGAAAATATTATTCTATAGTTACGTTTGTGACTAAGTTATATTTTCGAAGAGTAAGAAACATTCGTATTTTTTACAGTTTGTTAAGTGTGCAACTCTTTCCGCTTTCCGAGATCAACGTTCATAGTTGCTAGTGTATATTCAGATTTTGGATTTTTTAATTTTAGTGTTAAAGTTTATTTTAAAATCCAAAATCATTACTTGTTGACAGATTGCTTAAAGTTTATTTTTATTCAGATATTAATGAATCGAACAACTTTGAATATTTCTCTATAAATGAAAAAGATTTTTGGAGATAGAGTCATTGAGTGATAAGAGGTCATCATAAAAGTTTGTGATTCAAATTGCATTAAAAATAAAATATATAAATAAATAAAAACGTTGTTGAAAAGTTATGTTAGAGATGTAAAAGAATTGCAGTATTCTATAGGTAAATGACAAAAATTTAAAACACCTGAGATGATATTTATTTAGCCTTTTATGCACTATTAATCGTTATTACTAAAATACGATTCTGTTATTATTGTCTCTAAATGAGTCAATGCTTAATAAAAGCGTCAATGCTTGAAAACTTCCATTAGTGTAATATGCCTTTAACTCTTGTAGCTGTGTAGCAATTTTTTGTATACATTTTTAAGTAGACTCTCTCAAATCTGCACAGTTTGGGACCAGGGGTTGGGTGGATTTTAGAATTTTGCGAATTACTGATCATTGCTTTGTTTACATTTTTTAAATAGTAACTTGAATGTAATTAATAATGCATTCAAAACTATAATGAATGCTTACAATATAATAAAATATTAAAATAAGTAATAAACTAAAATAATAAAAAAATTAGATAGATATTTTTTAAAATGATCAAAATATTAAAAGCAAAGATCAAGTTAATAATCAATAATGTACGATTAAATATTCATTATAAAGATTATATGCATTTTTCTTAAATTATTCAATGAAATTTGCCTCATATAGGTATATTACTAATTAACATCAAAATCATAAAATAAAGAAGTTTAAGTTTATTAAGACTTAATAACAAAAAACTTGATTACTAGATAAATATATTTGGTAAGAAGATTGTGATTACCAACGATATCAGCAATATCTTGAATTTTTCATTAATAAATTATTCTTCCTTTATGAAGAAATATAAATTCAGTAATATTAACAAAAATTACAAATTAAAATATATGTGGAATTGATATAAACTAGAAACGGGAAATTTTTTCCTTGCATCTGAACTGAATGTTTCATTGTTTACATCCGTAAATTATGTGCGGATTTTAGAGACTCTACTGTATATCGGGCATTTTAACTTTAATATACTGGGTACATCGATGTCTGGGTACAGTGGTACATTACATATTACATCCCAGTAAGGCTGTAAAGATGAGATAGACTGAGATTACAAAATTTTCATCGTTGTAGCTAAAATTGCAACTTTTTTCATTGATTTCAGCTAAAATTTAACACCTGTTAAAACAGAAAAAAGAAGTATGAGATTTGAATTAAATTCTTAATATTGATTCTTTCTCTCCCCCTTTTTTTCTTTACTCGTATATTGTATTATAAACTTTTTTTTTTCCTCTCTAAAGATATTTGACGATTTCCCCCACTTTCTCAGCTTCTGGGGGATAACCGTTATTTATTTTTTTCCTCCAACGGCGCCAGATTATTCCATATCGTACCACACCATCTCCTGTATCTCGTTAAAATTCTCCGGTCTCAAAGTCCAGAGGCCTCTTGAAAAAAGGGAGTGTTGGAGACCCATTTTCTGCTCGGTCGAGTGTTTGCCGACATTTCACACTTCTCACGTGGGGCAGGCAGACAAACAGAACTTCTAACCCTCGGTGGCAGGGATCGTTCAGGTATCTCTGCGGGGATGCGGAATACAATGCACCATTTCTGTGACAGCTGTCTGAAGTGAGGTATTGGAGATAGGATGCTGTATAGCAGGCGATAAAAGCTTTTCTGCGCCCCTGCCCACGTCACCAGAATCCCTGATAGAGAGGGCCTTTCATATTTCGCATTGTATCGTGGGAGGTCTGTATGGGATTGGGTAGTAGATATCAAAAGGGTATCCAAAACAAAACACCTGGTTGTGTAAATGGGTTTTTCATATCTAACACTCGTGGAAATAACATAAATATGATAAGAAACTTGTTCTATGACGTTTACTACAGCCCCATTGCGGAGGTCGAATCAACTGGATTACTGATCTAATTTGAAAATTCATCATAGGTTTATTTACAGCAAGAAAAAAAAATATACAGATAAATTTCATGGATGAAGGGTGTATTCAAATCCAAACTTCTTGTTTCTGATGCATTTTTGTTTCGAAACCCATGAAGTAGACAGGTTCTTTTATTCAGAAACTATATAATATGCCGTGCCTGACCGTTTTTTTTTTTTTCTGATAAAGGTAGAATGTATTGCAAAAAGTCAACTGTCAAACTTGACATTTTTAACCAAATTCTCCTAAGCCAGGTATCCAGCTAGGAACGAAAAAACGGTTTTATGGCGAAAAATAATTATTTATAAATCAAGTTTTAAATAGCTGAACAAAAAATTGAAACACACTGCCGCGTATACATCTCTTCGAAAATCACTTCAGCAACTTTCATGTTTTTACTCTTAAAAATGAGTTTGAAAATGTGTTTGAAAATTTTCAAGCTGCTAAAGGTGGCAAAATATTTTTTTGAGTACATACTTAAGATTGTTTACCCCTTATATACAGGGCTGTCACTAGCTACTATATTTAAATTAAACCTACACATTATTTTTAAAAAATCCATTTCTATGTGCAGCTGTCTGAAGTGAGGTATTGGAGATAGAATGCTGTATAGCAGGCGATAAAAGCTTTTCTGCGCCCCTGTCCTCGTCACCAGAATCCCTGATGGAGAGAGAAGGGCCTTTCATATTTCGCATTGTATCGTGGGAGGTCTGTAAGTGTAGATTCAAGGGATGGGATTGGGATGTAGATATCAAAAGGGTATCCAAAACAAAACACCCGGTATTGTAAATGGATTTTTCATATCTAGCACTTGTGGAAGTAACAGAAATATGATGAGAAACTTATTCTATGACATTTATAACTCATCGCAGAAGCCGACTTAACTGGATTACTGATCTAATTCGAATGGGTTTATTTACAAGAAGAAAAAAATAATGTAAATTTCATGTATTAAAGGTGAAATCGAAAAAGTACTTTCCCCCCTTCGACATCTAGAAAATTTCTGAGACATTTTCACTCTCATTTGTAAAAATAAAAACATGAAACTTGCTGAGGTTATTTTAGAAGAGATATAAAGAAGGCCGTATGATTTGTTTTTTATTCAATTATTAGAATTTGATTTATAAATATTTATTTTCTCAGCATAACAATTTTTTTTTTTGTTCCCAGAAATAAATTTAAAGATAAAATAGGCAATTTTGATTGGAATAGTAGGGGAAGGTGGGGTACGCTGGGACATGGCCTACTTTGGGACATCTCAGTTTTCAGGTTTCATTTTTCAGTTAAAAATTAGCACACGTAAGTACCAATATAAGGTACTACAATCTACTCTTTCATGTGTTTTTGGAAATCGCTGGTGTTTACTGGCAACAAATAATACCATTATTTTTGTTTTGAATGAGGTTGAGTAACATACATGTATGTTTTGAAGAATAAATTTTTCATTAAAGAAATTAAATAATACAAGTGGGAGCATATTGTTTAGTATAATTTCAGTGCCGAAAAATTGATTCAGGAATATTAATGTTTAACCCATGGCGTACGTAATATAAGATTCTGTTATTACGTAAGTCACGTGTCGATTATCAGAAAAATGATGTTTATTATTGTTATTATTATTATTTAGAATTTATTTATAAATCTGCAATTTTAGCTTTTGAAAAAATCATTATACAAATGGTTGTTGTAATTTTCTAAATTACATTTTTTGTTTTTTCTTACTTTTATTTTCGTAATCAAAGGTCGAGCTATGGGTATAAAATACAACTGAAACTACATTTATTATAGTTGGTTTTGTTATTTGTCACAAGTACTTTACTAAATAAAAAAGTACGTATAATAAAAATTCATCAAACCCAAAAGGGGCTTCTTTATATCCTTTTTTTCAACTAACTAAAAAATTATTTCTTTGAAAACCTGAAAAGAAAAAAATAAACTGACATTTTACTGCTGTAACAAGAATCAAATAAAAAGTACTAGCTCATAATATTTAGCGAAAAGAAAGTCTTTTTTAATAAAGTTCTGCAAGTATATTTTCTTCTTTTGATTTCATGTCATCATTTCTAAATTTAGTTTCAGCATAAATTTCATTTTTAACTATTTTTTTTTAACTGACACGTTCAATTCATTTATTCACGTTCTGTTTTTTGATTTTTTGTTTCTATGCCGAGTGTTTTATCTTCTTCTTTTTATATATCTTTTTTCTCTTCTCATTGAATATCTTTGGCGAAATTTTTCCTTGGCTTCAGGCTTCTTGTCTTATTTTCAATATCAACGCATTTTTAACCGCCATTTAAAAGAAAATAGCTTGGCACGATTTTAAAATTCTGACATAATAAAAAAGCATTTTTTACCTTTTCAAAATATTAGCAAACAGAATATATAATCAAAGTGCATTTATATTTGCCATATTTTAAATATTTTATAATGACAAAGTTTTAAAATAATATTTTAGTGCTTAGTCCATATTAATAGATATGAAGGATAAAGATGATTTTTAAATTTATATTTGTTTAATATTGCAATACTAAATAAATACTGAAACATATTTTCAGTCTATTAAAGCGTTTATAAAAAAGAAATAAATAAAAACCTACATAATATATATTTTTTAGTTTTATTTTTAAAGAATGTCAATCAGTAATAATTCAAAAACAAATTGAGATACAGCTTTCAAACAAATTGCATTTGTAGATAAAAAAAATTTCTTTATGCGACGGTATAAAAATTGAAAATTTGCAATGTTTAGAAGTTAAAAAAAAATCAGTACCGAAAATTATAAAACTAAAGTTTTCCCTTTAAAATTTCTTTTTGATTGGTTTAGGAATACTAATGTTTAACCCATGGCGTATGTGATATAGAATTCTGTTATTACGTAAGTCACGTGTCGATTATCAGAAAACTGATGTTTATTATTGTTATTATTATTATTTAGAATTTATTTATAAGTCTGAAATTTTAGTTTTTGAAAAAATCATTTTCCAAATGGTTGTTGTAATTTGTTAATTGTTTTTTCTTTGTTACTTTTATTTTCGTAATCAAAGCTCGAGCTATGGATATAAAATACAATTGAAACTACATTCATTATAGTTAAATTTGTTATTTGTCTCTAGTACTTTACAAAACGAATGGTATCATAAAAATTCATCAAATCTGAAAGTGGCCTCTTTATATCCTTGTTTTCGACTAACTGAAAAATTATTTTTCTGAAAATCTGAAAAGAAAAAAAAAATAAACTGACATCTTACTGCTATAACAAAAATAAAATAAGAAGTACAAGCTCATAATAATTAGTGAAAAAAGACTCTTTTAATAAAAGTCTGAAAGTATATTTTCTTCTTTTGATTTCATGTCATCATTTCTAAATTTAGTTTCAGCATAAATTTCATTTTTAACTATTTTTTTAACTGACACGTTCAATCATTTATTCATGTTCTGTTTTTTGAATTTTTGTTTCTATACCGAGTGCTTTATCTTCTTCTTTTTATAGATCTTTTTTCTCTTCTCACTGAATTTCTTTGGCGAAAATTTTCCTTTGCTTCTGTCTTCTTGTCTTATTTTCAATATCAATGCATTTTTAACCGCCATTTAAGGAAAGCTATCTTGGCACGATTTTAAAATTCTGACATAATAAAAAGCAATTTTTACCTTTTTTAAATATTAGTAAACAGAATATATAACCAAAGTGCATTTATATTTGCAAAATTTTAAATATTTTATAATGAAAAAAATTTTAAATAATATTTGAATGCTTAATCCATACAAACAGATGTGAAGGATATTAATATTTTTAAATTTTATATTTGTTTAATATTGCAATACTAAATAAATACTGAAACATATTTTAAACCGTTTATAAATAATAATAATAATAATAATAATAATAATAATAATAATAATAATAATAATAATAATAACCACATACATTTTATTTTCTTTGGTTTTATTTTTAAAGAATACCAAGCAATAAATAAATAAAATAAAATAAAAATAAAAACATCTTTTATTGTCTGATTTATATATTTTTATGTCATGATACTTGCAAGAATGATTATTGAACCCATTTGTAATATAAAATAATGGCTTCCCATTTTCCGTTAAATGTATTACATCATAAGTTATAAGCAATTGTTTTCTCAAAATGACACTTTTTTTTCCTTTCATAAGCTTTCGCTTCCAAAAATTTGGTTTAAAACGCCATCTTTGACAGTATTCTTTCAAACATCTTTTGCCTCCACTGAAAGTAAGAAAAAAACAGGCTTAATATATAGTTTCTGAATAACAGTACCTACTAATTTAATACATTTGGAAAACACGTAAATCTAAAACTGCGTCAGAAAATATACTTTTTGGATAGACTTTTGGATATTTGAAAAGCCGTAAATAAAACAACTGAAAAATTTGGTAGCATTTAATTTTCATCTGAGATCAATAACACACAGAAATGAATTATATATTATTGACTATAACTAATGATCGACAGAAACTGAAACTGAATTTCGATGATCTTCCTATTTTCGGCCAAAAATGAAAATGTGCAAGAAATCTTTTGAGTAATTAATGCATGCATAAATATACATAAATATTAATTAATTATAATGGTTGCTCAAATTAGCTCTGTGCCTACGATCAAAACTTTTAATTTTCATCTGAGATCAATTACACAAAAATGAATTATGTATTATTAACTATAACTAATGATCGACAGAAACCGAAACTGAATTTCGATGATCTTTCTATTTTCGGAAAAAACGAAAATGTGCAAGAATTTTTTTTAGTAATTAATGCGTACATAAATACATAATTATTAATTAATTATAATGGTTGCACAAGCTAGCTCTGTGCCTAAGACGAAAACTTTTTATTTTCATATAACTTAAAATCTATTAATTCTTCAAAGACACAAAATGATTTCACTGGTCAACAGCTGTTTTGGTGCCGGGGTATTTTTAGCTGATTTTATATGAATTTGATGTCCTGAATTCAAATATGGCATTAGGTTTTCTCTATCAGCTCAGTTTTTTAAGATAAACAACTTTTTGTGAAGTATATGTTTCATTATTTTAAGGTAAATCCATGTATTAAAAAATGTATGTAAAAATAAAATAAATACAGGATTTTTTTTTTTTTTATAATACACAAATGTTAGTTTTTATTATTATGATATACACATATTGAAATAATAATTTTTTAATTATATTGTACAAATATTTTTACTCACAAAAATAGAGAAAAACATCACTGATGAAACTGATACTCATTGAATGCTTCGGAAGCTTCTTTTCCGTGAGATTCTGGAATATATTTTAGAACAGTGTCTTTTTTAACTCAAACTGTAATCTGAAACCCTTTGCATATCTGATCTTTTTTGGTAGCGGTCCTCCATAGTCTTAATATTGTGGTGAAATCTTTCGGGATGTTTATCACTTGTGCCTTCTTTATTTTCGAGAAAATGCTCTAAGTGGCAATGTAAATAGTGCACTTCAATGCTTCTAGTACACCCAAGAGATTTAAAACTATTATGCTTTTCATTTAGCCAGTTTTACATAGATTTCTCCTTTGCATTTGCCCGGAATGTTTTTGTGAACTGCCACAAAAAAGTCAAAGATTTTTATTCAACCTCATTCGTTGAATTTACGAAAGCAGGATCCTTAATCTGTTGTCTTATTTGTTTTCCGTTAAACATTCCTGTTTTAATATCTTCATAACTCAATTCGAGTGTTTTTACCTTATATATGCAAATCCTGACCCGTTCTTATGGAGAATGTACACAAACTGTTACATAGGACAAAGCTTGATATGCAGTGCAGAAAGTATGATTTTCTTTCGCCCAACTAAAGTGATATTAATGACATTCCTTTCTCCAACATCCATGTTTTCTTTCTTAGGCCTCTCTTTTCTAATATAGTGGTGTGTTTTATCCCTGCTATCCCAAAAATAGAAAAACAATAGTATTTTGTGTAACTTCTTTGCTGTCCAAGGACAATCATCTGGAGAATATTTAGGAAGAACCAATTTTTCTAACAGTCCTCTAAATTCATGACAAAATACAAGATTGTTTTTTTAAGAGAAGTAGGGTAGTAGACAATTTTGTCTTGTGTGATAAAATGTAAGTTTGGCTCTTTGTTCTAATAAATTTTTGTCTTTTAAAATTGAAACCAACCAGTAATTCAGAAGCTTCTTTTAAAACATTGAAATCTCTTTTGAAATCATTTAAATCAACCTGGTTGAAAAATTTAGACATTGATGACGTCTCCTCATAATCACTGTTACCTTCACAGCTATCTAATAGAGAATCAGAAGGACAATATTCATCCTCACTAAGCTCTGGTAGCTAATGAAACGTTGGGATCGGTAGTTCCTCTGAGTGAGGAAGTGGAGGTCTTGAAGACACTAAATCAGGATAAGTTTTCTTATTACAATTGTTTCGATTAATTCAAATAGTATTCCAGTGCTAGGTAGAAATAACAGTCATAGAAATGGTTTTGGAGTTCTCTCTAAACCATTGGTAAACCTAATTTGAGACTTATTCTGTTCCGTCAGCTCACTGTCATAAATGCTCTGTACAAGTTTTACAGACGTGTTGCGGTGCGCAGATTTTATCCTGATCACCAAGTCTAACCCCAAAGTATCCAAGATAAGCTCTCTTTACAAAGTCAGTAACATATTTTCTGTGTTCTTACAACTTTTATTCTCCGCATATGTAGCAAAACTTATCTGGATGATTTATACAACTTTTTCTACTTGAACTCATTTAAATTCCATTCTACAACGAAACACAACAATCTACAAGACTACGAGTTTTACGTTAAATTGATACAAATTCTACCTTAAACACAAATATCATGGAAGTTCAAAAACTTTAGAAATTCAAAGAAAGCCAGTTTTGTTTCCATGGAGCGAACTCTGAAACTAACCTTATATCTTGGAGGCTTTTACATTTGGCTTTATGGATGAGATGCGCGAAATCATAAGGATGCGCAGATCCTCAGTTTTGTTTGCACATTTTTTTTTTCAAGATATTGTGGAATTTCAACGTCCTTCTAATCGCCTTGAGCGTCGTTACAGGGCTATATATCATAAGGTCAGTTTAAGTGTTCAAGGTCACTTTAGTTCTAAAAGATCTTTAGTTTCCTTTGCATATCTAAAAAAGTAGAGCTGATAGAGAAAAACTGATTGCATATTTGGAATCAGCGTCCCAAAAATATCCAAAATCAGTGGTAAAATCTCAGGCACCAAAAAAAATTTTTTTTTTTTGTAGGCCTGTGTTTTCAATTCATAAGAATTTCATCTACTTAATTTTTTTTTTTTGGTATACATACCTTTATTTACCTTTATAGTGATTTTTATAAATAATCACCTGTTATAAATGACCAACTATAATAAAATTTTTTCAAAGAGCATTCGAAGAATTCTACGGTTTCAGACTAAAAATATTCCGTTACGGTAAAGTCTGCGGTTTTTTGCGAGCAAGCGTCTTCAAAGTTTAATCATATATGAATTTGTTGCTTTATAATTTGCATTCATGTTTTGAGTCAGAAATGATCGATAATTATAAAGAGTTAAGTTCGTAACAATAAAAAAAGAGTTTCTTATTTAAGCTGATATAATTCAAATCAATGAATAATGTTGGAAATTTACGATGTACGAAACGAAATCTTTGGAACATTGATAGTTTCAGTTGAATTTCGGTCCGGCCGCATTTTCAGTGGTATCTTCGACGAAACTCAGATTTTTGGGGCGAAAACAAAAACGAAATCGAATTTTAGATCCATCTCTAATCAAGGACGTAGCTAAAAGTGAATAACAGGAGGGGGGGAGGGGGTCAAGCAAATGCAGGGGGAGCTCATATTTTCTATCTCACTCTCTCTGACGCAGAAAGATAAACGAGTGCATATTCACACTGTAGCTTCTATGTTTCTTATTAAACTGTTGTAATAACTTCATTTTATGCTAAGAAAAGAATAGAATGATGAAAAATTTGAATTTATAACTAGTGCAATATTAAATATCGTGTTAGCTTCATGTGTACAAATAGAACACTTGTTGAAACACTTATTTTAGTTACAATTTAGTATTTCTGTAAAACTGTGAAAGGGTCTCAAAGCAAAATTGGATTTTTCAACAGAGTTTCATTTGGTTTTCAGAACATAAATTCATTTAGGAAATTTTAGTGACCTTGGAATCTTTTCCAGGGGAGGATCAAAATGTTTTAGGGGAACTTAGCCCTCTTCATAGCTATGGTCTTGTCTCTAATTATAACTTTTTAAAAATTTCGCCTAAAAATAGAAGAAGTCTGATATATTTGCCCTTGATTTGTCACTTCCAGATATTTCACTCTGAGAAAAAAATCAAAACAAAAGAAAAAAAACAATGAAGGTGATATATTTATTCAATAACTGAAAATGCATCGAAATCAAAAACCAATACCGTTTTTTTTTTTTTTTTTTTTTTTTTTTTTAAATATTCAATATTTTAAAAGAAGAATATTTTAAAATATTGAAACCTCAGAAATAACTTTGAAATTTTAGATCTTATTGTTTACAAATCACTTTTAACTCAATTCAAAATCACACATAACTGGACTTTGATCGTACAAAAACGTGACCAGAGATCAAAGTTTTTTTTTATTATTACTTTTTTTTTATAAAACGCCCGCGTTAGCAAACAAAGCCTATTCTTTTAAAACCTGCCCTGAAAAATGCTACCAGCGTTTCTTAAAACGTCATTAACGTCACATCGATTTGAAAGGTGGAAAATATACGCAAATGTATTCAAAAATCCGCTGACGCGTTAAATACATGAATTATTAAATAGATATTAAATTTACCATAAATAAATATAAAAAGCTCAGGTAATCGAATTACAAATATTGAACTAAACCCAGGGAAATTCCTCTTGTGTGATACTGGGGGGTTTGTTAAATTAATGAAAAAATTTTCTCGTTACTTTTTTTTTTTTTTTTTTTTTTTTTTGTGTGTGTAGATGTAAATTTAGATTTAAATCTTCTAACTGTTTGGCCTTGTTTTAAGAAATGTGGTTGTAGGTGGAATGTAAGATTTAATTTCAATAATCATGTGATTTAATTTTTTTCTTTCTGAAATTTAATATATTGAACAATAATTCAACATTTAGAAAAGAAAATGAACAGAAATAACTTTGAAATTTTAGATCTTATTGTTTACAAATCACTTTTAACTCAATTCAAAATCACACATAACTGGACTTTGATCGTACAAAAACGTGACCAGAGATCAAAGTTTTTTTTTATTATTACTTTTTTTTTATAAAACGCCCGCGTTAGCAAACAAAGCCTATTCTTTTAAAACCTGCCCTGAAAAATGCTACCAGCGTTTCTTAAAACGTCATTAACGTCACATCGATTTGAAAGGTGGAAAATATACGCAAATGTATTCAAAAATCCGCTGACGCGTTAAATACATGAATTATTAAATAGATATTAAATTTACCATAAATAAATATAAAAAGCTCAGGTAATCGAATTACAAATATTGAACTAAACCCAGGGAAATTCCTCTTGTGTGATACTGGGGGGTTTGTTAAATTAATGAAAAAATTTTCTCGTTACTTTTTTTTTTTTTTTTTTTTTTTTTTGTGTGTGTAGATGTAAATTTAGATTTAAATCTTCTAACTGTTTGGCCTTGTTTTAAGAAATGTGGTTGTAGGTGGAATGTAAGATTTAATTTCAATAATCATGTGATTTAATTTTTTTCTTTCTGAAATTTAATATATTGAACAATAATTCAACATTTAGAAAAGAAAATGAACACTTTTGTGTCAATGGTGTATATCAATGATGGTAATATAGACAATTCACAATCTTATTACATGAATTCTATCTGTTTTTGCTACCATATATTAGTATCTTTTGAAAATTAGAATTGTAAATCATTCTAAATTGTATTCAGAATGTCTCATAATCTAAATTTTATGCATCTGAGCTCCCATAAATCACTAACATATGAGAAGAAAAAAAAAAAAAAAAAAAAAAAAAAAAAACATTTTGATAATTTTTTTTTCTAAGACTTATTGGGTCTGGTTTTTAGAACTAAACTAAAATTAAAAAAAAAAATCCTTCGACGTGTTAAACGCATGAATTATTAAACAGATATTAAATTTACCATAAATAAAAATAAAAAGCTCAGGTAGTCGAATTACAAGTATTGGACTAATCCCCGGGTGTGATGCAGGGGGGGGGGGTTGTTAAATTAATGAAAAAATTTTCTCGTTACTTTTGTTTTTGTGCGTAAATGTAAATTTAGATTTAAAACTTTTAACTGTTTGGTCTTGCTTTAAAAAATATGCTTGTAGGTTAAATGTGGGATCTCTTTTCAATGATCATGTGGTTTAATTTTTTGTTTTTTGCTTTCGGAATATGTTGAACAATAATTTATTATTAAAAAAAAAAAAAAAAAATGAATACCTTTTAGAGGTTTGCAGGGGCCAGAATTTCCAGGTCCGGGCCCGAATGACTCGCAGGAAAGTTATTTTGGCCCGGCCTGGCCCTTCGCAAAATTCAAAAGTTCGGCCCAAGCTCAGCCCGGCCCGTACGGAAATCAGGGAGAACAAATCCGGCCCGTTCTGACCCGACACAATTTCTACTATTTCTAAAAAAAAAAAAAACAGATTTTTATCATATAATTAAGTCTTTTTTAAAGAATATTACATACATATATCTATGGAATGATTTTATAGTATATTTTACAGGAAATACACATTAACAACATTAATGATTACACAGACTCTTAGACTTTCAACATTCAAATTAAGATTCATCAAAAAATTAATATGGTTTAGAAAAAAAAGTTAAAAACGTAACTTTTGAAGCTGTACAATAAAAGCAGATGTATATGTGAATATTTCTATCACTTCATTAAAGATCCCAAATCTAAAGGAGTTATTTTGGGATGCATTTCTGAATTCATTTTTTTTCCCGGAAACGCATAAGATTAACAGGTGTTTTTATTCAGAAACTATGTAATCGAATGACATTATGCATTTTTTGATACAAACCTCGATAGATCTGGAAGTAAACTCATGGAAACTCTTCTTGTGTGATACAGGGAGTTTGTTAAATTAATGAAAAATTTTCTCATTACTTTTGATTTTGTGTGTAGATGAAAATTTATAATTAAATCTTTTATCTGTTTGGCATTCCTTTAAAAGAATGGTCTTGTAGGTGGAATGTGGGATTTAATTTCAATGATTATATGATTTATTTATTTATTTATTTATTTGCTTTTTGCAATTAATTATGTTGAACAGTAATTCAATATTTAAAAAGGAAAATGAACACCTTTGTGCTTATGGTGTATATCTATGTTGGAAATATAGAAAATTTACAATCTCGTAACATAAATTACATATATTTTCGCTACCATATTTTAATATATTTTGAAAAATTAGAATTCTAAATTGTATTCTCAATGTCGCATAATCTAAGTATTATGCTTCTGAACTCTCATAATTCACAGACATATGAAGAAAAAAAAACAAAAAAAAAAAAAACAAAAAAAAAAAAAAAAACAAGGTTTGATAATTTTTTTTCTAGACTTATTGGGTCTAGTTTTTAGAACTAAATTAAAAAAAGAAGAAAAATACTTCGACGCGTTAAACGCATGAATTATTAAATAGATATTACATTTATCATAAATAAAATTAAAAAGCTGAGGTAATCGAATTACAAATATTGAGATAAAACCAGGGAAATTCCTCTTGTGTGATACAGGGGGATCGTTAAATTAAGGGAAATTTTTCTCATTATTATTTTTTTGTGTGTGTGTGTGTGTGTCTGTAGATGTAAATTTACATTCAAATCTTTTAACTGTTTACTTACCCATGATACGTAGTATAGGTTAAATATGGCAATCGTTTTGAAAATCGAAATTTTTTTTATGGATTTGCACGTTTCAGACACTGGAGATTCCAAATAAAACACACACACACACACATATATATATATATATATATATATATATATATAATGAAAATTTATAAGAAAAATTAAAAAATAAAAAAATAAAAAAATAATAATAATAGTAATAATATTAATAATAATACCAAAAATTATATCAATAACATTAAAAATAATTTGATAATTAAAATATAGCAATTTAATTATACATATATATATATTATACATATGTATATATATATATGTATATAATATGTATATAATATAATTATACATATATATATATATATATATATATATATATAATACCATTAAAAGTAGACAAGATTCACCAATGGATTTTATCAATAAAAGAATTAAATTGAATTATAGTAAACAATATTAACCATTTGAAATTAACCATTGAATTTAATAACTTATAGTACATTGAACATGGAAGGAAAAAAGAATAATATGAATACAAATGAAATTTGTAGAACCAAAGCAGAATCTTCAGGTCCCAAATACTTTGGAACTACAAATGGAGTGTGTGGTTTCATCTTCGTATTTGCCATGAAAAAGCAAAACAATACGAATTTGGGACTACCATCACACAAAAACCAAATTATTAAACAAGGAACAAAGATATTTTACAAAAAGGAGTTGAAAGTAAGTAAATATAATAGTTATCCATAACAAACAAAAAGATAAAGCAGAATGGAAATATAATTGAACCGGAAAAATAATTAATAATCGATATTAACATAAAATTAAATTAGTAAAATGATTAAAATTAGAATTAAGAGATAACATTCATGTTAACATATAACTTAAAATACATTATTGTTACTTTAATCAGTAACATTTATTGTGACTTTACATGGTAAAAACTCATTATCTTAATATAGGATAATAAAAATTAAAAAATAAAAAAATAAAAAAATAATAATAATAGTAATAATATTAATAATAATACCAAAAATTATATCAATAACATTAAAAATAATTTGATAATTAAAATATAGCAATTTAATTATAGATATAACTAGACAAATATCCATATATTGGTGTAAATTAAACAGTTTTAATATTATGTTAAAATAAATAACCCACTCTCAATTTTTTTTTTAAATAAATAATTAACTTTTGCGTTTTTATTCAGACAACACCACCCTCCTCCGTACTCTAGCATCTACCCACCCAACCAACCTTTATATATATTTTTTATTACTTTTTAACATTTTTAATTTTTTATTATTATTTTTATGTTTTATAATTTTTTTATACATTTTTTACGCAAAGAATTAATTATAAGATCATGTAATATCTAATTATAAATTAAAGAATATATGAATTTTTTAGGATAACCATTATTTATAGCATCATATACAAGCTTTTTAATATTAGTATTAATTAAATGGGAAGAACATAGACATTTTATTCTATATAAATGGTTAAGTATTATATTACGATATACAGAATTATGAAGACATGATTTAAAATTAGTAAAGGTATTAACTTTAAAATTAAATTCTTTCCTTTTGTCATAAATATCAGTTATAAATTTGTTCTCTTTTAATATAATTTTAATATCTAAGAAATTGATTGTATTATTAAAAAGTAGGTTTTTTGAAAGTTCTAGATTAGAAGGATAATCGACAGGGAATTGAGATAAACAGGTGTTATCAGTATCAATTAAAATTACATCATCTATATATCGATATAAATGTATTGTATTATTTAAATAATGACGTTCATAGTAATATAAGTATAAGTCAGATAATACACTAGATGTACTACCACCTTGTGGTATACCAACATTTTGAATATATATATTGTTATCATGCATGATAAAATTATTATAGATAATGAAATTAGTTAAAGTATGAAAGTAATCAGAATCAATATTATGTGATATATCCAACTCGTGTTGATATTTTTTAAAAAGCTCATTTATGATATTATGTAAATCCGATAAATCGATATTATTAAATAAATCTTTAAAATCATAGGTAGAGATATTTTTTATACATTTAAGATTTTTCATAATATGGACCAGTTCATAACTATTTTTTATGCAATGTGTATTATCACTTTTTTTTGTAATATTATATATTTGATTAAGAATTACTAATAGAAGTTTGTTAGCAGCATTATTATAAGTATTGCAACCAATTGTAACAGTTCTGAATTTAACAGGATGCTTATGAAATTTGGGTATAAGGACTAGATAAGGATATTTAAAATTAGTAGGGTTAATGTCTAATAATTTATAGAATCCTTTAATTTTACGATTATTGGCAAGTAAGTTATCATTAATTTTTTGGAATGTGTTATTATTAGATATATTAGATTTAAGCAGTTGATGATAATAAGATTTACAAATAATGGCATAATTATTAGGAGATTTATCAACATAAGTTATTACAAAGTTTTGTTGTAATTTATTGATTTGCTTAAACAGATGCTGTGTATTTACATATTCTAGGTGTGAAATATTATATTTTAAGGACCTGGTTAATTTATCGATAACTAATATTTTCCATTGATTAAAATATTCAATGGGTTTATTATAATAAATTGCAAGTTTATAAATAAATATATCTATATCATATGTAAATTGTTTTATGATAGATTTAATGTTTAATTTGGATGGAATTCTGTACTTGGTCCCATAACCCATAATTCTTCTAAGTTGTAAATCATCTACAAGATTAAGATTACCAGTAATAATATGTCCATGATCTTTATTTATATATTTTTGTAGAGAGGGGTCATTGCATTTACAGGGTAAAGTACTAGCATCAAAAGAAGATTTAGCGAAAGAATTATAGTTAAAAATCGTTCTGCCGATAGATATGGGATACTTAAAGGTTTTAGAAATATGAATATTATTAATAGGAAATTGACAGTTTTTATCATTTAATATGGAATTAATATTGATTTTATTAAATATTGGATTAGAAAAAGTAATTACCATTTGAGTATTAGTTTGTAGGTTTTTAGGTTTTTTTAGTAAATTTATATTGTAAAGGTTGACACGAGTCATAATGAGATCATAAAAAACATCTGAAAAATGTTTAGAGTAAGTTTTACTGAGAAAAATATTTAAATATTGTACTATATGTTTCTTTTTTATTCCAAAAATATATTTACGTATTAGAAACCAATTGTAATTTTTTAAATAATTACGATGCAGATTATTAATTTGTTGAATTATAATGTTTTTAGGAGTAATACTAGAAGATGAACCTTTACCTCTTTTGTTACGTGTAGTTTTAGGATTTATAAGATGATTTAAACTATGATAAATGGGAGAATAATCTGTAGTATCATTTATAGATGAAAAAACTTTAACAGATCTTTTAAAAACCTCACTATTAAGACCATAAGGATAAATTGTATTATAATATTTCATATATGAAGACTCTAAATAGAGACGCTCAGATTTATTTTTCTGAATTTGTATTATTTCAATAGTAGTATTTTTAAATTTATGTTTATGAAAATGCTGTATTTCAGCTGTAGACTGTATATTTTTTGCTAAATTTTTATCAGAATCTGACCGATGTTGATTCATGCGTATATGAAGAGGACCAGAAGTTTCACCAATATATTTCAAATTGCAAATGTTGCACTTTATACTATAAATTACATTAAAAGCCTTACAAAAAATAGAAATATGAGGATCTGATACGATTTGTGACTGAGAAGCAGATGGACAAGTTTTACATCGGATATTAGAACATTTCTGAAAATATAATTGAGGAGGAGGAGCATGTATATGGAAACTGGATGACGGTCCAGGAGTAACCCTATTATTGCTCCTGTACCGGGCACTACACTGCAAAGAAGCATTGTGTATCTTGCCAGGATCGAGATTTTACTAAGTACTGCCATAATATAAGAGAAAATACAAATATAATAAAAAGATAAAAATAGAAAAATTACAGTTAAATAATCGAGTATCTTGACTAATATAATTTACTAAAGAAAAGGATCTAGAATAATACAACTATAAAATGAAAATAGATACAATATGTACAAAGCTTTAAAGCAATACTCAAACCTCCAAAAGGAAACAATACACGACCATAATACTACCAACCCACACCACATATAAAAAGAATCATAGTACTCACAGTACAATAAATGCAAAATCACAAAATCGACTCATTTAAAAATGAAAAAATCACCGTACATAATAATCCACTAACTTATCCAATTAAAATCTCAGCACAATGCTCACATTGTTACTACATTTCACATAGGCTTAACTGATCATAATTTCAATGTATTTATTTAATATAAAAAAAATAATAAATAATGATAATTTCAATGTATTACTTTAATATTAAAAAATAATAAATAATGAATATTGATTATGACATTTATTATACCATATATCAAGACAATGAATTAAACATAATAGCAAAATTAACAGTTAAAATATTATAAAAACACCACATATAATATTCATGATGAAACGATTTGCATCTCTTAATGGAAATCCTATTAAGTGGTAACGGAAAACTACATTGTAGAAATCTCACAGACAATACACAAAGGTTATGCGGATAGCAGCAATTACCTATGCGCACCATATTTATAAAATTGCTATTAGCAACGAATGTTATATATTAATTATATATAAGATACCACAATAGGAAAAAATTTATTATATATATATATATATATATATATATACTTTTATAAATATAACCAAAGTAATTCAGATATTACCATATAAATTCCGTCTGTGTGTCTGTAAAAGCTCTATCTCCCCCCAAAAAATAAAATAGAGACTTGAAATTTGGTGTGTACTTAGTATATAATAATAGGAAAGAAACCTATTTAATATCGGAAACCTCATTAATCCAGAACAATTTTTTTGGACTTTCGAAATTTTTGTTTTGATGAAATATATATAATTTTTTTCGAATTTTTTCATTTTAAGGAGTGAATCTGAAACACAATGAAAATAAATCAGTAAATATTGCATAAAGAATAAAATTGATCGGATAATTAGTTGCTGAGATATTTGTAATCCTATTTTCCACACTCTTCGATTTTTCATGACACTGCATTTCATTCAAATTTCAATTCAAAGATTTATTTTAATTGGATATGAAACGCTGACTCCGACTCAGTAAACTGTTAGTTAATGTGATTATTATTTTTGGAATTATAAGAATATGTTTTTTTACTACTTGATTATTACGGCGACCAAAAAGCTATCACCAAACTATAAAATTAAATACCAATAATGTCTTATCGTAAATGTCACATACAAATGACATTAAATATGTTTTATGTGTTTCTATAACATAACTGATTTTTAATTTGACGCTTAATCTGCATTTTTATTAGTTTTTTACTAATTTATTTTTCCTTTCGTTATTTAAAATAAAAATTATACTAATTTGTATGATTTATGAATAATTTGACGACTTATATAATTTGTCGAAATGAGTCGATGGGATAATTAAGTAGTACGCGCAATTCCGTAATAGAGCATTACTATGTATTAAAAATATTTAAATGAATGTTTAAATTTTATTTTGACAATTGCAATGTGTTTTATTAAAATTTATGTAATTTTTTACAACCATGAAGTTTGCATTATTAAACGCCCGCGTGTCTCAATAGATATTTCGTTAAGCATTTAACCAAAAAAAAAAAAAAAAAAATTCCTTTTGTTTAAATTTATTATATAATTATTTTTTATATTATTTATAACTTTCGTATTGACAAGTTTTGATACAACTAAGTCTTACAGCAAAAATAAATAAATAAATATATGAAAACAAAAGGAATAAAAAAAAAAAAATCACATCTCAGTTAATATGCCACTAATATAATAAAATGTATCACTGGCGAGATGTAATTTCTTAACAACGCTGAAAATTACATTATTAAACTCCCGCGTATCTCAATAAAAATAATGTTAGAATTTAAAATTTAGTGCATTGTTCCTTTAATGGAAAAATAACCAGTCTCGGTTTAAATTTATTATATAAATCTTTTTAATATTATCTATAATTTTTAAAGTAACTAGTTTTGATAAACTACTACTCTGCTAGTGGTTGATATTGCTAAAAATAAAAAAAAAAGAATGAAAAAGAAATAAGTATTGAAGAAAAAAAAAAACTATCGTATTAACATGAGTCTGATAAAACAAGCTCTTACAGAAGAAGGGATTTTTTGTAACATATACACTGTAAAAAAAATATCTGTTAAGTTACTAACATTTTTTAGAAAACTGGGATTCTTAAACTTCGATTGATGATATTTTAATGTTTCCGTGATTGTCTAAATGGTATAAATGTAGCGGTAGAAGCTAGATCTAGATGATTTCGCCGTATTCTGTCCCTTGTAGAAATTAAAGATTAAACTATATGATAGCAAGAGATTTTTTTTCTTTGACTAAATTTATAATATAGATTCTACAGCTGGGAGTTTCCCTATGTAAAAAGGTCTTCAGTTCCATACTTAAAAGCATATTAGGAAAAGTATGCAGTTCCCTTCAATTGATTGGCATTATGATGCATTTTATAATTATATTGTATACAATGTTATTTCAGAATTATGAGTGACATTTTCCTCGCAAGTTGAAGTGAACTTCTATTAGGTTCTGCAATACAATCAACGTAATCCTTTCTTTAGAGTAAGTGTTAGTATTTCAGAGAATTTCATGAGCTTAGTATGTCCTTTAATTATTTTAAAGCTTGAGTTTATAATTTGATCATCGTTAAAATTTGTACCCTGTTAGGGACATTAATAATTATATAAATACGTAGCACATATAGTCAACGTCTGATCCGTCCACCTGCTTTCCTGAGCAGAAAGTACTCAACCGAATGGTTTGAAATTAAATATATAGAACCGTTAAAGAATTTTGTCTAGCCATTACAAATTTTGTGAAAATCGAATCAAACTTAACAACTTGGAAATTGTACGTCAAGCGTAGCAAATGAGGTGCATTCGTATTATAATGAAGTTTAAGAAATATTCTGATCTTAGTGTAATAAAATCCGGTACTTTGGATATAGTATAATAGTCAACATTTTTTTTTTGTGTCCCTGTAAATACTATCTGCTTTCTATTATACCAGAAGTAACTTGTAATAAACCTCAACAATGTATATTAATTTCATAAAATGTCAAATAGTTTAATATAATTAAAATGCGCTCCAAACATTGCTTCCACTATACCATTATGCAATGAAACACAATTGTGTGGCCCTGTAAATGAATAACAAATATTCTTTGCACCCCAGATTGTACAGAATGTATATTTTTGTATATACTTGATAGATGCTTATCATTTTTATATTTTCGAAAGAGTATAACATCATCAAAATGCATTTGAAACTATTTTTTTCCATAGGCCGTAATGTAACGGAATATTTTTGATTGTCCTTGTAATTAAACCATACATCCGATTTTCATAAAAATTTGAAATGATACAACAAAAGTATACAACAATTATGTATTTTAAATTTCAAACGATTTGGTAGGGTATTTTTTGCTCTGTTATTTGAGAACAGAAAGACGGATGTACTGAACGATGACTATAGATGCTACGTATTTACATAATTACGAATGTACCTAAAAATATATTTAAAAAAAGTTTTATTCATTCCATTAAATCTGAACCTTTATAATGAAGTCAATGATGTTCTATGATAGATAATGATCTTAGATTGTCATGAAAATTTGGATTGTCATTTCTTATTTAAAATGGGAGATTTCTGTATTACTGAATTTAATGCATAGAATCGTAGTAAATTTCATATTCAGGTATTTTTGCTTACAACGTTATTTGCTTACAATATTATTATACAACTTATTCTGCGTGCAACAGCAATTTCACCAAAATCTGAATATTTATGAAACTAGTTATAAGTTAGAACGCACTTTATTTCCCACGTTCGTCATACGATATCCGACTTGTTACTTTTAATTACTGCCTCATGGTTATTTTTTTAATTGGCATGATCGAATTGTCCAGCACTAGTGTTAGCAGGTATTCCGAATCTGTTCGCACTTAACCACTACGTGGGACCTTATAAGCTCCAATTTTTCATTATGCATGAATTTTTTTCAATTACTTTTCCTATTAAGCTAGTCTGCATCGAGTCAAACTTACTAAAGTTTAAAGTAAAACCTATGAAGGCTGAACTTCTCTGTAGTGGAGCCTTTTATGGCCCCTTTTAGTGTTGAATTCAAGAAGTGGACCAGGGGGGGGGTACATTTCATCCCCCGGAGCAATGAGATGGCCTTCCCCCTCAAAAGATTTGAGAGTTTGTGTTTCAATGGTCAAAAAGTTCAAATTCCTTCCTCTAGAACTCTATAACCCCCCTTGAGAATGAAGACTAAGGAAGATACGGAAAAATTAAGGAATGTTATTGAGAAGGTTGATCTTATAAAGAATAAATTTACAGTTTCGGTTCCGAAGAGGCGGCGCCACAGACTTTTGGTTTTGAGTGTGGATGGTGAAGTGGTTGATGATGAAGTGAGGGATTCGGTGAAGCAAGCTTTTGCTTCCGCTGCCAGGCTTTGGGGCATGTGAATTCCATATGTTCAGATCAAAAATGTGTAAAATGCGCCGGTGAACATGGCTTGAAGGATTGTTCTATCACAGTAGAATCATGTATCAATTGTATGAGAAAGGACGATGGGACAATTACGGCATATAGTGCCGACAGTTTTGATTGTACATGTTACAAAGGGTATAGGCGGGATCTTTTGTCTAGAAGATTATAACAGCAGTTTCAAAGACTTATATTGACTCTGGAAAATTGGTCATAGTTCAAATTAATTTGAACTACTGCTCAGATGCGAACGATGCTTTGGCTTCGTATGCTGAGAGTAATGATGTACATTTTTCCTTATGTCAAGATCCATATACTCGTAACGGTACTTTTTCTGGACTCCCTCCGGGGTGGCTTTGTTTTCCATCTATTTCTCTTACTTCAATGATACTTTGTACAGACTCATCATTGTCTATTGTGAAAGGCTTTTGTTCGAATAATTCAGTTTTTGTTAGGATAACTTTTAATCAGGGACCTTTGGTTATTGGGTCTGTGTATTTTTCACCTTCTAGTAATCTTGATGAAGATATGTCTTCATGGATTAATTATTATCAGTATAATAATCGTATGATTATCGGTGGTGACTTTAATGTCCCATTACGTACACTTGGCTAGACACGTGAAGATAATAGAACAGAAATTTTTGCAGACTATCTCATGAATCTTAGATTAGTGAATACTTCTCCCCCTTCTTATGTTCACGACAGTCAACTTGGAAGACCTGATCTTATCCTCTTGGGAGTTGATATTATTCTCTCTCTACAGAATTGGCGTGTTGATGATACAGTGTTTTCTTTCTCAGATCATCGATATATAGTGTTTTCGTTGTGTTTGAATCCAGTTTTTAAAACCTATGATAGGTTCAAACAAAGAATAAATCAACGCACAAATTTAATAAATTACTCAGTAAAAAGCATGATTTACTATGTTCATGACTAATAAGAGTGCATGGTCCGGCTTCTCTGGACGATGGAATTGAAAATTTTAATGAATATTTTCAGTATGTAGTTCAAAGATCATTTCGTCGGGGCAGTATTTCCTATAAACCTACCATTTTTTGGTATACTACTGGACTGAGAGTATTGAGAAATAAAGTTACTGCTGCTTATAAACGTTATAGAAAAAATCTAGACAATTCTGTATATAGAGAATCGTACATATTATTACGTCATGAATATAAAAGAAAAATTAAAAAAGCGAAGCGTTCTAGTTGGTTAGATTATTGTCACCTAATGAAGCATATGGTAACGTTTTTAAGTTCGTCTCTGGTAAAAACTTTAACTACCAAGATATGGCTTTTTCTACTATGGAGAATTCCTCCGTTTTTGACGCATATGATGACATAGCTCATCAACTAATGATTGAACATTTTAAGGTCGACAATGTACCTGAAAATACTTATAGTAAAGAAAGCTCATCGGATTACACGGATGATCCAGATTTTCGCCCTTTTTCCAAGAAAGAACTAAATTTTGTTTTGAAACAACACATAATAATAAAGCTCCAGGTTTTGACAATGTGGATGCGCTAATTGTGAAGAATCTACGTTATAAATTTAATTTTTTAATGTTGTCAATTTTTAACACTTGCTTTAAATATGCACATTTCCCGGTCAGCTGGAAGAAGGGAGTTGTTATTTTCTTTAATAAAAGAAATAAGCCAGAGGGCTCTTATCGTTCATATCGACCAATTACCCTGTTGCCTATTATAGCAAAGGTCAATGAGAGGCTGCTTAAACTTAGAATCACAGTAATGTTCGAGGCTGCTGCGTACCTCGACGGGAACCAACTTGGTGTTCGCGAGGGGCGGATTACGCTGACTGCGCTCTCCTCTCTTCGTGAGAAGATTAAAGAAACTTTGGAGGCTTATAAATATTGTGAGATTGTGTCATTCGATATAGCAAGAGCATTTGACGTGTTTGACTGGAATGTAATTACTAACATAATAGATCACTTGCCTATTTACGATTACTTGAAAGAAGTTTTCAAGAATTATATTTCATTTAGACTTATAGGTTTTAAATTTACTGATGGCATTCGAAGATTTAGACTGTTCTGTGGCTGCCCACGAGGTCCATGTTTGGGCCCTTAGATTTGGACAATAGTTGCAGACCCAATTCTTAAACAGAGTAAAGAAGTAGCATTGAATTTAATTTCTTACGCTGATGACTCTGTGATTGTTGAAGGTGCGGACACTAGAGAGCAGTGTTCTCGCTGACATTTGACCTACGTTAGTAATTTGGCTAATTAAAAATAAAAAACATTCTCCAAATGAAAAAAATGTTAGCCAAATAAATTCCCCTTGTAGCACTAAAAAAATTATCTTTAATCCTTTAATGTATCCTCCTTTTTTTCAATATGTTCTAAAATAGCCTCAGTTTTTATAACTGCGACAATGATTGTTATTAATCTAAATTCAACTATTCGCTACAAATACGTTAAAAATATGTATGTATTAAAAATATGTATAAAGCATATGTATGAAAAACGAAAAAAAAAAAAGAAAGAAAGAAAAGAAAAGAAAGGATAAGCGAAAATTGAGCACTAGTAATTTGGAGAATCTAATCGCTTGTTTACTCGCCAAATGAAGAATGTAGTCGCAATTTGGCGCAATGGCGAGCGACAGCGAGAACACTGCTAGAGAGTCATTTGAGAATAATATGAGTAACATTGTGAATAATTTTTCTACTGTCTGTGCTCATTGCAACTTGCAGCTTAATAATACCAAGACGGTTTCTATACTTTTTGGACGTAATACCATGAAAAAGAGACGTCCTATTTTTAAACATAGTGGTAGATCAATACCTGTGAAGGATAATATTCTTTATTTGGGTTTTCTTCTAGACAGTGCCTTCAATTGGTTAGATCATCGTGAGATGATTCGAAGTAAAGTTACGTCATTTACTTGCAGTATGAGAAAAGTGAAAGTAAGAGATATAGGGGTCTCTCTAGACCTATTAAAGGTTTGGTACAACACTGTATTAAAAAAGCAGATATCATACGGACATGAGGTCTGGTATCGTGACCTTAAGTAACATGGTATTCGCAGATTGTCCTCTTGCCAGCAAGTTTGTCTGTTGATCATAATTCGTACATATCGTATAACTTCAACTGAAGCATTGTGCGTTTTGGCTGGAGTTTTATCTACAGATATAGAACTTTCTAACACTGTTCGTCTTTATGATATGATTTACGGAAATATATCAGTAGTGGTGGAAGATACTACTATTTATTCTGAGGATTTGGTTAAACGTCTGCGAACTTATTATTATCCGAATTACTGCGAAAGACATCATGTGAATTTTCTGAATCCACTACGAAAATCGATTGCTGATCGTAACAATCCTATAATTTTTACTGATGGCTCGCACATGTAAAGTGGAGTTGGTGCTGCTTTTGTAATTTATTTAAAAAATGTAGAAATATTTAATTACAGAATCAAGCTTAATGTTAAAAATTCGGTCTTTCAGCCAGAGTTGGTGTCAATTTCGGAGGCTATACAGTGGTGCAGACGAATTGAGTTTGCTCACTTCTGTTCATATACTGATAGCCTGTCATCGACTTGTGTTTTGCATCATCTATTTCCATGTGATCAGCTAGTATATGATATTTTTACGAACTTACGTGTACTGAAAAATAAAACTATTCATATAGGATGAGTCAAGGCCCATGTAGGCATTGTGGATAACGAACGTGCTGATGAACTTGCCAAATCAGTGGTTCTGAATAATGTTTATGACAAAGTAGTTAAACTTCCGATATCTGTGAGTTATTTGAAGAATTACTTTAGAAATAAGAATATTTGTGGTTGGCAAGATCGATGGTCCTTTAGCGATAAAGGTAAGGATACCTACATGGTTATTTCTGATGTTAGCGTAAATTACATCTGTTATTCACAAGTGGCTGCATATTTTGTTTCTGCACATGGTGCGTTTCCTACTCTACTCTACAAACGGGGAAGGCGAAATAATGACAATTATATTTGTGGCAAACGCGGTGACGTTGCGCACTATTTATTTGATAGTTGTTGTGTTTCAGCAGACAAGTTTAACCTAATTAGAAATAGAACCATAGAGTGGAATATCAGAAATATTCTATTTTCGCATTTTAATTATAAGAAACTTTCTGCTATTTATAATGATCTGCATAGGCGTAGAGTTTTCAAAACTATTGGAGGGGCTCATTCAGTGACGTAGCTGGGGGGGGAGAGTGGGGGGGTAAGGGAATTTGAACCCTTTTGGAACGAGGAATTAATTATTTCATCATGAATACAAAAACATTATTAATTTCTGTGACGAAATTTCAAAAAATATGGGAGAATTTCGTTTTAGACAGGTTTTCCTCCTTTGTGGGTAATTTTTTCAGGAATTAATTTATTTATGACCATGGATTGTTTCAGATTGAGACAGTATCCTTTCACAGACTGCTTTCATTTACAGAGAAGGTTAAATATTTATAAAGTGAAATCTGAAAAAGCAAGCGCAAAGGATCAAAAAGTGAAACCTCCGAATCAGGGCTGTAACTACCGCCGGGACACTGTTCCGGGGCCCCAAACTGGCGGTTAAAAAAACTATCGATTTTAGTTTCTAGTCTAACTTCCTAAAAAAAGCCTAGCACCTAACCAAAAGTTAGTAATAAAAAAAATCAAAGTGCTAGAGTAAATGTTTTTGCGTGTTCTTCGATATACTTCATACGCTTCGCATGCAAAAGCAGCTCTGGAGCAGACAACAGAATGTCGAGTCGAATGTGTCATGTCACGCCAGAATGTTTGCCGATCCCACCGAAGCTAAAGGAAGCAAATGTGGACTCCTGATCGGTTTAATAGTTTAAAAAGCATCTAAAAAATTCTAGAAAATCTTTCTTCTTAAAAAATCGAAAAAAAAAAATCAAAATCCATTTTTGATTTTTTTAGGCTTATTATACTGTGTGCGTTTAAACAGCGGCCTGCGAAAAAAGAAAACTGCGCCCGGGGCAAAGTTTTAATTTGCCCCGGGTGCGAGGGGCCTCATTAGTTTGCTCCGGGGCCCCCAATTTTATAGTTACGGCCTTGCTCCGAATAAGGGACATCTATGGGACCACACTGTAAAAAAAAAGGGTCGATCTACTAAAAAAACTTTAGTGATCCTTGTAATTACTAAAAAATTTTTAGTAATCTTAGTCGGTTACAAGAAAATCTGTAAGAATTACTAGAAAAAAGTTAGCAACGAAGAGAGTTAATAGTTTTATATTTTTAATAACTATTACTAAAACTCACTTGGTGTGGCCTTGATAGCATAGTGGTTATTGTAACGAAGTCCCGACTAAAAGGTGCCGAGTTCGATACTGGCCACCGCCAAATACGCCCCGAATGTATGTAGTGTAAGTACTCGTTAGTAAAGGGATTATGAAAATCCTGTCGGAGCAGTTAGCAATGTTTGGTGCTGCCATCTATTGCAATTTTGCCGAAAATCTTCCGCTTCAGAAGTCTGGATGCAGCTCGAAGGAACCCCCTGCCCTTCGGGCGCACGTAATGGTTATTAAAAATAATTTTGAAATTATTACTAAAATTTGCTTGGTGTCTCATACTAAAAATTTTTAAGTTAGTTATGCAAAAAGTTCTTTTGTTCAGTTTACAAAAGAAATGCTTGTTTCACTTGCAAAAAAAAAGTTTGTAATGGTTACTAAAAAATTCTGTGGAATACAAATTTACTAAAAAATTTTTAGTAACCTCTTGAATTTTTTTTTACAGTGCAGAACTCCCCCCCCCCCTTAAATAAAAATGTCCCTTATTCGGAGTTTTTATTAATTTTTTTAATTAATCATCCAGATGGATATAACAATAACAAGACAATAAAGGTGACTTTTAAATGTATTCGAGGTGTATAAATTACATTAATCAGACACAAAAGAAATAGAGAATCATTGTCTGAGCGTAGCGAAGTCTTATACTCAGAGTACGTAACGATATTAAAAGTCAAAAAAATTCTTTCGTCAAGCAAATCTCAAAAAGTACTTGTCGGATTTCGATTCTGTTTGTACCAGAAGGTACCTATGAAGGTAATCTGGTGAATGCACCTACTTTTAAAAATTAATTCTAAATAGTTAAAAGTTATATTTAAAAAACTGATAAAAAAGCACAATTTATTTGCATACGTCACAGAAATTTGGTGCGCGTGATTTTCACAGGCTGGATATTTTCGTAGATAACCGAATCAGTACATGGAATAAATAGTAATCATTTACGCACTCAGAAATATTGAATGAAATAAAACATTTTAAAATTTAATCATGCAGGAAAATAAAACTGTTATTTTTTTACATTAAAAAAAAATGTCATAAAAACTTTGATTTTGAGATTTTGTGATAATCTCTTAATAACATTTTTTGATCGCTAAAAGAATGTTTTATATATTTCGCGTGTGAAAATTAGAAACAATTACGTTTTTAAATAAAAAGTTTCTTTTATGACATCATTTTCCCTTTATATTAATTTTTATTGTATGTTTTCTTTTAACTTATATATTTTTTGTGTGTGGAAGTCAATTCTGGTCACTAATTTTTCGGCACGGATACCACAAGCGCATCAGATTTGGCGCAAATTTTTTCAAAGCCCATTTGGCGAAAACTCCGTTTTCAAATAACGCTTACATACGCATTTTTAAATTATTTTCTATTTTCAAAAAGAACTTACATTAAATAAAATAATAATAATAATTAATAACTATAAAAAGAAATATTTTATATAATTAAAAAAAGGAAATGAAAGTAAATAAACATTTTATGAGTAAATAAACAAATAATAAATAAAAACAGCCGGGTTACCATCTCAGGTAAAATAATGACATTTTGACGCCAATTATGTACCCTGGTGCATATGTGACATCTTTTCCATTTTTTCATCCATTTCCTGTTGGCATACAACTTTGAAATTTGGAATATGTATGCATACCTGGGAGCAATACTGGAATTAGACATTGATTTTTTTTTAATTCGATCAAAAAAGGGGCAACGGGGGCTATTTTTTAAAGATTTATACAATTTATACTGCATAAAGGAGCCACTTACCTATTTTTATATACAAGAAGAAATAAGTGGTATGCAAAAACAATTATAGTATATATAAATAAAATACTTGAGATAATATACTAGAGATATAAGCACGGGTTTGGCGAGGTTTTTTATGCCAATTAGGCGAAAACATCGTTTTGATTACCAGATACATATAGCATGCTATAATAACACGTTATTTATTTATTTCAAAATGAGAAAAAAGGAATAAACGAAACATTTTCTGTTATTAAAAAAAAGAAATAACAATCAATAAATGATAATATTTTTCGAACAAACAATTTATTATAACATTTATATGATAACCAGCATGTTAGGCAAGTGAACGCCATTTTGGCACCAATTAGGTTCCTCGGTGTGTAGAGGGATATATGTGCCCTATTTATTTGTAAAACTGAGCATGAACGTTTACCAAGTGTGTTTTCATAGTCGCTTATATCTTTTTGCAACATAGCGCACCTTTCGAAGCCAAAACTGCACAAAAGAAAAAAAAACAATATTTGCAGTATTTTTTTTAATGTAATGCACATTTCGTAATCAGTAGGCTCGATAATCAGACCTCGTTTTTTTTTGCTTTAAAAGGGGATATTTCATACGACGCCTTTTTTGGATTCGTCGTTTTTCCATATTTGATAGTATGCGTCTACTCGGTTTGTAACTTTTTTTGTAACTTTCTTCTTTATTAACAGCGACATTTGGATTTCCTATTTAAATAAAAATTCTTCTAAATACAAAGAATTTTGTTAAAATAAATAAATAAATGAAATGCGGACATCTATTGCTCAAAGCACAAAATTTTTCCTATTGAGTTAATAAAAATCAGTAAAAAACATAATTTTTATGATAATAAAAAGGTGACTTATGTAATAACAGAGTCATATATTATGTACGTTATGGATTAAGTATGAATATTTCTCCACCATTTATAAATAATAATAATAATAAAATAAAATGCGGACAGACCAAAGTCTATATTTGACTGAAAACAACAACCATTTTCTAAATGCTTTAAAAAAAGGCCAATGAAAAGTGATATTTCAAAAGTATTATGGAATTAGTTAAAAACCATTTATTTTAAACTAAATGAATAAAAGATTTATATTTTTAATGAAATAAATGGGATTTGAAAAATTAGTGGAAATTTATCACCATAGATGTATTAATTTTACAATCAGTACTTTGTATGCAAAATGGAACAATTAGCAATACTTTTTGTACCCGAAAAATGGTCGTTGCTTTTTTTAAGCTTAAAAAGTAGATTACGAAATATTCCTATACAGAGATGCCAAGCCTCCGCTTATTGCACAACAGAATTTTCTTATAGGAAAAGTTATTTTTTAAATCCGCAGAATGTTCCAATTTAATAAAACATTTTCTGTATTAAAATACCGGTATCTAAAATACCAGAGACTTGGCAGCTCTGCCTATAACATTTTAATTAATCACGGTACTTTTTTTAATCGGATTCATATTTAGTGAAGACAACGCTTTTTGGCCAAAAACAGCTTTTTTTCCACATGTGTAACTACGATACAATTCCTTGATGCTGAAATAAAATGTTTTGACTTATACTATTATTGCTTCCTCTTATTTATTTATTTGAATTTTAAATAAGATGACTCAAAATCGTGTTCTTTTAAATGTACGGAAAAAATGCATTTCGAGAGAGGGCGAAAAGAACAATATTTGGCGATTTATTACCTGCGTTTGGTACTTACTACCTTGTATTTAATACTCTTCACAATACTTCGCTGTTATATGGACTTAGGCGCTTTTATAAAAAGTTTGACGTAATTCGGGATTAAGAAAGTGAGTTTTTTACTGATTAATACAAATAAATGAAAAATGAATATTAAGAAATACTAATAAAAGAAAAATGAAGCATTATATTGATCTATGTACATTCAAAAATGCATCTGCTAGCACTAATTAGATAATTTATGTGTATATAATAGGAGATAAATAGCTTTTGATTCTGTATTTCTATGCTATAAAGCATTAACGTTTGTGTGTTTTTCGTTATCATTGGGAGTACCTAGCCGATTTAAAAAATAATGTGAGCAAAAAATGTTGGTAACCATCTTTGCTGCAAAATATACTATATTTTGCGTAGGAACAATAATCACCATTAATGCACGAGTAAAAAAAGTTCTAAAATTGAGAATTCTTTGATGTTGATATGACTAAAAATTTAAAATCTTTTTTTTTTGGTGGCAACTTTTAAGATATAATATTCTCGTTATGAACGATTTCTAAAACATTCGACAATTTAATCTCACAAATTAAACATTTTTTTTTCTAGAAAAAGTTTTAAGCCTAATTTATTGAGACTATTGCAATTTCTAGGATACTGTTGGGGTCAGAAACTATAATTTTGGCATCACAGTAACTTATAAGATGTAAGTGCTCGTTTAGGACAAATTTTTAAAAAAGGATTCCTTAACTCTTATCGACAACCTCAATGCATTCGTGGAAAACAGATATTCAACATTATAAACTATTCGGGCGGATTTCACACCACATAAAATACACTCCATTCTCTTCAAACTTATGTTATTTATGTTATTTATAGTTTCTCAAATCGGTGCGAAGCTTCTGTTTATGCTCATGATATCATTTCAAAGAGTTATATTTCCAATATAGGAAAATTTGGTGTTTTATTTTCTGTATTACTTTTAACATTTTGCATATTTCCAATTTTATATCCATGCATGGTTTGCTTTTCTTTTATAAAAATAGTATATGCAACTTTATGTACAAGATTTTGTAGTTCTACGATTCGATATGCTTATTTTCATCATTATATTTTATCACAATGAATGACCAGTTAAAGGTAACATCTCATTTTCTTTACTTATCGCAAGTTATTAAATGTGTATTCTCAGCAATATCGCTCAGACTAATCCCTCTGAGGGAAGTCCTAGTTTAATTAAATGTTTCAATTGATTATTACATCATTAAATAGTTTGTAGAATTATTGATTTGCATTTTTTATGCAAACAGTGTACATGCAAAAAATATAAATACATTTAAAAGAATTTTACTTGAAGTAATCAATGAAAAGTGATTGTTTTGTTTTGCAAATTTCAATTTTTCACTATAAACTTTTCAAGTGTTCGTTTACCATACTTATAAATTTTAGTTCTTCATTATCAGCAGTATTTGCAAAAAAAAAGTATTCAGCTGTTTGTGTATTTTAAGGTAACAAATCTCTTAATCGCTCTGCTCAGCAAACGGAAAAGTTTTTGACGTATTTACAAATTCATTTTTTAATGGAAATTTATAACATTACAGACTATAAATAATATCTGAAATGCAAAAGTCATCCCCTTTTAATCTAATTTCCAAGTGTCCCTTAAATCGAGTGTCCCTTATTCAGAGGTAAATACATTACTTATCCTATACCAAGGGACTGGGACCGCAAGATTTGTTCTTTAAACAGAGGTGTCCCTTATTCGGTGTGTTACTTATTTTGAGGTTTCACTGTAATAGGTTTGACAAAGTTCCTGCAGACTATAATAAATATGATTGCATAGTATTTCTTCCATCGGAGTCCAGATGAAAAATTGCAAACATTTGTTACAGACAGGTTCCGTTTTGGCAGGTTTTTATGCACATATAACAAATACATATAACAAATATATATATACCTATATAGATATATGTAAATACAACAAAATCTGTGAACTGGAACTTATCTTAATCGGAAAAATACCGCAGTATCTTTGAAAAAAGTACCGTGCAGTTGCACCTTCTATGACAGAAACCCAACAAAATTAATTTTTCGCCTTCTAATTCCTTCTTAGTCTTAGTAGGTTTCACTATACATATATATATAAGCATGAAGAAAAATTCTAGACATCTCCTTTCCTTATCTGAAATCCATACTACGTCACTGGGTTCAGCTTAAAATCTCTTTTATGTGTAAACAAGAGGAAAGTAGTCATTGAGAGCCACCATAATACTTTACCCATTATCGCATAATATAAAATATGGAAATAAAACATGTGTAAACTATTTATAAAATGCATTGCAGTTCTAAAATAAAATTTAAACGTATAATTAAATGTTTTTAATACACAGTAATGCTCTATTACAAAATTGCGGATCTACTTGATTATCCCGTCGACCCATTTCGGCAAATTATATAAATCGACAAACTATTTGTAAATTCTACAAATTGACATCATTTTTATTTTAAATAACGGAAAGAACAAATAAATTAGTAAAAGATTAATAAAAATATAAGTAAAGCGTCGAAATAAATATCACTTGGTGACGCAATAAACATATGTAACTCGTTTAAAATTAAGTAAATGTGACATTTACGATAAACCATTATTGGCATTTAATCTTATATTTTGCTAGTGACCATCACATTGCTAGTTAAGCGTAGAAAGCAACAAAGTGAAAAATGTCTAAATCGGGGATCGAACCCGGAACCCTTGGAATAGCGCCAGATGGGGTTCCAGATTTTTCTCTCTTCTCATGCTGTCGCTTCTCATGCTTTGAATTTTTTAAGTTGCTTGTATCAAAAAATGGATAACGATACTCGATTACATATTTTCTGAATAAACACACCTGCTAATATGCATTTCCGAAAAGAAATGAATTAAAAAATGCATCAAAAAGGAGGTCCTTTGGATTTAAAGAAATTTTTAACAAAATGATATAGAAATATTTTCATAAAACAACTTTTTATTATACAGCTTCAAAAGTTATTATATTTTTAACTTTCTTTTTTTCTTATATTCTAAACCATATTAATCTGTGATAATTCAGAATTATCACAGGGATTAAAGCAAAATAGCAGAAATATACATTTATTTCTGAAAGAGGTTTCACCATGAAACTGTAAACTCAAAGTGACCCTTATTCTCAAAGTGAAACTGTCGGCGATATTATAAAGGATCGCTACATCATTATCGATCAACGGAATCGACAGTCGGATGACAGTCGGGTGAATGGGTCGACGACCGGCGTCGCCCTTTTGATAACACTCCGACACGAAGCGAAAGTACCAGACGACCGGGAGGCCAGGCAGCTTGGCGCCGTTACGGGGCGGTCGGGAGTGGAACTCAGGTGCCATTAGTAGCACGATTTTACTCTCCGTTTAATGAGAGAAAGATCATTAATGTTCATGATTGGTTTGTGACCTCTAAGGGGAGGTCTAGAGGAAAACCTGGATCGGAAGAAAAAGAGGGAAGCCAGGGTGTGTTCTCGGAGAGCGGAGCAGAGCGGTGAGCTCAGGGTGTTCTCTCGGATAAAGTGAAGCAGCTCGGATTGAGAACTGGAAAAGCAGATCCCGCCAGAGGATATTAGACGGTGATCTGATCGCAGAGCTCTGTGCAGAATCGCGGAGTATACTTTCGCCAGGAGAGACAGCGATAACTCTCGTCTTGAGAGGTTTGATAATGCAGTTATCTGTGACTTTTCCTACTTCTACGTTGTGTGTAAGCTAACGAAACTTTGCGTTAATCACGAACTTTGTGTTTAAGGAACTCAAACTGAACTTTAGTTGAAGCTGTTTGGTCAAAGAGCCTATGTGCTTATTTATAATTAAAATGCTGTAAATATTTATCCAGAGGATCTTTTGTGTTCTACGAATAATAAATAGAATCTTCTTTTAAATATTCTTGCCTGGATTATTCGCCGAGCGGCACAGACGCTACCTACCTCTTAGCTTATAATCTATTGAGGGCTAAGTTATTATACAAATCTTTTAATGAATCCTTATTTGAATGTTGAAAGTTTAAGAATCTAATTAACCATTAATGTTGCTATTGTGTATTTTCTGTAAAATATACTGTAAAATTATCCCATAAATATGTATGCAGTATCCTTTAAGGGAATCTTTATTATATGATAAAAATCTGAATTTTTTTTTAAATATTCGAAATTATATCGAGCCGGGCCTGTTTTCACAGATTTCTGTAAGAGTCGGACCATGAAATGTAACAATATAAACAAGCCAGACCAAAATAACTTTCCTTCCGATCCGGACCCGGGCCTGAAAATTCCTCTAGACACGACCAAGAAAAATTGAAGTTCAGGCTTAGCTTGAGTTTGCAAAGGAAGGGGGATGTAGTCTCTTTATTAGGTTGCGGTCAGTGGAGGAAAACCGTCTTGAGTTCAAGTTTCGGGCTCGGTTCAGATTCATCAAAACTTTTAATCTGATAACTTATACAGGTTGTCCGCTCTCAACGGTGGCCAAAGGCTAATTTCTAAACCGTTAGTTATAGACATATAGTTCCAATTGCAAAAATGCCTTGAAAAAGGCAAAGAATTGTTTTTTAAGCGATTTAGGTCAAAAAAAATTTTTTAGTAAGAATTACGAAAATTAAATTTTTATTCGGTCCCCCGGTCCTATAAGTGATATTTAGTAAATTTTTACCACTACTCTAACAAGAAAGACAAAAAAAGTCCCATTCCTCTACGATTAAAACTGACCTAGTAATAGCTGCTTAAAGTTGAAGTACATTTTTTGCAGCAAAATAGGGGTCAGTCACTTTATTGGAGATAAAAACAAACGTCAGATGAAAAATTTAACATTGAGAGTAAAATAATTTTTACAATAATATTTTTAAATTTATGTTGATGTTTACATATTAAAGCAAAATATACAACTTGTACTACAAATATAATTTTAAAAATAACTGAAATTTTGTTAAATTGCATTATGAAAATAACAATTTGCTACAAAATGATCTATTAGCTTACGTAACCCAATAGAATTTCGTGTACTCCTATAAAATAAATAAATGGTACACACCTAAAATCGTATTAATATTACATTGTCATTGGATATAAATAAGTTTGCGAATTGAACCTCGATCAGATATTTGGAAGTGAGTTAAAATTTGAACATAAATTTTGAATTAAGAAAACATACATAAGAAAGTCATAAGTAAAATAAAAGCTTATCAAAATAAAACACCTTTTTAAAGTAAAATCATGAAAAGAAACAACTTCATTTCTTTACAAAATAAAACATATGTAAAAATACAATTGAGGATGTTAATTCAATACTCATCTTATCGCTTTTGTTTTCTCTATCAGTCTATATCAATCTGCACTAATGTAACACTATTATCTCCAAACCAATGGACGCATTTAAAGATTTTTCGCGATTTCCTAAAATCTGATTTTCTGGATAAAGAGAATTTTGAAACACAGTTCTTTAATTATTTTAAGGGTGTTCTTAAATCAAAAAAGGCAACTTTGTAACACATGCTCGAATTTATTTTTGTTCGGAAATGCATGAAAATATCAGGTGTTATTATACAGAAACTGTTTAATTGTCTCAATTTTCTGTATTTTGAAAAACACAATAGATTTTTCATAACAAGCCTTCAACGTTGACACTTTTGAACACATTTCCCGACGAAAGCAGAAAAACCGGTCGAAAAGCAGGAGAAAAACAGGTGATCACGTCATGGAAACAGCTTATAACTTGATAGGTAATTTAATTATCATAAAATGGAAAAATAAGTTCGATTCGAAATCGCTTCCATAATCAGGCCTTTTAATTTCATTTGTGTCTGTTAAAAAATGAATTTGTAAATGTTTCAAAACGTTTTGCGCATGTTGAGCTGAACAGTTAAGAACATCCTTAGCCGATTTAGAAGTTAATTAAAATTAACGCTACCGAGAAACTTATATGGTGGCTGCAACTTCAGTTAAATCACTTTAAAAATACTTCTTTACTTCATTTAAAACTTTTTGTAATTGGAACTATATGTCTGTGACATAAGGTTAGGAAATAGTGGTTAGACAGCGTTGGAAATCGACGACCTTTATAATACTTTAAGCACTTTTAGCGTAAGTTCCCTTAAAGCTAAGCACAACTCATCCGTTTTCAGTTACAGAAAAGTGGTTTAAATCATGAAATTCAAAGTTTCATAACTCTGTCAATTTTACTGTTAGATGAATGGGACATTTTTTGTGTTGCTTGTTAAAGCGATGGAAAATTTTTACAAAATATCACTTATAGGACCAGGGGACCTTATAAAAAATTAATTTTCATAATTTTTTAGTAAAAAATGTGTTTTATCTATATCACTTAAAGAACAATTATTTATTTTTTTTAAAGCATTTATGCAATTGGAACTATATGTCTATGACTAACGGTTCAGAAATTAGCCATTGGCCACCGTTTGAGAGTGGACACCCTGTATAACACACACAAAAAAAAAAAAAAAAAAAAAAAATATTCAAAATAATAAATAGGAACAATTGAAATAGCCGAAATTGTGTCGGGACAAATCGGCCGGGCTTGTTTTGATTGATTTCTGCACAAGCCGGGCCTATAAATGTAAAAATATAAATGGGTCACTCCGGTCCGGTCCTGAAAATTCCTCTAAACACGATCAAGAAAAATGAAGTTCAGGCTTAGCCTGAGTTTGCAAAAGGAGGGGGGGGGGAGGTGTAGGTTAGGGATCTGCACAGGTCGTTCCTTACTTTTTTCCTGGAGTATCGGGCCGGGCCAGTCCTAACTTATTTTTTCCGTACGAAAACAAAACTGATTTCCTTCTTCCTAGTCTTCACGGACCAAAATAATAAATACCGGTTGAATCATCCCGTATGAAAATCCTTTCCTCGACCCGACGTGGCCAAGTCTGTTCAAAAATCAGTAAAATTTGTCTTGGTCTAAAATTTTTGCAAAAAAGGCATATATTTTTAAGTCCTCTTTATTCTACAATTAAACATTAAAATTTATTCTTTTTAAAGAATCATAGATTTCTAGACTTATTAAAATAGAGTTAAACCCGTAATAATAATAATAATAATAATAAAAAAAAAAAAAAAAAAAAAAAAAAACAGTCTGCGACGGATTTTTTTTTTTTAACTGAAAATTGAAAATTCCATTTAAACTTCTTTTAAAACTGTTCATCCATGCAAAATAAATGCAATAATACGCAAGAAAAAAAAAAAAATTAAATATTTACAACTGCTAAATAGGGAACTTATTTTTTACTTTCCAATGTGATTCCGCCTTAGAAAATTTTACTTTTAACATATGCCATTTTTTAGATTTTTATGTCTCCATTGTATGGAATACGGATTAATAATACTAATGATAACTAAAACATTTACGTAAAACGAATAAATATTCATTAAAAGCATAAATATCGCAGCCTATGGCATTTCTGCATAAGTGGAGATAATAAACATGAAAATAAATAAATAAAAAAGGACTAAGATAAGTTTTTTTGGTCAGAACTCTTCCGTAAGAGTAAAAATTTAATGTTCTGTGGAAATTAACTCGGGGTGGGCCGGGTTCGGGCCGAAATTTTAACTTTTTTCGGGGCAAGGGCAAGCTTGGTAATTGTTTTTAGCTATTATATCGGGGCTATTATATGTAGCTATTATGTCGGGTCGCTCAATTTTTTCTACGGGCCGGGTCTGGCTAAAATTTTAACTTTAATAACGGTCCAGACCGGGCCAACTTTTTTCCTTCTTTTTTGTAGATCGGACCGGGCTCGGGCCAGGAAATTTGGGCTGGATTAGACCTCTAATGCAGGCTCTTACATTATTAGGTTGTGGTCAGTGGAAGAAAACCGTTCCGAGTTCAAGTTTCGTGCCCGGCCCAGGTCCGTGAAAACTTTTAATCAAATAACTTAAAAAAACACAAAAATAAATTATTAAAAAAAAATAAATAGGAACATTTGAAATAGTCGAAATTGTGTCGGGCTAGATATCTGGCCTGTTTTCACTGATTTCTGTACGAGTCGGGTCAAGAAATGTAAAAATAAAAACAGACCGGACCAAAATAACTTTCCTTCCGGTCCAGACCCGGGCCTGAAAATTCCTCTAGTCACGACCAAGAAAAATTGAAGTTCAGACTTAGCCTGAGTTTATAAAAGAAGGGAGTGGGGGAATGTAAGCTCCTTCTTTATTAGGTTGCACTCTGTGGAAGAAAACTGTTCTGAGTTGAAGTTTCGGGCTCAGCCCAGGTCTGTGAACACTTTTAATCATATAATTTTGACAATACAAAAAAAAAAAAAAAAAAATTATTTAAAATAATAAATAGGAACAATTGAATACTTACTGTTTATCGGAACTAGTTAAACCATTCGTTACTGCAAGAGACGTACCTTTAGACATAGATATTTGTCAATCTGAAAATTTCCCGCCTATTTTTGCCTTAAAAACACTATTGAGCTGACAGTTTTTTGTTTGGTCAGCAGCAAAACCCCTTTCTACTCCCCTACCTGCAATCCCCCGAGTTTTTGGAAGCTTCTAAATGAAGATCTTTTTATCCAAGGTTAAAAGGCCCCTTCTTGATAAGTTTGAGAAAACGCAACGTATCGGACACATCGTTGTCTTTATTTATTGCCTTCTATGTAGGACGTTAGAATCAGAAAAGGCGATACTTCCTAGAAACCATGCTCACCGTCCAAAGAATAAATAAATAAAGAAAAAACTCCGAAGGGATTGCTTCGTTTTACCCATGCAATATTTGGTGGAAGTTTCCTTCGGTTGTTTTAGTTGTTTATAAAGTATAAAAGTAAATCTTTCTTTAAATAAAAAAAAAAAAAAAAAATAAAAAAAAAAATAAAACTTTTTTTTTTTTTTTTACAATATACGCTGAACAATTCTATTTCAAAATTTGAATTTTTTCTATATTGGTTGATGCCAAAAAATATAGCCCATCAGGAAAAATTATTGGAGGGGCCCGAGCCCCATGGGCCCATACAATTCTACGCCTATGATGATCTGAATGCACACTTTACATTCATTCGTTACAAATTCTGATGTTGTAACTTGGTTTCATTGACAGGACTGTGAACTTTAAATCTTTGGACTTGCTTCTCTTGTGTGACATAGCATATAAATTTGACCCTCAGTAAAACTGTATTGAACTTTTCTGACTTTTAATTAGTTTTTTTTTTTTTTTTTTTAAGCTATTGCATAGCTTTTATCGCGGGCTTTGAGCGCGGCGACCGAATCCAAAAATTCCGTAACGCGCAAAATCCTAACACATCCGTAACGAAAAACACTCGGCTAACGTCGTTTCAGCTCGGCAGACTTCGGCATGGTATCCTTCGGTAGACTTCGGCAGACATTGACGCGGTATTTTTCAGATATTTAGAGGATATCAAATCTCAAACTTATGTTTCTTATTTCAGTTACCATAAATCTATAGTTTCAATGATAAAAAATCCTGATAGAATGTGTATAGAAAAAAAATCGTCTTAAGATAAAACAAGGTAGGATAATGATAATGTAACTTTTGGTGATTGGAGACCCGCCCAATGGTGAGGATCGAAAAATTTAAAATGCTCATAACTCGCGATCTAATTTTCGTAGCGCGGCCAAATTTTGTTTGGTAATTTATTATGAGACAGTGTTAATTTTTGGTGACAAGAGACCCCCACGGTGAGGGTCGAAAAATTTAAAATGCTTATAACTCGCGATCTAATTTTCGTAGCGCGGCCAAATATTGTTCGGTAATTTATTTTGAGAGATTGTTAATTTTTGGTGACAGGAGACCCCCCACGGTGAGGGTCGAAAAATTTAAAATGCTTATAACTCGCGATCAATTTTTGTAGCGCGGCCAAATTTTGTTTGGTAATTTATTATGAGACAGTGTTACTTTTGGTGACAGAACACCACCCACTGTGAGGGTCGAAAAATTTAAAATGCTTATAACTCGCGATCTAATTTTCGTATCACGGCCAAATTTTGTTTGGTAATTTGTTATGAGAGAGTGTTAATTTTTGGTGACAGGAGATCCCCCACGGTGAGGGTCGAAAAATTTAAAATGCTTATAACTCGCGATCAATTTTCGTAGCGCGGCCAAATTTTGTTTAATGATTTAATTTGAAACAGTGTTAAATTTTGGTGACAGGAGAACCCCCACGGTGAGGGTCGAAAAATTTAAAATGCTTATAACTCGCGATCTAATTTTCGTAGCGCAGCCAAATTTTATTTAGTAATTTATTATGAGACAGTGTTAATTTTTGGTGACAGGAGACCCCCCCCCCCCCTGGTGAGGGCCGAAAAATTTAAAATGCTTATGACTCGCAATCTAATTTTCGTATCGCGGCCAAATTTTGTTTTGTAATTTATTATGAGAGAGTGTTAATTTCTGGTGACAGGAGACCTCCCACGGTGAGGGTCGAAGAGTTAAAATGCTTATAACTCGTGATCTAATTTTCGTAGCATGGGCAAATTTTGTTTAGTAATTTATTATGAGACAGTGTTACTTTTGGTGACAGAAGACCCCCCAAGATGAGGGTCGAAAAACTTAAAATGCTTATAACTCGCGATCAATTTTCGTAGCGCGGCCAAATTTTGTTTGATGATTTATTATGAAACAGTGTTAAATTTTGGTGACAGGAGACCCCCCCCCCCCACGGTGAGGGTCGAAAAAATTGAAATGCATATAAATCGGGATCTAACTTTCGTATGGCGGCAATATTTTGTTCGGTAATTTATTAAGAGACACTGTTACTTTTGGTGACAGGAGACCTCCCCCCCCCCCGGTGAGGGTCGAAAAATTTAAAATGCTTGTGACTTGCATTCTAATTTCCGTATCGCGGCCAAATTTTGTTCGGTAATTTATTATGAGAGAGTGTTAATTTTTGGTGACAGGAGACCCCCCACGGTGAGGGTCGAAAAATTTAAAATGCCTATAACTCGCAATCTAATTTTCGTATCGCGGCCAAATTTTGTTCGGTAATTTATTATGAGAGATTGTTAATTTTTGGTGACAGGAGACCCTCCACGGTGAGGGTCGAAAAATTTAAAATGCTTATAACTCGCGATCTAATTTTTGTATCGCGGCCAAATTTTGTTTGGTAATTTATTATGAGAGAGTGTTAATTTTTGGTGAAAGGAGACCCCCCCACGATGAGGGAAGAAAAAGTTAAAATGCTTATAACTCGTGATCTAATTTTCGTAGCGCGGCCTAATTTTGTTTGGTAATTTATTATGAGACAGTGTTACTTTTGGTGACAGGAGACCCCCCACGGAGAGGGTCGAAAAATTTAAAATGCTTATAACTCGCGATCTAATTTTCGTATCGCAGCCAAATATTGTTTGGTAATTTATTATGAGAGAGTGTTAATTTTTGGTGAAAGGAGACTCCCCAAGGTGAGGGTCGAAAAATTTAAAATGCTTATAACTCGCGATCAATTTTCGTAGCACGGCCAAATTTTGTTTAATGATTTATTATGAAACAGTGTTTAATTTTGGTGACAGGAGACCCCCCCCCCCCCCCGCGGTGAGGGTCGAAAAAGTTGAAATGCATATAACTCGTGATCTAACTTTCGTAGCGCGGCCATATTTTGTTCGGTAATTTATTATGAGAGAGTGTTAATTTTTGGTGACAGGAGACAATCCAGGGTGAGGGTCGAAAAATTTAAAATGTTTATAACTCGCGATCAATTTTTGTAGCGCGGCCAAATTTTGTTTGGTAATTTATTATGGGACAGTGTTAATTTTTGGTGACAGGAGATCCCCCATGGTGAGGGTCGAAAAATTTAAAATGCTTACAACTCGCGATCTAATTTTCGTATCGCGGCCAAATTTCGTTTGGTAATTTTTAATGAGACAATGTTAATTTTTGGTGACAGGAGACCCCCACGGTGAAGATCGGAAAATTTATAATGCTTATAACTCGCGATCTAATTTTCGTAGTGCGGCCAAATTTTGTTTGGTAATTTATTAAGGTATTGCATAGCTTTTATCGCGGGCTTTGAGCACGGCGAAAGAATCTAGAAATTCCGTAACGAGAAAAAAACCTAACACTCAGACTAACGTCGCTTCAGTTTGGCAGACTTCGGCACGGTATCCTTCGGTAGACTTCGGCAGACATTAAAGCGGTATTTTTCAGATATTTTGAGAACATCAAGTCTCAAACTTATGTTTTTTATTTCAGCTACCATAAACGTATAGTTTCAATGATAAAAATTCCTGATTAACCTACTTGTATTGTAAGATAATAATAATATTTTAAACGATATTAATTTCTCATTTATTCAATAAAAGAAAAAAAATATTTTGTTATCGGTCATCACGCTCAAATAGTATAACTTGAAATAATATCAAAGACAAAAAAAACGGCATAAATAAGAAGTAAATAAATAATTATGATTGTATAAGTTGATAAAAAATGCTATGCAATAGCTTTACCGCGGCAGTCCCCAAGTGCCACACGTCTTTTTTTTTTTTTTTTTTTTTTTTTAGTTTCGGTGTTTATATTAGTTTTATTATAGTTTTAGTTTTTCTTTTGTTTTGGAACATGTATGATTTATTTTCACATCTTACTTTATTGTGTATGTGTCTTGTTAAGTCTGTTAAACATCATTTCATGTCAAGATTTTTGGCAATTCGCAAATTTCAAAGTAAAAAAAAAAAAAAAAAAAAAAAAAAAAAAAAAGAAAGAATAAAAGAAAGAAAAGAAAAAAAGAAAAATTGAGGAGCGAAAATCTGTCAAGGCAATTTGTTAATAATGCCGTACCAAAAGAATGAAAGTCTTTTAAATGCAACTGCGACAAATTTCCAGCCTTAACCTCTAAAATAAAAGAGAAAATCAAGCCGAACCCCATAGAGAAAATAAATGGAAAAGCGCGAAGAACAGCATAAGCGGTTAAAAGAAACTTCCAAACATAGAATAAAATTGTAAGAACTTCATATACACAACATTTCAGATTTTTTTTTTCTGTAAAAATTCACAGTATAAGACAAAAAATAAATAAGTTGTTACAAAAAAAAAAAAAAAAAAAAAAAAAAAAAAAAAAAAACTTTTTACGCGTTTTTTATATAGTATTAGATTTTCACATTATTTTCACTTTTTAAAAACTGAGCGAAAAATCCTGATGTATTGGTAAAAAATTTAAGATCAGTTTCAGATTAAGTGCCACGAACAAGAATTGAATAACAGACTTAAGTCTTTGTTCCGAAAGTCAGACGTTTGTCAAATTATTAACAGGTGTTTTTAATTTTTATCATTTTGTATATTTTAGTGCCATGGCTCAGGCACATTATTGCTGTATATTTTACCTATGTTAAGGAATGGCCCGTTGTTTTTGATTTAGCTGGTTGGTAGTGGAATATTTCTTCCGGGCATTAAACACCTATGGCAAGTTTTTGGTGGGTGCCCCGGGTGGGTGATCTCCCCCAGAGCCAAGTATCTGAATTGAACACTGGTTCTTTTGACAGCAATTCCTAAAAATTTAATGTATTATGTATTTAACCTGTATGAAACAGAAATTTTTTACGGTTTTAAGTGATTGTGTTTTTACAGTTTTACTGTCTTTTGTTCAATAAAACGTGTAAAAATGGAAACTGTTTATAACAAAGTTCCGTTCTAAAAATAAAAGTCTTAATATTCTTATAATAGGAGCTCTATACGATCAAATAGTAATTTGAAATCGGTAAATTACAATTTTGGTTCAGCCAAATAATTCAGATTTCGGAGATTTTACGGTTTAAAATTCTTGCAGGCACTAACTATTACCTGGGCATCTGAGATCTGTGCCCTGAGTACGAAATTTCATAAGACAAAAAATTTTACCTAATTTCATTTAAATTTGTATTTTTAAAACCATATTTGTGGAAACAAATGTGATATTGAAGATATTAATATGATAAAATGACAAAAATATATCTCAATAGAAGTTTAAAAGCACATATCAATAAATAAAAGAAAAAAAATTAAAATTTTTATTTTATTTCTGGTTTTTTTTTTCAATTCTCCAGAAAACTTTTTTTAATTGAAACTTTTCTAATAAGTGTATAAATTGTGAAAAATTAGTACCAGTAAATTATCCCATCTACGGGGACATGAAATATTAAAAGCGTGCCTTTGGTAGTCGGGCACTGGGTTCTTGTGTTTGTTTATTAAAACTGAAGGTTAGTTTTTAATTAAGTAAAACTTGCTATAACGGAATCGCAAAGGACCGTACAAAAATTTCCGTTTTAGACAAATTTTTATATTAACAGTTATTATTGCATGGAATTCCTCCCGGAGGGACAATAATATATTTATGCTTAAAATAAGATAGCGTTATAAACAGGTTAACTTTTAATAGAGTTTATTGCACTTTTATCGTCTGTGCTGCTTTTTGTGACATTGAATCTGCCAAAATTAAAATCAACCGAAACTGTAAAACTAAAAATTACAAAGACAAATGAAAGAAAACTGTTTTACTACAAGATTTTAAAAAACTATTCAAGTGTAAAAAAATTTAAAACAAGCCTAAAATTTTACGTCAAACGTGGCAAATGAGGTGCGTTCGTACTATATTGTTTATAAATATTCACATCTCGGGGAAATAACTGTTTATTAACGAATTGGAAAATGGTTCTTGTTTTCGGTAGACTATCGATAAAGTTCGATAGGGTATATCTGAGACATATCTGAATCTTTGTGGGGTCTGCATTTTATTATTTTTCTGATTGGCCCAGGAATATTAATGTTCAATCCATGGCGTACGTAATACATGAATCGATTATTATGTAAGAAACGTTTTGATCATATTAAAAATTCTATTTTACTGATTTTTTTCTTTTTCTTTACGAAAAGATTCAGTAATGTTCAATTCTCTCTTTAATTTCAACAAAAATGGAGTACTTCTGTTGCCACAATGATAAAAAAAAAGCTCAAACACAAATTGAAATATAGCTTTCAATCAAATTGCATTTAAAAGTACATTTTTTCCCTATACGACGGTGTAAATATTGAAAATGTGCGATATTTAGATGTTTAAAAATTTGCAGTACCGAGAAAATTATAAAACTGAAATTTCATTTAAAATTTGAAATTGTTCGCAGAAAAATGTATGCATTACACACACATATGTGTGTTTTTTATGATTAAGATGGGGTAGATATGAAAGAATTCGGAAAGGAAAAAACACTATCACTTCTTCATTTTGCTTTTTAAAAATTAATCCATTAGGAGAAAAGTGACTGTATAAATGATAATCTCTTCGAGATGTTTCACCTTTACTTAAATTTCACTGTAAAATAAATATGTCTTGTTTACAAAAGTGAGTAATATGTTATATGTATATATATATAATTTATTTTAAAAATGGTTGTTGTAATTAGTTGAATTACATTTTTTATTATAATTTGATTGCATATATAAGGAGATATAGCAATAATCTTATAATACACTTATTTGCTTTAAGGGAGTCCGGGATACAAAAACCTTCACATTTGCCAAGCAAGTAATTACCGCATTAAAAAGTTCTATGCTCTTTTCTGCTTAAAATGACATCTTAATAATATTTTTATTTTAATTGAAATAAAAAATATAATTTTTTTTGTTTCGGTTTGTTTTAAAAATCTAAGTTTCATTCAATAGTTGTTATGAAACGATATCTTTTGAAAATGCGTTTTTCTTCATGATGGTTTTTTTTTCGCCATTTCTCCTATTCAAATTTTTAAAATTCAAGAATCATTAAAGATTAATGATTCAAACTCGGAGCATGTCTTTTTGAATCCAGTTTAGTAATTTTGATGTGCCTTGTTTTTTATGTTTTATCTTCATTTATTTTTGATTTTATGTGTGTTGTTAGCCCCAAATTCGTATTATTTTGCTTTTTCATGGCAAATGCGAAGATGAAACCACACACTTCATTTGTAGTTCCAAAGTATATGGGGCCCGAAGTTTCTGCTTTGGTTCTACAAATTCCACTTGTATTCATTTTAATTATTTATTTTTCCCTCCATGTTCAATGTAGTATAAGTAATTAAATTAAATGGTTCATATATTCGTAATATAATTAATGGTTATATATCTATAATATATAATATATATATATAATATAAAATTTGAAATGGCTGGACACAATTCTGCAACGATTCTGTATGTTAAATTTCAAACCATTCGGTTGAGTAGTTTTGCGCTGTTATATACGAGCAAACGAGCAGATGACGGTTATATGTGATGATGCGTATGTCTATAATTATGAATGCGCCTAAAAATTAATACATTAATTAATACATTAGTAATTAATACATTGGAATGTCAATTATTGTTGGTTTTCTTTTCTTTTCATTTTTCCGCTATAACTAAAATTTTTTCAGAATATTCTTCAGCGCAATACATTTATCAAAATTTGAACCTTTTCTTTTAATTACAACATTTAACAATATTTTGGAAATTATGCTTAATGAAATAAACTTGTAAAATAAAAATATCATTCATCTGTTTTTGTTTATTATTATTATTATCATTATTAATTATTTCTTTCAACGGTACTTTTAAAAATATTGCATTATTTTTATGTTTTGAAAAGATTCTTTAAATTGTAGTCTCTTAGAAACAGAAAAATGTTGTTCTTGGTTTTATATGCAATTCTTTAGCTTTTTTAAAATACTTTTTGCAGTTGTAAATATTTGAAACTCTTAGAATTCATAAAAATAGAATATGCGTTATATTGAGTTCAAGAATGCAAGAGAATTGTCACAGTGCTTCATGGAAAAATAAAAATAAATCACATTAGCTCCTGAAGTAATACAAAATTAATATTAATACTTAAAAAAGCATGTAAAATGAAGCATATTGTGAAAATAAAATAATGAGATGCAAAAAATTAACAATGATGTAATGAAACTATTCCAGCCTGAAGTTTAAAAAAATTACCTAGATTTGGGCAGTAAATTTTGCCCCAGGAGGAAAAAAAATCTCAAATGTCTTCAACTAAAACTTAAAAATAAAATTTAGCACAGTAAAACTGTCATGCATGAAAAGATTTTCAGACGAACTGGTAAAAAATGTAATTAAAAAAATAATGAGCGAAAAGGAGGGGTTAAAACTACAAGTCATCGCAAATTCAATAAAGAAATCTTGCAAGTAAAAATATTTTTATTTATAATACTTAGAAGTCCTTTTGCTGAAAAAAAACTAAACCTTTTCCCCATTTTTTTAAATTAAAACACTTGAGAAAAACAGTAAATAATATGAAGGTGAAAAAAAAATTTCAAAAGTCCTTATGATATATTTTCATTAGTTGGATTTCATTAGGCAATCTTTTTATAAATGGTGAGTGATGTTCACCCCCCCCCCACCCTTCTTCGTGTTCAAAAATGATTAAATTTAAAGTTATTTTTATTACGCAATGAGTTAATAACGACAATTTTATAACGAATAATTTTTATGCTTTTCGTATGTGATTGCGGTGCATTACCATAAAAATCATTGATCTTAGTATCGCATTTAAGCACAAGTTGAAAACAAAGCTTCCCAAATGCGTAGTCGATTTTAAATTCTAATTCGAAAACTGGTCATCTTTTCTTAAATGTAACTGGTTAGATAACTAAAACATGAAACAGGTGAAATTCAGATAAATTTTCGCTGTTTTGCAAAATGGGACAATCCAAACAGAAGCTTGCATGTCTGCAAAATATTTCCTCTTTGCAAAAATTCTCGCTTCTGATTGGTCAATGTCTTTTCGCTAAACAGGCTCAATGAAGTTTTTAGGTGCGTTCGTAATTATGTAAATAAGTAGCACCTATTGTTTTCGTTCAATCCGTCCGTCTGTCTGTCCGCATATAACAACGCAAAAACTACCCAACCAAATCGTTTGAAATTTAAAATACATAATTATTACATAATTTTGTCGAGTCATTTCAAATTTTATGACAATCGGATGCATAGATCAATTATAGGGACAATCAAAAGGATTCCGTTACATTACATTCAATGGGGAAAAAAGTTTCAAATGCATTTTAATGGCGTTACACTCATTCGAACATAGTAAAACTGACATGAACCTATGAAGTATATACATGCAAAAATATACATTATGTACAATCTGTGATGCAAAGAATATTTATTATTAAATTACAGGGCCACACAAAAGTATTCCACTACATATTGCTATACGGGGAAACATTGTTTGGGGCATGTTTTAATTATTTTAAACTACTTCACATTTTATGAATATGATATACGTTACTGTGGTGTAATAAAAGTTACTTCCTGTGTATTTACAGGAACACAGAAAAGATTTCGACCACTATACTGTATCCGAAGTATTGTTTACTATATCAGCAAGATCTGAATATTTTTAAAAATTCGTTATTGTTCGAACGCACCTCAATTGCTACGCTTCACGTGCAATTTCCAACTTGTTAATTTTCATAAGATTATTTGATCTTTAAAGTTAAAAACGAAAGACAATGAGCACTTTGGAGAATTTTTGTAGCACTTACGAAATACTGGGGTCATGTAAAATTAGCGATGTGTATTTCATTAGAAGTTTTTTTTTAAGAAAAAGTTTAATTACAGAATTATGTTTCGGGTTTTCTTCTTTAAGATCGGATGTCTCTTTTTACACTACATATGTATGATTGGCGCATTAAGATTTTAAGAAAAATAACATTATTGCATTTAGAAGTTATCACATACACTGTAAAAAAAAAAAAAAAAAAAAAAAAAAAAAAAAAGTGTCGATCTACTAAAAGAACTTTAGTGATCCTTGTAATTACTAAAAAATTTTTAGTAATCTTAGTCGGTTACAAGAAAATCTGTAAGAATTACTAGAAAAAAGTTAGCAACGAATAGAGTTAATAATTTTATATTTTTAATAGCTATTACTAAAACTCACTTGGTGTGGCCTTGATAGCGTAGTGGTTATAGTAACGTACTCCAGGCTAAAAGGTCCCGGGTTCGATAGCGGCCACTGCCAAATACGCCCCGAATATATGTAATGTAAGTACTCGTTAATAAAGGGATTGTGAATATACCGTCGGAGCAGTAGCAATGTTTGATGCTGCCATCTATTGCGGTTTTGCCGAAAAACTTCCGCTTCCGAAGTCTGGATGCAGCTCGAAGGAAACTTCTGCCCTTCGGGCCCACGTAATGGTTATTAAAAATAATTTTGGAGCTATTACTAAAATTTACTTGGTGGCTCATACTAAAAATTTTTAAGTTAGTTATACAAAAAAGTCTTTTGTTTGGTTTACAAAAGAAATGCTTGTTTCGCTTGCAAAAAAAAAAAAAAAAAAAAAGTTTGTAATGGTTACTAAAAAATTCTGTGGAATACAAATTTACTAAAAAAATTTTAGTAACCTCTTGAAATTTTATTTACAGTGCATAGGATAGTGACCTTAATTATCAAGATCCGCACTTTTTCTTTTGATTATAATCATTTACGATATTCTTGACAATATGTTTAATGAAATAAATTTTTTAAATAAAAATGTCATTCATTCTTTTTTTATCATTTTTTCGGATGATGCTTTTAAATATAACAGTACATTGTTTCAACGTTTTGAAAAGATTCCTTTGAATTGTAATCTGTCAGAAACATAAAAATGTTGTTCCTATTTTTGCATGTAATTTTTTAGTTATTTTTAAATACTTTTTCCAGCTAAAAATATTTGAAATTCTTATCATTCATAAAAATAGTTTCTGCATTTTAGCGACTTGAAGAATGCAAGAGAAATGTCATAGTGTGCTCCATGGAAAAACTAAAACTAAATCGCATTAGCTCCTGGAGTAATATAAAAACTATGTTAACACTTAGAAAAACATGTAAAATAAAGCATATTGTAGAAATAAAATAATAAGCTTCAAAAAAGTAAAAATAAAGTAATATAATTATTCCAGATTGAAGTTTAAAAAAGTGCCTAGATTTGTGCCTTAAATTTTGCTATAGTGCGAAAAAAAAAATCGAGTGTTTTTAAATACATTTTAGAAATAAAATTTAGCACAGTAAAACTGTCATGCACGATAAGATCTTCAAGTGAACTTGCGGAAAAAGTATTAACGATGAACTAAAAGAAAAGAGAGAGAGAAAGGAGGATTAAAACTACAAGTCATCGCAAATTCAATAAAGAAATCTAAGCAAGTAAAAATATTTTTATTTATAAGACTTAGAAGACTTATGCTAAAAAAAATAAACCTTTTTTCAATTTTTCTTAATTAAAACACTTGAGAAAAACAGTAAATAATATGAAGGTGAAAATTTTTTTTCAAAAACCCTTATGAAATATTTTTATATAAGTTGGATTTAATTAAGCATCCCTTTTCTAAACAGTGAGTGACGCTCACATTTTTTCTCGCATTTTTTCCTCATTCTGCATGTTCAAAAAAGATTGAGGTTAAAGTTATTTTTTTTTTACGCAAAGAGTTAATAATGAGAAGTTTATAAGGAATTATTTTTATGCTTTTCGTGATTGAGGTGCATTATCATTACAGATCGATCGAAAATTCGGTTTCGGTTTCGGTCCAAAATCCGAGTTTCGTTGAAAATGCTGTTGAAAATTCAACCGAAATTGTCTGTTTTCAAAAAATCTCGTTTCTTCCTTTGGAGGAAGTTCAATGTCACTCTTTTATTTTAGCTGTATCAGCTCAATAGAAACACTTTATATTTATTGCTTTGAAGTTCGGTGTTTTTAATTATCAGTCTCTACTGACTCAAGATGCATGTATAAATTATAAAGAAAGGAATGCGTATATTGCAAAACTTTGGCGGCGCTTTTCACGTGCTTATTAAAAGTTGCACTTTTAACAGTAATTGCGCATTTTAAACTTGAAACCGCAGAAGTGTTTCGAATACTCTATAAGAAAGTTACAGTACAACAGATGATCAATTGCAAAAATCATTTTGAAACAAAAATCGAGGTATGTAAACCTAAAACATTTTTTAATTAACACTTTCCAACATAGTTGAAAAGTGTTTTTTATTTGGGTTTGTTTGGGCGACTGTCCGCACTCTAACTCCCATAAATATACTCGGATTGGCGTGAAATTTTGGACGTTTTTGACGTTTACCCTGGCACTATGTAATTAGAAACTATGTAATTAAACTGTTTTTTTTTTTTTTTTTTTTTTTTTTTTTTTTTTTTTTTTTTAGCAAACGCTATAAATTTTTAGAAAATATTGTCAAAATATGCGTTTTGAACTAAATTTTCGCGTGAAAGAAGAATAACCGTTCAAGAAAGAGAAAAAAAAAGTGTTGGTCACGTGGTCCAAATCGTGTATAACTCAATAGATAATTTACTTGTCCAAAATGGAAAACACAGTTCGATTCCAAATGGCTTCCATAGTCAGGTTTTCCTATTTTATATCTTTCCTTTAAAAAATGAATTCGTAAATGTGTCAAAACATTTTGCGCTTGTTCAACAGAGCAGTTGAGAACAAAAACATCCTTAAGTGAAATTTTCAAATGAAAATGTGCCTTATACTATTTTATTTGCTGAGTGTGCTCGTAAATGCATTTTAACGATTTTAAAAAGAAATATGTAAACGAAGTGAAACATTTTATTTTCTGATATTTTCAAACAGATAACCCTTTTCCGGAACCATCGTACTGTATCTTGATTTCCAAGATGAATGAGATTTTCTTAATTAATTAATTTCTTCATAAATTAGAACCATTTTTTCTCTCTTTAAACAAAGATATTTTTCTAAATGCATTACAAAAAGAAAGAATTTCCTGCATTCTGACTACAAAACAGTTCTTTTCAGGCATTAACTTAATTCTAAAAATATTGTGTAAGCAGTAGACATAAATATAAAGGGAAACAAAAATCTTTTTTTTCAACATACTTTTACGAGTCAGTTCCAGATTTTACTACACCAAAGGCGACTGAGAAAGAAAAAAAAAGTTCGAAGAGGGGAATGTGTAAAAGTTAAAGCCAGCGGAAGTTGAATATCAGCTTAGAGCATTTCTTACATGGGACAGTTTTATGAGGTGGTAACAAAAAGGAGCAGAGTTTTCAGGTTTGTAAAATGGAGTTAATGGTAGATTTAAAGCTCTTTTTAATGCATTTCCTTATTTTATCATGGAGGGGTTCTAGTGGCTTTGTTCAAGTTTCTCGAAGATAATACTAGTCAACGAATTTTAACTTTTTTTGCTGTATTTGTCTTGTAAATAAGGGCGTTTAACTAATTTTAGATACTGGATTAAGTGAAATAATCAGGTTCTCTCAGTCAAGTCCTTTTTATTAGACATAGGACAGTTACATATAAACAAAAAGGAAATATTTCACAAAAATTAGCCTCTTAAATACAAACAAAACATAATATTCATCAACAAAAATGTTTTCGTGATTAAGGCGGATCGTATCCCCTTCGTTTCTGAGGCTAAATTAATACTACAAATATTCATTCATTGTTTTTCAAATAAGCAAAATGACATCGTAGATTACATGATAGATGTCATCATAATACTAAACAAAAAAAAGAATTTTTTGGAAATTTATACATTAGGGGTCTATTAATTTAGGTTCACAAAAGAATAAAAAATAAAAAATAAAATAAAAATACAAATCCTTTTAAAATACCAATTTATTTGTCACTAACCTAAATTCATAGAATTGCGAATTTAAAGCAATTTAAGAAGTGAATGATATTCAAATCTCTAAAACACTTTATTGTAAAGGATTTAAGTTAAATAATTATAAAATTTTCTCAATTTCTCGACTACACTGTCTCGAAGGCATTTTGCAAACTCGTATGAAAACAACAGCTATTTTATGAGAAAACCACCATAGATGTTCTAATTTGTTGATTTGCTTTGAAATTTAAAAACATTCTGCCATTCAGAAATGTAATCAAAATGTAGAAAAATCAAACAGTTTAGTTTTTATGAGAAGAAGGAGAGGAATAGCGATCCACATATGAAGTGCTCAGAAGTCTATCCGACTATTTCCATTTTTTTTTAGAAATTCAAGTAACAACATGGTTGAGTTTCATCAGTGATTACCAGTGATATAGTCGTAAAAATTCCAGAGGGTATACTCTCTAAGCAGATGGTATACGCTCAATGCAGAGAGTATATCCTAGAGTGTGTATACTATAGCTTTCTCGAGAAACAGGGGGTACATGGTGTTCCTTAAAAAAATCCAGAAGGTATACGGCGTATACCCTCATATATCCTCCACTACATCCCTGGCGATTATTTTTCAGTGGCCAAAACGACTAAACCGATATTTTAATGATTTTCTACTAGAATGTGCTATCTGCTTTGTCAATCCAGTGTGATCAACTCCATGTCTCCATGACAGCTGGTGCTTACTGTACAACTGCTTATTGTTATTGTTGAACTGATTTTGTGAATTGACTTATTAGTGATTGTGAATTATATTTACTTCCTTGTGGTGTTTTCTTTCTTATTTCAATAATTAAAAAAATGCTTTAAAATAAGAAAACATACTAGTGAAAGTGATATTTTTGGCGACAACATTGACTCTGATTCAGATTGCAGTCCCGGTTGAGAGTGACTGCTCTTTCAAATTTTGAGGTTAGATCTACACCGGAACCTATTACAGATCATTAAGCGTAAAAGAAACTCTGATAGTTGAGATAGATTACGTCATAAGAAAAGAGTCTTTGGTAAAGAGTTCAATTTCATTTGGAAAAGTAAATTTAAATATAAAAAATGGAAATGGACGGCCTTTAGAAAGCTTTGCAAATTTTCCACAAATTCTTTATCCAGCATCACTACCAACAATCTTTAACAACAATCCTTTTGCACTTTTGCCAGCATGATAGGTAAATCTCCAGCACTCCTCAACACTTTTGTTCAATTCCCGCAAATCAAAATTAGTGTGCAACATAAAAGTACGATTTTCTCAAAAGTTTTGTAACCTAGAGTAATATCCCTAGTTTTTTTTTTTTTTTTGGTTTAAATTAAATTCTACTACCCCTAATTTTTTTTATAATTTTAGTCTCAGTAGATTCGGAAATAGGAGAAGGGGAGATATACACTATACGGCCAAAGGTGACCAATCGCGATTTCAGACATTTTGTTGAATATCCAGAAAAATACATGAGGGATTATCTTGAAATTCCAGGCGTGTAAACAGAATAGTGAAGGTCATATATGTTTTTTTCACGAAACTCTATAGGGGACCGTCAAAAAATTGTAAAAGAACGATTATCTTTGGGATAACCTTGTCAAAACTAATGAAGCAAAAGCCTTCAAACTGTAGATTATGATTAATTGACTTAATGTCATAAACTGTGTTCGTTCTAAGAGGATAGTATGTATACGCGTAGAAAAATTGAGGTTTTTATAAAATCACTCTCAAACTTTGCCAAGATTTTTGCTTATAATTTACAGAGTTTTTAATATAAAAAAATGTGTTATTTTTCCGAAAACATGACAAGCAACATTATAGACAATAATACCATGTAATCAGAATTAAAAATAACAGTTTATCAATCAGAATTAAATAGTATGAAATATGAGCATGTTTACTAAATAATGTCGCATACGCGAATGCAAGCAAAGTATAATTTGTATAATGTGTTAGCTAAATGCATAGAAAAAGTTCTGTAAAAGTCTCAAAAACATAACTTGGCAATTCTGAAAACTATCGTCGATAGAATAAGCAGAAAAATCCGTTGTTCCCAAAATGAAACAAAAAAGACGAGGGGCTAACCGATTGATTTGTGTCAATATAGCGTATAAGATATTGCACGTACTGCTATGTTTGAAAGCATCCCCTCATCTTTTTATTCTTTTTTCTTTCTTTCTTTCTTTCTTTCTTTTTTTTTTTTTTTTAATTATTGTATAGTCGAGTTCTTTTTCTGCATTGCTCCTTTTTTACTTTTTCGATTTTGGTTGCAAATACTTTTTAGAAGGGCACTTTCCTTTCCAGAACAGGTTTAAACAATAACTTTAATAAAAAATATTTGCAACCAAAATCGAAAAAGTAAAAAAAGGCGAGATGTAAAAAGAGATCTCAACTATATGCAAGAAAAAGAAAAAATGTTCAAATGCAAACGAGATATTAGACAATAAAATTCCCTTAGGATTAGCACTAGCTCGCGAGTGCCTTCTTCTGCAAAGACAGGACATTTCACGAATTAGCACAAAACATTTTTCGAATTAAATTGCATGTACAATTCCATAGATTATTATTTTTTAAATATTAATTAAAAAACTCTTTTTCCCACAATAACAGCGTCCAAATATGTCTCAGAATAATAATAATAATCAGAATAAAATTCTGGAAATTCTTTTTAAAATTTTAAGTGTTTTATCTAATAATGCAATTTTTAAAAACTTCCCGGAAAAGATTGAACTTAGTGAAGAAAAAATAACATCACTAAGATTGAAGAAAGAAAACGAACAAAGAAAAAAATAGCTAATTAGTTAATTGATTTTCCATGTATAGTCACATAAAAAGATATCTTCGCAAACATTTAATTTAACACTTTAAGACATTATCGTAAAAACTGCTAAAAGCTATAAAAAAAAATTCCATTCTGTATTTGCTACTGTATACTTGATCTATTACTCATAATCACGCACATCAGCGATAAAAGCTGGTTTAGGATATTTGCAAGAAGGATATTTTATAGTCTAAAATTATCTTTTGTAATTTTTTATTCGAGTGTTTTGAAGCTAGTTAAATATTTTACATTAAGAACTAACATATTTAGTGAAGTGCAATGGATATAAATATTGGGTGTCTCAAAAAGAACTGTTATAATTATAAAGATGAAGTAAACGATGACGTATAAGGTCGTTCATGTAATAATTTTTAATTTTTATGGTAGTTTAATTTTTATATGGTAGATAACCTTTTTTTTTTCTTTCATTGTTTAATAGTTAAAACAGTTCCCAAATCCAGAAAACCAAATTTATAATATTTTTCATTTATTTTGGTTTGGAAATGTATGAAACTGGTATAGATCGTAAAAAACGTAATAGATCTTTCTGAAAATAATGTCAAAGTATGCGTTTTGAACCGAACTTAGTGCGAAAAAATAATGTATTGGCTCATTCATAGCAGTTGATCTTGGAAGGCTTTCGAAAAGCAACTCCCTTAGAGAATCCTTGGCATTGGCTCGTGGGCCCGACGCCTTGTGAGGAATTCGGTTCTTGCGGGTCGTCGGAGTCAGTGTTGGGCACGCTCACAAAATAAACGAACTAATTCAAACTCACGTTCAATTGCTAAAAAGTGAGTCACGTTCACGTTCAAGTTCAATTTTTTTCAAACGAACTCGGTCAAATCAAACTCATTTATAAAAGTGAACGAAATTCACTAAAAAGTTCACTTTTTTTTTTTTTTTTTTTTTTTATTGTCCAAATTTTAAAAATTTTGTGAACTAATCTTTTGATTATTCGCTGTAATAATCTTCATGGGCCCGACCCAATTTTTCTTCCCGACGCTCGGTCCGAACTTAGTTTAAGTATATTACTTTTTTCTAGAGGTGCGGACTACGGATCCAGATGGGCCGGGGCTGAATTTTTCTTGAGGTCTGAACAAGCAGAAATTTCCAGCGTCAGCTCATATGAAAATCATTGGACCATTGGCACCATTTTGAATAAAAATATCAATAAAATTTGGCCTGGCCCATTTTTTTAATGCACATATTTTTAAATCGCTATTATTTCTCGAATAAAACGGGTATATTTATTTTTATTTTTTAAGGTAGGTAGATGCATTTCTAGGCAACGGTAAAATTTGAGAAAAAGAACCTGCTTATAACGGAATCACGTGTTTAACAAAACAATACAAAAGAATATATTGATCTCTGTAAAATGAGGATAATAGTACTTGTGAAAAGAACGTATGTATTTACAAAACAACTTGACTATTATATCAAGCCTATGACGGATTTTTATTCTTTCTATGCAGTTCCGTCTTAGAAGATTTTTTTGTGTGAAAAAAAAAATAATAATAAATAAATCTTCAAGCCATAGAATGTGATTGTGAATTTACGATATTAATGATAACTCTGATATTTACACATAATATAAAATAAATTGCATTTTAAAAAATCCCTGTCGGCTTGGCCTACAGGTGGAGGTAGATTTTGAAGAGTGCTCATTTCAACAACAAAAAATAAAATATGATTAGAGATAAGCCCAGTTTAACAATTTTATTTAGTCGCTTTTGAAGAATTTTTACTATCATTTTTATGTAAGAGTTGGTTTTGTTACAATCATCTTAAGAAAAACTTGGCTCAAAATGTCATCTTAGACAACATTTTTTGAAATACATTCTAAATTTATGAAAAAACCCGACCAATACGGCACAGTTCCTAAATTAGAGAAACTGCTAAAGAAATAAATTAACTTTAACAAGTTGGAAATTGCACTAGAAGCATAGTAAATGAGTTGCATTCTTACGATAACGAGGTTTTAAAAATATCCAGATCTTGCTGTTATAGTATACAGTACTGATATAGTATAGTGGTCGAAATCTTTTTGGTGTTCCTCTAAATATACAGGAAGTAGCATTTATTACACCTCAGCAACGTGTATCATATTTATAAAATGTAAAATAGTTTAATATAATTCAAACATACCTCAAGCAATGTTTCCCCGTATAGCATTATGTATTAGAATACTTTTGTGTAATTTAATAATAAATATTCTTTGCATTACAGATTGTAGAGAATGTATTTTTTAGTACATATGTACTTCATGGGTTCATGTCAATTCTATTATATTCGAAAAAGTTTAACATCATTAAAATTTACTTGAAACTAGCTTTCGAGTAAATTTTAATTTTAAATTTATTTGTACATTTTAATTTTAAATTTATTTGTAAATTTTAATTTTAAATTTATTTGTAAATTTTAATCGCAATGAAATGGAGTACTTTTGATTGTCCCTCTAATTAAACTATACATTCGATTTTCATAAAATTTTAAATGACTCGACAAAATTACGCTAAAATTATATATTTTAAATATAGTGTGATTTGGATGGGCAGTTTTTGCTTTGTTATATGCGGGCAGACAGACGGACGAACGAACAGAACGGACTGACAGATATAGGTACAGATATAGGTACTAGCTATTTATATAGGGACGTACCTAAAATTATTCAGATTTTGACTTAATAGTACACAGTATTTCGGATACAGTATAGTGGCCAAAATCTTTTGTGTGTCCCTGTAAATATTATCTGCTTTATTTTATACTGGAAATAACTTGTAGCATTCCTCAGCAACGTATATCAATCTCATAAAATGTTAAATAGTTAATTACAATTAAATGCGCACCAAACAATGTTTTCCTATAACATTGTGTACTAGAAAACTTTTGTGTAGCCTTGTAAATCAATAACAAATGTTCTTTGCACCACAGATTGTGCAAAATCTGTATTATAATATGTACTTCATAGACGCATATCAATTTTATTATGCTCGAATGATTCTAACACCAATTAAATGAATTTGAAACTTTTTTCCCCATTGACTGTAATATAACGGAACAGTTTTGATTGTCGCTACAATTGATCTATTCATCCGATTTTCATAAAATTTGAAATGACTGTACAAAATTATGTAATAATTATATATTTTAAATTTTAAACGATTCGGTTGGGTAGTTTTTGCGTTATTATATGCGGACAGACGGACAGACTGAACGACAACTATAGGTTCTACGTATTTACGTAATTACGAACGCACCTAAAAATGAGTCAAAAATAAGCAAAAGCGAAACAAAAAGGGGAGCCCCCCCCCCCCCAAAAAAAATCCTTAACTTAGTATATTCTTAAATTATCAAATCCGATTAAATTTATTTTACATCGTCTCAATAATATTTACAACTTTTATGCTGACAAGTTTTTGATCGGATCAATTCTTATAGCAAAAATAAACTTTAAAAGAATGGGAGTTAAAGACAAAATCACAAATCCAAACTGACTCATTTTTACCAAAACACATTTTGCTCTCAAACACATCCAATTAGCAGGTTCCCTTATTTAAGAACTATATTATGAGAAGCTATGGCCAGTTTTGTGATAAAGGCAGAATATATATAAAAAAAATGGTGTCAAAGTGGCATTTTGAACCGAATTTCCCGAAACGATCGTGGTTGAAAATTGAGAAAGTATTCGAATAACAAATTGCTTATTTTCTAACTCATTTTCAAATCCATTTGTGCTCTCAAATGTATGCTTTCAAAGTTAGCATTTTGAATAGAATAATCTGAAGCGATTTTGATTGAAAAATTGAAGAGATATTCAAATGACAAATTACTTATTTTCTGATTCATTTTTGAATCCATTTGTGCTCTCAAATGTATGCTTTCAAAGTTAGCATTTTGAATAGAATAATCTGAAGCGATTTTGATTGAAAAATTGAAGAGATAATCAAATGACAAATTACTTATTTTCTGACTCATTTTTGAATCCATTTTTGCTCTCAAACGCTTCAATTGATAGTTTCTCTTATTTAAGAAAGGTATAATGTGCCGTATTGGTAATTTTTTTATAAAAGCAGAATATAGTTCAAAAAATGTTGCCAAAGTGGGCTTTTTGAACAAAATTTACCGAAGCGATCGTGATTGAAAAAATTGAGGAAATATTCCAATAACAAATTGTTTATTTTCTGACTCATTTTTAAATCCATTTTTGCTCTCAAATGCTCTCAAATGACAAGTTCGCTTATTTAAGAGCTGTATAGTGCACCGTATTTGTCAGTTTGTCATTTATCTTTTTTTATAAAGGAAGAAAATGTTTTTTTAAAAAGTTGTCAAAGTGGTCCTTATGAACAAAATTTTTCGAAGCGATCGTGATTGGAGAATTGAGGGTATATTTCTGTTTGTTAGTGAGATAGATGCTTTACCTCCAAATTATGATGCCTACATGAAAAAGTTCAAATTAAAGTTCACTTTCAAAATGTAAATTGCAAAAATGAACGGATGACATTGAAAAAATTTAATTAATTAAAATGATAAACTTTTTCAAAATTTTATGTTTTGTCGTGTGACTTTAGGTATTCAACTGTAAGTATACAAAATTTGAAGTCTCTGACTTATACAGTTTATGCATAATCTCTCTGACAGACAAAAGACAGAAACGATGAATAACGTTTCATAAAACGAAAGAAACTGTAACAAGTGGGTAAATGTAATCGTACATTGTACAGAGGGTTTCGTTTAATATTTCTTTCAAAAGAAATTATCTTGTAATGAACAAATCCAAACTGTTAATTTAAAATTATTAAATTCTTAGACAGATGGTAGCACCAATAAATTTAAAATAATTATAAATCGAAGTTATTTATTTTAATCGAACTAAAATTGTTCAAATCAAACTATTTAAATAAAATCCAAAATTCCAAATTTTTTTGAAAGTCCAAAAATAAATAAATAAATAAATAAATAAATAAAATAAAAAAATAACAATTAGTGGAAATATAAATAATATTTTGAATTTCTAAAAACGAAAAAAAAAGTTTAAACGAAATTTAAAATGCTGAATTATTAATAAAATGCAATAGTTTTTAAAATCGAAAGAAAATGGAAGCCAAATAGATAATATATCTATATTCCAGCGCCGGGATTCGAACAAAGAACGTTCTGCATACGAGTGAGATGCTCTCCGTCTAAGCTACACGGAAAACATTAAAACTAAGGTTCTCTTTTAAAAGTTAAATCGCTAAAATGAACGGCTGATATTGATAAAATTGATTTAATCAAAGTGACAGACTTTTTCAAAATTTCATGATTTGTTGTGTGACATGAAATAGTTAGCTGTAAGTACACAAAAATTGAAGTCTTTGAAGTCTGACGGACAGATAGATAGAAGTGAGAGATGAATAGGGTTTCATTAGATGAGCGAAAAATTAAAAAAAGGACAATTTACTTTTTTCGTTTGGTTTAGAACACTTAAGGAAAATGTGTCACCTTTGCGTTTCAATTATTTTATTTTTTAGTTTTATTTCTAGCCAAACTCCTCATCAATTTTTCGCACAGTTTAGCTTCTGTCAAAACTTTTTTTTTTTTTTAATAATATATGTAATCATGTATTCCGGTATATAGATAGGCCTCTGCCAACTGTTTCGGCTTCAAAGTAATGAGTTCATACCGTATTTATTTTTATTTCTTGACGAATGATCAATTTATCGTTTACTACTGACAAAACAAACAAAAAAATTGAAAAGAGCATACCGGTAAGATTAATATTAGCTTACAAATATTGTCGCGTGACAACTGTAAACTCTTAAGATAGTTCTCAAATTCTCTGCACAATAGTGCAACATTTTGTGGCTTATTTTTTACTTTAAAAGTATAAAATTGGCAGGAATAACTATTGAAGTGATTTGTAATCGAATAGCGTTTTTCATTTTTAAATAAATTATTTTTAGCTTACTTATAAGTGACAACACGTTTTTCTCATTTCTAGTGCTGCCAAATTCAATTCAAATCGCACAGTTTCATAGCATTTTCTGAAAGATTTATCTTTCTGATAAAACAGAAAGCATCATTCAATAATTATATAGTTTCTAAATGAAAACACCTGACAATTTTGTGCGTTTCCAAACAAAAATGAATTCGAAGTGTGCCAGAAAATAGCTCCTTTGAATTTCAGAATAGCTTTACTAAGTACATAAACTAAGCGTTGTTTTACAATTGTTTTTTTTTGTTTTTTTGTTTGTTTGTTTATTTAGATGAAAATATAGTAAATTACGAACGAAAATATACAACAAACCCTTTTTTTGTGGGGGACTTTTTTATGGTTCTGTAATAATATTCTGATTTTTTTTTTCTTTGCCGACATTTTAAGTATAACTTTTAGAATAGGCCTGTCCAACCTTTCAGTAAATAGGGGCGCACCTCAGATCTTGGCACTCAATGTAAGGCGCCATTATTGACATGATACGAAACATGCGGCATTATATCACAGAATTATATTAGTATATATACGCACGTCTTATATAAAGTAAACCCATCTTATAAGACAAAGGGCTCTTACGGTTCTGAAACTTCATGTAAAAGCAATCTTCAGAAAATAATAATAAGAATAACAAAACGTACATAGTACTAAATTTCGAAGTATTCATTTTTTACGAGAGGTCTATCTTAGAAATATTTGCATGGGAGATACCAGACTTTAATCACATTCAATAATAATAAATATATATATATATATATATATATATATCAGATATATTTCTAGGGTTTTTTAGCATGTAAAAACAAACTTTGGCTTATTTTAAAGAGATGAATTTTGCTTTATATATATATATATATATATAATATAAAGACATACTAATGAGTAATACATGGGTGGTTTCAGAGAAACCTTGGAAGTACTTTCACAGCTGAAAATCATTCTGCTCTGTCTTATGGATTTTTCGAAAATAATAATAATAATAATAATAGTAATAATAAAAACTTAAATAAAATTTCAAGAGTTGGGAAGTAAAAATTAACCACTTTTATCTCTATTATAAAACAGCCAATAGAGCACTGCAAAAACAATAACAAAAAAAAAAAAAAAAAAAAAAAAAAAAAAAAAGGAAAAAAATTGAATTTTTATGCACGTTTCTTAAAAGGGGGATGATGAAAAATGTTTGTATATCTAAATGTTATTTCTTAACATATTCAGAAAATTATAGTCAACAAATTCAATCATCATAATTGCACATTGCAAAATTTTATAAACAATAGCTACAAATCGTGAATATATGCATTCTAAAATTTTTCACCTGTGTTTCTGGAATTAATGTGTTTTCATAGATTTTGAAAGTATCTCTCAAACAAATATAAATGACTTTAAAGAAAGTATCCTTTATAATGAAATTTTACTTCTAAAAAAAACAGTCGTAGAAAAAGCACCAAGAAATCATTGAAAGGATGTCATGGCGCCCGCGGGAGCCGCGTTAGACAACCCTGCTTTAGAAAAATAAACAATTTGAGCGATTCTCTGATCCCTGCAATAAAAATGTTATGCGTCAAAGGACCAATAGCTTTATCAGTCTGTTGCATCAAAGGGTCAGCCGTGATCCTGGACACACTGACCCCTCACTGTGTGTTCGAGGAGGTCCCAGAAAGGTTTCAAGTTGTAAAACTGCCAAGTCTAAATTAATTAGTATTCTGCCATCCTCGTTGCTGTACTGGTGTTGAATAGATCTTTCTACGCTTGTTTATCTGTTTCTTCTTTTGGGGATGCATTTTATCTTTTTTTCAGAAAAGAATAAATATTAGAGACCGTACAATGAGACTTGCATGCTGTCTGCTTGAGTTATACAGTATGTTCACTTTCAACGATGACCAATGGCTAATTTCTAAACAGTTAGTCATAGACATATAGGTGCAAAAATGCTTTGAAAAAGATGAAGAATTGTTTTTTAAGCGATTTAGGTAAAAAAAAAATAGTAAAAAAATGCGAAAATTAAAAGGCGAGTTTTGAAATTTACATCCTCAAATATATTTTTACATATGTTTTATTTTGTAAAGAAATGGAACTGTTACTTTTCACGATATTATTTTAAAAATGTGTGTTATTTTAATAAGTTTTTAATTTTTGTGTGCATGTTTTCTTAATTCAAAATATGTATTAAAATTTTAACTTACTTCCAAATATTCAATCGTGTTTCAATTCGCATACTTATTTATATTCAATGAAAATGTAATATTAATACGATTTTAGGTGCGTAACACAAAGTGCCGCAGCCAGAATTCAGTTCTAGGGGGGGGGGGGGGGGGGTTCTGATAAAGATGTTTGCCAGTTATTTGAATCACTGGATAATAGAATCGGTACTAATTAGAATATTCACTGTATAATACTTAAACTCAAAGAGCATCTGTGTGGCAGGAAATAATCATTCTTTTAGCATAATGCGTCTCAGAAAAGTGATTTAGTTCAAATAACCAATTTTTACCTAACAAATCGATGTAATATGCACTTTCACAGTTTTAAGCAGAATTTTTGCCATTTAATTGAATCACTTTATTAAATGAAATCTGATTCTGCAATACATCATAATGTTTAAATATCAAATTTGGTTTTAATTCATATAAGTGGCATTTATAGTAATCTTTCTTAGCTCTGGGAGGGGGTTTAACTCCCAAAACTACCCCCTTGGCTGTGCCACTGCCACTATTTGTTTATTTTATAGGACTACACCAAATTCTATTATGTTAAGTAATCTAATAAAGTTTTTTTTTTTTTTTTTTTTTTTTTTTTTTTTTTTTTTTTTTTAATGTATCATTTTGTAACGAACTGTGATTGTTGCTTTTCATAATTTAATTTAACAAAATGGTTTATATATATATATATATATAAACATCAACATAAATTTAAAAAAAAAATATTGTAAAAATTATTTTACTCTCAATGTTTAATGTTAAATTTTATATCTGACATTTACTTTTATTTCCAGTAAATTTGTGACTGACCCCTATTTTGCAGCGAAAAAGCTGCTTCAACTTTAAACAGCTGTTATTCGGTCAGTTTTATTGGCAGAGGAATGGAATTTTTTTTGCCTTACTTGTTACAGTAGTAAATATCACTTATAGTACTAAATATCACTTATGGTACCTGGTGACTGTATAAAAATTTAATTTTCGTAAATTTAAAAAAAAACTTTTTTTTTGACCCATATACCTTAAAAAGCAATTCTTTGCCTTTTTAAAAGCATTTTTGCAACTGGAACTATATATCTATGGCTAACGGATTAGAAATTAGCCTTTGGCCACCGTTGCGAATGGACATCCTGTATAAATTCCAAAGGGAAGAAAGGCGAGGGAAAAAGTTGAATCTCAAATTATTCGAATCCATAGACGTACAGTTAAAATTTGTCTAAGGTGAAATATTATCCTCTACAGAAATTTTTTTCAGTCCCGATTGATTTCGCCTTCGACAGCGTTTGCTGTAGAACGTATTAAATAAATTAAAATAGTATTAAATTAAAATAGTAATAAAATATTAAATTTTATTCTTTTTAAAATGGGTCATGGACTGCGTAAATAGGCACATTTATTTCAAAGTATTGGTCTTTCCATATTTCTTTCTGTATATCCCATTGTAAACTAAATTGATTTTAAAACGAGTCCTTAACTGTATCTAAATATCTGAAAAATTAATAACATATGCATTTCCACGCATTAAAGGCTGAAAAATATGAAAATTTCTATACTGGTGAAGCTTTTAAGAAAACCTCTTAGAAAAATTCATTGTAGACAGATTCTTTATTAAAAAATTCGCCGTCTTTTACAAATGCGTTATGATTTTTTTTTTTTTTTTTTTTTTTTTTTTTTACACGGATTACTCTATCCATTTTGCACCGATCTAGAAATTGTTTCGTTTAAGACAGGATTTCGTCATATACAGATTTTTGTAGCACCTTTTATAATACTGTATCCCCCTCCCCTCGCATTGTATATGTACTATTCTTTAAAGAAAATTTTAATTGTTGAATTATGGTAATTAAAAATTACAATAAACTCTGCCTAAGGCGGAATCGATTGGCATCGTGAAAATTTTCCGTAGTAGACAATATTCCGTCTTAGATAAATTCTACTCTGTCTGTGGATTCGCAGGAACTTGAAAATCTTTCCGATTTAGACATATTTCCGCCTTACACAGTCCACCTTGTACAGAGAGTTTACTGTATATATCTATATTCGGCGGAATTGTATACAGTCCAGGTCCGGTTCGGCGCGACTTGAGTCTGCAGAAGAAGTAAGACTAGGATACTACCCAGAGAAGTGATATCCAGACTTAACCCGTCCTGAGGCTCGTATAGGCCTCTAAATGGCATTTGAAAGAGGGAAAAAGTGGGTAAACGGAAAAAAAGTGACCGGAAAAAAGTTATCGGAAAAAGTGACATAAACTACAAAAGCGGAAAAAAAGTGACACAGAAAAAAAGTGACAAGGAATTGATTTTGGGGATTTATTATTGATTTTGGGGATTCATTGGTTAAATTATGAAAGGGGGATCGGGGGGAGGCTCATAGTTTAGGTAAATGGGTTTTTCATCCTGAATTAACTGTTTTGGTTCAATTTTTGGATATACGTTCATCCTGAAAAGACGTTTGCCTGATTAGTTTGGGGAAGGGACGATTACCCCCCCTCCCCCATCCGTCCTCAATTAGATAAATGGGTTTTTACGCAGAATTATCCAAAGTGTGTCAAATTTGCATATAGGATCTTTTCAATAAGGCTTATGTGTAGTATAAAATGTCTGAAGAGATTCTAGGAGTTTAAGGGTTAAGTATAGAAGGGGAACGAGGGATATAACCTTTCTTAAATTAAATTAATGGCTTTTTACGCATAATTATCCGATTTGTTTAAATTTTGGACATAAGTTCATTATGACAAGACGTATCTTAGATTAGTCATGGGTTTTTCTGCTTATTATAAAGGGGGGGGGGACGAGCAATTCTCCCCCTCAAACTAGATAAATATGTTTTTATGCAGAATTATCCTATGTATTTCAATTTTAAATGTAGGTTCTTTCTGGTAAGGTGAATTCCGGAATAGTTTTAAGGATTTAATGGCTAAGTATAAAGGGGAGATGGAGGAAACCCCTCTTAAATTAAATAAATGACTTTATATGCAGAATTATCCGATTTGCTTCGAATTTTGGACATGGGTTCATTATGATAAGACGTATTTCTGATTATTTATGGGGTTCTATTGGTAATTAAAAAGGAGGGCGGGTGATTACTATACCCACCTTAAATTAGATTAAATAAAATTATGCACACTTATCCGATGTACTTCAAATTTTGGATATAGGATCTTTCTCATAAAGTGAATTCCTGAATAGTTTTATGCGTTTAATGGCTATGTATAGAGGGGGAACGGGGATAAACCCCCTTAAATTAAATAAATGGCTTTTTACGCAGAATCATCCGATTTGCTTCAAATTTTGGATGTATATTCATTATAAGAAGGCGAATCTCCGATTAATTATGGGGTTCTTTTGATAATTAAATAGGGGAAGCGGGTGATTAATCCTCCTCTCTTTAAATAAAATAAATTGTTTTTTTTTTCTTTCGCAACTATTCAACGTATTTCAAATTTTGGATATAGGTTCTTCATGATAAAGTGAATCCCTGAATAGTTTTAAGGGTTTAATGGCTAAGTATAGAGCGATAAGCGGGGGATAACCTATTTTTCTAGTTTAAGGGGGATATAATTGCTCGTCCCCCTTTATAATAAGCAGAAGAACCCATAACTGATCTAAGATACGTCTTATCATAATGAACTTATGTCCGAAATTCTAAGCAAATCGGATAATTATGCGTAAAAAGTTATTAATTTAATTTTAGAAAGGTTATCCCCCGTTCCCTCTCTATACTAAACCATTAGAACTCCTAAATCTCTTCAGGCATTATATACTATATATAAACCTTATCGAAAAGAACCTATATGCAAATTTGACACATGTTGGACAATTCTGCATAAAAATCCATTCATCTAATTGAGGACGGATGGGGGGGGGGGGGGAGTAATCGTACCTTCCCAAAACTAATCAGGCAAGCGTCTTTTCAGGATGAACGTATATCCAAAAATTGAACCAAAACAGTTAATTCAGCATGAAAAACCCATTTACCTAAACTATGAGCCCCCCTCCTCGATCCACCTTTCATACTTAAGCAATGAATCCCCAAAATCAATAATAAATCCCCAAAATCAATTCTTTGTCACTTTTTTTCCTTGTCACTTTTTTTCCGTGTCACTTTTTCCGCTTTTGTAGTTTATGTCACTTTTTTCCTATAACTTTTTTTCCGGTCACTTTTTTTCCTAGATTCGAAAACGTGTACTAAGGTCTGGAAAAATTTTAAATAAATTATGGAAAAATTGAACGTAAATTTGAACGTAAATTTCGTTCAAACTCGTCTATTTTTTGAGTTTCCGTTCAGTTCAAACTCGTTTATAAAATAGTGAGCGAAGTTCAGTTCAAAGTTCACAAATAGTGAGCGAAACTCGTGAGTTTTCGTTCAGTGAGCGCGTTCATACCCAACACTGGTCGGAGTGAACCGGCGGATACCAAACGAAGGGACCACTTGGTCATTTCGTGTACAGAGTGGATTGAGTTATCGCAATCGACCGGTCTTCTCTTTATTTGGGAGTTAGGCTGCGTGACGTCCGCTGGACATTGCGCATTTCGAAACCGGAAGTATCCGTAGGTGCAACGGAGAAGAGTGATGGAGCGAGTAGTAGCCCGAACAGGATTTGCGAAAGGGATCTACGTGGGAACATCGCATGGAAGGAGTTGAAAGGCCCTCAAGGGCCCAGGACCGGAGGAAAAGTCACCCGGCCTTATAATTAAAGATCGACCGAAAATTCAGCTTCGTTTCCGTTTTCGGCCCAAAATTACAGTTTCGGTGAAAATGATACCTAAAATTTGGCTGGACCGAAACTGCCTCAATTCCAAAAATTAATTTTCCTTCTTTGGTAATTTTCAACATGATTCATTGATTTGAGCTGTATCGACTCAAACGAGACACTTTTAGTTTATTGATATGAACTCCAATGTTTATAATTATCAGACATGACTGACTCAATGTGTATGCAAATTATAAAGCAAGAAATGCATGTCACTAAACTTTGAAGACGTTTTAAACGGGTTCATTAAAAGTTGCAAACTTAACAATGATAGGTACTTTGTCACAGATGTCATATATGCATCACATTGGAGCGATTTTTTCCTGACGCTAATTGTGCGAAAATATCGTTTTCAAATACCAATAACATATTTGTTTTCGGTACTACTTGATTATCCGGAAACCATTGCCAAATATACGATTATATTTTTATAATAGATAATCGTAAGTGTCACATACACTTAACATTAAACGCGTTAAATGTGTTTGTTACAGCATTAAGAAATTTTTAATTTGGCGTTTTGTTTGTCATTTTATTAATGTTTTACTAATTTATTCGTTTTTACATTATTTAGTATAAAAATTTTGATAATCTGTATAATTTTGAAAACAATTTGGTGATTTGTATAATTTGGCAAAATTGGTCGATGGAATAATCAAGTAGTACCTTATTTTTTCATTATTTTCTATAATTTTAAAAAGGAAATAATAATAAAGAAAAAAGCCTAATGAATAACTATAGAAGAAAACAATTTAAATCCTTTAAAAAAGCAAATGAAAATAAATAAAAAGTTTATTAATAAATAAACAGCAATAGCTGGGTTACCATATGAAGCCTAAAATCACCATTTTGTTGCAATCGCGCCAATGTGTTGCTTATATGACGTCTGTGCCGAAACTTTTTAGTTACGCAGAAATGTTTAGAATACTTTTATATCGGGCTGTTCATAAATAATGTCACTCTATTTATCAATACTTTTGATCCCCTCCTATTCCCCTTGATATATATCATGCTATAATATGCATAAACGCATTTGTGCAGTTCAGAAATAAAGCACTACGTTATAGATCATATTTTAAATTTTATTTTTAAGCTTAACATTTTTAAGCTTGTGTTTTAATGATATTTGTGACCATAAAAATAAAAACGATCAGTATGAACCTATTTTGTATGAAATAAGATAAAGGTTTATACAATAGTAACAAAATATTAATATAGAAGAACAGTTAAAAACAGTAGTGTTTTAAAAATTTGAAATGGAATTTAATATATTTGGCAATAAATTTTATCTTTATTTTATCAACAGAAAATACTTTATTCTCAAAATACCTTCAAAATTTAATCTGCTGATTTTTAATGCGTTTATTTTAATCAAAATGTATGATGTCACACTTCTTTTTACCTCTTCCCATCGCCTTGGCATAAATTGTCACAGTTTTACGAACCTCTCTCCCCTTCTCCATGAGTGACATCATTTCTGCATGGCCCTAAATAAGTATTTCTGAATTTGAATGAATCCACTTTAAATTTACAAAAATCATTTTTCAATAAAAAAAAAGGTGCATTTGCGATTACAGCAAAACCTCCATAACGGACACTTCCGAATAGCAGACACCTCTATTTAACGGACAGTTTAGTCAGTTTTCAAAGTTTTCCGATCCTCACTCCCAAAACTTTAATTTTTATATGTTTAACCTCTGAATAACGGACATTCATATAATAGCGGACACTAATTTTGACGATGAAGGTTGGGAATTTTATTTTCAATGTGAAACAAAAGTGAAAAAAAAAATGATCTCTTAAATTTATCGGGACAATGTGTCAATTTTTCTGACCAATGATAAATTTAGGGTTAGGCTGGGGAAAATCCCCTTCCCGTGTCTTGTATTGAATTCAGGGGGCGAGTTGAGAGAAAATGTCCCTTCCAGAGCATTGGTATGCCTCCTCCCTCGTCGAAAATTTGAGATTTTACGCTTTTAAGAAGTGGCAAAATATGGTGAGCAGTTGTACAATTTTTTTATAAGAAAAAAAAGATGATTCAAAAGTATTAAAACTACCACCTTGACTAAAACTTGACACTAAAAAGCAAATTACATGTAATCGCAAGCAAAATCAAAAGATGTGCACAATTTCGATTCAGTTTTATTGCTTTAAAAAAATTTAATTTCTGGTTGATTATATAATAGACGGTGGTATATTTTTACGATCATATATTTAGGACATATATGAGTCAAATAAGGAAACATACGCATTTTTTTATCAATTTTTGAATCGCCGAGGTTTTCCCAATAGCGGACACCTCCGAATAGCGAACAGTTTCAGCGCTCGCGAGCTGTCCATTGTTTAGAGGTTTTAATGTATATAAATAGATAACATCAATATTCGCTGTCTAGTCCGCTTGTCTGTCTGTCCGCCCGCATATAACAATGCAAAAACTACCCAACCGAATAATTTGAAATTTAATTATTATAATCGTTGCAGAATTTTGTCGAATCGTTTTAAGTTTAATGAAAATAGAATCAAAATTTAAAAGATATTCATAAAAGTTTTCTTCATTCTATTCAGTCCTATCATACAACATTGAGTCAATAATGTCCCATGATACGTAATGATTCTGAGTTGTCATGGTGATAGAATTCTATTGAAGATTATGTTCTAAACTTTCACAAGACTGAATTTAATATACATAATCATTTCCAAAGTATTTATAAACTTGAAGATTCTACTTTGGTTCTACAAATTTCCATTATATTCAGTTTAATTTATTTTTCCCATGTTTCAATGTGGTAATTTGTATCAAATTGAATAGTTTATATACATATATGGTATCAGATAAATCAACTATGTTTCTGCATATTTCGAATATTCCTCTCAATTCATTTTTTCACGCTCTATTAATATATATTGTTTTACAATTAATGGTTTTATATTAGCATTCAAATTATTATGCTGCATTGCGCAAATAATTATGACTGTAAGTCTATTTTTATATTTAATATTTTGGTATATTTTCATTTTGAATGAAATATTCATTTTGAACTATTTTCATATTATTATCATCTTACATATATATTTTTTAATATACAGGGTGTCCACTCTCAACGGTGGCCAATGGCTAATTTCTAAACCGTTAGTCATAGATATATAGTTCCAATTGCAAAAATGCTTTAAAGAAGGTAAATAATTGTTTTTTAATCAATTTAGGTCAAAAAAATCTTTACTGAAAAATTACGAAAATTAAATTTTTATACGGTCCCCCGGTCCTATACGTGATAGTTAGAAATTTTTTACCACTACTCTAACAAGTAAGACAAAAAAAAGTCCCATTCCTCTGCGATTAAAACTGATCGAGTTATATAGCTATTTAAAGTTTAAGAATCTTTTTTGCTGAAAAATAGGGGTCAGTCACAAATTTACTGGAAATAAAAATAAATGTCAGATAGAAAATTTAACTTTAAACATTGAGAGTGAAATAATTTTTACAATGTTGTTTCTGAATTTATGTTGACGTTTACATATTAAAGCAAAATATACAATTTGTGCTAAAAATATAAGTAAAAAATAAGAGAAATTTTGTTAAATTAAATTATGAAAAGCAACAGCCACAAATCGTTACAAAATGATACATTTTAAAAATTCTATTAGATTACTTAACCTAATAGAATTTGATGTAGTCCCATAAAATAAATAAATGGTACGCACCTAAAATCGTATTAATATTACATTGTCATTGGATATAAATAAGTATGCGAATTGAACATCAATCGGATATTTGGAAGTGAGTTAAAATTTGAATATAAGTTTTGAACTAGGAAAACGTACATACGAAAATTATAAGTAAAATAAAAGCTTATCAAAATAACATACTTTTTAAAAATAAAATCACGAAAATAATCAGCTTCATTTGCTTAAATAAATAAAACATATATAAAAATACAATTGAGGATATGAATTTCAAAACTCGCATCATCGCTTTTGTTTATTCTATCGGTCTATACAAATCTACACTATTGTAACACTGCAATCTCCAAATTTATAATGAAAACCAATGGACGCATTTAAAGGTGTTTCGGTATTTCCCAAAATTTGATTCTCTAGATAAAGTGAACTTCGAAATTCATGTCTTCGATTATTTTAATGACCAATATAGAAGTTAATTAATTAAAACTAACACTACCGTAAAACTTATACGGGGACAGCACTTTCAGTTAAACCGCTTTAAAAGTATTTTTTAACTCATTGAAAACATTTTTGTAATTTGAACTGTATGTCTGTGACAAATGGTTTAGGAATTAGCTTTTGGACAGCATTGGAATCGACGCCCTTTGTAATACTTTAAGCACTTAGTGTACATTCCCTTAAAGCTTAGTCGAAAACATTTGTTTTCAGTTATAGAAAAGTGGTTTAAGTCATGAAATTTAAAGTTTTATAACTCGGTCAATTTTAATATTAGATGAATGGGACCTTTTCTGTATTGCTTGTTAGAGTGTTGGGAAATTTTTACTAAATATCACTTATAGGACCGGGAAACCGTACAAAAATTTAATTTTCGTAATTTTTTGATAAAAATATATTTTGAACTAAATCGTTTAAGAAACAATTCTTTACCTTTTGTAAAGCATTTTTGCAATTGGAACTATATGTCTATGACTAACGGTTTAGAAATTAGCCATTGGCCACTGTTGAGAGTGGACACCCTATATAATAAGGTAGCTAAATGTTTTAGCTATCTTATAAATAAATGATTAAATATGCATGCATTTTTGCATAAGAGTGCAATAGTTATTACACAAAAGTCTAAATATTTATAAAAATAATTGTAGTAGGAAAGCACTTAATCTGTCACGTTTGACGTATATTTTCTGGCTTCTTTAAAATTAAATTGCTAACCTAAACCGTGAAAGCCCACTGCACCCTTAATGAAAAATCTTTGTTTTTTAAAATAGTAATAAAACATTAAAATTATACTAAACAACGTGCTACTAGATTATTCAAAAAAAAGTATATATGAACAACTTATTGTATCACCATTATACTAAATTTGGTTAAATTCAAGTAAGTATAAAATCGTTGCAGAATTTTGTCGAATAATTTTAAATTTTATGAAAATCGAATAAAAACTTAAAAGTTATTCATAAAAGCTTTCTTTATTCTATCGTACGACATTGATTCAATGATATCCATGATAGATAATGATTCTAGGTTGTTAAAGGGATAAAACCCTATTTAATATGGAGTCCTAAATTTTCGAGTGACTGAATTTAATATACATAATTGCACACACACACATATAGGTTGTTTCAAAAATGACCGGTATGTTTGAAAAATCAATAAAAATTAAACGGGCAGCGATAGAAGTACACCGTTTGTTGCAATATGCTTGGGACAACAGTAAATTTTCCTGCAGACAAACTTTCGAAATTAGTTACAATTTTCAAACAAAGATTTCGCTGCAGGCGATTTTATTACTGTTATATTATTGCCGTGCATGGTGAATATGTGGAAAATATCGTATTTTAGATTTTTTGCTGCAGCGCCATCTGTTGTTGAAAATTTTAACTAATTTCGTAAGTTTGTCTGCCTGAAAATTTACTGTCGTCCCAAGCAACAAACGTTGTATTTCTATCGCTGCCAGTTTAATTTTTATGGATTTTTCAAAAATACCGGTCATTTTTGAAACACCCTGTATATATATACATGAATTTTTGTATAACAGTGCAATAGCTATTGCAAAAATATCATGTTAAAAGAACATGTTTGTAAAATTAGTTACAATACGAACGCGCTTGATTTACCACGTTTGACCGGCTTCTTCGATATTGAAGTTTACGTTAACTAAAAGCATGAAAGCCCACTGCAGCACAACTTCATTAATGAAACAAGTAAGAAAAATCATGCGTTAAGCATAGATTATGAAGCACTTTCCAACACTTAATGAAATCTTTAACAAAACTTTGTTATTTAGGGAAACAAATAATAGTGTATAGCCAAATATACCCAAATATGTATTCCAGTACATTAGAACAGCCCTGTATTTCATATGTCAATTCCTATAATGGGAAAATTTAGCTCAGCAAGAAAATACCTAGTAGCTTGAAATTTCTTTTTCAGCAATTCATACTATTAGATGGAAACATACTTGAATACTTTTGTTCAGCCCTGTAGTTTACATTCTACCTTTATTACACGTCAGCATTAGGCTAAAATTTATTGTAAACTAAAACACTTTTAAAACAACTGAAATCACATTCTCATAAATTATCATTCATAGGCGTCCATGTACCGAATTTTTTGCGTGGCCCTGTATATCCCTTTATCTATATTCTGCAAACATTTCTCAGTAAATTGAATGCAGCTCAGCTTAAAAATGCATAGCTTATTTAAGAACCACGTTTAAATAATTTACGCTCATGTTCAGTAACGTTGGTTAGCTCTTTTGGGTAGCCCTGTATATCAACTATAACATTTATACACACCATATAATGTGCATATATTTAGCGAAAGACAAACGCGAATATCATAATTAAAATGCATTTCATCCCTCCAACAGCCATCATCGGACACAAATACGGTACTTCGGAAAGAATATATTATTTGAAATCTTTTGTGTGGCCCTGTAAATGCTATGTACTTCATATTATGCAAGACAGTAGCGTATAATTTATATTAAGCTTCAGTGACATATACTAATGTTATTATACATGAAAAAGCTCAATATATTTAAAATATGTCACACACAATTCCCCCTTTTACCATTATCTAATGGAATTCTTTTGTGTGGCCCTGTAAATGAATAATAGCTACATTTTCACCTTATATTTTATAGAATGCATATTTTAATCCGTTTGACAGGGTATAGCATCTTTAAAATTCCTTTGAAACGATTTTTCCCCATAGGCCATAGTGTAATAGGAAACTTTTGATTCGCCCTGTAGATAAACTAATGATTGTAGAAACTTCATTTTCAGTAGGGTTTGTGCTAGGGTAAACCTCAATAACGTCCTAAAATTTTATGGCAATCCGAGCATATTAACGATTTTTCCCCATAGGCCGTAATGTAATGGGAAACTTTTGATTCGGCCTGTAGATAAACTAATCATGGTAGATACTTCATTTTCAATAGGGTTCGTGCTAGGGTAAACCTCAATAACGTATAGAAATTTCATAGCAATCCGAGTATATTTAAGGCAGTTAGAGCGCGGACAGACGGCCATCCGGCCAGACGGACAGACGGCCAGACAAACCGAATGCATAAGCACTTTTCAACTTTGTTGGAAAGTGCTAAAAAATTGTTAGGCCTTTCTAAAATAGAAATAAAAAATTAACTTTTCGTGTCAGATTTCCTTTTCAGTTTTTAGAAAAAATAACTTTTACATTGATAACATTATCTCTAGCTATTCAGATAGATAAATTAGAGTTTAACGTATATTTCATTGTCTGAAACATAACAAATGTTTTTGTTTTGCGTACTATTCAATTCATATTCATACCACAATACGTTAAGGAAGAGTTTTTGGAGATGTTTAGAAAGTATTATATTACAACAAGGTTTAACTGATGTTACATCTTTCTAATACCTTTTGCGCTTTATTTCACATGATTCTTCCAGGAAAGTAAACGTTTATTTTAAAGAGGGAAATATATGTTTCAAATAAAAGAATCGCAAACGGTACACTGTAAAAATTGTCAGATGTTTCTGAATGTATAAAAATGTACTGTAATCAAAAAAGAAAATATGCTGTGACCTCTTCTAACTCACCTAAGGTTTCAAAAATCGTTCCTTTACCTTTAAAAATTTCAGAAAACTATTTGTTTTCGAAATTTAAAGAAAAAATTATGAAAATTAATTTTTATTAGCTGCCCGTCTTTTTCGGAAACGTTTCTAAGTAGCTTTTACAGTACCATAATCACTTTTCTCAAATCAAAATATCATTTTTTCGAATACTACTAATTCATACGAAAATATTTTGATATTCAGAGAACATGTTTAATAGACAAACATACAATATAGACAGTATTAACATTAATATGAAAATTGACACTATTTTGCTACAATTGCATGCACAAAATCAGTTATGCAGCTGAAAATGTTTACTTGAGAATTGGTTGTATCCGAAAAAGTGATATTTTGATTTGAGAAAAGTGATTATAGTATACTGTAAAAGCTACTTAGAAACTTTTCCGAAAAGGACGGGCAGCTAATAAAAATTAATTTTTATAAATTCTTCTTTAAATTTCGAAAACAAATAGTTTTCTGAAATTTTTAAAGGTAAAGGAACGGTTTTTGAAACCTTAGGTGAGTTAGAAGAGGTCACAGCATATTTTCGTTTTTGATTACAGTACATTTTTATACATTCAAAAACATCTGACATTTTTTACAGTGTACAAAGAGAATTAAGCAAATATTTATTATTATTATTATTATTATTACTAAATGCCTAAGCGTTCGTGAATGCATATTATAAATGCGTACACATATACCAAAATTACTACATGTAAACAGTAACAAAAGTAATTATGAGTTAGCATCGTTACAAGCATCACAACGTGCTTGTACGATCATTTGTCACATACCATTCATAAAATCTGGCATAATATACTATAATTAAAAAAAGTAGGTTTACGCTCTCTAAATTCAAGAATGCTCATGGACTCTTGGACGTATGTCTTTATATTTTGAAACTTTAAATTGAATTTAACACCTTTCCATTTTATCCTGACGACGTTCGCACAAGCGATATGAAACGTAGATAATTTTTAAGAGCATTTTAAATATATTTTTTGAAGTGTACCATTTAGCAATCTGTATTTATTTCAGTACAGATTTTTGGTAACAAAAATATTTGTTAAAACAAAATAATATTCCATTAAAATGTATGTACTATTAACAATACACCAGATCCGAAAGGGTTGAGATTCAACGAAACAACGTGCTCTTAGGTTGTTCCATAAAAAAAGGTTATATTAACAATTTATTATTTCGCCATCACATTAAATTTGGTATATTTCCTTTCAAGTAACAAGCAACGCCTTTGAATGTACTAAAGCGGTTTGAATTACTGTATAAACCAACAGGAGTGAATATTATTGGAAATGCAAATATACTAATGCACAGGTCTCTCCGATGCATGGCGTTGATTTCCACACACAAACAGTCACGATAAACAGCTGGAATGACAATTCAAGTATCCTGCTGTATCAACACACACAGACAATATCTCGGCTAAATACATACATCTCTATCTAAACGGCACCATTTTGATGGGAGATCACGCCAACGTAGTTCCAAGTATTGTTTATTTCTTCCAGCGTATATAAGCTATCAAATTTGTTTTTACTGTAAATTTTTCCTAGCGGATGTTTTAGCGAAAAACACAATGAAACTATTGATTCTATGTAATGTAGGGATCTGGGGAATATCAGTTATTGGTATTTTAGTCAAAATACAAATCTCATTATTTTAAATAATTTCATTAAAAAAAAAAAAAATAAAAAAAAAATACAAAATATTCCAAAAAATGTTGAGTGATTAAGGGGAAACAGTACCTTTAAAACCATCTCTTCAATTTTGAATAATAATGTAATAACATGTGGTGGCACAATACTTAATACTAAAATTTAAATAAAATTTTTAAAAAAAACTTTGTAGAATAGCTTATTTTACTATTTTTCTTATATTTAACTTTTTTAAAATTCCTACTACTTTTATAAATATGAATATTTTTGTTTCACTTTTTTTCTACATTTATTAGAATATACTATATAAAACTGTGCATAGGTTTTAAGATATATGGGATTTTATATTCAATACAATTTTTTTATATCGTATATATTAAAAAATGAAGGAAATTCAACAAGCTCTCAAGTTAAATATTTTTAAAAAATGACTATAAACTTGAATGTTAAATACACCATGGGGAACAAATGGAAAAAAATCAAGCCTCTATCTAAATTAGCTTCATTTGTATGGGTAATTACGCTGGATCTATTAACATAATTTACAAAATCTTGCGAATATATTTGCCGTATAAGGTAAAAATGAGATGTCAAAATAATAACAATTAAAGGCAACGTGTTTTTGTCTATCATGAGTTACCAGTACCACATTCTGGCATCTATACACCAATTATAATTTATTATTCTCTCAAGTAGAATTGTATGGTAAATTTTGTATTATTCAATTTGTGCATTTTTCTGATTCATTCAGGAAAAAAATTTCTGTTTTAAAAAACCGGTTATAAATGATTAAAAATTCGGTAAAAGACATGAAAAAAAAAATAGACATTTTGACATAAAATAAGTCTTTATTTAATTATTATTAAAGTGTTGGCGAATTCCAAAAGATATATATATATATATATATATATATATATCATCATCATCAACCGTTTTCGATCCACTGCTGGATGTAGGTCTCCCTCAGATTTTTCCAATGTTTTCTGTCTAGTACTTTCGTCATCCAATTTACACCAGCCACTTTTCTAATTTCGTCACTCCATCTTATTTGTGGTCGTCTTCTTTTTCGTTTTACATCTCTAGGATACCACTGTAGTATATTTGTGCTCCATCTATTGTCTTGCCTTCTTGCAATGTGCCCAGCCATTTCCATTTTAGCTGCTTGATTCTTTCAAGGATGTCAAAAACTTCTGTTTAATTTCTTATCCAGGTTATCCTCTTTCTGTCTCTTCTAGTTATGCCTAGCATACATCTTTCCATGCTTCTCTGTGTTGTTTGTAATCTTTGTATCATCCGTTTTGTTAGTGTCCATGTTTCAGCTCCGTAGGTTAATGCAGGTAAAATACATTGATTAAAAACTTTTGTTTTCAAACAAAGAGGCATATTACTCTTCAGAATATATATATATATATATAGCCTAGTCCTAACCTGCATGCATCAGAATAAACATTCGAGGTTTCAAAATATTTTCTTTGATAAATTTAAAAAAATAAATATAAGAATAATAAAAAAAAAAAACATGTAACCATCTTCTATGCTCCAGAGCAGGGTTGTGCAATGCGGCAACTGACCCTTGAATATTTTCTTGGTGCCATTTTGAAGATTTCCTGTTACTAGACTTTTTAGAAGTAAAATTGAATTATAAAGAATGCTTTCTGTAAAATCATTAATATTTGTATCAGAGATATTTTCAAAACCTGTGAAAACACATTAAAAACCAAAAACAATCTTTGAGAATTTAAATATGCTTATTATCAGGACTTGTAGTTATTTTTTAAAGTGTAATTATGATAGTTAAATGTGGTAATAATTGGAAATAGCTCTTTTTTAATAATCAACAAGTAACAGGAAAATAAAAGCTTTCTCACATTCCCCATCCTTTTAAAGGTACATGTGCATGAAAGCTCATATTTTTTTTTCTTTTTGCTGGCCATTGGTTAATTTAAAAGCCATTATTTTGAAAATCAGACAAAGTGTGATAGTTGTACTTTTTGATTTGCTTGATTTTTTTATATATTGAAGTAGATCATATTTAATGAATAATGTGCAATTTTGAAGTCCTGAAAAAATGTCCTCTTTTTTATAGAAAAAGTCAAAGTTCAAGGTTGTGAAGGCCATTTTTCATGAAAAGTGAAATGCTGGTATATTAGGAACACTATATCTCTCGCAAGCAACAACATCCTGAAACTCTTTTGGCATAAACTATTAGTATAACCCTACCTGCTTATTAAAATGTATTTGTTTCCATGGGGCATTGTTACATTACATTGTTATGTTGCCACAAAGTATAGTCAAAATGACGTTTTTGTCCATTTTCCGCTCTTAATATCTTATTTAAGCAATAGTACCCCAAACTTTTTCTTATAGAATATGAAAGTACACTACTAGGACAAACTAAATAATGTTCAAAATAATAAATAAAAAAATAATAACGGAGATATTGTTGCTGTTAGTAGATATCATCTGTTAAATATGCAAATTTTTCAAAATATTCAACGTTTTCATTAGCATTATCTAAAAAAAGCGCCACGTTTGAATAAAACAAATTATCTCACACAATAGTTCAACATACGTACAAAAACATGGAAAAGAAAAAGAAGTGGGGCCTCGTGATATTTTTTGGCAAAAAAATGACAAAATTTTCAAATAAACAATGTAGATGATAAAATTTCTTCCCTATCAGAAAATGAAAAATCCTAGTTCTCTTTCCTCATTCTATGTTTTTTCCCTAATGAAATATGATGAATGAAAAGAAATATCCCTTAAATAAAACCTAGAAAATGAAATATCCCTTTTTGGCCGCAGCTTCCGTAAGCGAAATAGGATTTTTCATTTTCTCTTAGGGAAAAATTGTGATAATGGACATTGCTTTTCATCTAATTTTTGTAATTTTTTTGCCTGAAAACATCGCGAGGCCCCACCTGTTTTTCTTTTCCATGTTTTTGTACATATGTTTAACTATTGTGTGATATAATTTGTTTTATTCAAACGTGGCGCTTTTTTTAGATAATGCTAATTAAAACGTTGAATATTTTGAAAAATTTGCATATTTAACAGATAATATCTACTTACAGCAGCAATATCTCCGTGCAGTACTATATAATTTAGTTTGTCCTAGTAGTGTACTTTCATATTTTATAAGATGGCTGGTTTTATCGTTGTACGGGGTTTAATGGCGCAAAACCCCTTCAGGGACATGCTGCGCCAACATATTCTATAAGAAAAAGTTTGGGGTACTATTGCTTAAATAAGATATTAAGTGCAGAAAATGGACAAAAACGTCATTTTGACTATAATTTGTGGCAACATAACAAACAATGTAATGTAACAATGCCCCATGGAAACAAATACATTTTAATAAGCAGGTAGGATTATATTAACAGTTTATGGCAAAAGAATTTTAGGATGTTGTTGCTTTCGAGAGATATAGTGCTCCAAATATACCAGCATTTTGCTTTTCATGAAAAATGACCTTCACAACCTTGAACTTTGATATGTTCTATAGGGAAGAAAGCATTTTTTTCAGGACTTCAAAATTGCAGATTAATCATTAAACATGATTTACTTAAACATAAAAACATATCAAGGCAATTAAAAAATACAACTATTAAAACATCACTTTTTTATCTGAATTTTTTTAAAAAAAGGGCTCTTAATGCGGGGAATAAAAGGGCTTATTTTTTCATTCCTGACTTTTGAAATTTTAGGGGTTTTTTTTTTTTTTTCAATTTGCTTAGAAAATTTTATAAGAATGAGTAGTGCAATGCCATGAGTAGAACAGTGTAGAATAATTTTCATCTAATGAAATCTCTTGTATGGATTGGTCATTATCATGACTTTATTTTTGTATTTTTTATGAAACTAAATTCACGCCTTGAAAAAAAAGTCAAAGGGCATTTTCCCAAATTAAAAGAAACTTATCAATATCTCTCATTTCCATGTTTATTTATTTATTTATTATTATTGCTATTATAGGCGCGGTTAAAGTTTCTAGCACCTTACCCTACAAACATTTTTGAGATAGAGCTACCATTTAAAAATGTATAATTTGAAATTTATTATACATAACACGAGAATTGTAGGGGCCTTTTGTCTTAAGCTCTAAGAACATTTGCATTATGTTAATGCACGTGTGCACTAATACTACTGTGCATTGCCGCATGTTTTCAGTCGCGTGAATAATGACATCCTTTATTGAGTACTAGGAGCTGATGTGCGCCCCTGTTTTCTAAAAGGTTATACAGGTCTGCTCCAGAGCATAGCAAATTTCTGATGCGTGAACGTTTAAGTTTCCGATTTATCCAACAAATTATTTACAATATAGTAGAGTAAATCAACAGTAGCAACATATCCAAAACAAATATCCAAACAACATATCCAAAATAAAACATGATATTTATGGAAAAAAAAAAAAAAAAAAAAAAAAGAGGATGATTATACGGAGATTGTACTGGCAGTCGGGACGCTAGTATACAATTCACCGTTTTTTTAATGAAAAATTCCCGTAACGTTTCAAATAAAAACTTATTTCTTAACAAAGTCTAAAGAATTTGCCGAGAAATCTACTTTTGAAGACACTCTAGAAAATAATCAAATGCACCAGAAGAAAAAGAATAATTATTTCAAACAGTTTATGAAAAGTTAACATATATCAAATTAGTCAATCAGGATATTAGTCAATTAGATTTCTTTCAGCCAATTTCAGAAAAGTAATTTGGTCTTGTTTCTAAACCTTTAAAAATTGGTGACTTACTAGTAGTACGTGACCCACTATAAGTGCATTTACCTTAAATATCTCATTTCATACTTTAAGAAAAAAAAAAAAAAAAAAAGTATTTTGTTAGTGTTAGAAATTGTTTCATAATTCATGATTTTGAGTTTTGTTGTCAAACATTTAGTTCAGCATGAGTCTTTACGGTATGTAAGTCCTTTAGTTTCTTCACTTCTTGTCAGAGTAAAGAATATTTTGAGAGACATACAGACTTGACGTGACAAAAGAAAAAAAAAAAAAAAAAAAAAAAAAAAAAGAGTCTTGTTTATTTATTTCCTGTTTCTTTCTTGTTCTTTGCCGAATGAATGAAGTGTCAAGTTGATGGACATTTGGAAGTCATTATTTGTCATGTCTGTGAATTCGCGTCAACGGCCCGATGTCAGTCATGGAGGTTATTAGCTCAGACGGATGTTGGAGGAATACATCTTAGTCAATGCGTGCTGAAGCTCTATTAATTTCCTCTTACAAAAATATTCTTTAGAATAATCGTTCATTGACACTATTTATAAAATTTTAATCTTTTAAGTACATTAATCAACAGAATTGTTTATTGCTTTCAATAACGAAACAGAAAACAAGTCGGGAATTTCCAGTCAGGTGTAGCAAATGAGATGCACTCGTACTATAACGAAGTTTAAAAACTATTCAGATCTTGCTGTAACAGCATACAGTATTTTAGGTACAATATAGTAGCCGAAATCTTTTGTGCGTTCCTGTAAATACTACTTGTTCTCTATTATATACGAGGTAAATTGTAGTAACCCCAGTTTCGTATATCAATTTCATGAAATGCTAAATAGTTTAATACAATTAAAACGCGCCCCAAGCAATGTTCCCCCTATACCATTATGCAGTGGTATACTTTTGTGTGTCTCTGTAAATGAATAGCAAATATTCTTTGCACCACAGATTGTACAGAATGTATATTATTACTTCATAGATGCATATTAATTTTATTATTTTCGAAAGGATGTAATAACATAAAAATGCACTAGAATTTTTTCCCAATTGACCGTAATGTAACGGAACACTTTTTATTGTCCATGCAAAAGAATTATACACCCAGTTTTCATAAAATTTGAAATGATTCGACAAAATTACGTAATAATTATACATTTTAAAATTCAAACGATTCGGTTCCGTAGTTTTTGCGTTGTTATATGCGGACAGATGGACGGACTGCACAAAACTATAGTTGCTACGTATTTACTTAACTAGGACTTCCCTCAGAGGGATTAGTCTGAGCTATACTGCTGAGAATACACATTTAATAACTTGCGATAAGAAAAGAAAATGAGATGTTACCTTTAATTGGTCATTCATTGTGATAAAATATGATGAAAATAAGCATATTGAATCATAGAATTACAAAATCTTATATATAAAGTTGCATATACTATTTTTACAAAAGAAAAGCAAACCATGCATGGATATAAAATTGGAAATATGCAAAATGTTAAAAGTAATACAGAAAAAAAACACCAAATTTTCCTATATTGGAAATATAACTTCGCACCGATTTGAGAAACTATAAATAACATAAACTATTATGTTTGAAGAGAATGGAGTGTATTTTATATGGTGTGAAATCCGTCCGAATAGTTTATAATGTTGAATATCTGTTTGCCACGGATGCAATGAGGTTTTCGATAAGAGTTAAGGAATCCTTTTTTAAAAAATTGTCCTAAACGAGCACTTACATCTTATAAGTTACTGTGATGCCAAAGTTATAGTTTCTGATCCCAACAGTATCCTAGAAATTGCAATATTCTCAATAAATTGGATTTAAAACTTTTTCTAGAAAAAAAAATGTTTAATTTGTGAAATTAAATTGTCGAATGTTTTAGAAATCGTTCATAACGAGAATATTATATCTTAAAAGTTGCCACCAAAAAAAAAAAGATTTTAAATTTTTAGTCATATCAACATCAAAGAATTCTCAATTTTAGAACTTTTTTTCCTCGTGCATTGATGATGATTATTGTTCCTGCGCAAAACATAGTATATTTTTCAGCAAAGATGGTTACCAACATTTTTTGCCCACATTATTTTTTTAATCGGCTAGGTACTCCCAATGATGAACACTCCCAACACACAAATGTTAATGCTCTATAGCATAGAAATACAGAATCAAAAGCTATTTATCTCCTATTATATACACATAAATTATCTAATTAGTGCTAGCAGATGCATTTTTAAATATACATAGATCAATATAATGCTTCATTTTTTTTATTTGTATTTCTTAGTATTCATTTTTCATTTATTTGTATTATTCAGTAAGAAACTCATTTTCTTAAGCCCGAATTACGTCAAACTTTTTATAAAAGCGCCTAAGACCATATAACAGCGAAGTATTGTGAAGAGTATTAAATACAAGGTAGTAAGACACTTAGCCAAACGCAGGTAATAAATCGCCAAATATTGTTATTTTCGCCCTCTCTCGAAATGCATTTTTTCCGTACATTTAAAAAACACGATTTTGAGTGATCTTATTTAAAATTCAAATAAATAAATAAGAGGAAGCAATAATAGCATGAGTCAAAAAAATTTATTTCAGCATCAAGGAATTGTATCGTAGTTACACATTTGGAAAAAAACTGCTTTTTGCCATAAAACGTTGTCTTCACTAAATTTGAATTCGATTAAAAAAAGTACCGTGATTAATTAAAATGTTATAGGTAGAGCTGCCAAGTCTCCGGCATTTTGGATACCGGTATTTTAATACAGAAAATATTTTATTAAATTGGAACATTCTGCGGATTTAAAAAATAACTTTTCTTATAAGAAAATTCTGCTGTGCAATAAGCGAAGGCTTGGCATCTCTGTATAGGAATATTTCGTAATCTACTTTTTAATCTTAAAAAAAAAACAACGACCATTTTTCGGGTACAATAAGTATTGCTAATTGTTCCCTTTTGCATACAAGGTACTGATGGTAATATTGATACATCTATGGTGATAAATTTCCAATAATTTTTCAAATAACATTTATTTCATTAAAAATATAAATCTTTTATTCATTTAGTTTAAAATAAATGGTTTTTAACTAACTTCACAATACTTTTGAAATATCACTTTTCATTGGCCATTTTTTTTAAAGCATTTAGAAAATGGTTGTTGTTTTCAGTCAAATATAGCCAATTTTGGTCTGTCCGCATTTTACTTTATTATTATTATTATTTATTAAATGGTGGAGAAATATTTATACTTAATCCATAATATATGACTCTGTTATTACATAAGTCACCTTTTTATTATCATAAAAATTATGTTTTTACTGATTTTTATTAACTCAATAGGAAAAATTTTGTGCTTTGAGCAATAGATGTCCGCGTTTCATTTATTTATTTAACAAAATTCTTTGCATTTAGAAGAGTTTTTATTTAAATAGGAAATCCAAATGTCGCTGTTAATAAAGAAGAAAGTTACAAAAAAAAGTTACAAAACGAGTAGACGCATACTATCAAATATGAAAAAACGACGAATCCAAAAAAGACATCGTATGAAATATCATCTTTTAAAGCAAAAAAACGAGGTCTGATTATCGAGCCTACTGATTACGAAATGTGCATTACATAAAAAAAAAAAAAAAAAAAAAAAAATACTGCAAATATTGATATTTTTTTCTTTTGTGCAGTTTTGGCTTCGAAAGATGCGCTATGTTGCAAAAAGATATAAGCGACTATGAAAACACGCTTGGTAAACGTTCATCTCAGTTTTACAAATAAATATGTCACATATATGCTTTTACACACCGAGGTACCTAATTGGTGCCGAAATGGCTTTCAGTTGCCTAACGTGCTGGTTAGCATATAAATGTTATAATAAATTGTTTGTTCTAAAAATATTATCATTTATTGATTGTTATTTCTTTTTTTTAATAACAGAAAATGTTTCGTTTATTCCTTTTTTTCATTTTGAAATAAATAAATAACGTGTTATTATAGTATGCTATATGCATCTGGTAATCAAAACGATGTTTTCGCCTAATTGGCATAAAAAATCAAGCCAAACCCCCCGGTGCTTATATCTCTAGTATATTATCTCAAGTATTTTATTTATGTATACTATAATTGTTTTTACATACCACTTACTTCTTCTTGTATATAAAAATAGGTAAGTGGCTCCTTTATGTAGTATAAATTGTATAAATCTTTAAAAAATAGCCCCCGTTGCCCTTTTTTGGATCGAATTAAAAAAAAATCAATGTCTAATTCCAGTATTGCTCCCAGGTATGCACACATATTCCAAATTTCAAAGTTGTATGCCAACAGGAAATTAATGAAAAATGGGAAAAGATGTCACATATGCACCAGGGTACATAATTGGCGTCAAAATGGCATTATTTTACCTGAGATGGTAACCCGGCTTTATTTATTTATTATTTGTTTATTTACTCATAAAATGTTTATTTACTTTCATTTCCTTTTTTTAATTATATAAAATATTTCTTTTTATATTTATTAATTATTATTATTATTTTATTTACTGTAAGTTCTTTTTGAAAATAGAAAATAATTTAAAAATGTGTATGTAAGCGTTTTTTGAAAACGGAGTTTTCGCCAAATGGGCTTTGAAAAAAATTGCGCCAAATCTATGCGCTTGTGGTATCCGTGCCGAAAAATTAGTGACCAGAATTGACTTCCACATATAAACAAAATATAAGTTAAAGGAAAACATGCAATAAAAATAAATATAAAGGGAAAATGATGTCATAAAAGAAACTTTTTATTTAAAAACGTAATTGCTTCTAATTTTCACACGCGAAATATGTAAAACATTCTTTTAGCGATCAAAAATGCTATTAAGAGATTATCACAAAATCTCAAAATCAAAGTTTTTATGACCTTTTTAATATAAAAAAATAACAGTTTTATTTTCCTGCATGATTAAATTTTAAAATGTTTTATTGCATTCAATATTTCTGAGTGTGTAAATGATTACTATGTACTCATCAGTACTCCATGTACTGATTCGGTTATCTACGAAAATATCCAGCTGGTGAAAATCACGCACATCAGATTTCTGTGACGTATGCAAATAAATTGTGCTTTTTTATCAGTTTTTTTAATATAACTTTTAAACTATTTGGAACTAATTTTTCGTATGTAGTGCATTCACCAGATTACCTTCATAGGTACCTATTGGTACAAACAGAATCAAAATCCGACAAGTACTTTTTGAGATTTGCTTGACGAAAGATTTTTTTTGAATTTTAATATCGTTACGTATCTCTGAGTATAAAGACTTCGCTTCGCTCAGACAATTACGAAAGCATCTAAAAATAATGTCATCTATACTAAAAGATCAACCTGATCGAGAGGGGAAAAAATGTTATATTATAAAACATATTATACTCTCTAAATTCAGTCCATAATTTCTCACACGTCGTTCATTTCTATATATTGTCCAACATATCTATAAAAAAAGAGAAAACAAGCTGGGAATTACACGTCAAGCGTAGCAAATGAGATGCGTTTGTACAGCAAAATGTTTTTAAAGTATTCAAATCTTGGTGATAGTACACATTACTTAGGATACTGTATAGTGGCCGAAATCTTTTGTGTGCCCCAGTAAATACTAACTGTTTTCTAGTATACAAGAAGTAACTTGTAAGTAAACCTCAGCAACTTATATCAATTTCATAAAATATGGAATAGTTTAATAGCATTAAAACGCGCTCCAAACAGTATTTATTCCTATTCCATTATGTAATGGAATACTTTTATGTGGCCCTGTACATTAATAAAAAAAATATTTTTTGCACGGCGCATTGTACATAATGTATATTTTAGTATATATTTCATAGACGTCATATGTTCGAAAAAAACATCATTACAATGCACTTGAAGTTTTTTTTTCACATTGAGCGTAATGCAACGAAATAGTTTTGATTACCCCTGTAATTGAACTATGCATACGATTTTCATAAAACTTTCGACAAAATTATGTAATAATTATACATTTTAAATTTCAAACAATTCGGTGGGTAGCTTTTGCCTTGTTATATACCGACAGACGGGCGGATTGAATGACGATTATAGGTGCTACATACATACTATTTACATAAATACGAACGCACATAAAAACGCTACTAATTTTTGCAGTATATCTATTGGTTCAACCTCGGCTTCGGCTAAACCATTATTATAAACAATTTCTCATTACTACTATTTTGAATTTAAAAAAGTATTTGATGAAAAGTAACTCTTTATAGCTTTTTCACATATTTAAATTTATTCTATATACGTGATATGTGTTCACGGTACAAAAAAGATGTAAGTATGTAAAATGTATGTAAATGTGTAAGATGAATGGAAGCATCTAATATGTATGTAAACATATAAGATTAATGTATGTAGGTAATATATAAGATAAGTATGTAATACATACTATGTAAATATATAAGATAAGCATTTAATATGTGTGTTAATATGAAAGATAAATATGTAATATTCATGCAAATGTGTAAGATTGGAGAAAAAAGATAATAATTACGATGAGTGTAAGTATGCAATATGTAAGTACATATGCAATATATATCTAAACATGTAATCTGTATGTAAATACGTAAAAGGAATATAAGTATGTAAGATGTATATGCAAATATATAACTGAGTTAGGTATGTATAGATATGTATGTAAGGAGGAAAATAATTATATTACATGTGCCGTACTCAGTATGAATATCATTTAAAAACAAAAATCATTTTTGAAATAAACTTTGACAAAGTCAAGCAATTATTGTTATTATCATTTTCATTATTATTACAATATATATATATATATATATATATATATATATATATATATATATATATTGATGTTAAATTGCAATATTGTATAATGGTTTTATGTATATATACATACATACATACACACACACACATATATATTATATAACCATTAGATAATACTACAAATCAACATAAAAATATAGAATAACTCGTTAATAACAAACTGTATCAAACAAAGGATTTGGCAAAATTTGGAACAATATTGGAAAATGTGGCATTTAGCTCTTTCTCAAGGGCAATGCTAAATAGACACATTAATTGCGATTAATTTCTGATTAGAAATCAGGATAAACCTAAAAATGATTTTTAAATTGCCCGATTAATCGCAAAGAAAAACATAGTTCAAAGAAAAATATTAGAAAAATAATAAGACAATAATTGAATTATTAAAAGAATAATTTCAATGGAAAACATAGTTCAAAGAAAAATATTAGAAAAATAATAAGACAATAATTGAATTATCAAAAATATAAACTTACACGCTCAATCGCTACCATGTAAGATAATTTCAAATTTGCAATCTCACTTTGCCAGCAGTTATAGTTGACAGTTAACAAAGAAAGTTATATCAGAAACCAAAAAGGTATAATTAATAATATATAATTAAAATAACTATTATAAAAAATAATTAATTACAAAACATTAGTAAACAAAATGTTATGAACTTAATGAAAATAGTTAAATTATTTTATACTAATAACAAGTTTTAATTAGTATCGATGAAAATTTACTTTAAATCTATTAAATATCGTTGAATATTTACTTTAAGTAAAATAAATACGAATATACTATACAGAGCGCCATCTATTGGCACAGACGTTAGTCTTTAGAATTTATTATAAAGTAAGAAATAAATAATGACATTCAAATCTTAATCTAAAAAATGAGAATTAAAAATGTATTTTAAATTTCAGATAAAAAAATAAAAATAAATAAATATAAAATAAAAGAAAATAGATAAAAAGTACCTTATTAATAAGGATATTTGACAAAATTCAAACAAATAATGGATCTATGTTATTATAATGTAGTTAATAACAGAAAAAAAATTAGCAGTGGAGCCATCTTTATTTTTCAAATAAAATTAATTAATGCAAAATAGGATTTATTAATACCATACGAGCTAAATTTTATAAATTACGTTACATATTTGTTTAAAGCAAATAGCGGGGAATTAATTTATTAAATCATTTTAAAATATACTAGCAAAGGATAGTTTATTTTGATAACTAACTTGTGAATTTAAAAATGTAACAAACGTAATATATATATAAATATATATATATATATATATATATATATATATATATATATATATATATATTACTAAATACATTCCTTGTATATGCTGAGATTAAGGTCTTATTTTGCTTTAATGTATTGATTAAAATAATAACTATGTTATGAAAATCAACTTTCCTTACCTTATACTCACTACGATTTAAAGCCGAAAAGTTATAATCAATGTCCAATTTGGCATCCATCTAGTTTCTTAACAACGGATGTCTGCCCCAGAAGCCACCCCAGGTTTAAGTCATCAGGGCACATAAATAGAATGAATTTTCCAATAGAGCAATTTGATATTTCATTTTATTTTATTTTTAAACAAAATGAGATTTTTCAAGTTGTGAAGGTCTTTTATTAAAATATAATTTACGAAAAAAATATCAAATAAAATATTCTACCATCTCATTCTTCCAATATTTACCCATCTAGATAAATATGAGTAAGTTTCTGAAAAATTACCTGTCACCAACATGCACAAAAATTCCCACTTTATCAGTTTCTCCATTCAATTACTGACTTTCTTCTGTATTTGACTCGACCCTCCCCTCTCTCCTCTTCTTTTATTATTCCTCCTTTTTCTTCCTAATAAGAAAAAAAAATCATAAAATAATATTCTTTTTAAACACTTTCAGAATTATGCGACATGAAAACGAAAATTAAGAAATAGCGCTTTAATGATAAAGAATCATGTCTCATTTGGAATCCCTCTAGTTTCTGCATATCGGTCGTCTGCCCCAGATTTTAACTATCATGACACATAAATAGAATGAATTTTCCATTAAAGCTACTTGTTATTTTATTTTTAAGCAAAATGAAATTTTTCAAGCTGTGACGTTCTTTTATTAAAGTAACATTTGCGAAAAAAATATATATATAAATAAAATATTTTACCATCTCATTCTTCCAATATTTACCCATCTAGATAAATATGAGTAAGTTTCTGAAAAACCACCTGTCACCAACATGCACTAAATTCCCACTTCATCAGCTTCTTCACTCTATTACTGACTTTCTCCTGTATTATCTTCCCCTTCCCTCTCTCCTCTTCTTTTATTATTCCTTCTTTTCTCTCCTAACAAGGAAAAAAAAAAAATCGAAAAAATAATATTCTTCCGTAAACACTTTCAGAACTATGCGACATGAAAACGAAAACTAAGAAATAGCGTTTTTAAAGATAGGAAACATTCCAAGTTTAAGGACATCCTTTACTCGAACAGTTTCTTCTTACGGATGGTCGAACGCCACCCATTGTCGACTAGTCATGCAGTATGACAGCTGTCGAAAGATAGCATTCGCTACATCCATGGTCCGGCTAAAAGGCAAACACTTCAGAAAAAATCCAATTTCACATCTGTGAGTAAAAAGAGGGACACGCTTAGTTCTCCAGATATCGAAGCGGAGGAAAATTGTTCAAGCATCCTTGTTGAATGATTGAAATATTGAAAACAGTCCTCCTCCATCTCATGAACATGTATCGTCTCACATATTAATAATGTGACAAATGGTGTTTTGCATTTTTACGTATGGTTTCATTCATGTTAATAAATTTCTTAAATAAAATTAGTTCAACTAAACATGTCTTAATCGATAATAAACATTTTGTTTCATTTAATATTTCATGTTATCTCGACAAATAAAATCAGTAACAAGTACCATCGACAATTAAGGCTTTTAATCCCAGTTAGTAACATAAAATAAGTTAGAAATATTTTTTCTTTTACTCGTGAAAAATAAAAAGTAATTAAATTTAAGTTCATCATACAGCGTAAAAAAATAAATAAATAAATAAATAAAAATAAATAAATAAATAAATAAAAGATTTTTTTTATTAATGGAATTGTTCAACTATTACGTAAGCAACAAGGGTGGAGGGTGGAGTCCATTGTCTGCATATTTTTGCTAAAAAGGGGGAGAAGGGAGTCACGAGAATTCTTACGTAAGCATTAGACAATGAAACAACTATAGTTTAACAACAAAAGGCAAAAAAGCATGATTTGAATGAGCGTTCTGCGGATGTTAAACAACTTGAGAAAAAAAACTATATGGAGTAAACAAGGACTGGATACGGGAAACATTCCAGCCCATCACTACATTGAAAACGTAATAATAGACAATGCATTAAACTTAGGTTCCAAATGTCTTGGACATTAGACCAGATATTCTTATGATTCTTGTTAAATTTTTTTACTAATTAATAACAACACATTGCTCAGTGGTGCACAAAACAGGAATTTTAATATACATTTGTACAATTAAAATAAAATAAAACTTTCAACGTTTCGCGCCGTCTTCTACGGGCGTCTTCAGGAAAATATGATAATGGAAGGACTACGTTTGCATCTTGATCGAGAGATAATATTTCTACTAAATTAAAATCTAAATGAATTAAAATTTTAAAAAATGTTGCCACTTACACGTGAGTAAAAATTAAAATATTGCAAGGAAATAAAATTTTAAGATTTTATGATGTTATGCCAAATTTTTGGTATATTGTAGGATAAATTATCATTACATGGTTTATTTTCTCGTGCTATGATTTCGATGGATTCTCTTATTTTACCTTGAACTGGGTTATTGCATGGAACTATGATTTTGTCCTCCTCAAAATTAATATGGCAAGTAGAAATATTATCTCTCGATCAAGATGCATTTTATTTTAATTGTACAAATGTATATTAAAATTCCTGTTTTGTGCACCACTGAGCAATGTGTTATTATTAGTTAAATTTTATGGTGCAACTGTCCTATATATATTTATTTTTAGTAATGTTCCTAAATAAGTTAAGGCCTTTTGTATCTCTTAAAGTTTTTTTTTTTTTTTTTTGTCTTTGTTTAATGTTATAAATGACAATGTATCAAAAATTATTTTGTATCCTATGAATTGTTTAATGCAATAAGTAACAATGTATTAAACCGATTTTATTTTTCTTTGATACAACAACTGTTATATGTATGTAAATTTGCTGGATTCATATTGTAATGTATGGCTTCTAGTTTTAATTTATGGCAAACAGTGTTTCTGTTAGAATGTGATAAAATCTTATGTAAACAAATGGAGGGGGGGGGGGTCTAGCATATGTTTATTTTTCCTTACAAGGGGGGAGGGAGGAGTTCAGAATGACAAAAAATATGCTTACGAAATACTTGAACGGCCCCAATATGGAAATGATAGAAAACTGTTCAAATATCCTGAATATGTCCAAATATTTGACGATTGAAGCATTGGAAATAATTCTTGATATCATTAACAGTATCATCTCACATAATGTGACAAAATGTATTTCCTTTTACTTATGGTTTCATCCAAGTCACCTTATCTCTATAAATTAAATAAATAACAAGTAACATCGACAATTAAGGTTTTTTTTAATTCTAGTTATTAACATAAAATTAGTTAGAAATATATACATTTTTTTTACATGTAAAAAAATAAAAATTGATTAAATTAAAGTTCAGATTATAATATGAATAGAAAAAGATACATATTTCTACAAATATGGAGATGATAGAAAACTGTTCAAGTATCTTTTGCCACTTTTGTAAGACAATTGAAGCGCATAAAATAATTCTTGATGGCCTTCACAATATCATCTCACAATAATGTGCCAGAATGTATTTTTGTTTTTACTTATGGTTTTATTCAAATCCATACATTACCGGAATAAAATGAATTTTCAGTGAAGATGATGAAAGAGCCCATTTTGATAGATCATTGAAGATTTTTTTCTGCTACTTTGTTTCATTCACTATTTCATTTTATTTTTGCAAAATAAAATAAGTAATTTCGATAATTAAGGTTTTAGCATCCTTTATCATTTTTAATGAACAATTGAAGTATTGAAAACAGTCTTCCATCTTATGAACAGTATCATCTCATATATTAATAGTGTGGTGAATTGTGTTTTGCATTTTTACGTATGGTTTAAGGGAACAGTGGACCTTTATTTGAGTAAAATCGCCTATAGCAAAATTGTCGCAAAAAAAAACGTCTATTTCTGTGGTATAATAGTACCAAAACAGTTTTTTCTTATTAAAATATCATTTATGAAGGTTTTAAGAAGTAAATAATAAAGGTAAGTGCATTTATATACTTCAAAAATGTTTTTCTCAAAACTAATTTTTCAGCGTTTTTAGATTTTTGAAATGCTCTTTGCGAAGTCATTTTTGATCAATATTTATGAAATTGATAAGGAAGCATCCTGATATTGTCTGGAAAGAAATTGTGTAAGTTTTTTAAAATTCGTTTTCATTAAGATAGTCAAATACGATTTTTTACTTATTAAAAGGCAAACTTTTGATGAAAATCGATAAGGAATTAAAACAAAAATCCATAAAATATTAACTATTCAAGAAATTAAAAATACTTACACAAATTTATTTATAACAGAATTTTAAGTGATAAAAATGCAAAAGCAAGACAATATCTCAAAAATTAAAACACGAAAAGCATTTAAAAATTTAAATTTTTTTAATTTAAAATTTTTAATAAGATTAATTTTTTTTTTTTTTTTTGAAGGTGTTTTATATGCTTTTGGTGAAATGTACGTATATATGCACAAAATTTCATATAGCTATGATGAAAAAAAAATTAACGTCCACCGTCCCCTTAAATAAAATTAGCTCAATGGAGAGGAAAAAACATATTTTTATCGATAACTGATTATTAAATACTTCATTTTATCTTTACAAATAAATAAGTAATGTCAACATGTTACTTTACTAATCCTATTTAGTATTTTAATCCTGGTTAGTATTATCAAACCGCTGTGGAAAATTTATTGTTTTAGTCAAAATGAATAGTAAAAGGTGCATTTTTTTGTCAGATATGGAGAATGAAAAATTGTTTAAACATCCTTTGACATTTTTGAATAATCCTCCACTTCAAGAGCAGTATCAACTCGCAAATTAATAATGTGGTTAATTTTGTTTTTCTTTTTTACTTACGATTTCATTCATCATACGGATAAAATGAGTTTGATGAAGATGAAAGACTCTATATTTATCGATAATGGAATATATATATTAATTCAGTATTTCAGTTTAACTTTACAAATGAAATTAGTAACTTCACAATTTATGTTTCTAATCCTAGTTAAAATCATAAAATAAATTAAAAATACTCGTTTTTTTCTGTCTTTTATTCGAAAAATAATAATTAATTAAATTAAAATCCAGCGCATATAATACGAATAAGAAAAGGTACATTTCTTTATGTGGTATTGTGAACAAAGGAAAGTTGCTCAAGCATCCTTTGTCATCTTTTTTGGATGACAGAAATATTGAAAATAGTCCTCCATATCAAGAATAGTATCATTTCACACATTAATAACGTGACGAATTGTGTTAAATGTGTTAATTGATTATTGAATACTTCATTTTATCTTTACAACTAAATAAATAATGACAATAGTTTAGTTTTCTAATCCTATTTATTATACTAATCCTGGTTAGTATTATAAAACCGCTTAATAAAATTTATTCTTTTACTCATTAAAACAAAATGAACAGAAAAAAGGGCATTTTTTTGGAGTAACATACATGGAGGATGGAAAATTGTTCAAACATACTTTGTCATTTTTGAATAATCCTTCACGTCATGAGCAGCTTCAACTCGCAAATTAATAATGTGGTTGATCTTGTCTTTTTTTACTTACAATTTCATTCATCATTCGGATAAAATGAGCTCAATGGAGATGAAAGATGCCACTTTTATCGATAATTGAATATATATATTTTTTATTCAGTATTTCAGTTTAACTTTACAAACAAAATAAGTAACTTCATAATTTAAGTTAATAATTATAGTTAAAATCATAAAATCAATGAAAAATGTTCTTCTTTTTCTCTAGAAAAATAAAAAGTAATTAAATTAAAATCCATCACACAATGTGATTCAGAAAAGATACATTTCTTCCTGTGATAAAGTTGTTCGACAATCCTTTGTCATTTTTGTTGGATGATTGAAAAATTTAAAATAGTCCTCCATTTCAAGAACAGTATCATCTCACATATTAATTATGTGACAAAATGTTTTTTCTTATTTATTTGAAAATTTGTTCTAGTTAATAAATTTCTTGAATAAAATGAATTCAACGGATAGGAAAGAATCTATTTTAATCGATAATGGAGCTATATTGATTAATTAATTCAATATTTCATTTTTTCATTAAAAAACAAAAACAAGTAATTTCAGCAATTTAATTGTCAAATATTAGTATTACAATACCGCTTATGAAAAGTTATTCTATTACTTAATAAATAAATAAATAAATAAAAATTACTTTGGAAAAGTTATTTTTTACTCACTAAAACAAAAAATGATTTAATTAAAATTAGTACACAGCATGAATAGTAAAAGGTAAATTTTTTCTTCAGATAAAAAGCATGGAAAGTTGTTCAGATATCCTTTGTCCTCTTTGAATAATCCACCACGTCATAAACAGTATCATCTCGTAAATTAATAATGTGGTTAATTTTGTTTTTCTTTTTTAAACAATTTTTCATTCAAGTTAATAAAATTCTTCAATAAAATGAGTTCAGTGGAGATGAATATCATTACCTTTATCGATAATATATTTTTAAAACTTTTATCGATTATTATTTTTTTTAATTTGATATTTCATTTTAACTCTAGGAATAAAGTAAGTAATTTTAACAATTTAGATTTCTAACCCTTGTAAAAATCATAAAATAAATTATAAATAAATTTTCTTTTGAGCTCGAAAAATAAAAATTAATTAAATTAAAATCCAGTGCATAATATTATTAATAAGAAATACAAAAGGGCTTATCTTCCTGTGATATAGAGATGAAAGAATGTTATTCAAGAATCCTTTGTCATTTTTTTAGATGATTGTAATAAAGAAAATAGTCTTCCATTTCATGAACACTTTCATCACACATATTAATTATGTGACAATTTTTTTTATTATTATTTTACACATGGTTTTGTTCTTGTTAATAATTTTTTTCAATAAAATTAGTTGAATACAGAAGAAATAAACTATTTTTGGTACTACTAGATTATCCCGTTTACCAAAAAAATTATCGCCAAACCATAACATTAAATGCCAATAATGGAGGACCGTGAATGTCATAATCAATGAAATTAAATACGATAAAAGTTTTTAAAACATCATTAAGTGATTCTATTTCGACTTTTTATTAGTATTTTATTAATATTCTGCTAATTATTTGTTTTTTTCGTTATTTAAAATACAAAATTATGTCAATATGTATAATTTGGCTATTAGTTTGGCGATTTGTATAATTCGGCGAAATTGGTCGACGGGTTAACAGAGTAGTACCCTATTTTTATTAATAAATGAGCATTTTGTTTCATTCAATGTTTCATTTTATCTTTACAAATAAAATAAGTAATTTCAGAAATTTAGTTTTCTTATCATGGTTAGTATTTTAAAACCACTGAGAGAAAAATTTTCTTTTAATTACTAAAACAAAAATTGATTTAATTAAAATTAGTTTACAATATGAATAGAGAAAGGTAATTTTTTTCATGAGATATGGAGCACGGAAAATTCTTCAAACATTCTTTGGCAACTTTGAATAATACTTTAAGTCAACGTCATGAACAGTATCACCTTACAAATAAATAATGTGTTTAATTTTGTTCTTCTTTTATACTTATGGTTTCATTCATGTTAATAAAATTTTTGAACAAAATTAGTTCAGTGGAGATGAATGACAATATTTTTATCGATAATTGAGCATTTTGTGTCATTCAATATTTCATTTTAGCTTTATATAAAAAAAAAATTTCAGCAATTTAACTTTCTAGTCGTAGTCAGTATTATTAAACGAATTAGGAAAAATTATTCTTTTACTCACTAAAATAAATATTTATTTAATTAAAATAAGAATACAAACGGTTTAATTAAAATTAGTATACAATGAGTATGTATGAATAGAAAAAGGTACATTTTTTTTGCCACATATGGAGTATAGAAAATTGTTTATGCATTCTTTGCCATCATTGTTGGATGACTGAAATATTGAAAATAGTCCTATATTGAAAATAGTTGAAAATAGTCAGAAAAGAGGCTGAATCCAAATATAATAGTAGGTGCAATATTGTATATGCCGTGACACTAATCAATGGATATGTGAATACAGCTATTCTTCTTTTTGCTTCATTTTGGAAACAACGAATTTTGAGTTTATTCTATAGAAAAATAATTTCAGAATTCTCAAGTTATGATTTTGAGACGTTTACAGAAGATGCTCTATATGTACAGTTAACAAATCATGCAAATTATATTTTGATTGCGTTTACGCAATTGTGTGTACGCAAACACGCAGTGAGACATTATTTGGTAAAATTTTAATACAATTTTCATTATTTTTTAATTTTGATTACAGAGTATTATATACTGTATTGTTTGTCATATTGTCAAAAAAAACTATTATTTTTTTATTAAAAACTTTGAAAATTATAAGTTGAATTTGGGACTGTTTTTATAAAAACATTGATTTCTCTATAGGTGTTCATGCTATCCTCATAAAAAAGAACACAATTTATTACAATAAGCCACTTAATTATAATTTACAGTTCGAAAGCTTTTGCTATATTAGTTTTGAGAGGGTTATCTAAAAAATCTTCGTTCTTTTTCAGTTTGTTGACGATCCCGTATGAAATTTCGGGAAAAATATTCACGAAAATATAGGATCTGTACTATTTTGCTTACACACTTAGAAATTCAGAGAAATTCCTCATGTACTTTTCTAGATATTTAACAAAACAACTAAAATAGCAAATGTCCAGTCATTAATGGCTATATACTATATATAGCAACAAACACCAAATTATTGTATAGTGGATAAATTATTTATCTCTTTCTCTATCTATATTTTTCTCATTTATCTATCTATTAATTTATCTAGATCTCAAAAAAAAAAAAAAAAAAAAAAAAATTCACTCTTTTTCTAAATGTGCATTTGTTGAAAAGCTTGTATTATTTTAAGTTCTTTGTGTAAATAAATTGTCGCCATTACCTTTTGTTTGATCTCAGCCTTTTCCCAATACACCTTTATAACATTTTTAAACATGACTTTTGCTGTTTCTTTTTTGTTTCTTCTTTTATGATGATAAAATGTGACATTATTTGTCATTTCGCTGACTGCGGTTCAGAAATCAACGGAGTGCTAAGTAAATGTTATTTCTGTTTTCGTTTCTCCCATTAAATTACATTACCGGGAATTTTGTCACTCCTTATATTTTCCACCTCGCGTTTTATTTGACACAACCGAGACATCAAAAAAACTTGTGAAAGAAAAATTAGTTGGTGTGTTTAACAAAATAATGGGGGCAATGTGGTTTCGCTTTACAAACAATGAGGTTAGAAAATTAGATTAATTTACAGGATTTAGCTTCCATTTCTGGAGAATGGTTGATTGAATAAAAAAAAAAAAAGAAAAAGAATAAAAAAAAGAAAAAGAGAAAAGAAAAAAGGAAAAGAGAAAAAAAAAAAAAAAAAGTCTTCTACATTGTGGTGGATTGCAATCGATTTGCAATATTTTTCTTCCATGCCAAATGTTAGTAATGTTACAGTTAGATTTATCTGATATTACAGCTTTCAAATATTTTTTGAGGTTTATTACGCATGATTCTTTCAAAAAAGTAACCTTTATTTAAATTTCAAAGAGTGAACTATATATGTTATGTTCAAAATAAAAGTATCGCAAACAAGGAAAAGAGAATTAAGCAAATGTTTAGTATTTTTATTATTATTAAATAACTGAGTGTTAATAAAATCATATAGTTAATACATAGAGATATACAAATAGTAATAGAAATATTTGTTAAAACAAAATAATACTTAATTAAAAGACGTGTACTATTAATAGTACACCAGATCCGAAGTGGTTAATATCAATGTTTTTAAGTTTTTAAGATCAATTCTTACGCAATGGAATGTATTTTAAAGCACTTTTTTTTAATAAATTGGCAAAAATTTTATTTAATTTAAATTTAATTTTTAAAAATCAATTCTTTAATGCCAAATGCACATACATATAACAAAAACCAAATGATCCTACAGCGAATAAAATATTTATCAATTTATCTATCTTTCTTTTTATCATCCGTCAATATATTAATTTATTTAGATCTCAATTTTTTCACTAACTTCCTACAGTGTAAAAAAAAATTCAAGAGGTTACTGAAAATTTTTTAGTAAATTTGTATTCCACAGAATTTTTTAGTAACCATTACAAGCATTTTTTTTGCAATTGAAACAAACGTTTCTTTTGTAAACTGAACAAAAGATTTTTTTGTATAACTAGCTTAAAACTTTTTAGTATGAGCCACTAAGCAAATTTTAGTAATTGCTCCAAAATTATTTTTAGTTAATTAAAAATTATATTTAGACTTCTGAAGCGGAAGATTTTCGGCAAAGCCGCAATAGATGGCAGCACCAAACATTGCTACCTGCTCTATTTTGATTTGTTTCTAAAGGGGAGGGAAACTCCAGAAACCATTACCTATGGTAACTGCTACGACAGGATTTTCATAATCCCTTTATTTAACGAGTACTTACATTGTATACATTCGGTGCATATTCGGTGGCGTCCGGCATCGAGCCCGGGTACTTTCAGTTTGGAGTTCGGTGCTATGACCACTAGGCTATCACGGCCACACCAAGTGAGTTTTAGTAATAGCTATTAAAAATGTAAAACTATTAACTCAATTCGTTGCTAGCTTTTTTCTAGTAATTCTTACAGATTGCTTGTAACCGAGCAAAATTACAAAAAAAAAAAAAAAAAAAAAAAAGTAATTACAAGGATCACTAAAATTTTTTTAGTAGATCCCCAGGTAAAAAAATCAGCAAAAAACCTTTAAAAAAAGTTCAGGTAAATTACCGATATTTGGAACTAAGGTTTTTTGAAGGTAAAAACCTGCACTTTCCCTGAAAGCAAAATATTCAGGTATTTTGCAGGTATTTGGAACTAAGGTTTCTTGAAGGTAAAAAACCCGCATTTTCCCTGAAAAAACAATATTCAGGTATTTTACAGGTATTTGGAACTAAAGTTTCTTGAAGGTAAAAAACCTGCAATTTCCCTGTATATGTGTGAAAACAAAGATTTAAATTTCACATTTCTCAATTGTACTCAAAATAAACAATAACCTCTCCTCCCCCCCAATTTAAAAGTCGTAGGTATAGGAACCCAGGGGAAAAGAATAAATATTAATTAATTAATGAGATAATTAGAAATTAGTGTTTTACGGCTGGATGGATAGTACGGTGAGTGCCGCATAATCATGCCGACCACCGGTAAAAACAAAAATGCCGTACTAAAAAAAATTTTTTAATTTTTAAAGAAAATTAATTAAAATCGTTAATTTAATGTGATAATTAGTCAATTTCCCAGTTTTTATCTAAAAATTCGAAAAAAAATATTTTTGCGAAAAAATGAAAAAAAAAGTCGAAAAATATTCTAAGTTTAGAAATTAAAACATTAAAAATGGAGAAAATAGTTAAAGTTTTTTATATAAATGCATATAACAACAATATATAAATATAATTACAATATATATTTACGGGTACATTTGAGGCCAGTGTTATTGTCTTGAAGTTTTTAAATCTTGAGATTTTTTTCAAAGTTCAGAAATTCCACGTGGTCGCTACGGGGTCTAAATTGCTGTCGGCAGGGGTGAACGAGACGCTATCGTGTAGATATATATCTTAATACTTATCCCTATTAGGCTGAACTTAGCATTATTTACCTCGAATTCGAACACGTGGTTCTAGATTAATTTGGAAGAAATAATAATAAAACTTTAATTAATGCGAGAATTTTTATGAGAAAATTTTTATAAACTAATCTTGATTGAAAATTAGACTATGGAGATGATTTTTACATGATTTGAGAATTTTTAATTGTCCTAAAAACATGCAACTTACCTCAAAATATAGCTGAGATATTAACGCATCTAAATCAACAGAATGTTCCTGTCCCACGGGCCGTGGGTCGCGCCTATTCTTGTATTTTGAAGAGCATTTCTGGGACACGTCCTCACGTAACAAAATGAAGGCTTGAACTAAGAAATTGTAAATATTCACTAAGTCATTAAGTCACTAAAGGCAAATTGAAGGCTTCAAAATACCTGAAGTACACTTATCAAAAATTAGCTAAGTCACTGAAGGTAAATTGAAGGCTATATTTTCCTTCAAAATACCTGAAGTATACTTATCAAAAATCAGCTAAGTCACTAACGGTAAATTGAAAGCCATTAACTTGCTGATAAAAGCCTCTATATAACCTCTAAAAATCTGTGCATTTTGTTCAGTTTTCAATTTCCTTCAAAATACCTGAGGTGACCTTCAAAATACCCGATTAGTAATTTGGAGGTCAGATAAATGCCTGCATAAAACCTTTTCATTAACAGTAAATTCCCTCAAATAAACCTGCGCTTTTAACTTGCCTTCAAAATCCCTGTAAAAACCTTCAAAATTCCTGTGAAATCTTATTTTTTCTAAAGGTTTTTTGCTGATTTTTTTACCTGGGTCGACTCTTTTTTTTTTACAGTGTATATGCGCGTTTGTTGAAAAGCTTGTGTTAGATTCTTTGTATAAATAAATTGCTGCCATTACCTTTTGTTCATCAAAGCCTTTTCCCAATATACCTAACCTTTATTTCAAATTCAAAGAGTGAAATATATATGTTCAAAATAAAAGTATCGCAAACAGGGAAAAGAGAATTAAGGAAACGTTTATTATTATTTTTTTTATTATTAAATAACTGAGTGTTAATAAAATCATATAATTAATACGAGACATACTAATAGCAATAAAAATATTTGTTAAAACAAAATAATACTTAATTAAAAGACGTGTACTATTAATAGTACACCAGATCCGAAGGGATTAATATCAATGTTTTTAAGTTTTTAAGATAACTTCTTACGTAATGGAATGTATTTTAACCCTTTGCGGGGCAGGGCAAATTCATTGTTTAAGTATTGAAATAAATGATTGACACCGGAATTTGAAAACAACTTTATTTGTAAATAAGAAAACGCTATGTTTCACGCATTCAATAAACCGTAATTTTCTTTAATAAAATTTTGGTGCCATCGTGGCGTTTGGGAATTAAAATTAAGTGGTATATCTATGAAACCAGCGTCCCGCAAAGGGTTAAAGCACCTTTTTAATAAATTATCAAACATTTTAGTTAATTTAAATTTAATTTTTAAAAATCAACTATTTAAAGCCAAATGCTCATACATAGTAACAAAAACCAAATGATTCTATAATGAATAAAATATTTCTGAATTTATCTATCTTTCTTTTTATCATCCGTCTATCCATTAATTTATTTAGATCTCAATTTTTTCACTCTCTTGCTATATGGGCGTTTGTTTAAAAGCTGGTATTAATTTAGATTCTTGGTATAAATGAATTGCCGCCATTACTTTTTGTTTAAACAAAGCCTTTTTCCAATACACCTTTATGACATTTTAAACATGGTTTTTGCTGTTACTGTTTTGTTTCGTCTTTTATGATGATAAAATATGACACTATTTGTCATTTTGCTGACTGCGATTTAGAAATCAACGGAGTGGTAAGTAAATGTTATTTCTGTTTTCGGTTTCTCCCATTAAATTACATTACCGGAAATTTTGTCACTCCTTATATTTTCTACCTTGCGTTTTATTTGACACAACCGAGTCATAAGAAAACTTGTGGCTATTTCCATGAGTACTTGTAGTGTAAGTCACAGGCTAAGACTTTTGGCTACCAGTATTTTAGTACGAAAAAATGTGATTTATTTTATCGGCACATTCTCATTAATTGAATAAGACCAAGCAGACTTTTCGAAAATAACGGTGGCAAACAAGCATAGCAATTATAAGGTAATGTGACTTACACTACAAAACCCATGGAACTAGCCTTGTAAGAGAAAAATTAGTTTGTTTGTTTAACAAAATAATAAGGGCAACGTGGTATCGTTTTACAAAGGTTAGAAAAATCAGATTAATTTATGGGAATTAGCTTCCATTTTTGGAGAATGGTTGAAGGAAAAAAAAGTCTATTTTGTCACAAGGAATTTCTGAGCTTAAATACTTCATCTCAAGATGTTTATAAGCTGTCATATCAATAGTATTTAAAATAAGAATTATGAACAGATATAAAATTTTGCAATGAATATTTAAATAATGCCATTTTTTAATTTTTAACCACATATTTACTTATTGCGACATACATTGTTAAAAATTTCCGCAAAAACACTGAAAACGAAAGCGAGACTCTTTGTAAATTTACACTAGTTCTCAGTTAAATGCATTACATCGAGTTTTTTGGTCGTCATTTTATAGACATTTTCCTAGTATTTTAGCTTATCCTCTGTAAGGATTTCCATGTCTTATGGGACATTCATTACATCAAGTTTTTTGGTCGTCATTTTATAGACATTTTCCTAGTATTTTAGCTTATCCCCTGTAAGGATTTTCATTTCTTTATTTAAAGATATATATATTTTTTAAACTTGTAATTCAAAATATACAATTTTTCAATTTGTTGACGGTCACCTATGGAATTTCCAGAAAAAAATCTTTACGAAAATATATTACCAGTACTATTTTGTTTACACACCTAGAATTTCAGAATAATTCCTCGTGTATTTTTCTAGATATTTAACAAAACGTCTAAAATTGCAAGTCTTCGGTCATTAATGGCCACATAGTGTATATAGCAACAAAATCAAATGATTTTATAGAGAATAAAATATTTATCTCTTTATGTATCTATCTTTGGATTCTATATATAAATAAATTGCCACAATTTCCTTTTGTTTAATCTTAGTCTTTTCCCAAAACACCTTTATCACATTTTTAAACATGGTTTTTGCTGTTTCTTTTTCGTTTCTTCTTTTATAAAATGATAAAATGTGACATTATTTGTCATTTCGCTGACTGCGGTTCAGAAATCAATGGAGTGGTAAGCATATGTTATTTTTGTTTTCGTTTCTCCCATTAAATTACATTACGGGAATTTTGTCACTCCTGATATTTTCCACCTCGCGTTTTATTTGACACACCGAGACATAAGAAAACTTGTGAAAGAAAAATTAGCTGGTTTGTTTAACAAAATAATAAGGCCAACGTGGTTTCGCTCTACAAACAATGAGGTTAGAAAAGTCGGATTAATTTACGGGAATTAGCTTCAATTTTTGGAGAATGGTTAAAGGAAAGAAAAAGAAAAAGTCCTCTGCATTGACGAAGGGAATTTTTGAGTTTAAATACTTTATGTCCGGCTGTTTATCCAGGGCCGTAGCTAGAAGTGATCAATAGGGGGGGGGGGGGGGGAGGGGCTCAAGAGATTCTAGGGGGGGCTCATATTTTTTTTCCTCTCTCTCTGACGCAGAAAGATAAATTAGAGCTTATTCACGTTGCAGGTACTCTGTTTCTTATTAAACTGTTGTAATAACTTCATTTTATATTAAGAAAAGTATATGATGATGAAAATTTTGAGTGTATAACTGGTGCAAAATTAAACATCATTTTAGCTTCATATGTACAAATAGGATGAGGGAGTGTTGAATTACTTATTCTAGATACAATTTAGTAACTCTGCAAAACTGTGAAAGAGTCTCCAAGCTAAATTAGGTTTTTTAATAGAATTTCATTTGAATCTTCGGAACAGAAATTCATTGAGGGACCTTGGAATCTTTTCCAGGGGGGGCTCAAAATATTTTAGAGGGGGGGGGGGGCTGAGCCGCCCATAGCGCCCCCTTAGCTACGGCCCTGTGTTTAGCTGTCATATGCAATATTTAAAGTAAGAATTATGAACAAATATAAAATATTGCAAGAGTCCTTTAAAAAAAATTAAATTTTCAGCAAAAAAAACTTGGCAAAATTTTGGATTGTTTTTATCAATCCCCCCTTTTTTTTCTAGGGGTATTCATGCTGTCCTCATAAAAATGAACATGATTTATTAGAATAAGCCTTTTAATCTAAGCCTTTTAATCAATATCTGCAGATTGTGGAAGAAAAATTTGTAGGTTTGTTTGACAAAATAATAAGGACAATGTGGTTTCGCTTTACAAACAATGAGGTTAGAAAAATCAGATTAATTTACAGGAATTAGCTTCCATTTTTGGAAAAGGGTTGAAGGAAAAAAAATAAATAAATGGGTATGTGTGATCTGATCGCAGATACACAAAGAATTTCGTTCAAAGTTTCTATCAAAGTAAATTATGCATTAATTGATAAATCTTAATTGTTAACTTATAATTAATAAACTTTTACAGTGATGGTAGCAGCAACAAAATTTATTTTAAAATAATCATAAAAAAGTTATTTATTTTAATCAAATGAAAAATATTCAAATCAAATTACTTAAATAAAATCCAAAATTCCAAATTTTTTGAAAATCCGAAAAAATAGCGGAATATAAATTAAGTTTTAAATTTCTAAAAACGAAAGAAATTGTTTAAATGAAATTTAGAATGATGAATCATTATTAAATCAAAATAGTTTTTTAAAATAAACAGAAAATTGAATTGCAAAAAATATTGTGAATTCCAGATGAATGAGCCCCTAATAATATAATTTTTTAAATTGGCAAAAAATATGAAATTTCTTTTAATTAAATACATCTTAATTTGAAAAGTTCAAGTTGCAGCACCGGGAATTGAACCAACAATCGCATGTTTCCTAATGAGACGCTTACATCCAAGCTGTCTGCACCCAAAAAGCTCAAATTAAGATTCTCTTTTAAAATGTAAATAGAAAAAATGTACTAATGGCATTGATAAAATTAACTTAATTAAATTAATAGACTTTTTCAAAATTTTATATTGTCGTGTAACAAGAGGTATTCTGCTTTAAGTACACAAAATTTGAAGTCTCTGACTTATACACTTTTTGTGTACGGACTCTGTGACAGACGGACGGACCGAGGTTAGAGACGAATAGGATTTCGTCAGATGAATGAAACCCTAAAAATTCCTCTACATTGTCGTAAAGAATTGTTGAGTTTAAATACTTCATGTCGGGATGTTTATAAGCTGCCATATTTAAAGTAAGACTTATAAAAAAAATATAATTTTTAAAGGAATATTTAAATAATGCCTTTTCTCAGTTTATAACCCCATATTCTATTTGACTTATTGCGACATACACTGTTAAAAATTTCCGTAATCACGCCGAAAAAGCGAGACTCTTTGTAAATTTACATTAGTTCTCAGTTAAATGCATTTGATCGAGTTTTTCGTATATATATAAAACCATTAATTATATTACAATATATGAAACATTGAATTTAATAACTTATACCACATTGAACATGGAAAGAATAAATAATTAAAATATATACAAATGGAATTTGTACAACCAAAGCAGAATCTTTAGGCCCCAAATACTTTGGAACTACAAATGAAGTGTATGGTTTCATCTTCGTATTTGCCATGAAGAGGCAAAATTAATGAGGCAAAATAATACGAATTTGGGGCTACAAACACAAAATAAAACCAAAGTTAAATGAAGAAAAAGCATCAAAAACAAGGCCATCAAAATTAATAAATAGGATAGAAAAATGAAAAGGGAAAAAAAAATTTAAATTATCATCGTCAACATGATAATAATAAATTAATTAATTAATTAAAAACGAAGGAATGTGATAACAGAAAAAATAAACCATACACCATAGTTTGCCCTATTAAGATTTAAAACAAAATCATTTAATTTCACTATGCTAAGCTAAAATCAATATCTTAATACAAATTGATTTAAGATTTAAAAGTAGCTAATTAATATATTTACCCTATACACTTAGAAATAATATTATAAGTCTCCAATTTATTAAACGTTAGGTACAATTTAATCATGTAAATTAATTAAATTATATTAATAGAATTAATTGATGTAATTATATAATTATCCATACATTAGTGTCAATTAAACATCCATTATACTATGCTTTTCAATTTAACAAATGAATTTCCCACTCTCATTTTTTAATACTAATTAACCATTGCGTATTATCCAGACAACATCGCCCTCCTCCGTACTCTCTCTCTCTCTCTATATATATATATACATGAATATATATGTATATATATATATGTTGCGGCCAATACCCGAAGCTTGGCCAATTCTAGAAGTGGCCGGCCAATACCCGAACTGGCCAAGCTTCCTAGCCAAAATCCGAAATACATGAAATGAATAGCGTATTTCGGGTTTTGGCTGGCCAATTCGCGAACTGGCCGGGAAGCCTTGACCAACATCCGAACTATGATGCATAGGTACCATTTTTTTTATAATTAAGATAATGTAACATTAAAATGTACAATAAAAAAGATTCCCGTTGCTTATATTCAAACGAAATATTTTTGTGTACTCAACTAAATTAACCAAAAATAGTACACAATTCCTTTTTAATTCCGAAATTAATTGATAAACCAAATACGATGACAATTACAAGTTAACCGGAAACTTTACTCGAGTTAAATCACGAACAGCCTGACGAGTAGACTATTTGAATTCATAGACACTTTTAACTATGTTAGAAAGGATTAAGCCGAGTGCTTATATCTATTTCGCGAATTGGCCAATCGCATCCGGCCAGTTCGCGAATTGGCCAATTGCATCTGGCCAGTTCTAGAATTGGCCAGTCATTTTTTAACGTTGCTGGTCAATTCGGGAATTGGCCGGCCAGTTCTAGAATTGGCCAATTTCGGGTATTGGCTGCAACATATACATATATATATACAGGGTGCTCATAAAAAAACTTTGCCGATATATTGAACTCTAGCTGCCGGCCCATTCAACCGATCGAGATGAGATTTTAGATATAGTTATACACAGGTATGTGCTCAATATTCTGTCAACGGCAACAAATGGGCGCTCTCGGTTACGGTTATAGCGACAGCAACTCGATATTTTCAAATGGCAACGCCCCTTTTTTTCGGTCGCAAAATGCTCAGTGCATGCTAAAACCTTAAAAAAACGTTGGTACGGTGCGCGTGTCGCAATAAACGGACGCGTTATGCTCGCTCAAAAAATAGTTCTGCAAACGACAACAACAACAACAACAAAAACATGATCACGGAGCACGAAGGAAATTTACATATGACCAAGGCAAAACACCAATTGCGGAACGCCGTTTCCCAGATAGTCAGCATAGAAAACGGATAAAAAGCAAGATGGGAATGTTAGTTCTTCAGTCGGGAGCTTGCACATGCCGACGAAATGACTCTTCCAGCGAAAGTTCATGGTAAATTGGTAAAACTCTATTACCAGAATGGGATGAATACCGGGAAAACCTTGCGTGTTTACCGTCTAAAACATTGCCAAATGCTTTGCCCATGTAGCCCGAAAGCTCTGTGATTTCGTAAATAATTTCGAAGAAACTAGATGCACCTGTGGTAGACCTCGATCCAAACGACCAATTCTTCCTGAGGATACTGTTATGGATGTGCATCACATAGTGACTGCAGGACACACGCAAAACTGTAAGAGGTGCATCACTTGTATTGGATACACCGAAATCAACGGTGCTACACTGTTAAAAAAAATCTGAAATTCACGGATATTTTTTTTCTGAATTTCACAGAAAAAATCCTTTTTCGCACCAAAAGGGCTTTTTCCGTTACAAATCTGAAAACTTCACGATATTTCCTGAAACTAACGAAAAGGATGGAAATAAAAACAAAAAACGGAGACAGTCCGTTACCCGGGGATCTCCGTGGCCGAGTGGTTAAAGCACCACGCCATTAAACGTCTGGGAGCATAGATTGTGGGTTCGTATCCCACTATCCCCATAAAATAATGAAAACACGAAAAGTCCCTTTTAATTATTTTTTTCTGTTTATTTTTCTCTTATTTCTTATTAAAAAAAATCTTTTAACTAATTAGCCTCCCAATAAATAAATAAATTGCGCGCGATAATTTCAAAAAATTATCTAATTTTTGTAAAAAATGAATAAAAAATATTTTTTCATACATTCATTCAAAAAAAAAAAAAAAAATGTGATTTTAAACAATGATTTTTTATTTTATTTACGCTAGTTAAAAAATTAAAATTTGTTTTAAAAATAATAAGTATTAAGCATCATTCTAAAATAAAATAAAATAAACCACTTACGAATATTCTAACGAATATATCTGAAAGGCAATCTTTGAAAAGCACAACATATTTTCCCAGTAACTCATAAAAGACATACTTTGTACAGACAGGCATCAGCAGCTTTGGCTGAATCAGTAAGGACTTGATCCTCTACGCAAACGTCCCTAGTTCGATCCTCAGGATGGCTTGAAATAAATTATGCAAAAAATAATGATTAAAAATGACTTAAGTTAAGTATATGGCCATTCGAAAATTTCGAATTCTTTGACGAATGTCCGGTTCACTAATTTTAAAATTTAAATTAAATTATTATCACTACAAAATCGAACTTTGTAACGGAGAGTTACCGCTTTTCCATACGGAAGCTTTCCTTTCTTTTATTTTCGAAAATTGAAAATCTACTAACGGAACGGTGAAAGTTCGGCTACATTGCTGCCGGTAGTTTCACCTGGAATTCACAGATTTATTTTTAACAGTGTAAAGCTAGAGCGCTTAATCCGCATGTACCTACGCCAGTGCGTCTAGAAGATGAAAGTAGGGGACTATCAACAACGTATAGATTTCGCTAATCAATTTCTTATCAAATATGATGAAGATAATGATTGGCCTCTTCAGTTATTATGGACAGATGGGGCATATTTCCCCTTAACTGGCAATGCCAACACGAAAAATTGTGTGCAGTGCACTGTAAAAAAAAAAGGGTCGATCTACTAAAAAAAATTTAGTGATCCTTGTAATTACTAAAAAAATTTTAGTAATCTTAGTCGGTTACTAGAAAATCTGTAAGAATTACTAGAAAAAAGTTAGCAATGAGTAAGAGTTAACAGTTTTATATTTTTAATAGCTATTACTAAAATTTACTTGGTGTGACCTTGATAGCATAGTGGTTATAGTAACGGACTCCAGGCTGAAAGGTCCCGGGTTCGATGCTGGACACAGCCAATTACTCCCCGAATGTATGTAGTGTAAGTACTCGTTAATAAAGGAATGATGAAAATCCTGTCGGAGGTGGTAGGAATGTTTGGTGCTGCCATCTATTGCGGTTTTGCCGAAAATCTATCGCTTCAGAAGTCTGGATGGAGCTCGAAGGAAGCTCTTGCCCTTCGGGCGCACGTAAAGGTTATTAAAAATCATTTTGGAGCTATTACTAATGCTTATAATAATTTTGCTTGGTGTTTCATACTAAAAATTTTTAAGTTAGTTATGCAAAAAATTCTTTTGTTCAGTTTACAAAAGAAATGCTTGTTTCACTTACAAAAAAAAAGTTTGTAATGGTTACTAAAAAATTCTGTGGAATACAAATTTACTAAAAAATTTTTAGTAACCTCTTGAAATTTTTTTTACAGTGTGGACAGACATGAATTCCCACGCTGTGGCACCCGTACCTTTACACGACATGAAAGTTACTGCGTGGTGCGACATTGCATGCACAATTATTCCCTGGCCGTATTCTTTTTAGGAAGTGATACCAACGGGATTTGTAACTTGTTCTGTAACATGCTCTCGCTATACGGCAATGCTGCAAAATTACGTCATACCAGAATTACTGCAGCGAACTGGCTTGGAGTGTTGTAATCAGTAATTGGTGTAATAAATCTGTGTCATATGCAAATTTCTTCTGTGTGCTCCAATCGGTTTTTTTTTTTTGGGGGGGGGGGTGAAGAGCTGTTTTTGTGCATGCATAACGAGTCCGTCTCTTGCGATACACGTACGGTTTCAACGCTCTTTCGGGTTTCGCATGCGCTGATCATTTTTCGACGGAAAAAAATCGGCGTTGCCATTGGAAATTTTCGAGTTTCTGTACCTATAAATGTAACCGTGAGCAGCACTTTATTGTCGTTCACAGAATCCCGAGCTCATACATCATAATAACTATATCTGAAATCTTACTTCAATCGGTTGAACGGATCAACCTCTAGAGCTCCATACATCGGCAAAGTTTTTTTTATGACCACCCTGTATATATAAAACCATTAACCATATTGCAATATATGAACCACTGAATTTAATAACTTATAGCACTTTGAACATGGAGGGATATACATATATCAACAGAGATTCCACCAGGTTTAAAAAGGGGCAGGGCGCTACTGTTATGGAAAGGGCACTTTCAGCATTTTTCAGAGCATATTTTTGATTTTTAAGGGCACTTTTATAGAGTTGAATCTAGAATCTTACTATCTTTTTTGATTCGGCCGTTCGATTGCTTTCTTTTTCTAATAACAAGAGGGGGGAAAAAATCACAAAATGTCTCCATTTATCAGAAGAAAAAGTCGTTATTTGATTGAGAGGGAAATTTGTCAATCAGTTGTGCAAAAATCTTTAATTAGATGAAAAAGAATTACGGTTCAAAAAATCATTGAAAAACGGAAATTTTATTAAAAAATTTGGAAAAAATCCAAAAATTAGATCAAAAGATTGAAAAAACGAGTGGGAGCAAACATTGTTTATAGATCGCGAAAAAACGACTAATTTTATTAAAAAATCATGAAAAAACGACAATTTTTTTTAAATGATCGCAAAAAACGGCAAATTTTGTAAAAAGATCGCGAAAAAAGTAAATTTTGTTAAAAAATCCCGAAAAAAACGACACATTTTGTTAAAAAATCGTGAAAAAACGGCAAATTTTGTCAAAAAATTGTGAAAAACAGCAAATTTCGTCAAACGATTGCGAAAAAACGCAAATTTCGAAATAGGGGCGCAAAAAAAACTCCGAAAATTTGGACATAGAATGTATCGCAAATTTTGAGAGATGATTTCAAAAAAGTAAATTATTGAAAAAGTCGCTAATATAATTATTAGGGTTAAATAATACTCAATGAAAGTTACGTCCTAATAATAAGACCGAATCATCTAAGACCACAGCTTTTGACAATTTTCTTTATTTTTGATTTTATGATGACATAAAATGTGCCATAATTTGTTGTTCCGCTGACTGTGGTTCAGAAATTATCGAAGTGGAAATAAATGTTATTTCTATATCCCTTTCTCTTATTAAAGTACCTTACCAGGGATTTTGGCTTTACTTGTATTTTCCACCTCGGGTTTTATTTGACACACAAAGCCATAAGGAAACTTGCAAAAGAAAAATTAACCTGTTTAACCAAATAATCAGGGCAATTTGGCTACGCTTTTCAAACAATGGGCTTAGATAAATCAAATTAATTTACAAGAACTATTTGTTATTGGGATTTACTATGGTATGTTCTGTGTTTAAAAATGAAGTGCGTTTCATTTTCAATTCTTTTACATAAACTCTCAAAATAATTCTGTTACATCAGGGTCTATAGGAAAAAAAAATCGTTTGACGAGTATTTAATGATATTACACAATTTTAAACATACGGAAATTTATTCCAATATTATTGAGGTGTGCAAAACGACGCTTACTGAAGAATAAGATATGATAAAATTTTTCGTTCATTTACTTGGACATATAATTTTTGGCAATAAAACAAATTGGAAAATAATTGGTTTATTGGATCCTGGGAATTATAATTGCTGAAAGTTTGTTTTCAATTGTGGTAATGTAGAACAGGGTATGATAGAATTTATAATTATTTACTTGGACATACCAAATAATTTGGCTATAGAACAAAGTGAACAATAATTGATCTGTTGAACTCTTTGAACAATTATTGGTGAAAGTTTGTTTTCGATAGTGGTAATGTAGAATAAGGCGTGAGAAAATTTATCGTTCATTTACTTGACATAAAAAAGAATTTGGTTATAGAACAAATTGGACAATAACGGGGGGGGGGGATCTATTGAACCCTGTGAACAATAATTGCTGAAAGTTTATTTTCGATTGTGGCAATGTAGAATAGGGTGTGAGAGAATTTATCCTTAATTTACTTGGACATGCAAAAGAACTTGGCTATAAAACAAATTGGACAATAATTGATCTATTGAACTTTGGGAACAATAATTGTTGAAAGTGTGTTTCCGGTTGCAGTACTATAGAATAGAGTGTGATAGAATTTAATGTTACTTGGCGGTTATAAATGCTATCGATCATATATACAGAGGGGCTCAAAAGTTCATCTACGCGTTTCCATTTACTCATAAAAATTGATTAATGGGCATTTTCAACAGTGCTATTCTTTTAACTGAACAAACTTTTAGTTGCATACACATAAATAGATCATATACAGGCTGCACAAAAAATTCGGATATTTTCCCAACTACTGATGGTAATAACAGAAATTGGATTTTCAAATGCATCATGCGTTTTCCAAATTGTTTGTTTGGAAATTTTCTTTCAAATAACAATTTATGAAATTTTGTTGCTTTATTCTAATCGCATTCGAAAGTGTTTCTTTCAGTATTGATTTCAGGGGGTGGCTCGGGGGGGGGGGGGGACATTTACTCACCTCTGAGTAATGAGTTGCTCCCGCCAGAAGATTTGAGATTTTGTGTTTTCAATGGTAAAAATGTGCAATTTCCCCCAGAAAACTCTACCCGGAGACACAGAAATTCCACCCAGAGAAAAGTGTCTGAATTCAACACTGGTTTCCCATTCCATGCCGTATGGATGATTTTTTTTTTAGTTTATTTATTTACTGTAAAAAATAAAATAAAGATGGTTTGCGGAAAAAAAACCGCCAAATCAATTTTTATAGATGTTTAACAATTTTTCAGTTTCCTTTTCCTTTTTGTATAAAGTGTGTTATTTAGACAGATAATGCCGTAATTAAAAAAACAGTCATAAAAAACTATCGTTTACTTTTAGATGAAAATAACATTCAAAGATGCCTGAAGCTTTTTATTTATTCATGCATATATATTTAATAAATGACATTGCACAAGGTTTCAAAATTTTCTGATAAAAAACAATATTAAACACAATTAGTTTTCAGTCTTACCATTTAAAATGCATGTAGAAAAAAAATCTTTCTGTATTCGTTTTTATTTTTCCATCTCCTTCTTTTCCTGAAAATTTAATTCAAATTAAAATGAACTGCTAGCAAAAATAATGGCGGAAATGACATTAATTTCTGCTCTTTTGATAATTCCAATAAAAAAGATTTTTTCGACAATTGCATAACTCAATTATTAAATCATTAAATTAGTTTAAAAATGTTATTTCTATAATTCAGTTAGCATTAAAAAAATCTTATTTCTGACAAAAAAATGTACATATATATAAATAAAAAATAACCTTGTTTTCTTCTGTTAATAGCAATGAACAGAAAGAAATTAATATTAATAAAGTTTTTAAACGAATGATTGTTGTTATTTATTCAATTAAACTAGTTAAAATTATTCATTGGGAAAATTTTAAATTGTAGAGGCGGATTCAACGGATATAGATAAAATTAAATAGATAAAGGAGAAAGAGAATACATTTACTATTATTAATTAATATTATTAATAAATACACCACAGTCATATAAATCAAATTTGAATTGCAGATTTACAGAATTAAAATATTATATTTTTATAATGGGTGGGAATTTTTAAAGACAAGAAAAATATATAAATATGTATATATGTACATATATGTATATGTGGTTAAAACTCATCAGTTAAATAACTTTACCACAATAAGGATTATATTCGAATATGAAAACAAACATAAACATTTAATGATATGTGTAACATATATATAGTGGTTTGCTTACCATCTGTATGTTTTACGTTTTGTGAAGTTTTTTATTTTTATTTATTTTATTCTTTAATTATTATTATTATTATTATTATTATTATTATTACAACAACTGCGAAAAAGTATTTGGAAAATTAATTAAAATCTTGGAAATATTGCATATTCTTTATATTAGTATTATTATTATTGTTGCTTTTTTTTAGAGATTATTATCAAAAAGCAAGGCCACACAAAGCGTTTAGCCTCACTCAACTGAAGAGGGAAAAAAGCAAAATGAATCGAGTTAATGGACTACAAATTAATCAGCATAAATGCAAAGTATTTTCGAAACGGGAAGCGGCACAACAAAGCAAAGGTTCGTACAAAAATTTCCACTCATAGATATGCTCTTTACGCTAAAAGATATAATGGCGTAGTAGAAAAAAAATAAGCTTCTGCAAGAAAATTGGAGTTACATTTGAACGCGATACAGATAAAGTACTTGCTATGCAGAAGTTTATTTCATAGAACAATGTGATCAGGTATGTATTTAAAATAGAATAAGTGTAAAAGTAAATAATAATAATAATAATAATAATTTTTTTAAGAAACACTCTTTTATAATTATTCAATGTTCATCTTGAAAATTAGATTTGTATTTGGCTGCGATACATGCTTTTCACAAAATTTTCAAAAAATCTCAAAATATCCAACTATAGTAGTGCGTGCAATATTGCGTATGCTATATTGACACTAATCAATGTATATATATGGATACAGCCCCCATCTCTTTTTGCTTCATTTTGGGAACAACGGATTTTGAGCTTATTCTATCGACGACAATTTTCAGAATTTTCAAGCTATGTTTTTGAGATTTTCACAAAAGTTGCTCTACACTTTTATATCTAACGCATTATGTACATTATATTTTTACTGCATCCGAAGATGTGCAGTAACGTTATTTAGTATATCTGCTCATTTTCATTTATTATTTTTAATTCTTATTGCAGGATATTGTGTACAATGTTCTTTGTCATATTTTCTGAAAAGAAAAATTCTCTTTATGAAGAGCTAAATTGTAAGTGAAAAAAATTTGGCAAATTTTGGGACTGTTTTTATGAAAAACTTAATTCCTCTACGAGTGAGCATGCTATCCTCGTAAAAATGAACACGGTTTATAACAATAAGCCATATAATCATAATCTACAGTTTGAACGCTTTTACTACATTAGTTTGATAGAGTTATCCAAAAGATATTCCTTCTTTTTCAATTTATTGGCGGTCCTCTATGGGGTTTCGCGTAAAAAAATCTTCGCGAAAATATATGACATGCACTATTCTGTTTATGCATCTGTATTTTCCGGATAATGCCTTGTATATTTTCTAGATATTTAACCAAACGTCTAAAATCGCAAATCCCCAGTCATCTTTGTCGATATAGTATATGTATGTATATTTGCATAGAATTGAATAGTTTCTGACTTTTAAAAATCATAAAATTTTAAAAAATCTTATATCACTATAATTAAGTATATTCATTTTTCTTTTTCCATTTAAAACATGATCTCAAATTTGAGAAACATCGCCGAGTTAACGCAAATGCAGTAGATTGTTTTATTGAGTATTCGTATCTCTAAGGAGGAACTTTTAAGGAGGATTTGTATTATTATTATACTTTTATTAGATGGATTCAATTTTTTTTTTTTGGGGGGGGGGGTGGCATTTTAAGGGTTTATTTTATTTATTTTATTTTTACTTATTTAATTTATTTATTTATTTATTTATTGCGCAAAGAAAATTCTTAGAATTTTCTTAGTTTTTAAAAAATTCTTTTTTTTTCCGTTTCACACAAGGAAAATCTGGAATATCAATTTATAAAAAGCATTTTTTTTTGTTTTTTCTTGCCATCTACTATGCTAAATGTTTGGAATTTCTGAATTTAAAATATATTCAGTATTTTTTTTAATTTTACTTAAATTATTTTTCTTGAATATTTTAAAATTTAATTTACAAATGTATTTTTAAATATATTTTAAAAGTGAATTTAACTGTGCTGTCGATTATGTAAGAAATTAATAATTGTAAATTAACAATTTTGATTTATCAATTTAAGGATAAAGTGTTTTAAAAGAGATATTACACGAAACTTTCTGTGCGATCTGCGATCACACTTACCACTTGTTTATTTTATTTTTTCCTCATTTGCAAAACCTTCCATAAAATCTTGGTGCCCGAATTAGACCCGAACCAGATGCTGATAAAATCAAACTATCCGACCCAATGTAGACTTTACTTCGGGTCTCCTTTAGTTGATCTAATTTTTCTCTGTATTTTGAATTGCGAGTATAAAACCTAATGTATTGTGCTATTATCAGCTATTTGTTATCAAGACTTTAATCCCAAGATCCTGTTTTTGTGAAATTATGCATGGATAGTCAGTCAAATGTGAGTATTACTCGCCTACAGATGGTTTTCTACAATAAATATGTTAATTAGTAACTGTATTAATACAAAAAAAATTATTTCCAAAACAATAATCAGACTTTGTACATAACTATGCAGTGTAGAGTTAGGTATAGCTATATATACTAAAAAAAGTAGAAATGCTCAGAGAGATATGAAGCTTAAATAGAGTCAGATATTGATATTATGTATGTCATTCTTTTAATCTTATTCTAATCTGCTTAAGATGAACTTGGTTCTCATAATAAATAGACTTTTAATCTCCAAATAGACTTTTAATTAACCTGTAAAGACACGAGTGGTATATTGAGAGAGCTAATCAATGGAAAATAGTCGCGAATGCCATAATAATTATGCGATTAATTATAATTAAACTGGTCTTTTTTTAATAGTTTGACGATTAGTGCTTTTATTTTTGTACTGGCTATAAATTAAGCTGTAAAATTATTACTGGCTATAAATTTATACCGGTTTAAAAAAATCCCGTATGTGTCTTTGTGTATGTCCAAACCATCTGTGTGTTTGAGGCTTAGTATCTCGGCTAATGACCAACGATTTTTTTCGTAAATCATTATCAACAATCTTTTTATACTTCTGCGACGATTGGTACTTATAGCGCTCTTCAACTCTCTCTCTCTCTCTCTCTCTCTCTCTCTCTCTCTCTCTCTCTTTTTCTTTTAAATGCCCGCAAATAAAAAATGGAGCATGTTTGTAACGTAAAAATGCGAATTTCTCAAAACTGTGTGATGTGGGTAATCGCTATAGTTTTCCTGAAAGGTTTAAATTAACGTCTAGAAACCCCTTTGTTTTTTTTTTCCCCATAATTTTAGTTCCAGTAGATTCGGAAATAGATGGGGAAAACATGTTTTTTTAATACATTTTCGATGATATTTCTGAAAGTATAATGCGTAAAATAAAACTTTTAAAAATGTATTTTTGAGTTCTGGAATTGCAAAAACTTTCACAAGTTACGCCACACGATATGCAATGGAAATATTTTTTCAAGTAAATTAATTAGCTCCCTACATTTTTCTTAATTGCTATTTGTCAGTGTTTAATTATCTATTAATGTGTGGGGTCACTAGTTTTATTACTTCAAGCAATTTGAATTTTCCATATTCCATAGTAAAATGGCTGTGATAAACAGACATAGGAGTGAATTTATAATGGCTCTATTTTCACCTTTTGAGCACGGAAACCTAAAAAGGTTTTTAACACCACTCTTGAAATACCTAAAAGACAGTTTCTTTCAACTTTAATTCTTTTGTGACTGATTTTATTTAACTTTCAAATGTTCAAATTTGTTTAATATAGTGAAAGTTCAATTTGAATAAATCTTATCGTTGTACTTAAACACTTCGATATGAAGAGAATTCATTAAATAGAAATCAACACAAACTCATGAAATTTGTAAATAAAAATACACGTGCATCAAATGAAAAGTATACATAAAATAAGTAAGTATACAATAAATTCTGCTCTCGAAGCTGGTTGACGCGAGGTGCTGGGTTCGAACCCAATCGCGCCAGTCGATTTAACCTTTTGGAGTTTTCGTGGTTTTCTTCGAACATTTATTGAATACGAATTAGGTTCTCTTTGAAAGACTCCCACGGAGGGTACTCCCCCTAAGGCCTATAAACCGTGTAAATTAATCGGCCGACATACATAACACCAATACACCTTTTTATTAAAACTGGAATCTTCTTCTTATTGTATTTTGCTTTTAGTATTTCTTCGCTTAAAAGGAAATTATTAAATATATAAATCAATACATTTTCATACAATCAACTAAAATAAATTCACACATTTATCACAATAGAAATATCTATTTAAATGCTGTATACGCATGAGAGGGGAATAAACTTCGTTATAAACAGTTTATTTTTCGTAATATGGAGATTAATTTGCAAGCTAATATTGCTCAAAGTCAAAATTCAGCAGAAAATATAGTTTAATAGAAAATTTCGTTAAACAGGGACTTCATTAAAGGGGAATTTTACTGCATTCTGTTTGGAGGTGAAAAGTTTTGCGAAATTTCCTATTTCAAAGCAAATAATTTTGTAAAGCATCATGTTTTACGATGAACAGTTCTGTGAAGTATTTTGTTCCAAATGAAAATAACTAGAGAATTGTCCTCTTAAGAACCCGATTTCCCCCCCCAAGAAATCCTTGATGCGCCCTTTTTAGTAAAACGTCATACATTCATCATCCTTAAAAAAAATATTTTGTGTCTGAATTAATGCATTGTCTGGTTAAAGAAATAAGTCAATCCTGATTTTTTTCAAAAAAAAAAAAAAAAAAAAAAAAAAAAACAAGAATTTTAAAAATGTGGTTTCTTATAATACCACAGATTACTTTTATATGTCTAGATAAACTTTCAGATATATATCAAATTCACTTCTGGGACTTTTGTTTAAAAGAAAGTTGCGGTTGTCTAGACTCGGAATCTTTCTGACCAAAGTGAGATCTAATTCAAAACAACAAATTTTTACTCCCTTTGGAAACACGTATGAAACAAAAGGAATAGAGTGTTTATAAAACAATAGATTGCTTTTTCTTAAAGTTATAGCAATCTCGTATTAAAGAGAAAAAAAAGGAATCTGGATTTTTGAAGAAGATTTAAATTGAAAGCTATTATAGAAGGAAGTATCGTTCCATATACTTTAATAGCAAGGGGTAAAAAAGTATTTTTTAGAATAAAAAAATAAATTAATAAACAATAAACATTATAATGAGTCACAAAGTTTTTAAAATGTCGAAAAGATGAAAAAAATGAGCATTTTTCAATTTATATCTAAAAAAAAAAAATCTGTAATCCTATAGATGTAAAATTGCCGAAATCTGTATGCTTACTAACACTTTTGTCCAAGAAAAGATGTAAATCTACAAAGCTAATTTTTGTAAAGCTATAGAAATTTGTAAGTTTACAAACAATTATACTAAAATTACAGTTATCTTACCAAAATTTTATTTGTAACCTGGGTTGCAGTTACATAAAAACATTTTTTACAGCCGTTACATTTTTTAAGATGAAAAATCGGAAGTAACCATGAAAGTAAGATTGGTGGAGGTTCAATCACACTTTCCGAAAATAAAATAAATAACAGAACAGGTGGCTCGTTCACGCTAAGTTAGATGTTTACAACACGTTCACACACTAAACTCAACAATCCGTTTGATTCTGGACTATCTTAATAAGAGTATATTTAGGCATTTATTCTATACAGGGTGAGTCATAAATATCGAAACAATAGGCTATCTCCTTAAATATTGCCCCTATACCCATACTTCCGATTGCAAAAATTCATAAAAAAGGGGAATTTTTTGATAAGATAAGTTGCAACTCTATGGGGGGATCTAATTGAAAAAATACGAAAATTAAATTTTCATACGGCCCCCGTAGAATAAAAATTCCAATTAGAAAAACTTTCCTTATCCAGTCCTGAATAAGACACAAAAAGTTGCATCTTCGTATCTTTAAAACTCGCGAAGTTATAGCCGTTTAAAAAATTCATCAGGTTTTAAGGGATTAGACACAAATTGAAATGTGCGCAATTGAAAAAACAATGTTACTTTAACATTTCTAGGAAACGTGTAAAAATCTATCTTTTGAGTTAGAGTTTTGATTTTTTTTCCTTTTTCTGTGATGGTAAGCCATATAATTTGCTAAGAAAAACACATCCTAAAATTTCTCATACAATTTATAAAATTTTCACATGGTTAGTACTGGTTAAAATCAGATAATTAAAAATCTTTATAACTCGAAACATTTTTTATCGGATTTCAATTTCTTTCCATTTAATTAAAGATGAAAATCTGATTATAGTTTTGTTCCAGGGTTTTTGTTTTTTAATATTCATTTTAAAGCTATTTTAAATATTTATTGAAAAAATAATATAACTTTTAAAAAAATCCTATTTTCAAAAGTAAATATTTTTTTCAAATTTGTCAAAACAAAACTAATGTAAAATAATAAAAAATGACATGGTTCAAGTTATTTTTTTTAATACTTCTTAACTTTAATAATTTAATGACAAGAAATAGTGGGAGAAAATTCATTATGCAGGGAAATGAAGTGTATTGTTTAAATCTTCGTCAGTTATTTAAAAGAATGCATTTTCTAAAATGCAGATTGTCTTTTTTTATTTAGCTCTCACAACTTCAGGCTTTTTATCGTCCTGGAGAGGCGGTTAATCGCTTTTATTTAAAAAAAAAAATAAATAAAAAAAAAAATAAAAAACCTTTAAAATTTATTTGTTTTAAGGAATAGTATATTTAAAGGCAAAATACTTAAATATGATAAAACAGTGAAAAAAGTCTGCCTACGGCTGTCTTAAACGGATAATGTGTATCCATGCAAAATAACTACAATAATACCAGAGAAAAAAAAAAAACTCTATTTACACCTTTTAGGAAGGTTATTTGTCTATAACGTATTTTTTCTTTCCTATGTGATTCCGTCTTAAAAAGGTTTTAGTGCATAACATTTTTCAAAGTCTCCAACGCAAGGGATATGGAGTAACGGTATTGAAATATAAGTGAAACATTTACATATAGATTCATTGATAAAATAAATACATCACAACCTTCGACGCTTCTTAAATAATAAAACGTATAAATATAAAAAACAAGGAGCTATAATAAGTATTTTTGATTAGAACACCTCCATACGAAATAATTTTTAACCACACTGAAATAAAAAACTATATAGAAATTCACGGCTGAGCCGGGCTATGATTTAAACTTTTTTCCAGGCCAGTTCGTGCTGTGATTGTAACATTTTTTCCAGGCCGGGCCGAACATTTTTACCTGTGGGTCGGTTTGGGACCGGACCTGGATATTTCGATCCATGCAGACCAGCAATGTAGGGTACCAACATATTTTGAAAACAATTTTAGATTTTATTCAATACGCTGCTTTGTTATGTCCAAATAAGAGGCACTGTCTTAAACCGACATATAATAATCCACAATTTGTGGACGATCCCTCATCTGCTCTCAAAATGCGATAAAAATCCTTCGCTTACAGGCATGGTTAAGTGGTGTAAGTCACGAATTTTGGAGAATTTTGGATTTTAATATCTCTGTCAGGTTTTTAGATATGGAGATGAAAATTTTTTTTTTGTTTGTTTAGTTTAGGAATGCATAAGGAATAATTTCCTAATTGGGAATTTTGCCCTGCGGGGGCCGTATAAAAATTTAATTTTTGTATTTTTTCAAATAGACCCCCCCCCCCATGGAGTTGCAACTTACCTTATAAGAAAATTCAACTTTTTTTATGAATTTTTGCAATTGGAAGTATGGGTCTATGGGCAATATTTAAGGAGATAGCCTATTGTTTCGATATTTATGACTCACCCTGTATATTCACATATTAGTAAGTAGTAGAAACATAACGAAGTTGTCACACACATTAGTTTCTGGTTCATATTATAGAACGTAAAGTAGTAGTATGAATTTTGTAAGTATATGAAAATTTAATTAGAAACCAGGGGCGTACGAAAGGGAATGGATTATGCTTTTTCCATTTAACTAAGCTTTTTAAAGACACATCGACTGTAAGAAAATCAGTTCTAGTTTTAATATATTGTCTTTATGCGATTTCGTTTTATGTATTTATCTAAATTTGGAACCACAGCTACCTGATAGACGACATATTCGTTGCTGCAATTCTTAGTTATAAAATATCTTATACACATGCTTACTTTTTCATAGCAGACTTTCTTTTCCCTATAGATAACACTTTTGTCATTTTCTAAGGACCAAAAGAAAGCTATGAAGATGTTTTCCATCGAAAACTATAAACCAATTTCTAGCTTCCATAATATTTCTTTCGACCTTCAGTTGACTTAAGCTACTCTTTTACTAAGTGCCTGCTTATCTATAAACGATAAAATAATAATAATAATAATAATAATAATAATAATAATAATAATAATAATAAAAGTCTCTTGTTTGTATGTGATTTTCTTTCATGTATTTTTCTAAATACAAAGTTACATTTATTTGCTATTTGTTACGTCCGCAACTCCAATTCTCAACTTTAATATTTCCGATACCCATGTTTGCTTTTTTCTGATGATGAGATTTTTATCTTGTCCCTTTGAAGGGATAAAAAAAAATCAATATATTTCCCTTCAAAAATTATAATAAACTTTCTAGCTTCCATGTGATTCCAAGAATTTTGTAATAGCTTATCTTTCTTTCAACTTCAGTTAACTTAAGCTATTTTTATACAAAGTGCCTACTTTAAGTCCGCTACACCAATTCTCAACTTTAATCTTTCCGATACTCATATTTGCTTTTCTGATAATGAGATTTTTGTTTTATCTCATTTAAGGGGAAAAAAAAACATATTGCCTTTCAAGAATTATAATAATCTTTCTAGCTTCCATGTGATTTCAAGAATTTTGTAATAGCTTACCTTTCTTTCGACTTCAGTTAACTTAAGCTATTCTTATACTAAGTGCCTACTTATTTATAAACTATAAAATAATAATAATAATAATAATAATGAAAGTCTCCTGTTTGTATGTGATTTCCTTTCATGTATTTTTCTAAATACAAAGCTACATTTATTTGATATCTGATATGCCCGCTACTCCAATTCTCAACTTTAATATTTCCGATATCCATGTTTGCTTTTCTGAGATCATGAGATTTTTTTTTTCTTTTTCCCAAGAGAGTCTGCTTTCCTCTTCTCTCATCAGGCAGCTAATGTTGGCCATTAACGGGCGCATCAGGCCACTGTCTGCAGTGCTGTTCCGTTTCGTTGCCACCTCATAAAACTGTCCCAAAAGAGAGAGATATTCATGCTGATGAACGGTTTCCGCCATTTTATGAACAGCTTTTTTTGAATTCTTGCTTTCGAAATAAACCTTTCTCAAACTCTGTGTACATGCATCTAAAACAAACTTGAAAAAAGCTAGCAGAGGAGCAAAAAAGGAGGAATTTCGCTGTTAACATATATTTCACCGGAATTGCCTGGTTATGATGACAAGTGAGCTTGTTTCAATGTCATATTTATGTATAATAATGCTATCATTTTCTAGGAACAATTTTGTCTGCTAATTACTTGTTTGGAAGTGATACTTGTTGTAACACATGTTAGAAGTGCCAAGTTTTTTTTTTTTTTTTTTTTTTTTTTTTCAAAAATTATTGGTGTGTTAAAACTGTTTTTAGTTTTCTTCAGAAAGCTTTTGATAAGAACAAGTTTGAAATAAGATTTTATGAACAGCTTTTTTGAATTCTTGATTTCGAAGTAAACCTCTCTCAAACTCTGTGCACGAACATCTAAAACAAACTTATAAAATCCTAACAGAGGAGGGGGGAGGGGGGAATTTCACTGTTAACATATATTTCGCCGAAATTTAATAGTTAACAAATATTTCGCCTGTGGTTATGTTGACAAATGAGCTTGTTTCAATGTCATATTTATGTATAATAATGCTATCACTTTCTAGGAACATGCTTTGCTACTAATTATTTGTTTGGAAGTGACACTTGTTATAAAACATTTTAGAAGTGCCAAAAAAACTTTTTTTCAAAAATTATTGGTACGTTAAAACTGATTTTAGTTTTCTTCAGAAAGCTTTTGATAAGAAAAAGTGTGAAATAAGATTTTATGAACAGCTTTTTTGAATTCTTGCTTTCGAAATAAACCTTTTTCAAAATCTGTGTACACACGTCTAAAATAATCTTGTAAAACGCTAACAGAGGGGCAAAAAAAGGGGGAATTTCGCTGTTAACATATATTTCACCGGAATTGCCTGGTTATGATGACAAGTGAGCTTGTTTCAATGTCATATTTATGTATAATAATGCTATCACTTTCTAGGAAACATGTTTGTCTACTATTTGCTTGCTTGGAAGTGATACTTGTTCTAACACACGTTAGAAGCGCTAACATTTTTTTTCTCAAAAATTATTGGTGTGTTAAAACTGATTTTAGTTTTCTTCAGAAAGCTTTTGATAAGAAAAAGTTTGAAATAAATTTTTGTGAACAGCTTTTTTGAATTCTTGATTTCGAAGTAAACCTTTCTCAAACTCTGTGTACCAACATCTAAAACAAACTTATAAAATGCTAACAGAGGGGGGGGGGGAGGAAATTTCACTATTAACATATGTTTCTCTGATATTGCCTGGTTATGTTGACAAATGAGCTTGTTTCAATGTCATATATATGTATAAAATGCTATCACTTTCTAGGAACATGCTTTGCTACTAATTATTTGTTTGGAAGTGATACTTGTTATAAAACATTTTAGAAGTGCCAAATTTTTTTTTCAAAAATTATTGGTACGTTTAGAGTTGATATTAGTTTTCTTCTGAAAGTTTTTGATAAGAAAAAGTGTGAAATAAGATTTTATGAACACCTTTTTTGAATTCTTGCTTTCGAAATAAACCTTTCTCAAACTCTGTGTACATACATGTAAAACAAACTTGAAAAAAGCTAGCAGAGGGGCAAAGAAAAGGGGAATTTCGCTGTTAACATATATTTTACCGTAATTGCCTGGCTATGATGACAAGTGAGCCTGTTTCAACGTCATATTTATGTATAATAATGCTATCGCTTTCTAGGAGCATGCTTTGCTGCTAATTACTTGTTTGAATGTGATACTTGTTGTAAGACATGTTAGAAGTGCCAACTTTTTTCTACTGTAAAATTTTCCTAATTTAATCGGAGCATTTTCTCGATTCAATAAAGTACGCATTTTTGTTTTTAAAAACCGGTGACAATACATTAAAAATTTCGTAAAAGGCTCCCGTCCCGAAGGGGTTAAAAAAGAAAAACTAAAGGAAATTAAAATAGCTTAATGCTATTTATTGAAAATTGTTTTATTCCCTGGAAATAAATAATCTATACAAGTGATACATTTTATCATATATTCTGGTTAAAAATTTCTGAGCCCATTTCATCTTTTCCTTTTTTTTATCAGAGTGATTAATTTATAAATTAAAACGTATACATTATGTTACAAACTCATACGTTTTATTTTTATTTGCAGATCAGGGCTGACCAAAGCGGCCTCTTTGAAGAATGTTTTGACGCTCTTTTGAAGGTTTCCTATTATTGTACTTTTTAGAAGTAAAATTCATATTATAAAGAAATTTTTCCTTAAAATCATTAATTTTTCCATGTTAGATATTTTCAAAACTGCGAAAACATATTAAAAACCAGAAACATACTTTGAAAATTTAATCGTGCATATTTTCACGATTTCTGGTTATTTTTCATAAAGTGTAATTAAGGTGGTTAAATTTGGTAATAATTAGAGTAATTTAAATGTTTAAGAATAATATTTTTAATTTTTTTTTTTTAGAATTTTTAATATTAAAGAAAAATAAACCTTTTCCACTTCCCCCGTCCACCCCTTTGAAGACACATGTGCATATGCATGAAATTTCAGCTCTTTTCACACTGGCCTTTTTTTTTATACGAGGGATAAAAAAGCTTAATTTTTCCTTTATGATTTTTGAAATTTTAGGTTTTTTCTTTTTAATTTACTTAGAAAAATTAATAAAATAGTAAAAAACGGTTTCCATCTATATAAGCACTTCCAGAATATCTCCCTGGAAACAGCTATAAAAAATTGGTCACTATCATGCTTGTTTTTCTTTTCGTACCTTTTATAAAACTAAATTCACGCCTTCAAAATAAATCCAAACGTATTTTAACATCCTAAATGAGGCCTACAATATCTTTGATCCCCATGTTTAATTATTTTTGGTTTTTGTGATTGGTTTTATTATAGGCACATTTAAAATTTTTAATACCTTACTCTACAAACATTTTTGGGATAGACCTTATGTAGAAAAATGTATAATTTGAAATTTAATACCTGTAACTTGAAAACCATAGGTGTTTTTTGTCTACTACCCTAAAATTCATTCCCGCATCATTAAGATGCGAATGTATACTATAATACTGTGCAATAATACTGCCGCATGTTTTGAGACCTATGAAAAATGGCGCCCTTCATTAAGTATGAAGAGCTGAGGTGCACCCCTGCTTTCAGAAAGGTTGGACAGCCCTGTTATAGATTACTCTGCTACAGGTCGAAAAATTTACTAATTCAGTTCACAACATTTCAATATATCCTCAATCATATATACTCCTAAGGGGGAAAAAAGGAACAAAAAGAAAAACTTTAGGATAAAAAATATTATTGAACAATCTATTAAAAATTCATTTTTTTCTGAACTTATAAAATCTGTACAAGTTACATTACAAGTACAAGTACATTATTTAATATTTCATACAATAAAAGTTATGAGACTGTATTTTATTATTATTATTATTATTATTATTATTATTATTATTATTATTATTATTATTATTATTATTATTATTATTATTATTATTATTATTATTAGAGTGATTTATTTATAAATTAAAATTTATACATTATATTGAAAAATGAAATATGTTTTTTTTTAACCAAATAAAAAAAAAATCTGCTGAAAGTTCAGTATTTAGGAATTCAGTTCACTCGTTTTGATACATCCATAATCAACTATTCTTCTGGAAAATAAGAACAAAAAATAAATAAAATAATTAAAGATTGAAAGAATAAAAAATATATATTATTCAACAATTTATTCAAAATTAATGTGTATATATACAAGACCATTAATTGTAAACAATATGAACATTTGAATTAATTAGAAATAAACCATATAGAACATGAGGAATATTTAAATATATATATATATCAGAGTGATTAATTTATAAATTAAAGCACATACGTTCTTTTACAAATTAAATATATGTCCACTTTTAACTAAATAAAAGATAAATCTCGATTATAATTCCAATGTTTAGCTAATACAAATGAAATACATTATATTCAACTATTAAATTATGTATTATGCTTATAAATAAACCATCAATAGTTATTCTACTCAAAACCTTTTAATCTACTAACAATGAAATATTTTCATATATAAAGAAACAAAAAGAGTCTATAAAGTAAAAAAAAAATATTATGGAATAATTTAATGCAAATTGATATTTTTTCGAAAAAAAAAAAAAATAATAATAATAATAGTAATCCACAGAAGTGATCCATTATGTCATATCCTCTTCTAATACATTTTATGAAACTAAATTTTTGTTCGGAGTGAGGGACTCGACTCTTATTTCGGCAATTTTATGTCCTTAATCTGTCAGTATGGAATATGGTCTTTGCTCAATATGACATTTGATTGACATACCCTCTAGTCAGCGCTCGAGTTCTGACTGGGGAAAATTAGATCATACATAATTTATGTATTCGGTAGCAGATGGCATCCGATACCCACGATTAAAACCAGAGTTTTAAATTTTGAACTGAAAAAAAGGAAGGTCTATCTCATATTTCAAGGAACCAGTTAGAGTATTTTCCACACAACTACCCTTTCGTTTTTTTTTTCGTTAATTTTATTAATGTAGTATTCTAATGTATCTGCATTATCTCTAGATACTAGTGATGGGAATAGTTTTTAGAAACGTTACACGATAAAAATTATAGTTTCCTTTTTCTTATTTTTATGAGCAGAGCTACTTTTTTTTTTTTTTTTCAATCAAGTTAGAATTTAGTGTTTTTTGAGAAAAAATATTTCGATTTGATGATAAGATACCATTTTAAATGTGATTGTTATGATGCGGAATATTTTCTGATACAGTTACTTTTTCTTTTCTTTCTAATTATTTTTATGAAATTAAGATCAAAAGGTGTCTGCATGTTCGCAGAATATCAATATTGGAAATATTTTTCAGAAATGTTACTTGATAAGATTGGTAGTTGTTCTTTTTCTCATATTTTTGAGTGACAGAGTTCTATAATGCTTTCAGTTACCAAAAGAATTTGGTGTTATTTAAGATAAAACACTTCAATTGATGATAACGGGTCGTTCAAGTATTAAGTAAAAATTAAGGGAGGAAGGGGGATCCAGTGTCTGCTTATTTTTGCTGACAAGAGGTAGAGGAGGGACACGAGAATTCTTACGTAAGCATTACACAACAAAGCAGCTAGAGTTTAACAAGAAATATAAAAAATCATGATCTGCATTAGAGTTTAGTGGATGTTAAATGATTAGAGAAAACTATATGAGATAAACAAGGAATAGAAACGAGGCAAATTCCAGCCGCCAGTATATTGAAAACGTAATAATAGATAATGGGCAAACGTGAAACAAAAATCTTGGACACCAGACTAGAATTTATGAACGCCAAACACACGCTATTCTTACGATTCTTGTTAAAAATTTTATTTTTGAGCCTGAATAAGTTTGGGCCTGTGGTATTTCTTAAAGGTTTTTTTTTCTTTTTGTTGTTCAATCTTGATTGGTAGCTGGACACTGGTAGCTGGTGACTGCGAATCTGCACCTATAGAGTACATAAGAGTTATGTGCAAAAGAGTGCAACAGCTACTGCACGAAGATGTGAATATTTATAAAAAATAATAATATTACGAACACACCTTCATTTGACACCTTTAATGTCCAATTTCTGATTTGCAATTTTTGAAATAATATTTATTTTAGTATGTTTTTAATCAATGTAGATAAATATTTTAACTCGGAAGATTTAACAGCTTTAAAATTTTACTGCAAATGTTACGGAAAAGATCACTTGCGGAAGAAATGTATTAATTATTTTTCAAAAGTATTTCGAAAAAAAAAAAACCCTTAAAAACTGTTTGCGAATTCAAACTAATCAAGTAAAAAAGAACGAAGTAATAATATACATTAACGAAGTAAGTAATATACATTAAAGACAAAACCCTGTAAACATTAAAATATCCTAAGTAAATTACACTAGGTTTTTAGTTTCCGTTTGTTAAACTTTAAACCTCCAGGTCCATTTAATTATGCTTTTGCAGAATATCTGAAAGGATTTTTAAAGTAATTGAACAGAAAAGAACACCTCAGTTATGAAACAAATAATAGCGGAATTGAAAACTTAATGATCAATTTTACTTTATTCCAGTTTGTAAGAATTAAACATATATGACACGGAAATTTAAGTATACAGTATTTCTTTGAAGCATCAAGATGTGAATAATAATAAAATACTTATATTACAAACATGCCCTTATTTGTCACGTTTAACGTGCAATATACAACTTATAATTTCTTAAATAATATTTACTAGCGGCCTTCGCCCGCTACGCTGGTCGGTTTATCTAAAGAAATCTTGAAGAAGTAGTTAGATAAGGTTCAGACATACATTTAAAAAAAAAAAGCAAGTCGATCATTCAAAAAACGTTGGGAAATATCAAATATTTACTGTAATTTTTTAAGAAAAACAAAGTTTCGAAAAAAAAAATTAAATCGAAAAAAAAATTACACTGACATATTAATGCAAGGAAATTTTCCCAGAGAGAAAATTCGCCTTGAATACAATATTTCAAATTCTTTTAATTGCTTATAGGCGTTAATGCCAACATAGTGAAAAAAAATTCCATGCTGGGAATCGAACCCGGGCCATCAGTATGGCGCACTGACGTTCTACCGACTAAACCACATGGAACGACAGCCAGCTTGAAACTTTCTCATACTTAAGTAGACTGGCGAAAACATAACGATAGCGCGTTTTAAAATCGCACAGTGACATCTATTGGATTTTATATGTACTAAAAAACGTTATGTACTAAAAAACGTGAGCAGCGCACCTAATAGTTTCTTTTGTTTCTTTTTGTTACTTTTTTGTCTGTTGTCCGATTTTGATGAAACAAAGCCTATACACTGCCCGGGAGTGTGCATTCTTCATTAGTGAAAACCGCATAAAAATCCATTCAGTAGTTACGAAGATAACCTCGAACAAACAGACAGACAGACAGACAGACAGACAGACAAACAAAAAATTCAAAAAATTTTTTTTTGTGTTTCATTGGTTTTCTTTTATCGCCCTGACTCCATTTTTGTCAATTATCTTCAATGTACAGACACACCGGGTCCTACTGTTTTATTATATGTATAGATTTCAATATGTTTTTGGTGAATGTGGATAATTCCTTTAACACCGGAAGATTTAAAAGCTTTAAAATTTTATTACAAATGTTACGGAAAAGATCAATTACAGAAAAAATGTACTAATTATTTTTCCAAAAGTATTTCATAAAAAAAGAAAAAAACTAGAAAATTGTTTGTTAAATCCAGAAGGCATTCAAACTAATCAAGTAAAAAAGGACGAAGTAACTTGCATTTAAAACAAAATTCTTTGAACGTTAAAATATCCAAAGTAAATTATGCTAGATTTTTAGTTCTCTTTTGTCAAACTTTAAGCCGCCAGGTTCATTTAATTATGTTTTTGCAGAATATCTCAAGGGATTACTAAAATAACTGAACAGAAAAGAACACCCCAGTTATGAAACAAATAATAGCGGAATTGAAAATCTTAATGATCAATTTTACTTTGTTCTATTTTATAAGAATTAAACAAATATGACACGGGGATTTAAGTATACTGTATTTCCTTGAAGAGATAATTAAAACATAAAAAGAATTGGAATTCCGCTCTCGTATTCATTAATCGTTCCAAATTGGCATTTTATGAAGAATTGCATTCTTGGAGAAAAGAAATAATGAAAATGAAAATGAAAGCACAAAAATTTTATATTTTAAAAGTACAATGTTTTATATAAGTACATCGGTTTTAAAATACATCGTAGATTTTAATTGAAAAAGTAATTCTATTTAAAGATTTAAAGGAAAAATGCAGTGAGATATTTTTAGTTACGGCAGTTTTTTAAATTGACATTTTATTAAGAATTGCATTCTTGATGGAAAGAGGTATAAAATAATGAAAATGAATGCTTAAAAATATTAGCATTTTATAAGACCAATTTTTCATGTAAGTGCGTTTGTAAAATACATTGTACATTTTGATAGAAATAATTATACGTAAAAATGTCAAGGAAGAAAGCCATATGACTTTTTTATATATAGCAGTTTTCAAATTGTCATTTTATGAAGAATAAAATGAACGTATCTTACTTCAGCATTTTAAAAACACAATATATTCCTATAAGTGCGATTGTAAAATATATTGTACAGATTAATAGAAGAAGTAATTCGACGTAAAGAATTATTGAAAAAAAAAAAAAAAAGTACCATTTTTAGACTCACCAATTTTTTTAATTTGACGTTTATTAAGAAATGCATTCTTGGAGAAAAAAATATAAAATGATGAAAATGAATTATAAAAATTTTTGCATTTTAAAAGCCCAATGTTTCATGTAAGTTCGGTTGTAAAATACATTTTGCATTTAACAGAAGAAGTAATTCTATGCAAAAATGCAAAATAAAAAAGTCGTATGATTTTTTTACTGATAGCAGTTTTCAAATTGGTGTTTTATGAACAATTGCATTGAAAACAAAAAAAATATATATAAAATAATGCAAATGAACATATAACATTTTAGCATTTTAAAAGCACTTCATTTCCTATAAGTGCAGTTGTGAAATATATTGTTCTGTTTAATAGAAAAAGTAATTCGACAAATGAATAAAACAATAAGATTTTTACTCACAGCAGTTTCCAAATCGGCGTTTTATGAAGAATTGCAGTCTTGGTGAAAAGAGATATAAAATAATGAAAATTAATTATCAAAATTTTAGCATTTGAAAAGCAGAAAGTTTCAGGTAAGTTCGTTTGTAAAATATATTGCACAATTTAATAGATGAAGTAATACTACGTAAAAATATAAAGGAAGAAACCAGTGCGATTTTTACTCACAGCAACTTCCAGATTGGCCATCTGTGAAAAATTGTATTCTTGAAGAAAAGAGATATAAAATAATGAAGATAAATGCCTAAAAAGTTTAGCATTTTATAAGCTCAATATTTCGCGTAAATAGGCTGTAAAACAAATTTTACAGTTTATTTAAACCTCTGAACCTCTTTCAAATGGGTAAAATTGTAATGTTGTTTTCTTTTATTTTGTTTTAAGTGGTCAAAAAATATGATTCTTTAAACATAAAAAAAAACTCAATTGCAAATATGAATGTAATCTTATTTAAGAGTAATAATCATCCTAAAATACTTTGAAAATTCAGTAAATCCATTGAATTATATTATCTAAATATTGCTCACATTGCAGTGAAACTTGAAGCTTAGTGAATGTAATATTACGTTCCAAACACTCAGAGATAAAAAAAAAAAAAAAAAAAAAAGTAATTCTGCATAAAATTGTAAAGAAAGCAAGCAGTATGATTTTTTTTTTACTAACAGCAAGCAGTTCACCAACATTTCCGATATAGTTGAATAGCCTTTATGAATTGGGATTCTTCATCTCTCTTCCATCTATTTGTTTGCCTGCAGTCTGTCTGTCTATCTCTGCTATCTAATATCCTCTTCAGATTATAGGGTTTATTTTTATATTTTTTAACTTCAGTTATGAATGTATATTAACAATCTGATAACTAAAACAGATAGATAAGCGAAAAAAATTAAAATTCATTTTTTGCATTTAAAATTTGATGATGCATGGGAATTCAATAAGTATATTTTTCAACAATTTATTAGAATTTTTTGTTTTATTTTATTATTTTTTTGTATTGAAAAAACAATGAAAAAATGCAATAAATATACATTGAATATTTTTTTTTATTAAAAATTGTTTCTACAACTGATGTTTTGGCGCACAGTAAAATTATTTACGTTCTCATTTTTGTATATTTCGTACATTTTCGCTGTAAGTCTTTTTGATATAACGCATATCTCGCTAAAAAAAAAAAAAAAAAAAAAAAAACAGAAAAGGAAAAGAAAAAATAAACTGCCTAAGAAACAAATTGCGATTTTGTTTAGTTTTGTTGTCTGTTAGACTAGATACACATCAATTTCTTTATTCTTAACATTATTTACATACGTTAAAAAAGTATGCAAAGTTGTGGTGTATTGTATTGAATATATCGGGTCTGAAAAGGATGTATGTTAGTGAGGTTTATTATAGCCAGTTCGACATTGAAAAGCGTATTTGTTAAATGAGTAAAATATTAAGCATATCACTTGCATACTTTATTGTTTTTACTTGAATCTTACTGATTGATGAAAAAAATGACACGATAGAAAAATAGTGATGATTAGATAGCACCACACCACCAGTTAAAGGTTATAACACATTCCCACACACATATTGCTTTCTTCAAATTACGAAACAATCCCCCCCCCCCTAAAAAAAGGAATTACTGTTTTCCTATCTTACTTATATACAGCTAAAGAATATTATAAAGTATTACAAAAAATCATGTTGTTATGTCATATCAAGGCGTTAACTGTTTAGAAACATTGAACTGAGTTTCCTCAATATCTTTGTAAACTTAACAGCAGATTATAAAGATAATCGTCTTATACTTTGTCCATTGAATAATTTTGAAATGTACAGTCACCGCAAAAAAAAACTTGACACTTGTGATTTTAGACGTTTTGTTAAATATCTAAAAATATACATAAGGAATAACTACGAAACTCCAGATGTATAAACAAAATAGTACAGGCCATATATATTAATATTTTTTCCAAAATTCAATAGGGGACTGTCAACAAGTTGAAAAAGAACGAATATCTTTTGAATAACCCTGTCAAAACTAATGTAGTAAAAACATTCAAACTGCAGATTATGATTAAGTGGCTTATGGTTATAAACTGTGTCCATTTTTAAGCGGATAGCATGTATACTCGTAAAGAAATTAAGGTTTTTATAAAAATGGTCCAAAATTTTGCCAAGTTTTTTGCTTATAATTTGCAGAATTCTTAATAAAAAACAATGTTCTTTTCAGAAAATATGAGAAACGAAATTGTACATAATACCTTGTAATCGAAATTTAAAAATATTAATAATTGTATGAAAAATGAGCAGGTTTACTAAATAAATTTTCACTGCGCATGCGCCAAATCTATTAAAATTTCATTTGCATATCGTGTTAGCTAAATATATAGAGCAACTTCTGTTAAAGTTTCAAAATCATAGCTTGAAAATTCTGAAAATTATTGTCGATAGAAGAAGATCAAAATCCGTTATTCCCAAAATGAAACAAAAAGATGAGGAGCTGCATCCAAAGTACGTGCAATACTGTGTAGATACTAATCAATAGAATATGGAGTAGAGATCTGCACGGGCCGATTTTCATTAACGGCATTCGGGCCGGGCCGGGCTCGGGCCTTAATTTTTTTTTTTTTTTCTGGAGTATCGGGCCGTTCCGAGCCTAACTTATTTTTTCAGTACGAAGCCGAGACTGATTTTGTTCTTCCTAGTCTCCACGGACCAAAATAATCCGTTTCTGTTAAATCTTCCCGTATGAAAATCCTTTTCTCGACATGGAAAAGTCTGTCCATAAATCAATAAAATTTGCCTTGGTCCAAAAATTTTTGCAAAATAGGCATATACTTTTAAGTCGTCATTATTCTACAATTAAACATTAGAATTTATTCTTTTTAAAGAATCGTAGATCACTAAGCGTCTTAAAATAAAGTTAAACACATAAAAAAAAGGAAAGAAAAAAAAAGAAAGAAAAACCATGATTATGACCGAATTTTTGTTTAAACTGAAAACTGCAAATTTCTTTTAAACTGTTCATTCATGCAAAATGAATACAACAATACGCGAGGAAAAAAAATATATTAAACATTTACATCTGCTAAGAAAAAAACGTATTTTTTTCTTTCCAATGTCTTAGAAGATTTTACTTTTACGTTATACCATTTTTTAGATTTTCTTTTTTTTAGTATTAATAATACTAATGATAACTGAAACATTTACATACAAAAACAACGGTTCATTAAAAGCGTATATATGTCGCAGCCTATGGCACTTCTGCGTAAATAGAGATTATAAGCATGAAAGAAAGAAAGAAAAAATTAGGTAAGTTTTTTTGGTCTGACTCTTCCGCTAGAGTAAAGATCAATTTAACTTTCAGGCCGGGCTGGACCGGGCTAATATTTCTTTTGTTCGGGCCGGGCCGGGCCAAAATTCCCCCTAGGGGAATACCTTCTTTAGGTATTCACGGGCTTCACAACCCAGGGAACCTGAGTGATCTTTCTCTTTTCCTTTTCCTCTTACTGCTCTTGTCTTCCTTTCATCTTTGTTTCACTCTCATTGTGGTTTCCTTTTCGGAGGTGAGGGCAATCCTGTATGAGCCGATGTCATCCTGAATATCGACTCATGGAGAATTGTAAACCACCCACGAGTTGGCCGTGCGTGGCGACCCGGGTCCCTGGAAAGGGGGATCCTGGCAGTTGAGGGAAAGCAACACCCTGCTTTGGCCTCTGCTTCAGGTAGACGGGAGGTGAATATTGGTCCCGTATATACCAATCGGCTGGTCAGCTGACTTTTGTCACTGACTTTAGGGATCAAGCAAGCGAGTACTTACTAGCCATCTCATTAAGGGTGGAGACTGTCATAGGAGTATCTTGTGACCGTATGGGCCCTGGTTAGCACTGTTGCACGAATGTGCATCCCCTTGTTGGGCTCGGTAGTGGGTGGTGCAGCCGGGTCTGAATTCTATTTTTTCTAACATGAAAAAAAATATTTCCTTCTAACTCTCTCCCAAGTGGAGAGCAACAAAATGTACAGAATTATTTTACTCGTTTCTTTATAATCAAACGCACAGATTGCCACTTAGATAGTTCTTTTAAGAAAACTTCTCCGTTCCTTATTGCAAAAACATTCCAGTCGTATCTGGGAGATAGACATTCTCTCAAAAAATTGCGATCCGGAGATTTACTGCCCAACAAACACATGACTTACGGCCTGCAGACGATTTCATTGCGGCCAGAAGGAGTTAAGGCCATTTGTAACAAAACAATGCGGTACCGCAAATGACCCGCTGCTAGTTGCGGCAGCTACCGCCGAGCCAGTAACGGATCGGCGATGAGAGAACAGTTACGTTTGCTTTGCCGGCCAACTCCTAAGGGTCAGTTTCCGGCAATAATGTAATGGCGTATCATACTCTAGAAAGCAAAGGGCCGTTATAATCTAACCAGCTTTTTTATTTAAAGAAAGAGAGAGTATATTTTGTGTCTTCATTTCTTTCAGAAATTACTTCAAATCTGGGTTTTAATAAACATATAAATATGTTGTAAGTTTTATATTTAAAACAGTAATATAGATGTCATATTTTTATTTAGTTTAAAAATATATTTTTTAAAAAATAATAAAAATTGCTCCCAAAATGTATAAAGTATTCCAAATAATTTCTTCAGGCGCTCTTTTGCATTCATTATTTATAAAAAATAACTAAAAGAAAATGAATAAATGTTTAAAATACATTAAAGATATTTAAAATAAATATTAAAATAGAAAAAGTCTTTAGATTGTTCCTAAATCAGTCTCTGTCTGCTCTCCCCACCTACTCTGTAATGTAAAACTCTCGTATACATACATGTATAATTTTTAGTTGTAAATGCATAAATATTTCTAAAATTGCCTATTACAGTATTTCTAAAATTGGCATAAAAGCCAAACTACTTTTTTTTTTTTTAAGGAAAGATTTTTTTTCTTAAAAATAAAAAAGGTTGTTTTTGGGAAAAGAAAAAAGAAAGGAAAAAAAGAAAGAAAGAAAGAAAGAAAGAAAATAAATACATTTCGATTTCCTTGCCTCTGCAAGCGTGGGTGGAAGACAAAGGTTGTGGGCTAATAATTCTCCCTTAAAATGAATAATTTTTCTGTAGAACAGTACATTTTTTAAAAATTCTTTTGTTCATTTTTTTTAAAAAGTGTTTTACTTTTTTCCTGTGTAAAAACATGCTTTTGACACATTTTGTTACATCAATTACTTTCTGATACATTTAATTATTTTTGTACATAAATGAATAAAAATTGTTTTTGTAATCGAACAACTTTTTTCATTTTTCATGAATGTGTATATCTGAAATGGAATCCACACTTCCATACATTTTTCTTAACCGGCGCCCTTTTACACTCATCATTTATATATTTAAAAAAAAAACTGAAAGAAAATGAAAAAAAAAAAATAAAAAGATTAAAATAATTTAATATAAATATTTAAACAAAAAAGTCCTTATATAAAAGTAAATTTCAGTAAAGGTAGCAGATCTTTCAGAATATGCTGTGAAGTTTGATGTTTTGTACCAAAAAGCTGGACGCGAGAGCACGGGAAATGGTAAAAAAAACGGAAATAATAAAAATTCAATCGCTTACAAGTTGTAATTCATGCCTAGATTTAAAAAAAATGAAACGAAAATTGCTCAATGACAAATCGCTATAATTATCATTTGGTCAAGATTAATGTTTTTGCGCTTAAAAATACATCACAAAATGTGTAGAAAAGATTCGGGACATTGAAAGGGGCGAAAAAAAAAACACATTTTTTAAAAAATATGCTTTTAAAAAAAAATAAAATAAAAACATAAGCCCACTAGAATCTCAAGTTAACGAAAAATTTTCAATGATTTCTTTAAAATTACTAAAGATCGTACAATCATTTCTTAAAGTTCTTTCTTAGAGAAGTAAATGCCTAAAACTTTGATAAAAGTATTCTATCGCTATGTATATTTTTTAACTTAAATTTCTGTAATATGACTTTTTATTTTGTTTCAAAAACATCATACAATCTTTTTATTTATGAAAAAATGATTAAAATGCAGTAAAACACTGTGTAAGACGGAAATCTATATATTTCGCAAAGATTTTCAAGTCTCTGCGAATTTATTGAGATAGAATAAATTTATTTATGGCTGAATATTGTCTACGATAGGAAACTTTCTTGATTCAAATCTATTTCGCCTTACACAGTTTACTGTATTTAAAATCCTGAAGAGTTGTCGTTAAATTTGCGAAACGTCTCCTTAAAAAAATTCCATTAAATATTAAAATACATAAAAATATATGCGGGCTGTAAGAAAGTATCGTTAAATAGACATAATTTTTAAATCCAGATACATCAAATAGACGTTTATTTTACTATATCTGTAAAAAGATTCCTTATCTTTCTCCCTTTTTTCTGAGGAATTTCAAGGACACACTAGTGACCTAGCAGTTTTTCGCTGAGTCACTCACCCCTCCTCTCCCCCGTTCCCGTCTTTGTCAATTATCTCTGTCATTCCTTATTCCAACTTCACACCTGATGCTAGCTGGCACGCTGGTGCTGCAGTCTTTATCTCTGAGGATATTTACACATAAAATATTGTAAGTCTTTTCAATTTTTGTCTATTCATTAAAAATTTTTAACTCTAAAATATTTCTGCATCATTTTATTGTATTTGTTTTTATATTAGAACCGTATTAATACGTATTTTGGTTTTCGCAAACGCACAATAACATTTATTTAATATTTATTAAATTTAGTTTTCTTCAAAATTTCATTTAATTTGTATCATTAAATGTATTTTTTTTTACACGAAATGTTTTATTGTTGGAATTATATAAATCGATTTTAAATATTGTAAATTTTCGATGTTACTTTCTTAACATTTTAGTTTACTTAAAATTAATTGTTTCCATGAGGTTTTTTTTTTTTTTTTAATATATACAACTTTTAAAGAAAAGGATTTTTCCCCCTTTCTAAGTGCGGATAATAATTTCTCTTTGGTGAAAATGCCATTAAAACCAATAACTAAATAATTTTAATGCACTAAAGAAATAGGGTAAAGATAAAACGCAATATTAATTACTCGAAATACTTTTCTGAGAAAAGATTATAATTATTTTGCTCAATTTCGAAAGGAAAAGCTAATATTATCTGATATAAACAAACTAAAAATGTGCACAAGAACGAGAGACAGTTATATATATATATACATATATATATATATATATGTATATACAAAAAAAAAAAAAAAAAAAAAAAAAAAAAAAGGTTCGTGACTTATATAAACATCAAACTCTATTTTTATTTATTTTAAATAGCTGTGTGATTTTTTTTTTCATAAATTGAAAATGATGCAAAAATAATTGTGATTTATTGTACTTTAATGAATAGACATCAAATATTAACAGACTTAACAATAAGAGAAACTAAACACCACATACATATATAAAATAGATTTATTTTAATATAAAATACATAATAAATCATATTAAGAATATATGTTATTTAGGCGTAAGTTCAAAATGTGTTGAATAAAAAATAATTGTTGAATAATAGCGTGAATGACAAATGTTTCTTCATGAAAAATAAATATAGAAATAATAATTTAGGTTCATTTTTCAAAAATGTATAAATTTATTTATCTTGAGCTTTTTATAAATATTATGCTTGGCATACTGATTTTATTTTTCAAATTGTATATGAAAAGCAACTGTTTATAAATGGCATTATTTATACCTATATTTTTTTTAATGCATAATAGAATAAATAAACAAATTATTAAGTTCAATATGCCAAGTATTGTATTTTGGAAAAATTCAAGAAAAGTAAATTTATGTATACATATATTTATTGTACCTAAATTATTCTTAATATATTTATTTTTTATGAAGAAACATTTAATCATTCAAGCAATTCTTCAATAAATATTTTTTATTCAACAAATTTTGAATTTATGCTTAAATAATTTTTATGGCAAGGCAGTGGCAGGCTTTTGGAGAGTAGAAATCATTAAAGGCTCTTTTGCGGGCAGCTTTTGGCTAAATTTAATTCTTACAAAACACAAATGGCATGGCTAGGGCAAACTTCTGGCTAGCTTTGATTGTTAATGGCCTTTAAAAGAATAACTGTGGCCAGTTTGAGGCTGTCTGATATTTTGGTAAAAAGTTAATGGCACACTTGTGGGCATCTTCTTGTGGCCGCGTTCTGGCCGGCGTGACAGTTTTTTGACGGAGCCGTTACGGCAAAGAACGGCGGGCCGTCACCAAACACTTTGGGCCAACGTTAACGACACCTTTAATGGCCCACAAGTTATGTGTTAGTTGGGACTTGAGGTTTCTTCTGCTAAACAGTTTCAGCTCCTCTCGAATTGCTCTACAATAGGTACTTTCTCAATAAATGTTCAGGTGCATAAAACTTTAAATGCAAGTCGTGATGTTATTTCTGAGCCAGATCTATTGTACTCTACTAAAGACGAACTGTTACAGAATTTGAAAGAACAAAATGCTGTAGAGGCACACCGTATCACAATCCGCCGAAATGGACAAGTCATTCCTACAAAACATGTTATTCTAACATTCAATAGCCCTACTCTACCGACCAGAATTAAAGCTGCTTACCTGAACTGTCCTGTCCATCCTTACATCCCTAACCCTCTCCGCTGCTTTAAATGCCAACTCTACGGCTACACCACAGGTACCTGTCATGGTTCTACTACTTGTGCGCGCTGCGCAGAAGTTGGCCATGATGGTAATACATGTAATATGTGAGAAATCTGAACGGTGCATTAACTGCGAGGGTGATCACACAGTATTCTCCCGTTCCTGTCCTAATTGGGCACGTGAAAAAGAAATCCTTGCCGTTAAAAAAACTCAAAATCTCTCCTATCTTGAAGCTCGTAAAATAGTTGAATCCAGAACTCCATCTGTCGGAGTTTCTTACTCCAGTTTACTAAGGCAGCAATCAAACGCTGTTAGACACGTAAGTACCCAAACAGATTCCTCATACCCTCCAAATAATTCAGCCAGAACACAATCTACCAACACACCAATCAAAGAATCACGTGATATCTGTCTAAATGTTCTGGGAAACCACAGCTAGAACTTTGGCCACCATCTTCAGAACCGGTGAAAATAATTGACCGAAAAAAACGGGGTCAGAAATTGTTAGCTAAGGAATCAACTAAAGTCAAAACGGAAATTGTGACTGATTCAATTCCAAAAAATACTCCTGTTTTATCAGCATCTAATTTGAAAAGTTCCAATGCTGTTCGAAATGAAAACCGAGACAAAAAAAGGAATATTCAGAAAGATACAAGTAAGGCTGCTATAAGTCCAAATACTTCACAAACATGCAATAGTCTCAAAAAACAGAATTTAAAACAAAAACCAGATCCACAAACTCATAAGAAATCCTCAACACCAGCTTCTCCACTGTGGAGAACTGTGGGCAAAAGTTACACTTTCATATACACTCCGTTTTTTATTACTTTTCTGATCGTACAGTTTTTAACTTGTTACATCTGATCTGAGTTTTCTATTTTACCCTCATTGACTGATTTTAATTATATCATGACATAGCATTCCTTTATTTTTAATCTTGTTTTTATGAAATATTTACTCATCCATATCATTGTTTTATATTGTCATTTATCAGCAACTGCTACAGTTTTTTTGACACTCCGCAAAAAATCCCCCAAAAGGGGTCGCTATAATCAGATGTCTGTGTCATTTTCATTATTATACCATCAAAATGTGTATGAAATAATGCATAGAACTAATGCATAGAAAGAATGCTATTTTTGTGTATGATTAATTTTTGGTATAGCAATCAGATCCTCCTTGAATTTGAAAAACATCTGTATATCGTTCTATTGTCCATCGGCTCGTGCTGAACCGGGATTTTTCGTCCTTCTAATCCGGTTATTTATAAACAGCTGTGAATATTAGAAAATATGGGAAATTTCTTGACTTTAATAAATATCATGATCCACATTAACCCGTTTTTACTCGGATTAATTGACTGAAGCAGAAATTTAAGATAAAAATAAAAGTTGGTAGAGTATTGATATAATAATATTAAAGTATTCACATGTGTAACTAATTTTTGAAATATTAAAATGTAAGTATGAGATAGAAGAAAATTTTGGGATTGCCACATCCAACTAGCTTTTTTCTAAAACCGGACAGAAAAGGTTTTCGAAGGCATCATGCAAAAGTAAAATTATTAAAAAAAATTACACAACGAATATAATAATTAATTTTCAAAAAGATAAAAAGAAGTAATATAATTGTTTTTAAAAACACAAAAGACATTTTAACTAATATTGGAAGCAATATTTATTAAACAGAAATGTCTGAACTTTAAAATATATGGAGTATCATGGTAAATATTTTGTTCTCTTTTGTTAAATTTTACGCCTCCAGGTCGATTTAATTATATTTTTACAGAATCCCTTAAGGAATTACTAAAATAATTGGGCAGGAAAGAATAGCTTAGTTATGAGGAAAACAAAGGCGAAACTAGAAGCATAATGATCTATTATACTATGTTCTAGCCTGTGTGAAGTAAACAAATATGAAATAAGGTATTAAGCATGCAAAATTTGTTTCAGGTTAAAATCAAACTAATAAAAAAAGTAAAAAAAAGGAAGTTATTATCTAGGGTTATTATTCAGGAATCGTTCAAAAGGGGTGTTTTTGAAGAATTGTCTTTTTTAAGAAACGAAATTGTAACTTGCTGGTTTTGTAAAAAATGTTTCAAATGAATGAATACAATTTTGACATTTCAAAAATTTAAACTTTTCATTTTTCTGTGTGTGTGTGTGAGTGTGAAGGGGAGAAAGAGTATTTAAATTTAAAAATATTTTACCTAAATCACATTGTTAAATTTCCATATATTTTAATTAAAATAAGTATAATTCTCCATTATTAGCTTTATTTAATAAAATTATTAAGGATTTTTCTTCCCTTTTTAATTCGGAAAGGATCGAGATCTCATGGACTCCTCACTCAAATTCATGTACAATGATGCATCTCGGTATCGTTGTAGAATCCTGCCCGGGTTATGTTGTAAACGATCCGAATCCTAATTTCTTACCTTAAGTTAATCGGAAACTAGATCCCGAGATCTACGAAAATAATTCCATCAACCGGAAATTCAATCGAACCCTACAAACTTCCTAAATCAAATAGAATCTGAAATATTCAATCACGAACCCGAAATGAAGGGAAGTTAACCTTGTTTTTAATACAATTATGGATAAATAGTGAATAAAAATACATCTAATATTATTTTATTACCTTTGTAAAAAAATGAACATGCATATACTCATTAATATTTAAATATAAAGGTTTTATTTTTGCTTTTGTTTTCTCCCTCATTTGAAAAATATTGAGGACAATGTTTTGAAAAAATTGTGTCAATTCGACACCGGCATACAAGAGTCATAATCAAACTCGAAACCGAACCGAACCGAAACAATTAAAATGAATCCGAAACTTAGTTCGAAACCAACAAACTTCGAAAAGCGACCTGAACCTGAAATATTCAAACAGAAATCTGAAGAGGAAGAAGTTAAATCATGTTTTAGTACAAATACGCGGATAAATAGTGTATGATTGTATATCTAACATTAATTTTAATCATTTTTTGCACAATAATGAACATATATGCTCTCATTATTATTTAAACATTTATTTTATTTTTAATTTGAAAAGTATTCAAGACAGTCTTTTGAAAATTCGGGTCTATTCGACATCGAGATGCAAAAGTCATAAATAAACCCGAAACTGATCTGAACCCTGAACAATTAAACTTAACCCGAACCCGACAAACTTCCTACAGCGACCTGAACCCGAAGAGGCAGAAAGTTAAACCATAATTTAATACAAACGAGGTAGAACCCGTCGAATTTTGACGAAAAAAAAATGCTTAGGAAAGAATTGTTTCATTGATTTATAATAAACCCACAAAATTAGCTACAGTAAAACATGCATCTTAGATTGGTCAGTCTAACTCCGAAATAAATATTATTTTAAGCTAAACAAAACAAAACAAAACAGAACAGAACAAACAAACAAACAAAAAATATATTTCTATAAAACTCAGTTGTCCAAATTATTAAAATTAAACTTTAATTGCATAAGTAATCAGTAAAATATAACAAAGATCAGTTATGATGAAATTATCAATTGAGGCTCTTATGTTTTGTATAAAGCGAATGAAAAAATAAAAGATTATTCCTAATTGACATGATCATAGAATTCCCAAGTGAAATCTAAACCCGTCATAATTTTCATCGTCTCAAAATTTACATACGCACGTCTTATAGCATTTTAATTTGATCATTTTAAAATCCCTTGCTTTCTTTTATATAAAAAAAAAACGTTATTTGCATCCGCTAAAAGCATTCCTTTTTTAAGGATCCAGTCTTAACACCATTTATAGAAAAGTATGCATATGACGTCATTAGAACGGAATATTACACAAACGCAGCTGAAACAATATTCAAGACACTCGATAAAACAAATCGGATATCGGATGAATCACAAATCTCCACTTCTTTAATTATAATGGCTCCATGTTTTATCAGAAATCATTCATTTGTGTTCTTCTTTTTCAAAATTAAAAAAATATCATTTTATACACACGGATAAATGAAATTGCTCTCGTTTAGCTTTCTGATACGAACTGAGTAAATGCGTTGAAGTCACTCGAATATTATTTAAAATACATTTTTGTAAAGAGAAAGTGTTGTATCCTTTGTAAATTGAGTAAGCAATAAACTAAAAAAACCATTTAATTGATGAATAGAAAAGCAATAAAACCAAATTTCATCGGCTTTTATATCAGACGATTTCTTTTGACATGATATTTTTGTTTCAGTTTTTATCAATTTTAAGAGAAAATGGCGTATTTCTGTTGCCACAAATACAAAATTCGTACTAAAAAGTATAAAAAATTAATAACTCATAAATAAATTGAGATACAGAGATTACTTTCAAACGAATTGCTTTTGAAAATGCATTTTTTTCTCAATACGACGGTGTAAAAAGTGAAAATCTGCGATATTTAGAAGTATAAAATTTGTAGTACCGAAAATTGCAAAACCAAATTGCATGCGAAAGTGTTGCCATTCACAAAATGACGTATGCGTTACGCACAGATACGTTTGGTCTTTATAATATAGATATGGATAAATAGTGTATGGTTATATATCTAATAATAATTTTAATCGTTTCGTATAACAATGAAAACATAATAAGATGTCAATGAACAAACTGAAGTATAATACAATACAGTCATTATTAGGATGAGCGAAGCGAATCCTCTACTAGTCCACTCAAATTACAATTTGTCGTACGCTTTACAAAAAAACTATTCAATATTTTAACTTCAAATTAAACACAAAAATAAATTATGATCTGTAGATTTGCAGAATATAATTTTTTTTACAGTAAAACGTTAAAAAAATTATTATTTTAATTAATTTATTTTACATGCATTTCCAATACGGACGCATTTTAGCAAATAAATAAAAAATGAAACGCGTATATTTTCAGAGAAAAAAAGTTTAAATCATGGAGTAAATAATTATAGATAGAATCATGATTAATTTATTAAATAAAACATGTTTTCATTATCCCGCAAAATCGTTTGCACAGATGACACTTAAAGTGCTATTACACGTAAAAATTGCAAGCGACAAATATCGCCTGCGTTTTTTCGTTTTCTTAGCATTTCATTAGCTGTTCAAGAAGAGTCTTTACCATCATTCGGGTTTCCACGCATTTGATTGGCTGTTGCTGGCGAGTCGCTTCGTTTCAGGCTTCAAAGTCGCTCCGACACAAGAGAATCGCGCGCTAACCAAGCAACTCCCCTGGTCCCATAGGATAACATGGAGACGCCTGCAATTCGACGCCTGCAGCACGACACGTGTAATAGCACTTTTAAACATTTTAAAAGAATTGTATTATGGATTTTTTTATTTCTGTAAACTGGCAACAAAATAATTGTAAACAAATAAAATTAATTCTTAAATTTGTTATATAAATGAAAAATAAAAAGATCTGCGTGAAGTTGTTGGTTCAAGCTCTTTATAAATATTTTTGAGAAGGTCGTATTGTGGCTAAATAATATCGACTCATTAATCAGAAGGATTTATAGAAAAATAAGACTTTAATAAGTTCGCAAACACAACAATAATTATTCGTGAAAACGTCACTGCGAGAATGAGAGAGCGCTTCGTTAAAAGGTAATTCCATTAATTGAGTTGCCATTCGCAGAAAGTAAAAAGTTCTCCCACGCGGAGAGAATTACAGCAATTCTCATACGCTAACATGTATAAAAACGAAGAAATTAAAATAAAATGTTTTACAGTTAAAAATTCATAGTATCAACGAAAGCAGATTTCAAATGTTTTTTCCAGAAAATAGGATTTTGAAGAAGTAACTTTCTTCAAGCTTTCTTCAAATATATTATTCTAAAATAGCTATCAAAGATTATCGGATGTTGATTACAAAGATTGGAAACATGCATATTTCAAACAATTAAAAAACACCAGTGGCTACTTGAAATTGTAAAAACATCTTTAAAAGAGCTTTTAGTTGAAAATTAAAAAAAAATTTGTAAAAGTTTGCTTCGAAAATATCTTATTATGCCAGTTTTACATCATAAATAAAAATTAAAATGCGCCAAAACATAAAATAACGTTTTTCTTTAATAAAGATGCAAAAATAATAATAATAAAAAAATATTGTTACTTTCAAATATCTGTTTTATAAAATAATGCTTCGCGAATCCAAACAAAGCATGGCTTTTGCTAGTTATTTAAATACATGGTTTATTTTTCATTTGAAAAATATTCAGGACAGTCTTTAGGAAAATCGAGTCTACTCGATACTAACACACAAGAATCGTAACAAAACTCGAAACTGACCCGAACCTGAAACAATTTGAAATTGAAATTATCCCGACTCGAGACCAAAATGAAAGATAGTTAAACCACACTTTAATGTAATTATTGATAAGTAGTGTACGATTATATCTCTAATGAAAAAAAAAAATATGCCTTTGGTATGAAAACGAAGATATGCGTATTTATCGATTAATATACAAATAGTTTTATTATTATTATCATTATTAACCATTTGGAAAATGTTGTTTCTATCGGTCGAGAAGCATATTTAAAATTTTGAGATGTTCGGATTTTCTTCATTTTCTGATTGGTCAATGTTTAATGTGTCAGAAATGGAATATTTCTGTTGCCACAATGACAAAAGAAAGTATTAAAAAATAGAAAAAAAATAATAACTCAAAAATAAATTGAGATACATTTTTCAAACAAATCGCATTTAAAACTATATTTTTTTTCTTTATACAACGGGGTAAAAATTGAAAATGTACTATGTTTATATGTTTAAAAATTCGCAGCAACGAAAATTGTAAAACTGAAATTTCATTTAAAATTTTTTTATGTTTGGTACAGAAATATTAATGTTTAACACATGGTGTACGTAATATAGGACTCTGTTATTACGTAAGCTACGTTTTGATCATCATAAAAAATGACGTTTATTATTATTATTATTAGTAGTAGTATTAGTATTATTTAAATATAGAATTTATTTATGTCTGAAATTTTAGTCTTTGAAAATATTACTTCCGAAATGAGCTTTGTAATTTGTTAAATTAATTTTTTAGACAATATTTCATGCAATCTTTCGAAAAAATCGGTCTGTCCTTAACTGACCTGAACGAGAAATAATTAAACTCAACCCAACTTAAAACAAAACAAAACAAAAAAAGCGTCAACACAGGTTGGGTAAAAAACATTGTTACTCGATAAGATGCTGTCCCGACTCTAGTCAGGTTAAAGAGCATTCTGTCTATGCCACTAGGACAAAACTAGCCTTTTTTTTTCTAACCCGCTGCAATCATGATTTTTGGCGCCCCCCCCCCCCCCTCATCTTCCCAAAGATGTGAGGGTTTCTTCGCAAAGTACATTAGACAATTGTACTATTACTTACCCATCATACGTAGTATAGGGTAAGTCTTGCAATCGTTTTGAAAATCGAAAAATTTTTTTTGACGGATTTACACGTTTTAGATAGTGGAGATTCCGAAAAACATATTTTTAGAAAAAAAATTTTGCCGTCCGTCTGTCTGTCTGTCTGTCTGTCTGTCTGTCTGTCTGTCTGTCTGTAAACGCTCTATCTCCCGAACAAATTGAGATAGAGACTTAAAATTTTGTATGTAGTTAGTATGTAATAATGGGACGAACCCTATTTAATATCAGCAACCTCGATTATCCGGAACTATTTTTTTCGGACTCTCGAAAAATTCGTTCTGATGAAAGGTATATAAAAATTTTCGAATTTTTTTGTTCTAAGGAATGGATGTAAAAGGCAATAAAATAACACACATTTTGCATATAGAACGAAGTCGATCGGATTATTAGTTGCCGAGATATTTGTAATCCTGTTTTCCGCATTCTTTGATTTTTCATGACCCTGTATTTCAATCAAATTTCAATTCAAAGATATATTTTAATTGGAAATGAGACGCTTCATCCGACGCAGTAAATTGTTAGTTAATATGATTATTATTTTTAGAGTTATAAGGATGTTTCTTTTACGCAATCCGGTATTTCTTGAGTATTTTGGCGTTTTATATAATTGTCGAATTTGGCTCACCAGCAATTCATTAATAAAGTATGACTATGTATATTAACAATATTTAAATTTTGTTTATGAATTCCAATGCATTGTATAAATAGTTTCACATGTTTTATTTTCATATACGTATCCATGATGGGTAAGTATTACGGTGGCCCCCAACGACTAGTTTTTTTCTAATGGCGTACTTATTTTAAAATTTAAAATCTTTAGTCATAAAATGTGTCGTATTGAACTAAGCAATCTTTTTTGTCAAATGATCATTCATTAAAATCTTGAAAACGAAATAGAAAAAAAAAAAATCTTTATGCAGAATCTTTATGTTTATCATCCTTAGATTCTTCTTTGCTTTGGCATATTCCAGACAGGACGATTTAAACAACACCGTACTAAACATAGACATGAGAAAAATCCAGAAACAAAATATTCACTTGGCGCCCGGGGCTTATGCCCCCTTTGTCTTCCCTTAGATCGCCACTGAAATACTTTAAACTAGAGACGCATCTAGACTTATCATTTCGAGGGGGATGGGGGAGATGAAATACGTTGAAAATTTCTGAGAGGAAATCACAAAAACGTTAATATTTTTATTTTAAAAAGGAGATTATCATAGCAGGTAACGCATATATTATGCAATTAAGCCTGCTAAGATGGAATTGCATGAGACTCGATTTTTGTTTTAAGCAGGCTTTCGTCTTAATTAGTATAATTTTTACGATGTGTAAAGAGAGCCTGCGTATATCGAAAACTTCTTTGTTATTTTGTGGTCTCTGCAAAAAAAAAAAAAAAAAAAAAAAAAAAAAAAAACTTTTTAAAATGAAAACTTGCCTAAAACGTCATATTTTTCTAGTTCTTTTTCAATTCCATCTTAGCAGATTTCATTAGATTTTGATAAATTTTCGTAATTAAATTTTGCTTTTTAGAAATTTCAGAGGGGACTGCAGCCAATAATGTAATCGAAAAAAAAAAAAAAAAAAGAGTTTACGCCTGAATTAGAGGGTATACCCTAGAGTGTATATACTGCAGATTTCTTGAGAAACAGAAGGCATTATACAGTGTTCTTCAAAGAAAAAAAAAAAATCCAGAGAATATACTACGTACACCCCCTTATGTACTGCACTATATCCTTGGCTGCAGCCCCATCAGCCCACCCCCCAATACGCCACTGCTTTAAACTGCATTTTCCGATTCCTTTATTGAAATGCTGCTTGTAAAACGGTGACGCTTCTCTGAAGGTGACGGGGCGCGCGTGACGCCACCCTCCTTCATTTAGCGCTTGTTAGCGGGGGCGGTTATTTGCTTCGTTTGTCGCGCTGCTGGAGATCATTAGCGAGGAATGCACGCACGCACTCACGCTTTAAAGGGAAAAAAAATCGAGAGTGTGGATACAGTTGGGCATTGTTTGGATGCGCGTGCGTGCACTCGAAAACGATACATGTGACGATACATAATCCGTGTCTTCATCACCTCTGCTGCAAAAAAAGCGTAAAAAGATGAGATCATCAAGAGCAATAATAAATGGTCAATTATTGTTCGGATGTTAGCGTGTAAACGAAAGTTGAAAAGTTATATAAATTAATGAGACAGTCGATTGTGCGATAAAATAGAGCACATTATTTATTTATTTACTTTTTATTACTTACCCATCATACGTAGTATAATAGGGTGAGTCTTTCAATCGCTTTGGGAAAAAAAAAATGTTTTTTGACGGATTTACGTGCTTCAGAAGCTGGAGAATCCGAAAAACCTATTTTTAGAAAAACAAAATTGTCGTCCGTCTGCCTGTGTTCTCTGTTCGTCTCCCGAACAAATTGAAATCGACGTTTAAAATTTTGTGTGTATTTAGTATTTAATAATAAGAAGAAGCTCATTGAATATCAGTAACCTCAATTATCCGATACTATTTTTTCTGACCCTCGAAATATTCGTTCAGATAAAAGGTATATAAAATTTTTTTGAAAATTTTATTTTAAGGAGTGAAAGTAAAAAAACAATAAGAAAAACTACATGTTTTGCATAAAGAATGAAGTTGAACGGATAATTAGTTGTCGAAATATTTCTAATCACATTTTCCAATGTCTTTTTTGACCCTGTATTTCATTCAAATTTCAATTCAAATGTATATTTCTGTTGGAAATGAAACGCTTAATCCGACGCAGTAAACTGTTAGTTAATAGGATTATCATTTCTGGAATTATAAGGATGTTTCTTTTATAGAATTCAATACTACTTGAATAATTAATCGTTTTATTTAGTTTGTCGAAATTGGTTCATCAGAAATTCATTAATAGAGCATTACTATGTTAAAAATATCTATGCGTTAAAGTTTTGTTTTGAAATTTCGCTGCATTTTATAAATAATTTAAACATATTTTATTTTCATATTTTATATTATGCATATCCATGAGGTGTAAGTAGTGCAGTAGCTCCCATCGATCAGTTTTTTGTTATTTTCAGTTCTCATTTGCTTACGTATCTATTTAAAATAGAAAAAAAAATACATAATAAAAGTGTTGAGCAATTATGTTCGCAATTATGTTAGTTCACATTTATGTTAATACTAATCGGATGCGGGAGAAAAAAGTGGAATCCTATGTTATCCTATGAAGAAATTATTAAACCTTCTTGTTTAAGGCTACAGTGGACTCTCAAAATTAATTTTTTTTTTAATTTCTGGAAATAATAATAATACATATATCTCTTATTTCACATTTATTACTTTCACTTTCAAAACTGTTCTGGAAGTCAAAGTAACTTTATAAAAAATATCTGCGACCAAAATCGAAAAAGTAATCAAGAAACGATCTTGTGTAGTTTTCAGCTATCCAATGCCAAAAAATTACTTAAAAATGTCAAAATGAGAAAGAATTACTGGAAAAACGCCCCCCCCCCCATAGAAATAGCATTAGCTCGTGAATGTCTTCGTGGACAGAAGTTCATTGCTGATTAAATGAGAAAATTTCTGACACAATGGCGAACGTATTTTTAAATGCAAAAATGCAAAATTGATAGGCCTGGTTCTGGAAACGATTCTGAATCGAAATGATTTTTCCATCCTTTGATAAATAAATTACCTATTCAGTTATAAGTGGTTTTGATCAAGTAACAATTTTTCCCCTTCTCTGACTATTTTTTCAACTTACATGGGGCAATTCGGTTCAAAACGCCAATTTTGATAGCATTTTCTAAAAAATCTACTACATAAAAAAAACTTTATTGATTACATAGTTTCAGAATAACAATATCTGCCAGTTTCATGCGTTTCCGAACAATAATAAGTTTAAACTTATGTCATAAATCTGTCCATTTGGATTTGAGAACAAACAGCCTTAAACTGAACATTCAAAACCAGGAAATTTTTAGACATTCTCTACTCCCTTCTCGTGAAATATCTGATGTCAAGACTTGACTATGTGTATTTTTTTCTTCACAAATCATCAAAATATCTCTGCATATATTATGAACTTCCGTAAAACTTTTTCATTGCTGCAAAATTTTTACATATTTTTGGACTAAGCCGTAATATTTATTTTTGAAATCTATCATTATAACACTATAATTTTTGCAGTGTTTCAGTCAAAGTCAAATGAAATGTAAATATGCAGTTTTTGTTGATAAGAAATTCGTTAAAATATGCATTACATATTACATATATCGACTAATAATAAATATTTCGTATACACATGATATAATGTACCTTTTTTTTTTCACAGTCAGATTTTCTATTTAATTTTTGACAATTGAAATTATTTGAAAGATTTTTTATCGGCTGTGAAATATAGTTCTTAGGGGATTAAATGGTCAAACAAAAAGAAAAATATGAATATAAAACATGTCAAGTAAGTAAATCGATATAACAAAAAAAAAAAAAAATTATATTATTGAAACACATGTATAAAATTTCAGCAAAAGTCATACACCTAATTAAAAAAAATTGACAAATGTTTTGACCTAAAGTCTAATCACAAGCTATGCTTTCTGCAGTAGTTATTGCGCAACAGACAGACAGACGAAGACCAAAAACATTTCAGTCTCTAGAGAGAGCCTTCACTGATGCTTGGAAGTTACAATTTTTTCAATTTTTTAAAATTTTCCTTCGTATAATTTGGAGAAAGATATGCAAAAGATTTAATTCAAAATAAATAAGAGAGGCAAGTAGATTGTTAGCATTCTTCTTTCAATTCATTCTTTACCTACTCATTCAAAACCCACTTTTTACTGCTTAATTAGACTGAAATTAAAAGTCTTGTTCAATGTACTTAATTAATGTTTCTTTTTTATTTACAGTTGTTAAATCTTTCCTTTCAAGATTATTTTTTCTAGCTCGGAATTCTAATTTCAGATGAACGAAACCAAAGAAACGTTTCAGGCGATAATTAATGATTAAAAAATACCTTGTTTGTAGAAACAAAAGTTAAAAATAATCTTACATTATTATTCAGTTATTGAAGAATTTAAATTTCAATACTTATGCAACGAAAAGCTATTTATTTCATATATTATTAATATTATTTTCAATTATTAACCTTTAGGAAAAAGTTGTTGATTTTAGTCGAGAATAGACCTTGTGGTGTCCACATCTTAATTTATTTTTAATGATTGATTCAGGAATATTAATGTTTAATCCATGGATTACATAATATATGATTCTGTTACTTCGTAAGCAACGTTTCGATCATTATAAAAATAACATTTTTACTGATTTTTATTAGTTCATTGGGAAGCATTCAAACATTTTCCTTTGGGCAATGGATGTCCGCATTTCGAATCGAAAATCGGACATCGACGGAAATCGAAATGTATTTATTAATAAAGAAAAAATTAAAAATTTTACAAAACGGGAAGACGCAAATTATCAGGCATGAAAAAATCCGAATCCAAATAAAGATGCCATACGATAGATCGCTTTTTAAAGCAGACAAGATAACAATATCATGTGTCAAATATAGTTTATATAAAGAATTTTCCAGCACATTCAGAATAATGTAATAAAACTGAATTATTTAAAAAAAAAAAAAAAAAAAAAAAAAAAAAAATATTGCGTCACATTTCACCATAGGTATAAAGTATATGTATAAAGACTAATATGAAACAAGTAAGTAAAATCATGCGTTAAGCATAGATTATGAAGCACTTTCCAACGCTTCATGAAATCTTTAACATAACTTCGTTATTTAGGTAAAAAAGGATATAAAGCCAAATATGTATTCCAGTACTATTGAACAGCCCTTTATTTGATTTGTCAGCTAATACACATACTATATAATGGGTAAATTTAGTTTAGCAAAAAAATGCCTAGTAGCTTGAAATTTCTCTTTCAGCAATTTATACTAATAGATGGAAACATACTTGAATACTTTGTTCAGCCTTATAGTTTGCCTGGTATTTTTATTGTGCATCAGTGTTGAGATAAAATTTATTTTAAGCTAAAACACTCTTAAATCAACTGAAACAACTTTCTCATAAATTATCATTCATAGGCTCCATGTACCAAATTCATTAAGTGGTCCAGTGTATCATTTTATCTATATTCTGCAAACATTTCTTAGTAAATTTAATGCAGTTCAGCGTAAAAATGCATAATTTATTTAAGAATCATCTTTTAGTAATTTATGCTCATATTCAGTAACTTTGGCGTGCTCTTTTGGGTAGCCCTGTTTATTAACTATAGCATTTATGCACACCATATAATATGCATAAATTTAGTGAAACTTACATGCCTATATTTTAATTAAAATGCATTTCATCCATCCATCAGCTATCATCGGATACATATACAGTACTTCGGAAAGAATGTACTATTTGAAATCTTTTGTGTGTCCCTGTAAATACTATGTACTTTATATTAGGGAAGGCAGTATCGTATAATTTATACTAAGCCTCATTGATACACATCAATTTTATTATGCATGAAACAGTTTAATGTATTTAAAATATATCACACACAATTCCCCCTTTTACCATTATCTAATGGAATTCTTTTGTGTGGACCTGTAAATGAATAATAGCTACATTTTCAAGTTATATTTTATAGTTAACATATTTTAATGTACCTCGTAAAAGCATATAAATTTTAATATGTTTGACAGGGTATAACATCTTTAAAATTCCTTTGAAACGATTTTTCCCCATAGGCCGTAATGTAATGGGAAACTTTTGATTCTCCCTGTAGATAAACTAATCATGATAGAAACATCATTTTCAATAGGTTTTGTGCTAGGGTAAACGTCAATTACGTCCTAAAATTTCATGGCAATCCGAGTATATTTACGTGAGTTAGAGCACGGACAGACGGACAGATAAACCGAATGCAGAAGCACTTTTCAACTAAATTTAAAACTACTAAATTAAAAAACTAAAAAAACTATTTAAAACTAAGAACTAAATTTAAAAGCGCATATCGAATTTTAAAACGTACTCTCCAGCAATTATTATGCATAAACAGTACTGTAATCGATTTCTTTTGAGTGTCTGTGTAAATTAATAAAAAAAATTCTATGAATGCTCTGTTTTAACGTGATCGTGAAGAAATTCAGTAATTTATATCAGTTTCAATATATTTAAAATAGTGTAATGACATTAAAATACTCTCCTAACGATTTTATCTATATACCATAGTCTAATTTTTTTTAAGTGTCCCTGTAAACGAATCATTAATTGTACATACTTAATATGCAATACCAAAGATGCTTTGGTAACTCTAATAAGCTTTAACAATTGCATGAAAATCCGAGTATATTTACGGCAGTTAGAGCATAGACAGAGGGACAGAAAAACCGAATGCATAAGCACTTTTCAACTTTGTTCGAAAACTTAGACTTATACGCTGTTAAAAATTTGCAGCAATTTGCCCAGTCATTCAACCATTTTTATCGAAAATGGTTACACAATAGTAATTTATTCTGGCAATATAATTGCTCATCTTATGGTCAGAATATAGTTAAATTACTTTTATATAGTCTTTTTCTTTTTTTTCTTTCAAAAAACGGTTAGATGCGTTTTTTTGGAAATTATGTAATTAAACTGTTTTTTCCAGTTATTTTTTTCCAAACGCAATTCATTTTTCAGAAAATATAGTCAAAGTGGGCGTTTTAACCGAAATTCTAAGCGGAAGAAGAATAGCCATTAAAGAAAGGATGGAAAAGTCTCTGTCACGTGACGAAAATTGTTTATAATTTATTTATTAAAAAAAATGGAAAACACAGATTGACTGTAAATCGCTTCCATAGTCAGACTATCCAATATATCTTTCAATGAAAAAATGGATTTGTAGTGTGGAAACGTTTCGAGATTGTAGAGCAGAACAATTGACAACAGCCTTAAGGGGACTTATCTGATAGGAAAGAAAGAAATGGAATCCTACATTGTTCTACGGGGAAAATACTTATCTTTCTCGTTCATTCATACTTGGAAATTTCAATATTATGTTCATTTTTTTATCACGTAGGTAGGAAGGTTCTTTATCCCTCTGTAAGCTGAAAATGCTTTAAAAGTAATCATGAGTATTTTAAAATTTGTTCTAAAATTTAAAAAATCCCCAAAAGTATGGAAAGTAATCTTTAATCGTTTGTAACTTGTGACTAGAAAAAGGAATAGTAATGTACGAGTAAAAAAAAAAAAAAGACAATATACTTTAAGCTGAGGGTATACGCTCAAAGCACAGCGTATACCTTAGAGTGTAACATTATAGCTTTCTTCAGAAACAGAGGGCATACGGTACTCCTTAAAAAAATCTGGAAAGTATATCATATGTACCCGCGTAAACTCTGCACTACATCCTTGAAAATGAATAAAAACTTTGAACTTATAGAGGGATATAGAACTTTCCTATCTATTTGCTGAAAAGAAATATTGTTGAAATTTCCAAATATGAAAGAACAAGAAAGATGAGTATTTTCCACATAGGTTAACATGGGATTCCACTTTGTTCTTTCTCACCAAGTAAGCCCCCTTAACAATAAAAAAAAAAAAAAAAAAAAAAAAAAAAAAAAAAAAAAAAAAAAAAATAGAGTAAAAATTATGTATAAAGTGTTCCCACCGTGATTTTGTACCGTAATCAGACACGAAACAAATTCATCAGAACGAAACAAATATACTTAGAAAATCGATAGAGAAATACATATTTACGATCAGTAACCCACTCCCTGCCCCACTTGGTCAAGAAAAAAATGAGTGAATAAAAAAAGAGGGGGGTGGTGGTGTCCCGCCGCAATAAAACCACTAAAGTTAATAGCAAATATATCCGAGATGCTTACATATGTTTTGGAATATACGATGTGGTATATCATATACCAATACTTGGAAGACAGTAGCATCAATAATAACCCAGGGCTCAATGATGGAGGCCTTCACTTCCTTTATAGACTTTAACTGTCTGACTTTTCCACTTAAAGCTCTGCTGATGATACCCCACATATTTTCTTGGGGATTGAAATGGAAGTACAGATACAGAGGAGGCCCTTCCATTACATATCCTCAATTATCCAAAAAATATTCTTTAGAAAATTTTTTGCAACGGTTCTGGAGGGGGGGGGGGTCCTGCTTGATAATCTAACTTAGGTTATCACTTCTTTCTACAATCGGCAATAATTGGTTTCTAGCATTGGTAGCCTACATGAGGTCTAAAGGGAATGCCATGTTTAATTTATCACCGTAGCCGAAGCCTCCCATAACTGTTAATAAGCTTCCATCATGCTGTCTATTGAAGAAAATTTCCTATCCCCTTTCTTATATCTTGCCAATGGAAAACAAAGTAATCCAAACTATCTTTTTTTTCTCATCTGAAAACATAACAAGATGCCGCTGGTCCTTGCAGGTTTGTTTATATTTGGCCTCATCAACCCTGCTTTACTTGTGGATAGCTTTCAACACATAGCTAACATAGGCTGGTTGGTGGAGGCTTATTAATGGTGTTTGGAGGCTTCGACTATGGTGGTAAACTTAACCCGGCTTTTTATTCAAAACGTATGCAGGCTGCCGATTGCGAAGAAATACTAGAAACCTATTTGCAAAGAAAATTGCTGGCCTAAGTTGGATTTTCCAGCAGAACAACACCTCCATAATCATTGTAAATTCCTCCTAGAAATGGTTTTTGGATAATTGGGTGCATGCCATGGAATGGCCTGTCGTGTATACGCTCCTCTCAAACCTGAAAAAAATGTGTCGGGTATCCGCAGTAGACCTGCATATGCCAATGGCATATAGTTTTATTCTATGGCAAAATTGGAGGCCGGCATCATTAAAGCCTGGTATAATATAGATGCTATTGTCTTCCAGAGATTGGTAAATGGTATGCCACATCATATATTCCATGTCATATGTAAACATGACGGATATATTGGCTTATGAGTGTCGTGGATTTATTTTGGTGAGACACTTTCTTCTCCCTCTATTTTTATACAATATTTTTTTTTCCTGCCCAGATGGAGTAAAGAAACTCCTTAAAAATGTGTATTCGCCCATATAAACTTCCTCATTATAATTGTTTCGTTCCCATCGGTTTGATTCTTGTCCAATTACGGTAAAAATCATGGTAGCTTTATTTCGGTGGTACTCACTGTATATTAATAAATCCTTTAACTATGCTTTCTACCAAAAGTAAAAAGTCCATATTTTTTTCATGATAGAGTTCGTACCACGTTAAATTAATGCATTGAATTCTTTTAGGGGTAAAAATAAAAATCAAGCTTGATATTCAAGATGACCAATGAAAATGTATAAAAGAATGTTTTTCAAAACACATTTTTTATTCTTTCTCTTATTCTAAATCTCTCTTGATATTATTTGTAGATGAGGCGAAAGAGATTTAATACGGAACAAATACCAGAACTAAACATGTTGATTGCGTTTTTTCTTCACGTCAGTCATTCCTATTCACCTAAAATCTCTCTTTTTACTTGCTTAATTAGAATGAAATTAAACATCTTCTTCATTACATTTAATTAATTTTTTTCTTTTCTTTTGCAATCTTTCCTTCCTTATTTCTTCTTCAGAATTCTAATTTAAAATGCATGAAAGAAAAAAAAAAAAAAAAAAAAAAAAAAAGAAACTTTTTAGAAAGTAACCAATAATAAATAACTATTACTAGTGAAAATAAAAGTAAAAAAAAAATATCTTGAATCGTTATTAGTATATTTATCTGCTTCCATTTCATTATCTAAACAAAAACTAAAAATCATGCATAGATAATGTGAAACTTTACAGCGCATTTAGTAGACTGTAATAAAATTTTTCAGTTTTTTAAGGTAAAATGTGGTGTCTAATTTTTTTTTTCAAAATAATAAAAAAATCAAGCCTGATTTTTAAGATTAACATAGAAAACGTATAAAAGAATATTTTTCAAAACACATTTTTTATTCTTACTCTTATTCTAAATCTCCCTTGATATTATTTGGAATTGAGGAGAAAAAGATTTAATACAAAACTAGAATACCAGAACTAAACATGTTGATTGCGTTCTTCCTTCACTTCAGTTATTCCTGTTCATCGAAAATCTCTCTTTTTACTTGCTTAATTGGAGAAAAATTAAAGACCTTCTTCAATACATTTAATTAATCTTTTTCTTTTCTTTTGCAATCTTTCCTTCCTTATTTCTTCTTTAGAATTCTAATTTGAAATGCATGGAAAAAAAAAAAAAAAAAAAAGAAAAAAAAAGAAACTTCTTTGAAAGTAACCAATAATAAATAACTATTACTAGTGAAAATAAAAGTAAAAAGAAAAAATCTCGAATCGTTATTAGTATATTTATCTGCTTTCATTTCATTATCTAAACAAGAACTAAAAATTATGCGTCCAACATAGATTATGTGAAACTTTACAGCGCATTTAGTATACTGTAATAAAAATTTTCAGTTTATTAAGGTAAAATGTGATGTTTAATTTTTTTTTCAAAATAATAAAAAAATCAAGCCTGATTTTTAAGATGAAAATTTAAAACTTATAAACGAATGCTTTATCAAAACACAATTTTTATTCTTATTCCTATTCTGAATTTCCCTTAATATTATTTGGAGATGAGATGAAAGAGATTTAATACAAAACAAATAGCAGAACTAAACATTTTGTATGCGTTCTCCCTTCACTTTAGTCTTCCTATTCTCACAAATCTCTCTTTTTACTTCATTAATTAGAGAAAAATTAAGGACCTTCTTTAATACATTTAATTAATCTTTTTCTTTTCTTTTGCAATCTTTCCTTCCTTATTTCTTCTTCAGAATTCTAATTTGAAATGCGTGAAAATAAAGAAACTTCTTAGACGATAATCAATTAAAAAAAAAAGTATTATTAGTGAAAGTAAAAGTTTTAAAAAAAATCTTGTATCGTTATTCATATATTTTTCTGCAGCCATTTCATTATCTAAACAAGAACTAAAAATCATGCATCAAGCTTAGATTATGTGAAACTTTACAACACATTCACTAATATTGTAACAAAATTTTCAGTTTATTAAGATAAAATGTGGTGTCTAAATAAAAATTTTCAACAAAATAAAAAATAAATTAAATTAAATAAAATTAAAATAAAATAGTAAAAAATCCACGCCTGATTTTTAAGATAAAAAATGAAAACGTATTAAAGAGTATTTTTGAAAACACAATTTTTATTCTTACTCTTATCTTAAATTTCCCTTGGTATTATTTGGAGACGAGATAAAAGAGATTAATACAAAACAAATGCCAGAACTAAACATGTTGTATGCATTTTTCCTTCCCTTCAGTCATTCCCATTCATCGAAAATCTCTCTTTTTACTTGCTTAATTAGAATGAAATAAAAGAACCTTCTTCGATACATTTAATTAATCTTTTTCTTTTATTTAGCAATTTTTCCTTTCTCATTTCTTCTTCAGAATTCTAATTTGAAATGCATGAAAATAAAGAAACCTCTTAGAAGATAATCAATGAAAAAAATATATCAATAACGAAAATAACAGTTAAAAAAATACATTGTATCGTTATTTAAATATTTGTCTGTTTCTATTTCATTATCTAAACAAGAACTAAAAGTCACGCGTTCAGCACAGATCATGTAACACTTTGCAATACATTCAGTATACTGTAACAAAATTTTACAGGTTATTAAGGTAAAATATGGTATTATATATACATATATATAAAATCAGGCCTAATTTTTAAGATGAACATTGAAAACTTATAAAAGAGTGTTCTCAAACAAATTTTTTTATTCCTATTATTCTAAATATCCCTTGATATTATTTGGAGATGAAAGAGATTTAATACAAAACAAGTACCAGAACTAAATATGCTGTGTTTCACTTCAGTCATTCTTATTCACCGCAAACCTCTCTTTTTACTTACTTAATTAGAGACTTAGAGAAACTTATCAGTAAATAATTGAGTTTGTTTGATAACAAATTTGAAAGTGGCCTCTAGTGGGGCGTACGCCCCTCGTCGGAACCGCTGGTGTAATGCAGTGCCCAGTAGCAATACAACAGAAATAAACATCAAATTGTTGAAAACAGATAACTTTAATAAATTATCACACAAATATCGTGGGATTTGCGACTAGTTTGCATTGAGTGGATCTTTCAATACGCCTCCCGTATCTTTAAAAGTTAATTAAAAACCTATCTAGAAAAACACGGCACAGACCAAGGCGGTGTTGAAACAATCCGATCTCCCTTCGAAACAAGTTTAATGTAATGCCAAGTTTAAACTTTGAACGAAGATTTTGTTTTATGGCATTTTACGGTATACCCATTCATATTTTTCTCGTACAAATAGCTGTACACTAAACTACATTGTGTATTATTTTACAGTCTTATTAGTCTTTTAGCAAAGATTTTTTTAAAATAATACAATTAATAATTCATATATTTATAGTACATAACCCTCTGAGCACAAGTAATACTAGCACTAGATTTTTATTTATTTATTTATTTTTTACAGGATTTAGCTTTACAATATACATAAGAATCAATTATCAAAAACTAAAAAACCTGACACAACCCAAATTTTGACTGCTAGTATAATTTTAAACATTACATTAACCAAATGGTTTTATTTATTTATCTCTCTAATCTAAAATAATTTTAGTAAAGCTGTCATTGCCGCTGACAGTGAATTTTTTGTGACTGGGGAGGGGGAGAGAGCTGTTGCAAATAAAAATATGAAAATATTTGGTATTACAGAGAAATGTTGGATAAACACGCTAATGCAGATAGGTTTTTAATCGAATAGTTCCATTAAATGAGTTTTACAGTAGTAAAAACTATACACAGAAATTTAATCATTTTAGATAATTTTATACATTGGAAGTTTCCGGTGTGCAGATTGCATTTATTTTTTTTGATTTGAATAATTTTTTTAAGGATTTATTTCCATTTTAAATTCAAGTTTTTAGCATTTCGAGAGATTTTTTTATATAGTTTAGAAAGGATATTATTTTAAATTCTTGCCAAATTTAAAAACAGCGAAAAGAATAACATTTCTTCCAAATAAAAAATTTATTGACACGTGGCTTTATAAAGAGAGAGAAAAAAATTAAATTAGAATTAAATGATTAGATGTTAAAAACAAGAAAATATTGAAAATTATGTTAAAAAATTATATTTACACATGAATTTTAACCGTTAAAGACAATTTCAAAATAATATATTCATTAATCGTAAAAAGATAAATTACGTCAAATTAAAAAAGGCCAAATTATAATACTGCCAAACAAATTAAATTAAAAAATATGTCTGCCTGAGACATTTATTTCATATTTTGAGATAATCTTTTCAACTATTGATGTGAATTATAAGACAACGTAAATAATATTTTTTTTTTCTAACAACAAAAGTATTTTCACGAGAATATTAAAAATAGAATGAAATCGTTTTTGAAAATTACGTCAGATTTAATATGATACATTTCAAATGTGTTTTAAAAGAACTTCCTTATAGTCTTGTTTAAAAATATCAAGAGTCAAGAGAGAGATTCTGTTTACGTTAATTAATTTTAAATTAGCTTATTTTTAAATTTTAAATTTTTTTTCAAATTAAAGATGAAAACAGATGTTGTATCTCTTAAAAGAGGTTGATTTGGTCTTAAAAACTCCAATAAAAGGAAAATGGATGAAAACCCGTTTACAGGGTGCCCACCACTGATCTTAAAATTATAAATTCAATATTTTTAAAGCTAATGAAATCACCGTGCTTTTAGAATCTGGGGTGTCTGAACATGCGTTGTCAAACGTAGCTCGTAGAAAACAAAATCCTTTTTTTTTGGGGGGGGGGAGGGGGATAAAGTAAGGGGGAGAGAGAAAGAAAACACGTAGGTGAAAGACTGAAGTTCATGCTACTAAACACGAAGAAGTGTAACTATGGAGAAAAAGAACTTCTGCAGCTTGTTTCAAAATTTATTATAATTCACGAAGTGAAAAGTATTTTGTTATTTTTTAATCTTAAATGCTGCATTATAAATGTAAGACAGACATTTTTTTAAATGCACATAATATAAAACAAACATCTGAATTTTCCATATCACACAAATATAAATAGAATGACGTCGGGAACTAAAAGATAAAAGCGAACCGACTTTTTTTCCGCCTGCTTTTACTTATTTAATTCCATTACTTACTTATAAACTTGCCACTAAAACAAAAAAATATTTTTTCCTCCTTGGTATTATGAAAGAAAGCTTTGGAACGCAGAGGACTGAAAGCATGTGTTCTTTCCCGATGTCAACGTGAAATATGTGCCGCCATGCATCAATGTCTGCCTCACACGAAGACAGCGGTTTTAAAGCGAATTTTTTTCCCTACCACCATTGTGCTCGGCGGGAAAGCCTTAAATCTCGGAGAAGGTGAGGCTTATGGTTTTCATGTAGTGGTAACTTTTTCAATGATGCTCCTTCTACTTTTATAATCTAAGGATTGTTTTGTTTTCTTTATTTTTTTTTCCTTAAAAAAATATTTAAAAAGTCTATAATACGGCAACTTTTAAGATAGAAAGAAAGGAATTTAACTCAAGGAACTTACACTGAGAAAAATGTCACTTTCAAATCAAAGTATATCGATGTCTTCATTTTGTTTCAAATATGACGCCTTAATGCTTTCAATTCTGAAATACCAAAAATACTCAGTTTTAAACAAAATTATTGCTCATTCGTTAAACATAGTAAATTTTACGAGGGTAGATGAATTTATTCATATTATGTCATTTATGGGTACAGCTACGACCGACCACAGGACCCCTTTATTTAACGAACACGTACACTACATACTCTCGGTGGGTCTTTGGTGATGTCAAGCATCGAACCCAAGACCTTTCAGTCTGGAGTTGCACGCTATGACTACTAGGCTAACACGGCCGTATGTGTATTAAAGCAGTGGTAACCTGTGGTCATAGCGCCGAACTCCAAACTGTATATTATTCTTGTGTACATACAAATACTGTTCGATGAAAAATATTACAAAATTAAAATGACAACATTGGCTTGAAATTGCCATACAGCAAAAAATCTTTAAAAATGAAGCATAGTAGAACTAAAGTAGCTATAAGAAAATTAAAATATGACTATCACTAAAATCATGTAAATTTTGAAAAATTCATCTTAACAGCGCCACCTATTGGACAATTCAAATAAAAAACAAATCATGAATAACTTAAAACTGAATCTGAAATTAGATGAAAATGCGTGCATTAGTTCTGGTGATAGAATTATTTCGTAAATCGGGGAAAATGCTGCGAAGTAGTGCCATCTGTTGTGAGATTTGTGCAAAAAATTAATCAACAAAAACTGTCACTGTCTAACTAAATCTAGAATTTCATTAAAATCTGTGGATTCGTTTTTGAGATACAGCTATTGCAGAAATCGTCAAAAATTATATCACAGAAATGCCACCCGTGAGACGACGTACACCAAAAACTGTTCAGTTCCAATTTATATCTAAATATAGCTGAATCTAAAGTTTTAAGAAATTCTGTGAATTAATTCTTGATATGGAGTGCCTACAAAATTTTTGTCACATACAGACAGATGCACAGATTAATCACAGACATTTTCTAGAAACAAATCGTCGTATTAAAATCGTGTGCAAGACTTTCTAAAACGAATAAATCCGTCGAAAACCGGAAGTCGAAAATTTTCACGATTTCAATACCTTCTTTTTGTAGAGATAGAAGAAATAGTTTCAACAAAAATGGCAAATTAACAAACAAAGAAATTCCAAAAATAGCACAAAATAGTTATTTTAATAACGGATATGCATATATGTATGTATACATATAAGATTGCTAAAATATTTAACTACCTTTGTTATATATTAAAAAATATATAAGATACCAATAATAAGAAAAAAGTTTAAAATGAATAACTCATTCAAAATGAAAAGATACCAAAATATAAATATCAAAATGGACTTATATTCTTAAGTTCTTGCGCTAATGCAGCATAATAATTTGAATGCAAATATAAAATCATGCGATTTAAACTTTGTAGTTCTCTGATACCGCTTAATAAGAAATTCCATTAAAAATTGCAGTATTATCATGTCATAATATTATACATTGATTCAATAAATAATTCACAGCTAATGTTAATTATTTTATGCTTCAATGTAGTAATTTAAACTACATTAAATGGATTTATATATATATATATATATATATATATATATACAAAAAAGCATTAATTGTAAAACAATATACATAAAAAAATTAAAAAAGGAATATTTAAAAGGAATATATTTAGAATTTGCAGAACCGTAGTAGACTTTTCAAACCTCAAATACTATGGAACTGCAAATAAAGTATGTGGTTTCATCTTCACATCAGCATATATATATATATATATATATGCAATACTTTGTTTCGAAGTTCGAGGAATTTATTTACCAAGTTTCAAACGCCTTTTATGAAAATGGCGAAGCATAAATCAATTGTCCTATGCAACCTCTTATTCTAGCCTTTTGCCTGTTAAAACTATAGCGCAAACTAACAATTAAAACTATTGAATATTTTCTCGGGTCCACATGGGCATAGAGAGACAGCCGCTGAAATGGATAATTGGGAAAAACTTTGCAACAGTTGCAGCATGAATCCAAGCGAAAAATTAAAGCGAGTTCATTAAGTATTCAATATCCCAACAAAATTACTTTCGATGATCTCCAGGTGATGGAATATTTCGAAACTCATTATCTGAAAGTGAAGCTTGGCTTGCTCTGACTATTGAATTTTCACACAACTATTACACAATTGGAGAGTGAATCGAAATGGGATATTTAAAATTTTCCCACATTTGCAGTGATAAGTGAATTGGAAGAGTAAGGGGAGTTTCATTTTTATTTCTCCTGATTGAGATAGAATTTAGGATGTTTGAAATAAAAGAATTTAAATAGACACAGTTTTAAGTTTCAAGTATACATAAATTGTTTTAAAAAGTATTGAAGTATAAATTTATCATAACTGTACTACTATTTATGAAAATACCAACTTTTGAATTTTCACAGAATTGTTACTTATTTTATCATAACTGTACTAATCATGGAAATATTAACTTTTGAATTTTCACAGAATTGTTACTTAATTAAAGAGTGAATTGAAATAGGAATATATAAAATTTTCCTACATTTGCAGTGGTAGGTGAATTGGAAGAGTGAAGTGGTTTCATTTTTATTTCATCTGATTGCAATCGAATTTAAAATGTTGAAACAGTACAATTTAAAAAGAAACAGTTTGAAGTTTGAAGTATACATAAATTGTTTAAAAAATATTAGTATGTAAAATTATCAAGATTGCATTAATAATAGCCAAGTTTTGAATTTTCACAGATCTATTACACAGTTGGAGAGTGAATCGAAATGGGATATTTAAAATTTCCCCACATTTGCAGTGATAAGTGAATTGGAAGAGTAAGGCGGTTTAATTTTTATTTCTCCTGACTGAGATAGAATTTAGGAGGTTTGAAATAAAAAAAAATTAAATACACACAGTTTAAAGAGTAGAACACAGTTTAACAGTAAAAAAGACATTTTCCAAGATTGAATCATTTACCTTTAACTGTTTTTGACTTATAACAATTAAAATAAAAAAATGGTAAACAAACAAATAATGAAGAAAAACGGTTTATTACAAGAAGTCGTTTCCAATACAACAATTCCTCAAAAACTAGATTTTGAAAACAAACCAAAACGAAAAAATTAATATTTCTTGATCCAATTAAGATAAAAACATAATTTTGAACCGAAAAAAAAAAAAAAAAACAGAGAATGTTTTGTTGCAATAAAATATATAGTTTTTTAAATTTGAAGATTGTTGTGTTCCGTACCACTTTAAAAAAGTACTAAAATGCAAATTTCTAGCAATTGTATAAAAAATGGAACTTCGAACAGTTGAATTTTCCCATAACTACTATATAATGGAAGAGCGAAACGAAATATAATATTTAAAATACGCCTACATTTTCAGTGATAAGTTAGTTTTATGATGAGTATGGTCTCACTTTCATTTATTCTGATCCCGGAAAAATTTAGGATGTAGATTTCAGTAGACTTGAAGTAGAAAAATATAAATAAATACTGTTTTAAGCTGTAATAATACGAGGTGGATCCCGTCGAAATTCGAGGAAAGAAAATCTTTAAAAGGAACTGTTTTATTTATTTATAATAAATCTGTAAAATTAGTTACAGTAAAAAATACGTCTTATATTGATTAGCCTAACTCTGAAGCAAATATTATTTTAAGCTAAAATTAACAAAATACTATAAAACCAATTATTCAAATTATTAAACGAAGTAAAACCGATATTCACAGGATTTTATAACAGACACATTTTCATTTCTTTTTTTTTTTTTTTTTTTTTTTTCAATTTTGAGAGAAAATGGAGAGGTTTTGTTGCCACAATTACAAAATTTGTACTAAAAATTAAAAAATAAATAAATTGAGATACAGCTTTGAATCAAATTGCATTTAAAAATATTTTTTTTTTTTCTCTATACGACGGTGTAAAAATTTTAAGTGTACGATGTTTAGAAGTATAAAATTTGCAGTACCGAAAATTGCAAAACAGAAATTGTGTAAGAAAGTGTTGCGCATTTTAATTTCTATTTTTTTAATTCAATTTTAAGAGAAAATGGAGTGGTTCTGTTGCCACAATTACAAAATTGGTATTAAAAACTATTATAAAATTAATATCTCAAAAATAAATTGAGATACAGTTTTCAAACAAATTGCAATTAAAAGTACGTTTTTTTCTCCATACGACGGTGTAAAAAATTAAAATGTGCGATGTTTAAAAGTGTAAAATTTGCAGTGGCGAAAATTGCAAAACCGAAATTGCAGGCGAAAGTGTTGAAATTCGCAAAATGACGTATGCGTTACTCACAGATACGTTTGGCCTTTATAATAGAGATAGATATAAATAGTTTTAAATAGTGTTTAAAATATAAATTTCTGATAATAATATTATTCATAAAATTCCTAACTGTTGGATTTCCACATAACCATTACATAATTAAAAAGTGAATCGAAATAAATTATTCAAAATGTTCCCACATAAACAATGATAAACAAATTGGAAAAAATGAGGAAGTTTCATTTTTTATTTCTTCTTATCGCTAAAGATCTTACGATACAGAGTTCATCTGAGTTGGAATAAAAGAACTTAAATGAAAATACTTTTAAATTTGGATTATATACAAAGTGCTTTTAAATATCTTATGCGACTATCTTCAATGATTTTTAGTTATGTATTCATTAAATTAACATGCATACTTTAGTTTTGAAAGATAAATCATATATTCTTATTTGAAAAGATAAAAAATGTTATTTCATATATAAATAAATGAAGAATAAATATAAAATATAAAATTCATTTCCACTTATAACAGTTATTGCTTTATATATGTATATATATATACATATTAATCCGGATGACATTTTTTTTAATCTCAAAAGAAAAAAAAGTAAAAAAGTATTTTTTTAACGTATAAAAATTTTACTTTTTTCATTTTTAGTATTTTAATGTTTCTTGTTTATTTTACATGTGCAAAGGAATGTATATGTAAATAACCTTTGCAATGAAAAAGTGCGAAAAAACTTTTTATCGATATTAAAAAGGATATTTTTTGTGTCTCTAACTTATTGGAATTTATTTCAATACATCCATATAAAATACATAAATAATAACAAAATAAATAACAAGAATCCATCTTTACCTCTTTCTTAATCCTAATATTTAATGTTTTAAAGGCAGATAATATTTATTTTGTGTAAGGAATTGTTTCCTCTAAAAATCCTTTTTGCTGCTTTCGTAAATTTCTGAAAGAAAGCAATAAAAGTTCTGAGCTTTAATAAAAATACCTATCTTGCTCCTTCCATGTTATAAACAGCACAGAATGGGTTATTCTTAGTTGAAATGGCTTTCTTTTCTAGTTCCAACAAAAATAAGCGTATTTTTAAAGCTCCGTGCAGTAAGAATGTGTTTATTAGTATTAAAAGTCAATGAAATTTCTATTCAAACCGTTTCTGAATTTTTACTTTATTCTGTCTTTCGAAGAAGAATGTATTGGATGTGTGAAAATTTCAGACATTCGATTTTCGAAGGATTTTTATTTCCTTCTATTTACAAAAAGAAAGCCAGTCGTTGGGGTCACTGTGATACTTACCCATCATGGGTATGTATAATGTAAAATATGAAAATAAAGCGCGTGAAAACTATTTATAGAATGCAACGCAACCCCCCCCCCCCCCAAAAAAAAAAAACGCATATTTAAATAGTTTTAATACGTATAGTAATGCTCTATTAATGAATTGCTGATGGGCTAATTTCGACAAACTAAATAAAACACCAAAATAATCAAGTAGTATCAAATTGTGTAAAAGAAACATCCTTATAATTCCAAAAATAATAATCATATTAACTAACAATTTACTGCGTCGAATTAAGCGTCTCATTTTCAATTTAAATATATATATTTGAATGGAAATTTAAATGAAATACAGGGTCATGAAAAATCGAAGAATGTGGAAAACTTGATTAATAATATCTGTGCAACTGATAATCTGATCAACTTTGTTTTTTTTATCCAGAATTTGTATTATTTTATTGCCTTTTACGTTTACTCCTTAAAATAAAAAATTTCGAAAGTTTTAATATACCTTTCATCAAAACGAATTTTTCGAGAGTTCGAAAAAAAAAAAGTTCCGGATAATCGAGGTTACTGATATTAAAAACGCTTCGTCCCATTTTTACATATTAAGAACATACAAAATATCTAGTCTCTATCTCAATTTGTTTGGAAGATAGAGTGTTTACAGACACACAGGCAGACATACGGCAATTTTGTTTTTCTAAAAATATGTTTTTCGGAATCTCCAGTATCTGAAACGTGTAAATCCGCCAATTTTTTTTTCGATTTTTAAAACGATTGGAAGATTTACCCTATACTACGCAATGATGGGTAAATAATATTAGATTCGTGAAAATTTTCGGTTTCCGGTTTTTGAAGGATTTATACGTTTTAAATGTTAAAGATCCCCGAAAGATATGTTTATGCAAATTAATTGTCTGCGAGTCTGTGACTCAATCTGTTTGTATGTGACACAAATTTTGTGGATTCTCTAAATTAGAAAATAAAGCAAGGGATTTAATTAAAATTTGTATTAAGTTAGTCGTTATGCAACTAAAACTTAGTTTTATTTAATAACTCAGTTACTTAGTAACTTAGTGCTAATTAGTTTTTAGTGTAAATTGCTCAACAGATGGTTTTGATATGCTGCATTTTTTTTTACGATTTCTGCAATATCTCTATCTCACGAACAAATGCACTGAATTTCGTCAAACTTCACACACAGTATAAACGTTGGCACAAGCTGACATGATAACGTTTTAGTGTGAATCACTGAGCAGGTGGTGCTGCTATGCAGTATTTTGCAGCATTTCCACGATTTCAGTGATAGTCATATCTCAAGAACTAATTCACGGAATTTCATATGTTTAGAATCCTCATGTGGGCCTAGATTTTTATTTCATTTTGGCAATTTAATAAAGAATCTTGAAGTATTAACATTTATAAGATAGAGGATAGTTTTGGAAATGACAGACACGATTATCACTTTTTGTTAAAAAAGAACATAGAATGTGTTTTGTGTGAAATATGTGACAGAATCATAAAATATATTCGTCCGACATTTTTTCGTTATACTGACACCATGTCGAAATCTGTAATGATGCATCACTTATTTAAACTTTCATTTCGAAAAAGATTTTTATTCTAAACAGTGTCAAACATTCTGTTACTAAGTATTTACTGATCTTGTAAATTCCGGTTTTCGACGGATGTAACATGTTTTAGGGGTCAGAGATCCAAAAAACATATTTTTACAAAACATCTGTCTGTCTGTATGTATGTGACATAATTTTTTGAGCGCTCTATCTCAAGAACTAATGCACGGAATTTCACAAAATTTCACATTCAATTAGACCTTGATATAAACTGGATCTGATTAGTTTTTGGTATGTATAGCCCAACCGGTGGCGTTGTTATGCTGCTTTATTCACGATTTTCACAATAGCTATATATCAAGAACTAATGTACTGATTTTCGTAAGACTTCAGATTCGGTTAATCCTTGATATATTATGGTTCTGATTACGTTTTGATATAAATCGCCCAACAGTTGGCACTATTATGCGGCATTGTTTATGATTATAACAATAACTCTATCTCAGGAACACAAATTTTCACCAAACTTCAAATACAGTAACTCCCTGATATAAATTAATGTTCTTTAATTTTTTAGAATAAATCGTTCAATAAGTGGCGCTTCTAGCCAGTTTTTTTTTTATGATTTCTGCGATGATTCTATCTGAAATACTAATGCACAGATTTTCATCAAATTTCAGATTCAGTTAGAACTACAAATAATTTATTGCAGATTAGATTTTGGTGTAAATTGCCTAATCGGTGACACTGTTTTGTAAGTATTAACGTATATGAGATAGAAGAAAGCTTTGGTATTGCTACATCCGACTAGTTTTTATTATTATCACAAAAAAAATTCACTATGCTATTTTTTGAATTGAAATTATTTGTTATTAAATCATACTTTACATTTTTAGTTGACACTGAAATGCACTTTACTATTTTGTTGTTTCCCGATGATGAGGAAGCAATAAAATTGCTTCAATTCTATGGAAATACGGATAAAAAATGCCCTTTTTGAATGCATTTGTATTTATGTAAATATGTAGCCCCTATAGTTGTCATTCAGTCCATCCGTCTGTCCATCCGTCCGTCCGTCTGTCCGTCCGCATAATACAACTCAAAATCTACTCTACCAAATCATTTGAAACTCATAATATGTAATTATTAGGTAATTTTGTTAAATCATTTCAAATTTTATGAACATCGGATGCATAGTTCAATTGCAGGAATAATGAAAAGATTACGATACATTACGGCCAATGGGGAGAAATGTTTCAAGTGCATTTTAATGGTCTTGCACTCTTTCGTACAAAATAAAGTTGATATGCATATACACTATCTACCAAAAAGTATTTGTACACTTTCAGTTTTTGACATTTTGTCAAATATTTAAAAATATACTGGTCGGATTCTTCTGGAACTTCAGAAATATAAAGATTATGTTTCACTTTATATTTATTTACATTCATTTGTTAAGCGGGTAATTAGGGGGCCGGCAAAAAAACAAAGAATAATAGAAATATTTGGGATCGCCCTGTACATGAAAATGCACGAAACGACTTATCGCTTTAGAATACAAATATATGAATACATTAGAATATGTACACTAATTTTTGTGAGAATAGCATGTATATTTATGGCAACAGAGCGATTTTTTTGAAAAATTCAAAAAATTCTGGTATGTTTTTTGTTTATATCATGCTGGGTTTTTGACCAAATTTAACGCAAATTTCAGAAAAATTGGCAAAATGCAGTAGAAAAAATGTAGCGCAATTGGAATATAAATATATTAAATATTTTATGAAATATGAGTAGTTGTGTAAAATAATTTTTATCTGCGCATGCGCGAACTAGAAAAACATTTTTTTTACATCATTTAATAGTCAATTCTATGGAGTGACTTATAAAAAAAATCCAATCAAATATCGTGAAAACTCAAAAAGATATCATTATTTTAGTGAGATGATTTTACTCTGCTCTCTAAAAACGGCTGAATCTTAAGGGATTCTCCACAAATTGACATTTTTTAAAAACTGACTTTTAAAAAAAACTAGTATTGAATTAATACAATATCTAATACAATATTGCTGCTAATAAGTACTTGACAATTGTGATAGAAAAGAAAAAGAGCTTTATTCACATTCAGGGCCAAAACTAAGAGAGGGTTGGGGGAAAAGGGCATGTGCCCCGGGCGCTAGGATGAAAGTGTCCCAAATGTACATTTTGTTTGGCGATTTTTTCCATGTCTATGTTTAGCATGATATTGTCAAAATCGTCCCATTCAAAGCATTTCTCCTATACCAAAGCATAGAAGAATCTAATGATGATGGCATAAAGATCCCGCATAAAGCAGATTTTTGTTTTCGTTTTGATTCGGTTTCACGATTTTAAGGTATCATTTTTTTTTAAACAAAGCAGACTACTTTAATCAATATTACATATTTTAAGTTTTAAAATAAGTCGGCTATTAATAAATTAGAAAATTTTTCTTTGCAAATACTTTTGCAGATGCTTTGCAAAGAAGAAAAGGGAGGGGGGGGGGGGAGTTCACCAAAATTCATTGAAATATAAATATATTAAATATTTTCTAAAATGTACTATGTCATGCAATATTTTCAACCAAATATAAAGCCACATTCAGAAAAATTCGCAAAATGTAGTAGAAAGAATAAGGTGCTATTGAAATATAAATATTAAATAAACATATTAAAAGTTTTCTAAAATATGAGTATTTGTATGAAATATTTTTTAATCAGCGTATGCGTGAACGATAAAATTTATCATTTTACATAATTTAATATTCAACTCTATGGAGCTACCCATAAAAAAATCCGATCGAATTTCGTGGAAATTCAGAAAGTTATTGTGGATAGGAGTGAACTGATTTTCAATTGGTCTCTGAAAGCAGTTGAATGACGTCAGATTTTACGCAAATTGCCAAATCTCCATTTACGTTTTTTACTGGTGATTTCCTAGCTAATTATCAGAACGAACCTTTTTCAGGATAAAAATAATTATAAAAAATCGAAGCATTTGTGTCAAATCTACCCATTGATACATAATTGATAATGGCTCTTATGCAAATGCCGATATCTGCGATCCTGAAATACGTCAAGTTCTCCACTGTTAAATGTGGTGTCGAAAACAACACTGACATCAATCGCATGCATGATGCCAAGAAGAACAGAGCTGTCTGATTTTGAAAAAGGTGTGATCATCGGGTACCACCGAAATGACCGATCTTTAATCGACATATCTAGCGAGCTTAATTACCCCAAAACGACTGTGGCTTATGTGATTAGAAAATGGAAGCTGAATGGTGATTGTCAGAATGTGGCCAGAGTAGGCAGACCGACGAAACTGGGAGATAGAGACCGACGGGTTCTGTCTAGAGAAATTCGGAAGAACCGCAACCAACCAATGTTACACATACGCCAAGAATTTCAACAAGCTTCAGGATGTGTTGTTTCCATGAATACCATCCGTAAGGAAGCTCATCTGCTTAATTTTTATGGCCGTGCTGCCGCCCATAAGCCTTTAATCACCAAGTCCAACCGCGCAGCTCGGTTAAGTTGGTGCAAAACACGCCAGCAATGGACTGTACAGCAATGGAAACAGGTTCTCTGGAGTGATGAATCAAGGTTCACCCTCTACCGTTCTGATGGTAGGGTCTGGGTCTGGCGTCTGCCTGGAGAACGCCTCCTACCAGAATGTATTGTGTCCACAGTTAAATTTGGCGGAGGGGGAATTATGTTCTGGGGTTGTTTTTCCTGGTTCGGATTAGGACCCTTGGTCCCAATTCATGGTAAGCTCAATGCCGATGCCTACTGTAATATACTGGACAACAGTGTACTTCCTACGTTGCGGCAATACTATGGATTGGACCCATGTTATTTCCAGGATGACAACGCAAGCTGCCATGTAGCGAGGTCCAGCATGGATTGGTATGCTGATAATGGAGTGCATCGACTCGAGTGGCCTGCCCAGAGCCTTGAACCCAATAGAGAACCTCTGGGACGAGTTGGATCGTCGAATTAAGGCGGATGACACACGCCCAAAATCAGTAAAAGAGCTTACCTGCCTTGTGCAAACAGAGTGGAATAAAATACCATTAAATGTAATACAAGGACTAGTTGAGAGCATGCCCAGGAGAGTCCCAGCTGTAATTGCCTCTCGAGGAGGATCTACAAATTATTAAATGTGAACAGGGCCAAAACAGGTCTTTTTTTCCCGAGGCAAACGTGGATTTTCAAGGTACCCCTTTCCCCCTCCTTCGCAAAGCATATTTACAAAGAAAATTTCTCCAATTTATTAATAGCCGACTTATTTTAAAACTTAAAATATGTAATATAAAATAACGTATTCTGCTTTATTAAAATACTCCAATTTGATACTTTAAACCGAATCAAAAAAATTCTACTTTCAACAGGATCTTTAAGGCCCTTGTCCCTGCCCGCGAAGACACTGCTGAGCTAATGCTATTCCTGTGGGGAGGCATTTTTCTAATAACTCTTTCGCATTTTGAAATTTCCATTTTTTTTTTTTTTTTTTTTTTTTTTTTTGCATTGGATAGCGGAAGTCCCTCTCCCTCTCAAAATCGCTCCTTGACTACTTTTTCGATTTGAGTCATAGATATTTTTTATAAAGTTAGTTTCACTTTCAGAACCGCTTTTGGAAGTGAAAGAAACATTATAAAAATATCTACGCCAAAATTGAAAAAGTAATCACGGAGCTATCTTGAAAAGGACTTCCGCTATCTAATGCAAAACATATTATTTAAAAATGTCCAAATGCAAAAGAGTTAGAAAAATGCATCCCCATAGGAATAGCATTAGCTCGTGAGCATCTTCGCGGGTAGGGGCAGGGACCTTAAGCCATCATCATTAGATTTTTTTATGCTTTAGCATAGCCCAGATATAATAATTTTAACAATATTATGCTAACCATAGCCATGAAAAAAATCGCCAAACGAAAGATACATTTGGGACACTTTCATCCTAGTGCCCGGAGCACATGCCCTTCTCCCCCCCCCACCCCCTCTCTTAGTTTTGGCCCTGAATGCGAATAAAGCTCTTATTCTTTTCTATCACAATTGTCAAGTACTTATTAGCAGCAATATTGTATTAGATATTGTATTAATTCAATACTAGTTTTTTTTTTAAAGTCAGTTATTAAAAAATGTCAATTTGTGGAGAATCCCTTAAGATTCAGCCGTTTTTAGAGAGCAGAGTAAAAACATCTCACTAAAATAATAATATCTTTTTGAATTTTCACGATATTTGATTGGATTTTTTTTATAAGTCACTCCATAGAATTGACTATTAAATGATGTAAAAAAAATGTTTTTCTAGTTCGCGCATGCGCAGATAAAAATTATTTTACACAACTACTCATATTTCATAAAATATTTAATATATTTATATTCCAATTGCGCTACATTTTTTCTATTGCATTTTGCCAATTTTTCTGAAATTTGCGTTAAATTTGGTCAAAAACCCAGCATGATATAAACAAAAAACATACCAGAATTTTTTGAATTTTTCAAAAAAATCGCTCTATCGCCATAAATATACATGCTATTCTCACAAAAATTAGTGTACATATTCTACTGTATTCATATATTTGTATTCTAAAGCGATAAGTCGTTTCGTGCATTTTCATGTACAGGGCGATCCCAAATATTTCTATTATTCTTTGTTTTTTTGCCGGCCCCCTAATTACCCGCTTAACAAATGAATGTAAATAAATATAAAGTGAAACATAATCTTTATATTTCTGAAGTTCCAGAAGAATCCGACCAGTATATTTTTAAATATTTGACAAAATGTCAAAAACTGAAAGTGTTACAAATACTTTTTGGTAGATAGTGTATGAAGCATATACTATAATATACATTCTGTACAATCTGTGATGCAAAGATTATATATTATTGATTTACAGGGCCGCACAAACGTATTCCATTGCAATATCATATTTTGAGACATTGTTCGGTATACATTTTAATTGTATTAAACTGTTTAACATTTTATGAAATCTCCGTCTCCATTTCTCTCCGTCCGCCCGCCTGTCTGTCCACATATAATGGAAGCAAAAACAACCAACCAAATCTTTTGAGATTTAAAATATATAATTGTTGCATAATTTTGTCGTGTCAGTTAAAATTTTGCGAAAATCGGATGTATAGTTAAATTACAGGGGAAATCAAAATTATTCCATCACATACGGTCTATAGGAAAAAATAGTTTCAAGTACATTTTAATGATATTACACTCTTTCGAATATAATAGAACTGACATGAATCTATGTAGTCGATACTAAAATATACATCATGTATAATTTATGATATAAAGAATTATATATCATTATTTTACAGGGTACTTAAAAGTATAACAATGTATTATGGTATACGGAGAAATATTGTTAAGGGCTTGTTTTATTTATATAAATCTCTTTCATATTTTATAAAATTAATATATGTTGCTGCGGTTTTATACAAGTTACTTCCTGTGTAATAAAAAGCAAATAATACTTACAGGAACACACAAAAGATTTTGACCACTATACTGTATATTAAGTACTGTATACTATATAACAGCAAGATCTGAATATTTTCAAATTTCGTTGAAGTACGAACGCACCTCATTTTCGACGTTTCACGTGCAATTTCCAACTTGTTGTTTACGAAATGCTGTCTGTGAATATTTCTCAGTAAATCAGGCGGATAATTTTGCTAACCCGATCGGCTGGATCTCATACTCAAGTTGTTTCGAAATTATAGGTCAATACAAATAATTATTTTAGTACTTAAATATGAGGGGAAAATAAATAGCAATAAAAGAACACAATAAGAAAATTCCGTATTTTGTTCTAATACTTAATGTTTTTAACGGATATAATATTTATTTTGTCTGAGGAATTGTTTCCGGTAAAATTGTTTTTTTGCTTTCGAAAGATTCTGAAAGAAAGATATAAAAGTTCTGTACTTTAATAAAAATGCCTATCTTGCTCCATTCGGGTTACAAACAGTGTAGAATGGGTTATTAGTAGTTGAAATGGCTTTCTTTTTTAACTCCAATAAAAATAAGCGAACTTTTAAAACTTCGTACAGTAAGAATGTGCTTATGAGCATTAAAAGTCAAGGTATTTTTTATCAAATCTTATTAGTAATATAATACAACATTAATAAATCAGAGTGATGAAAAACAAGTAGAAATCAAATGGAAATTATTGAAGAAGGGTATCAAATGATTACAAAGTAGAAATCCAAATGAATATATATATTCTTTACGAGAGGGTGTCTATGAATATTTTGCAATAAATTAAAAGTACAATTTTGTTAACCCTACCAGCTTGATCTCATACCCAATCGATAATAAATTTATACTCCAATAAAAACTATTATTTTAATGTTTAAATATGAGGAAAAAAATAAATAGCAATCAGAAAATTGCTCTTTTTCTTCTAATGCTTAGTGTTTTTAACGGATATAATACTTATTTTGTCTAAGAAATTGTTTCCGGTTAAATTGTTTTTGCTGTTTTCGAAGGATTCTGAAAGAAATATATAAAAGCTCTGTACTTTAATAAAAATGCCTACCTTCCCCTTACGCATTATAAACAACACAGAATGGGTTTTTACGAGTTGAAAGGGCTTTTCTTTATCTTCAATAAAAGTATGCGAATTTTTAAAACTTCGTGTTGTAAGAATGCCTTTATTAGCATTAAAAGTCAATGTAATTTCCGATCAAATCTTTTCTGAATTTTTCTTTCTGTTATAAACAACGAAAAATGTGATTTGTGTGAAATATGTGACAAAATCATAAGATATATTTATCTGAGACCTTTTTCGTTATACCAACATCATGCCAAAATGTGTGAAGATGTACCTTTTATTTTAACCCTCATTTTGCAAAGGATTTTTATTGAAAACAGAACCAAATATTGTTACTTGCTATTTATTGATATTGTATCATTATTTTTTTTATTAATTTTTAATCGTAACCACGTAAACTCCTAATATGCTATTTTTCGAACTGAAAATATGTGTTATTAAATTATGATTTACATTTTTAGCTGATTCTAAAACGCATTTTAATATTTTGTAGTTTTCTGATGACGAATAAGCTGCAATTAATATTTTTTTTCTTTCTTTTACGAGAGGCTGCCAAAGAACATTTCACAATATTTCAAAAACATAATTTTGTTGATCTTATCGACTGGATCTCATACCTAGTCTGAATATTTTTTGCAAACTTAGGTCAATACAAATTTTATTACTTAAATATGAGGGAAAAATAAATAGCAACACGAAAATACAATAAGAAAAATCCCCCTTTTCTTCTAATACTTGGTTTTTTTAACGTATATAATATTTATTTTGTTTAAAGAATTATTTCTAATAAAATTGTTATTGCTGCTTTTGTAGTATTCTGAAAAAAAAAAAGATGTAAAAACTTTGTATTTTAATAAAAATACCTGTTTTACTCTTTTCATTTTATAAAACAATACAGAAGATTCTTAGGAGTAGTAATGGCTTCCTATTTGGTTTCTATAGTAAAAGTAAGCGAATTTTTAAAACTTCGTACATTAAGTAATGTGTCTATTAACATTAAAAGCCAATTCATTTTCCTTTAAATCTGTTCTAAAATTTATGAAGCAAAAATCTTAATTATATGCTGTTCGAATCACAAATATATGTATTTTGTGTAGTGACATTAAAAACTTTAAGAAAAGCTGTAACCCGTATCATTCTATGAAGGTTCCCCGATATTAAGCACAGGGGTCTGGTCAAGGAATTTTAAAAAATGCATATAGCTGAAATAAATATCATCGATGAAAATGCCCAGTGTGTTATTACATATAAAAAATGGGGGCTGAGAAGAAATGTTTCACATCTCGTCACCAAAATGACTCTTAAATTCGAAACCATTGACTTAATTTCCATTCCGTTGTCTTAGGCTATCGACTATTATTATTACATATCATAACATAAACAGTGCCGCCAACTTATATTTGCCCGTCGGGCCTAAGACCACCCCATAATTTTGAATCCTAGTGTGCCTAATTTTCATTGGTTTTTTTTAGTTATTTATTTCATTATTATTTTATTAATCATTTTTCTCCTTAGAACAAAATTTATTTTGACAACGACCGCGCATTTTTTTCTCCGACTGACATCAAGAAAACAAAGATGACTGAAATGTAACTGTTTAACTTTCAGCTTTTCAATTTGTAGTCATGTTCATGATATGATGATATTACAATAAGTATTAGTGCTTTATAAGGAAAAACGCATCAGAATATAATTTTCAAAAATTACAACTATCTTAAAACATGATAGCTTGACTTAAAAGTATCATCGTTCAGCATCTGTCCACCCTTTAAAGAAAAACAAACTGGTTGTACCATTTTCCAAAATATCATTGAGACCACCCAATATTTTTGAGCTAACCCAATATTTTTGAAAACTTGGCGCCAATGAACTTAAACAACTCCGCTTGATTTGAATTGGCACTGCACGAACGACCGATCATAACAGGCCAAACGTAAACACAAAAGCATCTTTCAAACTTTGCGCCCCATCTCCGAATAAATATTTGACGGACTGTATGTATTTAAACTCCTCTAACATAAAATCCCAAAACATCTCAATTAAAGCCCGCTGATTTCTATTCCTCAATCAACATTGCTTTAAGAGAATTATTTTACTATTTGTGGTGTATTAATGTTGAAGTGCATGAATTTCCGCGGCGCGAAAACTTTATCTAAACTTGCTAAACCCTCGAATCTGGTGCATAACATGTAAATAAAAAATCTCTGGTTGTGATTGTAGCTAAAAATAGAATTTATCTGTTAAATGATAATTTTAATGAAAAAATGAATTTATTGATGTGGTATAAATTTTAAAATACTGAATATTATACGAAACATTTTAATAAAAGGAGTATTTTAAATAAACAGACTTTTTAGAACAGATTAATTTATGAATTAAGATTTGTAACAATTAAATATAGGATTTTATGAGGATTTGATAAACACGGGAAATTATAGCAAATTTTGCTAGATGATAAAAAATGGTTTTATTTAAAGAATATATATAATTAGCGCCATTTTTTAGGTTTAAGCAAATTAGAATAAATAAAATATTTTTGATGGAATAAGATTTTATGGCTTTCACATAAAGATTGATAGATTAGTTTAAAAATAGATTTTTAATTTAATAAGCTGGAATAATGTATGGATTATTATTACTCAGAAATTAATATGCAGGGTGAGTCTAAAATTATGGGACAAACCTTTGGAGGGGGGGGGGATCACAAGGATTCAGATTTTCGTAGCAACCCATGGTCAGAAATGCTTTCCTGGTGCGGTAGTTACAGCATAAAACACAAGAATGACAGGACACAAGAGGATAAAATATGTTTATTATCCTTTGTATAGTAAAAAATTATGAAATAATATTAAAGAGATAACGATCGTCATCAATGTATGTGTTCGAAATTATGACGCCGGGCGTATCTTCGGCGCATATGGAAGATGTAATATTTTCAAAAATACCGGGAATGTCCCGGACTTTCTCAGCAGCTGCTGCGATGCATGCAACAAGTTTCTCAAAACTTTTCTGCATTGTCACCACATTATTGCAGCATCAAGTATAATAAACACGTTTTTTTTCCCTGTTCGTTTCCTTTTTTACTTGTGTCTCTACCGCGCCAGAAAAATGTTCGACCATGGGTTGCTACGCAAAACTGAATCTTTGTGAGGGCCCCTACCTCCCCTAAAAGTTTGTCTCATGATTTTTGAAACATCCTAAAGAATAATGTTAATCTTTGCAAAAAATTTACATTTTGTAAAATATTTACATTGAAGAGCCATTACATTATGACTACCTGTTTAATGCAACGTAGGACCGTCTTTTGCTCTCAAAACTGCCAGTATGTGCTGTGGACTAGACAGGGTACTGATAGGTGGTCTGAGGTATCTGATATCCTGAGATCACCCACCGTCCACGAACATTACGAGATGGTAGCGTGGCAGCTCGAATTCGATTTTCCAGATAGTTCTATTGGATTCATGTTAGGGGAATTTGAAAACTATAACATGACTTGAAAATCACTAGAATGTTGCTAGTATTATTCTTAACGATTCTACCAGCATGACATGGGGCATTATACTGTTGGTAAACGACGCGCCGGATATACTGTTATCATGAATGGATGCACCTAGTCTACAACGATGTTCAGAGAGTGCATAGGTGTCAAGGATTGTTCTATGAGAATTACGGGTTCTAATGCGATCCATGAAAAAATCATCCACGCCCTAATAGCAGCGCCACGGCTTCTTTCCGGCGAACTGTGCTTCCGATAGCCACAGTTTCCGTTGAAAATCGGCATATTTTTGCGCGTCCATCGATATGATTAATCAGTAAATGTGATTCGTCAAATCATGCAACTTTCTTTTATGGTTTAATTCCGATGTTTCTAGGTCCCAGGCGATTATGACAATGATGTGTCCCCAGCGTAGAGCCGCCGGCTGCGTAGGCCCATAAGCAGCAGTGCACGCTACTCTTTGCGTTGAAAACACAGAATGGGTTAATACTATTGTAACTGCTGGAAATTTAGGCTGTTGTAACACTTCGGTCAACGCGAATAATGTGTAATAGTCTCCGCTCTCCCCTGGAATCAATGAGCCACAGGTATCAGACCATTACCGACGACTTGTCGTTTCACCATCAAGACTTCACTTTCGATACGTGATCAGAACGACTGCACGAGAACAATCTATTGAATGCGCCGTTTATGATATCGATGTTTCCAGCCCACGAGTTATCACGATTAAATCTTTATCAAAGTTTCATAAATCTGCTGCTTTTCACATGATGTCGCTAATCACGCTATGTTTTGAAATATAATGCATGTGCGCTTTATACATTCCAATATCAGCCGCGTACGCATCGTGGTTTTGTTTCTAGTGTTCTCATTGTTATAGGTGGAGAGTTTTCCTAATATAATGGTCCGTATGTGTATATATATCTATTTTTTAAGCTATAACTTATATTTTTCGCTTTCGCTGAAATATAGTATACCATTTCGGATTTATCTGATGATGAGAAGCTGCAATAAAATTGTTTCAGGGTTATTGGATTTATACATAAAGAACTTTTTTTACGAGCTGCCGGCTACGTTCAGTAAATCATAAATACGAATATAATTTTGTTGACCCTAACACTGGACGTTTTACCCAGTCCGTTGAAAGATTATGGGGCAATAAAAATTATCATTTTAATATTTCACATAAAATACATAAATAACAAAAAGAAAACAAAACAATAAGAATCCAATCCTTTTCTCTCATTTAAGACTAAGTATTTTTAAGGAATATGTTATTTCTTTTGTCTAAAGAAATTGTTTCCTGCAAAATCGCTTTGGCTGCTTTTGTAGAATATTGAAAGAAAGGTATAAAAGTCTTTTACTTTAATAAAAATACCTATTTTGCTACTTCCGTGTTATAAAGAGCTGAAAATGGGTTATTACTAGTAGAACTGGCTTTTATTTTTGGCTCCAATAAAAGTAAGTGAATTTTTATAATTTCCTACTGCACGTGATTTATTGGTATTTATGATTGTGTGCTTTTTTGTATTAAAAGTCAACATAATTTTTGTTCAAATCTGTTTTAATTTTTATATTTTTATCACAAAGATCCTTTTTTGCGTAAAATTATACTTATCTCTGTATAATAAAGCTTTTAGCTAGTCTAAATCAAATTTAGAATTCCAAATCAAATTTCCAAATTTAGAATTCCCATATGCTGTAAATAAAAGATGAGCGTTTCTTAACTTCTTAGAGCCCAATTTTTTTATTTTTGCGAAAAAAATATTTGGAATCTTATATATTGGTCTGATAAAGAATTTTTTTTTTTTTTTAATTATATTTCAAATTTTCAGTTAAAATTTGATATTTATGGTGGGTGCCATGTGTTCACAAATAGGGTTTTTAAATGTTGTATGCAATATTTTGCAACTATAAGTGAGCTTATAATAATTAATTTTATCTGATTAAAACCCTGGAACTTTTTTACATTAATATTTTTAAATATTTAGCAAAAATAATTAAAGTAAATCTTAACATAAGGGTGTTGGTCATTCAGCTTCCGAATTCCTCTTTGTAATGTTAAGTCTTTGATGCATTCATATATTTAAAATATCTCTTCGGTAAATTAACATTTTTGACGCATTTTTTCCGTCTACTCTTCTTAAAGGATATCTCTTTTTTCTAATCTCTCAAAAATTTTTAAAAATATATGCTTATAATTTTATATGCAGTGTAAAAATATATCAGTTCGTCAGTCTTAGAAACATAAAATATTAAATTATGCATAGATTTTAGTAGTATTTTGAGAACTAAAAAAAAAAGGGGGTCATTCCATGTCAATTCAATCAATTTTTCCCCCATTTGTAACCCGACCGACAGGGATTTCGATGAAACTTTGTGTACACACTAATTCTATCATGAAATGATTCCATCAGAAATTTTTCCTTCCTAGACCTCATAGTTTGTGAGATATGGAGAGTGCAATTCTTGGGGGTTTCTCAAATCTCACATTTCTTAGTCTGTATTCTGAGATTGCAATTCCATCTTCAAAAAATTGTTTCTCTGGATCTAAAACATGAATCATCCTAAAAATATCACTGTACGAAGATAAAAAGATGCAGATTTTAATAAAAAATATTTAAAAAATTTACTTGTAATATTTAGGATAAAAAAAGTCAGCCAAAGTTGAGAGTTATGGTTATTTTTCCAAATTTTTGTGACTTCACGAAAAAGGCTGTACACAAAAAGGCAAATTAAATTTCCAATTTCTTTTTGTTTTAAATAAAAGTTTACACTTTGGGCTTTCTATCTATGAAATAAAAATGATGTGTTTCGCATGGCTTATGCAAAAATTTTGGGTACTTTCCAATTAGCCGGATAAATGCTTTATTTTTATATATTACATATGCACACTAAAAAGCAAATGAATTTTCCCATTTCTTATTGTTTTAAATAAAAGTTTACACTTTGGGCTTTCTATCTATGAAATAAAAATGATGTGTTTCGCATGGCTTATGCAAAAATTTTGGGTACTTTCCAATTAGCCGGATAAATGCTTTATTTTTATATATTACATATGCACACAAAAAAGCAAATGAAATTTCCAATTTCTTTTTGTTTTAAATAAAAGTTTATACTTTGGGATTTCTATCTATGAAATAAAAATGATGTCTTTCGCATGGCTTATGCAAAAATTTTGGGTACTTACCAATTAGCCGGATAAGTGCTTAATTTTTACATATTACATATGCACACAAAAAAGCAAATGAAATTTCCAATTTCTTTTTGTTTTAAATAAAAGTTTATACTTTGGGATTTCTATCTGTGAAATAAAAATTATGTCTTTCACATGGCTTATACAAAAATTTTGGGTACTTTCCAATTAGCCGGATGCATGTTTTATTTTTACATGTGTACATATGTATAGATCTATATAAATACAGATGTATTATACATGTACATATGTATGTATATATACAGTATATTGATATATATATGTATAACACTGGTGCCCGTCTAACCGAAAAGTACCAAATTTTACCTTGTTTTGAAAATCTGCACTAATTAAGGAGGGAAAAGAATTTGACTAAGTTTAGCTGTGGTACTTAAATAATTACTGGAGTTTCTATGTGTTACTGAATTTAATGTTATTTGATAAAAAAACAAATTGGAAATTTCATTTGCCTTTTTATGTAGAGACTTTTTCATAAAGTCACAAAATTTCGGAAAAATAATCACAACTTTCAACTTTGGTTTACTTTTTCGGCCGTATATAAATCTCTATTAACTGCCCTAATTGCCTTTTTCACCTGCTTTTTATGCCGCTTAAATGGATCTCCACATTTAAATAATTCATATTTCATTAAGAGCGAAATTCTGTGATGCTCACATATATTAATCAAACGGTTTTCACTTAATTTTTGTTTTATAAATGCAATAGTCCTAACTAATAAAAGTTCTTTTTCTGAATCACAGAGATTATCAATGCAGTCTATTTCTCTGTTATTTCTATAGATAGTTTTGTGACATTCTGAACCAGTTAATATTACAATACTGCAAGCCTGAAGACTAGTAGAAGGTTTAATATCAGGCTCCATATTAAAACAATAAAGCAAGAAAATATTTATACACATCATAAACTATAAAGTATTTAACAATCAGATTATATTTTTAGTAGCACAGTAAAAGTTAGATCATTCTTCTATGATAAGAAACAACAGAATGACAATAATTTTATTAAATAGATTTCAAAACATCTGCTTTCATACTAACGATCATTACCCTGCTTTTTATCAGAAGGTGTTTATACAAGGCAGGTGCAATTAAATCTTTCAGACTATGGAAACAAATTTAAGTTCTGTTAAACATTTGTGTATTTAAACTTGCCAATATAAATATTTAAACTGATTAAAATTAACCAAGGACAGGAAATACAAGGTTTTGAACATTTTTTAAACACAAATAATTAATATATAAGCATTCGAAAGAAAGAATGGAAATGTGAGGAGAAAAATTTATCTATTTTATACTGTACAGAAAAAAAACTGTTTTGAGTTTAATTATTGAAAATAAAAGTAAGAGATTCTTTAGATTAGCAAAAAATGTCCATTATTAAATAACTAAATGAAATATATGGATTATTCACTAAATTTAATGGTGAAACATATTACAGTCATATTTTTTTCAGAAAAAACAAAGCCTAAATTTTACTTTGCAAATTAAAAAAACATACATCAAATAGCATTAAATTCAATAACTCATAGAAATTCCAGTAATTATTTAAGTACCACAGCTAAACTTAGATTTTTTTCCCTCTTAATTGGTGCAGATTCTCAAAACAAGGCAAAATTTGGTACATTTCGGTTAGACGGGCACCGGTGTTATGCATATATATATCAATATACTGTATATATACATACATATGTACATGTATAATACATCTGCATTTATATAGATCTACACATAGTTTCTTATATAGTACATATGTAAAAATAAAACACGCATCCGGCTAATTAGAAAGTACCCAAAATTTTTGCATAAGCCATGCGAAAGACACCATTTTTATTTCACAGATAGAAAGCCCAAAGTGTAAACTTTTATTTAAAACAAAAAGAAATTGGAAATTTCATTTGCCTTTTTCTGTGCATATGTAATATGTAAAAATAAAACATGCATCCGGCTAAATGGAAAGTACCCAAAATTTTTGCATAAGCCATGCGAAAAACATCATTTTTATTTCACAAATAAAAAGCCCAAAGTGTAAACTTTTATTTAAAACAAAAAGAAATTGGAAATTTCATTTGCCTTTTTGTTTGCATATGTAATATGTAAAAATAAAACATGCATCCGGCTAATTAGAAAGTACCCAAAATTTTTGCATAAGCCATGCGAAACACATAATTTTTATTTCATAGCTAGAAAGCCCAAAGTATCAACTTTTATTTAAAACAAAAAGAAATTGAAAATTTAATTTGCCTTTTTGTGTACAGCCTTTTTGGTGAAGTCACAAAAATTTGGAAAAGTAACCATAACTCCCAACTTTGGCTGACTTTTTTTATCCTAAATATTACAAGTAAATTTTTTAAATAATTTTTATTAAAATCTGCATCTTTTTATCTTCTTACAGTGATATTTTTAGGATGATTCATGTTTTAGATCCAGAGAAACTATTTTTTGAAGATGGAACTGCAGTCTCAGAATACAGACTAAGAAATGTGAGATTTGAGAAACCCCCAAAAATTGGACCCCCCATATCCCACAAACCATGAGGTCTAGGAAGGAAAAATTTCTGATGGAATCATTTCATGATAGAATTAGTGAGTACACAAATTTTCATCCAAATCCCTGTGGGTCGGGTTACAAGGCTGGTTGAATTGACATGAAATGACCCAAAGGAGATATTTTTTTAAGGGTGTTTGTTCTCAACTGCTTCGTTCAACAAGCCCAAAACGTTTTGACACATCTACAAATTCATTTTTTAACAGAAAGTTATAAAATTGGAATGCCTGACCATGGAAGTGATTTCGAAACGAACTTAATTTTCCATTTTAAGATAATTAAATTACCTATTCAGTTCTAAGCTATTCCGATCACTTGATCACCCGTTTTTCCCCTGCTTTTCGACCGGTTTTTGTGCTTTCGTCGGGAAATGTACTCAAAAACGCCAACTTCGAAGGCTTGTTATGAATGATCCGTTGCGTTTTTTAAAAAACAGAAAAATGAGTGCAATGAGACAATTTCTGAATAACAACACCTGCTATTTTCAAGCATTACGGAACAAAAATACATTAAAGCATATGTCACAAAGTTGCCCTTTTGATTTAAGAACACCCTTGAGAAAAGTACACAAAGAAAAGGAGTTAAGAACATTAATTTACTGAAGAGATATTTTGAGTACGCGAATGCATCACACTGCCATAGGCCTAACATTATGGAGGGGAATTCGGAAGTTCAGTGACCAGTACCCATAATAGCTTAATTTAAATTTATTTTGATTCAGAAGAAAAAATTCTAGTTTTATGTCTAGAATCCTGACGTGGACAAAATAATTATTATCCCATTTTTTTGGATTCAGCGATCCTATTGGTCAAATTCATGCTACATAATGAAAACTAGTCGTTGGGGGCCACCGTAATATTTACACATCATGGGTATGCATAACATAATATATGAAAATAAAACATGCGTAAACTGTTTATGAAATGCATCGCAACTAAAAAACAAAATTTAAACGTATATTTAGATATTTTTAATATGCATTGTAATGCTCTATTAATGAATTGCTGATGAACCCATTTCGACAAAGTCTATGAAACGCCAAACTACTCAAGTAGTACCGAATTGCGTAAAAGAAACATAAAAAAATAATATTATTAACTAACAATTTACTGCGTTGAATAAAGTATCACATTTCCTATTAAAATATATCTTTGAATTAAAATTTGAATGAAATACAGGGTCATGACAAACCGAAGAATGTGGAAAATAGGAGTGAAAATATCGCGACAACTATTAATCCGATCGACTTAGTTTTTTATACAAAATTTATGTTATTCATTGTCTTTTACGCCCATTCCTTAAAATAAACAAATTCGAAATTTTTTATATATCTTTCATCAGAACAAATTCTTTGAGATTCCGAAAAAATAGTTCCGATTAACTGAGGTTATTGGTTTTAAATAGGCTTCGTCCCATTTTTACATACCAAGTTCATACAAAATTTCAAGACTATCTCAATTTGTTCGGAAGATAGAGCGTTTACATACACAAAGACAGAGAGAAAGACGGACGGCAATTTTTTTAATATGTTTTTTGGTATCTCCACTATCTAAAACATGTAAATCCGTCAAAAAAAAATTTTTTTTTCGATTTTCAAAATGAATGCAAGATTTACCATAATCTACGTATGATGGGTAAGTAATTAATGTTTTCATGTATATGCCAGATATGGCCCATGGTGCATTAAAGATTTAGGCCAGAAAAATATTATACCCTGTACCTAACGCATGAAAATATACAATTACCGCTTCCGAGTCCGAGTTATCAGCCCTTTCGAAAAACCTTTTCTTTCTGTCGAAGCTTCAGAAATCAATATATTTTCAAGATTTAACCTCTTCGCTACTGGCGATTATTACAGTATTTTTAATTATTACTGAATTATTTCTTCTCTCGTTTGACTTCAGAGCGAGATTTTTGTTTTATTTTCATTAGCTCGAATCTTAGAATTCGAAACATATTATTCTTATATCGAAATTTCAGTTATATTTGAGTATCATTAATAAAATGGGGCAAAACTGATGTACCCATATGGGTACTCAGGGACAGAAGAGGTTAAAGAAGCATTTACAAAAACAATGTTCCTTTTGTACTAATATTCGGAAACTTTTATAAGTAGTTTTTATATTATAATTATCAGGTTTTTTTCAAACGGAAATGTAGATTTTACAGATGCTATATGTTCTCAAGTTAACATTTTCGAGTTCAATAAGCAGACTTTGCAGACAAAGAAAATTAATTAACAGTATTAACAGTAAATTTAACATTATTTCGTTATTCTTGCATATATAATTTAAGTTATGTAGCTGAAAATACTTAAGGGGGTTATGGGATTTTTAAAATATCGAAAAGTGTAAAAAAGATCATTTTTGTCATTTTATATCATAAAATGTATACATCATAAAAACGCAATTTTTGAAGATGGTAATGTATACATGTTTCTTCTTTCATTTCATATTTCTTTCATGTAGTAGGAAAAGTTAACTATTGTACAGTATTTTAACTTGTCATTCAAAATATTGAAGTCAAAAGTCGCGCGCATGATAATAAAAAAATTTCTTTATATTAAAGAAAAGTTTTCCTACCTAATTACACTTGGAAAACCTGTGCTTACACTGTACCTAAACAGAAAAATGTTTATTTATAACATTTTTATGCTCTAGAAATACAACTGTATGCAAATTTTAGCAATATAACACACAATAGAAATTTCATTTTTTTCAATAGAAAAAGATGAAAATTTAGGTTTACATTATAGCTTACCAAACAGTGTATATATACAGAAATTTTCATGAGAAAATATCATTATTTTTTTTATTACCTTGCGCTTAGTGCCTAGAAATCAGATTTCGAACCAAGAATTTTATAGTTCTCTTTTTGTAAACAACTCTTTGAAAAATTTTATATCGTAGAGCAGGCCTGTCCAACCTTTTACTAAGCTGGGGCGCATCTCAGATTTTGGCAAGCAATGAAGGGCGCCATTATTAACATGGCTCAAAACATGCAACAAAATCATCTTTTAATATTAGTAGTAATATATAAAGCAAATGAGACATAATACCAGGTCTAAAACGCCATGTAAAAAAAAAAAAATAAATAAATAAATAAATAAAAATAAAAATAATAGAAAGTTGTAATAAATTTCGAATAATACATTTTTTTTCAATGGGTTATCTCAAACATTTTTGAATTGGAAGGAGCAAGAAAATGAAATATCATCTATTATTAAAATAAAATGGTAATCAGAGATATTGTTAGGTTTTTGGGGGACACAAATATTCTGCAGTCACATCAATTTTTTTGGAGATGTAAATTTGCTATTATAAAAAGTACAGAAACAAAGTCATGGGTGGTTCCAAATAGAGCCTGAATATGCTTTCATTGATGAAAATTCTTTTGCAAAATTTTACAGATTAAAAAAAATAAAAATAAAAAAATAAATGTAAAAAAAACCTAAAATTTCTAAGGTCTGGGGAAGAAAAAGATAGTCTTTAAAACAGCCAAATGACCAGTGAAACAACGTCAAGAACAATAACAAAAATTCTGAACTCTTGTATACGAAAGAGAAGAAGGATCGCTTATATTTTTCTACATTTTACTTCTTAATATATTAAATAAGTTATTTCCGACTTTTATTAATTCCTAGCGGCATAATTTCCATAAAAATATATATATAGCATAATTATAAATTAGCAAATAAATGCAACAACACATAGTTAATCAAAAAAAAAAAAAAAAATACTATTTACCCTTGTGTGTAAATAACAAATATCAATCCAAGAATAAACTAATGTGCTGTTGCCTTTCTTTTAATACGTTGCGTATGTTATTATACGTGAAATACTTGTAGAAATACACTTGTAGAGATCTTTAAAATATCTCTCATGAAAATATCAAGGATTTTAAATAACGTATCTTTTACAAGGGAAATATATTTAAAAATTTTAAAAAAATACTAATAACAGGAAACCTTCAAAAGGGCGCCAAGAAAACTGTCAAAGGGCGCCGCGTTGGACAGCCCTGTCGTAGAGGAATAGGACTCACGCGGATCAAACATAAACTTAAAATTAGTTTTATAAAAAGTAAAATGTTACACATTTAAGGCTGTTCTCAATTAGTCTGCTCAACAAGCACAAAATGTTTTGACATATTTACAAGTTCATTTTTTAACAGACATATATAAAATCGGAAAGCCTGACTAGGGAAACGATGTGGAATCGAACTTTGTTTTCCATTTTATGATAATTAAATTACCTATTGAGTTATAAGCGATTTCGATCACGTGATCACGCTTTTTTCTCTGTTTATAAAGCTGGTTTTTCTGACTTCCCCGCGAAATTTGGTTCAAAAATGATGGCTTGTTCTAAAAAATTTATTGAGTTTGCAAAAGAAAAAAAAAACAGAAAAATGAGTGTAAATAGATAGTTCCTGAACAACAACATCTGCTAGTCATGCATTTCCAAACAGAAATAAATAAAAACTTATGTCACAAAATTGCCTTTTGATTTGAGATCACCCTTAAGAAATAAGGTGTCCTGAGGTAATAACGTCACGATTATGTCCCGCCAATTTTTACGGCTTAGCTTTACATTTTTTGTTTTTCAAACAAACGCAGAATTTGATACAGCACCTTTTAACTAGATATAAAATTTATATATAAAAAAGAATACTATTTGAGCAGATATGTATTCATAAAATGTAAAAACGTGATTTTTTGACCAAGCCGTTATTACTCATCTATGAGGGTCATAAAATCGTGTAGTACTACTCTGTTATCCCGTCGACCGATTTCGCCAAATTATACAAATCGCCAAACTAATAGTCAAATTATACATATTGACGTAATTTTTATTTTAAATAATAATAAAAATAAAAAAAAAATTACTAGAATATTAATAAAAGTACAAATAAAAAGGTCGCAATAAAAATCATTTATTGACGTTTTAAACACGTATATCGTATTTAATATCATTGAATTGACATTCACGATCATCCATTATTGGCATTTAATCTTATAATTTGGCGATAGTATTTGGTCGACGGGATAACAGAGTAGCACCAATCGTGCAAACCAAGCTATAAAATAAGATGGAATAATGACATGTAAATTGTTCATTTCTAAAGATGCATATTCTACAACCCTAGAAATTGACTGATTTCTTTTACTTACCATTAATTTAGCTATCAGGATGCAGTAATTATGATTTGACATTTTATTCTTCTGGCATGAAAAAATCAGCAGCACTTAGGACATACAAATTTCTCTTTATACTTTTTGTTCTTCAACAATGGCAATAAAGCTCTGTCTATATATCCTCTTCGGATGTAGTTTCAACACTGAAAAGAATCACCCGGAGTAATAACGACAATGGATGGCTTAATTATCTCGGTATATTTATTGTCTTATACATTTTAAATTACAAACTACCTCGCAAACACATCTAAAATCTTCTACAACATTTCGAAAATACATGAAATACATTGCACATTTATGCAATAAACAAAGTATTATATAATAAATATATAGTCTTCAGATCACAGAACTGAACCTCCAAAATTTTACATCGCGAATTGACTTTACATGCTTCTTCCATCTATAAGGTCTACAAGTGGAACAAATTTACTTTTAAGGGTGTTCTCAACTGCTCTGCTCAATAAGCGCAAAACGTTTTGACAGATTTACAAATTCACTTTTTAACAAAAATATGTAAAATTGCAATGTCTGGCTGTGTAAGCAGTTTCGAATCGAACTCAGTTTTCCATTCTAAGGTAATGAAATTACCTACCGAGTTATAAGCTACTTTGATCACGTGATCACGCGATAACCTTTCATCGACTGGTTTTTTGCTTTCGTCGGAAAATGCAGTTCAAAGCATAATTTTTGAAGGCTTTTTCTGAAATATATATTGCATTTGCAAAAAAAAAAAAAAAAAAAAAAAAAAACTGAAAAATGTGTGCGTTTTTCTGAATAACAACACCGGCTAGTTTCATGCCTTTCCGAACAAAAATGAATTAAGACTTATGTCACAAAGTTGCTCTTTTTCATTTAAGAACACCCTTAATGAATGTTTATGATTCAGATGAATTAGAGCACTTCTGCACAGAACCCGTAGATGCCATCTTCCGGATTTCTTCATAATCACCGTATTCACCGCATTATCCAACATGCCGGAAAAAATCGAAGTAAACCACCATGCCGGGAAAACTAGAAAAGTTCGTATTTTAAAGGCATGCCGGAAAATATGAAGTCTCACTATTAGAGGATGGGAGCCTGATTTATTGTGGTTTTTCTAACAATTTATCTCATTTTAAAGTAAAAAAAAATATATATATATTTATTTTTCTTACTCTCGCTATTGCTCACTCTATATATATTAAGTAATATTTAAATGGTTATTAGGTTTTATTTATCTTATTATTATGAAAAATTTTTATGTGTAACGTTTCTACACCATGATGACGACATTAAGTTAATTAAATTGTCATATAAAATTACTTTTTTGATATAAGCACATATTTCACTATTTATATATTTAAATAATTATAATATTTTTCTTATTTTATACATAGCAAGAATATTTCTTTTCATGTAATAATTTATGAGATTTTCTTTTCGATATTATAAATATGTCGGATGGCTGCTGGGGAGAGAGCTTTGTGTGAAAAAGTATGAGACACATGAAACACGTTTTTATTCTTTTTATATAAAAGATGCAAATTAAATAATTATACAAGTGGGGACAAACTCTATATTACACTCATCCTCCCCAACAGAAATCGCTGCTATTGAATACAGCTAATGAACCACACTACTTTCCGTTTTTGAAGTTCTTTGTTTTTTCCGGCATGCTAAGTCTAAATCTGAAAATAGACTAAATATGAAATATATCTGAAATTTAATGAAAATCCTTGTATTAGTATACAGTATTTGCGATACAATTGCAGAAATCGTAAAAAAAAACGGATAGAAGTGCCATCTGTTGAGCGATTTACTCTAAACACTATACTAATTTAAAGCAGGGACTAACTGAATTTGAAGTTTAATGAAAATTCGTGCATTCGTTCCTGAGATACAGCTATTGCGATAATTATGAATAACGCCGCATATAACAGCGCCACTTGTTGAGCGATTTGCCCCTAAACGTAATCAGTACCATGTAATATGAAGTACTAACTAAATATAAAGTTTTATGAAAATCCATGCTTTAGTTGATGAGATAATTCTATTGTGAAAATTGTGAATAATGCAACATAGCAGCGCCACCTGTTGAGCAATATACACCAAAAACTAACAGATCTCATTTATATGGGACTCACAGAATCTCAAGTTTTGAGATTCTGTGCATTAGTTCTTGAGATGAGTGCCCACAAAATATTTGTCACATACAGACTGATAGACTGGCAGACAGCCATTTTGTAAAAAACATGTTTTTCGGGTCCTCTGACCTGTAAAATATATAAATACGTCGAAAACTGGATTTCGAAAATTTTCACGAATTCATTACTTTTTTCCTGTAGAGATAGAAGAAAGTAAAAATCTGGCCTCCCTCTAATTTTGCGGCATGCCGCCAAATGCGAGGGATACGGTATGTTTAATATTAGCACTTTGCGTTATTACCTATCTCGGTTTTATTACCCTAGAACACCTTATATATTCTACTTATGGATAATAATAATAAAAAAATGCTTTACTACTTTCATTCAAATAAAGGTGCGATAACAAAAATCTAGTCTTTTTCGCTCTCTTAAATCTTATACTTAGTGTTTTAAGAGACATAATATTTATTTTGTCGAAGCAACTGTTTCTTGAAAAATTGTTTTTCCTGCTTTCGTAAGATTTTGAAAGAAATATATAAAAGCACTGTAAATATCTACTTTGCTTCTTCCGTGTTATAAACAGCACACAGAAGCAAGCGAATTTTTATAATTTCCTACAACAAATATGTAATGCTTTTTAGCATTACAATTCAATTGAAAATTTGCTAAAGGCTGCTCTAATTTTCTTTCCATTCTTTTTTTTTTTTTTTTTTTTTTTTTTTTTTTTTTTACAAAACGTGTTTTGTGAAAATTGGTTACTGTAATTAAGGGTGTATTTCGATTCAAAACTGCTTATTTTCCGATTTATTTTTAAATTCCTTTTTGCTTTTTTATTTACCAAATTGAGAAATTGTCTTATTTAGAAAGTACACAAGATGTCGTGATTGTCGATTCTTTGATAAGTGTAGAAAATATTGCAAAAAAGTCAATCAAAAACGGCATTTTGAACCGAATTTTCCGAAGTGGGAGATCTGTGAACGAAAAAAGGGTCATACTGAGAAGATAATTGTTTATAAATCAAATTCTAATGAATTGGGCGTAAACTTACATGATACGGCACCTTATATGTCTGTTCAAAAATCCTCCCAGCAAGTTTAAAGTTTTTTCATTTAAAAATGTGTCTGAAATTGTATTAGTAAATTTTGAGCTGTTAAAGGTGGAAAAGCGTTTTTTCGAATACACCCTTAAGACATATACATCTCTTTTTTTTTATCGCGAAATAGTAAAACTTTCACATTTTGTTCAACTGTAAATATTAATTATATTTAACCTTTTCACAGCTAGCATAATTTAATTTATTTAAAACATGCTCTTTGATTTGAGCCATAAAGGCTTAAATGTTTACAAAGTGTTTTAGAAATTAAATTAAAACTAACATATGTTTACTTGTCTAAAAAATTGAGAAATCACATAAAATAATAAATTCATGTCAAGGATGCAAATATTTTTCTTTATGAACTGTCAAAGAAAACTAAAATGTTTATTATTTTTCAAGTAAAAAAAAAAAAAAAACTTTACTTATAAAAAAATAAAATGATTAATTATAAAAATGTTTCTCTTTAATGCATTTAAACTCATAATAACAAAAAAAAAAAAAAAAAAAAAAAAAGATATCTATGGATATAACCTGTAGGATGTGTATTTAGTTTTGCAGAATTCCTAATTAATAAGCGTATCAAGAAACTGATAATAGTATAAGGAAATTTTTTCTCCAAAAATGTGTCGGAAGAACATACCTAACCTTTTTCCAGGAGAAAAACTTGAGGCTAAATACAAACTGTGTTTTTGTCTTGCGTTAATAACGCAGTGTTTTTTATGCTAAACATAATGGAAATTCGTTCGATGAAAAAAATTAATTAAACTTAACGAAAATTTTTCAACGGATTTTTTAGAGTATTATTCTTAAGCCGGTAGCAGTTTATTTCTTTATTTGTATACATATATAAAAATACCCTTTGAATCTACATTCTAAACTTAATTTAAAAATTTTGTTGAACTATCAAATAAAACATAAATTTTCATTTTTTATATAAAAATAAAAAGAAACGTGGATCAACATATTTTTTCTCAATTAATGCACTTTTTCTCATTTTATATAAAATAAAATATTTATGCTGTATGCTACTGTTTCCATGTTTTGTTTTATGGAATTTCTAATTAATAAAGATTACAAAAAAAAATATAATAATCTAATAAGGGAGATTTTTTTAATACCAAAAAAAGTTTCTAAAAAAAAAACAAATCATCTTATACTAGGCGGAATCTCCAGACTTAGCGCAATTTTTTCTTTCTTTATTTTTTCTTTTACCTTGCGATAAACGTAGTATTTTTTTTCTGGGTAAGTGCAATAGAAAATTACTTAATGTGGAATTTATGATTTTTTTCCCAAGAATTTTTTAAAAATAGATTATTAACAGACAGTCACCATTATTTTTAGGGATAAAATACCTTTAACATTACAAAAAGAAAAAAAAGAAAAAAAAAGAAAGAAAGAAAGAAAGAAAAAAGGAAAAAGAAAAAGAAAAATTGATTTTCTTTATTCATTCTCATTAAAAGATTTTTTTAACACTGTAAACTTAAGCAAAACTATTTCTCAGTTATACCAACACATATCAAACAGTTATGCTAATGGCCCATTTTATTTCGACCCTGGCAGTGACAAAATATTTTGTATTGATAACCAAGCTAAACAATTGCTATTTGGATCGCTATATTGACTCGCTATTTACTAAGTGTAAATCATGTTTTTTTTTTCTTTAATTTATGTATTTAATTATAATTGTGAATTATTTAAATATTTAACTATAATTGTGAATTATATACGTATGTGTGTGTGTGTTTTTGTTTTTATTTAAGTATGTAATTATATTTGCGAATTATATACGTATTTGTGTGTTTTCATTTTATTTTCTATTTTATTCTCTCTCTTTTTTCCAGTTTATTTCTTCATTGACCTACTACACTGTGTTCTTTTATTTTGATTATACTCTTCTGTGATTGGCTGTTGTTTTCTGTTCTGCATTTGGCTTCCGATTTATTCTTTCCTTTTGTCTGTTTCTTTATCATGTTTTATTTTCCCTTATTTTCAATCCAGTATTGCTGCTGTGGTACTTCTAGGTTATCCCGTCGACCAAAAAATTATCGCCAAATTATAAGATTAAATGCCAATAATGGATGATCGTGAATGTCACATTCAATGACATTAAATAAGATTCACGTGTTTAAAATGTCATTAAGTGATTTTAATGTCGTTTTTTTATTTGAATCTTTATTAATATTCCACTAATTATTTGTTTTTTCGTTATTTAAAATAAAAATTATGTCAATATGTAAAATTTGGCTATTAGTTTGGCAATTTGTATAATTTGGCGAAATTGGTCGACGGGATAATAGAGAAGTACCGCTGCTGATTTTATAGTAGAAACATGCCGTCTTTATACCTGACGAAGAAGACTCGGATCTTTCGAAAGGCCAAGCGCATTAAAAAATTTTTGATGATGTTTTAAGAAGTTTATTTGCTTCTTGAATTCCAAGTATTTACTTCACATAATAGACCCAGAATTAATTTACTGCTCAAAGCTTAATGTTTTCATGATATCGCATTAATATATAATACTATTCCTTAATACTATTTTTATTAATTACACAAATAGCGTCTTATTGAAATGACTTACGCCTGAAAACAAAATTTGCATTTTTTATTCATAACACACAGATTTTTAACTTTTTTTTCATGGAAATATTAAGAATATTTACTCAATAAAAGGTAATTAAGCCAAATTCAACAACAATAAAAAATTTCAAAAATGTTTTTTTCCTAGCATTGATAACTGTACTCTTTAAGGAAGCAATCGATTAATTTAATTGGTATTTTATTATTGCTTATTAGATCACAGGCTATCAAAAACTGAGAGGTAATGTGTCTGCAGACTTTGTATGTACGTATGTACGTAATGCAATAACTCTTGAAAGAAATATCTGATTTGCTTCAAATTTTGCATTTAGGTTCATTTTGATAAGGTGCTTCAGCTTCGTCCGTTAGTTTTGGGGGCTCATTGATTAAGTGTAAAGGGGAAATGGTGGTCAATACACCTTAATTTAGATAAATGGGTTTCTCCTACAGAATTATCCGATTCGCTTTAAATTTGGTAAAGCGGTCTATCCTGATAAAGAGCTTTCTCTATTAAATTTGGAAATTGATTAGCAAAGTATAAAAGGAAAAATGTGAGAACTAACTCTTCCTCCTTAATGTAGCCCTTTTTTTTTTTTTTTTTTTTTTTTTCGAGGAGCATTAGTTCTTGGAATAAGAATATATTACACAACTTGTGTGAACAGTGTGTGGAATCAATGCTATAAATCTAATTGTGCACTTTTTTATTTTAGCTTTCTTTTATTTTCTAAATTCATTTTACTTCGCTTAATATCGAAATTAATAAGGTGCTTTTTTAAATATGCACTAATTTTGTTGATTTAAATCTCTTATTTACAAGAATTCTACATGAGTGTACTTTCAGATGTTTAATATTGTATTACTAATGACTTATTTTTTATTTTGCTATTTTTAATTCAAATTTGTTTTTTTTCTCTTTTATTTTACACTTGTCTTTGATTTATTATATACAAAATGTGCATTCAAAGAATTTTGTGACGATTTATACATCATTTTTGATTTGCATAAAAAATATGTTATTATTTGCATATTGATATTTTCATTGATTTATAAGGGTTTAACATATACAGTATGATCCATAATCATCGAAATAATAGCATATTGCCTTTTAAATATTATCTCACATAAAGGTTTCTGATGGAGTGGCAGTTTATCTCATCAAAATTTGCAACGAATTTTTTTTTAAGCTTTGTAGTACTTAGGAAGTAAATGTCTAGGGGCAATATTTAAGGAAAGAGCTTATTATTTCTATATTTATGAATCAGATATATGTATATCTATATATGTATATACAGGGTGTTTCGCTACCAGACCGACAAACTCTGAGGGGTGATAGTAGATATAGAGACAAACATTATTAAATAGGAAACCATGGGGCGCAAACGTATTCTGTAGGAGATAGGGGCCATTAAAGTTTGAGGTCCAAAACTTCAAACGATGATAAAAAACGGAGAAAAGGGTCGATTTGTTTGCAGTTTTCACTAAAATCATTCTTTATATCTCGATTTTTTTAGAAAAAAATTTTAAAGGTTACGTTCAAAAACTGTCGATAGAGGGCGCTTTAGACTTTAGAGTAACGAACAACTACTTTTTACCGTTATTTTGTGCATGGAGTTCAAATTATACTAAAGTTTAGTCTTTAACTTAAATTTTAAGCCCAAAATCGGAAACATTGGGATCGGATAACTAGTGAAAATTGAACTGTGGACAGAGGGGAGAATTTTAAACGCTCATAAACATTGGACAAAATAATCGATTTTGTTGCGGTTTGCGTGTAAGTCATTCCCTTGGTAATTATTAGGATGAGCGAAGCGAATCCTCTACTAGTCCACTCAAATTACAATTTGTCGTACGCTTTACAAAAAAACTATTCAATATTTTAACTTCAAATTAAACACAAAAATAAATTATGATCTGTAGATTTGCAGAATATAATTTTTTTTACAGTAAAACGTTAAAAAAATTATTATTTTAATTAATTTATTTTACATGCATTTCCAATACGGACGCATTTTAGCAAATAAATAAAAAATGAAACGCGTATATTTTCAGAAAAAAAAAGTTTAAATCATGGAGTAAATAATTATAGATAGAATCATGATTACTTATTAAATAAAACATGTTTTCATTTTCCCGCAAAATCGTTTGCACAGATGACACTTAAACATTTTAAAAGAATTGTATTATGGATTTTTTTTTTTTTTTTTTTTTTTTTTTTTTTTTTGTAAACTGGCAACAAAATAATTGTAAACAAATAAAATTAATTCTTAAATTTGTTATATAAATGAAAAATTAAAAGATCTGCGTGAAGTTGTTGGTTCAAGCTCTTTATAAATATTTTTGCGACGGTCGTATTGTGGCTAAATAATATCGACTCATTAATCAGAAGGATTTTATAGAAAAATAAGACTTTAATAAGTTCGCAAACACAACAATAATTATTCGTGAAAACGTCACTGCGAGAATGAGAGAGCGTTTCGTTAAAAGGTAATTCCATTAATTGAGTTGCCATTCGCAGAAAGTAAAAAGTTCTCCCACGCGGAGAGAATTACAGTAATTCTCATACGCTAACATGTATAAAAACGAAGAAATTAAAATAAAATGTTTTACAATTAAAAATTCATAGTATCAACGAAAGCAGATTTCAAATGTTTTTTCCAGAAAATAGGATTTTGAAGAAGTAACTTTCTTCAAGCTTTCTTCAAATATATTATTCTAAAATAGCTATCAAAGATTATCGGATGTTGATTACAAAGATTGGAAACATGCATATTTCAAACAATTAAAAAACACCAGTTGCTACTTGAAATTGTAAAAACATCTTTAAAAGAGCTTTTAGTTGAAAATTTAAAAAAAAATTTGTAAAAGTTTGCTTCGAAAATATCTTATTATGCCAGTTTTACATCATAAATAAAAAATTAAAATGCGCCAAAACATAAAATAACGTTTTTGTTTAATAAAGATGCAAAAATAATAATAAAAAAATATTGTTACTTTCAAATATCTGTTTTATAAAATAATGCTTCGCGAATCCAAACAAAGCATGGCTTTTGCTAGTTTTATTCAAAATGACGTACAGCTTTGATGTCCTCATTTTTTGGTAGAGGGCGCTTCCGACACATCTCCGACATTTCAATGGCTTTACTCCTAGGTGTTTTACTACCAGAACAACATACTTCCAGGATGTGTTAAGGATGCAAAGACTACTCGGAATCACATAGGAATGTAACTTTGGAATGCATTTTTTGGGAGTTACGGTTAAAGGAAACACAGAAAAAAGCAGCAGAAACAGTAGAGAAAGAGCAACCCATTAATGTGAAAGAAAATAGTAAATGTAAAGGTTTTACTAGAAAAGGTGTTCAAAATTACGACCAGAAATACTCCGGCAAGTTTGACAGTGACGGTAGATGGCGCTAAACGGCGTGTGAACAGGGATAATTTTGAAGCTATCATTCGCGAACCGGTTCCAAAGGTAGCAGAAGGAAGTATTTGAACGATGAACAGCACGATGGGACTCATCGACAAAGACGTTTGCTGACACTTCAAAGTAACATATGGATAGCGGTGGATAGATGGTGGTGGCCTAGTTCATTGGACTGCCAGATCGCCAGACCGATCATGTATGGACGTCTTCTGCTGGGGTCAAGTAAAAAGCTCGGTGTATGAGACTTCCGTACCATCAGTTGAAGACTTTGCAGCTGATATTTCTGTGGCTGCCAGAAAGCTTTCTGAGATGCCAGGAATCTTTCAAAATGTGAGGAATTCCATGCGACGCCGCTATCAAGCATGTCGGACTACTTCTGGTCGTAATTTCGAACACCTTTTTAGTAAAACATTTAAATAAACTGTTTTCTTTCACATTAACGTGTTGCTCTTTCTCTGCTGTTTCTGTTGCTTTTTTCTCTGCTTCCTTTAACCGTAACTCCAAAAAAATGCATTTCCAAAGTTACATTCCTATGTGATTCCGACTAGTCTTTGCATCCCTAACATATCCTGGAAGTATGTTGTTCTGGTAGTAAAACACCTAGGAGTAATGCCATTGAAATGTCGGAGATGTGTCGGAAACGCCCTCTATCAAAAAATGAGGATACCAAAGCTGTACGTCATTTTGAATAAAATAATTACCAAGGGAATGACTTACACGCAAACCGCAACAAAGTCGACTAGTTTTTTCAGTGTTTATGAGTGTTTAAAATTCTCCCCTCTGTTCACAATTCAATTTTCACTAGTTACCCGATCCCAATGTTTCCGATTTTGGGCTTAAAATTTAAGTTAAAGACTAAACTTTAGTATAACTTGAACTCCATGCACAAAATAACGTTAAAAAGTAGTTGTTCGTTACTCTAAAGTCTAAAGCGCCCTCTATCGACAATTTTTGAACGTAACCTTTAAAATTTTTTTCTCAAGAAATCGTGATATAAAGAATGATTTTAGTGAAAACTGCAAACAAATCGACCGTTTTCTCCGTTTTTTATCATCGTTTAAAGTTTTGGACCTCAAACTTTAATGGCCCCTAGTTCCTACAGAGACGTTTGCGCCCCATGGTTTCCTATTTAATAATGTTTGTTTCTATGTCTACTATCACCCCTCAGAGTTTGTCGGTCTGGTAGCGAAACACCCTGTATATTGTATATAACATGTATATGTTTAAAACTTTTCTTCAGTTATAAAATTAAAACAATATAGAGTGGAACTTATTTAACGACGTTTTCTGCTGAACTTTGACTTTGGACACCACTCACATGTAAATTAATCTCCATATTACGAAAAATATACTCTACATAACGAAGTTTATTTCAGTTTCGTGCCTGTGCAGCTTTGAAAAGTAGAGGTTGCTGTTGCCATTGAACTATGAATACATTTAAGCGGATTGTATGAAATCAAAATTAATTATTTATTTTTTTAGTCATTTCTATTCTTCTTTGTGTTAAACAAAACAATTTTTTCCACAATATCATAAATACTTGTTGTCCTACACTCTCACAGACAAACATTCTGGCGCTGACAGAGAGGAGGGGGGGTGGGTCATTCGACACCATAAGAAGGGAATTCTAGTTTTACGAAAATGATTGGTTACGAGAACGTTTTAATGAACAGTGAATTTGCTTTAGCAAGAAACCTGTGCATAGCAATATTGCAGAATTTTAAAAGTTAAAGATCTGCAATAATGAGACGAAAAGGACGCTACTCTTCACTTTTTGTAAATTTTTCTTGATTATGTGTTTGAATTTAATTAAAGTTTACTCATGTGTCTACATTGCATTAAAAAGAAAAAAAATCACTGGCCGAATTGAAGGACATTTCCCCAATTTTTCCGATTTCGTGTATTTGTTTAAACTAACTTCATGAAATTAAATTTATTTCAATTTCACAATTTTTTTTCATAGCGAAGTGTTTGGGTGTAATTATGAGACTTTTAGTTAAACATTCAATGAAAGTTTCACTGCATTAATTTCTGTAAGGATAAAAAGAAAAAAAAAAGGATATTTTTGGGTTAGCCGGACGCCAGTGTTATAAATGCGTACATACATGTACATATATATATACATATAAGCACATATTTGTATGTGTATACATATATGCATATATACATAGACATGTACACACATATAACACTGGCGCCCGGCTAACTGAAAAGTACCAAAAAATGCTTAATTTTATTAAACGAACTTCATGAATTTCAATTGATTTGTATTTTATGAATTTTCTTCATAACGAGGTGTTTAGGTGTAACTATGAAAATTCGTTAAATGGAATTTTCACTGTGTTTTTTTAAAGGTTAAAAACAATGCTAAATGTGTTTTCTCTTTGTGTACAAACTAAAATACTTAAAGAATAAAAATATTTTAGCTTAAACATTCTGTTTTATGACTTTTTAAATCAATATATATAAATGTTACAAAAACAAAATAATATTCTTATTAAAGACTTTTTTAAATGCCAAAAATGTTTTGTGTTTTTAATACCTATATTTATGCAAGAGAAAGGTTTAGATTGAGCACATAGTTTGTTTTTGTTTCCGAGTTAATAACACAGCCTCTTTCAATGGATGCATAATAGAAAGTTGTTTACTGAAAAAAAAAAAAAAAAAAAATTAATCTAAACTTAATCGAAACATTTTTTTTTTCAAGGAACTTTTTTTTGAACGATCATTAATAGTTTTGTCTCTAAGTTTTTCTATTCACGATATTGCAAATTGTCCACATTAAAAATCGATCTTTTTCTGAATAAATTAGGATGCGAAAAAAGAAATTTGAAACATTGTATATTTTTTTTACCTTTTTGTTAAGACACAGCTTTTTATTCGTGAAATTATTACATATTTCATCAATATATTACTTTCATTTAAACTTTGTGCGCTGTGTGGGGAGTTGGGGGAGGGAGAGCGTGAGATTAAAATGGTTCTATATTCTTATGGTGAACATGATAATGATATTATAAGTCATGGAATTAGATTTTTATGATGCTCCGAAAAAAGCGTTTTCTTTAAACTATTTTTACCTTTATTTTCCAACAGCATCTTTCAAGATACTAGTACACATACACTGTACAAGTAATCACATTCATTTTTCCTGTTGACCCGTGATACTCTATTATTAATCATGCTTTCAGAGCAATCAAAGTTATTTTTACGTTATTTAATTGTTGATTGATTTATACGTAACCCTTTTGTATCACAATGTTCCATATTTGTACCACGTACAAAAGTCAAAGTTATTTACACTGTGGGCTTTAGAAACACGGTATTATTTTGATTGCCTAAGGAGAACTGCTCAAAGGTGTTAACAATGTCTGTAGAGAATAGATGTCCCCCCCCCCCTAACATTTATATTAAGTTCTTCAAAAAAAGGATTACATCAATGTGTCCACAAACTCAAGCTGCCGAAAAAGAAAACGCGGGCAATGCACTGTAAAAAAACGGATGATTTTACGGAAGTATTACTGGTAATCTGGACGACAGTAAAATTTACTGTTTTTAAACGGGAAAATTTTCGTAAATTCCGGAACATATTCCGTTTTTTTTTTCGAGTTTTTTCCAGAATTTACGGAAAAGTTTCCGTTAAAAAACAGTAAATTGTACTGGCGTCCAAATTACCAGTAATACTTCCGTAAAATCGTGTGCCTTTTTTTTCTTTTACAGTGTGTCTGACTTTATGAAACATAAGAAAAAATACATAAGGATGTTACAGACTATGTTCATAGACAAGATCGCCATAAACACGATATTATTTATCGCTGTTATCTCCTATCTACTTAATATAAGTTGTTCATTGAATTCATAACAGACGGCGATACTGAGTTAGTGTTTCATGCCAAAGCTTCATTTATCATTTGAACAGTTTCGCAATGTTTTTTGCCAAATTGAACTCTTTAAATTTTGTTAAATTAAAAAGACTGAAAACGCACTATAAGAAGTTTTTTACAAAGGTAAATTCGCACATTTTACAATTTAGCATTAGAAAATTGACCTTATTTACTAGAATAATATAATTTCCTATTTATAGCAGATGTGAAAATAGTACCTTTAAGAGGCTAATTCAGTCAAGTGACAATATCAGCGTGCTAATCCTAATCCTATGGAATAAAATTATAAAGATATCTAAATTGCATTTCACTATTTTTAAGTGATTCTGTTTCTTTTTTTATTATTGGATAGCTGATATCGATCTAAACAAAAGCCATTTTTTTCTTCTTCGATTTTGTTTACAGGCATTTTAAACGAGGACATTTTCATTTACGGAACCGGTTTCGAAGGTGAAAGCATGCTTATAAAATAATCTGCTAACGAAATCGAAAAAATGAAGAACGGCCTTCGTACAGATCGATCTTAGCTACCAAATGCAAAACGAATAAAAAAATAAAATAAAATAAAATAAATAGAACAAAATAAATAAATAATAAAAAACATTTGAGCATATTAAAATGCAATCATGATGCTGCGAACTCTCGTTAAGATGGATAGCTAATGGCAAGCGTATTTTGTGCGCATTAACGAAAGTCCATTACATCAGAAATTCATATTTATTATGTACATAAACATTGTAACATGACTAAAAATTTGTTTTCTCAAACTATTTTAAGCTACTTTACTAAAAATATTCAAGTAGCAAAAAATCTACAAAAATAATAAAAAAAAAAAAATTGAAACTCTAGTTTACATTGAAGTATACTTACATTGTTACTTGGAAGTGCAAAACAGTATAGTACACGAAAGAAAAAGGTCGAAAGAATATTCGCCCATCTTAACAAATGAGCTCATAAACTATATGTATTAAGCGATATCTATAACATGCATTTCTTATCGACATTAACGGATGATTTTGTTTTTGTATGTAATAACGAGAAGTCCACCGTAAACAGGGCCGTTTTAAGGGAAGTTCACTGTATTTTTATAAATTTCTTCCACAGGATTAGCATTAGCGAGTGGGACTTTTCGCGTGTCTAAGTAGATCCTTAAGTGGATAGTTTTTGATTTTATGTTCGATATACTTTTTTATTATTTTATACATGCTTAAAATGATGTCTGCTAACATCTGAGAAAATATTCTTTAAATCGAAGTCTTTGAGTCACGAAGGGTTAACATTACAAATTTTATGCGTTGCGAATCATTTTAGAAATATTTTGGAACGCCATATAAAAGTTGCAATGTTAATAAAAATTCATTAAAAAAGAAAAAAAAAGTAACTCAAATTGACCTGAATGTAACGCATAATAACAGAGTATGACAGGTCAGCAGCAAAAATAAAAATGAACAGCCATTATTTATTTAATTTTTTATGTTACGTAGAAGCTTCAATACTGATTATCTTCCATAATAATCCAGAAAATGAAACCATAAACGACTGAAAAAAGATACATCTTGCAATTTCCGATTTCACGCCTATTTTACGGCAGTGAAATAATGACAAAACACGGATGGTAAAGTGGTTAACCTCAAGGGGAAAATCATAGATATGAAAGGTTTATAGAAAGTATGTTTTTCCCCCTCCTTTAATATAATAATGATAAGTTATTAAAACAAAAGCAGTGCTTCTTACAAATTGCAAATTACTTATAATAGAAAAGCTTATAATGAAAAAAAATGTATTAATAATAATAATATCTATATAATAAAGGCCAAACGTATCTGTGCGTAACGCATACGTCATTTTGCGAATGGCAACACTTTTCGATGGAATTTTAATTTTGCAATTTTCGCTATTATAAAATTTTAAACTTCTAGACATAGCACGTTTTTGACATTTATACCATCGTATGGAGAAAAATATGCACGTTTAAATGCAGTTTGTTAGAAAACTGTATCTCAATTTGTTTTTGAGATATTAATTTTTTTTGTAATTTTTAGCTCATTTTCTCTAATGGTGGCAACTTAAGTATCGCATTTGTGTGGGAAAAAAAAAAAAGAAAAAATATCCATAGAGTAAAAAAAAAAAAAAAAAGATGAATAGAGATGCAGTTTGGTGGCTGGAGGTGACGCCAAAAAAGCATCTCTAAAATTCGCTGCATTGCATGAAACACAACCACGTGCTTTCGCAAAAAAAGGAACACTTTTAGCGATACAGTTTTAATTCATAATACAATGAAATACTATTTTAGAATGCTAAAATATAATTATTATTTTTTTTTCATTTAGAGACAAAATGATGTTAAAGGATTCGGTCTCTGCTCTTAGAGATTGTTTTGTTTGGCCCGAATAAGAGACTTAAATTGGAAGAACAACGCCCATGAAACCGTTTTAACCGTTTTACTTCACCTCCATTTATCTCTTTTCTCCGTGAAAAATAACAGATCACTGTATATTTTAGTTGCCATTTTTTCATAGCAACCGAAAAAAATAGTAATTAAAAACGTGTTATGTCAAAATATCGTCGGCTATAAAACCCAGTGAATGTTGTTGGTTTTATTTCATTTTTTCCTATCAATTTAATAACTTTTAGTTCGTTGCAAACTTAATTTACAAAAAATACATCAATTAATCTTTACAAAAATGTATTTTAAAGAATATCTGTTTGTCATATTTTCTTAGTTGATTTTATTAACTGAAATAATGCAATTTTACTCTTTGGCAAGATCTTTGGCTAATAACTTCTATCTTGCGTCTAATACGGAAGTACCGATAATTTTCAAAGCTTTATATGATGACATAATTAATATTTTTCATATAAAATTGCTGTTTGGAATTAGTTGGCAGTTTAAAAAGCATATTACGTAGGAAAAATTTATTAGACTTTTCAATTTTAATTTTTAAAAAAGTTTTTCACCTTTACTCTGTGACCCGGGAACCCCGGGTTCGGTGTACTAGTTACTTATAATAGAAAAGCTTATAATGAAAAAAAATGTATTAATAATAATAATAATAATAATAATAATAAAAGAAAAAAATGTAATTTAACAAATTACAACGACTATTTGGAAAATGATATTTTCATAAACTCAAATTTTAAAGACTTATAAATAAAGTCTATATTTAAATTAATAAAAATAATAAATGTTATTTTTAGAATGATTAGAACAAGTCATATATTACGTACGCCGTGCATTAAACATTAACACTCCTAGACCAACGATACAAAAAACAGTAGATTAAAGATAGACAACTTCAACTGTTTAAAATGTGAATTTTTATTTGATGGAGTTAATCGGACTGACTTCTGAAAGCCTCATATTATGTACGACATGGATTAAACATTAGTATTCCTGGACCCATCACAAACAAATTTTATATGAAATTTCAGGTTTACTATTTTCGGAAGTGCAAATTTTTAAACTTCAAAATATCGCACATTTTAAATTTTTGTACCGCTGAGTAGAGAAAAAAATGCACATTTCAATAAAATTTGTTTGAAATCTCTATCACAATTTCTTGTTAACTCTTTTAGTGCCAAGGAGCGCCGTCGCGCTGCTTGAAAAATACCAGCGTCGCGATAGCGCGTTCGTCACAACACTGGGTAACACGGCCGTTACTATGTTTATCCAATGTTCGAAATTATATCACAACAAGAAAAACAAATATATTTAAAAATAATAATAATCACGATGTTTATATAAAAAATATGCGATTGAAGTTAGTTAGAATCCAATATAATGAATAAAAATACGAACACGGTAACACGACCATCACTATGTTTATCCAATGTTCGAAATTTTATCACAACAAGAAAAACAAAGATATTTTTAACATAGCTAGGAAAAAACTGTAGAAATAAAATGATAATGTCTTTCATTCACAGTTTATCGTTTGCAATTAGAAAACTTTTTAAATTTTGGTATTTCTGTTGCTAGGCGACAATAAATTAAATAAATTTAAATAGCACTTTATCAAACACTACGCACGCCAAAAGTGAACTGTCAAAATGAGCGCTATCGCGACGCTGGCATTTTTCACAACTAGTGAGAGCAGCGCGACGGCGCTCCTTGGCACTAAAGGAGTTAAATTATTAATTTTTTTAAAAGTTTCAATTACTCTTTTTGTTATCGTGGCAACAGAAGTATTCTCTTTTTGGACATTAAACTTGGACCAATCAGAAAACGAATAAAATAAAAAACAGGTATTCCCTTTTTGGACATTAAATTTGGACCAATCAGAAAAACGAATAAAATAAAAAACAGAAGTATTCCATTTTTGAACATTAAACTTGGCCAATCAGGAAGCGAATAAAATAAACCAACTTTATTGAGGAATTCAACCAATAAAAATATTCAGATATGCTATAGATTTCCCAATTCTCTACCGAGAGCAACAACTATTTTTTTCCAAGTAGTTAATAATAATAATAATAATAATAATAATAATAATAATAATAATAATAATAATAATAATAATTATAATAAACTAGTTGAATGAGCCAAGCCCAGAACTTTCTTCTAATCTCAATCATCATAATATTTCAAAAAGTTAGTTACTGATGTTAATCCTTCAATATTATTAGTTCATTACTGTCCCAACTTTGATTTCCATCTTTAATTTCTGCTTCAGTAAATTAATCAGAATAAAAACGACTTAATCTCGATCATGATATTTATTAAAATCAATAGTATTAGCCGCCCTTTGCGACCAGTTTGGTCTCCCTTGAACGTATACTAAGCTGTAAATCATAATGTTTTTAATCATAATTTATTTTAATTGTTCATTTATTTTATTTTTTTTTTTGCAAAATTAGAAGATTCTGCTAGAGAAATAGACAAAAATGGCGCACTAGCGCCATTTTTGTCGGGCGCACTAGCATATACGCACTACATTGGCGCGGTTGCAACAAAATGGAAATTAGATCTACTTCACATGGCAACCCGGCTATTGTTATTGATTTGATTTATTAATAAATTGTTTATTTACTTTTTTTAATCATATAAAATGTTTTTTTCTAAATAGTCCGGGAGCCGACCGTCGATTTTCCTATGTATCGAGTAGAAGGACCGGACATACATCAAAATGTAGGTCTCAATGTGCACATTAAGAATATCACTGGCTGCCAGGTCCTATCCTGCCGGAACCCAAGGCATCCGCACTTCTATGACGTCAATTTTGAGTGTTTACCTATGTATCGAGTACAAGGACCGGTCATACATCAAAATGTAGGTCTCAATGTGCACATTAAGAATATCACTGGCTGCCACATACATCAAAATGTAGATTTCAATGTGCACATTAAGAATATCAATGGCTGCCAGGTCCTATCCTGCCGGAACCCGGTGGCAGCCGCACTTTTATGACGTCAATTTTGAGTATTTGCCTATGTATAGAGTACAAGGACCGGACATACATAAAAATGTAGGTTTCAATGTGCACATTAAGAATATCACTGGCAGCCAGGTCCTATCCTGCCGGAACCCGGTGGCAGCCGCACTTTTATGACGTCAATTTTGAGTGTTTACCTATGTATCGAGTACAAGGACCAGACATACATCAAAATGTAGATCTCAATGTGGCAGGATAGGACCTGGCAGCCAGTGATATTTTTAAAGTGCACATTGAGACCTACATTTTGATGTATGTGGCAGCCAGTGATATTCTTAATGTGCACATTGAGAGACCTACATTTTGATGTATGTCCGGTCCTTTTACTCGATACATAGGTAAACACTCAAAATTGACGTCATAGAAGTGTGGCTGCCACCGGGTTCTGGCAGGATAGGACCTGGCAGCCAGTGATATTCTTAATGTGCACATTGAGACCTACATTTTGATGTATGTCCGGTCCTTGTACTCCATACATAGGTAAACACTCAAAATTGACGTCATAAAAGTGCGGCTGCCACCGGGTTCTGGCAGGATAGGACCTGGCAGCCAGTGATATTCTTAATGTGTACATTGAGACCTATATTTTGATGTATGTCCGGTCCTTCTCGATACATAGGTAAACACTCAAAATTTACGTCATTAATGTGCGGCTGCCACCGGGTTCTGGCAGGAAGGACCTGGCAGCCAGTGATATTCTTAATGTGCACATTGAGACCTACATTTTGATGTATGTCCTGTCCTTGTGCTCCATATATAGGCAAATACTCAAAATTGACGTCATAAATGTGCGGCTGCCACCAGGTTCCGGCAGGATAGGACCAGGCAGCCAGTGATATTCTTAATGTGCACATTGAGACCTACATTTTGATGTATGTCCTGCCCCAACAAACACATGACTTACGGCCTGCAGACGATTTCATTGCGGCCAGAAGGAGTTAAGGCCATTTGTAACAAAACAATGCGGTACCGCAAATGACCCGCCGCTAGTTGCGGCAGCTACCGCCGAGCCAGTAACGGATCGGCGATGAGAGAACAGTTACATTTGCTTTGTCGGCCAACTCCTAAGGGTCAGTTTCCGGCAATAATGTAATGGCGTATCATACTCTAGAAAGCAAAGGGCCGCTATAATCTAACCAGCTTTTTTATTTAAAGAAAGAGAGAGTATTTTTTGTGTCTTCATTTCTTTCAGAAATTACTTCAAATCTGGGTTTTAATAAACATATAAATATGTTGTAAGTTTTATATTTAAAACAGTAATATAGATGTCATATTTTTATTTAGTTTAAAAATATTTTTTTAAAAATTGCTCCCAAAATGTATAGAGTATTCCAAATAATTTCTTCAGGCGCTCTTTTGCATTCATTATTTATAAAAAATAACTAAAAGAAAATTAATAAATGTTTAAAATACATTAAAGATATTTAAAATAAATATTAAAATAGAAAAAGTCTTTAGATTGTTCCTAAATCAGTCTCTGTCTGCTCTCTCCATCTACTCTGTAATGTAAAACTCTCGTATACATACATGTATAATTTTTAGTTGTAAATGCATAAATATTTCTAAAATTGCCTATTACAGTATTTCTAAAATTGGCATAAAAGCCAAATTACTTTTTTTTTTTTTTTTTAAGGAAAGATTTTTTTTCTTAAAAATAAAAAAGGTTGTTTTTTGGGGGAAAAAAAGAAAAAAGAATGGAAAAAAAGAAAGAAAGAAAGAAAGAAAGAAAAGAAATACATTTCGATTTCCTTGCCTCTACAAGCGTGGGTGGAAGGCAAAGGTTGTGGGCTAATAATTCTCCCTTAAAATGAATAATTTTTCTGTAGAACAGTACATTTTTTAAAAATTCTTTTGTTCATTTTGTTTAAAAAGTGTTTTACTTTTTTCCTGTGTAAAAACATGCTTTTGACACATTTTGTTACATCAATTACTTTCTGATACATTTAATTATATTTGTACATAAATGAATAAAAATTGTTTTTGTAATCGAACAACTTTTTTCATTTTTCATGAATGTGTATATCTGAAATGGAATCGACACTTCCATACATTTTTCTTAACCGGCGCCCTTTTACACTCATTTATATATTTAAAAAAACCTGAGAAAAGGAAAAAAATAAATAGATTAAAATAATTTAATATAAATATTTAAACAAAAAAGTCCTTATATAAAAGTAAATTTCAGTAAAGGTAGCAGATCTTTCAGAATATGCTGTGAAGTTTGATGTTTTGTACCAAAAAGCTGGACGCGAGAGCACGGGAAATGGTAAAAAAAACGGAAATAATAAAAATTCAATCGCTTACAAGTTGTAATTCATGCCTAGATTTTAAAAAAAATGAAACGAAAACTGCTCAATGACAAATCGCTATAATAATCATTTGGTCAAGATTAATGTTTTTGCGCTTAAAAATACATCACAAAATGTGTAGAAAAGATTCGGGACATTAAAAGGGGCAAAAAAAAAAAAAAAAAAAAAAAAAAAAAAAAAAAAAAAAACACATTTTTAAATAAATATGCTTTTTTTTAAAAAAAAAATTAAAAACATAAGCCCACTAGAATCTCAAGTTAACGAAAAATTTTCAATGATTTCTTTAAAATTACTAAAGATCGTACAATCATTTCTTAAAGTTCTTTCTTAGAGAAGTAAATGCCTAAAACTTTGATAAAAGTATTCCATCGCTATGTATATTTTTTAACTTAAATTTCTGTAATATGACTTTTCATTTTGTTTCAAAAACGTCATACAATCTTTTTATTTATGAAAAAATGATTAAAATGCAGTAAAACACTGTGTAAGACGGAAATCTATGTATTTCGAAAAGATTTTCAAGTCTCTGCGAATTTATTGAGATAGAATAAAATTTATTTATGGCGGAATATTGTCTACGATAGGAAACTTTCTCGATTCAAATCTATTTCGCCTTACACAGTTTACTGTATTTAAAATCCTGAAGAGTTGTCGTTAAATTTGCGAAACGTCTCCTTAAAAAAAATTCCATTAAATATTAAAATACATAAAAATATATCCGGGCTGTAAGAATGTATCGTTAAATAGACATAATTTTTAAATCCAGATACATCAAATAGACGTTTATTTTACTATATCTGTAAAAAGATTCCTTATCTTTCTCCCTTTTTTTCTGAGGAATTTCAAGGACACATCAGTGACCTAGCAGTTTTTCACTGAGTCACTCACCCCTCTCCCCCGTTCCCGTCTTTGTCAATTATCTCTGTCATTCCTTATTCCAACTTCACACCTGATGCTAGCTGGCACGCTGGTGCTGCAGTCTTTATCTCTGAGGATATTTACACATGAAATATTGTAAGTCTTTTCAATTTTTGTCTATTCATTAAATATTTTTAACTCTAAAATATTTCTGCATCATTTTATTGTACTTGTTTTTATATTAGAACCGTATTAATACGTATTTTGGTTTTCGCAAACGCACAATAACATTTATTTAATATTTATTAAATTTAGTTTTCTTCAAAATTTCATTTAGTTTGTATCATTAAATGTATTTTTTTTTTACACGAAATGTTTTATTGTTGGAATTATATAAATCGATTTTAAATATTGTGAATTTTCGATGTTACTTTCTTAACATTTTAATTTACTTAAAATTAATTGTTTCCATGAGTTTTTTTTTTTTTTTTTTTTTTTTTTTTATATATATATATACACAACTTTCAAAGAAAAGGATTTTTTCCACCTTTCTAAGTGCGGATAATAATTTCTCCTTGGTGAAAATGCCATTAAAACCAATAACTAAATAATTTTAATGCACTAAAGAAATAGGGTAAAGATAAAACGCAATATTAATTACTCGAAATACTTTTCTGAGAAAAGATTATAATTATTTTGCTCAATTTCGAAAGGAAAATCTAATATTATCTGATATAAACAAACTAAAAATGTGCACAAGAACGAGAGACAGTTATATATATATATATATATATACAAAAAAAAAAAAGGTTCGTGACTTATATAAACATCAAACTCTATTTTTATTTATTTTAAATAGCTGTGTGATTTTTTTTTTTTCATAAATTGAAAATGATGCAAAAATAATTGTGATTTAATGTACTTTAATGAATAGACATCAAATATTAACAGACTTAACAATAAGAGAAACTAAACACCACATACATATATAAAATAGATTTATTTTAATATAAAATACATAATAAATCATATTAAGAGTACATGTTATTTAGGCGTAAGTTCAAAATGTGTTGAATAAAAAATAATTGTTGAATAATAGCTTGAATGACAAATGTTTCTTCATGAAAAATAAATATAGAAATAATAATTTAGGTTCATTTTTCAAAAATGTATAAATTTATTTCTCTTGAGCTTTTTATAAATATTATGCTTGGCATACTGATTTTATTTTTCAAATTGTATATGAAAAGCAACTGTTTATAAATGGCATTATTTATACCTATATTTTTTTAATGCATAATAGAATAAATAAACAAATTATTAAGTTCAATATGCCAAGTATTGTATTTTGGAAAAATTCAAGAAAAGTAAATTTATATATACATATATTTATTGTACCTAAATTATTCTTAATATATTTATTTTTTATGCAGAAACATTTAATCATTCAAGCAGTTCTTCAATAAATATTTTTTATTCAACAAATTTTGAATTTATGCTTAAATAATTTTTATGGCAAGGCAGTGGCAGGCTTTTGGAGAGTAGAAATCATTAAAGGCTCTTTTGCGGGCAGCTTTTTTCTAAATTTAATTCTTACAAAACACAAATGGCATGGCTAGGGCAAACTTCTGGCTAGCTTTGATTGTTAATGGCCTTTAAAAGAATAACTGTGGCCAGTTTGAGGCTGTCTGATATTTTGGTAAAAAGTTAATGGCACACTTGTGGGCATCTTCTTGTGGCCGCGTTCTGGGCGGCGTGACAGTTTTTTGACGGAGCCGTTACGGCAAAGAACGGCGGGCCGTCACCAAACACTTTAGGCCAACGTTAACGACACCTTTAGTGGCCCACAAGTTATGTGTTAGTTGGGGCCGTTGTGCTCCATATATAGGCAAATACTCAAAATTGACGTCATAAATGTGCGGCTGCCACCGGGTTCTGGCAGGATAGGACCTGGCAGCCAGTGATATTCTTAATGTGCACATTGAAATCTACATTTTGATGTATGTGGCAGCCAGTGATATTCTTAAAGTGCACATTGAGAGACTTACATTTTGATGTATGTCCGGTCCTTTTACTCGATACATAGGAAAATCGACGGTCGACTCCCAGACTAAAAATTATTAACTAAACTTTTTTTTATTTAACATTATTTCCTTTTTAGAAATTAGTTGTATGTAACTGGTATTTCAAAACGAAGTTTTTGCCAAATTGGCCTCAGAAAAATAACGCGCCAATGTGGCTTATATGATATCCATTGTTGTAGTCGTAAAATATTCAGTGTATACGGTATAGGCAGAAGGTATACGCTAATGCTTTATTTGACTTCTCTTCTATTTAACATAATGCCTGTAATTTTACATAAGACTTAAGATATTAGATTGCCCATAGTTTCTCTTTAATTCCACAGATTTTTTTTTAAAACAGTATACACTTGGGATACCTTTCAGTGGAATTCTTTCTAGGAGAACTGGCTGGTGTTTAAGTTTTGAGGGGTAGTCAGAAAATAAGTTTCCCTTGTCGACTGTAGTCAGAGTTGTGTATGAAAGTCAAAAAATAGAATGAGACTAGTGTTCTCGCTGACATTTGACCAACGTTAGTAATTTGGTTAATTAAAAATAAAAAACATTCGCCAAATGAAAAAAGTATTAGCAAAATAGATTTGCCGTGTAGTACACACACACAAAAAAATTATCTTTTATCCTTTATTGTATCCCTTTTTTTTTCAATAGGTTCTAAAACAACCCAAGTTTTTATAATTGCGACAACGATTGTTATTAATCTCATTCCAAGTATCCTCTAGAAATATATTAATAATATGTATACGTTAAAAATATGTATCTATACATGTGTATGAAAAACGAAAAAGAAAAAGCAAAAATTGTGCATTAGCAATTTAGCGAATCTAATCCCTTGTTTAATCGCCAAATGAAGAATTTGATTGCAATTTGGCGCAATGGCGAGCGACAGTGGAAACCCTGAATGAGACTTTAAAGATAAGACTTATCTTTATTTTTCCTCATAATTATCAAGTACGTTGAGACATTTGTCACACCGCTTGATAAGCTTCAAAATTCCCTTCTAATAAATTTCAGGGCTTTGCATACGGAAGAAGCTTTAACGACTTGTCCGTATGCAAAACCCTGATGTTTTCCTGGAGGGCTTTTTTCCAGTTTATCAAGCGGTATGACAAATATCTCACTATATTTTTTATATGATAAAGCATGTCCTTGATAGTTTAGGAGGTTCAATGATTAAGTATAAAAAAGGAGAAAGGGGAGAGCTGTTTCCCCTTCTTAATTTTTTTTTTCGAACGGAATTAACGAAAATACAAGGCTGTAATGTACAATTAGTATGCGTAGCCTGTGAGCTCAATGCCATCAGTTTAACTTGGAAATATTCTTTTTATTACTCCGATTAATTGACTGAAGCAGAATATTAATATGAAAATCAAAGTTGGTATAGTATTGAATTAATAATATTAAAGTATTAATATGTATAACTACTTTTTGAAATATTAAGATGTACATATGAGATAGAAGAAAATTTTGGGATTGGCACATCCAACTAGTTTTTAAAATTCATCAATTCATGAAAGGAAAGAGTTCAAAGGGGAAAAAAAAGAAAAAAAAAGTAACTGAACAAATTACAATGACCATTTGGAAAAGGATATTTTCGAAGAATAAAATTTTAAACTTATAAATAAATCCTAAAAAAAATAATAATAACATCATTTTTAAGATGATCAAAATGTGGCTTATGTAACAACAGTGTATAATATATTATGTGCGCATTGGATTAAACATGAGTATTGCTGGACCAATCATGAGCAAATTTTAAATGAAAATTTCGTTTTACAATTTTCGGTACTGCAAATTTTTAAACTTCTAAACATAGCTCATTTTCAATTTATACATCGTTGTAGGGGGGGGGGGAATGTACTTTTAAATGCAATTTGTTTGGTAGGTGTATCTCATTTTATTTTTGAGCAATTTGTTTCTTTTAGTTTTTAATGCTTTTTGTCCTCGCGGCAACAGCAGCATTCCATTTCCATTCTTCTAGCACCCTTTCCGCCTCTGACAAACTCTGTTCATATTTTACTTACTGACATCGGAATTTACAAACGACTTTTTTAGAAATTAAGAATTTTCTAATTCAAGCTTTCATTGTAAAATCAAAATTATTTAGATTTTTGGTGCCGTTTGAAAATTTGGAATTAAAATTAGATGTGACCGGCAGTGGTATTAACTTTGACGAAAAGAGTTAAGTCTTTATTTCGGTGTCGTTAAAAAAAAATTAGATGTGTGTGGGCGAATCCATAAACATTAAAATTTATTTGTAACAATTGTTAAACATGTAACAGTAATGAATTTTGAATTGTATCGTAATTGTAATCATTATCAAAAAATACATTTTTATGCGATAACAAAATTTTATTTTTTATTAATATTTCTCAAATATTTAACATGCGGTTTTAAGAAGACTCATTAGTAAATATGTTTTTTATGTATCATTTTATTTTGAAAAAAAAGATTTTACTTCTTTTAAATTACAAGCTAAAGTGCAAAAGAGCTTCCCCCACCACTTCAATTTCATCTCTAATTAAACCTTTGCATTCATTATATATCAAATCATTATCAACGTAGAAGAAATGAACATTTTCTTATAATTTATCTATTTTTTTTATTTTCGCAACAACACAGATCATTAAAAAAATAATGCAAATAAGTCTGAAGATGTGCGCAAACCAACATTTAAAAAAAAATTTATATTTTTATTATTATTTTTTTAATTTAAATCAGAACTGGGAAAATATTTCAGTTCGTTTTGTTAATTCTCTTTCTGCTATCTTTTTTTTTTCTCTTTTTTTAAATTTAATTTTACGCAAAGGTTGTTCTTAGATCGAAAAGGGCAATTTTATGACATAAGTTTTAATTTATTTTTGTTCGAAAATGCATGAAACTAGCAAGTGTTGTTGTTCAAAAACTATCTAATCTCACTCATTTTCCTTTTTTTTTCTCCAACCGCAGAAGATTTAAAAAAAATAGTGTCAAAGTGGGCTTTTTGGACCGAATTTCTGCGTGAACTGAAAATAACTACTTAAAGAAAGATGAAAAGTGCTTGTCACGTGACCAAAATCATTTATAACACAATAGGAAATTTATTGATAAAAAAGATCGAAAACGCAGTTCGATTCCAGATCATTTCCGTAGTCAGGTCTTCCAATTTTAAATGTTTCCGTTAAAAAATGAATTTGTAAACGTGTCAAAACGTTTTTCACTTGTTGAGCAGAGCAGCTGAGAAAAGTCTCAAGGAGCACAGGATCTTTGAGTTTTTCAAAAGAATCAAAAACATCTAATTTAATTTTATGCAAACGTTGTTCTTATATCAAAAAGGGCCATTTTTATCACATATAAGTTTTAATTTATTTTTGTTCGAAGACGCTTTTTTTAGCAATACCAAAACACAAATGCAATTAAGATTTTCATTATTTTTGTCTAAAGTATATATTTTTAACACTATTATGTAGAAAAATAAATAATGTGCATGCAAAATTAATATTTAAATTTTAAATTTAAAAATTCATCTTACTAGTTCTTTAAATTTAAAAATTCATTTTAATTTTAGCCCCCACCCCCCACCCCCGGAAAAAAAAGAAATTTAAAAATTTCTTTTTCAACTTTATAAAAATAAATAACCAAAATATGTTAATTTATTTGTTTTTAGAATATACGCTATAAAGAAATGGAGATTTGGTTAATTTTTTAAAGATGTCCCAACAAACACATAACTTGTGGGCCATTAAAGGTGTCGTTAACGTTAGCCCAAAGTGTTTAGTGACGGCCCGCCATCCTTTGCCGTAACGGCTCCGTCAAAAAACTGTCACGCCGGCCAGAACGCGGAAACAAGATGAGGCCCACAAATGTGCCATAAACTTTTTATCAAAATATCAGACAGCCTCAAACTTGCCACAGTTATTCTTTTAAAGGCCATTAACAATCAGAGCTAGCCATAAGTGTGCCCTAGCCATGCCATTTGTGTTTTGTAAGAATTAAATTTAGCCAAAAGCTGCCCACAAAAGAGCCCTTTATGATTTATTCTATCCAAAAGCCTGCCACTACCATGCCATAAAAATTATTTAAGCATAAATTCAAAATCTATTTAATAAAAAATATCTATTAAAGAACTGCTTGAATGATTAAATGTTTTTGCATGAAAAATAAATATATTAAGAATAATTTAGGTACAATAAAATATATGTATATATAAATTTACTTTTCTTGAATTTTCGAAAATTTTCCAAAATACAATACTTCGCATATTGAATTTAATAATTTGTTTATTTATTCTATTATGCATTAAATATATATATATATAAATAATGCAATTTATAAACAGTTGCATTTCATATACAATTTGAAAAATAAAATTAGTATGCCAAACATTGTATTTTCAATAAGCTCAAAATAAATAAATTTATACATTTTTGAAAAATGAACCGAAATTATTATTACTATATTTATTTTTCATGAAAAAACATTTGTTATTCAAGCAATTATTCAACAAATATTTTTTATTCAACACATTTTGAACTTACGCCTAAATAACATATATTCTTAATATGATTTATTATGTACTTTATATTAAAATAGATTTATTTTATGCATGTATGTGGTGTTTTCTTTAGCTTATTGTTAAGTCTGTCCATTCATTAAAGTACATGAAATCCCAATAATTTTTGCATCATTAAAAAAAAAAAAAAAAAAAAAAAAAAAAAAGAAAAAAAAAAGAAAAAAAAGAAAAAAATAACACAGCTATTTAAGAATAAATAAAATATACAGTTTGATGTTTACATAAGTCACGAAACTTTTTTTTTGTATACATATATATATAGATAAAATCATGTTTCGTATTTCGAAAGTATTTCGAGCAATTAATATTGACTTTTTCCTTTACTTAATTTCTTTTTTGCATTAAAATTATTTAGTTGTTGCTTTTAATGGCATTTTCACCACCGATAAATTATTATCCGGACTTAGAGGGGGGGAAAAACCCTTTTCTTTGAAAGTTGAATAAAAAAGAAAGAAAAATCATATAGAAACAATTAATTTTAATTAAACTAAAATATTAAGAAAGTAGTATCAAAAATTCACAATGTTTAAAATCGATTTATATAATCCCCACTACAAAACATTTATTGAAACAAAAAAAATCAATTTACTGCTACAAACTAAATAAAATTTTGCATTATTTTGGAGAAAACTACAATTAATAAATATTAAATAAATGTTATTCTACCTTTTCGTAAACCAAAATATGTTTAAAAATCAAAAAGTAGCAGACAAAAGCTACTTTGCGTCCTCTAAAATCATAAAAGCTAATAATGCTAACATTTACCTTTTTTTATGCCGTTCTAATACAAAAACAAATACAATAAAATGATGCAAAAAATATTTCAGAGTTAAAAATCTTTAATGAATAGACAAAAAATTATGATTTACAATATTTTCCGTGTAAATACCTCTTACTTTCAGAGATAAAGCGACCACAAGCTAGCACCTGCGAGCTAGCGATGCGACCGGCAGGAATGAAGTCCAAATAACAAATAGATACTTGACAACATCTGGGTGGTCAGAGGGGTGGGGGGATGAGTCAGCGAAAAATAAGAGGTCACTGGCGTGCCCTTGAAAACCGTGAGAGAGGGAGGAAGATGGAAAATCTTTTTACAACCCTTTTTTAACGAGACGTTTCTCAAATTTATAAACAACTCTTCAGAATTTCACGTACAGTAACTCTGTCTAAGGCGAAATAGATTGGAATCGAGAAAATTTCCCGTTGTAAACAATATTCCGCCTTAAACAAATTTTACTCTATGTCTGTAGATTCGCAGAGACTTGAAAATTTTTGCGAGATAGATAGATTTCCGTCTTACACAGTGTCCGCCTCACAGATGTATTACTGCAGTTGAATCACCTTTTTATAAATAAAAGATTATATGATGTTTTGAAACAAAACAAAAAAATCACATTATAGAAGTAAAAGTAAAAAAATATGCATATCTATAAAATATTTTTATCACAGTTTTAGGCATACATTTATTTCTCTAAGAAAACAATTTCAAGAAATGATAATACGACCTTTAGTGAATTTAAAGAAATCATTGAAAAATCCTTCCTTAAACTGAGATTCTAGTGGGCTAAGGTTTTAAATTTAAAAAAAAAAAATGTTTAAAAAAAAATGTTTTTTTTTTTTTTTTTTTTTTTTTTTTTTTGCACCACTTAATGGCCCGAAACTTTATGACACATTTTGTATTTTTAAGTTGAATGTTCATTAAAGCGATTTTTCATCGAGCAGTTTTCCTTTAATTTTTTTTTTTAATATATGCATGAATTACATATTGTTGAATTTTTATGATTTCCATTTTTCACCATTTCCTGCGCTGTCGCGTCCGGATACTTGGTACAAAACCTCAAACTTGACAGCATAGTGTAAAAGATCTGCTACATTTTCTGAAATTTACTTTTATAGAAGGACGTTTTTCTATTTTAATATTTATTTTAAATTATTTTAATCTATTTTAAATATTTTTCCCTTTTCTTTCTATTATTTTTTAATGATGAGTGTAAAAAGGCGCCGGTGAACAAAAATGTATGGAAGTGTGGATACCATTTCGGATATACACATTTATAAAGAAATGAAAAAAGTTGTTTGATTGCAAAAACAATTTTCATTCATTTCTGTACAAAAATATTTAAATGCATAAGAAAGTAATTTATGTAACAAAATGTATCAAAAGCATGTTTTTACGCAGGAAAAAAGTAAAACACTTTTGATACAAAATGAACAAAAGAATAAAAAAAATGTATTGTTCTACTGAAACATTATTCATTTTAAGGGAAAATTATCAGCCCCATAACCTTTGCCTTCCAACCCGCTTGCAGAGGCAAAAAAATCAAAATTCCCCCCCTTTTTTTTAAAACAATTTTACCATTTTTGAGTTTAAAAAAATAAAATAAAATAAAGCTTTCCTTTTGCTTTACAGATAGGTGGGGGGGGGGGAGAGACAAAGACGATTTAGGCACAATCTAAAGGCTTTTTCTATTTTAATATTTATTTTATTGTATTTTAAATATTTATTTATATTCTTTTAGTTATTTTTTTTATAAATAATGAATGCAAAAGGGCACCTGAAGAAATTATTTGGAATATGTATACATTTTGGGAACAATATTTATTATTTATAAAAAATATTTTTAAATTAAATAAAATTATGTCATGTGTTTAACTGTCTTAAATATAAACCTTACAACATATTTATATGTTTAGCAAAACTCAGATTTGAAGTAGTTTTTGAAAGAAATGAAGACCAAAAATACCCTTTCTCTTTTAAATAAAAATGCTGGTTAGATTATAATGGCCCTCTGCTTTCTAAAGTATAAAACGCCATTACACTATTGCCAGAAATTGACCCTTAAGAGTTGGCCGGCAAAGTAAATGTAACTGTTCTCTCATCGCCGATCCGTTACTGGCTCGGCGGTAGCTGCCGCAACTAGCGGCGGGTCATTTGCGGTACCGCATTGTCTTGTTACAAATGGCCTTAACTCCTTCTGGCCGCAATGAAATCGCCTGTCGGCCGTAAGTCATGTGTTTGTGGGGGTAGTTTACATAGTTTCAAAAAACAGTGCACACATACTCCAAATTTACTAATCTGAGAAAGCGCATTTTAAACTTTTAATATCTATGGACTTCCAGTTATATTCACCGCATATAAATGATTGTAACTGAAGAAATAAGGCATATTTTTGTATGGTTTGTTTCGCATATTGTTGATTTTTTTTTTTAACTATTTGGAAAATAGTTGTCCTTGGTAAAAGAACTGGTAAATTTGAAGTATATCTGAATCTTTTTATTGGTTCAATTCCGCAACTTACTTTATTTTATTCGTTTTCCAATTGGTCCATGCTTAATGTCCAGAAATGGAATACTTCTGTTGCCAAGATGACAAAAAATAGTAATGAAAACTTTAAAAAAATTAATAATTTGAAAACAAATTGTGATAGAGAACAAATTTCAAACATATTTCAATTCAAACAAATTTACAAATTTCATTTAAAAGAGCATTTTTTTTTCTCTACCCAACGTTGTAAATATTTTAAATGTACGATTTTTAGAAGTTAAAAAATTTGCAGTTCCAAAAATTTTAAACAGAAATTTCATTTTAAATTTGTTTTCTTTTAGAATAAAATAAAAATTGAAAACCGGTTTTTTGAAAGTTTAAAGGATCGGTGCCTTTTTAAAGTTTTATGTATATTAAAAATCAATTAAAATAATTTAAATAGTTGTTTTTTTTACAGAAAATTTAGTATGCAAATGACTTATATTTTTAATACTAAAACAAAATGAAAATACTTGATTTTTTATTAAGTCTGGACCATTTGATAAGTTGAAAAAAAGAAAATCGATTACAATACTTTCTTCTACTGCAGGTAGAAAAAAGTAAAAATTCTTTTCGAAAGTGTTTTTGCATAGACAATACAACATTTTGATACATTAAAACTTCATTATAAGTTAACACATGAATTTTAAGACTTTTTTTTTCTATTATACCGCTGCAGGTGATGAATCCACAAATATTTCCTTTTAAAATCAATTTTATGGTGGAAAGGGCAATTAATTTATTGATGTTCCGATAAGCGATCATCAAAATACGCAGAAAATAACAATGAAACATTTTAAAAGAGAGAAAGTAGAAAGTAAATTAAAATTAATAAATTACGAGCGTATTATTTAAAAATTACGCTTTTATCAATTGTTTTAAATAAATTTATTAACCCCTTAACTAGTTATTTCTTTTCCGTTCAACAAATTAAAAATAACGGTTTCACACCACTATTATTTAAATAAAATATTCATAACATTTAGTCTAAACATTTCCGCCTTAAAATAGTACGAATTATTATTATTATTATTATTATTATTATTATTATTATTATTATTATTATTATTATTATTATTATTATTATTATTATTATTATTATTATTATTATTATTATTATTATTATTATTATTATTATTATTTGAAAAATAGTGGTGTCAAAAAGCTTTAAATGATGAATTAAGCAAATTCATCTTGCCCGAACTGCGTACGGGCAAATCAATTAAGGGATTAAGGATTATGGATTGAAAAATCAATAGAGAAATCTTGAAAAATTGCTTAAATAATATTTAGATTCTCCCTTTTGTTGCGCTATTTTGAAAAAAAAGAGGAAAATAATTGTGCATTTTTAAAATGAATTCGCTTCCTCTTTCTACCAAGTTTAAAAGTGCAGTGAATTTTCTTTTATAGAAATCAGCTCCCCCACCAAATAAGAGCATTTTTAAAAGTGTTGTTGTCAGTGTTACTTAATACAGACGATTATTTACAAGGGGGATATAGTCCGAAGGTGCAGGGAGGTTTTCTATCCATGGTTGGTCTTTTTAAAGGAACCTAATTCATCCATTAAACGCAAGAAAATCCAAGGTTTGAAGAAAACAACGGAAAACTGTGAACGATTAAACCAACGGACGTGAATGGATTTGAACTCAGCACCTCCCGTCTACCAGCTTTTGAGAATAAAATATTTTGTTTAGTGGTACGGTGCGATTTTCAAAGAACTATTTTTAATTTTATACACATTCCGTACAAGCAACTTACTTATCCGCCTAATTTATTTAACGTCCAGTATTTTGTTTAAATGCCAAAACTGGACACCTTTGAGCCTGAAAATAAAACGCCAAATATTTTTCTTAAATGTATTAAAATAAAATTCGAAACCTCCGATCTAGAAACGTTTATTTAAAATAACAACAGTAAAATAATTCGATGCTTAAAAAAAAAAAAAAAAAAAAAAAAAAAAATACTGAAAAAGCACGGTATGAAAAAAAAAAAAAAAAAAAAAAATGTAAATAAATTTTTATTCAGAATTACTTTTCCGTTATGTGTCGAAATTTTTATAGTGGATAATATTAGGATGTCTCTAGCTAGACAACTTCTTTCCTTTTAATAGTTATAATCCATTTATCCAACTTCAAATATTTTCATTAAATGTATGAAAATAAAATTGAAAACTTCCACATTGTAAATCGTTTATCCACCCCCTCCCCCAAAAAAACTTTAAATTAATTTGATGCTTCTTTGAAATTTTAAGAAATTACAGTACAAAATATAAACAAAACTTATTCAGTATATTTTTTTGTTATGAGTCAGTATTTTTAGGGAGGATAATATTACACTGTAATTTAAAGGGACGGAAATTGTACTGGCAATTGGGACTCCAGAGAATTCACTGTTTGGTAACAGAAAAATTCCTGTAAGTTCCAGAAAATTTTCTAAAGAAGGGGATACATTTTCTGGAATTTAAGGAATTTTTTCCTGTTAAAAAATAGTGGGTTGGGTTAGCGTCCCGATTAAAAGTACAGCCTCCGTAAAATCGTCCGTTTTTATTTATTTATTAATAATTATTATTATTAATTTATTGTGAAAGATCCCTCTAACAAGACAATTTCTCTCCTCTTAATATTAAGAATCTATTTATCCAACTAAATTTTTTGCTTAAATGTCTGAGAATAAAATATGAAACTTTCGCAAGACTATAGTATAAATCATTTATGAAAAAGAACAGCAGTAAAGTAATTGAGCTTATTTCAAATATTTAGAAAAAGTTACAGTACGAAATATAGACAAAAACATAAATTAACATTTTTCAGAATCTTTATTATTATTATTATTTATTACGCGTCTACAATTTCAAAGAGGATAGTATTAAGATGTGTGCTTCTAACAATATAACTTTTCTTCCTATAATATTAACAACTTGATTTTCAACGTCATATTTTTGCTTAAACGTATGAAAATAAAATTGGAAACTTACATACTACTCGTATAAATCGTCTATCCAAAAGAACAAAAGAACTCAAAATCCTTTATTCCTTAAATGAAGCAAAAAGATGAGGGGCTGTATTCATATTCCATTGTTTAGTGCCTACACAATATTGCACGTACAACTATATGTAGGTAAAACCCCTGATTTTTTTTTGCTTCCTTTAGGAATAACGGATTTTGAGTTGATTCTATAGGCTCCCATTTTCAGAATTTCCAAGCTATGTTTTTGAAACTTTTACAGAAGTTGCTCTATACATTTAGCTAACACAATATGCAAATGACATTTTGATATCGTTGACGCATGCGCAATGAAAAATTATTTACTAAACATACTCATTTTTCATACAATTTTTATTATTTTTAAATTCTGATGACAGGGTATTGTGTACAATGATGTTTGTCATATTTTCAGAAAAGAACATTATTTTATAATAAGAACTCTGCAAATTATAAGCAAAAAACTTGGAAAAATTTAGGACTGTTTTTATAAAAACCTTAATTTCTCTACGAGTATACATGCTATCCTTGTAAAAATTAACACAGTACATTACAATAAGCCAATTAATCATAATGTGCAGTTTGAACGCTTTTGCTACATTAGTTTTGACAGGGTTATCCAAAAGATCTTCGTTTTTTTCAATTTGTTGACGGTCCCCTGTTCGATTTCGGGGAAAATTCTTCGCGAAAATATGTGACGCGTACTATTTTGTTTACACACCTGGAGTTTCAGCACATTCCGATTCATATTTCTTTCATTACTTAAAAATAATTACTTAATTACCAATTATGCTTAACTTTTGGACACCAGTGTATATACATACATATATATGTAGTACGAAATATAAATTAATAGTCCGGGAGCCGACCGTCGATTTACCTATGTATCGAGTAAAAGGACCGGACATACATCAAAATGTAGCTCTCAATGTGCACTTTAAGAATATCACTGTCTGCCAGGTCCTATCCAGCCGGAACGCAAGGCAGCCGCACTTTTATGACGTCAATTTTGAGAGTTTACCTATGTATCGAGTACAAGTACCAGACATACGTCAAAACGTAGGTCTCAATGTGCACATTAAGAATATAACTGGCTGCCACATACATCAAAATGTAGGTTTCAATGTGCACATTAAGAATATCACTCGCTTCCAGGTCCTATCCTGCCGGAACCCAGTAGCAGCCGCACTTTTATGACGTCAAGTTTGAGTGTTTACCTATGTATCGAGTAAAAGGACCAGACATACATCAAAATGTAGGTTTCAATGTGCACATTAAGAATATCACTGGCTGTCAGGTCCTATCCTGCCGGAACCCGGTGGCAGCCACACTTTTATGACGTCAATTTTGAGTGTCTGCCTATGTATCGAGTACAAGGACCGGATATACATCAAAATGTAGGTTTCAATGTGCACATTAAGAATATCACTGTCTGTCAGGTCCTATCCTGCCGGAACGCAAGGCAGCCGCACTTTTATGACGTCAATTTTGTGTGCTTACCTATGTATCGAGTACAAGGCCAATACATGCATCAAAATGTAGGTCTCAATGTGCACATTAAGAATATCACTGGCTGCCACATACATCAAAATGTAGGTCTCAATGTGCACATTAAGAATATCACTGGCTGCCAGGTCCTATCCTGCCGGAACACGGTGGCAGCCGCACATTTATAACGTGAATTTTCAGTGTTTACCTATGTATCGAGCACAATTCCAAGACATACATCAAAATGTAGGTCTCAATGTGCACATTAAGAATATCACTGTCTGCCAGGTCCTATCCAGCCGGAACGCAAGGAAGCCGCCCTTTTATGACGTCAATTTTGAGAGTTTACCTATGTATCGAATTCAAGGCCAAGACATACATCAAAATGTAGGTCTCAATGTGCACATTAAGAATATCACTGGCTGCCAGGTCCTATCCTGCCGGAACCCGGTGGCAGCCACACTTTTATGACGTCAATTTTGAGTGTCTGCCTATGTATCGAGAAAAAGGACCGGACATACATCAAAATGTAGGTTTCAATGTGCACATTAAGAATATTATTGTCTGCTAGGTCCTATCCAGCCGGAACGCAAGGCAGCCGCACTTTTATGACGTCAATTTTGAGAGTTTACCTATGTATCGAGTACAAGGACCAGACATACATCAAAACGTAGGTCTCAATGTGCACATTAAGAATATCACTGGCTGCCAGGTCCTATCCTGTCGGAACCCGGTGGCAGCCGCACATTTATGACGTCAATTTTGAGTGTTTACCTATGTATCGAATTCAAGGTCCGGACATACATCAAAATGTAGGTTTGAAAATGCATATTAATAATATAAGGGTCTACTTTGTCCAATTTTACCGGAATCAGGTGGAAGCAACACTTTTATGACATCAATTATGAATGTCTACCTATGTATCGAATTTAAGGACCATATATAAATAAATATGAAGGTTTAAAAGTGCACATTAATAATATCATGGTGTGCCATGTCCAATTCTGCCGGAAGCAGGTGGCAGACTCATTTTTTCGTCAATTTTGAGTGTTTACCTATGTATCGGACCTGGCAGACAGTGATATTATTAATATGCACATTGAAACCTACATTTTGATATATGTGGCAGCCAGTGATATTCTTAATGTGCACATTGAAACCTACATTTCAATGTATGTCTGGTCCTTGTACTCGATACATAGGTAAACACTCAAAATTGACGTCATAAAAGTGCGGCTGCCTTGCTTTCCGGCAGGATAGGACCTGGCAGACAGTGATATTGTTAATGTTCACATTGAGGCCTACATTTTGATGTATGTCCGGTCCTTGTACTCGTTACATAGGCAAGCACTTCAAAATTGACGTCATAAATGTGCGACTGCCACCGGGTTCCGGCAGGATTGGACCTGGCTGCCAGTGATATTCTTAATGTGCACATTGAGACCTACATTTTGATGCCTGTCTTGGCCTTGTACTCGATACATAGGCAAGCACACAAAATTGACGTCATAAAAGTGCGGCTGCCACCGGGTTCCGACAGGATAGGACTTGGCAGCCAGTGATATTCTTAATGTGCACATTCAGACCTACATTTTGATGTATGTCTTGGCCTTGTACTCGATACATAGGTAAACACTCAAAATTCACGTTATAAATGTGCGGCTGCCACCGGGTTCCGGCAGGATAGAACCTGGCAGCCAGTGATATTCTTAATGTGCACATTGAGACCAACATTCTGATGTATGTGGCAGCCAGTGATATTCTTAATGTGCACATTGAGACCTACATTTTGATGCATGTCTTGGCCTTGTACTCGATACATAGATAAGCACACAAAATTGACGTCATATAAGTGCGGCTGCCACCGGGTTCCGGCAGGATAAGACCTGGCAGACAATGATATTCTTAATGTGCACAGTGAGACCTACATTTTGATGTATGTCCGGTCCTTGTACCCATATACATAGGCAAACACTCAAAGTTGACGTCATAAATGCGCGGCTGCCACCGGGTTCCGGCAGGATAGGACCTGGCTGCCAGTGATATTCGTAATGTGCACATTGAGACCTATATTTTGATATATATCGGGTCCTTGTACTCGATACATAGGTAAACACTCAAACTTGACGTCATAAAAGTGCGGTTGCCACCGGGTTTCGGCAGGATAGGACCTGGCAGCGAGTGATATTCTTAATGTGCACATTGAAACCTACATTTTGATGTATGTGGCAGAAAGTTATATTCTTAATGTGCACATTGAGACCTACGTTTTGATGTATGTCTGGTCCTTGTACTCTACATAGGTAAACACTCAAAATTGACGTCATAAAAGTGCGGCTGCCTTGCGTTCCGACAGGATAGGACATGGCAGACAGTGATATTCTTAATGTGCACATTGAGACCTACATTTTGATGTATGTCCGGTCCTTTTACTCGATACTTAGGTAAATCGACGGTCGGCTCCCGGACTATAATATATAAATAAAAAAAATTCATTTTTTTAGTATGAATCGATATTTTTAAAGAGGATATTATTACGATGTCTCTAACAACAAATACTTTGATAAAATGTATTAAAATAAAATCTGAAACATCCGTACTGTTAATCGTTTATTGAAAAGAGCAATAGTAAAGTAATTTGATGCTCCTTTAAAATATTGCAAAGTTTCAGCCCGAAATATAAACAGAAATATAAATATTCCTTATTCAGAATCATTTTTCTGTAGTGTATCGATATTTTCAGAGAGGTTAATATTACGATGTCTTTAACAAAGCTGTTCTTTTCGCTATAATACTGACAATCTATTTATTCAACGCCTTTCATTGAAATGTATGAAAATAATATTGGAAGAACGTATAAAAATAAATTTTAAAAAATTCAATAGTAATGATATTCAAAACGTAACAGAACGAAATGCAAGCAAAAATATAAATAAATCTTATTTAAAATCACTTTTATGTTACATATTGTTATATTTAGCAAGGATGATAATATTACGATTTCTCTAGCAAGACAGATTCTTCCCTTCTAATACTAGCAACCAATCTACACTGGTGAAAACAATTAAAGGGACAAATGGTTTTTTAAAAGAAACGAACAAAATAAGCTATGTCTATACGCAAATAAGGTATCAGAGGATAATTAAGCTCTTTGCGGATACACCTGCTGCGCAGTGGTTTGTGTCGTCATAAGGTAGGGGCCCTCCGATCGCGTTTGTTTAAAGGTGCTTCAGTTGCTCTCCGATGCTGGTAGCGTGAAGACGTTTTGAAATCTCGTAGACTTACCCAATCCTTGTTACTTTCTTTTATATATACAAGAAGAAAGTATTGGATTCATGAAAATGTTCGAATTCCGGTTTTCGACGGATTTATACGTTTTAGAAGGTCCTGAACACGTTTTGACTATTTTTAGAAAATGTCTTTCTGTGAGTCTGTCCGTCTGTCTGTGAGTCTGTCTGTCTGTATGTGACAAAAAATTTGTGGGCGCTCTATCTCAAGAACTAATGTTCGAAATTTAATAAAATTTTATATTCAGTTAGACCTTGATATGAATTAGTGCCTATTGGTTTTTGGTGAAAATTGGCCTGCAGGTGGCGCTGCTATACTACGTTTTTCATGATTTTTAAGATTGCTATATCTCAAGAACTAATGCACAGAATTTCACCAAACTTCAGATTCTGTGACCCCTTGATATACATAGACGCTGATTAAGTTTTGGTGTAAATTGGCCAGCAGGTGGCGTTGCTATGCCACTTTTTCATGATTTTCATGATAGCTATCTCAAGAATTAATGCACAGAATTACACCAAACTTCAGATTCCGCGAGACCTTGAGATACATAGCCGCTGATAAGGTTTTGGTGTGAAATGCCTTATAGGTGGCGCTGCTATGCTACATTTTGCACGAATTTTGCGATAGCTATATCTCAAAAACTAATGCAGAGAACTTCATCAAATTTTAGATTCTGTTACACTAAAATATATAACATAATTAGACGCTGATTACATTTTGGTATTAACCTTGCAACAGGTGGTGCAGCTATGCTGCATTTTGCACGATTTTTCCGATAGCTATATCTCAACCAACGCACAGAATTTCATCAAACTTCAGATTTTGTTACAAAATGACATATAACATAATTACACGATGATTACGTTTTGTTATAAATCCTTCAACTGATGGTGCTGCTGTGCTATATTTTACACGTTTTTTTTAACTAGCTATATCTCAAGAACTAATGCACAGAATTTCATCAAACTTCAGATTCTTTTACACCATAACATAATTAGACGCTTTTTTACTTTTTGGCATAAATTGGTCAAGATATGGTGTTGCTGTGCTACGTTTTACAAATTTTTTTTACAAATATATCTCAAAAACTAATGGACGAAATTCCATGAAATTTCAGATTCTGTTAGGTCTTGACATAAATAGATGCTTATTAGGTTTTAGTATAAATTACCCAACATGAGGCACTACTAAGCTCATTTTCTCAGAATATTAATTAAATTTTGCGTTTTAGGCTTTTCGGATACCAGAATCTCATTAGGCTAGGTCAAATGTTCGAGGAAATTCGATAGTGGGTAACTTTGGGGTCACCACGTTTTTTTTTTTTTTTTTAATATTAAAATGTACTTATGATATAGAAGAAAGTTTTGGGATTGACACATCCAACTAGTTTTTTTAATTTCTTTTTAAACCTATCGTTAATATGGCTAGTCGTCACCATCTAGACGATGCAACAAGATGGCGGATTGTTGGAAGACTCGAAGCCGGCCAATCACAAGCTACATTTTGTAAAGAGCTTGGGGTTCCGAGAAATGTGGTCTCCACTCTGTGGAAACAATTCAAAGAGACAGAAACAGTGGTCCACCGACATGGTCAAGGCATAAGAGAGCAGCAACGCCGACTGAAGTTCGTTATCTGGGACTTTTAGCCAAAAGAGATAGGTCTGCTACAGCGTCACAGTTCTCTCGTCACTTATATAATGTAACAGGAACATCCATTTCACGGATAACAGTTACTCAGAGACTTAATACAGGTGGCCTGTACGCCAGATGCCCTGCAGTCTGCATCACTTTGAGTAGGAACCACAAAAAGTCATGTCTAGCATGGTGCCGAGAACACCTGTCTTGGACAAAATTGACAAAAAGAATAATTTGGGGCAGGTACTCTTCAGCGATGAGTCACGATTCAGTCTGGACAGCGACTCGAGACGTGTTCTCATATGGAGAGAACCCGAGAGTCGATATCGGTCCTCTAATATTGTCAAAAGACCATTATAGTGGAGGTGGTTTGATGGTCTGGGCAGGCATCATGGCAGACGGGCGTACCGATCTTTATATGTTTGATAGCGGTACTCTGACAGGTCAACGATACTAGGACGAGATTCTCATACCCTATGTGCGGCTTTTTCGCGAAGGATATGGACAAAATTTCATCTTTATGGACGATAACACCCGTCCACATAGGGCTCAGATGGTGGACAAATACCTCGAATCGGAGGATATTCAACGAATGGACTGGCCTGCGATTTGCTCTGACCTTAATCTTATGGAACAAGTATGGGAAGCCCTTGGATAATCAACTGCAGCTCGAAGACCAGCTCCAACGGTTATCGATAAGCTCAAGGGTGCCTTGGTGCAAGAGTGGGTACGGTTGTCACAGGGATTGATAAAGACACTGGTAAACAGTATGAAACGCCAATGCAAGAGTTGTGTAGCTGTTAAAGACAATTACAAACCTTATTATACATGTTTACCTCTGCACTTGCCCAATTTCCCTATTTAGGGTGCAGGTTGCGCCTATTTTTGATTTTCCATACATTAGTCTTGTACCGGATGATATTTTGGCCAAGTTTGGTTTTATTTTCTTTGTTAGTTTATTTTAATTGCAAAAAACCATTTGTCCCTTTAATTGTTTTTACCAGTGTATTTATTCAACTTCAAATATTGTGTGAAAATAAAATTGGAACTTTTGTGCCAGAAACTTAAACTCAAAAAACACTATTAAATTAATTCTATGTTGACTTAAAATTAAAAAAAAAAACTAGTCGTTGAAGGCCACCGTAATACTTACTCATCATGGATATCCATAACATAATATATGAAAACATAACATATGTAAACAATATATAAAATGCATTACAATTCCAAAACAAAATATAAACGTAAGTAGGGGAAAAATGGGGCTCCGGCCTCGGGAGGAGGATTGAGGATCGGAGGAGGGAGGAGGGCTCCTCCTCCTCAAACCTCCTCCTCAATCCTCCTCCTCAAACCTCCTCATCCTCAACACTCCTCCTCCTCCACAATCCTCCTCCTCCTCCTCAACACTCCTCTCCTCAAGGTTGTGTTATAAGAGAAGGGGTTAAAAGGATTTTTTTCGAATTTTAAGCGGGAATTTCAGGGAGTTAGAATTTTTAAATCATACTGTAGTATGGGGGTGTTTTTTAATTCGGGGACTTTAAATTTTTTGGCGCGTTACAGAACGTGGGGTATGTTTTTCGATTAAATTTTGCTGTTGTTCAGTTAAAAAGGTTATTAAAAAGTAATTAAAAATAAGGAATGAAGAGACTTTTTTTTTTTTTTTTCACCGTGTTCTTTGATGATGGGTTAAGCGGGTATTTCGGGACTCAGAATGTTTTTTTTTTTTGTACTATTGTATGAGTGGTTTTTAATTTTAATGTGGCAACTTAAAAATTTTCAGTTTGGTGTAATTTAAGAGTTTATTTTTTGATTTTAAGCAGAAATTTTGGGGAGTTTGATTTTTTTTTTTTTTTTTTTTTCCACTGTACTCTTACATGATGAGTTAAGCGGATATTTTGGGGGAAATTATTATTTTAGCCTAATCATACGCGAAGGATATATTTTTTTTTCGGGGGTTGCTATTTTAATAAAGAACTAATTAAGAAGGTTTCATTCATGGTGAATTAATGAATTATTTTTTTTTGGGAGTAATTTTGTTAAGATTGAATTATTTTTTCATTTTTTGGAGTTTTAAGCGGATATTAATGTTTAATAGGGGGACTTTAATTTTTTTGCAATGAAATTGACGCGCGCTCGTCAATCTAACCGTTCGGAGTTTGTAATTTTCTTCGAATCATGTGTGCATTTTGGTTTAGAATATCTTAGAAAGACTTCCACCACGTTTATATCTATCCATTATCATAAATAACACATGCTGGTAATGGGAATTTGGGAATAACAATTTTAAATATTTATTGAATGAAGGAACTTTAAAATTATTTCGAGTACTATTTTTAGTCAACTATGTTATACACTTGATATTTTAGAATAGTTAAAAAATAACTTTAAAATTTGAATGAAAAAATATGTTTCAAAATGGGATTTTACGTGCTAGCATTGAATCGCACTCGTCGCCCTAACGGTTTAGAATATGTGGTTTCCTTCGAACCTTGGTGAAAATTTAATTGAATTGATTATTATTATTATTTTGTATGTGTTGTATATATGTGTGCGTATGTATGTTTGTGTGTTGTATGCATGTATGTGTGTGAATATATGTTTGTGTGTTGTATGCATGTGCGTGTGTTGTATGTATGTACGTATGTATGCATGTTGTATGCATGTATTTGTTGTATGTATGTGTGCGTAATTTTTTGCCGATAGGTGTGATCTTTAGCTGAAAGTGACCTACGGTCAAAACTTTTACCCAGGAATCGCCACGGGGAGGCAGATCACTTGATTCTCGTATTGCACACATTCACATACATTATTTCGAGCGATATTTTTAGTGAAACATAATATGCAAATGAATTTGTAAAATAATAAAAAAATAACTTTAAAATTTAAATGAAAGAATGTTTCAAAATGGAATTTGACGTACTAACATTTAATCGCGCTCGTCGGTTTTTACTGTTTGGAGTCTGTCATTTTCCTTTCACCTTGGAAAACCTTGCATCAATAAGGATATTTCAGAAAGACCCCCACTTTGGGTACTCTTTTAAAATAATATTTGTAATAAGATGTGTTCGCGCTCGTCGGCCTAACTGTTTGGAATATCAACATAATATCATCAAATTAATACAAAATATTTCAAATAGTTAGAAAATGAATGGTTAAAACCGCCAAATAAGAACAAAATACTTAAAACAATGAGAAAATAAATGTTTAAAATCAACAATTTAACATTTAAAGGTTTTATCTTCAGATCAAAATAATTTGTGAAAAATGCTTTTAAATATTTTTAAAACTGTATTGAAAATAATATTTTTCATACCTTAACATCAAAAAAGTGTTAAATCCAAATCGATGAAGAGTTTAATAATTATTTTCTCAAAGAGGGGATACTAAATTCGTTGCAATATATGTGTGTGTGTGTAAACATAGATGAATCATTCTTATCTGTTTATCTGATAGCGTTTTCCGAAAAGGGTTGAATCTCTGAATCATAACTGATAGGAACTGAGGTTGATGTGTTATCTTAATTAATCTTAATGAGTACTATATCTAATTAAAATTATTTGACTTGAAATAAAATAACGTCTTTTGAGCAATATCTTTTGAAAATTTAAGATATAATTATTTAAATCAAATTAGAGGTTTTTTTTTTCCTCATCGATTTATTTTAAATAAAACTAAAATATTTATTTTTTTTCTGTACTTTGTTAGCAAAATAAAGAGTGTATCACATTCATTTCGGCTTTAACTGTTTGAAAATTTAAATTAACCTATAATTAAAATGATTACATAATGTTGAGTATGTGATCTTTTACAGCGTTAGAATTCCTAAAAAAAAAAGTCACTGGTCCCAAGGACCAGTAAGCATGAGAATTTACTGGTCCGCTACATAAAATTCTATTAAATAATTTTAACCCTTAGAGTAAATTTTCTGTACTTTTTAAAGACTAAATGTGCAAGATACAAATTTAATTATAAAATAATGCTTATTTAAGTGTAGAAGATAACAAGTATCACTATCGTTTGCATTTCTTTTAAAATGGGGCAAGACAGGTTTATTGAAAAAAGACATTTTTGTTGAAAAAAGGAATATTTTTGTTGAGTAAATGGGTACTTTGCTTAATGAAATGGTGCTTTCAGGAGTCACATTCAGAAAGATTTGGAGCAATAAAAAACCGATTGGGAAGCAGGAAAATCAGTTTTTGGAGCAGCAACAACAATTTTGAAGCAAGAAAATTAGTTTTTAAAACAGAAAAATTCTCTCCTGCCATTCACTTATTTATTTTTTTTTTCGTGCTTTTTTGTCGAAATTTCCATTTTTTTGAGTTATTTTGACGAAATCTTTTATTTTTATTGACGAAATATACCATTTTTCGCGATATTTTTTAATAAAATTTGCCGTTTTATCGCGATTTTTGGGGAAATTTGCCGTTTTTTCGCGATCTTTTGAAGAAATCTGCCGTTTTTTCGCGTTTTAGGATAAAATTAGCCATTTTTTTCGCGAATTTTTTGACGATATTTACCGGAAATTAGTCGTTGTTTAGCGCTTTTTTAACAAAATTTGTGGGTTTTTTCGCAATCTTTTGAGGAAATTTGTCGTTTTTCGCGATTTTTTTGACAAATTTCGCGTTTTATAGGGATTTTCGGATAAAATTTGTCTTTTTTCGCGATTATTTGAAGAAATCTGCCGTTTTTTTTTTTTTTTTTTGCTACTTTTTGAAGAAATCTGAAAATTTTCCTCAATTTTTGAAAAAAATCTGCTGTTTTTCGCAATTTTTTGAGGCGAAATTCGCCGTTTTTTCGCGATTTTTCGAAGAAATCTGCCTTTTGTTTCGGGTTTGGGAATGAAATTAGCCATTTTTTTCGAGAATTGTTTGACAAATTTGACGTTATTTAGTCGTTATTTCGCGATTTTTTAACGAAATTTGCTGTTTTTTCGCGATCCTTTAATGAAATTACGCGGCCCGTGGGACGCTTAAGAGCTATTTTTTGCGTCCCATTGCCGATTTTTTGAGTAATTTACGCGCTATATGGCGCGTCCGCGGCATCGCTGTTAATAATAAAAAATCTTATATGCGATCGGTTGCAGTTTTCTCAGGGCCTGAAAAAAGGCACTGGTCCTGTGGACCACTAAATTTTTCAAATTAGTGGTCCGATTGAATTATTGGTGGTCTCGGACCAGCGGACTACCAAGGATTTCGAACACTGTTTTAAATTAAATCTAGTTAAAAACGGAATACGCATTCATCTAAAACTTTAAATACTTATGGTGTTGTGTATAATGTAATGTATGTATTAAATATCAAATGAAAAATATGAATCAACAATAAATGAAAGATATTAACATTAATAAAATATTAATTAAACATTGCATTGATTAAAAACTTAATGAAAAATATTAATTTGGGAATACGCATTCGTATAAAACTTTAAACATTTATATTGTTTTTGTGTATAATATTATGTATTTATTAAATATTAAAAGAAAAATATGAATTAACAATAAATGAAAAATATCAATTAACATTAATAAAATATTAATTAAACATTGTATTGATTAAAAACTTAATGAAAAAAATTAATATGGGAATACGCATCCTTATAAAAATTTAAACATTTATGCTTTTGGGTATAATATTATGGATGTATTAAATATTAAATGAAAAATATGAATTAACAATAAATAAAAAATATTAATTAACATTAATAAAATATTAATTAAACATTGTGTTATTTAAAATATAGATTAAAAATTTAATGAAAAATATTAATTTCTCATGTAATTAAAATAACACTTTATAAATTAATGAATTAATAATAAATGAAACATGTTCATTCAAAACAACTTGAGAAATACTAATTTGTAATGAAATTAGAAAATACCAATTTATTAAATATTAATTAAAAATTAAATGAAAACTATTTATGAGAGACACATTGAAAAATATTCTCACCTAAAACTTTCATTCACCAGTCCTTAAATCCAACCTTCATCGTTGCTTACCTGTTAGGAAATGTCTGATAACAACAATTCTTATCTTTGACGGTTTTCCCGAAGGTTGACTCACTAGATAAGTAACAATGACAAGTTCAAATCTGAAATTAAGAGTTTATTCATATCGAATTTAATTAATATAACATGCAATTAAAAAGAGACTTAATTTATTTAATACGTCATAATTAAGAATTTAATTTAATCCTGAATATAATTTTTTAAAATCTTATTAATAGAATAGAATAGAAATTCTTTTCAACATTTTCAAGAAACACACGTTATTGAATACTTAATAGAATATTTTTCGTAATGAATGTGTAATTAACAATTTTTAAATGATTTTTTCTAATTAATTAGTGTTTAATTAAAATTTTCATAATTAAAATAAATATATCAAATAAAAAAGGAATTCTTTTCAAAATTTTCAAGAAACACAAGTTATTATTAAGCAATATTTCGAATAACTACAAACTTTAATCATGATGAGTCATCACTGTGAATGATCTTTTCTTCTCATATGTTATAAAAACAAGTTTAAGTATCCAAATTTATTAATATATTTCATTGTGTGTTAGATCCTTCTTTACTAATCTCGTTAAAATTATTCATTTACCAATGATTTAAACTTCACATTTTAAAGTCATTTATATAATATACTAACATTTGAATATTAAATATCAAATAATGGATATGCACTTTTTACACTCACATCTTACAATGTAATTAGTAACCAAATGTAATGATTTTTAAGCATGTCTTCTTAATTTTTTTTTTCAATGAAAGACTATCACAGTTGAATATTTAGCTTTCTCTTCATAACTTTATCGAGAAATATGTAATGTATACCACACGATTTCATTAAATGAATCACAATACAATTCAAACTTCTCATTTCCAATGTTTTATATATACTAGTGTTTATCAAATAGGTGTTTATTCTGAACAATCATTACTTAGTATATTGATGAAAAGTTTGTGTTGAACGGTTTTTAACTTAAATGGTGTGAGAGAAGAATATATTAGGACAGAAGTTATTAAATATAGAGTCTTTAAAGTTTATATCCGTGTAAGAAATGGCATTTCAAGAAACAAAGTTGTGTCATATTTGAAAGCATTCTTTTTATTCGAAACGCACACGTGATCACGATCACATCACTGAAGAGTATAGAGAAGCTGTTTATGTTGTATATAATTTGAATTTTCATTAACACAATATTATAACCGAAGTTTTTCGACAGTTTGAAAAATTATGATGTACAACGTCTGCACACGTTAACACAGAATAAGATTAGTTTATGCGCTTTCGATGATAAGCGTTATTTGCAGGTAAGATGCATTAACATAACAACATTTTCTTGATAATTTTTCTTGCAGATTTCGAAACCACAAACATCTGATCATACTTCTCATTTTTAACACGCGACACTAACCATTGGGCCATTAAAGCTCGTAATTTAGTAACTTAAAAGTAAGAAAGATCGTCGAAAGTGATTACTTCACACATGCAAAAATAATTTTTATTGTGACTTATCAGTTAAAAATCACGAAGAAAAGAAAAATATCACATATGTTTTGGATTACTTTGAGATTTTATGAGTCACCTCATCAGTTAAATAGACATATTCACTTCTTATGAAATGTATTATATTTTAGTTTATCATTCATAGTGTGATTACTTATTAATAATTTTAGTATCATTAAAAAAGTTTTAAAAAAAAGTTAAATATATCAAAAATACAAGTTCATGTTAAAAGTTTAAACAAATTGCTAAAATAATTTTACAAAACTTTACAAATTATTTAAAAACGATTCACTAATATTTAGTAATCGACAAATTTTAATAGAAATAATCATTTATATGTGACTTAAGTTTTCTGTTTTAACTGTTAAGTTATTAAATTCCCCCTTCAATTACATCTCATTGATAAGTTTTAATCAACCTACCAACCAACCAACCATTCAACTGTTTCCGCAAATAACTAGTATGTCAGTTAGATTTTCAGTTTTAACTGTTAGATTATTACATCCCCTCCCTCTCGATTTCAGCTCATTGATAAGTTTTCAACAACCAACCACCCAACTATTTATCAACCCTAACAACCAGGTATTTGTTTGCCCTAGTAACCAAAAAGCTTTTATTGACACATGAACAAAATTTTTAAGATGCAACACTTGTCATTTTTAATCAAAAAAACAATGACATATGTAATAATTTTTCCTTACTTAAATGAAACCTTTGCATGTGTATGGTAAAACTTGGAAAATTCATTTAATACACAAATTTAAAGTCAACGGACACAGACTTCATACTTCTTTTAGTATTTTACTAACATTTTACCAAATGTCTTAAGAAATCAACAAATTATTTTAATAAAAATTCCCATTTGTAAGGGACGTTATTAACCTAACTTGAAAAAATTAACTTGTTAAAGCAGGTTTTGATTATTCCAACTTAGTAATAATCATAAGTTTCATATGATAATCAACCTGTTTGGTTATTTCCCAGTATGGTTTTATAAAAAAAGTCTCACATGCAAATAACATAACTTAACTAACTTGAAAAAATAACTTGTCAAAGCAGGTTTTCAATGTTTCAGCTTAGTAATATTCATAAGTTTTATATGATATTCAACCTATTTGGTTATGTCTCAGCATATCTTTATAAAATTTATCTAAAAAACCTTTAATATCAATGTTTAAAAATATGTGAATAATTCAGTTAGTCTTTTAAAGATGATTATTTTCCCTTCTATTATTTAAAAAACATTTTTTAAATAAAATTATTACTGATGCCAGTTTATCCCAGTGTTACGAAATGTGCATGCGAAACTTTTCATTCTAATTTTCATATTTTATTATTTCAAATTATTGTTTTCAAGTTGTACTAAAATTTGGAAAAAAATATTTAATTTTCATGCATAATTAAATTGAAATACTTTAATAATAAAGACACATTTAACATTGTATACTCACCTAATCCAACACTTTCACAAATACACGTCCTACTCACTCCAAGGTTTAGGAAGAAATGAGAGATTCAAAGTCCTTATCAGAAAATGTTATCAGATAATTTTATCTTAAGATAGGTGACGTCATAGAACATATGTCATCAACTGGTCACGTGATGTATATCATATGACCGGTGTTTTGTTAATTAATTAATCTTATTAATTAATTATTAAGTATTAAAATAATTATCAATTAATTATTTCTAATAACAACATTTCTAATAATTTCTATAATATCAATAATTATTTCTAATAACAAAGAATTAATTATTATTTCTAATAAGATTAATTAATAAGATTAATTAATTTAATTAATGAATTAATTGATAATTATTTTAATACTTAATAATTAATTAATAAGATTAATTAATCTTATTAATTAGTTTAATTAATTAATCTTATTAATAATTATAAAAATGATTAAATTACTTAATAAATGAATTTTTATAACAACCAATCAAGAAAACAAAGTACTGGTCATGTGATATACATCACGTGACCAGTTGATGTCATATGTTCTATGACATCACCTATCTTAAGATAAAATTATCTGATAACATTTTCTGATAAGGACTTTGAATCTCTCATTTCTTCCTAAACCTTGGAGTGAGTAGGACGTGTATTTGTGAAAGTGTTGGATTAGGTGAGTATACAATGTTAAATGTGTCTTTATTATTAAAGTATTTCAATTTAATTATGCATGAAAATTAAATATTTTTTTCCAAATTTTAGTACAACTTGAAAACAATAATTTGAAATAATAAAATATGAAAATTAGAATGAAAAGTTTCGCATGCACATTTCGTAACACTGGGATAAACTGGCATCAGTAATAATTTTATTTAAAAAATGTTTTTTAAATAATAGAAGGGAAAATAATCATCTTTAAAAGACTAACTGAATTATTCACATATTTTTAAACATTGATATTAAAGGTTTTTTAGATAAATTTTATAAAGATATGCTGAGACATAACCAAATAGGTTGAATATCATATAAAACTTATGAATATTACTAAGCTGAAACATTGAAAACCTGCTTTGACAAGTTATTTTTTCAAGTTAGTTAAGTTATGTTATTTGCATGTGAGACTTTTTTTATAAAACCATACTGGGAAATAACCAAACAGGTTGATTATCATATGAAACTTATGATTATTACTAAGTTGGAATAATCAAAACCTGCTTTGACAAGTTAATTTTTTCAAGTTAGGTTAGTAACGTCCCTTACAAATGGGAATTTTTATTAAAATAATTTGTTGATTTCTTAAGACATTTGGTAAAATGTTAGTAAAATACTAAAAGAAGTATGAAGTCTTTGTCCGTTGACTTTAAATTTGTGTATTAAATGAATTTTCCAAGTTTTACCATACACATGCAAAGGTTTCATTTAAGTAAGGAAAAATTATTACATATGTCATTGTTTTTTTGATTAAAAATGACAAGTGTTGCATCTTAAAAATTTTGTTCATGTGTCAATAAAAGCTTTTTGGTTACTAGGGCAAACAAATACCTGGTTGTTAGGGTTGATAAATAGTTGGGTGGTTGGTTGTTGAAAACTTATCAATGAGCTGAAATCGAGAGGGAGGGGATGTAATAATCTAACAGTTAAAACTGAAAATCTAACTGACATACTAGTTATTTGCGGAAACAGTTGAATGGTTGGTTGGTTGGTAGGTTGATTAAAACTTATCAATGAGATGTAATTGAAGGGGGAATTTAATAACTTAACAGTTAAAACAGAAAACTTAAGTCACATATAAATGATTATGGCTATTAAAATTTGTCGATTACTAAATATTAGTGAATCATTTTTAAATAATTTGTAAAGTTTTGTAAAATTATTTTAGCAATTTGTTTAAACCTTTAACATGAACTTGTATTTTTGATATATTTAACTTTTTTTAAAAACTTTTTTAATGATACTAAAATTATTAATAAGTAATCACACTATGAATGATAAACTAAAATATAATACATTTCATAAGAAGTGAATATGTCTGTTTAACTGATGAGGTGACTCATAAAATCTCAAAGTAATCCAAAACATATGTGATATTTTTCTTTTCTTCGTGATTTTTAACTGATAAGTCACAATAAAAATTATTTTTGCATGTGTGAAGTAATCACTTTCGACGATCTTTCTTACTTTTTAGTTACTAAATTACGGGCTTTAATGGCCCAATGGTTAGTGTCGCGTGTTAAAAATGAGAAGTATGATCAGATGTTTGTGGTTTCGAAATCTGCAAGAAAAATTATCAAGAAAATGTTGTTATGTTAATGCATCTTACCTGCAAATAACGCTTATCATCGAAAGCGCATAAACTAATCTTATTCTGTGTTAACGTGTGCAGACGTTGTACATCATAATTTTTCAAACTGTCGAAAAACTTCGGTTATAATATTGTGTTAATGAAAATTCAAATTATATACAACATAAACAGCTTCTCTATACTCTTCAGTGATGTGATCGTGATCACGTATGCGTTTCGAATAAAAAGAATGCTTTCAAATATGACACAACTTTGTTTCTTGAAATGCCATTTCTTACACGGATATAAACTTTAAAGACTCTATATTTAATAACTTCTGTCCTAATATATTCTTCTCTCACACCATTTAAGTTAAAAACCGTTCAACACAAACTTTTCATCAATATACTAAGTAATGATTGTTCAGAATAAACACCTATTTGATAAACACTAGTATATATAAAACATTGGAAATGAGAAGTTTGAATTGTATTGTGATTCATTTAATGAAATCGTGTGGTATACATTACATATTTCTCGATAAAGTTATGAAGAGAAAGCTAAATATTCAACTGTGATAGTCTTTCATTGAAAAAAAAAATTAAGAAGACATGCTTAAAAATCATTACATTTGGTTACTAATTACATTGTAAGATGTGAGTGTAAAAAGTGCATATCCATTATTTGATATTTAATATTCAAATGTTAGTATATTATATAAATGACTTTAAAATGTGAAGTTTAAATCATTTTTAAATGAATAATTTTAACGAGATTAGTAAAGAAGGATCTAACACACAATGAAATATATTAATAAATTTGGATACTTAAACTTGTTTTTATAACATATGAGAAGAAAAGATCATTCACAGTGATGACTCATCATGATTAAAGTTTGTAGTTATTCGAAATATTGCTTAATAATAACTTGTGTTTCTTGAAAATTTTGAAAAGAATTCCTTTTTTATTTGATATATTTATTTTAATTATGAAAATTTTAATTAAACACTAATTAATTAGAAAAAATCATTTAAAAATTGTTAATTACACATTCATTACAAAAAATATTCTATTAAGTATTCAATAACATGTGTGTTTCTTGAAAATGTTGAAAAGAATTTCTATTCTATTCTATTAATAAGATTTTAAAAAATTATATTCAGGATTAAATTAAATTCTTAATTATGACGTATTAAATAAATTAAGTCTCTTTTTAATTGCATGTTATATTAATTATATTCGATATGAATAAACTCTTAATTTCAGATTTGAACTTGTCATTGTTACTTATCTAGTGAGTCAACCTTCGGGAAAACCGTCAAAGATAAGAATTGTTGTTATCAGACATTTCCTAACAGGTAAGCAACGATGAAGGTTGGATTTAAGGACTGGTGAATGAAAGTTTTAGGTGAGAATATTTTTCAATGTGTCTCTCATAAATAGTTTTCATTTAATTTTTAATTAATATTTAATAAATTGGTATTTTCTAATTTCATTACAAATTAGTATTTCTCAAGTTGTTTTGAATGAACATGTTTCATTTATTATTAATTCATTAATTTATAAAGTGTTATTTTAATTACATGAGAAATTAATATTTTTCATTAAATTTTTAATCTATATTTTAAATAACACAATGTTTAATTAATATTTTATTAATGTTAATTAATATTTTTTATTTATTGTTAATTCATATTTTACATTTAATATTTAATACATCCATAATATTATACCCAAAAGCATAAATGTTTAAATTTTTATAAGGATGCGTATTCCCATATTAATTTTTTTCATTAAGTTTTTAATCAATACAATGTTTAATTAATATTTTATTAATGTTAATTGATATTTTTCATTTATTGTTAATTCATATTTTTCTTTTAATATTTAATAAATACATAATATTATACACAAAAACAATATAAATGTTTAAAGTTTTATACGAATGCGTATTCCCAAATTAATATTTTTCATTAAGTTTTTAATCAATGCAATGTTTAATTAATATTTTATTAATGTTAATGTCTTTCATTTATTGTTGATTCATATTTTTCATTTGATATTTAATACATACATTACATTATACACAACACCATAAGTATTTAAAGTTTTAGATGAATGCGTATTCCGTTTTTAAGTAGATTTCATTTAAAAGATCACATACTCAACCTTATGTAATCATTTTAATTATAGGTTAATTTAAATTTTCAAACAGTTAAAGCCGAAATGAATGTGATACACTCTTTATTTTGCTAACAAAGTACAGAAAAAAAATAAATATTTTAGTTTTATTTAAAATAAATCGATGAGAAAAAAAAAACCTCTAATTTGATTTAAATAATTATATCTTAAATTTTCAAAAGATATTGCTCAAAAGACGTTATTTTATTTCAAGTCAAATAATTTTAATTAGATATAGTACTAATTAAGATTAATTAAGATAACACATCAACCTCAGTTCCTATCAGTTATGATTCAGAGATTCAACCCTTTTCGGAAAACGCTATCAGATAAACAGATAAGAATGATTCATCTATGTTTACACACACACACATATATTGCAACGAATTTAGTATCCTCTCTTTGAGAAAATAATTATTAAACTCTTCATCGATTTGGATTTAACACTTTTTTGATGTTAAGGTATGAAAAATATTATTTTCAATACAGTTTTAAAAATATTTAAAAGCATTTTTCACAAATTATTTTGATCTGAAGATAAAACCTTTAAATGTTAAATTGTTGATTTTAAACATTTATTTTCTCATTGTTTTAAGTATTTTGTTCTTATTTGGCGGTTTTAACCATTCATTTTCTAACTATTTGAAATATTTTGTATTAATTTGATGATATTATGTTGATACTCCAAACAGTTAGGTCGACGAGCGCGAACACATCTTATTACAAATATTATTTTAAAAGAGTACCCAAAGTGGGGGTCTTTCTGAAATATCCTTATTGATGCAAGGTTTTCCAAGGTGAAAGGAAAATGACAGACTCCAAACAGTAAAAACCGACGAGCGCGATTAAATGTTAGTACGTCAAATTCCATTTTGAAACATTCTTTCATTTAAATTTTAAAGTTATTTTTTTATTATTTTACAAATTCATTTGCATATTATGTTTCACTAAAAATATCGCTCGAAATAATGTATGTGAATGTGTGCAATACGAGAATCAAGTGATCTGCCTCCCCGTGGCGATTCCTGGGTAAAAGTTTTGACCGTAGGTCACTTTCAGCTAAAGATCACACCTATCGGCAAAAAATTACGCACACATACATACAACAAATACATGCATACAACATGCATACATACGTACATACATACAACACACGCACATGCATACAACACACAAACATATATTCACACACATACATGCATACAACACACAAACATACATACGCACACATATATACAACACATACAAAATAATAATAATAATCAATTCAATTAAATTTTCACCAAGGTTCGAAGGAAACCACATATTCTAAACCGTTAGGGCGACGAGTGCGATTCAATGCTAGCACGTAAAATCCCATTTTGAAACATATTTTTTCATTCAAATTTTAAAGTTATTTTTTAACTATTCTAAAATATCAAGTGTATAACATAGTTGACTAAAAATAGTACTCGAAATAATTTTAAAGTTCCTTCATTCAATAAATATTTAAAATTGTTATTCCCAAATTCCCATTACCAGCATGTGTTATTTATGATAATGGATAGATATAAACGTGGTGGAAGTCTTTCTAAGATATTCTAAACCAAAATGCACACATGATTCGAAGAAAATTACAAACTCCGAACGGTTAGATTGACGAGCGCGCGTCAATTTCATTGCAAAAAAATTAAAGTCCCCCTATTAAACATTAATATCCGCTTAAAACTCCAAAAAATGAAAAAATAATTCAATCTTAACAAAATTACTCCCCCAAAAAAAAATAATTCATTAATTCACCATGAATGAAACCTTCTTAATTAGTTCTTTATTAAAATAGCAACCCCCGAAAAAAAAATATATCCTTCGCGTATGATTAGGCTAAAATAATAATTTCCCCCAAAATATCCGCTTAACTCATCATGTAAGAGTACAGTGGAAAAAAAAAAAAAAATCAAACTCCCCAAAATTTCTGCTTAAAATCAAAAAATAAACTCTTAAATTACACCAAACTGAAAATTTTTAAGTTGCCACATTAAAATTAAAAACCACTCGTACAATAGTACAAAAAAAAAAAAAAAACATTCTGTGTCCCGAAATACCCGCTTAACCCCTCATCAAAGAACACGGTGAAAAAAAAAAAAAAAAAGTCTCTTCATTCCTTATTTTTAATTACTTTTTAATAACCTTTTTAAATGAACAACAGCAAAATTTAATCGAAAAACATACCCCACGTACTGTAACGCGCCAAAAAATTTAAAGTCCCCGAATTAAAAAACACCCCCATACTACAGTATGATTTAAAAATTCTAACTCCCTGAAATTCCCGCTTAAAATTCGAAAAAAATCCTTTTAACCCCTTCTCTTATAAGACAACCTTGAGGAGAGGAGTGTTGAGGAGAAGGAGGAGGATTGTGGAGGAGGAGGAGTGTTGAGGATGAGGAGGTTTGAGGAGGAGGATTGAGGAGGAGGTTTGAGAAGGAGGAGCCCTCCTCCCTCCTCCGATCCTCAATCCTCCTCCCGAGGCCGGAGCCCCATTTTTCCCCTACTAACGTATATATAAGTATTTTTAACATATCATCATGCTCCATTAATGAATTTCTGATGCACCAATTTCGATAAATTGTATGAAACGCCAAACTATTCAAGTAGCACTGAATTGCATAAAAGAAACATCGTTATAGCTCTAAAAAAATTATCGTATTCACTAACTACTTCTTGCATCGAATTAAGTGTCTCATTTCCAATTAAAAGATATCTTTGAATTGAAATTTGAATGAAATACAGGGTCATGAAAAATCAAAGAATGTGGAAAACAGGATTAGAAATATCTCAACAACTAATAATCCGATCGACTTCGTTTTTTATGCAAAATTTGTGTTAATTTATTGCCTTTTACGTCCACTCTTTAAAATAAAAAATAAAAATAGAAATTTTTTATATACCTTTCATCAGAACGAATTTTTCGAGAGTCCGAAAAAAATAGTTCCGGATAATCGAGGTTACTGATATTAAATAGGCTTCGTCCCATTCTTACATACTAAGCACATACAAAATTTCAAGTCTGTATCTCTATTTGTTCGGGAGATAGAGCGGTTACAGCAGACAGACAGACACACAGACGGACGGATGGCACAATTATTTTTTCTAAAAATATGTTTTTCGAAATCTCCAGTGTCCGAAACGTGTAAATCAGTCAAAAAAAATTTTCGATTTTCAAAACGATTGCAAGGCTTAACCTATACTACGTATGATGGGTAAGTAATAAGAATTACTCGGCATAGACATATTTATAACAAATAATGAACTAAAATGAGCAGACAAAGAAAATGGCTTTTATTTTCAGTGACAATTACATTTTAACCCTTAAACGGTAACGTGTTTTTCGGCACCTTTAAACGGTAATCATGGGTCACTCGTGCTTAGCGCTGTAAAAAGTGGTTTAAAGTGCTTTAAAAATTCTAAAAAAATTCATCATATTACATCAACTACCCTTGAACAAGAATCAGTCACAATATTGCTGATTTATTAATTTGTTTAAACAATATGTTTAAATAAACAAATAAAAATGTGAAAAATGCACATTTTCTTTAAAAAATCATAACTTTAGATAGAATTGACATTTTTTGCTGTTTCAAACGGGAAATTGAAGATCAAGAATGGTACTTTCACAAAAAAATAAAAATAGCCGGTATAAATTAAAAAAATACTTAAGTTTTGAGCATAAAAATGACGTTTTTTTTAACTTATAAATAGGTACAATTTACAATAAAATAGAAATTTTATTAGTTTTTAATCAATTTTATTTATGAAAATGATGTTAATTATCAAACTTTATTTAATTAAACCAAAAATATAATAATGAAAAATTACAGCAACACTGATATCATCATTTATAAACAATCGAAACAGATTTTATGTCTGTGTTCCTCGCATACAGGTCTGTGACACTTGCTGCAGCAAATAAAGGTTCGGAAACCCAAGTGAGTGTAATGTATCGATTTTTTATGAAAAAAACATCAATTCTTAACCAAACAAATTTTTTCTTACCTTACACTTTTCGTCAACGTAAATGGTAACCCTGGGTCACTCGTGCCTTTTCGAAATTTTGACTGGCTCTTACGTCGGCTGTGAACGCACTAAAACATCGGCGTTTCGGGAGCTAATAGCCTACTAGTGTACTATTTTTTTCAGGGTAGTTTAGTCCCGCTCCCCACTCTCTCCTCTAAGCTAGCAAGGAAAGAAAATTTGACCGAGGCACTAGTGACCCATGGTTACCACTTAAGGGTTAATTATGGAAAATTATTTGTAAAATACAAAATTTGTTACCTTCCTCAAAAATCATTTGTTACCTTTTTGCGTTTTATAAAAATTATATATATGTTACAGGCCAAACCCGATTTTAGGCCAAACTAGATTGGCCTAGGCCAAACCGGTCTATCCTAACGCCCATCGGATAAACTAATTTTTCCTAGGCCAAACCGGTCTATCCTAACGCCCATCGGATAAACTAGTTTTTCCTAGGCCAAACCGGTTTATCCTAACGCCCATCGGATAAACTAGTTTTTCCTAGGCCAAACTAGTCTATCCTAAGGCCCACAGGACAAACTAGATTTTCCTAGGCCAAACTAGTTTGGCCTAACTCTTATAGGATAAACTAGTTTAGACTGCTGTTTATTGGTCTGAACTAGTTTATCCTAGGCCAATTCAATTTGGCGGGATTTTATTGAATTCAATGACCGCCTCAACGCCAACATTCTTGTTTGGCCTAGGCTGATCTAGTTTATCCTAGGCCAATGTAAGTTTACGGGTTTTCAGCTTACGGGCTACAAAGCCAGAGAAATAATGGGCCCACAGGTTCTGTATGTATGTATGTATGTACGCATGTATGTACACATGTACGTACGTGTGTGCGTAACGCGATAACTCTCGATAGAAATAATGTAATTTGACATGTTTTTAACTCAAAGGCTTCCAAGGCCTGAGAACTAATGTGCCCATAGGTTCTGTATCTATGTATGTACGTAAGTACGTAACGCAATTATTCTTGATAGAAATAATCGATTTGTTTGCGTTTCCATGCATTATTAGCATATTTTATTCAAATTTTAGATATAGGAGCATTCTCTTGAGGGGCCTCCATGATTAGTTGTGAGTGTTCATTGTTTAAGTATAAAGGGAGGGGGGAATTGGAGTAACGCCCCATAATTTATGTAAATGCTTTTTTCATGCAGAACTTACTGATTTGCTTCAAATTTTAGAAATAAATTCGTTCTGTTAAAGCGCTTTCCTAATTAGTTTTGGGGGTTAATTGAATAAAAACAACGAGAATAACGGGGGGATCCCGCCTAATTTTGGCAAATGTGTTTTTCATGCCGAATTAACCGATTTGCTGCAAATCTTGGATTTGTTCATTCTAATGAAGCGCTTGACTGACTAATTTTGATGTTCTTCGGTTAAATATAAGGGGGAAACTTACAATTTATTTCTTTCCTTAAACTAGATAAATTGGTTATAATACAGAATTATCCAATTTGCTTAAAATTTTGGACATGAATTCATTTGATCAGGCACTTCTCTAATTAATTTGGGTTTTTCTTTTGTTTAAGTATAATGGGGTAGTGAACGTTTTATCGCCTTCCTTAAATTAGATAAATAGGTTTTTATGCAAGTTTATCCGATTTGCCTTAAATTTTGAATATAGTTTTTTAAGGCGAATCCCTGAATTGTTTTGAGGGTTTAATGATTATGTATAAAGGGAGAAATGGGGGATTACCCTCCTTAAATCAGATGAATTGTTTTTGGAGCAGAATTATCTGATTTGCTTCAAAATTTGGATAATTGTTTAATTTTATAAAGCGTATCTGTGATTAGTTTTGGAGGTTCAATGGTTAAGTATAATTGGGGAAAATAGGAAAAAGTAATCCAACTTACTTTATTTTTCGAGGGTGTTATAGAGGTCTGCACGGGCCCGGGCCGGGCCGGCAGATTTAGAATAGTTTTTTCAACGGGCCGGGCCGGGCCGACAAACAACATAAACGGGCCGGGCCGGGCCGGCAAAAAAATTGAACGGGCCAGACGGGCCGGGCCGAAAAAAAATTTTTCGGGCCTGCCGGCCCGTTTTGAAGATTTAACCAGAAATGATAAAATATGAGCTATTTTCAGCGAAAATGGCTTTAACGAGAATAAGTATAAATGTGGTCATACTAGTTTGACAACATCAATATAAAAATGTACAGTGTATCGGCATCGGAGAATTACATTATGTGTAACCCGTTTTAATATTTTTTTAGTTGACTCATGCCGGTCCGAGATCACGCTTACATTATTTTTCTACATATAGACTGGTCGGACCGGCACTAGACTTAATTATTGGCAGAAAACATGATTTGTAAAATTAACAGCGATAAAGAACTTATGTTAGCTTAGTCTTTGGATATGTACTTCTTGATGGTTTTTAAATTAATTTCTCAATAGTGCGAAAGTTTGACACATTTTCTGATTAATTTTAAATTGTAAGAGTATAAAAGTGATAAGCCTAACTATTGTAGGGATTTGGAATCGAATAGCGTTTTTCACTTTTGGTAAATAAAATACTTGTATAACCTTGTTGAGATATAATAGTTTCTCAAATGATTGTAGGTTTTTCTCCATTCCCTTGCTTCCGGAAATTCTATTCAAAACGCTAATTATGACAGTATTTTATTTGTTTGCAGTATTCATAAATTGCTTGTATCAAAAAATGGATAACGCCATTCGATTATATAGTTTCTGAATAAAGATATCTGATAATCTTATGCGTTTTTGAGAAAAAAAATTAATTTAGAAATGTATCAGAAAGGAGCTTCTCTGAATTTAAGAATGAATTTGGATTTGAAATCTATAATAAAATGATATAGAAATATATTTCTAAATCTTCTTTTATTAAACAGCTTCAAAATTAACGATGTTTTTAGCTTTCTTTCTTTTTTCTTTTATTCTAAGCCATATTAATTTTTTAATGAATCTTTATTCGAATGTTGAAAGCCTAAGAATCTAAATAATCATTAACGTTGTTAATGTGTATTTGCTGTAAAATATACTGTAAAATCATTCCATAGATATGTATGCAGTATTCTTTAAAAGAATCTTAGTTCTATGATAAAAATATGAATTTTTTAGAAATCGTAGAAATTGTAACGGGCCAAAACGGGCCGGGCCGGGCCGGGCCTGTTTTCGCTGATTTTTGTACGGGCCGGGCCTAAAATACAAAAATTTAAACGGGCCGGGCCGGGTCCGGGCCGAACTTTTGAGTTTTGCAACGGGCCGGGCCTGGAAATTCCGGCCCGTGCAGACCTCTAGGGTGTTATTCTTAAAAAAAATAAGGCTGTAATACATAATTAGTGTAAACAGGCTGTGAAAGCAAAGCCATCACTTTAATTGGGCAATATTCTTTTTAATATTGATCCCGACAACTGCTCCATAGCTAACCTTATGCAAAATGATTTTGTTATCACCGTTATATAATGTATTTTATTCGAAGGATTGTAGAATACTGTCAGAGGTTTGCACAGGCCGGAATTTCCAGGCCAGGACCCCGCCTGACCGAGCCACCAGGCCTCTAAATTATGTTGTGTTACCTACATTGCCCATTCTTTTAGAGTTATGGATTTTTATTGTTTAAGTCTAAAATTTAGAATTAAACAATAAACATCCACAACTAATCACGGAGGCGCCTTGTCACAATGATCTTATATCTAAAATTCAAAATGAAAACTGATAATTCTGCATGATAAATCCATTTCTCTAAATTAAAGGTGGGGGATTAGCGTCCCGTTTGCCCCCCTTTATTCCTATCCAATGAATTCCCAAAATTAATCAGAAAAGTACCTTATCAGAATGAACCTACATCCAACATTTGAACCAAATCGTATATCTCTGTCAAGAGTTATCGCGTTACGTACATACGTACGCACATACGTACATACATGCGTACACACATACATACAGAACCTATGAGCCCATTATTTCTACGGCTTTGACGCCCGTGAGCTAAAAACACGTAAAACTACATTGGCCTAGGATAAACTAGATCAGCCTAGGACAAACAAGAATGTTGGCGTTGAGGCGGTCATTGAATTCAATAAAACCATGCCAAATTGAATTGGCCTAGGATAAACTAGTTCAGACCAATAGACAGCAGTCTAAACTAGTTTATCCTATAAGAGTTAGGCCAAACTAGTTTGGCCTAGGAAAATCTAGTTTGTCCTATGGGCCTTAGGATAGACTAGTTTGGCCTAGGAAAAACTAGTTTATCCGATGAGCGTTAGGATAAACCGGTTTGGTCTAGGAAAAACTAGTTTATCCGATGGGCGTTAGGATAGACCGGTTTGGCCTAGGAAAAACTAGTTTATCCGATGGGCGTTAGGATAGACCGGTTTGGCCTAGGCCAATCTAGTTTGGCCTAAAATCGGGTTTGGCCTGTAACATATATACCCTATACTATACGTATGATGGGTAAATAAAAATTTTTCGATTTTCAAAACGATTGCAAGACTTACCCTATACTACGTATGATGGGTAAGTAATTATAGTACGAAATATAAAATAATATAAATAAAACTTATTCAAAATTACTTTCTGCCATGGGGTGACATTTTGAGAGAGGATAATATTACGATGCCTCTAACAACCGATAGTTTGATAAAATGTATAAAAATAAAATTGAAAATTTCAGCACTAAAAATCGTTTTTCCCCTTAAAAACAATATTTATTTTATTTGATGTTTCTTTGAAATATAAAATAGTATACAGTACGAAATACAACGAATAAAATGTATATAATTTGTAATTCAAAAATACTTTTCTGTTACTCTTTGATTTTTTAAAAATAAGGATAATATTATGACATCTCTATCAAGACAAATTCTTTCCTTTTAATACTAACAGTCTATTTAGCCAACTCCAAATAATTTGGTTCGATGTATGAAAATAAAATTGGAAGTTTAAGGCGCAAGAAATCCATTATCCAAAAGAACAACAAAGCAATTTTATGCCTATTAAATATTGAGAAAACATAACAATACGAAATATAAACAGAAATATATCATAAATAAACCTTATTCAAATCACTTTTTTGTAACATGTTGATATTTTTAGAAAGGATAATATTATGATACTTCTAACAAGACAGTTTTCGTTTAACTCAAGTTTGCTTTAGTCTGCTTGTTTAACTCAAAATATTTTGCTATGTGCATGAAAATGAAATTGTTTATCCGCACAAGAAATTTCTCATGCAAAAGACCAACAGTAAAGTAATTTGATACTTATTTGAAATATCGAAAAACTACAGTAAATATTAACAAAATATAAATAAATCTTACTCTGAATGCTTTTTCTGATACATGTCAATATATTCAGGGAATATAATATTGCGATATCTCTAACAAGATAGCTTCTCTATTTTTAACTAGAAGATAGCCCGTCAAAAAGACGTGTTTGCATTTTTAAAGGATGATAAAAAATTACAACTGTGGTCAATCATAACCACTTTAGGCTGAAACAATTTTGATAAATACAGCGATTAAACGTGAAGAGAGAAAAATCTAACAAAAAAAAAATCAACAGAAATCTGCATTTAAAACTATAGCAAAACGATCTGGTAGATGGGGGTGGAATTATAATGAAATTTAAAACGCACCCGCGGTTTGCTTAAATAAAAGTTTTAATTAAATATTGTTTTTGAAATCGTGAAAAAATTTCAAAGCGAAGAAAAATGTAGTGACGTCATTTACAGCTCCCGCTGTGAATCTGACCAATGAGAACGCTCCATTACGACTATGGAACGGTTTCATTGTTCAGAAAATAGATTGCCTTTAAAATTGGAGGTAACTTTTCACAATGTTTTTTATAGATTTGAAATTCTCAAAAGTCATTCACGGCTGTAAAGAAAAAAAAAAAAAATAAAGCAACCCGAATATAAAAATTTTAACAATTTTGCATTTAAAACGCACTTTCGCTTCCCTTTAATAAAAAGTTTTAATTAAATATACTTTTTGAAATCGTGGAAAGATTTCAAAGCGAAGTAAAATGTAGTGGCGTCATTTAACAGCTCCCACTATAAATCTGACCAATGAGAATGCTCCATTACGACTATGAAACGTTTTCATTGGTGAATGAGTTTCTTTTTCTCGTGGATAGGTTGACTCCAGAATCGTTATACACGGAGGGGTTTTATATATATTATAATACTGACAATCTATTATACAAAGTCAAATTTTTGTTTAAATATATAAAAATAAATTTGAAAACTTTAGCATTATAAATCGTTTACCTAAAAGAACAATAGTAAAGTAATTTGATATATATATATATTTGATATAATGTAAAGTTATAGTCCGAAAATTAAACAAAAATTTAAATAAACCTTATTCAGAGTTATTTTTCTGTTAAATGTTGGTATTTTTATATAATATTGCGATGTCTCTAACAAGACGGCTGACAATCTATTATCCAACGTGAAATTTTTGCTTAAATATATAAAAATACATTTGGTAACTTCCGCATTATAAATTGTTTACCAAAAAGAACAATTGTAAAGTAATTTGATGCTACTTTGAAATATTGAAAAGTTATAGTCCAAAATAAACAAAGATATAAATGAACTTTATTGAGATTCATTTTTTTGTTATGAGTCGATATTTTCACAGAGTATAAAATTGTGATGCATCTAACAAGATAGCTTCTCTCCTTTTAATACTAACAACCTATTTATTGAACGTAAAATTTTTGCTTAAATATATAAAAATAAATTTGGAAAATTTGGCACAATAAATTGTTTACCCTTGTAAAGTAGTTGACGCTTCTGTGAAAAATTGAAAAGTTGCGATCCGAAATATAAACGAAAATAAGAAACTTTTTCAGAATCCTTTTCTGTTACGAAATGATGTTTTTGAGATTTTAATATTATGATGTCTCTAACAAGACAATTTTACTCTAACTTGACAATCTATTTATTGAACTACAAATATTTCGTTGAAATGTATGAAAATAATATTGGAATAATCTACAAAAAGAAATTTAAAAAGAAATCAAAACTAATAATATTGAAAACGTAATCAAGAAAATATAAGGAAATATACGTAAATAAATTTTATTCAAAGTCACTTTTATGTTATGTGTTGAGTTATTTTGAAAGGGTAATATTGCGATTTCTTGAACAAGACAGATTCTTCCCATTTAAAATAAACAATCATTCTATTTATTGAACTCCAAATATTTCATTGAAATGTATGAAAATAATGTTGGAAAAATGTATGGAAATAATTTAAAAAGAATTCAATACTAATAATATTAAACACGTACCGAACGAAATACAAGGAGAGATATAAATGAATCTTATTCAAAATCCCTTAATGTTTACGCGTTGATATTTTTTAGAATATCCCGATTCCTTTAACAAGGCAGATTCTTCCCATTTAAAACTAAAAATCAATCTATTTTTTGAACTCGAAATATTTTGTTGAATCGTACGAAAAGAATATTGGAAGAATGTATGAAAATAAATTTAAAAAAAAATTAATACTAAAAGTATTGAAATTGTACCAAACGAAATATAAGAAAAGATATAAATAAATCTTATTAAAAATCACTGTTATATTATGTATTGATATTTCTTGGAAGTATAACATTCCGATTTTTTTAACAAGGCTGATTCTTCCGTTTTTAAAATTAACAATAAATCTATTTATCGAACCCCAAATATTTTCTTGAAATGTTTGAAAATAATATTGAATGAAAAACAAAAACTCAATATTAATAATATTGAAAACGTACTGAACGAAACATAACGAAAGATATAAATAAATATTATTCAAAATAACTTTTAAGCTACGTGTTGACATTTTTTGAAAATAATATATTCCGATTTTTTTTAACAAGGCAGATTCTTCCCTATTTAAAACTAACAATCAATTTATTCATTGAACTCCAAATTTTTCATTGAAATGTATGAAAATAATATTGAAAGACTTTATGAAAAAAAAAAAAAAAAAAATCAGTACTACACTGTAAAAAAAAATCTGTAAAGGTACTATACTTTATCTAGGAAACTGGGATTCCAAGAACTTTTCCTGTAATGGTAACAACAAAAACTCAAGTTTTAGAATCGGTTACATGGATTTTTCCTGTTATCGTTACATGAAAAGTTCTTGGAATCCCAGTTTCCTAGATAAAGTATAGTACCTTCACGGATTTTTTTTTTTTTTTTTTTTTACAGTGTAGTAACATTGAAAACGGATCTAAGAAATTATAAGGAAAGATATGTAAATAAATTTTATTCAAAGTCACTTTTATGTTATGTGTTGATTTATTTTGGAAGGGCAATATTACGATTTCTTGAACAAGATAGATTCTTCTGATTTAAAATAAACAATCATTCTATTTATTGAACTCCAAATATTTCATTGAAAGGTATGAAAATAATATTGAAAGAATGTATGGAAATAATTTTTAAAAATCAATACTAATAATATTGAAAACGTACCGAACGATATATAAGGAGAAATATAAATGAATCTTATTTAAAATCCCTTCATGTTACGCGTTGATATTTTTTGGAAGATTCCGACTTCTTATAAGGCACATTCTCCCTATTTAAAGCTAACAATCAATCTATTTATTGAACTTGAAATATTTTGTTGAAATGTATAAAAAGAATATTGGAAGACTATGAAAATTAATTTCTAAAAATTCAGTTCTGAAAATATTGAAAATGTACCGAACGAAATATAAGAAAAGATATAAATAAATCTTATTTAAAATCACTTTTATGTTATGTATTGATATTTCTTGGAAGTATAATATTCCAATTTCTTTAACAAGACCGATTCTTCCCTTTTTAAAATTAACAATAAATCTATTTATTGTACTCCAAATATTTTCTTGAAATGTTTGAAAATAATATTGAAAGAAAAAACAAAAATTCAATACTAATAATATTGAAAACGTACCGAATGAAATATAAGAAAAGATATAGATAAATCTTATTCAAAATAACTTTTATGCTACGTGTTGACATTTTTTGGAAATATTATATTCCGATTTTTTTTTTAGCGAGGCAGATTCTTCCCTTTTAAAAACTAACAATCAATTTATTCATTGAACTCCAAATTTTTCATTGAAAATAAATCTTATTCAAAGTCACTTTTTTGTTATGTGTTGATATTTTTTGGAAGGGTAATATAACGATTTCTTGAACAAGACAGATTCTTCTCATTTAAAATAAACAATCATTCTATTGATTGAACTCCAAATATTTCGTTGAAATGTATGAAAATAATATTGGAAGAATGTATCGAAATAAATTTCAAAAAATTCAATTCTAAAAATATTGAAAATGTGCTGTATGAAATATAAGAAATGATATAGATAAATCTTAGTCAAAATCACTTTTGTGCTACGTGTTGATATTTTTGGATGGATAATATTACGATTTCTTTAACAAGGCAGATTCTTTCCCCACTTTTTTTTTTATTGAACTCCAAGTATTTCGTTGAAATGTATGAAAATAATATTGAAAGAATATATGGAAATAAATAAATAAATAATCAGTATTAGTAACATTGAAAACGTATATAAGAAAATATAAGGAAAGATATGTAAATAAATTTTATTTAGAGTCACTTTTATGTTATGTGTTGATATTTTTTGGAAGAGCAATATTACGATTTCTTGAACAAGACAGATTCTTCTCATTTAAAATAAACAATCATTCTATTTAGTGAACTCCAAATATTTCATTGAAATGTATGAAAATAATATTGAAAGAATGTATGGAAATAATTTTAAAAAAATCAATACTAATAAAATTAAAAACTTACCAAACTAAATACAAGGAGAGATATAAATAAATCTTATTCAAAATCCCTTTATGTTACGTGTTGATATTTTTTGGAAGATCCCGATTCCTTTAACAAGGCAGATTCTTTCCATTTAAAACTAACAATCAATCTATGTATTGAACTAGAAATATTTTGTTGAATAATTGTACGAAAAGAATATTGGAAGAAAATATAGAAATATATTTAAAAAAAATTAATACTAAAAATATTGAAAATGTACCGAACGAAATATAAGAAAAGGTATAAATAAATCTTATTTAAAATCACTTTTATGTTATGCATTGATATTTCTTGGAAGTATAACATTCCGATTTCTTTAACAAGGCAGATTCTTCCCTTTTTAAAATTAACAATAAATCTATTTATTGAACCCCAAATATTTTCTTGAAATGTTTGAAAATTATACTGAAAGAAAAACAAAAACTCAATGCTAATAATATTGAATATCTACCGAATGAAATATTACGAAAAATATAAATAAATCTTATTCAAAATCACTTTTATGCTACGTGTTAACATTTTTTGGAAATATTATATTCCGATTTCTTTAACAAGGCAGCTTCGTCCCTTTTTAAAACTAACAATCAATTTATTCATTGAACTCCAAATATTTCGTTGAAATGTATGAAAATAATATTGAAAGAATGTATGAAAATAAGTTTTAAAAATATCAGTACTAGTAATATAGAAAACGTACCTAAAAAAATATAAGGAAAGATATTTAAATAAATTAAGGGTAATATTTCGATTTCTTGAACAAGTCAGATTCTTCCCATTTAAAACTAACAATCATTCTATTTATTGAACTCCAAACATTTCATTGAAATTTATGAAAAAAATACTGGAAGAATTTATGGAAATAAATTTTAAAAAATTCAGTACTAATAATATCGAAAACCTACCAAATCAAATATAAGAAAGGACGTAAATACATTTTCTTCAAAGTCACTTTTATGTTTTGTGTTGGGAGGGCAATATTTTTTGGAAGGGCAATATTAAGATTTCTTGAACAAGATAGATTCTTCTAATTTAAAATAAACAATCATTCTATTTATTGAAGTCCAAATATTTCGTTGAAATGTATGAAAATAATATTGAATGAATGTATGAAAATAAATAAAAAAAATTCAGTACTAGTAACATTGAAAACATACCTAATAAAATATAAGGAAAGTTATGTAAATAAATTTTATTCAAATTAACTTTTATGTTATGTGTTGATATTTTTTGGAAGGATAATATTACGATTTCTTGAACAAGACAGATCCTTCCCATTTAAAAATAACAATCATTATTTATTGAACTCCAAATATTTCATTGAAATGTATGAAAATAATATTGTAAAAATGTATGGAAAATTTTAAAATAAATTTTTAAAAATTCAATACTAATAATATTGGAAACTTATTAAAATAAATATAAGAAAATATATAAATGTGTCATATTCAAAATCACTTTTATGTTATGAATTGATATTTTTGGAAGGATAATATTACAAATTCTTTAATAAGACAGATTTTTCCTATTTAAAACTAACAATCTATTTATTGAACTCCAAATAATTCCTTGAAATGTATGAAAATAATATTGGCAGAATGTATGAAAATAAACTTTAAAAATAAATCAATACTAATAACATTGAAAACGTATCGAACGAAATATAAGGAAAGATAGACATAAATCTTATCCAAAATCATTTTTATGATACTTTTATGATGTTGTTATATTTTGGAAGGATAATATTGCGTTTTCTTTAACAAGATTAATTCTTCCCTTTTTAAATCTAACAATCAATCTATTTGTTGAACTCTAAATATTGTGTTTAGATGCATAAAAATAAAATTGGAATTTTTTGTGCTAGAAGCTTTAACCCATAAAAAACTAGGAAAATAATTCTATGTTGATTAAACGCATTTAAAAATTACTGTATGAAATATAAAGAAGTATATAAATAAAAACTTTTTTGAACTATTTTTGTGTTTCTTGTTCGATATTTCCAGAGAGGATGTAAATAACAAAACAGCTTCTTTCCTTTCAATACTAACAATCCATTTAGCCAAATAGTTTATTTATACGCATGAAAATAAAACAGGTAGCTTATGCACTAGAAATCATTTGCGGAAAAGAACAAAAAACTAAAAAGTAATTGATAGAAATAAATAATTTTTTGAATTGTGAACAGTAATAAATCTTCATACAATTAGTACTATCAAGAGATTACACATCAACATGTAATCGTTTTTTTTCCGATGATAAACTTTTTTTACTCTACATAATATAAGTTTCATCTTCTTATGGAACACTAACAGAACGTCATGAACTAAAAAAACTTTCTTAAATTGTTTCAGTGTTAGCTCTAAAACAAAAACAGCAGAATATTTTTCTGCAATTTAATGTGTTAATAAACTTCAATAATACATATACATATATAATATTATTTTTTTCCCTTAAAAATATAATTTAATTAAATCAATGATAATTTCATTCATACGGATTACATGTCTTTTTTTTTCTGGTGATGACCTTCTGTATGGATAATAATTTACAATGGACCAATCAAGGTAAGAGACTTTACCTTACCTAATTAGTACTTTTAACTACTTAAAGAAAAGAAGCTTAAATAATTTGTAGTTCAAGTTCTACAAAAGTAATTTGATTCTTATTTGAAATATTGAAAAAATAAATATAGTACGGATATTAAAAAAAATATATAAATAGTTATTCATGACCAGTTTTCTGTTACGTGTGTGTATTTTTAAAGAAGATTACATGTTACAATACCTCTAATAATCAATTTAACTGATAGTCTTTCTTTTGAAACTAATACACTATTTATTCAATTCCAAATATTCTGGTTAAACGTATGGAAATAATATGGGAAGCTTCTGTGTCAGAAAGATTTTATCCAAGAGAATAACAATAAAATAATTTGATACTTACATGAAAAACGGAACAAATTTTACAGTGCGAAATCTATATAAAAAAATAAATAAATAAGACAATAAGTAAATTACTATCCAGAATCCATTTTCTGTTGTTTATCGATATTTTAAGAGAATATAAAAATATGCTGTGTGTAACAAGACTTTTAATAGTAAAAATCTATTTATTTAACGCCAAATTTTTTATACAAATGTGTGAAAATAGAATTGGATGCTTGCACGTTAGAAATCTTTTATCCAAAAGAACAATAGTAAAATATTTTGATGCTTATTTAAAATATTAAAAAGGTGCAGAACGAAATATAAAGAAACATATAAATAAACTGCTATTTAAAATTGCTTTTCTGTTACGTGTCTTTTTTAGAGAATATAATATTACAATGTCTCTAACAAGAACTGTCTTTTCATTTTAAAACTAGAAATCTATCCAATGCCAAATATTTCACTGAAATATGAGAAAATAAAATTGGAATCTTCCGTACTAAAAATCGTTTATTCAAAAGAACGACCGTAGAGTAATTTTACGCTTATTAAAATACTGAGAAAAAAAAAAAAAACAGTACGAAATGTAAACAAAAATATAAAAAAGAAAATGTTATCTAGAATCAATCAGTTTTCTATTACGAGTCGATATTTTTAGACAAGATACGATGTTTCTAATGAGATAGTCTCATTTCTTTTAAAACTAAAAGTCTACGTATCCAGATCGAATTACTTTGTTTAAATGTATGAAAATAAAATGGGAAGCTTGTCGATCCAGTGGCGTGGTCGGTAGCGGCAGCTGTTGCCACACCGCGGGGTCCCGGTTCGAATCCGGGTACGGACCATGGATGGTGTGTTGCCCCTTTGAAGTGTAATAAATATACAGTGGCGGTCATATGTTTCCGGTCAGCAAAAATTTTTCAGTTAATTTGTAAATATACCAATATGAAGAGAAATCTCAAAGCGATACTTATACATTTTATTGACATATTAGTTAGGAACTTACTTATAGAAGAACGTGTAAATATCAATAAATTTAATTGACAAAATTAAGTATAAAAGAAAACTCATGTTCTCAAAAGTTTCCGGCCACTTATCATTCTTTAGTTTGTACTATCCGTAAAGTGTTTTTTGGTTGTGTTTATGAATGAATCAACGTGTATAGCATAGTTTTAAGTCAAATTTGAAAAGTTCAACAATTATTATTCATAAATGAGCGATTAGTTTGTCGTTAAAAGGCAATCTTCTCCAGATATTGAGGCTAAGTTATCGATCGATAAAATCGACTGTAAACGATATTTAAAAATTATATAAAGATGGCCATGGCTTTCAGGACTTTCAGAGGTCCGGGAGACCCCGGAAAATTACTATTCCTGTGGACAGAATTATCAGGAGAAAAACCATTGTTAATCCGCATGAAAATTCCGCTGCAATATACTGCGATTTACGGAATGAAAATATTGCTGAAATAAGTTAGTCTACCGTGTTATGATGCTGACATGATACAGAACTTTATGGAAGAGTCGGTGTTAAAAAATTTTCAAAGGTAAAAAAAAAATACAGACGTACCCTGCTTTCATTTTCCAAGGAACACAAAGTCTGGTCAAGTGAAAACTGGAAAAAAGTTCTCTTTTTCCATCAATCGAATTCGAAACAGTTTTGGAAGTGATGGCAGACACAACGTCCGATGACCTAACAACAAAAGATATGATTCGACGTATGTTATTCCTTCAATGAAGCATGGCGAAGGACACGTTATGCCGTGAGGAGTATTTTCCTCAAAAATTGTCAGTCCGTTATTTGAAATCCACATCCAGGTGAATTATACAATGTATAAGGATATCTTGCAAGACTATTTTCGTCCTTATTAGAGAAAAAACATTGGTCGCATCTATTTTTCTTAACATGATAACGACACAAATAATGTTTGCAAACCTCGATAAGCAATGGTTTTCGCACAAAAAATTTCGTTTTTGAAATGATCAGCCCAAGCGCCCAGCATGAATCCAATAGAAAATCTTTGAAAAGAAGTTGACAAAAGACTATAAATATTCCAACTTAGCCGAAATTTCGCCAAAATTGCAAGAAATGTGGGAAAAACATACCATAGACGATCTTTAACCGTTGATTGTATGAATGTCACGTTGCTGCGCCGCAGTACTTATTGCTAAAGCTAATAAAATAGTAATACGATAAAATACTAATCGTAAATGTTGTTGATCACTGTAATTTTGTATTACAATACCACTGTTTTACAAACTTGTGAAGGTGGCCGAAAACTTTTGAGAACATGCGTTTTCCTTTGTACTTAATTTTGTCAGTTAAATTTATTGACATTTACATGTTCTTTTATAAGTAAGTTCCTAACTATTATGTCAATAAAATGTATAAATATCACTTTGAGATTCCTTTTCATATGGGTATATTTACAAATTAACTGAAAAATGTTTGCTGGCCGGAAACATATGACCGCCACTGTATGTGATGGATATCTGTAATAAAAAGGTGTTCTGTGTTGTCTCTTTGTTTCTGTGTATAATGCAACAATCGAGGCGACAGCTATAGCAGCTATAGGCCTCAAAGCACTGTCAATTCAAAGTTGGAAGCTTCTGTCGCAGAAGTTTTTTATCTAAAAATAACAACAGTAAAGCAATTGAGATGCTTATTCGAAATATTGAGAAAAAAAAATACAGTACGAAACATAAACAAATAAACAAATAAACTGTTATTCAGAATCACTTCTCTGTTATATGTGTCAATATTTTTAGACAATACAATATTACGATGGCTTTAACAAAACACATCTTCGTGGCGCATGCGTATTTGAGCCCCGGTTTGTCATCTGCTCGAAAATCAAGATCGAATCTAAACAACGCTACAGTTTATAAACAGATAAATTTTTCATTGTGGAAAGCAGCTCTGTAGCATAGTCAATAGCATACGGGATTTCTGATTTTTCTATGTTAGTTCGGTTCCCTCATTATTATTATTATTATTATTATTATTATTATTATTATTATTATTATTATTATTATTATTATTATTATTTACTTCTCATTATACATTTAATTTATATTTTTTTGTAAATTTCAATTGTCGTACATATTTTTTCAATTATAGTACGAAAAGGTTTGGTGACAATTTTCGTTCCAAAAAATAAGAGCAATTGACATTACATCAATCTTTCGTTCGGGTTTGATTTTCGAGCAAACAAACGATAGCTCAAATACGCATGCGCCAACTTTGTAACTCTCAGTTGCTGCAACGACCGGCTCCCCACATCTTCTCGTTTTAATACTAGCAATCAGTATATCTAATGCTAAATCTTTCATGAAAATGTATGAGAATAAGATTGGAAGTTTTCGGCTAGAAATCGTTTATACAAAACAGGAACAGTAAAGTAATTTCATGCATATTTCAATATTGAGAAAAAATTACATTGCGAAATATAAACAATAATATAAGTGAACTTTGTTCAAAATCACATATTTTGTTAGGTATTGATTTTTTTTTTTTTTTTTTTTTTTTTTTTTTTTTTTGAGAGGATAATGTTGCGATGTCTCTAACGAGACAGCTATTCGCCTTTTAATAATAATAATCTATTTATCAAACGCCAAAAATATCTTGCTTAAAAATATCCTTATATTATAATACGAGCAAAAATCGTGTGTGTATGTAAATTTTGTCTCATAAACGATTCTAGATAATATGTTCGAGAAAATTTGACCATTATTTTATGTGGATTATTTTAGGTGATAATGGGTCAGGGTCAAGCTTGAAATGCCCCCTCCCCCCCCCCCGCAGAAAATTTAAGATTTTGGGTTTCCAAAGGTCGAAAAGTGCAATCCCCCCACAGAGGAACACAATAATGCCCCCCCCCCGGTGCTATAAAAGTCCCTCCCGGAGAAAAGTGTTGAATTTAACACTGGTTAAGCTAAAAATATTTAAAAAGCGGCTCAATCGATTTTAATTAAATTTTATATCTAAACATTTTTTGTCACGAGAAAATTATTGGGCTAAGTTGCATAGAGAATTTTCGATTAGCAGGTCATTTGGGGTCATTGTGGTTCAATCGAATTTTATCTAAAAAAAGGTTTTAACAATTTTCAATAAATTTTGTATTCTTCCGTTTTTGAGAGAATTTTGAGAGAAGGTCATTTTGAGTCATTGTGGGTCAATCGAATTTTATCTGAAAAAAGGTTTTAACAATTTTCAATAAATTTTGTATTCTTCCGTTTTTACGAGAAGACCATTAGGTAAAGTCACATTTTTTGAAAAAAAAAAAATCGATTAGTGGATCATTTTTTGGGCTACTTTGGTTAAGACTAATTTTATCTAGAAAATATCCTAACAATTTTAACTAAATGTCGTATTCTATCGTTTTCAGCAGAAGAATATTATTGGTCTAGGTCGAATGTTCAAAATTAATCATTCATTTTGGGTCACAATGGGTCAGGGTCAAGCTAATTCTACCTAAAATACTGGTCAAACGATCTCGACAAAATTTCGTATTATACTTTTACGAGCACGAGAAGGTCATTTTGCTAGGCCACATGATTGAGAAATGTTGATTAATGGGTTTGAACAGAAAATTTGAAATATCTTGTTAAAATTGGGTATTGTCATTAAAAGAAATTAAATTAGGGTTCGTTTTAATTTGTAGATGGCCCCCAAAACAAACTTCATGTACATCATTTAAAAGTAGACTTTATTTCCAATCGTTTGGTACCAGTAAATTTCTTCTACGATAATTTGTGGAGGAATTAGTAGAATGTGTTAACTTTATTACTATTTCTTTCCACGACTGTACATTGTACAATAACAACTATTCAACGAAACAATAATTTTTATAATGCTTTTAATAGTTTGCAGAAATAATAATAATTATCTTACAAAGATAAAGAAAAAATGTCAGCTGAACACATTGCAAGGAGTATCAATAAAATATGTTGTAGCCTCCCCCTGATAACAAATCAGAACAAAAATAAACTACATGGTCTTAAAAGTATATTATCAGTAACATACAGAAGTTCATTAAAAAACCAATAAAAGGCGAAAAATATCTCTTAATTTCTGATCTACAGTATGGATTTAAGAATTAATAGTGTTTAAATTTTGTTATGAAATATTAGCCGGAAACAAATGCTGTTCTGTTTATATAGTTTTAAGTTTACGGGGTTACTCTAATCTTTCTAAGTTAATCTTGCTAAATTGAGCTGCAAAGTTATACGGACTTAAGTTTTTAAAAATTGCCTACTTTAAAATTATTTAAAACAACAATAACTTTGAGACATAGTTTTTAAACAAAGTGCTATTAAAATTAGATTCCATTTCCTATTTAACGGTATTAAAATTGAAATTATGCGGTCTTTAGAAGTCCAAATTGAGACATAGTTTTTAAACAAAGTGCTATTGAAATTAGATTCCATTTCCTATTCAACGGTATTAAAATTGAAATTATGCGGTTTTTAGAAGTCCAAAAAATTGCAGTAAGAAAAAAATATATATTGCTTAGAAAGTTGTCACTTTCAGTATGACGCCAACATTACTTACGAACTTGTTTTCAGGTTTGTTCGTAATTATATTACCACCTGTATAAACATTGTCTGGTCTCTCTGTGTGTCCCAGAGGTCTGCACGGGCCCGGGCTTGGCCCGTGGCCCGTACCCGGCCCGGCGGAATCGTTCCGAATTTTTTCACGGGCCGGGCCGGCAGATTTAGAATAATTTTTTCAACGGGCCGGGCTGACAAACAACATAAACGGGCCGGGCCGATAAAAAAAATTCGGGCCTGCCGGCTCGTTCTGAAGATTTAAGCAGAAACGATAAAATATGAGCTATTTTCAACGAAAATGCTTTTAACGAGAATAAGTATAAATGTGGCCATACTAGTTTGACAGCATCAATATAAAAATGCACACTGTATCGGCATCAGAGAATTACATTATGTGTAACCCGTTTTAATATTTTTTTAGCTGACTCATGCCGGTCCGAGATCACGCTTGCATTATTTTTCTACATATAGACTGGCCGGACCGGTACTAGACTTAATTATTGGCAGAAAACATGATTGTAAAATTATTAACAGCGATAAAGAACTTATGTTAGCTTAGTCTTCGGATATATACTTCTTGATGATTTTTAAATTAATTTCTCAATAATGCGAAAGTTTGACACATTTTCTAATTAATTTTAAATTGTAAAAGTATAAAAGTGATAAGCGTAACTATTTAAGGGATTTGGAATCGAATAGCGTTTTTCATTTTTGGTAAATAAAATACTTGTGTAACCTTGTTGAGAGATAATAGTTTCTCAAATGATTGCAGGTTTTTCTCCCTTCCCTTGCTATTGCTTCCGGAAATTCTATTCAAAACGCTAATTATGGCAGTATTTTATTTGTTTGCAGTATCCTTAAATTACTTGTATCAAAAAATGGATAACGCCATTCGATTATATAGTTTCTGAATAAAGATATATGCTAATCTTATGCGTTTCTGAGCAAAAAAAAAAAAAAAAATGAATTTAGAAATGTATCAGAAAGGAGCTTCTTTGAATTTAAGAATGAATTTAGATTTGAAATCTATAATAAAATGATATAGAAATATATTTATAAACCTTCTTTTATTAAACAGCTTCAAAATTAACCATGTTTTTAGCTTTCTTTCTTTTTCTTTTATTCTAAGCCATATTAATTTTTTAATGAATCTTTATTCGAATGTTGGAAGGCTAAGAATCTAAGTAATCATTAATGTTGTTAATGTGTATTTGCTGTAAAATATACTGTAAAATCATTCCATAGGTCTGTATGCAGTATTCTTTAAAGGAATCTTAGTTATATGATAAAATTCTGAATTTTTTAGAAATCGTAGAAATTGTTACGGGCCAAAACGGGCCGGGCCTGTTTTCGCTGATTTTTGTACGGGCCGGGCCGGGCCTAAAATATAAAAATTTAAACGGGTGAGGCCGGGCCCGGGCCGAACTTTTGAGTTTCACAACGGGCCGGGCCGGGCCGAAATAACTTTCCTACGGGCCGAAATAACTTTCCCCGGGCCGGGACCGGGCTTGGAAATTCCGGCCCGTGCAGACCTCTAGTGTGTCCGTCTATCTGCATAAAACAGCGCAAAAACTAATCAAGTAAATAATTTGAAATTTGAAATATATAACTATTGCAGAAATTTGTTGAGTCATTTCCAATTTTATGAAGATTGGATGATAGTTAAATTACAGGGATAGTCATAATTATTTCATTATATTACGGCTAATATGGAAAAAAATCTTTCAAGTGCACTTCAATGGTGTTATATCCTTTCGAAAATAGTAAAATTCATGTGTACTTATAAAATAAAGTAAAATATACATTTTTTTAGAATATGTGTTGAAAAGAATGCTTATTATTCCTTTACAGGGCCACAGAAACAAATTCCGTTATACATTATTTGTGGCGTATTTTAATTATGTTAAACTATTTCACATGCAATGAAATTGATATACTTTGCTGAGGTTTGCTTCGAGAGTTACTTTCAGTATAATAGAAACTGCATAGTATTTACAGGTACACACAAAAGTTTTCAAATACTATACCGGATAGTATAACGAGCGTAAGTACAATTAGTGATGAATGTTGGAAGTGCATTTTAAGGTGCGTTCGTAATTATATAGCACCTACTGTCGTCGTCTGGTCTGTCTGTGCACAAACAGTGCCAAAACTGGCCAGCCAAACGGTTTGAAATTTAAAATATATAATTGCTGGAGAATTCTGTCGAGTCATTTCAATTTTTTTGACTATAGGATGTATAGTTCAGTTACAAGGACAGTTAAAAGTACTCCGTTACATTACTGCTAATAAGAAAAAAATAGTTAAAAATGCATTTTAATGATGTTACACCCTTTCAAACATCCAAAAACGTAAAACTAAAATAATTTTAAGTTTATTTATAATATTGTTTTTTAAAAAATGTTTAATTTTTTTTTTAACAAATATAAGCGTTAGTAAAAAATAATTGTTATTCGCCACATTTCTGTTAAATAGTAATATTTTTAGAGGATACAATATTACAAAACTTCTCCCACTGCAGCTTTTCTTCTTTCGATATATATATTCTGCGAAAAATAGTTTGTTTAAATGCATCAAAATAAAATTGGGAACTCCTGCATCAGAAATTACTTATCCAAAAGAACTACTCCATTCTAATTCGATAGTTATTTAAAGTAACATCCTGTGAAAAATGCAATATACGAAATGCAAACAATCTTATAAACTGTTATTCAACGTCACTTCTTTTGCAACATCCTGATATTTTTCAGATAGCACACTATTACGATGTCTCTAACAAGACAGCTTTTCTCCTTTTAATGCTAACAATCTATTTATCTAACACCGAATATTTTGTTTAAACGTATCAAAATGAAATTGGAAGCTTCTGCGCCAGAAATCTTTTATCTAAAAAAGAACAACAGCAAAAAATAATTCGATACTTATTTATTTCATCTTTTTTTTTTCCTTTTTCCCTCTCTTTCAAATCTTCAACATCCTCTTCTAACGCCGAAGAAATTCAATTCCCAGAAATTTCTAGTCCATAACAGAACGTTTTATTTCGCATTCCTACGCCCCAGGAATAAAACAAGTGAATGGGAGAGCGAGAGAGAGAGGAATAGAGAAAGATAGAGCAAAAGAGAAGTCCGGAAAAATAAACCTGTAAACGAGATTAAGGTGGAGTTACTTCTTCTATGAGGTCGTATTTCCTGAACACTCTGGTAAGGAGATTACAGCAACGCACTATTTAGGTGTGTTTGACTAGTTTTTCTTATTTTTCTTTGTTTCTTTTCTTTTTTTTTTTTTTTTTTCATCATTAGCTAGGCATATATATTTTTTCATTATACTGAAAGGAGTTTTGGGTAAAAGAAAGTCGTCCAGTAAATATTTCTTTGGTACATGGATATTGAGGTGTTTTGGTGAAATAACAATACAATATATACATTTTTTTCATTTTGTAATATATTATAGATCCCTCACTATCCGGCATTCACTAGTTCAGGGATATGTAGAAAAATTGAAATCTGGCAATAGTGAGTATTATTACATAAAATATCTAACTGTACAACCATATCATTAAAACATAATTACAATCTGTACCATGAAACAAGATCATATATGTGCTTTATTATGATCTCGCATCGGTATTAGCAACATCTCACAATAAGTTTCTCCTTTATCACTTTTTTTCGATTTTTTGTATCTAATGAACAATTTGGTAAAAAGATTACAGCAACACAATATTTAGGTGTATTTGACAAGTTTTTCGTATTTTTCTTTCTTTTTTTTCATCATTATAGGTAGGCATATATATTTTTTCATTATACTGAGGCGAGTTTGGGGTAAAAGAAAGTTGTCCAGTAAGTATTTCTTTGCCACCTGGATATCGAGATGTTTTGGTGAACTAACATTCAGTTCTATAAACGATATATATTTTTATTTTTGTAATATATAATAAATTCACGATTATCCGAAATTCACTAGTTCAGGGGTATGTCGTAAACTCGAAATCTCCTGATAATAGAGAGTATTATTACATAAAATAACTATCTGTACAACCAAATCATTAATCCATAATTACAATCTGTAACTATGAAGCAAGAACACATATGTGACTTATTATGATGTCACATCGGTGTTAACAACATCTGCCAATAAGTTTCTCCTTTATTGCTTTTTTTTCAGATTTTTTGTATTTTCTAAACACTCTGCTAAGGGTATTAGAGCAACGCAATTTTTAGGTGTGTTTGACTAGTTTTTCTTTTTTTTCTTTCTTTTTTTTTCATCATTAGGTACACATATATATATTTTCGTTATACTGAGGGGAGCTTTGGGTAAAAGAAAGTTCGCCATTAAGTATTCTGTGGCATCTGGATACCGGGAAGTTTCGGTGAAATAACATTCAGTTTTATATGCGAATATATTTTTTTCATTTTGTAATATATAATAGACTTCCGATTATCCGAAATTCACTAGCTTAGGGGTATGTCGGAAAATCGAAATTATCTGGTAATAGAGAGATTTATCACATGAAATGTCTAACTGTACAATTAAATAATCAATTAATCAATTAAAATCTCTCAAACAGGAGCCCTATCTCAGTAAACAGGATGGAACTAGAATACAATAAAGTTTCAGTTATCAAAACTCAATTTGTTAATTATTAAAAAAAATGAAGTATGAATCTGCAAAATTAATTATTCAAATAATTAAGGTTTCTTATGATCCTTTATACTCTAAAAATACAAATATTACTGCTGATATCCAAAATATTAGAATAACTGAGAAGCAGTAATAAGAAAAAAATACTTTTCATTTATTTATTTTTGATACTAAGTAAATGCAATTAAATTTCTTAAAAATCAAATCTGGAATGTTTAGATAAGATTTTAACATTTACAAAATATAAAATACAGTTCAATATATTAGGGAAATGTTAGTTAATATTTTGTAGCATCCTCCTATGAATATTTAGCCGAATAGACTTTATATGTGCTACTAACTCAGTTTTATTTGAAAGGGGATTTTCTGGGATTTTTTCTTAATTATACACTATAAGTTTTGGATGGGATTAAGATCTGGTGAGTTTGGGGACCATAGAAGTTCCTTAATGCTGCGTTGGCGGAACCAATTCTTAGTTGACACCGAGGTATGTGAAGACGTTAAATCTTGTTGAAAGAAGAAATCATCTCCAAATAAATCTTCTGAAGACGGAATTATGTAATATTTCAAAATTTCTTGATATTTCTGAGTGTTAACCTTTTCGTAGACGATGCATAACTTTCCAGGTCCTTCTGAACTCATGCAACCCAAAACCATGACACTAGCAGCAAAATTTCTTCTTCTTTTCATTTTCGGTGCAAGAATCGCACACTTTTAAAACGTTTTTTTCTTCTTAACTATAAGCTTAAGTTTTCTGTCATCTTAAGCAGATATTTCAGGTTTTCGGCCGCCTCTTGAGCAATTATTTTGAAATTTTCCATTTTTTGAATATCGTGTTAGTATTTTACTAATACTTGATTGTCAAAAATGTAAATAATTTGTTGTATAACATTGATTTTTACCGTGACAATACAAATCAATCATACGAAGTTTCTTAGATTTAGAAAAATCCCACACACGACCCATTTTAAGACGAAATAAAAAGAATATTGCCCAGTTAAACTTATGGCATTGAGCTCACAGGCTACGCATACTAAGTGTACATTACAGCCTTGTATTTTCGTTAATTCCGTTCGAAAAAAAAAAATTAAGAAGGGGAAACAGGAGAAACCCTTTCTCCTTTTTTATACTTAATCATTTAACCTCCTAAACTATGAAGGACATGATTTATCATATAAAAAATCTATATCCAAAATTCAGAGCAAATTGGATAATTCTTAATAAAAACCCATTTAGCATTTATATAATTTAAGAGGAGTTATTTTCCTCTTTTATACTTAACCATTAAACTTCCAAAACTATTCAGAGATTTGAACGAAAGCTGACAATTCTGCTTGAAAAATCCATTTATACAAGTTAAGGGGAGGGGCATTAGAACCCCCATTCCCCTTGTTTATACTTATTCAATGAACACCTAATAATAGCCAAGGACTCGCCTCAACAGAATGATCCTATATCTAAATTTTGAACGAAAACTGTTAATTCTGCATGAACATCCTGTTTATATCAATTAAGGGGAGGGGCATGAGCCCCCCGTTCCCCCTGTTTATACTTATTCAATGAACACCTAATAACAGCCACGGTATCCCCTCATCAGAATGATCCCATATCTAAATTTTGAACGAAAACTGTTAATTCTGCATGAAAATCCCGTTTATATCAATTAAGGGGAGGGGCATGAGCCCCCCGTTCCCCCTCTTATACATATCGAATGAACTCCAAAAACTAATCAGGGAAGCGCCTTATCAGGATGTACCTATATACAAAATTTCAAGTGGATCCGATATTTTTATCATGAGTTATCGCGTTACGCACGAACATACGAACATACATACAGAACGGACGGGCACATAAGCTCCCAGGCTATGATAGCCTGTGAGCTAAAAAGCAAACAAACTACAAAAAGAATACTGATTTTAAATAAAATCGTCTGAATTTAATCAATAATGCCACCAGTTTTGAATTGGTGATGATTAAAGAAGAATTAATGTGAAATATTCTAATATTTTGAACCACTTGAATAAATATTCTAATATTTATTTTAATTTGTATAGTTTTCAAATTTTTACTTTAATCCTTTCAAAAATGATATTAGTTTTAAAATAATAAATAAGTTTAATAAAAAATGAATTCTTAAAATAAAGATCGTTTGCATATTTGCATTAAAAGACATTAAATTACTAAACAATATTTTCAATTTCTAGAAAAAGTAATTATTCTAATATTTTGAATATACTGTATTATGATAGTAAAACTTTATTGTTTCGGTTTACCCAAACTGTTTAGACAATAATGGCTGCTTACCAGCGCATTAATATTGCAAAGCAGTTGTAACGCTATTCTAAAATAGCTCTATTTCGACCTCTAATATTCTCTCCAATAACGCACTCATTTACGGAATGGGTGTACACATAATTTTACATCGAAATTAGAATGTCGTGCTATTTTGGGGATAATTTTTGTGTCATGAAAGAGATGATGAATTACGCAATTTTTAATCGGTAGTATTAAAAATAAAAGTGGTATTTCTTATAATTTTTCGTTTCCTGGAATTATTTTTCAAACCGCATGCACTAAAGTGGTTGTACTTTAAAGCGACAAGGATAGAATATTTTATTTAGAGTTCTTGTTTGAAAAGATCATATTTTGGTTGAATTTGGAACTTTTTTCTTAACTGAGTAATAACTTTCCTTCTATATTTATTTAAGAGAACTCAGTACTCTTCATTCGGCAAAAAATGACGAATTTTCTGCTTAAATTATACTTTACTAGCTGACCCGCCCGGCGTTACCCGGGTCCGTATTAACAATATTAAACGAACTTGAAATTTGTATGATTTTATCATTAACTATTTACATGCAGAAATGCATTGTCTGAAATACTTAGCTACTGACTGTGTGAAAAATCGGTTTTAAAAACAACAACTAACATTAAGCTCTAAAAATACTCAAAATGAGCAATGAGAAACGCGGGAGGGAATATGTATCCAACGATTGCGTGATTTTCGTGTTAAAAAGTTGATATTTACCCGTAAAAATCACTGTTAAGTCACGTAACTAATTATTATTTTCACATACAAATCCCAAGTGAAATATTTTAAATTTCAAACTAATTATATCACTCTTAAATCCGACTATACTATGAATGAAATCGATACCCGATGGTAGCTAAAATATTGGTATATAGTATTATAATTTCAGAGCTATTTAACAAAATTAAGTGTTATTTTTAATCAAATCTTGCGTAATGCACTCTGTGTATAAATTTCTAACCTTAAACGTTTGTACCGTAACCAGAACCTGTCTGTAACCTAACAGCGACTTAACAGTACCCTACCGTAAATTAAATATAACATAAATGTAACCTAGCCTTCACTTTATTGTAACATATCTTTATTCTAACCATAACATAAATGCAATTTAACTTTAACCTAAATCATATAATAGAAAAAACCATTTTAAAAAATTACTATTTCTTCGTAAAATATGCTTCAGCTGTAATTCATTTCTTTCAATTCGTTTTATTAATACAAAATTCCTGCCTCGTGCTTTTGTTTGAGACATTAAAATTTCAGAGATAAATGGTTTAATATTGCAAACCTTTTTTTCGGCTTACTTCGTCTCCACCTATCTTTTTCTCCATGGCGTATAGCAACTGTGATAAAAAAAAAAAAAAAAAAAAAAAAAAAAACCTCATTTAAACTGACAGTTTGCCAGTCTATGAATTTTAACCCTCTCACTGACAAGCCCATCTATAGACGTTCCCTAAGCTCCAGGTTTCACTGCAATGCAAGCAATAATTAAAATGATATAACTCAGTTGATTTAATGGATTTTTAATACATTGTGCAATGATTAACACACTCAAGGATAATATTCATATTCGTAAATAAGATTTTCTATAATTTTGAAAGAATCATATTTTTTTAGCAATTAAAACAAAATGTTGAGAAAACAACATTACAATTTTGCCCTTTTGCAAGACTGTCAGAGGGTTAAAGGTCTGTCTTGGCTTTTTTAATTATTTCTGCGAAAATTTTATGCAACCAATCAACCATAAGAAAATGAAAGAGAAAAAAAGCGAAAAAAAAGGCGATTTTTTATGAGAGTGAGCTTTGGAATTTAATTAATTACTCAGTTAATAAATAGAATTTTGAAATTCTGAGCTTCAGGTGCATCAGGAGAGATATTGAGCTACTCTCATAAAAATTTTGAGCCTCGTACGTCAAATAGATTTTGCTAGCCATCGCAGACACACAGACACACACACAGACAGACAGAGCGTTTTGTTCTTTTATTAGTATAGACTAGCTGACCCGCCCGGCGTTGCCCGGGTCCGTTATAATAATGTTAAACGAACTTGAAATTTTTATGATTTTATCTTCAACTCAAAATATGTGTTAATACACTGTTAAGAATTTGACCCTTTTGCTGCATCGTCACTCCACCGCTTTTATAGAAAATGATTACTTCAGCCTATTTTGGAGCATTGTCATAGGTCAAAAGAGATATATTCTATAAAAGCGGGGGAGTGATGATACAGCAAAAGGGTCAAATTTTTTACAGTGTACATTATATTAAATACGTGCCCCCTGACTGTGTCAAAAATTGGTTTTTTAAAAAAACTAATATTTAGCTGCAAAAATACCTAAAATGACTGCAATGGGAAACGCAGGAGGGAATATGTGTCCAACGATTTCGTGTTGATATTTATCCTTAAAATTACTGTTAAGTGACTTAACTAAATACTTTTTTCACATAGATATCCCAAGTGAAATATTTTGAATTTCAAACTAATTATATATCACTCTTAAATCTGACTATACCGCGAATGAAATCGATTCTCGATGATTCGCTAAAAGGTTAGTATATAATATTATAAATTCAGAGCCATTTTACAAAAATAGGTGTATATTTTTTATCAAACATGCGTAATGTTCATTCTATGAACAAAATCCTAACCGTAATCTAATTGTATCGGAATCATAACTTGTCTGTAACTTAGCTGTATCTTAACAGTAACCTAACTGCAAGTTAAATATAACATAAATGTAACTTGGCCGTCACCTAATCATAACCTACCCATAATCTAACCACAACCTAACCGCAACTTAACCTTAACCTAACTGTAACTTAACCTTGACCTAACTGTAACCTAACCGGAAAATAAAATAACAAAAGGGTCACCGGAACGTAATTGCAACCTAACTGTTATCTAACCGTAACCAAGTTCTAATTTAACATTTACTATAAACGAAATATTTTAACCATCTCGCGCTAAGTACTTAGTTTCACTTTCCACCGCTACGGAGCGCATTATGTTTTGTAGAACATCCGAATTTTAGGTTCGGATTGGATTCAAGTTCATGGAAATTATTTTGTCTTCTTCGGATACAGATATGGTTGTTTGGAATATTTGTGTTCAGTTTAGATTCGGTTCAATTCAGATTTCGTGGGGTTTTTTTTTCCCTTCAAATGGGATTTTTAAGTTCGGGTCGGGTTGTACTTATATGAAAATTATTTTACCTAGTTCCAATGAGGTTATACTTCACTGAAATATTTTTGTTAGGTTCAGATTAAGTTTGGTTCAAATTTCGGGATTTTTTTTTTCTTTTTTTTTACAAATTTTTTGGTTTGGAATGGGGATTATGTCCATGGAAATTATATTGTCTTGTTCGTATTTAGTTATAGTTATTTGGACTATTTTCGTCGGATTCAGATTTGGTTCGATTCAGATTTTAGGTATTTTTTTAAATTGATTTTTAAGGTTCTGGTTGGATTCATGTCCAGGGAAATTATTTTGTCTTGCTCGGATCGGGTTTTGGTTCTTTGGAATATTTTTTTCGGGTTCAGATGTCGTTCAATTCAGATTTCGGCTTTTTAATGGAATTTTTAGGTTCAGGTTGGGTTGCGCATCAACGGAAATTATTCTGCATTGTTCGAATAATGCTATTTGATAATTTATTACTGTGTATGAATCGTCTGCCTATTCGAACAATTGTACGTCAAAGAGCCATTTCATTTTTGTTTTAAAAACAAATTAAAGTCTTAATAAAATTTTAACTTAAATAAATGCATTCAAATTTAATCAATGATTTAAAAAAACTGCTAAAAAAGCCTCATATATACATATACATATATTAACTGCAACTTAGCCAACCACAAATACATTCTAATGTACGAAGTACCAACGATCTGACGTAATAGCTATGTCCAAAAATCCTAAGTTAAACTGACATTTTGCCAGTCTATGAATTTTAAAGGTCTTTGGGAAAAAAACAGTCACTTTTGAAATGTCAAAATCTCAAATTGGTTTCTTTTATAGAGTAAAAAGAAATTAATAGAGTGGAGGTATTATCTCTGGAGATGATGCTTAAGATGTAACCCTACATTAAGTCCAATTAAGTACCAACAAAAGCACCTTCTTTGACACGCCTATCACTTGGCGAAATTTTAAAATGAAGGGCAAAAATCACAGTCAAGTGAAATCCAGCCACCCCATTGGTCGTGTGGTAAGGGTGAAAATCACGAACTTGTTTCTCCATTTGAAAAAGGTGAGGGGGAAAGTATTTTTTAAGCGATTGTTACCGCCTGTTCTTATTTAAGATAAACCATCGAAATTAACTCAATTAAAATATTTTGATGCCATTTTATAAAATGAGAGTGAAAAATTTAGATTATAAATGAAAAGAGATAAGATTTACTTCAAAACTGCCGCTACGATTTTTTCTCGGAAAAAGGAGTATGACAACATTTACCCAACTGCTAAGAGATTGTTCCCTGAAAAGGACGCGGCTCAATGACCAATGAGGTGTTTGGATTTCACCGGACTGTGATTTTGGCCCTCCATTTTAAAATTTCGCTATCAATTGAAACAGGTTTAAACCTGTATTTTTTTTCTCTCGTTTTTAAAAAAAGAACTAATTTATCGCTTCACCGGTAAAAATTTATTAATTATTTTATCATATGTGTTTTAAATATCAATATAGAAAATTATTTCAACGTTTTGCTTGAAAATATAACATTATTTTGTTAGTACATTAAAATCGTCTGCAGTCAGAAATTTATATTTTAGATTAATATTTATTACTTAAGTTTTCATACATGATTTTAAAAGAATGTTTTCATCATTATATTTTAAATATTTATTTACATGCAATTATTAAGTCATAAACATTTTTCATCTACGTTATAAAGTATTGAAAATTACATTAATGAAGGAAACTTTTAGTTATACAATTTTTAATTAGTATCAAATGTTTTCAATATCTTATTTAATTTTAATTTGATATTTAATTATTGCTAATTTTCCAATTTCCTTCATTTTAAAAGCGAATATTTATTCTAATAAATAATAATAGAACGAAGACCATTTTAAAAATTTGCTATTTCCTCTTGAAATATGCTTCAACTGTAATTCATTTCTTTCAATTCGTCTTATAATACAAAATCTCTTCCACGTCCTTTTGTTTGCCACATTAAATTTGAGCGATAAATGGTTTCATATCGCAAACCTTTTTTTGAGCTTACTTCACCTCCACTTATCTTATTCCTCCATGGGTTTCTTTAATTCTGTCTCAGCTTTCTTATTACTTCTGCGAAAATTTTTACACAACCAACCAACCGTAAACAAATGAAAGAGAAAAAAATTTGGAAAAAGATGATTTTTTATGAGAGTGACCTCTTGATTTTAATTAATTACTCAGTTAATAATTGGAATTTTGAAATTCTGAAGCTCAGGTGCATCAGGAGAGATATTGGGCTACTCTCAAAAAAATTTTGAGCTTTGTACGTGCTGTAGATTTTGCTAGCCATCGCAGACACACACACAGACACACACACAGACAGAGCGTTTTGTTCTTTTATTAGTATATAGATTATCCTTAGTATATTCTAATTAAGTTTCTAAGGCTCCAAGTATTTTTATAATTGCAGTTTAAAGTGCTTTTATTACTTCGCTGTCACTTTAAATGTCACAATCCACTTTACTTAAAAGTGATTTTACTCAATTCGTGATTTTTCGGCGAATAAGCATATTCAAAGTGATAAAATTTTTATGTATTCTTTGAATTGATTCTTTTTTTAAATTGTTCTTTATGGTCTATTTGATAAAATTAAGTATTGGATTTACAATAAAGTGAAAAGAATTCACTTTATACTCTAATTTTACGCATGTTTGCAGATTTTATTTTTTTTCTGCCAAACTAATTAACTTATGATAAATCCGATTATACAGCAGATTTCGACAAATAGTTAAAAAAAAAATTAGCTCAAAATGTTTAAAATTTAACTAGAACATACATTTTAAAATTTACTTAAAATTTTCGATTTTTGATAGGAATTGAAGAATTTCTTCATAGAATCATTTTCCTCCATGAAGTTCTTAAATATTATGCCAAAAATGTAACTTAAAATTCTTAAATATTAAAAAAAATTCAAAAGGTATCTAATCCTCCTAAGGTACGTATAATGCTCAATTCTTACTGTATAATATCTGTTTGGTATTTAAACTTTCAACTACTCAGTTTGCATATAAAAATAATGTATTTCTCTAAGTGGAAGAGGGATAGGATTAGAGGCAAATACAGCTGTACTGTAGAAATGATTTGCATTGTACAGTTGTTTTTGGATTCTTCGTTTGGGTTTACATCAAAAGTAGTACTGTACTTCCCTTGGGGGAGGTTTTTTTTTTAAATAAAAATTTTAAAACACAGTTTCATACTCTCCCAAGCGTCTCCCTGTCTTAAACAATATAGAAGTTTATTTTGCGGATGTCGTTAGTTATATTGTTATTCCAAACATTATGTAAAACACTATAAAAATACTATTATAATGTAATTACTAGATATAATAGAATTCTTATCAAAAAACTAAATCAATGATTTTTTCCATTAGAGATCCCATTAGATCGGTAAAAATGCCCCATTAATACAAGAATACAAGGCATGATTAACATTTATAAATCAAGAAACTAGATTTGCATTTGACTCAATATAAGATTTACATCAAATACTGCAAATATGAAATATTGAAAATATTAAATATTGCAAATAAAAATATTGCAAATAAAAATATTGCAAATAAAAATATTGCAACGGATACTATGCATTGTGCATTTCACGTCTCATGTAGCCATTGCAATTAATGAACGTACTGCCTTTTTCCAATAAGCCGGTATACAAAATATGAAGCCAATTGGATAATTCCAACAAAATATAAGTTTGATTAACGTTTAACTGCTCTAATATAAATTGTCGCATAACTACTGTTTGCTGTCTGTGAGACTGCTATATCGAAAAATGAATAAAATTATGCATTATGCGATTGTATCATACAATGCTATTTTTCTACTAAACTTTTTGTACACGACTATTATAATTAAATTTCACGCATTCAAAAGTCTCTAACGAGTGCTGCAAACAAAACAAAATTGTGCTAGAATCTGTAATTTAACTGTAATTGGAAGTTAAACGATTAAAAAAAAGAGGGCTTACAGAAATTAGAGATTAATAAAAAAGTAAGAAATGTAACCCCCATCCTGGCCAGTGTGGGGGGAGGGGACGAAAAATTTCCCACCAATACAAAATTATTATTTAAATAAACGAATAAGCATGAGGGATTTTATTTCTAATAGGATATCCATGTATTAAACCTTACGAATTTTGCTGTGAGAATGGCATGCTTCAGGAATTTTAGGTCTCTATTTTATATTTAGATTTCTATTTGGTATTTGAGTATATTCTGATATAAAATAGTGACCATTCAAAATGCATGAATTAAAATTTTTGAGTATAGCTGTAAATGTAAAACACTTAAACATTTTTCACATAAAAATGTGAGAGACTTAAAAAATTTTTGAACAAACTTTCTGAAATGGAATAAATGAATTGCTTCAATGAAGAATAAGGAATGTATCACTATTAACGCTACCATCTTTGATTATCATATATTACCCGGAAGGTCTTTGGTAAACAAAAAGAAACAATTCGAAAATTGCGCGTCAGACATAGCAAATGATTTGAGTTCGTACTATAACGAAGTTTTAAAAATATTCAGATCTAAAAATATTCAGATTTATTTAAAAATATTCAGACAGTACTTCAGATACAGTATAGTATTCGAAATCTTTTGTGTGTCCCTGTAAATACTATCTGATTTTTATTATACAGGGTGAGTCATAAATATCGAAACAATAGGCTATCTCTTTAAATATTGCCCCTAGACCCTTACTTCCAATTGCAAAAATTCATAAAAAAGATGAATTTTTTGATAAGATAAGTTGCAACTCCATGGGGGGTCTATTTGAAAAATTACAAAAATTAACTTTTTATACGGCCCCCGTAGGATAAAAATTCCAATTAGGAAAACTTTCCTTATCCAGTGCTGAATAATACACAAAAAGTTGCATCGTCATATCTTCAAAAATTGAGCGGAGTTATAACCGTTTGAATAATTCATCTGGTTTTAAGGGATTAGACACAAATTGAAATGCGCGCAATTCAAAAAACAATGTTACTTTAACAGTTGTAGGAAACGCATAAAAAATCTATTTTTTGAGTTAGAATTTTTTTTTTCTTTTTTGTGATGGTTAGCCGTATAATTAGCTAAGAAAATCACATCCTAAAATTTATCATAAAATTTATAAAAACTTCATATGGTTTGTACTGGTTTAAATGGGGTAATTAAAAATCGTTATAACTCTAAACATTATTTATCGGATTTCAATTTCTTTCTATTTAACTAAAAATGAAAATCTGATTTTAGTTTTGTTTCGGTGTTTTTGTTTTTCAATATTTATTTTAGAACTATTAAACATATTTATTTAAAAAAATAATAACTTAAAAAAATTATATTTTCAAAAGTAAATAATTTTTCTTTTTTTTTTAAAACAAAGCTAATGTAAAATAATTAAAAATGACAGGTTTCAAGTTTGTACTTTTTTCTAGCAATTCTTAACTTTTAATAATTTAAAGACAAGAAATAGTCGGGAAAAAAAAGTTTTTATACAGAAAAATGAAATGTACTGTTTTATTGCCCATCAATTATTTAAAAGAATGCTAAGATGCAGATTAAGTCTTTTTTAAAAATTTTGCTCTCACAACTTCAAGCTTTTTATCGTCCTGGAGAGGCTGTTAAAAAATCTGTATTCTGGGCTCCGGTCAGATCAGGACCGAGACGTTAATTTTTTCTGAAGACTCGCCTATCCGGGTCTAATGTATTTTTCATAATGGAGGGGATTGCTTCCTTTTTCCCAGGCCTGCACTGGAAGAAATTTTCAATCCCGTTGTCAAATAATTCATATTAAAATCACAGACCTAATACGTGCATAAACTAAGCAAAATTTGGTTTAATCAATATTTTTACATAAACCACATAAATTTTAAAATCGCTTTTATTTTGCAAAAAAAAAAAAAAAAAAAAAAAATTGAATTTTTTTTAAAGAATAGTATAAAATCTGCGTATGACGAAATTCTGTCTTAAACTGAAAATGCGTTGATCCATGCAAAATAAATACAATAATACTTGAGAAAAAAAAAAAAAAACTCCATTTCACCCTCCTAGGAAGGGCATTTGTCTATTTCGCATTTTTTCTTTCCTATGTGATTCCGTCTTAAAAGGTTTTACTGTATAACATTTTTCAAACCCTCCAACGCACGGGATATGGATTAGCGATAATAAAATATAAGTGAAACATTTACATATAAACAGAGATTCACTGATAATATTAATATATCACAGCCTTTGGCGCCTCTTTAATAATAAAAAGTATAAATATAAAAAACGAAATTCTATATTAAGTATTTTTGGTCAGACCTCCTCCACGCGAAACAATTTTTAACTATACTGAAGTAAAAAAAAACTATGTAGAAATTCACGGCTGAGCCGGCTATGATTTAAGCTTTTTTTCCAGGCTGGTCCGGATTATGTTTTTAAAATTATTCCATGCCGGGCTGAACTTTTTTCTCTATGGGTCGGTTTAGGACCGGACTTATATATTTCGATCTATTCAGACCTCCTGTGCTAACGATCAACATGTTTGGAAAACAAGTTTTGATTTAAATCAACACGCTGCTTTATTATGTCCAAATAAGAGGCACGGTCTTAAACCGACGTATAATAACGTACAATTTGTGGACGATCCCTTATTTGCTTTGAAAATGGATGAAGAAGACTTCGTTTACAAGCATGGTAAAGTGGTGTAAGTCACGAATTTTTGAGAATTTTGGATTTTTATATCTCTGTCAGGTTTTCAGATACGGAGATGAAATTTTTTTTGTTCAATTTAGGAATGGATAAGGAATAATTTCCTAATTGGGAATTTTGCTCTATGGGGGCCGTATAAAAATTTAATTTTCGTATTTTTTCAAATAGACCCCCCATGGAGTTGCAACTTATATTATCAGAAAATTCACATTTTTTCATGAGTTTTTGCAATTGGAAGTATGGGTCTAGAGGCAATATTTAAGGAGATAGCCTATTGTTTCGATATTTATGACTCACCCTGTATAGAAAGTAACTTGTAACCCAGTAAGGCGTTTTAATTTCCTAAAATAAGAAAGAGTTTAGTATAATTAAAAGGCATCCCAAACAATATTTCCTCCTATACCATAATGTAATGGAATACTTTTGTGTGGCCCTGAAAATTAATAACCAATATTCTTTGCACCACAGATACTACAGAATGTATATTTTAGTATATACTTCATTGATATACATCTATTTTTTGTGTTCGAAAGAGTGTAACTTCAATAAAATGCACTTGAAACTATTTTTTCTCATTGGACGTAATGTAACGGAATAATTTTGATTGTCACTGTAATTATACTATACATCCGATTTTCATAAAATTTGAAATGACTCGACAAAAATATCCAACATTTTAATATTTTAAATTTCAACCTATTCAGTTCGGAGATGGATATAATATTACATTTAATGTAATTTTTTTACTGATATATACAGTGTAAAACGATGAAACATGTCTTCTCATTTTTTTTTAAATAACAAGAAACCTGAAGGCTAATTCCATACGTAGATTTATTACATTTAGAATAAAGAATATGTACAAAAAAAAGGTCTTAGAATTTTTAAAACCTGAAAATGAAGAAAATATGAACAGAGAGAAAAATCCATTTTATGTTTTAATTTGTATGTGTATAATATTGCACTGAGTCTATTAAAAATATTTACAATACCTCACGATATAATTACTGTATAATGTAAAAATCAGATGCCAAAAGATTCACAATTTAATAGGCTTTCTTTTAATATTAAAATTAGTTGAATGAGGAAATCCCAAAATTTTTTTCTATCTCATGTACATTAATACTTTCCGAAAAACGGAACATAACAGAATCACCGGTTAGGTAATTTACACAAAAATCTAATCTGCAACAACTTATTTTAAGTTCTAACTATTGAAATTTTATGAAAATTCGTGTATTAGTATTTGAGGTAGAATTTTCGCAGAAATCGTAAAAAAACTGGATAGAAGCGGCACCTGTTGAGCTATTTACTCCAAAAACTAAAAGATAGTAATTTATATTAAAGATTAACTGGTGAAAATCTGTGCTTTAGTTGCTGAGAGAAAGCTATTTCGATAACTAAGAACCGATAACGCTATCATTATGTTAGTAGCGTCACCTCTTGAGCAATTTACTTCAAAAAATACAGCGTACTAACTTATATCAGGGATTAACTGAATCTGAAGCTTTATGAAAATGCCTGGATCAGTTCTTGAGATAGAGCTATTGCGATAACCATGAGTATAACCGCATAGCAATGCCACCAGTTGTGCCATTCACACCAAAACATAATCAAAACCATATTATATCAAGGACTAACAGAATCTGAAGTTTAAAAAAAATCCATCCATTAGTTCCTGAGATATTGCTATTGTGGAAATCGGGAAAAGGGCAGCATAACAGCGCCACCTGTTTGCGATATAAATCAAAAACTAGTCACATCTAGTTTATATCAAGATCTAACTGAATATAAAGATTTAAGAGATTGTTTTGTGTGGAATAGAGTTCTTGAGACAGAGCGCCCAAAAAGTTATGTCACAGACAGACAGACAGAAAGATATTTTGAAAAGAATGTTTTTGGTTTTCTCTGACCCAAAACTCTCTGACTCGAAAACTGGAATTCGGAAGTTTTTACGAATCAAATACATTCTTCTTATAAAGGTAGAAGAAAGTAAAAATAAAATCGACTTTTTGACCAATTTTAAGATAAACTATTCCCATAAAGAATATATATATATATAATATTTATTTAAGACATGATAACTTTACCTGATGTAATTTTTAAGCAAAATTTGTAAAACAAAAATTGTCAAAACACAGAAAACTGGCATGAAACAAATATATAGAAATATACTTAACCACACAATATGTTTCAGAGATAATGTCAACTACAGCAGTGGAGAAAATTTGAAAAGCAGGAAAAAGAAAAAAAGACATCAACGGGAAGGAAGTTTGGAGAAATTCTTCCCTTGTAATCCTCCTGAATTGTGGAGTTTGTAATTGAAACGGATTATTTTAATACCAGACAACCGACGCTACATATCAATTTTAAACAAGGTGATTATTCTTTCACTTATCTAATTTTTATTTGTCAAAAAAGAGACATGTGAAAAATTCTAGAAAATTTGTTTTGCAGGGTGATCAATTAAAAAAATTATCCATTGTTACTTTATTCTATCTTTGGAAGAAGAAAGTATTGGATTCGTGAAAATTTTCAAATTCCAGTTTTAGACGAATTTACACGTTTTAGGGGTCATAGATTCCAAAAAGCATATCTTTAAAAAATATCTGTCTTTAATTCTGCCTGTCTGTGACATAAATTTTGTGGCTGCTCTATCTCAAGAATTTATCCATGGAATTTGACAAAAACTTATATTCCGGTAATCCCTGATATAAATCGATGCTGATTGACTTTTGGTGTAAATCGCTCAAAAAAAAGGAAACTGTTATACTACATTATTTACGATTTATGTAACAGTCATATCTCAATAATTAATGTACTGATTTCTATCAATTTTCAGATTCAGTTAATCCTTGATATGAATTGATGCTGTTTACAGTTTGGTCCATAAGGCGCTGATAGGCTGCTTTTATCAGGTTTGTTGGAACAGCTCTATCTCAAGAATCAATGCATGGAATTTAATAAAAATTTATATTCAGGTAGTTCCTGATAGAAATTGATGCTGATTAGTTTTTGGTGTAAATCGCTCAACAAGTAGAGCTGCTATGCTGCATTTTTTTTACAATTTACGCAACAATTCTATCTCAATAACAAATGCACAGATTTCCATGAAACTTCAGATACAGTGAGTCCTTAACATGAATTGATGTCGAGTATATTTTGGTGTAAGTCACTCAATATATAGTGTTGTTTATGCTGCATCAAGGTTTTCACAAAAACTCTGTCTCAAAAATTAATGCGCGGATTTTCATCAAACTTCAGATTTAGTAAATCCGCGATATGAACACATTCTATTTATTTTTTGATGTCACTCGTCCGATAGGAGGCGCTGCTTTGATGAATTTTTCCCGATTAACACAATAGATCTATCTTTAGAACTAATGCCCGAATTTTCATCAAATTTCAGATTCAGCTATACCTTGATAAATATTATTACTGATTATGTTTTTATATAAATCGCCCAACAGGGGGCGCTTTTATGTTGCAATTTTCCGGATAGCCACAGCAGTCTTATATCAAGAACTAATGCAGGAATTTCATGCCTTTAGAATCCTCACGGTGAGCATAGATTGTTATTTTATTTTTGCACAATGGTAGCGAATTTTGAAGAATTAGCATGAATGAGATAGAAGAAAATTTTGGGATTCTCACATCTGACTAGTTTATTTTTGTTATTCGTAAATCTGAGAGATGTGGTGACTATTCTGACAGTATAATTGTTTGAACCTTGTTTAAATATAGAAAACAATTTTCATCACTGTTGTATTGTTACAACTTTATTCGTAAGGTAAAACAGAAACGGAAACGCGCAATTTTACTTAATACTGCGATCATTTTATTTTTGGAAACACTATTTAATACATAATTTTTAAATTATCTTTTCTTAGAGAAAATGTTCACCACCATTGCAGATGATTTTTATTGTTACCAATCATAATCTTATGAAATGAGTTTAAAAAGAAACGGGGAAAAAAAAATTAGTTCGATGTGGCAATCCCGAAACTTTCTTCTATTTTTACATGTTAATACTTCCAGAAAAATTAAAAATCGATTATAGATGATTTATACCAAAATCTAATCAACAACCACTTATCTCAAGTTCTAACTGATTCTGAAGTTTGATGAAAATTGGCTTGCGGGATAGATTATTGCAAAAATCGCAAATAAATCTGGATAGAAGTTAAACTTGTTAGGTGATTTACACCAAAAGGTAATCAGCACTTTATAATGTCAACGACTTACGGAATCTAAAGTTTTGTGAAAATTCGTCCATTAATTCTTGAGATATATCTATTGCGGAAATCGTGAAAAGGCAGCATAGCAGCCCCACCTGTTGCGCGATGTGCACCAAAAATAAATAAGCTACAGTTTATATTAAATTCTAACAAAATCTAAAGTTTTGAAAAATTCCGTGCATTAGTTTTTAAGATAGCGTCCAGAAATTTTTTGGTCACATAGAGATAAACACAGAGCTTCTCTTTTGCTTTTGTGCCTTTTAGGACCATTTAAACAGAATCTATAGATATTATAGGCTAACGTTACAATAGATTTTTAGTTTAGTTTGTAGATTATTATGCGTGAGCTGTGAAATTTTGAGAGAAATTAAGCACTTAAATGAAGGCAGTTTTCAAGTCTACTGCTCAGCAAGCTCGAAATTTATTGACACATTTACTAACTCATTTTTTAAAGTAAAGGCACAAACCTGGCAAGATTGACTATAGAAGCGATTTGTAATCGAAATGTGCTATAAGTTTATTGACAAATAAATTTTTTAGTTATAACGTTTTTGATTCAGTTTTTCTCTTTTCTCTGCTATTTTTTTCTTTCGACCGAAAATTCTGTACATAACGCCAACTTTGATGGTATTTTATGAAATACCTTTATGTTAATCAGAAAATGCAAAACGTTTTTCGATTATATAGTTTCTGCATAACAACAACTGCCAGTTTCATGAGTTTCCGAAGAAGAATGAATTAAAACCTGTTTAATAAAGTTGCCCCTTTAGATGTGAAAGCAATCTTAAAGCTCAGAAAATTATTTAAACAAGAAAATAAACAAATTAATTTCAAGCAAAAATAAATTCAATTTCCTTAGGCAAAGCTTCAAACTCTATTTTAATCCTTCTCAAATAACTCGTCATGATACAGAAAAATGTCTAGAAATTGAAATACCGAAATAAACCTACAAAATCAGAGATTCTTCAGTAAATGCCAGGAACAGAATCGGAGAAAATTAGAAAATTAAGAATAAAAAACTTCAACAAAGAGAAAGATCTGAGAAAACTCCCCGACTGTAATCCTCCCAAATTAATGAATTCGTAATTGAAACGATTCCTTTAATATCGGTCTCCGTTACTGAATGTTAGTTTCAACGATCTGATTAATACTTTTTCTCAAATTTGTATTATTTGAGACAAAGAAAATGTAAAAAATGTGTTAAACTTTAAAATAAAAATGCATTTAACAATAAATGCATTAAAAAGTAAATGTGTAATAAAAATAATAAAATTCTCTTATTTGCATCGGCATTACATATGAGGTGAAAATATAAACTTCTGTGTGTTTGTTTTTTTTTCTTTATGTATATATTTTTGTGGCTTTAAGATGATTTATTAACCCCTTATTGGCCGTCAATTTATTATATATACACTATAAAAAATGTCTTTAAAATTAGAAAGTATTTTCTAGGAAACTCGAATACTCAGTTCTTTTATGTAACTGCAACAAAAGAAATTCATTTTAGAGATACACGTTTGTATTGAAAAACATAAAGTCTGTATGGTTAACTAATAATTTTTGGGGAAACTGGGATTCCTATGAATTTTTATATCACTGAAAAAAAAATCATGTTATTATGTTGGGTTACCTATAAAATTTTGGCAATCATACAGATTTTTGAAGCTTTATAGATTTAGATTTTTACAGCATATACATATTTCTTCATGAAAGGTCACAATACAGACGAGGTGATTTGATGGTATGGGGCAGAATCAACATAGATGGACATATCATTCGGAATGGTACTTTTGTGAGGGAGTGACCTTTGTAATAAAGGCACTCTAGCATTTCTGAAATCGTGACGTCAATAATTTAACATGTGTAAGCGTGAAAGCGACATCTATCCTCTCTTTTACTTTAATTTTCTAGAGCATGTGTGTCTCTTTCGGATTTTACAGTTAGGTCGCGGTTAGTAGTAATATGTAAATTTGAAGTATCTCAGTTTGCAACATATAAAAACTTGGAGTTTGAGTGTGTGTGGAGTGTCTCTGGCAACAGTGGCCAGCAGAGAGAGTGTCTCTGGCGACGTTAGCCAGCAGAGTGTGTCTAGCGATATTAGCCAGCGAAATGTGTCTCTAGCGGCGATTTCCCGCTGGTTTCTAGCAGAGTGTGTCTAGCTGCGTTGATTGATCCAGAGCAAGCGATATCGACTGTTAGCGAGCCTCCAGTGAGTTGCTAAGGAGTTTTGGAATTTGACTCGAGAAGTTGGCCAGTGGTAAGAATTTAATAGTAATTACGTTGATCATCTCAAAATTAATAAAGAAATATACACAGCCACGGGCTGTCTAATAAGATTTTATCTAGCAGTTTAGCCGAAAGATAGCTGAGAAATAATCTGAGGTGCCCTGATTGAGCTAGTTCCAGAGCAGTGAGTATGAATTTAATCTTTTAGCATTGTTACCAGTTATTAAAAGTAAGAACTGCTCCACTGTCCTTGAGCCCTTATCGTTTTTAAATAAACGGTTTTTATCTTAATTCCTGAGTTATGTCTGCATTTAACTCCCAGTACGAGCACCCAACCGTTACACTTTCACGTCCCAAAACTATGCAGACGAGATACTGAGACCTCAAGTCATATGTTACTCTGCTGCCATTGGAGATTCCTTTGTTTTTCATCATGATAATGCCAGACCGCATACAGCTAGATTTTGGAGAACATGCTTGAAGCAGAAACAATATAGCGCAGCGTATGGAATGGCCAGTGGCTCTCCTGCCGTGAATCCGATCGAGCATGTTTGAGAAATGCTCAGATGATACATTGCTGCGAGACCAAGGCCTCCTTTTACTGTCTGAGACTTGGAGATTGCAGTTCTTGAGGAGTGGAACAATATTCCCCAATGTGTTATGAATAACATCATTGCATCTATGGAAAACAGGTGTGCAGCAGTCTTTGCTGTTCGAGGAGATCACACGTCACAGGGTTGGCAAGTTTTTGACAGTGTGCGGTTTTATCCGGTTAAAACCGTGGTTTAAACCGTCATGGCTAAAACCTCTTGTCAAAAACCTCGTCAGAAACCTCAAATACTACACTGATCTGTAAAACTTCTCATTAAACATCTGTCACAAACATACAATATTAGATGAAATATTAAAAATTCACTTTTACTGTATTGTATATTATCATTTACGGAAAAAAAGAATTTTTTTTTTGTCATAAATATGAAAATTTGGCTTGCCTCCAAACTTTCTCAACTAGCAATGCTTCTGCTATCAAGTCCTGCTAGCTCAGCACCAATTGAGAGAGTATTTTGTAACTTTGGCTTCATACACTCTAAACTCATAAACTATTTGGGTGTAAATAAATGTGCTAAATTGGTTAAGTGCTATAGGATGCTGTGGGGTAAAATTGATCCAGATTATTAACTGTACAAAATAATTTTCTTCTGTTTGAACATTCTAAAAAACAATGTTTTATTGCAATTAAAGTAATTTAATTTTTTTGTAATTATTAAATTACAGTATAATTAATTTTAAATAAAAAATTACTCAATGTTTCTCTCTTGTTCTTAAAATGTTTGAGCCACATTACATGTTTTTGACGGTTTAAGCCAGTTTTTGACGGTTTAAACCACTTTTTGACGGTTTAAACCAGTTTTTGACACTTGTCATGTCAAAAACCAGTTTCTGACGTCAAAAACCCAACCCTGACACGTTATATTAAAAATCTTGCATCTTTTCTAAACAATACTTTTTTTTTAATCATTTACATGTAACCAAATTGTTGCCCCAAATCATCTTTTCTTGTTTTTTTTTTCTTTTCAAATATTTAAAGCTTAATAAAAATAATAATAAAAGAATCATTTTTCTATATTGCGCACTGATACGTGTGTGCTATTTATTTTATGCCTAAACATAACTGTCTCGCACGGTTTTCTTAACTTCTTTGTTTGCTCCCTTAGTTTTTTTTAAGTAGTGTATTTTTATTATTAATTTATTTAACATTTAAAGTGGCCAGAGATCATTCTAGTTTTAAGTCAGTATAAAGACTTATGAACATTTCACATATTTTTTATAGATTTGTTGATTATCTCCGAATTTTCTTCATACTTATTTATCTACTTACTAGTGTAATTTAGCTCAAAATATGAAAAAGTTATCAAAATACTGTAAATTATTTTTGTATTTATTTTTAAAAATTATGTTAGCTAACATGCATTTTTAAGGTAAATTGAAGGTTATATTATGATTTTTAAAAAATGTATTTTTCCAGTTTTAAGAGAATGATCCGTGAGAGTTAATTAGAATTTACGAAGCACAACTTTAAATTCTATTTAAGCTCTTTAAAAATAACTCGTCAAGATACAGAAAAATGTCTAGAAAATGAAATAGAGAAATAAGCATGAACGCAATTTTGTAGATGCTCAAGTAAATGTCATGTACAGAGGCGGAGAAGATTAGAAAACTAGGGGGAAAAAGTTCACCGCGGAGGAAAGTTCTGTCTTATAATCCTCCTAAATTTCAGAATTCTTAATTGAAAAGATTCTTTGAACAGCATTCCTCTTTTCTGAATGTCGAATTGCAAGAAAAGTGATTATTGTTTCTCTTTTCAAACTTGTATTATTATGAAAGGAGATATTTAAAATTTTTTAGAAAAGTTGTAATACATAAAAATTATATTTGTTGATAAAGACTTTAAGATAGGGTCCTCAACCGTTTTGATCACAGGATAAAATTTTAATTTTTCTTCATCTTCGTTAGTTCACACCCACTTCTCACCCCCATGTTCAAATATTTATAACAGGAGATCCCGTGTGGCAGGTTAAGTATTATGTTATAAATTTCCTAGATTCAAAAGGCAAAACATTTCTGAAAATATGTACGCAATATAAGCATTCTAAATACACCATTAACTGCTAATACATTTCCGTACCGAATTGAAAAATATATTTGTTTCAATCTGCGATTAAAATATAAGAACATTTCTCCGATTATGGAACAAAATGCAAGGGAAGAGCTATGTTTATACAAGGCTATGTATATAACACATAGAGAAATAATTGTGATATAACAATAATATAATGCGGTTTCGGAAAGGAAAAGTTGTGGCGGAAAATAAGAAATTCAGAGGAAAAGTAAACGAGCTTTTTATTGACATAACAAGTTCAGCAATAGCTTAAATGCATCATTGGTCGTGTCTAACAAATCATTGGTGTACCTTTTTGGGAATTGAAAATGCTTCATGAACAATTTTTTTATTTTCTTCCTGTTTAAATATTTTTTTTCTATATTTATTAGCCTTTTTCAGCAAATGGTTTCCATTTTTACATATATACATATAAGGAGAATAAAAACATTACCAAAGATCAAACTTTGTTTACATGAGCAACATTCTGACACTAACAATGTAAGAAGCTGTCTTAGTGATTTTCTGACAGATTTAATGCATATTTTAGGGATAAAAAGTGTAATACCTAAATTTATATGTAAAATTAAACTTTATAAAGGATACAATATAAGCACTGGTTACATTTATGCACATAGGAGTCTTTAGCATGGACAGAAAAACCATGCTAATGACACTGATATTTGTCCATGCTAATGCAAATTTTAATTTAAATAAGATTATGAGCCATAATATAATCACAATGCAATGGTCCTTTCTGGGGCTTTTTAAAACACAAAAGTTCTATGTAAATAAGTAAAAGAAAAATTTTAACTATAAAATAAACATGAAAATTATTATCCATTCTAATGACATACAATTGATGTACGCCCCTAATATTCAACTTCTATTCTATTTTCAGGCTGAGATAAAATGGCTACTTGTTACCATGGAGAAACTTTATATTTTCAAACTATTGTCATATATGAAAATGAAATTTTGATTAATAACCAGCTGTTATAGTATGACCTTGTTTTGAAAATAGAATATCGAGGACAAACTTTAATTCTTTTTTTATATACTATAATTTTATTTTTAAAAAGAAATTTATTGGATAAATCCTCTCCTTGATTAATTTAAAAATAGTATAACATTTGTTTTATTTTATAAACATGATATTAACTCTTGAAAAATGCTAGTATACACAAGGCACAGCTGCTGCGGGCATCCATGCTAATGACATTTTGAACATTTATTCTTCATTTATTCATTATTATTTAAGGTGTTTTTAACTAAAAAGTGAGTAATTCTTGAGTGCAAATAATGAATAATATTAAGACAAACATATCTAAATATAAAAACATGACAGAAAACCTCTCAATTTTTTTTGTATGCCGAAAGACATAAATTGTCCCCTATTTTGAGAATCACCAATATATTTGTCTTACATCGATATTATTTTCAATAAACTCCAATATTGGCTAAATGTGGCTCTATATTGAAAATATATCCAATTATTAACCAATATTTTATAATAGTATTCCTTTTACATCGATTTTCAAGTAAAACCGATAAACGTTATAGCGTCACCTATAGTATTATTTTTAAACATCTTGCTATAACACTTTTCATTTTTTTTCTTTATCTTTTATCCTTTTTTACAATAATAAAAAGCTAACATATTTTAACGATTTATAAAATTAAAATCTTATTCATTCTTTTCAAATTTGGAGACAGTGGAAAAAGAAAACGTTACAAGTTATTTTTCTTTATGATTTTAAACTAACGTTTGGTTTATTTATAGCAACAATCATTATTTTTTTAAGTACATGTAGTTTTAGAAGGAAAAAATACCTATTTTTAATTCTAATATTTTTTTATTCTATTCCCTTTAATAGATTCGAACTTAAAATTTAGAACATACCTGAAATACATAATAACGAAATTTAACTTGAAACTTATAAACTTGACATCTATCTAAATTATAATAACCAATAAAAGAAATTTATTTTAATGGCCCATAATGATTAGGTTTATTGAATTTATAGTAAATTATCACACAAACAATTTGAAAAAGTTCATGTTTGAAAAAAGATTGTTAATATTCTTGCAAAAATAATAAATAAGGATAATATCACAATAAGCAATTTAAAATCTTGCAAAAGAAGCAAACATTACTTTTAAAACATTATTTTATGTATGTAATATTTTAAGGGCTGCGATTCACCTTTTTCTAAAGCTTGAAATTAAAAAACTTAATATTGTATGGAAAGAAATTGTGCAAAACATTCAGAATTCTATATTCAATTGAAAAATATTACGCCTTCAAAAATACGTTCCTGGTTTAACATCTTCCCCCATCTTTAAAAAATGCATCCAAAATATGTAATAATATTTGCAAATCAAGATTGTATAATTTTGTCGTAGGGCTACGCAGTAAGCTGGAAGAAGAGAGTTCCAATTCGAATCCCGTCTGTGATAAGTGTTGTTTTCTTTACTGTTGCTTGAATTAAATGGAGATGTTCCGCCCTTGATAAGTGAAAAATGAAATTCATAAAAATAAAAACTTATTTATAAAAGAATGTATCTTGTCTTTGAAGAAGAAATTTTTAAATGCAAAAAAAGGGGGGAAGAAAGGAGAATTTTCTGAAACGTATGGAAAAAAAATCCTTTAAAATACGTATGTAATACTGACGTCTCGATTGCCAGTACTATTTCCGTTATTTAACGAAAATATTTTTTACACAGTGTGTAAATAAAACACTTGTTTTCATTTCTTAGGCATTTCTTGTTTTTCGCCAAAACTTCATTAAACATTTTCGATTTCACGTTGCTATACTAAAATTGCTTCTTAAGTGTATTTTATGTTTGTCCTATGATCATAGAAACATCCTGTATATTTCGATATTTTCAAAGATGTCTTGATTACAAGATGTTAAGGATTACCTTTCGTAGTAAAATGTATTTATTTATTTTGCAATATAATTGCTTAGTATAGGAAAGGCAAACCTTTGCAGATCGGTATAATAAATATTTCAAAAAATTATTTTGAGGATCATGACGTATCAACTACCGAAACATTTAGTGGATCAAAGTATGAATTAAAATTAATTGAAATTTTGTTATTATAGATTATAAAAATAGAGAGAACGTGCATGTATATTTTATAATTTTTAAAGAAATAATGATATAAATGGTATTTTTTGCGGTTTTATCTTAGATGCAAAAAAAAATTATATCACATTCATATTTAATTACTTTTATAGGAATGTAAGTTGGCACAAGCAATTTCTGTTTCCTTTTTTCGTATAATTCTTTTCAAAAAAAAAAACAATGATTCACACAAATAAACGCAGAATACAATTACCGAAACGCCAATTATTATGACCAATTAGTTTCTGAATACTTTTCATTTAAAAAAAATATACTCTAACAAGATTTTTAACAAACAGATTTATTATATTTTAGTTGGTGAATGAGGTTTCTGGAAGATTCCTTACTGTTCCGACGTGTATTAGTTATAAGCAGTTGTTTGTAACTATACATATGTATTGTAACATGTATTGTCCCTTAGTAAAAGGATCTATGAAAAATTTCTAACTGATCTGTGAAATTTTTTGAAGAAAAAAAAATATATGCATTCATTAATTGAAAGCTGTGGTTTGTAAGTATGTATATGTATTATGACATGCATGCAAGCATGTAACATGTATTATTACTAACAACAGCCGCGATGATCGGCCTATCTTCGCCCATGATCCCTATCTACGTCCCGAACAATAAAGACCCTTTTGCACGGAACGACCACGAATAGCGTCAAAAGTCTTTACTAACGACCCGAATGCCTTGGATTCTAAATAGAAAAATGAAAAAAAAGCGAGAAATTGAAACCGGACAAATTAAAAAAAAATAATAATAATTGACAAATTAAAGACACTGGAATAACGGTTAGTTGGTGGATGGGGCGATGAAAATAACGGTCGACCGAGCCTACATCCCGAACATATTTGTCTCGGATGGCGATTTGGGATGAGTGGGTGGGTCAAACGCCGCGATAAGTGGCACACATTTATTATTATTATATTTATATTGTTAAACAAATTCTTTAGAACTAGTATTTTTTTTTTTTTTTTTTTTTTTTTTTTTTGCAGAAACATTTTCTGAACATTTAGTTTGCAAAATTATTTCACCCAGACCACGTCCTGAACAATAAGACTCTCTTGCGCGTAAGCACCCTCGCTCATAAGCGACCACAAATAGCCTCATAAGTCTTTACCTTCGAGTAATGAGTTACCTTGTAAGTAATGAGATTTAGGAAGGCTTTTTACTGGTCTGTGCTAAATTAAGGAAGGATTTCCGCATGTACACTGTAAAAAAAGGCAATTCGTTATAAAAATATATATAATTATGAAAGAATATGTACAGTAACCTTTTTAGTGCTTTCCAATAAAGTTAAAAAGTGTTTATGCTTTCGATTTTTCAGTCCTCTCATAAATATACTCGGATTGCAATGAAATTTTCGACATTATTGATGTTTACCCTAGCACGACTATTGGATATTTTTTTACCCTATTGGAAATGAAGTTTCTACCTTGATTAGTTTATCTACAGGGACAGTCAAAATTTTCACATTACATTACGGCCTATGGGAAAAAACCGTTTCAAATGAATTTTAAAGCTGTTACATCCTGTCAAACATATTTAAATTTATATACATCTACGAAATGTACGAAGTTATGCATTCTGTAAATTATGCAATAAAAAGAATTGTTATTATTCATTTACAGGGTTACACGAAAGAATTCCATTACATAATGATAAAGGGGGAACTGTTTGCGACATATTTTAATTATGGCTAGGAATTTTATGTATTACCAGATTGATATACATCGCTGAGGTTTAATATGGGTTAACTCGTGCTTAATACGAAGTACATAGTATTTAGAAAGATACACAAAAGGTTTCAAATATGTTCTATCTGAAGTCCTGTATATTACGGAAGATGGCTGTTAAATAGATTAAATACATTTTTGTTTATGATATGCGCTTTTAAGTTTCACTAAATGTATACATATCATATGATATGCATAAATGCATCAAGTTACAAAATTTAGATATACAGGATTACACAAAAGATATCAGAAAACTTACTGAATATGAGCGTAATTTATTTAAAGGTGTTTTTTAAATAAGTTATGCATTTTTATGTTGAACTGCATTCCGTTTACTATGAAATGTTTGTAGAACATCGATAAAATAATATACAGGGTCACGCAAAGAACTAGATACACCTTTGGATGATAATTTCTGGAAATGTGATTTAAGTAGTTTAAAGAGTATTTTTGTTAAAACTAAATTTTAGCAAAATACTTTCGTGTATTAAAAGCACTAGGTAAAGTACAGGGCTGGTCAAAAGTATACAAGTATGTTTCCATCCATTACTATAAATTGCTGAAAAAAAAACTTCGATCAATTAGGCGTTTTCTTACTAAACTAAATTGTACGATTATATAGTCTATATATCCTCCGACAGATAAATACAAGGATGCTCAAAAGTATTGGAATACCTATTGGTCTATGGACAATAATACTTTATTTCCCTGATAACGAAGTTTTGTTAAAGATTTCTGGATGTGTTGGAAAGTGTTTCATAATATATGCTTAATGCATGATTTTTCTTACGTGTTTGAATTACTCACGATTCCAAAAAGCATCTTTTACCTTAAAAAATTTCAGAAATCAATATATATTCGAGATTCAAAAAATATTTTTTTAAAGCAAAATAAAATGTATTTTTTTTAACCTTAACAAGTCTTGCACATAAATAAAATCTACCAACAAGACACATTTATTATTATGATATTTATACTTTTAACAAATTCTTTAGAACTAGTATTTTTTTTAATCGCAGAAACACTTACTGAACATTCAGTTTGCAAAATTATTTCATCAAAACACCACCTGAACAATAAATAAACCACAACATATCTACTCAGCTTTCAACGGATGTCAGGATTTCAAATTTAGTTTCATCCCACAATTAGAGAATCCCAGAATAAGTATCCTATTTCAAATCTATATTATGTCACATGTTTCCGAAACAGAAGTTTATAACTCTAGCAGATATGATGCAGGAAGGAAAAATCTCTATAGCAGTTAATATGTTCCGATATTTCCGAAGACAACCTGATCGGAGGAAATCGATCAATAATTGTCCCCAGTTTTAAATGTCAGTTAATGATTGAGCATCTTCCTGTTTCCTTTCACCATATACTATTCTTTTTCAATTTCATTGTAAGAAAAAAAAAATGATAAAAGATTTAGTTTTCATTATTTTTATTGGTAAGGAACAAGATATTGTAAAAAAATCGATAGTTACGATTAATGAATAATTAAATAATAATAAAATTTTTTGTAAAGATAACTTCTATGAGTTGTTTTTAAACAATATTGAAAACGCTGAAAAGAATTTCACTTAATGTAGAAATACAGTCGAAATACAAAATGGCAACAATTAAAGGGGGTATTTGAAGAAAGTTAGAGCTGAATTGTAAGAAAAAAAAACCAATTCTTTCAGACACGGAATTTTTTTTAACTTAATTTTTTCATTCACTTTTTTCGTCTGAATTTCAAACACATATAATATCTAAGTCGCAATGCTTTTTTGTGTTTGCATGTGTTTAAGCATTATACTTAGCCATGTTTGACCATGTTGAATCATGTAATAATAATTGATCATGGTCTTGCCTCTTCCACCTCCTAATTTTAGGGGTTTCCAGCTATGTTATGCTATTTTCCCAAAGGTGATAATTAAAATATTTTTCGTCATTGTGCTGTCTATAATCAGTATTTTGAATTTCTAGTTTTAATTTATTTTTGTTCGAAAATGCAGAAAGATGTTCAAAAACTAGCAGGCGTTGTTGTTCAGAATGTAATTGAACTGTTTTTCTGTTTTTTATAAATGCAACAGATCTTCCAGAAAATTGTGTCAAAATGGACGCTTTCAAACAAAATTCCATGCGAAAGAAGAATAATCATTCAAGAAAGGGTGAAAACGTCTTTTATCGAATGATCAAAATTCCTTATAACTCAATAAGTAGTTTATTTATCCCAAAAATTGAAAACACAGTTCGATTTCAAATCGCTTCCATAGTTAGGCTTTCCAATTTTATTTTTTCCCGCTAAAAAAATGAATTTGAAAATGTGTCAAAACTTTTTGAGTTTGTTAAGCAGAGCAGTTGAGATTAATCTTAAACTACAAATTTATAAATCTAGAGTTTGCTATTTCTAAAATATTAAACATAGAATGAACACTATCTGTGAAATGAACGAAATATATTTCGAGATTTTCTAGAAAATGAAAACTTGTCCTACGAGCTGTTCAAAAATGTTACAAAAAAATTTATTTAATTCTCAATATCCGTTAATTTCACATTAATTTTGAAATTTAGATATTGATTATTTTTATCCTGTAAAATATTTCAGATTCTTTCTATGGAAAATCGTAATATTTATGTCCTCTTAAAGTTAGAAGATTTTCATGAAGTGATTGTAAAAATACAGAGCACAACATCATTTTCAAATATATTATAAATTAAATAATAGTATTTCGAAATAAAAAAACCAGCACTTTTAAATATCGGAGAAGCTAAAACCATGTATATTCTTTGTGTGATATTTTTGAAATAAAAAGATAAAGAAATAAAAAATTTCTTTTAATAATATTCAGAATTAAAATTATTTTCAATTGTAATTTAATTACAATACAGGAATTAAATACAAGATATTCATCGTATTTCAAATAAAGAAAATTCTGTAATTATAATAAGGAATCCTTTCTGCACTGTAAAAAAAGGGTCGATCTACTAAAAAAATTTTAGTGATCCTTGTAATTACTAAAAAAATTTTAGTAATCTTACTCGGTTACAAGGAATCTGTAAGAATTACTAGAAAAAAACTAGCAACGAATCGAGTAAATAGTTTTATATTTTTAATAGCTATTACTAAAACTCACGTGGTGTGGCCGTGATAGCCTAGTGGTCATAGCACCGAACTCCAGGCTGAAAGTACCCGGGTTCGATGCTGGGCGCCACCAAATATGCACCGAATGTATGCAATGTAAGTACTCGTTAAATAAAGGGATTATGAAAATCATGTGTAACAGTTACCATGGGTAATGATCGCTGGACTTTCCCTGCTCTTTAGAAACATATCAAAATAGAGTAAGTAGGAATATTTGGTGCTGCCATCTATTGCGGTTTTGCCGAAAATCTTCCGCTTCAGAAGTCTAAATATAATTTTTAATTAACTAAAAATAATTTTGGAGCTATTACTAAAATTTGCTTGGTGGTTCATACGAAAAAGTTTTAAGTTATACAAAAAATTATTTTGTTCAGTTTACAAAAGAAATGTTTATTTCACTTGCAAAAAAAATGCTTGTAATGATTACTAAAAAGTTCTGTGGAATACAAATTTACTAAAAAAAATTTTAGTAACCTCTTGAATTCTTTTTTACAGTGTGGATCCTATGAAATACTAAGGAATCCTAAAAGATTTAATGGAATTAATTCATAGAATTAATGTCTATATTTAATTCGTGGAATAATGTTTGGACATAACACCAGGATTAACGTGTCTAGATATAATATCTGGAATTAGTGCCTAAAACATAACATAATCTGGATATAAAGTCTGGATATAATGTGTGGATGTCCTGGATATAATGTCCTGGAATAGTGCATATCTGAAACAATGTTTGGTATCCTAAAAGATTTTATGGAATTAATGCCTAGAATTATTTTATGGAATAATTTTTGGGTATAACAATAGGGATTAATGTGTCTAGATATAATGTTTGCAATTAGTGCATAAAACATAATCTGGACATAATGCGTATATGTTCTGGATTTAATGTCCTGGAATAAAGCACATCTAAAATAATGTATGGAATTAATATCTGGAATCATAAGGAATCCTATAATTTAAATAAGGAATAATAAAGGAAGATACTGCATTTCAAATAAGGAAATATTGTATTTCTATACAGGAATTAAATTTCAGTTACAGTTTATAATTTCTATACAGCAGGATGTAAAGCATTGTTAGTTTTTTGTGTGATATTTTAAAAATAATATGACATCAAAACAAATTTCTTGTCAAAATGTTCAGAACTAAAATTCTATTCAGCTAATATAAAAATTTCAATTTCAATTCTTTAAGGCTGCTCTGCTCAACAAGCGTAAAATGTTTTGACACATTTACATTTTTTTTTTTTTTTTTTTTTTTTTTTTTTTTTACGTAAAGGACCGGGCACATAGCACTAACTTCTTGTAGTCAGGCGTCTCTATTTTTGATCTTTCGTGTCGGCGCTTTGATGTAAAATTGCTTTTTCAGTCAACTGAATCTGCACTTTAAGAGAGAAATCGAACTCGAAATCAGTTGACAGCATTACGACTGAAGATGGGGGGATAAACTTTCCCTTCCTTTATCAATTCGGTAGGGTTCTTTTCTCAAAAATCATTTAAAGAGTTTCGAAAACTAGCATCCTTTTGTTCTCCTCCCGCCGATAGTCGAAAACTGCATCTTCAAAGATAGATTTATAGCTATTTTAGTGTAAATGAATGTAGTGCTGTTTGCCCGCAGCCTTAAGATACAAAATTGGAAAGCCTGACTATGAAAGCGATTGCAAATTGAAATGAACTTTTCATGTTTTGATCAATGAATTGCCAATTGAGATAAGCGTTGATCACGTGATAAACACTTTTTCTTCCTTCATTGTCTGTTTTTTTTCTGCTTTCGCACGAAAAATCGATCTCAATTTGACACTATTTTTTGAAAAATCTATTGTGTCTATTGTCCATAAAAAAAAACAGAGAGAGAACAGAAAATAAGTGCGATTAGATAGTTTTTTGAACAACAACACCTGTTAGTTTCATGTGTTTCCGAACAAAAACAATTTAAAACTTATGTCCTAAACTTGTCCTTTTTGATTTAAGAACAGCCTCAATACATTTAAGGTTTATCTCCATAATTGTTTATAAGTATCAGGTAGCCAGATTTATTTTGGAATTAGAAACATCAACATCATTTTTAAAACTAGCTAGTAGATTAAAATGAACCTTTTCGTAAAGTTAAATTAACTTCGTAAACATTCTCGGAGATAATTAAAATTTGTCTATTCATCTCTCGTGGCTAGGTGTTTAGAAATCAGCTAAAGTAACCCACATTTTCAGAAGAAAAAAAAAAAAGAAATATTATACAGCAACACAGGGCTGAATCTATAAGTATAAAAGTAAAAAAATAATTAATAAGAAAACAAGAGTTTAAAATCATGTTTAAAGCATGGACTACAGAGCACTTTCCAATAAGTATAAAAGTAAAAATAGTTAAACAGAAAGCAAGAATATAAAATTATGCCTCAAGCATAGGTTTCGAAAGACTTTCCAACGTATATAGAATGCATTAATAAAGCAAAAAAATGTTGTCTAAATAAATAATTTGTAAAGCATATCACAATTTAAAAACTTAATTTTATCAATTTCAATCAAAAGAAGAAAAAAAAGACATTTTTTTTTAGTTTTTTTTTTCTTTTTTTTTCTCTCTCTTTTTTTCTGTTGTTGTAGTTTTGTATATCTACCATAGCTTTATCACATTATATATTGTATAATGAGATTTAGTTTGATTTGATAACGCATATCACTGTTGAAAATTCAGCACTTTCCATCAATAAACGGAAATGCACTTCAGATGTTTTGTGAAACCTTGAATAAGATCAGTAGAATTTATACACACTAAGAAATATGCAAAAAAAATATATATATATAATTTAAAAATACTCACCACAACACATAACGCGTTACTTTCAGCAATTGTTGTTTATGAAGAGTACTGTAACCGAATTATTTTGTATGTCTCTGTATATCAATGATGAATGCTATGCACAGCATACTCTACAGTAATTATCTTGCAGTGCACCTCAGAGAAATACATTAATTTAAAGGGGGGGGGGGGAATAAGGGATTGTATACAAATATAGTTGTACTGTCTATTCTGTATATTGTCTATTCTGAGTATATTGTCTATTCTGTATTAACGCTAATCAATGGATAAATGGATACAGCCCATCATCTTTTTTCTTCATTTTGGGAATAATGGATTTAGATCTTATTCTACTGACGATCACTTTCAAATTTTTCAAGCAATGTTTTTGAGACTTTCAAAAAAGTTACTCTATATATATTTAGCTAACACAATAGGCAAATGAAATTTTGATAGCTTTCACGCATGTCCAGTGAAAAATTAATTAGTAAACCTGCTCATTTTTCATACGATTATTATTATTATTATTATTATTATTATTATTATTATTATTTTGATTTTGTGGTTTGATTTGATTTTTTGATATTATGTACAATGTTGTTTGTCATATTTTCAGACAAGAACATTATTTTACATTAAGAACTCTGCAAATTATAAGCGAAAAACTTGTAAAAAATTGAGACTGTTTTTATAAAAACCTAAATTTTCCTACGAGTATACATGCTATCCGCATAAAAATCAACACAGTTAATAAAACTAATCCCCTTAATCATAATCTACAGTTTGAACGATTTTGGAACATTAGTTTTGACAGAGTTATGCAAAAGATGTTGTTCAATTTGTTGACACTTCCCTATGGAGTTTCGGGAAAAAAATCTTCACAGAAATGTATAACCTATCCTACTATGTTTACACATTTAGAGTTTCAGTATAATTCCTCATGTATTTTTCTAGATATTTAACAAAATATCTAAATTCACAGTGGTCGGTCAACTTTGGCCATACAGTGTACATGCATTCCTGGTCTAAATGGATAAACTAAAGAGCTGATCTTCGTATATATCCTTAAGTTTGAATTTTCTATTTTCAGCTATTTTAAACTGAGTTTGAAAGTTTAATAATCTTACATTGCGTGAAATCAATTTTATTTCATCATTATAAAAATCACGCACAAACCATGTTGCTAAAACTGGAAATATTCGAAAGTTAAACCTATCACAAAAGATATGAATTAACGTCCCAAAGTATCCGTCAGAGAGAATTAAAATTTTTCAATTTATCTCTGGCAGCTAGGTGTCTCGAAATCATCTCCAACAACTCAAACTTTCAGAAAAGAAGAAATACCCTGGTCAAATCAGTACCACACCACATGCTTCAAAAGCTTCACGTTTAACAGCGAAGGAAATTAAAGAATCTGCAGAAAACAGAGAGATAGGGGTGGGTAAGAGAGGGAATTTTCTATGAACAATACCCTCTCGAATTCCCGACGAGTTTCTAATTGGAAGTGCTCGCTCGATAATTGTCCCACGCCTTCAATGCCCATTCATGACAAACTGACTTTTGGACCTCATTTCAAATTCACCGTCCTGTTAACACCGGCAAAAGAGAAAATTTGATTAAGTTCGGAGAAATTTGTAAATTAGTTTAAATGCGAGAGTTTATATGAACGTGTGACATACAGAAAATTTAATTATGAGTATTAAAGCATGCCTGTGTGTGTATATATATGTGCATACTTGCATTTTTTTTTAAATTTATGAATAAAGTACATACCGTAATTCCTCCTATAATTTATGCTCCCGTATATTTTTAGCAGTTTATAAATCTGAAATGAAAGATTTGCAGAGAACAGATTCGAGTAATTTTCGCATACAGAATAAGTACAATTTTAGAAATGAAAAAGGATTCTATTTTTATCTCTGTTTTAGGCATAAGGGTTTTATACAACCCATGATTTAAAATTTTACTAAATTTAAAAATATTTTTAATTTTACTCTAACTTTACAAAAAAAAAAAAAAAAAAAAAAAAAAAAAGAAAAGAAAGAAAGAGAGAAAAAAAAGCTCTGGATTTCTGAAATTTTTTTTCGATTTTTGATTTTCTATGGATTTATATGTTTTAGAACATCTGGAACACGATTTGATATGGTTTTTAAAAAATGTGTCTCTATGTCTATATGTGACAAAAATTTTGTGATCGCTCTATATCAAAAATCAATGCATGTAATTTCACAAAATTTTAAATTCAGATGTAATTTGATACAAACTGTTTCCGATTTGTTTTGCTGTATATCGTCACACAAGTAGTGTTGCTATGCTGAATTTTTTAAGATCTTCACAATAGGTGTATCTCCAAGAACTTGTATACGAATTTTCATCTAACTTCGGATTCAGTTAGACGTTCGCACAAGCTCTTGTCGATAAAGTTTTCCTGTCAATATGCCAACAGGGGGCGCTCTATGATGGATTTTTTATTGAGTTTTCCAATAGCCTTATCTCAAAAACTAATGCATGGACGTTCATCAGACTCCAGATTCAGTCCAATTTATAATTTAGGTGAATCGAAAACACGCATTACGAAACACATTCACAAAATCACCGTCTGAAATGTTGTAGAGAATGTTGTTTTGAGCTTTCAACTCCTAGGAGAACATGATTGACAGCATATGACACATTTCTTAACCCTTTGGAGCGCAGAGCACTTTCAATACATGCGTATTTAAAATAATGATTGACACCGGAATTTGAAAATAACTTTATTTGTTTATACGAAAAAAGCTATATTTTATGCATCTAATAAATATATATATATTTTTTATATTAGCGAAATTTATTTATTAGCCAATGTGGCTTGTGGGAATTGAAATTAAGTAGTTTCATACACATACCACCACCCCTCAAGGGATTAAGCAAGTAGTAATCGACTTACTTTTCTTTATTGTTTCATCAGTTTTTGTTTTTTAAGGATTTTTCGGCTTAGCGGTAATTAAAAATCGATTTTTTTCTACCTGCTGTCGCTCAACCCTGTCGGCGTGATTAGACTTAAGAAAATGAAGAGTATCACAGCAGAATGTTGAGGTCTTTTAATTAACACCGGTAAGACATGGTGACGTCACTACGACGTCGTTGTGAAGTCACACTGTGACTTTGTGACCATCGATTGTCAATGTGAAGTCACAGTAACTAAAATGTGAAGTCGTTATGGCTGTTTTAGAGCTCGTTTGTGACGTCACATTGAGACCATTTTGTGAAGTCATGGTGTGACAATTTTGTGAAAAATGTATCATTTGTGACTACTTTGACATTAACATCGTGACGAAACTGTGACAAAAGTGTTTTTTAAAGTAAATAACATGTTTTTAAGAATTTTTGTAATTTTCTAAAGATTTTTAAGAAAGTCATATCTCAGTCCCAATGTGACGTCACTGAGCGGTGGCATTTTGGTCACAGATGTGATGTGACCACAGTGACGTCATTGTGACGTCACTGTGAGCATGCATGCTATGAGGGCATTTTATTACGAGTACAGCGCCATCTATCGGTCAACTTTTGAACTTTTATTTTCTTTCACAAAACAAATTACCATTGTTTCACTCAGATAAAACAGCCGGTAATTCTAATCAATGTTTATTTTTTTTTTTTAAATCCTTTTGATTGTGTATTTTTAATTTTATTCATTGTAGATTAGGGTGGATCGATTGTCTATGGAGAAAAAAAATTACCATTCATCAAAATCTACCTATGCGGAAAAGATGTTCTATTGTATGGAGATTAAAGGAAAAATCATAAAAAAAATTAATTTTAAAATTTAATGCTGCCACAAAAAGGTTGAATTTTAGAAAAAATTTGAAAAAAGACCGAATTTTGGTTAGGTTATTTTTGTCAAAAACTAATTATTTTAATAATTTTTAAAATCCAACAATGTGGAAAAGATGTTATATCGTATGCAGGTTAAGTAAAAAAACAATAATAAGTAATAAATTCGAAATTTAATACTGCCACAAAAAGTTGAAAATTCGATAAAATATTGAAAATATGGAAAAAGATCTAATTTTGGTTAGATTTATTTTTGACGCAAAATAATCAATATAATACCAATCAAAACCTATCTTTGTGTAAGAAATATTATATTGCATGGATATTAAGTAAAAAAAAATAAATAAATAAACTAATTTCGAAATTTAATACTGCTGCAAGTGATTTAAAGTTTCGAAAAACTGGCAGTTCCAGTTTTTTCAGATAGGATTTGTCTGCTTGTGTATTGTGTAGTTTAGTGTATCTTGAATATTACTGTACCATGGCGCTGTTAAAAAATATAAATAAATAAAAATGAAAAGAGAGAGACAGAGAGATATGAATTACACTCTATTTGGGTCTGGCTTTGATATGCCAGTAAATATGCTCCCTATTGCAAAAAGTTATAAAATTTATATATTGGTATTTAAAAAATAGCCGAAGAAAGAAATAGGTCAACATCTAATTATTTCCTGCCAGTGAGAAGGAGTTGCTAATAAGTTACAAGTGACCTGTAAATGAGATTCAATCTCAATAATTTACCACAGCAGCATTTTAAGAAAAATTAAACTGTTTAACGACAAATATTGCGCTCTTCTTAATTCTTGTAAAACAAAATAAGATATTGAAAGCTACTACAGTCTTTTGGACCATTTCCGAAAATACTGCCTATTTTTTTCAGTTCAATAGATTTGAATATGAATATGAATATTGAGTGTAAACTTAACCGACGTATTGAGAGCAAACTCACTTTTCTGCATCATCAGCTATCATTGAAAAGCCAAAATGCTGCCGAGCTAAGTGTCACATCACCTGTAGTGACGAAGATTGGCATCAGCCAGAATATTGGACAGTTTGGGCACTTCCGACCAAGCAGGTGCTGCCATCGTGTCTGGTGCACTTCAAGATGTACGCATTATCTCACAAAACTATGAATCGAATGCTATTGACAGCAAAAAATCGGCATGACAAAACAAACCAAAGACCACTCCATCATTTTAGTCATTCTTTTTAGTCATTTGTAAAAGATTATGATCATGGCCATTTTCTTTAAACTTTGATGGGTGTAAAGACAAGACTACATCACTAGAAGATAACAGACGAAAAATCATAATAGAAGCAGACTTCTGCTTGAAAAAAGAACTTAGGTTCCGAATACATCGGCCACATATATATAAATTCTGGGAGAGTACCAAACAATTTGAAAACACAACGCACATTTTTTTTTTTTTTTTTTTTTTTTTTTTTTTGTCATGTATTAACAATAATATACATGTAACAAAGTTGGTTGCGATCGGTTGTAATGGAATATCTGTTAATATAGATGTTAAAGGATGTGTTATTCGAAATATGAAACTGATCTTCAAGCGTCCACTACAATGATTTTTGTGCTAATTACAACCAATGACGTTCCACTATGTCATCATTTTGCAGCGTGGATGGAACCGCGGTTGGGCACAAATGTTTCACTGGTGAAATAGAAAGATTATTCGCAGCATGTTAGAAGCTTTTTGTATTTTCATTTATGTCAGTATATAAATCCTAAAAGCGCGTGAGTGAAATCAAATGGTCTGCTGTAATCCTAATCATTACATTATAAAATATCTATGTTTTCCATTTACCAGCTTTTTGACCTGTTGCGACGGATGACATTGATTTAATTAAATTGGAAAATGTGTCGAACCTCCACTAACTGACGGATTTAGTAACGACATGATTTCAGAAGCAATAGGTAAATCCAGCAATCATTTCAGTGGCAATAACATCTACTATCAATAATATCTATTCACGCAACGCTCATTCTACAAAACTAATAACCAAAAGAGTCTCGGAAGTATTTCTGCTGTGTATGGACCATACATAAGAGACAGTTTTATAAAAATCGAATTGAATTACAAAATCTCATGTCAATTTTCAATACCAAACGTCATTATCGCCAATTGCAATGTTGACGATTTTTCTTGATTTAATACTAATGAAGCTGTTAAATAAGAAACTAAAGTTTTTATCTTGTAATCAATTAAATATCCCCACATTGCAATAAATGTTAAAAATTCTAAAATTCATATTTTATTTTACAAAAAAAAAAAAAGATTTTTTACCATAAAAATGTTCAAATACATAAATTTGAGCCACATTGCAGCAGATTTAAATTTTGAAACTAATTTTTTAAAATATTTTTCTCATACTCAGCATGTAATATAACATCTTTTATGCATAGGTAGGTTTTGGATAATTTTTAAAACTATTTTTTTGAATCAAAAATCAACTAGTCAAAATTAGGTCTTTTTTCACTTTTTTTCGAAATTCAATCTCCTATTGGCAGTAGTAAAATTTAAAATTAATTTTTTTAATTATTTTTCCCTTAATCTCCATCCAAGAGAACATCTTTTCCGCATAAGTAGGTTTTGACACTGTGAAAAAAAAAATTTCGATCCACCCTATGATGTAGATCTGTAGCTTTTTACAGAAAATTAATTACTCTAACTTAAGAATGGTCTTTATTTTACATATGATTGATGTGCTAAATATATACAACTTTTGAAAAATAATAGCTTCAATGGAAATTTTAATGTTAAGGTAATTTTCCTTAGAGGGGATCGGGAAAACTGCAATAGGACTGCTAAAAGTAAATTTGACATCCATAAATTCAATTATTAGATAATGCATGCAAAAGTTATAAATAAACAAGGTGTTGAAAATGTATTAAAATATGAAAATAAAACACATGTGTTACTGCTAGATGACATCCTCCACTAGTGAAGTGAAATGAAATAATGTGATGGCTTATGACTGAACCACCATTGACAAGTACAGATGTGTTTTAATATTATGTTGTAAGCTTCGAAACGAAGCAAACACTAGATTACAAAAAAGTGGTGCATTTTTGAAGGAGAGATTTTAATAATACCCTAAGTAATATAGAAATACGAATGAAAAATATTTTAAAGTGTATATGAGAATATATGAATTAGAAGTGATACATTCAAAATATTCCTACAAGGCAAAATTGGAAAGACGCCAAGTTTTGAAACAATGTCAGGCAAGTAAAGACATAATAGCATTTCGTGATTCTAAATTCAATAAACATTTTCAAATAGAGATTATATTGTATAAAGATGTACTATATACTTATGTCCATAGACTGCCATTAAAATTTACATTTCACTCGTTTTAGCCATTTGAAAAATGATTTTTGCTCTCGGTCTAAAGATAGGGGAACTGGGGCACATTGATACATGGGGCACATTGATACACCCCCTCTACTGCTCACAGGGTCATTACAGAAAGTTTCACAACAGCTCCAAAATGTGATGCTAGTGCACCCAACTACATACAGAAAGTCTTGGAAGGATTCAGTAGTTTGATGAAATAGGACGGGTGATTTATTGTTTTTGTAGGTCAAAAGTAAATTTGAGTTGTACAATTGAAATGGTATTATACAACTGCTCCAGTATTTTCAACCAAAAGGAATACTCTGCCTGGCAAGTAGAGCTATTCTTTATCAGTTCCTCATTCTTTATTGTTAGATAAATTGTGAAGTGTTGGATTTGAGACTCATTTTATTCAAAATGGCTGTATGGGGCACATTGATACTCTCTATGTCGGGCCACATTGATACAGCCTAAATCCTTTTCTAGTTCATTTTTTCATTACCTTTTATTATATTTTTTACCATATACTCCTTAATCCAACCGTTTTTTGCCAAAAATTTCTAATAATAGTTTTTATGGAAGTGAAATGGCTCTAATTTCTTTATATTAGAAAATTTTATAGTATTTTTGAAACCAGAAGACGTAGGAACTTACCCAACATCTAGTTATAGTAGAACTAACAAAGGAAAATGACAGCAGCCCGGAAAATATCAAATTTATACCGATTCTTCAGAGAAAAAAGTATTTTCGACATGAGATATTTTAAGTAAGAGAAACAAGCTGCAGAACAGCACAGGCTAATTATGTTATAAACAGACTTTTTAATATAATTATCCTTTATTTTCTGTTTACAAACCGATTTATAAACAGAAAACCTGGTAATTTTTCATCTTTCGCTCGAAAGAAGATAATGCTGGGGTTGAAGTGCCAGATATGACAAAGTTACCACAGCCAACAATCAGACAAGGAACAGCCAGAACATCAGGTCATTATACATTTCATTTTGATTGCTTTAAGATTGCTTACAAGTAAATTGTGCGTGATTTGAATTTCTATAAGTAAACATAAAATGGTTTGCTAACTATTTTTCTATGAAAAATATGCATTGGAGTTATTTTATCTCCATTTTTCTCAGACGTATCAAAGGTGTATCAATCTGCCTCGGAGATGGGGCACATTGATACAAATGGCTTTTTTTGATTTTTTAAAAATTACATGCAAAAATAATTTATAAAACAACAATTTACATTTTTATATCACACTACACAAGTTTTGCTGAAACTACATGGAAAAAAATCTTGAAATTTCTGCTTTCTGGACACCGAAAAAATTCTTAGAAAAAAGCTGTATCAATGTGCCCCAGTTCCCCCTATCCGAAACATAACTGAATCCTTATGATATTTACATTTTATTCGTTTTCTAATTGGTCCATATTTAATCCATGGCGTACGTAATATATAACTCTGTTATTCATCAGTTTTTTTTTTTTTTTTTTTTTTTTTTTTTTTTTTTTTTACGGTTTTTGGCTTAGGGGTAGTTAAAAATCGATTTTCATTTTTTTTTTCTTTGGTCAACAAAAAGATACAGTAATTTACTACTTTCCCTTTACTTTTAACAGAAATGGAATACTATGTTACCACGATGATAAAATGCATTAAAATCCACAAAAAATTAATAACTCAGAAACAAATTGAGATGCAGCTTTCAAGCAAATTCCATTTAAACACACATTTTTTCCCTAAAGGACAGTGCAAAAATTGAAAATGTGCGATGTTTAGAAGTTTAAAAATTTTCAGTATCAAAAATCGAAAAACTGAAATTTCATTTAAAATTTGTTTATGATTGACCCAGGAATATAAATGTTTAATCCATGTTGTACGTAATATATGGCTCTGTTATTATATAAGCGACGTTTTGAAAATCCTAAAAATGATGTTTATTATTATTATTATTTTAAAATATAGAATTTATTTATGACTAAATTTTTAGTCTCTGAAAATATCCTTTTCCAAATGGTCGTTGTAATTTGTTAAATTATAGGGGAGAGGGGGACACGTTTGAACTGGGGGCACCTTTGAACACTTTAAATATTTTCCTTCAAATAAATTATTAAAAAAAAACTTATATGGCAATATATTACTACTGCTTCAATGATATAAGTATACAAAGCTTAACCGTTTTGTATGAACAATGCTCTAAGTAAGGTATGTATTTTTCTCCCACTTGAATCTAAACTAAAAGAAATAAAGTTGTAAGATTTTTACTCACAATTTTGTATCCCTAAAGTTTAATTTATTGTCCAATACTTAAACAAAGATATTAGCTTTAGTTTATTAGCTTTGTTTTATTCTAATTATTCAGCCGAATTTAGTAAACCGCTATAATGTTAAGCTGCAGGTGACGGGGCACCATTGAACAAAAAAAGGGGGAACCTTTGAACAGCGAAAAGACACCGAATATACTGGAGATAAATAGTAATTTAAAACATTTAAAGAGAACATTTAAAATTATGAAGTAAAGAGTTGTTTACAGATCTAAATGTTATTATTTTTGGAATTTTTTTATGTGAAAAGAGATTAATTAATAATGTTAAAGAACATGGACTTATACTCTTAGCAATCTCCTCTCCCCCCCCCCTTACTGCACTCATAGATTCCAACCTCTGGATGTATCAGTGATGGGAAAGTTTAAAATTTAAATTGATGTTGGCATTCATTTATTGGATAATTCAAATACTATATACACAATAATGATTCATGATTTAGCATGTTTGTGAAATTTTATATTAGGTTTCTTCATAAAAAGAGTGAATGAAAATTTTTAATTTTCCAGTTGCATCTGATATTACACTGGTGTATTTAAACGATGCTGTAAAAAAATTTCACAACCAAACATAACAGAAGGGACACTCTGGGATGTTTCAACAATGAGATTCGACATAAATTTTGGTGGAATTAACTTTGGTTAAATAATAAAAATATTAGTAATTTCAATAACATGTAGTTGTTTAATTTTATTCATATTATTTTATATATCTGAAACATAAGCAAATTTTTATAAAAACTTTCAATATTTTTATATTTCATTCGTTTGTTCAAAGGTGTCCCTTGCTTGTTCAAAGGTACCCCTACATGGGGCAAGTTTGAACAGAAATCTTTCAACTTTTTAAATCCTCACAATTTATTTAATTTGATTGGAAAACTTTTAATTTCTGGTTCATATGATGAAGAAATGCAGTGTTTTTATTATGTAATATTTAAAATGCAATAAATATAATTCAAGTAAGAATTCTATTGATTTTCTAAAAAAAAATGTTCAAAGGTGCCCCCTCTCCTCTAAATATATATTTTTCCTTTCTTACATTTTTTTATTTTTTTTACACGAGTCGACTTTTATGCAAGGTTCATTAAATCATCAATCTTCTGGAAATTAATCTAAATTAAAAATTATCCATTAAAATGAAATGATAAAGGGGGAAACTTGACTTTTATATTAACTGAAAAAGAAAAAAAAAGGAGGTATACATATTCATTAGGAGAAACCTGCAGCTTTTTTTGACACGGTGCATTATTTCGTGATGTCTCAATCATGTTCGTCAGTTCCCCGGTCTCTTTTCCAATATGGCGAACTGAGGCCCTTATCAGTTTGGACCGAGCCTAGTTTAATTAATCTAAACACAAAACTTTCCATTCACCAGATGCTTTTCTTCCACGTTGTGTAATGACGTCACTTGATTGACATGCAAGGGTATGCAAGGATGACGTGGCACTAAAAGGGGACTTCGCGATGCTACAAATGAGTAATTGCATTTCCAAAATAACCTATATTCCATTAGAAAACTCCTCGCGTAGCAAAACATTTGTCGAAATTGAAGCATTTTTTGTAAGAAACATTCTTTATCAAAATCTATAAAGAAATTATGTTAATTAGTTATACAAATTATTACAAGCATTAGTTACAAGTATTAGTAATATTACAAGTATTAGTAGATGTATACAAGTTATATTAATTAGTTGTAGGAGCTATAGAAGTATTTACAAGTATTAATTAGAATACAAGTGCACAAGTGTTAGTAGAAACATACCAGTTACACACATGGGTTATAAGATATGCAGTTATACAATTTATTTAATTAGTTTTACAAATTATACAAGATATTAAAAGTTATTTTAATTAATTATACAAGTTATAAAAGTTATTGCAAGTATTAAGTATTCAAGTTTACGAATATTAATTAAAATTGTAAATTTACAAATATTAATTGAAATATACAAGTTATACAAAATTAAAACCTGAACATTTTAAAACATTTATTGTTAGCACGATTATTAAGCTATTTCAAAGACACAGATAATTTATGCATGAATATTGTATGGTTATAATTTTGGTCTTTTAAGGGGTTCCGGGAGGCATTTTAAATTAATTTTTATTTGTTTAGTTCCTACTAGGTTGAGCAAAAACTTCTTGGAAATTTGTGAAAATTGCGTTGTTATGCGCAAATTAACAACAAAAGCAACAAGGACTATTTTTCAAAGTAGAGAACATCATAGTCCAGGGCTTTCTGCCATCGATCTTCCAGATTCAGGATTTACTGGAAGTACTGTAACGTAAAAAAAACTGCACTGCAGGAACAACAGTTCTGGATTTTGGATCCTTTTATTAATTACGTTACGAGAGGACATAGACAGGACAACACACACACAACAATTAACAATATGTACATGGAGTATCAATTCACTAGCTGCCCAGAGCTGGTCAACACGACCGCGCTCGGTAAATACGAAAAGGAATCTCCCCTACATATTTTTCGGATCAGCTCGTTCGCCTTAAGGTGGCCACTTGACTATATCTCAGCATTCATTATTTTTATTTATCAAACTGTCATCCATCCATTTTTCTCTGAGATGTAGTATCTCATTATAAAATGTTTATAGGCATCTGGAGTTCCTGAAACGTCATTCGAAAAGTAAGACGGGTTGCAACTCTGGAGGTCCAATTAAATTTAAGAGTGTTTATTGATAGTTTAAGTGGATATATGGTGAATCTAGATAGAATGCAATGAAAACGTCACTGTACCATGTCGATTTCTTGGAATCGAAAAACTCTTGACATGCCTCTTCAACTTCATTAAAGGATTCAAATCGACGGATAGCCTTTGTAAAAGTGTTGTATTGTTCGAAAGAGGCCATAATCAGATGGAGCCACGTCTAAATCGAAATTAATGAACTCCTATAGATAGACCACTAGTACTCCTATAAACGATACAAATTCTGCTAAATAAAAGTTTAAAAGTTTTCAGAATTTTTTACTTAAGCTAATATTTTGAATTCTTTTATGATAGATTACCATATAATTTTTTAGACAAAATCTCATGACAAAACTACATGATTTTTTTTGAAAATTTTGAAAATTTAAAATTTATTAAAGAAAGTGGGATAATTCAAAATCGTTATAAATCGAGATATTATTTATAGAATTTTTTTCATTTAAATAAACAGAAATATGTAAATTTTTGTTCTGATTCAGCTTTTTTAAATACATAAATTTAGATAAAAATTAAAAATATTTAAAGTAAAATTTATATATAAAAAAGTCACATTTTTAAAAGTAAATAGTTCATTTAAATTTTCGGAATGAAAATTAAAATAAAACAGTCTAAAAAGACATGTTACGAATCTGAATCATTTATCTTTAGCAGTTCTTGAGTTATAACAATTAAAACACCAAAAAAAAAAAAATGATCAAAAACCCATCATTAAGTAAAAAACATTTTGACAGGAAGTTGTTTCCACGACAGGCATTGTTTGAAAGCTAGATTTTGAAAACAAATCAAAACTAAAAAATTAATGCACTTTGTTCCAATTATAAGACAGAAACATGATTTAAATGTCATTTTACTTCTCCTCCCCCCCCCCCCAAAAAAAAAAGAAAGAAAGAAAAAAATTTAATCCAATAAAGTTTGTTTAGAAAACTTGAAGATTTTCGTGTCTCAAATACCCTTAAGGGTACAGTGGACTTTCAAAATTAATTTTTTTTTTAAATTTTCAATGTTTTTTTTTTTTTAATTTCTACTAATAGTCATGATATATACAGTGTGGTCATAAAAAAACTTTGCCGACATATGGAGCTCTAGCGGCCAGTCCGTTCAACCGATCGAGATGAAATTCAGATATAGCTATTCAGAGGTATGAGTTTGAGATTCTGTGAATGGCAACAAAATGGCACTCACGGTTACGGTTATAGTTACAGAAACTCGAAATTTTCACATAGCAGCACCCATTTTTTTTCATCGCAAAATGCTCTTTTTTTCATTTGCAAATGCGCTTTTTAGCGCATGCGAAAACCCTAAAGATCGTTGGAACGGCATGTTATTGCAATAAACGGACGCTTTATTCTCGCACAAAATCAGATCTGCAAACGCCCCCCCCCCCCCAAAAAAAAACCCCACGAACAAGGCGCACGAAGAAAATTTTAGTATGGCAGAGACAAAATACCAATCACGGAACATCGTTTGCCAGATAGTCAGCGTAGAAAACGGATAAAAAGTTAGGTGGGAATATTAGTTCTTCAGTCGGAGTTCGCAGATGCCTACAAAATGACTTCGTTCGTGGTGAGTTAGTAAAACTATTATCAAAATGCGATGAATGCTGCGAAATCCTGGCATGTTTACCGTCGAAACTATCGCCAAATACGTGGACTATGCATTTCACAAGCTCTTCCTGATTTAGTAATGAAATTCGAAGAAATTGGCTACACTTGTAATAGTCTACGATCCGGACGACCAACTAACTGTTTCTGAGGATACTGTTATGAATGTGCATCACATAGTGACCAGAGGACGCATGCAAACTACAAAAGGTGCATCTCGTGTATTTGATATACCAAAATCAATGGTCTTAAAGTTACTGCGCATTGTAATCCGCATGTTTGTTTACCGGTACCAGCGCGCCTAGATGTTGGAAATGAGAGACCATCAACAACATATAGACTTTTTTAATGAATTGCTTATCCAATATGATGGAGATAACGATCGACCTCTTCGCATACTAAGAACGAACGAGGCACATTTCACCTCTGGTAACGCCAATGGCCTCTGCGATCCCCCGACCTCACTCCTATGGATTTCAGGTTCTGGAGGTATCTAAATCTAGAGTGTACATGTGCAATCAGCAAAGTTTGAAAGATTCCATCAAAGGTGAGAGTGCAAACATCCTTCATGCAATTAACGTTCGGCTGTATTGTCGCCACCATGGAATGTGTAATTGTCTGTGATGGCACCTATGTGGAAAATGTATAATCAAAATAAAAGTTTTCTCCGATCTGTGTTGTAATCCGAGATTAGTGTACTGACTCTGTGTCATATGCAAATTTACTACTTGCCCCCAATCGTGTTTTTTTATTTGGGAGGGGATTCACAGAACAGTTTTTTGTGCGTGCATAACGTGTCCGTTTCTTGCTATGCACGTAAGGTTCTAACGCTGTTTAGGGTTTTCGCATGCGCTGAGCATTTTGCGATGAAAAAAATGGGTGTTGCCATTGGAAAATTTCGAGTTTCTGTAACTATAACCTTAACCGTGAGCGCCATTTTGTTGCCATTCACAGAATCTCGAACTCATACCTCTGAATAGCTATATCTGAAATTTCATTTCGATCGGTTGAACGGACTGGCCGCTAGAGCTCCATATACCGGCAAAGTTTTTTTATGACCACCCTGTATATCTCTTATTTCACCATTTTTTTTTTAAATATATTCAAAAGTGTTTGAGATACAGATTTTTATTTTTTTAAATTAACGAAAAATGGCAATATGACATCTTTGGAATGCTCAGATATAATATAGTTTATATTCTCAAAAAAATGTTTTATTTAACAATAATTTTTAAAGAGCGTTTCCGTTCGGGAATTTGTCAACTTCGAGCGTTGCATCTGGATCTTTATATTTGTTCTCAACTCTACATTCACATATCAACGAATATAGTATCTATCTTCTTCATAGTGTATTTTCTGATGTATCGATAAATTCGCAATAAATCGACACTTTGTTTCTCAACAACTCGGATTTGAAAATTATTTACTCAAATGTTAGAAAACATCATTTTAATCTTTTGTGACTGTAGAAATAGCGATTTGATAATTATTTACTCAGATGTTCAAAAACTTCATTATAAGCATGTAAAAAAATTATTTAAAATATATTAGAACATAAAAAACTGCTGTGTAGTAAGTAAACTGCTTTAACTGCTGCATTAAAAGATAGAACCAATAAATAAAATGGTCATTATGCGGTTTTAAACTAAATATTTTCTATAGCTGTTAAGTCTTCAGCTTTCAATGTGCACGTGAAAACGCCTTCAAATTTTAGTCCTATAGGCATTACCTGCTTTATAGTTTGCATTCACGTCTTCAGTCACTCAGATATTAGAAACAACGAATTTCATAGAAATAAATAGTGTCTCATTTTAGCCGATACCATCGAATGAATGAGTAATATTTAAAATTTCCGAAGAAAGAAACTGGGTTTCTGTCCGACCAAGTACTTGTCAGTATTTTTGCGAAAACAAATTTTCGGCGAAATTCAGATTTTGGAACGAAATCAAATATTTGATAGATTTCTACTTTTAATGCATCTCATTTTTTAAAATGTTGATTTACACATCAAAATGTAAATGGTATGCCAGGATGCCTGTACTTCCCCTACTTTTACAAATATTTGTAGGAATGAAGTTATTTCGCAATTCTTTTAGTAATTTACTGAGATTCGAAAAAAAAAATCATCACAGAACTGGTAATTTTAAACTTCCAAGCAAATAAAAATCATAAAAGCCACTTTTCTTAACTGCAGGTTTAAAAAATACATTTTTATCGAATCATTTAATGATTTTCTTCTCTTATTAAAAATAATATCTAACATTTAAAAAAGAGAAAAGAAATCTTTCTCCAAAAACGACGATCTTGTTAGAAAAAAGGCATTTTTCCAAAACATGTTGAAATTATTTACCTCTCTTAAAAAGTTTTTTTTTTTTTTTTTTAGTCATATGTAGTTGATTACATCTAATTCCATTCATGCGTTATCTTTTTTATTTCATATTTTTCTCTTGACAATATCAAATCGCACTTGACATTTTAAATACAGAAAAGATTATAAAATTTGCGTATAAGTTTTAAAGAAAGCTTGAAGATATAATTAATTTTGGCTGGCTTTGAAAAAGAGTGTAAGAAAGAATAATATTTTAAAAAATCATCAAAGATTTCCGAATTTCTGAATTAGTTCTCAAAAATGCATGAAAAGTGTAATTTTGAAAATTTTTAAAAAACTTAGTTTTTTAATAGTATTTATTTACTTCAGTAATTTTAGAATACAGTGAATATTTCTCAGTATTTGGCTCCGTTTCTGTTAGTTTTTCTGTGCAAATTCTACCTATTACAAAACGAAAATTTTGAGTCTATTACTAAATAGCATTTCAGGCACAATTTCTTTTTTACATACATAGTCTATGAATAAAATTTTATTTTAGTTAGAAATTTCAACAGCAACTGTATTTAAGAAATTTCTTTTTTTTTCTTTTTCTTTTAAAGAATATCAATATCACTGACCATATTAAATCTAAAGAAACTTAAGAATTTGACTTTCTTCTATCTTTACAAGAAGAAAGTATTGAATTCATAAAGATGTTCGAAATCCGGTTTTCGTCGGATTTATATGTTTTAGGGGTCAGAGAACCCGAAAAACATGTTTGTACAAAATGTCTGTTGGTGAGTCTGTGAGTCTGTCTGTATGTGATAAAAATTTTGTGGACTATCTTAAGAACTAATGCACGGGATTTCAAAAACCTTTAGATCCTGTTAGACCTTGATATAAACTAGAACTGATTAGTTCTTGGTGCATATCGCTCTAACAGGTGGGGATGCTATGCTGCATTATTCACAAATTTTACAATAGTCATATCTCAAGAACTAGTGCAGGGATTTTCATAAAAGTTTAGATTTAGTTAATACTTGATATAAAATGGTGCTGATTACGTCTTGGTACAAATCGATCAACAGGTGGCACTGCCATGGTGCATTATTCGCGAATATATCAATAGCTTTTTATTCTATTTTCTTTTTATTCTAAAATTATCATTTTGTTTGGGTTTGATAATGCGTAATGTTTCAAAATTGAGAAAGCATAGGTTAATTTTTTCCCAAACATACTCATTTCGATATGAGAACATCGATTTATTCTTTTTTTAGTACTTCATTTTTTTTTCAGTGTTCATTATATAGATTTTGAAAATTGCCTGGAGAAAAGGCCAAAGAACAAATCGTTCAAATATCGCAAGTTAATCTATTCTATCCTCAGCCTAAAATAATTTCGTTCTCAAGGATTAATCCCAAAGTAAAAATTCCATGTTATGCGGAACTTTGTTAATAAATATAATGGTGTTTTAATCCAATTAGCTTTGCATATGTTTAAACGAATATACACACACAGACCGGCACATCAAGGTCATAAATACACATTTTCTGCACTAGAGATTGTTAGCAAATGAAACAAAACTTAAAATGGGAATAATTGATTATGTTTGTCAGAACCTTTATTTAACGATATAAAGGTATTTGAATAATAACTCACAGATTTCATTCTAAGCCAATTAACATCAATTTGTTTTATACAATGAACACCTGGAAATCATTATCTATCTATACCTGCAATCAAGAAGAAATGAACACAATAATATGAAAATAAACCTTGAGAAAACTTAAGTATTTCACAAATTTATTTCTGTTGGAAGGTAAGTTAGAGTTTTTTTTCTTTCTATTAGCTAAAGCGCATTTATATGACATTTATGAACTTAAGCATATGTTTACTGTTTATTATTCTGTTTTAGTGTAAAGACTTATCAAAATTTTATGAAAACATGTTTTTGAAGAAAATTTAAGGCATCTGGTTAAACGCAGTTTTGTAAATAAAGAAAAAAGTTCTCGAAATTTAATTATAGCTTTGTTAGATTTATATTTTCTTATGCAAATATTTTAATAACGCGACCTTTCGAATTTTATATTTTATTGCAGAGTGATTATAATCAAACACCCTTATTTCGACCTTTCTATATATTGAATATCTCAGTGTATAGCTTTCAAACTTTGTATACACTCTATTCAAGATATGGGTAAACAAATTACACATACACATATACAAAATGTTAGTTTCAGAAACCAGCCATAGATGCCGCTTTACAGCTGATCATACGCTGAAAAGGTGCACCTCTACACTCTTTATATGTACATAACATACTAATTTTCCATGTGACAAGAGCCTTATATACTCAATGAATACTGCTCCATGTGATTTACTTCATGAAGGTATAAATTTTGCAGTCTCAAATAGTATGATCACAAAATTTGAAGTCTTTAGACTGAAAGTTTGATATATAGGGGAGTTCAAAATAAAGGTGCTTTAATTGTGGCCACCCGCAGTTTATTGAAGAACTTTGTTAGATTTGTTGTATTAGTTATGTAAAAGTAATGCAATTCGTCTTAAAGAATATTATGCCCGAAATAAATCAGATTAAAAATTTAATAAAATTCTCAATACGTTCATAATAGATAGGGAAGCGGCAGCACAGACAATTACCTTATCGGGTTCACGGCTGAAATTCTAGAATTAATTAAAATCGATTTGTGTAATTAAATTTAATTGGTCTGACAAGTTGTATTTTATTAAATAACACTTGAAGACCCATTTGACTCTTAAATTTGCCATTGGGTTTTCCACCACCCAAATATACGAAAACATAGAGAGCTGGGAGCAGGAAAACACAATGATAAACCTTCGAGTCACCTGTTAAAATCGGTTTTTAGTTGTTTTTCAACAAGGTATGACTTAGCAAGCCAATTGCATTTTAATATGCAAATAGATTTTTAATTTATTCTAAAATTTTAGCTATCAATTCGATGGGGTGATTGTCTGTGCTACCGCCGGCCCCGTCTATAAGTTTTTGTTGTCTTTTTTCCTTTAGTCCTAAAAATAATAATTTTACATAAGCATACCCTAATAAAACATAAATAAATATTAATTTCTTCTAAAATAAAGTATAGTTGCCTGGTATTTTATCAAGCTGGAAATGAATTCATTTTTATTTTTTAATTAATATTTTAATCACATGTTTGTAAATAGATTGATAAAATTTCATAAAAATTTATTTTTGCAGAACAGTTAAAGTATCTTGTAGAACACACGTTTGAAAATAAAAAAAATAGTCGTTTGGGGCCACCGTATTCCTTATCCATCATGGATATGCATAATTTAAAATATGAAAATAAAACTATTGTAACTATTTATATAATGCATTCCAATACCAAAATAAAATTTAAACATATAATTTTGTTTTAATATATAGAAATCCTCATTACTGAATTGCGGGTAATAATTGATTATTCCATTGACCCATTTTGGGACATTATATAATTCGTCAAACTAAGCATAAAATATACAAATTGGCATTATTTTTATTTTAAATAATGAAAGAACAAATAAATTAGTTCAAAATTCATATAATTACAAATAAAACGTCAAATTAGTAATTTCTTGATAATATACAAACACATGTAACGTGTTTAATGTCAAGTGAAAGTCATATTTACGTTAAGGAGTTTTTCTATAACGATATCGTTTTTTGCTAGATTTCTGCAATATTCGGCGATAGCGACGTCATAAACATTCTTTTGTCTAGATGTTGTTTAAGGCTGGATCGTAAATGTGGAATTCTCCATCAGATGCAGATGACGTCATTTTATATTAAAAAAGCGTGTATTTTCGTCTTAAAACTGAAATAATTTTGTAATCCCCCCCCCCCTCTCTCTCTCTATATATATATACAGGGTGTATCTAAACTAGTGGGAAAAACTTTAAAAAGTGATAGTATACACCAAGATAAACAATATAAAATAGAAAACGAAGGGTTCCAAACGTCTTCCGTAGGAGATAGCCGCCATTAATATTTAGGGTCGAAAACTTCAAATAAACATAAAAAACGGAAAAATTGGTCGATTGATTTGCGGTTTTCACTAAAATTATTCTTTATGTTGGTATTTTCTTGAAAATCAATTATAAAGATAAATTTCGAAAAATGTCGATACAGGGCGCTTTAGACTTTGGAGTAACGAACAACTGTTTTTTGCCGTTATTTTTTGCATCTCATTAAATGGTTTCGCAAGCATAGACTTAAACTTAAATTTTGAGCTCAAAATCTGAATAGTTCGGAGTGGTTAAGTAGCACAAACTGAACTGTGTTCAGAGGGTTCAAATTTCAAATGATTATAAAAAACGGAAAAACTGGTCGATTGATTTGCAGTTTTCACTAAAACTATTCTTTGTGTCGGTATTTTATTGAAAATAATTTATAAAGCTAAACTTAAAAAAAGGCTGTTAGAGGCGCTTTAGAATTTGGAGTAACGAAAAAATATTTTTTACCGTTATTATTTGCATCTCTTTAAATTTTTTTAGAAGCTTAGACATAAACTTAAATTTTGCGCCGAAAATCTGAATCATTGGGAGTGGTTAAGTAGCGCAAGCTGAACTCTGTTCAATAGGGATGGGGAGGTTCAAATTTCAAATAATCATAAAAAAACGGAAAAATTGATCGATTTGTTTCCGGTTTTCGCCAAAACTATTCTTTATGTCAGTATTTCTTTGAAAATAAATTTTAAAGATAATTTTTTTAAATTTCGTTTGAGGGTTCCCTTAACATTAGATTAACCAACAACTACTTTTAACCGTTATTTTTTCTATCTAAGTAAATGCTTGCAAAAGCTTAGACTTAAATTTTGAGCTCAAATTCTGACTAGTTGGGAGGGGATAAGAAGTGCAAATTGAATTGTGTTCAAGAGTTGAAATGTTACTCTCCCCACCCCTCAAACACAGTTCAATTTTGCGCTACATAATTACTCACAACGATTCACAATTTGAGCTCAAAATTTAACTAAAAGCTTTTACAAGCATTTATTAGATACAAAAAATACCAGTTAAAAATAGTTGTTGGTTACTCTAAAGTTTAAGACGCCCTCTAACGGGATTTTTTAAAATTTATCTTTAGAATTTATTTTCAAGGAAATACTGGCATAAAGAATAGTTTTGGCGAAAACTGTAAACGAATCAACCAATTTTTCCGTTTTTTATGATAACTTGAAATTTAAGCCTCCCACCCCCATTGAACATAGTTCACTTTGTGCTACTTAACCACTCCCAACGATTCAGATTTTCTGCGCAAAATTTAAGTTTATGTCTAAGCGTCTAAAAAAATTAACGAGATGCAAATAATAACGGTAAAAAATAGTTTTTCGTTACTCCAAAGTCTAAAGCGCCCTCAAACGTCATTTTTTGAAATTTAGTTTTATAAATTATTTTCACTAAAATACCGACATAAAGAATAGTTTTAGCGAAAACCGCAAATCAATCGACCAATTTTTCCGTTTTTTATAATCATTTGAAATTTGAACCTCCCCACCCCCATTGAACACAGTTCAGTTTGCGCTACTTTACCACTCCCAACGATTCAGCTTTTCATCTCAAAATTTAAGTTCAGGTCTAAGTTTCTAAAAAAAAATTATGACATGCAAAAAATAACGGGAAAAAATAGTTGTTCGTTACTCCAAAGTCTAAAGTGCCCTCTATCGACAATTTTTGAAATTTATCTTTATAATTTATTTTCAAGAAAATACCAACATTAAGAATAGTTTTAGTGAAAACCGCAAATCAATTGACCAATTTTTCGGCTTTTTATGTTTATTTGAAATTTTGGAGCGTAAACTTTAATGGTGGCTATCTCCTTTAGAAAAATCTTGGGACCCTTGGTTTTCTATTTAATATTGTTTGTCTTGATGTATACTATCACCCCTTAAAGTTCTGCCCAATAGTTTAGATACACCTTGTATATATTTTCTCTTTTTTTCTTTATTGATCTATCCAATTTAATAATGTTATTATGAATTATTTTTAATGTTTTTTCTCCATTTAATTTTGGTTTTATGTGTGTAGGTAGCCCCAAATTCGTATTATTTTGCTTTTTCATGGCTAATACGAAGATAAAACCACACATTTTATTTGTAGTTCCAAAGTATTTGTGAGCCTGAGGATTCTACTTTGGTTCTGCAAATTTGATTTGTATTCATTTTATTTATTTTTTCCCATGTTTCAATGTGGTAATTTTATAGTAAATTCAATGGTTCATATATTGTTTTACAATTAATGGTATTACATTAGCATTTAAATTGTCATGCTGCGTTTAGGGCAAGTAATTATGAATGCATGTACATTTTGATATTTTATGTTACGGCATCTTTTCATTTTGAATAAAATGTTCATTGTGAAATTTTTCCTAGTTGTAATATCTTATATATATAGCAGCGGTAGTTAAAATTTTTTAGCAATATTATAAATATTATGCACTAAGGTAATTGCAGCGTTGCGCGTAACCTTAGTGTGTTGTCATCAAGATTTCTACTACAGTCCCTGGCCAAATTATTAGACGCACTCATATTTTCTTGTGTCGAATCATATTACAAGTTTCATAGAGATATTACTATGCCAATAGTTACAATTGATTATATACATCATATGTAGGATTATAATAAATTAAAAGCATGCCGATGACTTTAAAATTATTTATTTTTGTAAATTAAATTAACAATTGCTAAAATTGTAAAACTTAAAACATGAAATTAAAAAAAATCCCAATATTTTTTGGAGTCTCCTTTGGCGGCAATCAGTGCCTCTATTCTTCATGGCATGCTGTTAGTACAAAATTGTAATGTTTCTTGCATGTGTGAGTGATGTTTTTCCAGACAAGGATAAGTTTTTCTATGAGCTGTGTTTTGCTCGTTATGAGCTCTTTGTCCAGTTTTTTCGTCATTAGCTCCCAAACATTTTTAATGGTATTCATGTCTGATGAATTACCGGGAGCAGTTCAACACAGGGATATATTTTTATTGAAAGTAGACCTTGACGGATCGTACTATGTAACAAAAAGCTTTACCTTGCAAAAATAAAAATGGTTTTTCATTTGGAAATCATCATTTTAACTTTAGAATAAACCGATTTTGTAAACCTCTTTATATTGGTCTGAAGAATTGACTAAGAAGTCATAACAATCAAAACCCAGCTCATAGAAAATCTTATCCATACCTGGAAACGTCACCCACGCATACAAGAAACTCTTCAATTTTGTATTAACAACATGCCGCGAAGAATAGAGGCACTGATAGCCTCCAAAAAATATTGACATTATTGAAATTTTTTTGAGCTTCAAGTTATAAATTTTGCAATTTCAGCCATTTTTAATTTAATTTGTAAAAAGGAAGAGTTTTAAAGTCATAGGTATGTTTTTTATTCATTATAATCCTACAAATGATGTACATAATTAATTGCAGTCATTCACACAGTAATATTTCTATGAAGCTAGTAATATGATTCGACACAAGGAAAAGGGAGTGCGTCTAATAATTTGGCCAGGGACTGTATGTAGTTACTACTATGTATGTTAGTACTACGGCAATTTTCTGTTTTTTATTTATTTTTTCTTTATTTTTTTATCCAATTTAATAATGTTATTATGAATTATTTTTAATGTTTTTTCTCCATTTAATTTTGGTTTTATATGTGCTGATAGCCCTAAATTCGCATTATTTTGCTTTCTCATGGCTAATGCGAAAATGAAACCATACATTTTATTTGTAGTTCCAAAGTATTTGTGGACCTGAGGATTCTGCTTTGGTTCTCCAGATTTCATTTGTATTCATTTTATTTTTTTCCCTATGTTTTAATGTTGTCATTTTGTATTAAATTCAATGGTTCATATATTGTTTTACAATTAATGGTATTTTATATATATGTACACAAACGTACATATATATATATATATATATATATATATATATATATATATATATATGAAAAAATAAGCAGATTATCGTGGAATAACACCTGATGATCTGACAAAAATAAACTGTCGTCGATTAATGCGATGAAGGTCATTGGTCATAGGAGTATTTCTTCTTGATTTAGCGGCCGGAATTAAAAGCAGTGGCGATGACATATATGGGAATTTCTCCAGAAATAATGCAAGAGATCAGTTTTTAGTCCTTTATTCTTTTTGAGCACTTTCAATGACTATTCCACACAACTTCAATTGCCACAAATTTATAATAGATAAAGAAAAATGTTCTTAATTCCATCATGTCCATTAAAGAGAATGCACTAAGTGAAATAAGCCATTTGTTGTAAGCTCGTATCACCACAAAAAGAATGAGAAAAACACAAAGTGGACTTTGAAAAGAGACTGCCGGAAATACATTGCACTCCACAAATATTCCAAATTATTCTGAGAAGAGATGTGAGTCTTAGTACTTGGAAGGTCAAAAGCATTCTACTCGCTCCGACAAACCAAAATGACTCTCTCAAAAATTCAAAGCTAACCTTGCCCCTCCCCTTTTGACGTAAGGCTTTTAAAAAGCCACTAGAATTGTTTTCAAGGTATAGGTAATCCACCTCGCGCTCTACTATTGGCTGATTGGCGGGACTAGATGAAAGGACTATTTAACAAATAGCGTAAACCGTAGAGTAATATGCCCCACGAAAAGCGTATGAATTTCACTAGCAGACGATTAATTAAATAATAAAACTAAATTAAAGTTTCGATAAATGTTTTTAATTCTAAACTAGTCGTTGGGGGCCACCGTAATACTTACACATCATAGATATGTATATGAAAATAAAACATGTGAAAACTATTTATACAATGCATTGCAATTCATAAACAAAATTTAAATATTGCTAATATACATAGTAATGCTTTATTAAAGAACTGCTGATGTACCAATTTCGACAAATTATATAAAACGCCAAACTACTCAAGTAGTACCGAACTGTGTAAAAGAAACATCCTTATAACTCCAAAAATAATAATTCTATTAACTAACAATTAACTGTGTCGGATTAAGCGTCTCATTTCCAATTAAAATATACCTCTGAATTGAAATTTGAATGAAATAAAGGGTCATGAAAAATCGAAGAATGTGGAAAACAGGATTACAAATATCTCGGCAACTAATAATCCGATCGACTTCGTTCTATATGCAAAATATGTGTTTATTTATTGTCTTTTACGTCCATTTTTTAAAAGAAAAAAATTCGAAAATTTTTATGTACCTTTCATCAGAACGAATTTTTCGAGGGTCCGAAAAAAATAGTTCCGGATAATCGAGGTTGCTGATATTCAATAAGCTTTGTCCCATTCTTACATACTAACTACATACAAAATTTCAAGTCTCGATCTCAATTTGTTCGGGAGATAGAGCGTTTACAGACAGACAGACGGACGGCAAATTTTTTTTTCTAAAAATATATTTTTCGGAATCTCCACTATCTAAAACGTGTAAATCCGTCAAAAAAAATTTTCGATTTTCAAAACGATTGCAAGACTTGCCCTATACTACGTATGATGGGTTAGTAAAAGGAAAATGGATTTGTGTAATGAATTTAAGGTTTCGCAATAAGATATTGATATTCAAGAAACATTCGAGCTCTTTTTAAGAAAATAATCAATAGATTATGCTAAGTTAAATAAAATAAAATAAAAAGAACTCTAGCCGTTAAAAATATTAATACTTTACGGAAACTGAGAATAAAAGTATGTTCCTATAAAACTTTAGAACAAATTCAAGGTGGGAAAATGGCGATTTTTTTAATTTATTACATATATATATACAGGTGTATCTAAACTCTTAGGCAAAACTTTAAGGGAGGATAGTACACATCAACACAAACAATATTAAATAGGAAACTAAGCCTCCCAAACGTTCCCCGAGGGAGATAGGCGCCATTAAAGTTTTGGGTCCAAAATTTCAAACAAACATAAAAAACAGAAAAATTAGTCGATTAATTTGCGGTTTTCACTAAAACTATTCTTTATGTCAGTATTTTCTTGAAAATATATTATAAAGTTTTAAAAATGCCGATAGACGGCGCTTTATACTTTGGAGTAACGAAAAACTATTTTTTGCCGTTAATTTTTGCATCTCTTAAAAAGTTTTCGGAAGCTTAAACTTAAATTTTGAGATGAAAATCTGAATAGTTAGTTATGAATGGTTAAGTAGCGCAAACTGAAGGTTCAAATTTCAAATAATTATAAAGAAAAAAAAAAATTGGTCGATTCATTTGCGGTTTTTGCTAAAACTATTCTTTAAATCAGTATTTTTTTGAAAATAAATTTTAAAGATAAATTTCAAAAAATGCCGATAGAAGACGATTTAGAATTTGGAGTAACGTACAACTATTTTTAACCGTTATTTTTTTAACCTCATTAAATGCTTGCAAAAGCTTATACATAAATTTTGTGCTCAAAATCTGAATAGTTTAAAGTGGTTAAGTAGTGCAAACTGAACTGTGTTCAGATTCAGTTAGGTGGGGAGGCCTACCATATGGCTTTAGCTCAACGAGGGGAGGGGGGGAGGAGCTTAAAATTTGAAATGATTATAAATAACAGAAAAATAGGTCGATTTGTTTGCGGTTTTCGCTAAAACTGCTCTTTAAATCAGTATTTTCTTGAAAATAATTTTAAAGATAAATTAAAAAAAAAAAGCCGATTGAGGGCACCTTTGACTTTGGAGTAAAGTACAATTATTTTTAACCGTTATTTTTTAATCTCTTTAAATGCTTGCAAAACCTGAAAATCTGAATCCTTGGGAGAAATTAAGTAGAGCAAAATTGAACTTTCGATGTGTGTGTGGGGGGGGGGGAGGGTTAAATTTCAACTTTTGAACACAGTTCAATTTGCGCTTTTTAACCCCTTCTAACGATTTAGAATTTGAGCTCAAAATTTAAGTCTAAGCTTTTGCAAGCATTTAATTAGATACAAAAAATAACGGTTAAAAATAGTTGTTGGTTACTCTTAAGTTTAAATTGCCCTCTAAAGAATTTTTTCGAAATTTATGTTTAAAATTTATTTTCAAGAAAATACGGACATAAAGAAAAGTTTTAGCGAAAACGGCAAACGAGTCGACTAATTTTTCCGTTTTTTATAATCATTTGAAATTTAAATCCCCCTGCCTTGAACACATTTCAGTTTGCGCTACTTAACGACTCCCAACGATTCAGATTTTGAGCTCAAAACTTACGTTTATGTCAAAGCTTCTAAAAAAATAAATGAGATGCAAAAAATAACCGAAAAAAATAGTTGTTCGTTACTCCAAAGTCTAAAGCGCCCTCTATCGGCATTTTTTTAAATTTATCTTTAAAATTTATTTTCAAGAAAATAATGATTTAAAGAGTAGTTTTAACGAAAACCGCAAACGAATCGACCAGTTTTTCCGTTTTTTATAATCATTTGAAATTTGAAGCTCTGAACAAAGTTCAGTTTGCGCTACTTAACCACTCCCAACTATTCAGATTTTGAGCTCAAAATTTAAGTTTAAGCTTCCGAAAATATCTAGTGAGATGCAAAAAATAACGGCCAAAAATAGTTGTTTGTTACTCAAAAGTTTAAAGCGCCCTCTATCAACATTTTTTGAAATTTATTTTTATAACTAGCGGCCTTCGCCCGCTACGCTGGTCGGTTTATCTAAAGAAATCTTGAAGAAGTAGTTAGATAAGGTTCAGACATACATTAAAAAAAAAAAAAAGCAAGTCGATCATTCAAAAAACGTTGGGAAATATCAAATATTTACTGTAATTTTTTAAGAAAAACAAAGTTTCGAAAAAAAAAATTAAATCGAAAAAAAAATTACACTGACATATTAATGCAAGGAAATTTTCCCAGAGAGAAAATTCGCCTTGAATACGATATTTCAAATTCTTTTAATTGCTTATAGGCGTTAATGCCAACATAGTGAAAAAAAATTCCATGCTGGGAATCGAACCCGGGCCATCAGTATGGCGCACTGACGTTCTACCGACTAAACCACATGGAACGACAGCCAGCTTGAAACTTTCTCATACTTAAGTAGACTGGCGAAAACATAACGATAGCGCGTTTTAAAATCGCACAGTGACATCTATTGGATTTTATATGTACTAAAAAACGTTATGTACTAAAAAACGTGAGCAGCGCACCTAATAGTTTCTTTTGTTTCTTTTTGTTACTTTTTTGTCTGTTGTCCGATTTTGATGAAACAAAGCCTATACACTGCCCGGGAGTGTGCATTCTTCATTAGTGAAAACCGCATAAAAATCCATTCAGTAGTTACGAAGATAACCTCGAACAAACAGACAGACAGACAGACAAAAAATTCAAAAAAATTTTTTTTTGTGTTTCATTGGTTTTCTTTTATCGCCCTGACTCCATTTTTGTCAATTATCTTCAATGTACAGACACACCGGGTCCTACTGTTTTATTATATGTATAGATTTATTTTCATGAAAATACTCACATAAAGAAAGGTTTAGTGAAAACCGCAAATCAATCGACCAATTTTTCCGTTTTTTATGCCTATTTGAAATTTTGGACAGTAAACTTTAATGGCGCCTATCTCCCTCGGGAAACGTTTGGAACCCTTTGTTTCCAATTTAATATTGTTTGCCTTAATGTGTACTATCACCTCTTAAAGTTTTGCCCAAGAGTTTAGATACACCCTGTATTTATTTATTTATTACCTTGAGTGTAAAGTTTTGACCCTTTCGCAGAATAGTGCTACTAAAACAGCTGGCGTTCACAAGTTAAGTGACATTTTTACATACGGTTTTCTGGTTTCAAAAAGGAAGACGTGGGCTTCAACAATGTATATTTATTGTTTTGAAAAATTATCATCTGTAGCCTCCGCGAAGCCTCGAAAATGGAAATATCACGTATCCAGCTTGGAACCATCATCTACTACGAGTTCTGTAGCAACACCGGAGTGACAGAATGTCACCGTAACATGTGTGCACGTTTAGGTGAGGATATTGTATCACTTAGTACAGTCAAACGATGGTATGAAAATTTTAAGATTAAGAATTTCGACATCGAAGATGAATCACGTGCTGGTAGACCTACTGTGATTGATGAGACCGAATTGCGGAAATCCATCGATGAAGATCAAAATACTACATCACGGGAACTTGCATCTCACTTCAATGTTTCTCAAACAACCACAATTCGAGCATTAAAAAACATTGGTTTGACATACAAATTCAATCGATGGGTGCCGCACGATCTGACACAAAATGACAAAGGAAAACGAAAACGGACCTGTGTAAACTTGCTCGAATATCACCGAAAGGGTGATTTTTTGAACCGGATTGTTACGTGTGATGAAAAATGGGTTTAAGACAACACCAGTAGAAAAGGAGGATGGTCTGAACCAGGTGTACCGGTCAGGACCGTAACCAGGCGCACATTGACCTATAAAAAAATTCTCCTCTGTGTTTTCTGGAATAGTCGCGGTATTATCTACAAGGAGTACTTAAAAAGTGGCCAGACCATCGACAGTGAGTCGTACAGCAGCATGCTGCATAAAGTGGACGCAGCAATTAGGGAAAAGCGAAGTAAGGAGTTCCGACGCAAGGTGGTTATGTTTCACCAGGATAATGCCAGGCCACACGTCAATGCTTGGACGAATTGGAACTTATACAAGCTGGAATGGGACTTAATACCGCATCCTCCATATAGTCCCGACATGGCACCTTCCGACTACTATCTGTTTTCGCATCTGCAATTGCACCTTAGTGGTGAAATTTTCAATTCTTCAGAAGATGTCAAAAAAGAGGTTGACCTCTTTCTGGACTCACGAAGCCTAGAGTTTTTCAAGGGAGGCATTGAAAAACTGCCAAAACGTTGGCAGAAGATTGTCGAACTTAATCGTGATTACTATCCTCACTAATGTTTTGTATTTTTGTAAATATTTGTTGTCAACATTAAAATAAAAAAAGGGTCAAAACTTTAGACTCAACCTGATATTTATTTATTTACTTGGGGCGACACTAAATTCTGAAAATCAGAATTTCTATTTCCTTCTTGTTAGGTGCGTTCGTAATTATGTAAATACGTAGCACCTATTGTTGTCGCTCAGTCCGTCCGTCTGTCTGTCTGTCCGTCTGTCTGTCCGCATATAACAACGCAAAAACTATCCAACTGAATCGTTTGAAATTTAAAATACATAATTATCACATAATTTTGTCGAGTCATTTCAAATTTTATGAAAATCGGATGGATAGATCAATTACAGGGACAATCCAAAGGATTCCGTTACATTACGGTCAATGGGGAAAAAAGTTTCAAATGCATTTTAATCGTTTGAAATTTAAAACATATAATTATTACATAATTTTGTCCAGTCATTTGAAATGTTATGAAAATCGGATGGATAGATCAATTACAGGGACAATCAAAAATATTCCGTTACATTACGGTCAATGGCGAAAAAAGTTTCAAATGCATTTTAATGGTGTTACACTCATTTGAACATAATAGAATTGACATGAATCTATGAAATATGTAGTAAAAACACATTTTGCACAATCTGTGATGCAAAGAATACTTATTATTAAATTACAGGGCCACACAAATGTATTCCACTAAATAATGTTATACGGGGAAACATTGTTTGGGACGTGTTTTAATTATATTAAACTACTTCACATTTTATGAATAAAATATACGTTAATGAAGTATAATAAAAATTACACCCTGCATATTTACAGGAACACAAAGATTTCGACCACTATACTGTATCCAAAGTATGCTCTACTATATCAGCAAGATCTGAATATTTTAAAACTTCGTTATCGTACGAACGCACCTCATTTGCTACGCTTCACGTGCAATTTCCAACTTGTTATTAGATAATCTCATGTCAACAAATATAAAGTGTCTTTATATATATGTAAGATAATATATTGATAAATTTAACAATTAGAAATAATTTAATACAACACTTGAGACGTAAGCGGTATTTCTAATTTGGAGTAAAAATTCGTCATAAAATGTTTTATCTGTCACCCTTCCATAGTCCAGTCATTTAAGCTTAAATTAGGTAAGAATCTCGGAATTCGAGATACCCAGTTGTAAGTCTGTAAATACTTGTATATTGACACCCTAAAAGTTGTCTCAAAACCTACATATAGTAGGGTGTACGCAACTAGTAAATTCCAAGGTCAAAGGTCACACAAATCGTTTTTTTGCGCTTTTTTTTTTTTTTTTTTTTTTTTTGTAAATATCTCATTTGCTATAGGTTTTTTGCTATTTGTATTTATTATCAATATTGTAGAATACAAAATTCTCTACAAATTTTGTTTGAAAACATTTTTCATACGTCGAACCGTTTTCGAGATAGAGGGCGGAGAGCGCGCGATCACAGCATCACTTCAGGTCAAACGGTGCCTCCGGTCGAAAACGCGCCATATATAGTTGATGAACTATCGATAAATCAATGATTATAAATATTTATCAATTTTTATTAACTATTATATTATATTTTATCTTTTTCTTTATGCATTGTAAAGTTGTTGATTGTAAAGTTGCAGTGGCTCCTATTATTACTCTTCCAAAGAATTACTGTCAGCAAACAATTTGAAAGTAATCTTGAGGAATATCTTCAATATGAATTGAGTCCATATCCAACAGCTCTATTTGATAATGATGGCATGAGAAAAACAACAAAATCGTCATTGTATGACAACATGAGCCCAATTGATTTTTTCTCAATGAAAATAATGTGACGTTCATTATTGATGGCGATTTCTTCTTCATCATGTTGTATGGAGCAGAGAAGATACTTTATCTATTATTTTTGATAAATACATTAATTATTTAAAAAGGCATTACCATTCCAAAATAATTGTTGTACTTGACGGATATTCAGACTACAGTAAGAACGTAAAAGCTAAGGAGCAGCAGAGAAGAACTGCTGCACTTTCAAAAACGTATAAAGTCTGTTTAGATGAAACAATGGTTGTACCAGCTACTCAAGAAAAATTCTTATCAAATCGAAATAACAAAGATATGCTCATTAATACCTTAACTGAAAAATTACAAGCTGCAAATATTACTACTAAACAAGCCTGAGATGGTGCGGATGTTCTTATTGTTGAAACTGCAATTGAAGAATCAAAGTCTGAAAAAACTGCAGTTATAATAGGACAAGATATTGATTTACTTGTCATTTTAATTGGGCGTACACTGTCTTACGAACAAGAAATTTTCTTTTAAAAAGTTGGGAAAGGAAATGTAAAAACGGAGATATACTCGACTAAAAGTTTTGATAATTATCCTCATTCCAAAACACACATTTTATTTCTGCATGCATTAGGTGGCTGTGACACAACATCTGCGCTTTTTAAAAAGGGAAAAAAATCATTTTTAAAAGTTTTTAAGAAACTGACGAATTTGGATGAACTAGCTGCAGCATTTGAGGAAGAAAATAGTTCGGCTCAGAGATTATTAGAGAGTGGAACTCAAATCTTATTGGCAGTCTATAATGCTCCGAAATCCGTGAAAAGTCTCGATCATCTTCGTTATATGCATTACGTCAAGTCTACAAAACTTAATAAACCTGTGCAGCTTTCAATTCTTCCACCAACAAGTGCAGCTTCTCATCAACATTTCAAACGTGTATATTATCAAGTTCAAACTTGGTTAGGGCATGATTTGGAACCCCAGGTATGGGGTTGGGCAATGTAAAACGATTTTCTGGAGCCTATCATGACAATTTTACAACCTGCTCCAGAAGATTTGCTAAATACAATTTTCTGCAAATGCAAGAGTGGTTGTGGTTCGCGATGCGGATGCAGGAAAGTGGGCTTTAGCTTGTGGCCAATGTAATGGGTAAGCTTGTCTCAATGCAGAACCATATTAGAGCGACATTAACGAAGATGAAACCTTTGACCCCGAAATCATGGAACAACTTGAGACAAATGTCGTTGAAGACGATAATGAAGACCAGTTTGAAATTTACCAGCAGCCGAAAGACGACGATGAAGAGGAAGAAGATGATTAAAAACATAAATTATAGTTTTTGTACCCTTTATTCCATTTTTTTACTTTTAATAAAAATAAATGTATTGAATGGTATTTTTTAATAAAACGATTAATTCATAATTTATTTGTTTTTTTATCATGTAAGAAGTTATTAATATTATATTAATTAGGTTAAAATTCAAATATAATTCCTATATTTTCATTAACAATTCTGCAATTACATGGACAGGTAAGTGTTGTTAAAAAAATTAATACTGAATAAAAAGTGGATAGGTTAGGAAAAAATGATATATGGCGCGTTTTCGACCGGAGGCACCGTTTGACCTGAAGTGATGCTGTGACCGCGCGCTCTCCGCCCTCTATCTCGAAAACGGTTCGACGTGTGAAAAATGTTTTCAAACAAAATTTGTAGAGAATTTTGTATTCTACAATATTGATAATAAATACAAATAGCAAAAAACCTATAGGAAATGAGATAGTTACAAAAAAAGCGCAAAAAACCAATTTTTGTGACCTTTGACCTTGGAATTTAATAGTTGCTTACACCCTACCACATGTAGGTTTTGAGACAACTTTTAGGGTGTCAATATATAAGTATTTACAGACTTACAGCTTGGTATCTCGAATTCCGAGGTGAACTTACTATAATGACTGGACTACACATCTATTATTACACATCCATCGTTTCTCTTTCATCCTTTTATGTGGCATGTTATTTCTGACGGAAGCAAAGGCAGTATCAGAGAAAATATTCCTGAATTCACCCCTTTCGCTCCCTGAGGTAAGCCTACTTGATATGACTGTGTTATTCTTTCATATAGGTCGAACTTTTTACTAAAGAAAACATTCTTATATTCAATGCAACGAAAGAAAAAAATAACTTGCGTTGCTAAAGCAGCATAAACTTGTGGATCTTTCTCTATCAGAGTATACCTGAAAAAATATTCAGAAAAAGTTACAGGGTGGTCATAAATTTTTTTTTCGAGATACACTGCTCAAAACAATTAAAGGATATTGCAGTTTTAGGAGGATTTTGTGTCTGGGAAACTTTTTAGCTGATTGATACACGGTCGACAGACATAGTAGGTTATATGAGAATAAATTACACATGTTTGGCAGAAAAAAAAATGCATTTTATTGCGCATTTGTGTACAAAAGAAAAAAACACAATTTGTGCATATGAGAAAAAAAGAATAAGAAAAGGTGTTTTCTTCAAAGAAAATCATTTTCAGTAGGGGGTATGGTTTCCACGGGCGGCCAGCAACGTTGAACACCTTTGAGGCATGGACTCAATGAGGCTATTAATGTCGAGTAGGGGTATTCTGCCCCACTCTTCCAGAAGAGCTCTTTCCAGTTCTTGGCGCGTTTGTGGGGGTTGTTGGCGGCCAGAAACTCGTCTTCCTAGAGCGTCCCAATCGTGCTCGATTGGATTCATGTCTGGAGAACACGCTAGCCATTACATTCGAACGATTCCTTCCTCGAAAAGGAAATCCTCCACCAGGTTTGCACGATGTGGCCTGCAGTTATCGTCCATTAAAATGAAGTTATCTCCGATTGCTGCAGCGTAAGGGACTACAATAGGTCTGAGGATCTCATCCCTATATCGGCGGCCAGTCAGAGCTCCATCTCGAATGATGTAGAGGTCAGTGCGCCCGTCAATGGAGATGCCACCATACACCAACACTCCTCCACCGCCAAATCTGACACTTTCGTGCACGAACGCAGGATTATTCCTACTGCCACGGTCCCTCCAGATGAAAATACTCCTATTATCCGGATGCACAGAAAAACGGGACTCGTCAGAAAACAGAATATTGCTCCATTCATTTCTCCTCCAGTTGACATGCTCGGTTGCCCACTCCCTGCGGTCGCGATGATGCCTTGATGTTAATCTAACACATACCATCGGTCGGTGAGCATACAGACCTACAGCATGGAGCCGATTTCGGACAGTCTGAGTTGAAATCGTGGTGCCTGTAGCCGAGCGAAGGTGTTGTTGGAGAAGAGTAGCGTTCATGTTTCGGTGTCTCCGAGCTGATAACGCTAAATACCGATCTTCATTGGGCGTTGTTGTCCGTCTACGACCTTGCCCTGGTCTTCGGCCTGCACATCCACCCTCCAAAAAACAGTTCCAGATCCTGGAAATGACACTTTGTGACACTCCAATGGCTTGCGCTACTTCGGCTTGAGTTTGGCCCCCTTCTAACCTACCAACAATTCTCCAAGCTTCTGAATCTGTCAAATGACTTAGCTGAGACATCGCACTCATCGAAACAAAGCAATCACTGAATGCCGATCATCCTTGTTTTCATTCTTTTTTATCCAGTTGAAAGTCAAATTTCATTCGCTGCCGCTGAAGCGACGTTTTTGACGGCGAACTCAAAATTTGCATACTCCACAGTTTGAAAACCAGAAAAATTTGCATTTGTGATTCTCTTCTTCTATTTTCGGCAAAAAAAATTTCGTTTATATCTTTATTTTATATAAAACTTAAAATATCCTTTAATTGTTTTGAGCAGTGTATATGTACGCCTAGCGACGTAACTATTCAATCAATCGAAAGAAAATTTCATATTTAGTTATTTGAAGGAGATCATGATGATTTAAAACAATAAAGCTCTCACAATTATGGTTATAGTGAAAATATTTCTAAATTTTCGAATAACAACATTCTTTCTTTTCTTGCGCAAATTCATCAGCACATTGTAAAACCATTAGTGACTTTGGAACGATATACGTGTGACTAAAATTGCCAGCGTAATATCGTAGCACTCAATCCAAATCAATTCCTATGTAACGTAATAATCAATATTTTAATACAAATGATTACATTTTTATTTTCACTGTGTACACAAAGACAACTAAAAAACACTTTTTAAGCAATTCTCACAACATTACTCAGTTTACAAGTTTAAAAAATAAAATCGGCTATTAAAAACGTGTGTTGTAATTGCTCTCTCGCTCCTCGGATTACCTAAAACGTGCTTCTTTAGTACGATAGTGAAATCAACTCCACTCAAGTTAAAAGGACTCCAATTCAGAAAAAAGTCCTGTTTCCTATCTTATGGTATACCCAGAGTTTATTTGAGATTTCGCATCTTACAAAAAATTACACTATTCAAGGTTGTTATCTGCATAAACTTTTGAAAAAAAGTGTATTGTAAAAATTGAAAGACGGGGTGAACTGACGTACTTTGAATTATTCATAGGAATGGATACTAGAAGTACCAATTATAAAAAATCATATGCAAGACACAACCTGTTGAAAATATTTAATAAACAATTTGGGAAAATTGTTTCTTCAGTTTCTTGTTTGTACATGCCAATAAGTACATTACTTATTGGCATATAACGAATTGGCATAGGTCGAAATATTGGCAACATTTGTATACTTACAACAAAACAACGAGGTGAACTGAAAAAATTGTTTTATGTGAACGAAAAAAATGCAACTAGAAGCAGTGTAAGTTTATCGAAGAAATCGACGAAAGTTACGACGAAGCTCATAAAAATTTGGAGAAAATGGATTTAAATGTGATAGATTACGATCCGGGCGACCATGCTAATATTGTTACGGAAGTGCATAACAGGATTATTTCAGGTCCATTGCGTGAACTGAAAGAAGTGTTAGATGCAGCATGGATGTATCGAGAACAACAGTTTTCACTTTTCTACGCACTGTTCTGTTCTGCGGATGTTTTTATATTGATTTCAGCGGGTGCGTTATCCCATTGTTGTCTACAACAGAGCACAGCTGAGAAAAAAAATCTCACTTAAATGAAATGAAAATAAGCAAACCATTAATATTGAAAAATATGAGTTTAATATTCTCCAAGGGAAAAACTTAGACTGAGTTATTAAATGGGGATAAACTTGTGAATCTTTCTACATCAGATGCATCTAAAAAATGAAATTGAATGAAATGAAAAATAAGCAAAGCATTAATATTGAAAAAATACAAATATCAGCACCATTTATTGGTTATTTTTAACTTTTCAATATCTTTTATGATAATAATTTCACCAATCAACTTTCAATATTTTCATGAGAAAAAAATGAAACAGGAAAAGAATAATCTTACCTGTTAACAGTATCGCCTCCCAAAGATAACTAACATGATGTACCAGAGCCATATCTGCTTTCTGCATATTCACAATGAAAAGCCGTGAGTTCAATGGTTCTGGTTCTATAAATCAACGTACTATATGATTTCAAAAAGTCTAAAGATAGATATTAAATAGCTCCTACCTTGCTTGTCATCTTCTTAACGGAGACTTCACTTATTTATCGGGAAACATATGATTATATTACACAATGACATTGCTGGAAAACAATAATAGTAAGATGAAACACAAACTGAAATGATTGGAGAATCTTGAAGTAGAAATATCATCTCAAATAGGGGTTTTGTATTCAGATACAACATTTATTAATTTCTTCCAAAGACTTTCAGAAGCATATATTCTGATCATTACAAGCATTTGTTATACACATAGGTTTTTTCTTTATTAAAATTTACGGAGCCGAAAAACTGGCTTCTGTTGGTAACAAAATAATTTTTACTGTGCAATTAAAGAATGTTTTTTTTCCGAAAATGAAAGGTCAGCACATAAAGTTCTGACGTCATATCGAATGTTCCAAGAGGATTACTTCTTTTCTTTAAAAATAGTTTTATGGTGATAAGTCTATTACTCCAATACACAAAACTTATCTAAAATATCCTTCTATAGTAAAAAAAAAAAAAAAAAAAAAACTAGCCTTAAACAAATTTCCAGGAATGACTCCTGGAATGATGCTGATGTGTAAGGTTTCCGGAAATAACGCGTCCGGGTGAACCACACTTTCCATGAGTCGAAAAAACCAATCAGGAAAGGGCTCCGTCTATGCATCGCGAAGCGATTCCAACCGGGATCGCAAAGCAATACCGAACGGAATCGCAAGGCGATTAAATGGGGTATTGGCGAGCGCAGCAAGCAGGAGTAGCCTACAACTTGGAATCGCGAAGGGTTGGCGAGCGTAGCGAGCAGAGGGGCGGAGCCCCTCTAGTTTAAAAAAAGAAAAGTAATATATAATTTTATTTTTAAGTTCATTTCACGTATTTCACTGCTGTTGAAGTCATGACCCTTCCAAAGTAATATTTAATTTACATTTTTTGAATGTCATATGAATAGTACAAACTCCGGGAGCAAAACATCATCTTTGCGATGCGCAGACACAGAACATTTTACAACTTTAATCTAGATACATAATGAAAGTCAAGTCCAGTAAAGAAAAACACACGAGAGTTCCATAGCTGCAGTTGTAGAAAACAGGAGCGGCTAACCGCAAAAAAATTATCTTATTCATTTTTTTTTTTTTTTTTTTTTTTTTTGCACATGTACATTTTGAAGTTTCGAAAGAGAAAGTTTGGAGTATTAAAATGAGAATAGAAAATGGTTTTGAATCTTTCTATTAAGGGTTACATATTATAACAACATTTAACATTAAAAAATAGCATGTTTTTCAAATAAATAAATAAATGAATAAATAAACAAATTAAAAATAATTATAATTACAACAATAATAATAAGATAAATTTGTGAGCATTTTCGTTATAAGTTGCTTGTAGAAAATAATATTGTTATATTAATTACAGTGGATTTCTATTTGCATATTTTACTGCTATGTTGCGTTCGTTGGAATAAATATTTCAAATAAAATACAAATATGAACTAAATATTTGCCTTTAACTAGAAATATTTGCAATGAAATGTCAATGTTTCAGAAATATTAACTTTTACATTGGAAAAATTATAGAAATTATGACAAGGCATTTCTTGTAAGTATTGATGGAATATTGACAAAAAATAACACCTATTTGTACAATATGCTTTGCCGATATTATCAATATTGATCGAGATATAGTTAACATAAACATTGGTGATATAATATTTATGCATTAATTAATACAAAACTCCCATTTGCAAATTTTACTGCAATGTTGTGCTCAACAGAATAAACACATTCTTATAAAATACCAACAACGGTTAAATATTAGCTTTTAATTAGAAATATTTGTAATTAAACGTCAATGTTTTAGAAATATTAGTTTTTACTTTGGAAAATTGCATAAGGAATGGAGAGGTGTTTCTTGTCAGTATTGATGAAATATTCGAAAGAAAAAAAAATTTGTATTGAGGAAATTTGCCATGGCAATATTATCAATATTGATAACGATATACTCAACACAAACATTGATGATACAGTATTGTTGTTCTAATGAATGCATACTCCCATTTGCAAACTTTACTACAATTTTGTTTTCATCAGAATAAATACTTTCAATAAAATACCAACATCGTAAAATATTAGCTTTTAATTATAAATATTTGCAATGGAACTACAATATTGCAGAAATATTAGTTTTACATCGAAAAATTCACGATGGAATGGCAAAGTATTTCTTGTCAACGTTAATACAGATTGGCAAATATTAACACTGCAGTATTAGGGAAGTATTCCATGCTAATATTATCAATATTGACCAAGATATAGTCAGCACAAACAATAATGATATAATATTGTTTTATTGATAAATACGTTCTCCCATTCCAACAAATATAATATCACTTCAAAAAAAAAAAAATAAATAAATAAAAAATTAATATGTTATTTTTTAACTGCTAGAAATTAAACTCTTGATATATACCTGTTACGTCATTTTATGTGTAAAAATATGTCACTAAATTGTTTTTAATATTATTATATGTATAAGTACGTACTCTCATTCATCAAATATAAAACCTCTTCCACAAAATAAAAAAAAACCCGCAAAACAAATTACATTATTTTTTAACTGCTAGAAATGAAGCTCTTGAGATATAAGTACTATATAATTTAGTCAGTCTTTAACTGCTAGAAATGAAACTCTTGAGATATAAGTACTTTATAATTTAGTGCATAAAAATCTGTCACTAAATTATCTTTTAAAGTTGTATAAATAGTTACGTACTCCCATTCCAACAAACATAATACCGCTTCAATAAAAGAAAATTATATTATTCTTTAACTGCCAGAAATTAAACACTTGAGACATCCACACTATATCATTTTATGAGTAAAAATCTGTCACTAAATTGTTTTTTCTGACACCCTTCTACATCCATTATTACGCATCCATTGTTTCTCTTTCAACCTTTTACGTGCTATATTATTTGTGGCGGAAGTAAAGGTGTTATCTGAGAAAATATTTCTGAATTCACCTCTTCCCTTTCCTGCGATATGCCTACAGGGAATTATGGCCCTGTTATTCTTTCATAGAGAGTGGAAGCCCGCTCTTTCTGCTAACAAAACATTCTTGTTTTCAGTACTTGAAGAGGAGAAAAGGGGAAAAAAAAAGCTTGAATTATTGAGGAAGCCTAAACTCATGGATATCTCTGCGACAGAATACACCTGAAAACATATTCAGATGAAAAATTGAATCGTAGAAAAAAGGAAACTAAATAACAAAATTATATAGAAAGAATAATATATAAATCTATACTATAAAAGGACAAACATGTCCGTGCATATCATTGGCAGCATACGATTTATTTTTTAAAACTTTCTTTGCAATTTTTAGCTCACAGGCTATCATAGCCTGAGAGCTTATGTGCCCGTCAGTTCTGTATGTATGTTCGTTCGTGCGTAACGCGATAACTCATGATAAAAATATCGGATCCGCTTGAAATTTTGTATATAGGTATATCCTGATAAGGCGCTTCCCTGATTAGTTTTTGGAGTTCATTCGACATGTATAAGAGGGGGAACGGGGGGCTCATGCCCCTCCCCTTAATTGATATAAATGGGTTTTTCATGCAGAAATAACAGTTTTTGTTCAAAATTTACACATAGGATCTTTCTGATGAAGCACTTCCGTGATTGGTATTAGTTTTTCATTGGATAAATATAAACAGGGGAAATGGGGGGGGGTCTAATGCCCCTCTTCTTAATTTATATAAATGGGTTTTTCATGCAGAATTGTCAGATTTCGTTCAAATATCCGAATAGTTTTGGAAGTTTAATGGTTAAGTATATAAAAGAGGGGGATAACTCCTCTTAAATTATTTAAATGGGTTTTTATTAAGAATTATCCGATTTGCTCTGAATTTTGGATATGGATTTTTTTATGATAAAGCATGTCCTGATCAGTTTAGAGGGTTCAATGATTAAGCATAAAAAGGGGAAAGGGAGGAGCTGTTCCCCCCTCCTTAATTTTTCTGCGAACGGAATTAACCCTTGAAAACATAAGGGTGTAATGTAGAATTAGTATGCGTAGCCTGTGAGCTCAATGCCATCAGTTTAACTGAGCAATATTCTTTTTTTTAATTTAAAGTTCTAAGTACCTCACACTTTAACTTTTTACGTTGTCGAATATTGGAAAAAATATTCTTTCAAATACAATTTGTTTGAGAACTGTATTCCAAATTGCCCAAATTTTACTGTTTTTAAATTAGTTTTCAAATTTATCTCTATTGCTTGCAGATAATTAAGAAATATAAATCTGTTTGCACTTAAATTCGCTCAATTTGTTCATATTGTGACGAATTATACGATCCTCCTTGTTCAAAAAATGCACTAACTGGAAGATCTGAATTTAATCATTTAACACAGTATCAAAGGAGACAGATGTTATTATTCATTCTCCTCTGATACAAGACACATACATTTTTGTGTATAATAAAAATCTTTAGCATCCCAATTGTTCTTGAAATAATTTCTACTTCAGATATTTTCAAATGACAGAATGCAGAACATATTTTAGGCCCAGAGCTTAATCTCGGACAGTTTTAATATCATAATTCACAGACACTTGAACAACTTCTTCATCCACTCAAAGACGGACGGATAATCAAAGAATTGGTGCTTAAATATATACATGAAGGTGAGGCTAAAACGGTCATTCGATGACGAAGAGTACAGTGGGCAGGATGTGCCCAGCTGTCTCTGCAAAATCGTTCAGATGAACTTAATTCCTACGTATAAATTTATAATGTTTTTATATTTGTAGAAGTCCGTGTTTTTGCTCAAAGTGCTGTAAATAAATGTTTTGTTGTTCATTTTGGTTTAGTCTTTGAAACTAAATTTATTACGGTACAACATACATATATATATATATATGTAACCGTTATATAATATACAAATCAACATTCATAACTTATACAATACACAATTGAGTATCATCATTATGCTTGCGGCAAAAGACCAATTCTTAAACCACTTACAGCATATCAAATTCTTTTTGCGTAATGTAGGATCACTTACTAGAATTTACTCAAACCCAGCGAGATACTCAAATGGAATGCACAAATGTAGAACAATGATGAATTAAAATGGAATTTGTGTTACGTATACGATACGGATACCCTAATACGTGTTTGTGATACGCATTAGAGTACACACCAGTATTTACGATGAGCACGCATTTATTAAAAAGGTCTAGAAGTAATTTTAACAATTCTGGAGGATTTATATTAACTTAAAAGGTATTCTTTAGTGTCTCCTACAGGTAACATCACGACTGAGGAGATTACCCCACTAAAAAGAAATCTGTAGAAAATCTGCATGTATTTTGCCCATTCTTTAATGTCTCCTACAGGCAACACCAGGACTGAATTTTCTATACTCTTAACAAGGGCAATATTACGTGATCACAAAAAATATGCGATTAATTTCTGAGATAGAAATCTTGAGAACAGTCCAAATGCAAAAATTTCTACCATTGCCCGATTAATCGCAACCAGAAAACATAATTAAAAAAATTGGACATGTATAATCTATATATAAATTGAATAAAAGAATGAAACATATCCAGTTAGAAACTTAGTATGCATATATATATGCACTATATGGTCAATGGTGACCGCCCACTTTGCAATTTTTGATCTTTTGTTAAATAACTAGACAAACACATGAGGAATAATCCTGATACTCCAGGTATGTAAACATAATAGTACAGTTCATATATTTCCGCTAAGATTTTTCCCCTAAACCCCATAGGTGGTCGTCAATAAATTGAAAAGTAATGAATATCTTTTGGATAACTCTGCTAAAAATGATGTAGCAAAACTGTTCAAACTAAAGATTATGATTAAGTGGCTTATTGTAATAAAGTGTGTTCATTTTTATGAGGATAGCATGTATACTCTTAGAGAAATTAAGGTTTTCTTAAAAAGAGTTCCGAATTTTGTCAAGATTTTTGCTTATAATTTACAGAGTTCTTAATTTTAAAAAATGTTATACTCAGGAAATATGAAGAACAACAATGTACACAATACCCTGTAATCAGATCTAAAACATATTAAAAATTGTATAAAAAATGAGTAGGTTTACTGAATGTTTGATTGCGGATGCGCGAATGCAATCAAAGTATGTGACGTGCATAATGTGTTAGCTAATATATGGAGAAATTTCAATAAGTATCTCAAAAACATAGTTTGAAAATTCTGAAAATTATCGTCTTTAGAATAAGTTCAAAATCCATTATTCCCAAAGTAAAGCAAAAAGATGTGGGTCAGTATTCATATATGTCAATACACTACACATAATATTGCATATACTGCTATATTTGGATACAGTCCCTCGTCTTTTTGCTTCCCCTTGGGAACAGCTGATTTTGAGCTTACTTTATTGATGATAATTTTCAGAATTTTCAAACTATGTTTTTGAGACTTTTACAGAAGTTGTTCTATACATTTAGCTAACAATTTATGCAAGTTCTATTTTGATTTTTTTTTTACGCATTTGCTGTGAAAAATAATTTATTAAACTTACGCATTACTCATACAATTTTTATTATTTTTAAATTTTGATTACAGAGTACTGTGTACAATGTCGTTTCTCGTAATTTCTGAAAAGACCATTTTTGTTTTGTTTTTTAAATATTCTGCAAATTATAAGCAAAAAACTTGACAAAATTCGGGACTATTTTTATTAAAACCTTAATTTTTCTACGAATATACATGCTATCCTCATAAAAATGACGACAATTTTTTATAATAAGTTATTTAATAAGCTACATAATCTACAATTTGAACGATTTTGCTACATTACTTTTTATAGGCTTTCCAAAAGATTTTCGTTCTTTTTCAATTTGTTGACGGTCCCCTATGTGATTTCTGGGGGGGGAAAAAAACATTCGTGGAAATACATGACCAGTACTATTATCTTTATACACCTGGTATTTCGGAATAATTCCTCATGTGTTTTTCTAAATATTTAACAAAACGTCAAAAATCCCAAATCTCCGGTCATCTTTAGTGTACATATGTAGTATATACATAAATAGATAGATAGGTGAAGTTTTGAACAGGGGATATTTTTGTGTTCTAGGGGTCATGATCTGTGTAAATCTGCAAAATGTTTTCAGAAATTTCAACATAGAGGAGAATACATTATTAAATCCAATGTTGTTTCAAATCCCAGAGAATTATACAAGTTACAGAGAATATTTAACGATTTATAACCCTTGCAGGCTAGTTGAACAAGCCAGAAATTTTACGTCAAATGTGGCAAATGAGGTGCGTTCATAATGTAACTAGTTTTATAAATATTCAGATTTTGGTGCAATAGCTGTTGCACTCTTACGCAAAAATTCATGAATACAAAATTTATTACGATTCAATATTAAACTCAGTTATGCGAAAATAATAGTGAAAATAATTCCATCTTAAAAAAGACGTGATCGCCACAGCAATCTAGAATCCTTTCCTATCATGGGATATCACGGGATTAATTACGTATAATAAGATTTAATAGAATGAAGACAAAATTCTGCAACAATTGTATGCATTAAATTTCAAATCATTCGGTTGGATAGTTTTTGCGCAGTTATAAGCGGACAGTGGGACGGACCGTATGAAGATTATAGGTGTTAGGTGCAGATTCCCCAAATTTTTAAGCTCCTAAACCCAAATATTCCAATCGCCATCATGTCTTAACTTCTAAGAAAGATTAAAACACAACGGGAACTTCATCAAAAGATCGCTGAAGAAAAGGTAGTTTTACCAAAGAATCGCAAAAAACGCCACAACTTTGATCGAAGAATCGTCGAAAACCGCGATTTTTGGCAAATTAACACCGCAAAAACACGATTTAAGTTAGAGGATCGGGGAAAAACGTGGGATTCTTTTGAAATAATTGCAGAAAAACAAATTTTTCGTTAAGTAATCGCGAAAAAAAAAAAAGAAAAAGAAAAAACCGCAAAATTCGCCAAATGATAGCGACTTCGATGCCGAAAATTAGTCGTTAAGTCAAAAAATTCAGTTGCTACTTAGCGACTAGCGATCGTAAATCTGCATCTATAACGCTACATATTTATATAATTTCGAATGCGAATAAAACATGCTTTAAAATTTATGTATTAATTTATAATTAAATTGTAAAAATATTAATATATTATGTACACTTTGTATATAATATCTATAATTGTAGCCTCTCAGAATGTGATTTACATATTGATATGCAAATTTCATCTTTACTTAGAAAAATCAGGTTTAGTTAAAAAAAAGGGTGTAAATATTAACTGTATTAACTGGATGAAATGATAGTGAAACGACATCAAAATAAATTATTCAACAGCACTAATTCATGATTATTATAATAATAAGCACAATTTTCCCTCTTTGATCGTTCTACAACTTGACGCTGACAAGAAACCCGAGTATTTCATTTATTCATATAACAAACTTTCGGTCAAAGAACTTTTTAAAAAGATTATCGGTTATGTAATATTGATTTAGCTGTAGAAAAATCGCAGTTCAGCAATATTTAATGAGGGTATTTGCGAAGGATTATCACTTATGCATACATGTGGAAAAAACTACACTTCTACACCTCTGTCATTTTTATCATCTTTGGCAATCAAACCAGGATATTTCTTTTCTTGCATTTCATACTTTATATTTTTCTTTTTTCTTGCTTTTTTTCCCCTTACTCTTCTTTTAGCTATTTTTGACAGATCACATTTTATCTAAAAGAGATTTAATTATATTTTCTTCTATATGTACAGCAAAATAAGTTGATTTTCGAAAATAATTTTAATCTAGCAACAATAATACTTCAGAAAATGACATTCACCTGCTGTTACAAAATAAAAAAAGGCATTATTATTGTTGCTATTTTAATGTCAGAGTTGAGTGTTATACGCAAAGTGTAATTTACAGGATTGGAAAAATTGTAATTGGAAAGGATGTCGGTAGTTAATGGTTTTACGAAAACAGTGTAAAACAATGAAGAAGAGTTTGAAATTCATTTTAATCTTTAAATTTTTCATTTGTTTATAAATACAATGCAAACCATTAAAAAGCAAAAAACTTGAACGGGTAACTATGACGTTAAAGTGTCTCACATTAATCTGACGTGAAAAACGTTTTTAATCGAAAAACCAGTTCTATTATTGTTCCATGCATTATAACCGTATTATTGCCCGCATCGTTAATGCTGTAACGTCAATGTTACTGATACACATATTTGCGTTTTATAGAATTTTACGAGTTTTACTTCTAACGTACATGGCGTAAAAATGTTTCTTTTAATTATTTATTTATCATTACTGTTCAGTGACTGAGTTAATAGGAAGCCAAATTAGACCTTATATATATTCTTTGTAACTTTCAAATCGATGTAATTTTTGTCGGGGATTTCTCATTATTATTATTATTATTATTATTATTATTATTATTATTATTATTATTATTATTATTATTAAATTACAATTTAATCTTCAATTAAATGTAATTTGATTTTCCTTAAATTTCAATTTACTTGGAAAACACTTAAAACAGTAATGTTCCTCGAATACTCTATCTAATAAAGAACTATACGCTAAATTGTGCTTTGAGGCATAGAATGACTTTTATGAGGCGACTACGAGTTTTATAATTTATTTATTTTCAGTTTATTATTATTATTATTGAATGATCGAGCAGAAAAGTAGCCAAACTAGCCCATATTTTATGAACCATTAAGATTGGTGTAATTTGTGTTTTTCTTTTAGAGCTATGTACTCGAATGCCCAATCCAAGAAAAAACTTCGAGATAAAATTTGTTACTGCCATAAATAAACTTTTGCACCCAAAAGTATGAAAACATGGAGGATTGAAAGCAAGAAAATATGGTAAACCTATGAGTCAATCGCTAAAATCAGGATTTTAGGTGTTTTATACCAAGATATGACTTGGCAGACCGACTGCATTTTAATATGCGAATCAAGATTTAACTAATTCTGGAATTTCACCAATGAACTTGTTGAGATGATTGTCTGAGCTTCCCTCCCCCGGTCTATTAATAAATATTTTCAATATTCTATTCGAACTCATCGTATGTAAACAATTCAGTGATATCCCACGATAAGTAATGATTCTAAGTTGCCCTTGTGATGGCGTCCTATTTAAGATGGCGTCCTATTATTTCCGAATTACTGAATTTAATATATCTTATCATAATAAATTTTGTATCCATGCATTTTTGCATGAGGGTCAACAGCTAATTACACTTAGATTAGAAAACTTTTAATGCTAGTTATGGTATGAATGCACCTAATTTTCATGCTTGACGTACACTTTCTGTCTTATTTCTATTGCGTGCTTTCAGTTTCGGGCTCGAAAAGTCTTGAGATCTGAAGACACAAAATCTTTCGATTTTAGGCAGACTCTGATTTCAAATCATCGAGTTCGGACTACGACACAAAGAGCCAAAGAACAACCCTACACTGAAAAAAATGTGTTCTCAAAATTGAGTAAAAAGTATTCAATTTTAAGTATTTCACATACTCAAAATAGCTCCGATCAAAATGTACTCAAAACTGAGAAACAGGTGTACTCATTTTTGATTCATTGGTTGTGTTCAAGTATAAATCGCTATAGATTGTTCCCTGAACATGCAAATTAAAATAAAAATATACTGGCATTTATTTCCCTTTGAAAATTATTAACATTAAATGTTTTATTGATTATTTATTTAGAAAAATAGAAAAATTATCAGCTAAATATCTAAGTTGATTTTTTTTTTTTTTTTTTTTTTTTTTTTTTTTTTTTTTTTTGACGAGACTATTATTTGCAAACACTTTTAAATTATTTTCATAATACTATGCATAATTTAATATCTACATTAATAAGCATCTTTTATGCGGCCATGAATAAAATGAACGAATACAGAGTACAAAATTATCGTTTATTTAGATTTGATAACTTATGATGTTTCGATATTGAGAAAGCAATGTGATCATTTTTGATTCGAACATACTCAGTCGATATGATTACATCGATATACTCATTTTTGAATACTTAATTTTTTTCAGTGTATATACTGGGAGGCGGTAGCACAGGCAATCACCTCATCGAGTTCACGGATTAAAATCTAAGATTAGTTAAATCTCGATTCACATATTAAACAACAATTGGTCTACCAAGCCATAATTTGGTGGAAAACGTCTCAAAAATCGATTTTAACAATTGACTAGTAGGTTGACTTGATCGTAGGTTGAATCGATTTTAACAATTGACTTGTCCTGAACCCAAAAGTATGAAAAGATGGAGTACTGGGGACAGGAAAAAACAACTATAAACCTATCAGTCAACCACTAAAATCAAGTTTTGAGGTGTTTTCTACTACGATGTGACTTGGTAAACCTATTGTTTTTTTTAAATGTGAATCAAGATTTAATTTATTAGCCTCCGATGCTATTTCTTTCAGACAAGCTAAAAAATGTCGTGTCGTCATCCCTGAATTTTCTACTCAACCGATTTTGATAATTATTTTTTTAAATGAAAGCTATTTATTTGTACTTGTGTCCATATTAGCTATTTTTTAATTTATTTCCATTTTTATATTTTATTTTTAATTTTAAATGCTTTTTACGATATTTCTTACATATGGTGGCAACTCAGTTTAGCTTTTCTCTCGATAATAAAAATTTATTTTCCATTATCACTTTCCACGAGTCAGAAGCTTTATTTCATCAGTGAACATGTCCTTGCATTTAAAAGAAAAAAGTCAATTGTTTTCGTAAAATTTAACCTCAACAAAATGATTGCGTATAATTATGCACTAATTGAGGTAAAAAATATATTAACTGAGAAATAATAATAATAATGTAAATAAAATTACAGAAAATAATTTATGATAAAAATTAATGTCTAAAGAAAAATTTCAAATGAGGAAAATGATGTCATTCCGCAACCAGATAAATGGGAATTACAATATTATTACTGATGCCTTTTTTATATTACTAATAACAGTAACTTTTAAAAAACATTTGAAGAGAAAATGACGTCACTATTTAAAATGTCGCATTTTTACTCATAATTACATTTCAATATTTCTTTTCATTATGGACACTGAGATTGAGATTTTACTTTCAGATGACTTCAGTTAGTGGAAATAATGTCACAGTAAGAATGATATTAGTTTTTTAATAAAACTATTTTTCTGTGAGTGCATATAAAATAAAATTTCTGGATTTCGTCGGCACTCAGATTACAATTTTAACTGAAGATGTGCGAATATTTGCGTGCAAAACTGCAACTGGCAAACTTGACATTAAGTTTGGAAATATATTTATTTTATATTGATTCAATAATGTAATTACTTTTGCTTTTTTTTAAACCAAATCGATCGGGTCTTTTAAATATTTCATCCGTCGAATTCGATGGGATTCCCCTCGTTTTATTGTTAAAATGCATTTCCTTTTTCTCAGCGTCTATAAAAAAGAGTTTAAACTAAAGAAAAAATCCGTTTTTGATGAATTAGTCCAGGCATTACGTGCTCAAAAAGGACAAATAAATGCAAGTTTTGGTGTAGTTTTGATTTTTGGTACCCTTTATGTTTTTTGGGTCGCTGAACACGAATCTGGCATTATCCAACAAAATTTCTCCCCGGAAACACGTTTTTTTGGCAAAAAACGTGCAAAAAACGTGGTTTTTTTTCGTTTTTTCTAAATAACTTCAAAATTATGCATTTTACATAAAAGTCATCAATACATAAATTAAAGAGCACAAAATTTCCTACATTTTGTGTATTTAATGTTTTTTTCTCTGATCAATAGTTTAGCCGTGAGAGAGCCACAAAAATGGGTGTGAAAAGCAGAAAATTCTGAAAAACGTGAATTACAGCACCGTACGTCGATAAAACATGAAAAACAACCATTTTACACAAATTTTTCCCACTTAATAATACTAAATATATTATTATTGACTATATTTTATTAATCTGATGTTCATTGTTTCTTTCTAAACTGAAAAATAGATAAAAATGAGCATATTTGTGATGAAAATGTTCATTTGCTATTACAAAATAATAATAGTAATAATTTCTTAATTTACTTTTAAATAATGTAAATAAAATAACTAAAACAGGCTTTAACATATAAAAACTGACACGGATTCCAGTTCTTAAAGATCTAGAAGTTCAAAATGTGGGTGTGAAAATTAAAAAAACCCGGAAAATACGAATTATGGCACTGTACATAGATTTAACATGAAAAATGATCATTTTTTAGCAAAGATTGACTTTTAATGATACTGAAGATATTATGATCGACTATATTTTACAATGAAGTTGCTAACAATAAAAACGACGACTCATTATGAATTATTATTTAATAATAAATAATTAAGTACATTAGTAAGTACATTTACTTAAAAAACAAAGTTCTATTTTCGCTTTCTTTTATTTGAGAATCCCTGCTTTTCACCGACATCTACAAAATAGAAAATAGACGAATGGAATTAGTGGGTGTTTTTATAACTATCAATATTATACATAAAAGTTTTTTTAATAGTAAATATTTGATACCTTGCAGCATAACTATTTCCCCTTCCATTGGGTCCTCTGATTCATCGTGTGGGCAATCCATTTCCAGATCGGTTTCAGAGTCTAGTTCATCCTCTTCGTCTTGACACATAACTGCGATGTTTTTGCAGTTTCTCGTGGCAAATCTTCTATCCGATATCTTCGCAAATAATTTTTGCTGCTGCTTCAACCACTCGCAATCTCTCATCTCGTTCAGATTTACATGTTTGCTGATACCATGCATTAGTCAGTATCTTCCCTCCTATATTTTTGAAACATACAATGGATTTTTTTTCTGATTCTTTGTGATCAGTATGTCGTCTCCATATCTCTCAATGAGGTTAAACTTTATAGTTCTCATATTAGGTTGATAACTCCCTGTAACCTGTTTCATTAGCTCTTCCATGGAGAATTGACACTCGTCATCATGATTTTCAAGATAATCGTATATACTTGGCATTGCTCTGTCGATTGCCTCGGCAAACGTACCACGTTTCTTCTGTTCTTGGACCTTCGGCCTCCTATAAATATATTTAAAACATTTGATGTGGTATTGAGCATCTGCTGCGATAAAATCATTCACTGGTTCAATGCGCTGAATTATAGCCTGCCCATAATCATCATTGCGAGCTCTTGCTGCTTTCAGAATTGTACTCCCATGTGTCGCATACTGTATACAGTACTGCGTTCGCTTGGTGGATTTTTCGCTTGTGTTGCAATGAACTCTTCCGAAATGCACAGTCCACATATAAAACAATTAGTTCGAAAATTAAACTTAGGAGTTGATGATCTTAAAATTTGAGGAATGGTAGCACTTTGTTCCTCAACTGTCTTCACATAAGCAGTAATCATCCGTTCATTTACGTATGCTTTTCTACACTTAACATGTATATCTACTGAGGTTTTCCCCTTTAGGAAAACTGCCTTTCCATCCTTTCTTTCTGTAATTGCCTTGATTAACGCTGCAATACCTCGACTAACTTTCACTGACCCCTCTTCTAAAGGAGAGTCACAAATAAAACACAGCGACATCGCGCAAAATCACTTTAGCTGCTCACTATATTCACGAAGACACAAACAGTGAATTACTAAATTATAAGTAAGCAGTTGCATATGGAAACTGAGAGAAATGTGTCCCCCTGATAAGCTAGTGATCTGTGCGACGCATATTTCTAACAGAGGTGAGACTGGCGGGTAGGGGGGGGGTAGTATTCTATTGAGCGTGGACATGGGATGCGGGGGTGGGCACTTGACCAACGTTATTTCACACTTGTACCCCTTCAATCAAGAGGGAAACAATTAGTTAACAACAATGCAATTAGTTAAACGATGGGATCAGTTAAAGCCTTTTTTAGTTATTTTATTTACATTATTTAAAAGTCAAATTAAGAAATTATTATTATAATTTTGTAATAGCAAATGAAGATTTTGATCACAGATATACTCATTTTTATCTATCTTTCAGTTTAGAAAGAAACAATGAACATCAGATTAATAAAATATAGTCAATAATAATATATTTAGTATTATTAAGTGGAAAAAATTGTGTAATATGGTTGTTTTTCATGTTTTATCGACGTACGGTGTTGTAATTCACGTTTTTCAGAATTTTCTGCTTTTCACACCCATTTTTGCGGCTCTCTCACGGCTAAACTATTGATCAGAGAAAAAAACTTTAAATACATAAAATGTAGGAAATTTTGTGCTCTTTAATTTATGTATTGATGACTTTTATGTAAAATGCATAATTTTGAAGTTATTCAGAAAAAACGAAAAAAAGCCACGTTTTTTACACGTTTTTTGCCAAAAAAACGTGTTTCCGGGGAGAAATTTTGTTGGATAATGCCAGATTCGTGTTCAGCGACCCAAAAAACATAAAGGGAACCAAAAATCAAAACTACACCAAAACTTGCATTTATTTTTTACCAAATGCCTGGACTAAATCTAGTCAATGAAGAAATAGCACGTCAAATTGTATCGCTTTATCATTCCGCAATTCCAATGACTCAGAGAGAAATTGCTAATCAATTGGGTATTTCATGCCGTTCTGTTTGCTATTATAATGATAAACACAAGAAAAATGAAGTTAGTTCATTGCATTTTAAACAAGGTCGCCCTTCTAAAAGACCCTATCGATTTTATTTATTTATTTATTTATTTCTAATCGGAGGCGAAACTGAATTCTGCAATGGCAGAATCTACATTCAACTTGTTTTAGAATTTCATCCGTTAACTCGGTGACGTGATTGTCTGTGCTGCCATTTCCTATATGTCTACTATAGTGTGTATGTATGCATCTTGTATTTCACTTTTAATTTTTCTTTTCGTATGTTTTGAAATATAAAAATATTTCTTTTTTAGCTTCTGAAAAGAATGCTTGTTTATACTCTGGTTCCATTGGAATTATTTTGCCTTTTTGCCGTACGACCAAAACGATGTTTTTTTTCTTTAAAACTCATATTTTACTTTTGAAGCTTTTATGAAAATGTAAATAAATTTGTTTCGTTGATATTTTCCAAAGAATTTTGAATAATGCTACCACGTTACATTTGTATAATGCATGAAAAATATAGTAAATATGACAACGTATTAGAATAACTTTGTGTGACCAGAGTATCTACGAATTTTCTGAAATATTATCTATAGCGATTTATTAAAACTAATTTTCAACATTTTTAATTGAATTCAAATCTCAGTTATCATTGTATTAAAGTTAAGTCATCAATGAAATTATAACATATTTTGCCTCGAGACTTATTTGTTATAAAACTCATTTCCAAATAGAAACTTATATTCACCGGTGTCCAATTTTGGTATCAATTTGAAATTTTGCGACTTTATTGAATTATCTCTCTTACATTAGAATTATAAAGAATGTACCTTCTTGCAATTTTTCTATGGGGTATTTTGTGATGAGCGATAGATATTCAAGCATTATCCTGACTTATCGTTCCTGCCTGACATTTTAGTGTAGATCATATTGATAAATTAGTTTAATACAATTGGAAGTTGAAATTATGTAGGCAGATATTTTATTGATCCCAAAAGTATTGTTTAGTAATAAGCATAATTTTATCTGCAGGATTTCTAGGATCGAACAGAGTCAATAAAATATATTATAAAACAAAAACATGCCCTGATGTCACAGTGACTATAGGAAGATCTGACCGATAAATTTCACTTTTATTACAATTGTTTTAATTTTTAATTGTTGCAGTATTTCAGTTTTAACACCATGAATTTAAAAAATATATTGTTTCAAATTTAATTTGTTTGAAAATTGTAATTTAATTTACTGATATTTTATGATTTGGAAATAATTTTGAAGCATGTTTTTTTTATAGATCTCTATCAAGTGCAGCCTGATTGAATATAAAAGAGCTATTAAATTTTTTTATGTGTATAAAAATCCATACTATTTAACACTAAAACTAACATGCAAACCATGTACAATTTGTTCAATTTTTTTTTTAATAATGTACAATTCAAGTTACATATCGTCGCCTCAGAGCAACAGCAGGACATCTACTCTCTTAAAAAGTCAGGCACAAAATAGCTCAAGTTGAGCTGAAATCCACTCATCTCAATGTTAAAAGGCAGCTTCTCAAAAAAGAGTTGAAATAACTCGAGTTTTAACTAATTTAAATGAAGTTGAGCTATTTAAATAACCAATTTAGATCAAGAAGATTTAATCGTTTGAAAAACAACTCTTTCATGATCGAAAAAATTACAGCTCTTTCATGAGAAGCCAAATCAGCTCTTTCGTTTTAAGAGTGTAAGTAATAATCGAAAATCAGATGTCTGGTTACTGCTATGAAAAACTGTGTCTATATCTAGGGAATTTTTATTAAACACATCTGAGATAGAGTATTAACAGGGTGGCGAGTGGTTAGGGAAAATTACAGTCAAACAAGGTGTTATATACCAATATTTTGATCGAGAAAAACGCTCCTTCTTTAATCCCTTTATATTCTTTGAAATATTTTCTATAAGAAAATACTTCTAATTTCCTCTTTTTTGAGTGTGTTTTTCACTGACCACTTGCCACCCTGATTAAACGTAACTTTCTGCTTCAGAAGTTGTTCCACTAGAAGCTAACACAGTTTTTTATAGCAGTGAACCAGACATTTTGCGTTACACTATTAAAAATCTTGTCCTAGTTTGAACCAAATTTTGGTGCTTAGTATCTGTCTATTACACAGCTCCTACGTATCCATCGTTATATGGAGTTCCTTTACCTGCGGTTTAATCTGTCGAGCTGTCTAAATGACAGACCATATCTTATGAACAATAAGGTTATCTGAGCGAGAAATGTTGTGGCCCAGTTAGCTTAAACGGTATAGCATTTGCCTTGTAAAACAAGGATCTTAGGTTCGATTCTTGGCCTAGTCAATTTTTTGCTCAGTTGGAAATATTCAATTAGTATGTTAATTTAAAAATTAGTTTGATTGTGTTTAACTTCCGTTTATATGTGCCCCACCAGTGGCTGATAGGTGGGCACATATCTCGTCGTCTCAAAACTGGTAGACGGGAGGTGTTGGATTCAAACCCAGTGGAACCCGTCGGCCTAATCGTTCAAAGTTTTCTGTAATTTTCTTCGAACCTTGGATTTCCATGCGAAAATACGGGTTAGGTTTCCTTAGAAAGACCCCCATGGAGGGCAATTACCCTTGGGACCTATAAGGCCTATATCCCTCGTGCTGATAATTGACCGTCGCACATACGGGTATTTGACCAATCTGGGCGGCCAAAAGTCAAACTTTCAAAGTACTAAAATCGTTAAACGAATGACAACCTGAGTTAGAGGACAGTTTAGTGAACAGCAACCAACCATTCAACCATTCCCCAGCCAACGCATCTCGTTAAAACTTTAGTCGGAATTCAATCATTCAACATGTTGTTTTGTCAGTTCTTGGCTTTCGTGTAGAGACGTTACCTTTGAAGTCGAATATATATTATTTTACGTTTATTTTGAAAGTGCTTGTGATGGATCCTGATACAGCAGGTAATAATGCAAAAGTTTATTATATTCTTTTATTGTTTTATCGTTAAGAAGTTTAATTGATGCACTTTTAAGATACCCCCATTTGAGAGTAAGATTAATTCTAAAATAATTTATTTAATCGAGTTTTTGTTGTATTGCCCAGGCATATCCTGTTATAATTTTTAACTAAATCGAAAGTTTAAAGTTTTGAGTAACGAAAAATTAAAGAAACTGCCGCGGAAAAGCGCGGATGTGTATTGTATGGTACTTTAAACATTTTTTACGAAATATAAAAAAAAAAATTGACTATCGCATATAGCATTCTAAAAGAAAATATTTTTATTGTAGGTTCACAACATACCTCGAGAGTAAAAGTCGTGACCCGTAAATGTTTGTTTAATCGAATGCAGAGCTTTGATTTGCCAAATTTTGAAGATAAATTAAATTTCTTAAAAGATAAGGTGATATCGGATGAAGATTACACAGACGACCAAAGTGAGAGATTAAAACGCAATTTTTCACGATTTAAATCACAAATTAAAAAGAGATGGATAAAAGCACATAAAAAAGAAGATATATTTATTAAAAACAATCAATGTTGGATAGAAGGAACGTTTGATATACCTGTCATACCACAACCTCGGCCTGGACGACCATCTAAATTATTTATAGAATCAAGTGAGAGAACTAAGAGGAGAAAAACAGAAGAAGTACAATCTTCTCTAGAAAAGGAAGCAATAATTCATGCAGCTCAGGTTGAGTTGCAGAAATCTGGAAAACGAGATGCTTCTGAAATACTCAAAGAAATTATAAGTAGTCCGAAACGTGCAGCAAAATATAAAAAGGCATTTTCTAAATCAGAGATCGAAAAAACTGATTCACTCACGCCAACTCAAGCATTGTCCATGTTCGTAGAAGCCGACTTAACTCGTCGACAATACGAAATAGTGAGGAATACCAACAAGAAATTCTTTCCTTGTTATACCTTGCTGCAAAAAGTGAAACAAGAATGCTATCCGCCCTCAGAGTCCTGCAGAGTAACAAGTACTTATGCCGAAATCGATTTACAGTCTTTGGTTGACCATACAGCTAAGCGTTTATCCATGTTCCTGGAAGAGGTTATAACAACTGTGAAAGAGCAAGAAAGAGAGAGTTTAAAGTTAATTTCAAAATGGGGTCGTGATGGTTCACAACAAGCACAATTTAAACAGAACTTTGTAAATGATGCCGACACTGATGCGAAGATATTCCAAAGTAGTTTCGTCCCTTTACAATTAGTTTCTATTAGTAAAAACGAAAAGCTCTTATGGGAAAACCCAACACCTTCATCTCTTCGATTTTGCCGTCCTATAAGATTTCGTTTTGTAGAAGAAAATATTGATGTTACGGAGGAAGAAATTAACTTTATAAAAAAATTCTGCGATGTCACTAAACGCCACAGTAGTTAATTTAAATGGGAACAAGTTTTCATTCAGTCATGTCTTCATCATGACAATGGTAGATGACAAGGTCTGCAACGCTGCGACTGGCACAAAGTCCATAAGTCAATGCTACATATGCGGTGCAACTTCCAAGGACTTTAACAAAATTGATTTTCAGAAAGAAATTAATCCTGAAGCTATCGAGTTCGGTCTTTCAATTTTACATGCTCGAATTAGACTTTTTGAAAGCATTCTTCATTTAGCTTATAAGTTGCCAGTAAAGAAATATAGAGAGCGGAAGACTGAAGCTGAGAAAAAAACTGAGCTGGAACAAAATCTCGAAATCCAGAAAAGATTTCGCGAAGAAACAGATTTACTGGTAGACATGCCAAAGGCAAATATTGGCAACACCAATGACGGTAATACAAGTAGGAAGTTTTTTGAAGATCCGAAATTGGCGTCTGGCATAACAGGCATTAGTTATGACTTAATATATCGCTTAAAAGGCATACTCGAAGCAATTTCAAGCGGACATATAATTGATACAGAAAAATACGAGAAATATGCATTAGACACTGCTCGCTTATATGTAGATTTGTACCAGTGGCATCCAATGTCTCTAAATATGCATAAAATATTAATTCATGGTTCATCTATCATTAAAAATGCATTATTGCCCATTGGGCAGCTTTCAGAAGAGGCCGCAGAAGCGCGCAATAAGCATTTTAGGCTATACCGCCAAGATTTTGCACGAAAATTCTCGAGGGAAAGCTGCAACAAAGGTATTTTGAATCGGCTACTTTTAACATCAGACCCTTTTATAAGTAGCAAGAGAAAAGTCGTTGGTAGAAAAATGAACTCCTTTTTGCCAAAAACAATTGCTCTTCTTTTACCTGCGAAGCCCAATGTTAGTGATGATTCTTCAGAGAGTGACGAAAATGAATACTAGTATTTAAAAATGAAATTATTTTAATTCGTCTTTATAAATTTAATAAATGTATTTTTTCTTTCAATTGCACCATTTAGAGTAGATATATGCAATAAAATAATTTTGGCCGCCTAGATAACGTAAATACCCGTATGTGCGTCGTAAACACAGCTGAAAGCCACGCATAAAGCAACACAAATGATAACTCCATATTTCATTGTACCATTTATGCATAAAATTTATAATTAATTTTGTATTTTTAAATGCATTTATCCAGCATCACAATTATTTAAATGTAAATTTTATTTCTGTAATTGAAGTAGTCTCTTTATAATAACTTTGGATTGGGGGATTTTTGATTTACACTGTAATAGAAATAAATAAACTGCATAATTAAAGTATTACTAATAGGTCTTAAATCCTTTTAAAAGTCTTTTCTTTTTCTTACGGAAGAAGGGTGGATACTTTAAAATAACGGATAGTGCATATAAAAATAAAGACCATTTAGAATATGTAACAGATTTTTCACTCAATGTTTTTAAATTACCCTTCTAGAGCACCAAATTGCATTGACATAGATAAAAAAATTCTGAGATTTACGATGTATAGTAAAAAGAAAATAAAAATGCTTAAAACTGAACTAAATGTAAAATAATTTCACAATTAAATTAAAAGGCGTCCATTTACCCGAAAGAACTCTCAGGGGAGAAATTTACAAGAATATATGTCTGAGATTCAAAATTTAAGCTTTAAAGGCCATCGAAATTTATTTTAGCATTATCCTAAAGTGAGAGTTTATTGGAACAAGATTGCAATGCCAAAGTGCCAAAAGGTAATACTCAAAACAGTAATATTTTACATTATCCAAGATCTTGTTGTCAAACTTATTTTAGCAATAATTAAAATTATAAAAAAATAGGGCTGTTAGTAATTCAACATACACATTATTTCTAAATTATAAGTTATTGCACAAAAAAGCAAAATATTTTTCTTATACCAAACACATGTTTTAGAAAATTTCTATGTCATTCGCAATTATAAGGGAGTTTTAAGAGCCTGAAATTTTTAAGAGCCTAAACTAGTCACGTGAACCCCGCTAATCACTCAAACACTAATGTTAAACATACGAATAGAATATTTCCAGCTGAGCGAAAAATTGCCCAGGCCCGGGTTATCTGAGCGAAAAAAAAAAAATCCCAGCCGGCTATCGCCCAGATAGCTTAACAGGTAAAGCATTGGCCTTGTAAGCCAAGTATCCGGGTTCGTTCCCTGGCCTGGGCAATTTTTCGCTCAGCTGGAAGTATTCTATTCGTATGATAAGTTTACCAATCAGTTTGATTGTGTTAAAAATAATACTAATGTTAAAGTTATGGACAAATCTTTACAGATTTCTTGCTTGTATTTTTAATACTTTTACATGATATTTTTTGCATGAGATGCATGAAGCAAATATTTTACATTCTGGGTCATCACATTTACTTTATCGATTTTTTTTTAATGCAATAATAGTTTTTTTTTTTTTTTTTTTTAAACCAAATCTGAAATTAGAAAAATACACTAGCGCAATGCCGTTCATAAAATGGCGCAGCATAGCGGAAGGACATTCCAACTGATATCTTTATTGTTTTAAAACACAACTTCGAATTCAATGTTATATTTAGCCTGATTCCAGCTTTTTTTGGAGAAAACGACAAGTTCAGCGTCAAAACCTACCTGTCTAAAATATAATATGATATAGGAAAAGGTTTCTTTATACACTTATATATATATATATATATATATATCTTTTTATATATAAAAATCTTCTGTGCGTGTGTTTGTCACTGAACTCCTCCTAAACGACTGCACTCTCAGAAAAAACTGTAAATTTATGAGCATTTGCCCTTCAATTTTCACGGGCAATAGCCTTATTTGAAGAAAAACGGTCTCATCCACTAAATAAACGGCCTTATCTCTTAGCTACTCAGAAAGTTAAGGGCAATCCACATGTTTTTACAGCTATATCCCATCAGTTAGAAAAAAACGGTATGATTCCATAAAATTTTCTCCGCTAGGGTGCGACCCGTAATTTACAGTCATATTTCGACCGCAACCGTAACATATTTTTTAACCCGCCAAAACAAAAAGCGATATTCCATCATCCTGTTACGAACGAACGGAACAGTAAGTATTATTTTATTGTTATTTAAAGTGCTTTCTATCCTGCTTTAAGGTAAATTATGCATTATTAGTTTATATTAGAGAGTAAATTTTACAAAATCGTTAAGATTTAATCATTTTGTAATTATTATGTCTCAATTTTCTGAGATATCGTTAGTTGAAAAACATTAATTCTGAGTATATGTATTAGTTATCAAAAATTTATATTAAAAAAATAGATATTACAATAATGCTCGAAAAAAAACAGGTGTACTATAACTAGATCGTACTTATAATATGCAGAATAAATTTTTATTTGTACAAAATTTATAATTTGTGTCCTTAATGATCGATTACATTAATTTTGTTTTTTCTCATTTAAACATGAAAAATGCAAGGTTTATGCTGGCACAAAAAATTCCTGCAGCAAAATAACAAGAAATGTTAATTGTTTAATTTTTTAGATTCATTAATAAATTCTATATATTTTTTTTTATTGCTTAGTTAAGAATGTTTTCTATTTCACACTCTTAAGGCATGTCTTATTTATTTATTTTTTTAAATTGTTATTAATAGTTAAGTTATTCTATTGCAATTTTTTGCAATATTATATTAATCTATCAACAATATTTAACCATTCTTAAAAGTTTTTTTTTTCTCAATATGAATAAAATTTAATATCAAATAATAGAAATATATCAAAACGCCCCCGAGTCCAGCAATGCACATCGTTTTTATGATTGTGTTTAGAACTAGAGTTTAATGAAACAAGTAAATTTAACAATTAGGATACCATTAATTAATAAAATATTTGTGATAATCTTCCACTGTCTGCATCACTTATTATAATTATTAAAAGTAGGGATGTACCGAATATTCGGTATTCGGCCATGTTACCGAATATTCGGTTAGGCCGAATATCAAACTATTCAACCTGCCAAATATTCTGTTTGGCCTGATATCAAAGTATTCGGCTGAATCCAATACTTTATAAAGCCTTTTAAAATACATTTTAAAAAACTTTTCACAATTTCATATTTTAACTGTCAATTTATTAATATATTTAAAATAATTAGAAATAAAATCATATTTAAATAATATAGAATGTTTTTACATTATTTATTTGCTGTTTGTAAAGTTTAATTTAAGAAAATTAACCATGAGAAGGATTAAAATTATGATTTGTTAGGATTCTCCATAGGAATAAATGATGTGAGTGCAGATGCAATTTCCTAAATTCTATTTAGTAAATAATCTGTTTCTTGCTTTTCCCAAAAGTCCTTAAACAAGAAAGGAAAACTTTTGAGATTAGTAATAGCTATCGAGGCAGATAATTTTTTGTTTATAAAACAATAATCATTATAAACTGATTGAATCATAAATGCACTGTATTTCATCTCACTCTAGATCAAACTTGTGTTTTCGTTTGTTGCATTAATAATAAAGAAGATACTATAACTTAGGGATGGGACGAATAGTGATTTGGCCGAATAGCCGAATACCGAATATTCGGCCAAATTTTAGGCCGAATACCGAATATTCGGCCGGCCGAATAGTAAAAGTTTTTTTCCAATAAAGAAAATAAATTTTGATTACATATAATTTAAAAAATAAGAGCTCATTAATAATTATTACTCTTAAATGTGCTTTTAAATGTATTTTTGAATTTAAAACACTTATTTTAACACAAAAAAAATTAGGAAATTGCATTATATTCTTTTATCTTAATGTAAATCAAATTGATTTTCAGTAAGTCAGAATGGTAAGATATTTCCATTAAAATATGAAGAATGTACTTCACTTTTACTATCAAATGATACTTTTATCCTTTCTTCTATCCAAAATTAATAATATTCTTAATCTCTATCTCTCTGAACTCACAAGGAGATATTTTCTGAAATAACAAAGTAAATTTAATCATTTAGATTTTGTGTCCCTAATAATAAGCAAATTCGTAAGAATGAGGTTGCTCTGAAATCAGTTGCCAAGCTTTACATTACAAATTCCGTTATAGCTAAAGGTTATGCTTAAAGTAGAATGCATATGGTAACAAAATCTTTGTTTTTTGAATTGGCACGTACTATATTCAACATCAATATTCCACTTATTCAACAAGCATTAAAAGGATAAACAGAAATTGACAACAACATGAATGAAGAAATATGTAAATTAAAAATATAGACATAGTAATGTTGCATATTTAAGTCAGTAATTATGCAAATTATTTAAAAGTGAAAACTATAGAATAAAAAAATTATTTTGTTCAGCATTTAGAATTTATGTGTAGATACTTATTAAATCATCTTCATAAAGCAAGTTGTGTCATCTAATGCATATCTAGTTTGCCACCAGTTTTGTCTTCAGATGTACCGTTATATTTGGAATAGTGATATTTGATATCTAATTTTGAAAATGAATCTTCGTTAATACACACTGTGAATGAATTCTTTCATTTCTTACTTTACAGAAAATAAGTTACAAATTTCATAAAAACTTTTTTTAGTTGTGCATGGAATTTGCAGACATTGATAAATATTCATGTGTTAGAATAAGGCAGTGTTTTTCTTTCTTTTTTTTTCTATAAGTGTTTTTGTATCTTGAATTGTAATATATCATTCTCTAATGAAGTACATTAAATCTCCAACTTAAGCAGCATTTTCTAAAATATCACTAACTTTTATAGGAAATACAGAAAGGCTGTGTATTTTTTAGCAATCGAGTAACTGTATATTTTGTAAGTAAGAATGAGAATGACTTCATGAATGAAGTAGCAATTTGGATTAGAGAAAAAAAATGCAAGAAATGTAATTCTTTAAATCTTAAATTTATTTGCCAAAATATCTTTCACTATTCGGCGAGATTTTAGCAATATTCGGCGAGATATCTCTAAATATTCGGCTACAGGTATTCGGCCGAAGTATTCGGTCAACAAGCCTTCAATATTCGGCCAACCGAATATTCGGCAAAAGGGCCGAATACCGAATAGTGGCCGAATATTCGTCCCATCCCTACTATAACTATATTTTCAACTCACATGCTTTGATTTCTGTAAAATATGATATGATGGGAAGGATAGAAAATGCCACTATTCATAAGAAAAGAAGGTACTTATGTATTAACGCCACCGCAACAGAAGTGACTCTAAATCGGCCCATTTTCCACTGAAATCCGATTGATTACTTTGATTTTAAATATAGTGTTTTGAATTTTGAAAGTGTTTTGATTTTAAATAAAGTGTTTTATTTTATGGTTTACCGCAAAAATTTAATTGTAGTCAGGGTTTGTACGGACTCCTTGTCCTTAGACTCCTCAGAAACTACTTAGCAATGAAAACATTCCAAAGTAGTACTTAGATAAACAAAATACTACTTAGAAACTCCTTAAATTTTATTGCGGTTTTGCACACGAGCGATATTATTCTCGGGAAAAACCTTTTATCCCAGATTATTGTAAATCTTTTTATCTCTATTTTGTTTATGTATGTGTACATAATTTAAAGTATTCAAGAGTAGATAATGAGGACTAGTATCTTACAGGGATATTAATAATGGGGCTCTTTTTTTCACTTTTCTATATATGTCATGGACAACATCCACCTTCAAAGAAAGTGATTAAGGTAAAGTCCTTGAAAGCTGACACCCAAAATACAGTTCTTAAAGCTGACATCTTTAAGTAAAAGAAATATTTAAAGCATTATCAATTTTCCAAATTCAAGTTTTTTTTGATTTATAAAAAAGAAAAATTCATTCTAAATTTATTTTAGAAATTTGTTAATGCTTTAAATATTTGTTTGATGTCGGCTTTAGGACACTTTACCTTATCGCTGCTCTAAAAGAATAAATTAAGAAGCTGTTATATTTTATTGTGTATGTTACATTAGCAAATTTACTTTAAAAATTTTTTTTTTAAGATGTATGCGATATATATAATAAATTTCAAGTTTGACTGATATCTGTGCATATGACCATTGGTCACTCCTTTGGAAAGTTGAGTGTGTATTTTTTTTATTTAAACTTACAAAATCACCAAGGTTGTGAATTCTGTGAAATTTCAGCACCAATAATTAGATATTAATAGAAAAAAATTTGTTTGAAATGTTCTTCTCTCCAAATGGGGATATTAAAAATTGTATGCAAGTGTATGCCACATAAATACCAACAAAAGTGGCAAGTCCTTAAAATTTTTTGGACTCCTTGGATTTTTTTTTCCCAACTCTGTATGAACCCTGGGTGTAGTACATTGACGATACTAAAACACCGCCAAATCTGCAACTACAGTGGTGTTAATACATAAGTACCGAAAAGAACTATGGGCTAGACATTCTTTTATTCAGAATTAAGGTGAAAGTATTTATACTTTATATTGAAAAAAAATCTACCTTCAGTTATTTAAAAAGAACAAATATGAGACTGTATAATTTTTCTTCAACTATTTTTTCATTATTTCTCTTTGATTTCAAAATGTTTGTTTCAATTCGTAGAAGAAATTTAAAATTAAAATGTTACTAACTGAAAAAGTCTCAATTAAAAAAATGCAGATTTTTTTTTTCAATGCTGAATGTTCTTATAAAAAGCTCTTGTTTATCAAAATATAAGTTTCTCTTATTAAATATTAAGTAAATTGTTTTTAAAAGTAACATTTTAGTACCTTTAAACTTTGAAATATAAAAAGTATTTGGAAAGCCGAATATTCGGTATTCGGCCCAACAATTACTATTTGGCTGGCCGAATGTTCGGTACTCGACCAAAATCACTATTAGGTGCATCCCTAATTAGCAGATCGATATTTTAATTATTTTAGAATAATAGTTTAAAATATTAGGTTATTGAAACAATCAAATTATTGAGATAGTGAGCAGTGCTGTAGTTCGAAAAAACTATTCCTGGGAACTCATCTTTTTACCGATTAGATGCTGATGCTGCCAGATTTTTACTAAGCAAAAAGCCAATTTAAATCATTTAGCTAAAAGCAGATTTTTTTAAAAAATTATAACAGTTAAAATTATTATATTCTAGTTTTTATAGCACTAATCACTTTTTTTTGTAATTTTATGACAAAATTAACATTTTTTTCCCTTGATTTTTTTGAGAAATTTGCATTTTTTTCTGTGGTCTTTTGACAAAAAATGAATTTTTTTTCACAATCCTTTGACAAAATTAGCTTTTTTTAGAGATTCTTTGGTGAAATTTACAATTTGCTGCGAATGCCATCTTTTGACGAATTTACAGCTTTTTTCTTGAACCTTTGTCGAAATTCATGATAAATTTTTATGTCGGAAATTTTGGACTGAAGGCAAATTTTCTTTTAATTTTTGTAACTGAATGCCTGAAATTTTCAGAACAGAATGATCCATAGATTTTAGTCTGCATTTCCCTTAAAAGTTCTGTGACGTCCATTGCGGCATTGAACACATTCTGTCTCATGGATATATATATAAGTAATGTATATATATTTGGGGGGAAAAGTAAGTACAGTAGATTCCCTTATATCCGCAACCCTAAAATCTGCACACATTTTATGGATGTAGCATTCAGTTCAAATAATTGTTTATTAAGTCTAGCTAAACCTGAAATAAAATTTCTTTATTTTATGATTTTTATGTGAATTAAAGTAGCTTTATGAGGCAAGTTTCCTTGAATAATTTTGGAAAAAAGGCATTTTATCTTTATAATGAATATTTAATCATACATTATTATTAACTTGACATTGATTTTAATATTTTAATCATTATAAAAGTTATCTAAATTTTTAATTATTTTAATACTTTATTATATTGTAGGCATTCATTATAGTTTCAATTTCATTATTGATTGCATTCAAATTACTGTTTAAAAAATGAAAACAAATGAATGACTGGAAATCCGTAAAATTCTAAAATCCGCACAACCTCTGGTCCGAAGCTGTGCGGATTTTAGAGAGTACTGTATTACACAAAAAAGTTTAAGCACTTATAATGCTTGTGAATTTAGTAAACAATTGAATAACTTAACCATTTATCACAATTCGCAACACATAAAAATGTATTCATTAATTTTATAATTATATTATTCTGAAATTGCATGGGAACTGATTTTCTTCTGTTTATGTATAGACTTGAGAATATTTTGGTGATCCTCACTAAGGAAGAAGGGGGGGGGGGGGTGAGGGATAGAGGAGCCTTCCTTTCAAATGTTTGCGAATGCTGTTAGAAATTTAATAAAAACTGTACTTTCTTTTTTAAAACTATATTACATTTTCTAATTATGGTAAATGGCAATTTAGTGAAGTTGGCAAATACTTTTAATGCTTTAACAGATACCAAATTTTACCATCAAAAGCTTCAAATTTTTACTTTTATGGAACCATTTATTTTTTTATCATCTTTTGTTTACTTATATAAAAAAAAAATTAAAATATTTGTTTTCACTTTTCAGAATGGGAGACATTTTTGAATGTCATATCTGTGGCTCCTCATTTGTATCCCTTAAAATATTTACGGACCACTATGCAAATCATAAAAATGTCTCTAACATAGACTTCCCATGCTGTTTTGTTAATTGCAAAAAGACATGGAAAACTTACAATGGCTTCAAAACACATTATGTCAGATTTCACAAAAAGAAAATTAAAAAAGTTCATTTTCAAATTGAAAATAAAAATCTGGCATGTAATGAATGTAAGGCCACTTTTTCCTATTATAAAATTTTAATAGGTCATTTAAAATCCCATTTAAAATCAGGAGTTCGAATAACATGTCCACATAAATCCTGCAGTAGAATTTTCAGTAAAATTACATCTTTTACATCACATTTATCGCGCTATCATACACTGACTAAGATTAAAAATAAAGTTGGTGAAATTGTACCTATTGACAGTGATAATACCAACAAAGATATTGCTCATGAAATTCGGCTGACAGAATTACCTGAATCTGTAGTGCATCAGCCCGAAAATTTTGAATCATTTGTGAGAGATACATCTTTATTTTTTATGAGACTCCAAGCTCAGCACAATATTTCTTCAAATGTGGTACAAATAATTTTTGATGAATTAAATAAATTTTGTTTTCGAACTTTGGATTCTTCATTAAGTTATCTATCACAAAAACTCATCACGAATCTTGGATTGCCACCAGAGACAATTAAAAGATTTTTATTAGACACATATCAGCAAAATGAACTAATGAAAGTACAGGAAGTGCTTAAGTCAGATTACCTAAGAAAGGTTTATTTTAAAAAAGAATTCAATTTCATTAAACCAGTATGTGTCAGATTAGGATATAACAAGTTTAACATGCAAACTTTCTTTCATTATGTACCTATATTAAAATCTTTAACAACATTCTTAGGGAATGAATCTGTTTTATCACAGCTGATGCATCCTATAGGCACAACAGAAGGTCATATATCAGATTACAAAGATGGTTTTTATTTTAAAGAACACCAATTTTGGAATTCAGAAAAACTTGCTCTTGAAATATTGTTATATCAAGATAGTTTCGAGGTTGTTAATCCTCTAGGATCTGCAAGAAATAAGCACAAAATATTAGCCTTATACTTTGCCCTGGGAAATTTACATTTCTATAATAGATCAAAAATAAATGCTATGCAGTTAGTTTTGTTATGCAAGGAGAAAGACTTCAAGTATTTTGGTCAAAAATTAGTATTTCAACCACTAATAGATGATTTGAAAATTTTGGAAACTAGTGGCATATATGTACCCATTATTGGCCATATTAAAGGTTCTATTATTTTTATTATTGGAGATAATTTGGGTAGCCACACAGTTGGAGGATATTCTGAAAATTTTAGCAGCGGAAGTATCTGCAGATTTTGCAACATTACAGTTGAGGAATTTCGGGAGAAACCTTATTCCCTTTCAGCCCCTGAACGCACTGCTGCATCCTACAATGATGCTGTTCAACTTGTAGAAAGTGGAGAATGTACTGAAATCAATGGAGTTAAATTTAACTCAATTTTTAACAGTTTATCTTATTTTCATGTTTGTTTCCCGGGTATGCCACCTTGTATCGGCCATGATGTTTTTGAAGGCATTGTTCCATACGATTTGGCCTTAATATTCAAACACTTTATTAAAGTTAAACACTTATTTACATATGAAATTTTGAATCGAAGAATTCATAAGTTCCCTTATAAAAAGGAGGATGCTGCTAGCAAACCTATTGGCATCATAAATAACAAAGATAAGGTAGCTGGTCATGCTGTGCAGAATTGGTGTTTGTTAAGATTCATCACTTTTATACTTGACGAATTTGTATCTGATAAGAGTGATGCAGTATGGAAATTTATGTGTCTTCTACAAGAAATTGTATCTATAATCACTGCTAAATCTTTTACAAATGCTCAAGTGTGTTACTTAAAACTTCAGATTGAAGAATACCTAGAAGAAAGAAAAAAATTATTTCCTGATATTCCATTGCGACCGAAACATCACTATATATTGCATTATCCAGCATTAATGTTGCGATGTGGTCCTCTGATATGGCTGTGGACAATGCGATTTGAGTCGAAACACTCCTTTTTCAAAAAAGCTATTAGACAAACAAATAATTGTATAAATATTACCTGGTCTATGTCTGAAAAACACCAATTGCACCAATCCTGTTTGCAGAGTGGACAATATTTTGATGACCCAATTCAGATAAATGGTGAAAAATATGTGCCAGAAAAATTTAGTGAGGAAATTCAAAGAACCATGAAGGGTTATTTTCATTTCTCAACTAATCTGAGTGTTAATTATTCAGTTGTTTTACATGGTACGGAATTTGAAGTCGGTCAGGCAATTTTAATTGAATATGAATTTCCCAAGGCACAGTTTGGTTTGATACATATAATTTTGTCACATGATGATGATGTTATTTTTTTAGTTGAAGTATTTAACTCGCAGAAACTTTCAAATCAGTTTGTTTTCAAACTAGAAAACTGTTCCTCCTCATTAATGTGTGTTAAATATGTTCTTCAGACGGCTCTACCAATGAATGTGTATGATATCAAGGGAGCCAAATATCTATTCCCCAAGTCTGCTTTTGCTAATTGATACTGATGTTAAGGCAGGGGTATAAAAATCCAGACTAAAAATACTACAGCAGAAACAGCATTTAAAAAAAAAAAAAAAAAAATTAATTTTTTTTCTTTAACAGTAAAATTTTGTTACATGCTTAACAATATAATTTTAAAAGAAATAGCTGACATTTTGTAATTTTTGTTTTTATCTTGTACTGTAGTTTTATTTCCCAAATATTTTTTTATGTTAATAACTGGCTCCTAGATTTCCAGACAACTTTTACACCTCTGTGTTAAGATGTTGAACTGTCTATTATAGTTAACAAAAAAGTATAAACTTAGTTTATTCATGAAATCTTGCTATCCTGGAACAGGTATTTTGCATTTTAAGACTTTGAATGAGATTTCCGTTGCAAGCTTAGCATTATATGCATGTAGGTCTCACTCTGCTGACATAAAAAAAATATATATATATATATAATTTATTGTTTAAGAAGTCGAGTGTAGTTGACTGAATGTCGAAATTGTTGAATTTGTTTCCCTTTGAAAATTGAAGAGACTGAAATTTCAATTAAGCAATTATTAATTTATCACTATAAAAACTTCATTGCATATGAAAACTGCTTTTTTTCTGTTGTAGCTTTAATTTTAATTGAAAAATCTTGTATTTTTAATTTGTAAATAGACATGCTAATGTTTTCATAAATAAGTTTAAAAATTTTGAAACTTAAATGTCAACTTGTTTAAACCTTTTACTTTAAAAAAAAAAGGTTTATTGCTATGGAAGACGTAGAAAAAATCCTAGAAGATTTTCTGCCATTGACAGCAAAATCATTGTTGCCTGAAGTTATGAAACGGCTAGAAGAAAAAGGGGTAGAGGAAGTTGCAGATCTGTTATACCTGAATGTTGCAGAAGACTTTGTGGGAATATTAAAGGATGTGCAGGCTCGAAAATTAAAAGAAAAAATAGACATATTTTTCAGTGGTTAGTTTCAGTTATCATTAATTTTCTATTTGTAATTTTTAATTGCATGCTCTAGTTTTTGACAATCAATTGTGCAAACTTAGTTTTTTTTTTTTTTTTTTTTTTTTTTTTTTTTTTACAAAAGGGAATTCAACATCTAACATCGAACCATCTCAAAGTCAAGTATCAAAACAAATTAGTCCTGAACCAATCAGTCAAGAAGATACAACAGTAACTTCGAGTGTCACAGCTCATTGGGCAGAAGATTTTAAACTTCCAGTCAATAAAATAAATTCGCTGATAATTTCTAAACTTGACAAAGGAGAACGACCAATTCCATCACAAATAAAAGAAATGATTAGAGTCATAGTAGCTGAGGCTATGTGTTATTGCCCTAAACCATTAACAGCGCATATGAGAATCATTGCAAAAAAAATTGTAACTATGTATCCGCAAATGAAAGACATTATAATTGATACTCAAATTGGTAGTGGTTATGATGGGCTGTTAAAAAAATTGATTGCTAGATGTGAAAATATGCGTAGACCAGATCCAAAATCAAACAGACGGAAATTAGTTAAACTAAATAAGAAAAAAGCTTACGGAGCTATTGAATTCTGTCCAGAATTTAATACTGATGAAACGGAAGAGTCTCAAGATTTAAAAAAGAAGGATTTGCAGAGAGAATATATGCTAAGTCCATGGGATTTGCAAAAGGTTTTATCTTTAATGGAAGAAACCTACGCATTACAAAGGATAGATATAATTAATACCTCAATTAAAGATCTGAAATACTTGTGGCCTTTTTTGTTTATCAGTGAATTTTCATCAAATCATTTTTATTCTCTGGTAAAAGTTAAAGTTTTGGAAGAACTAGAAAATGCCTTCAAGGTAAAAATTCCAGAAATAATGGATTTCTTCAATAAGGAAGGCCTCAGAAAAGATGTATTAGATTTACCTGAGAAGGTCATTGAAGCTTTATGTGCTTATTTCTGTGAAAGCACGGATGATTTTTTGAGACTATTCAAGGTAAAATTTATTAACTTTTTTCTAAATTTGCATAATTAGTTTTTATATTTTATGTATAATCAACTACAGTACTACTGTTATCCCGTCGACCAATTTCGTCAAATTATACAAATCGCCAAGTTAATAACCAAATTATACGTATTGACATAATTTTTACTTTAAATAATGAACAAACAAATAATTAGTGGAATATTAATAAAAATACAAATAAAAAGTTGAAATAAAAATCACTTAATGACTTTTTAATCATTTGAATCATTTTTAATGTCACTGAATGTGACATTCACGATCATCCATTATTGGCATTTAATCTTATAGTTAGGTGATCATTTTTTGGTCAACGGGATAACCTAGTATAAACTCAACTCCTAATGTTCAAAATTGACAAGAAAATGTGCTGATTACAGGTTATTTGATAATATTTTTCTTTTCTAGAAATAAATTGAGTTACTATGTTAATTTATTAATGAATACAGGAATGTTAAAAATGAAATAAGCTTTGTTTTGCAGTAACATATTTATAAACTTATCAATTTCATAAAGGAAATGTAAGTAATATCAACAGGATTGGCAAGTTTTATCTGGTATGTCAAAAACCTAAAATTGAGTCAAAACTGTTTAAAAATTTTTTTATGACAATAATTAAATTAAAATTTTTTTATTTTTAAACACTTGAATAAACTTTGACAATTTTAGACCTTATAAACCAAATATCCTGAATGAAACCCGAAGCATGTTTTTGTTCAACACATTACTTTATATTTATTCTGTATTATCTATTTTTAAATATAGATATGGTAAGAAATAATTAAAAGTATCTTTACATTAAAAAAAAAAGAACAAAGGAAATATTTTAATTTTTAAAAATGAAAGTACATGGTGAAAATACTTGTATAAATTAATGTGTAAAATTCAGGGTTGGCACGATTTAAACCAATTGGTTTTAACCTTTTTAACCATGGTTTAAACCAAATGGTTTTTTAGTAGAAATCTACTAGCATTTTCTCTTTTTTTCTTCATAATTTACGTGTTTCAGTTTATTGAATATAAATAATTTCTATTTTTAAATTTTATTTCAGGAATAAGCATTAGGTATAGTAGGTTTAGTTCATTTTTTTATGCATAGGAGTAAAATTAGTATGATGAGTTGATAAACATATCTATTTCTCTAATGAAAATGTTTCAAACATGTTAATTGAACAAAAATAAAATAGATTAAAAATATTCAATGTTTAGTATAAAATATTTTAACGTTTGCAGGTTATTTAACGCAATTAGAAATGACGATTTTTAAGATTTTGTTCGAGCTGTAAAAGAAAGTTTTCTTGATTGGGAAGATTATCTTGAAGAATTAAAATCAAAATATGAAGTCTAATAAGATAGTATTCAAAGATTGGATGTTTGTTTTAGCATTTAAATAATAACAATGTTATTTTTCTTTCTTTCTTTTCTTTTCTTTTTTTTTCATCTCATCTGCTAATCTAAGGATCAAAAATGTTGATTTCAAACTGTCACTCAAAAAAAAATAAAATCCCCTGAAGTATTTGAAATTAATTATTTGAATAATTGTGCAAAAGAATACTGATGAACCACGTTTGAGAGGAACCTGGACAGAACTGCGCATGGTCGAAAAGAGAGAGTCCATGTCAAAAATGGGGAAGTTAGCACCATCTCGAGATGAGTTTGTTTATTAAACAACCCTAAGTTTTTTTTTTTTTTTTTTTTTTTTTTGGGGGGGGGGGGGGGAATACCTTTTTGTTTCTGTAACTGAATTATCTGTTTTTAAAATTACATTGTAATTCTGTTACACGAAATAAGTTATAAAAAGACAAGCATAATAAAAAAGACGATTTAAAGGTATGATTATTAAACTTAGCCTAATAACTTTTCACTCGCAATATAGCGCAACTTAATCTTTTTAGAAGTAACGGCAACATGGCTTGATTTTAAAACATACCAGATAAGCGATTTTTTATATATGTTTCTTTACATTATTGTGTACACTATTTATTTATATTATTTGCATGCATTTGATATGAATATGGCGCAGATATCATATACTTATAAGGTTTGGAACAATTTTTTTCCAACGTCAATTTGGCGAAAACCTCATTTTCGAATACTGGTTAAATATGCATCTTTAAATTATTTTCTATTATTTAAAAAAATTTCAATAAATCAAACAATTTTTAATTATATTAAATTTTAAAAACTAATAACTATACAACAAAAAACATTTTATATAATTTCAATAAAAGAAAAATTAAGGTAAATAAACAGTTTATAAAAAAATAAACAATATCAGGGTTACCATATACGGCAAAATAATGCCATTTTGGCGTCAAGTAAATCCCAGTGAGAATATGATATACATGTGCCCTGAATATTTAGGTTGTTAGAATTGGCGAATTTCTTGTATAGCCGCCAAGTCAGATGCCAAGCAATCGTTAAGACTGCGTTTTAGCCATAAATATAAATGTAAAAAAAAAAAAAAGAAAGAAAGAAAAAAACATGCTTTTATTAAATATTCACAAAAATGTAAGAGAAAAAATATATATAATTGATAGAAGGTGCACAATCTATTTAATTTAAAATAAGATTTTACTCAGAACAAAAAGTAGAAAACAATATTTAATATCATTTCCATGAATACGTAGAAGTAATTTCGGCCTCATAGGCTGTTCTCCCCAAAGTCTCAATGGAATCGGCTTGACATTCTGCCAAGTCAGGACCTTACATGAGTGGTACATCAGTATTATATTTATCAAACTACATCTAAATGTTTATTATTAGCAATCAAAAGATTGTTTAAAGATTCTCTCAGCATCAATATTTCACTGTGTACAGCAGTTTATTCTTTGAGCATAAGACTGTTTGCTAATACTGTTTAAATTAAAAAATGAACATTTTCTATTTTCTACATAAATTTACTTTAATTTTTTAATTGAAATTATTTTTAAATGAAGTTACACTACTTATAACCAAACAATGTGTATTTTTATCAATAAATATGCATGTATATGTAATAAGAAAGGGTGTTTTCAAAAAACCCGGTTTAAACCAAAAAAAAACCTGGTTTAAACAAAAACAAAAAATGTTTATTTTTATTTAACAGGTTTTTTGCCAATTCCGGTAAAATTGCATGTAAATGATATGCTTATTTTTATATTTTTTAATGTTAGTGTCCCATTCTGAGATTTTACCACATAAAATGATTAAGGCTATACTTACAACTAAAAACTTGAAATAGTATGCTCAAATAAGGAAGGAAAAAGACTATTTTATAGTGTAAAAAAATAAAATTTAACCTAAACAAATTTTTCTTATAAAACTAAAACCAACATAATAAAAATGAAGATATATGTGAATTGAATTTAACAAACCATCTTTTAAATTATTGATTTAAAAAAACAATTATATTAATTTCAGATTATAATTCCTTTAAATACTTGGAGCATTTTGTATTTAAAGTATGAGCACCATCATTAGATGCAAGCAATCTTTTTTAAAAATATTTCATAACAAAATATTTTGCTTTATACTATTTTGCGATTTTCTGCTTTTTTTAACCCTTGTTTTGCAATTTCATTTTTACAGGAAGAAATGAATTTGGACGAAGTTCTAAGAGATGAAACTATGCCCTTAACGCCATGTATTGCTTCTTTTGGTGAGTGTGAGGCTTCATCTGTTACTTAATGTTTAAATTTGAATATAAATAAGCTTATATGGTTTTTTTTTTTTTTTTTTTTTTTTTTTTTTTTTTTGCATCATGACATATGTAATATTCAGTCTCAAATTTTCTGCTACCAGGATAATCAATAATGTATGATTTGACTCTAATTATTTCATTAAATCGTAGTCATTATTATAAAGTATAGAACATCTATCATTTATCAAGTTAACACGGAGAATAAACAAGATTTTTTGTAAACATTAAACTTGTTGTTAGTTTCTAAAAATACAGTAAAAATATTTACCATAATCTCTACAGTATGTCTGTAAAAAAGAATACCTTAAATGTAAAAATATGTGTTTTTCAATTTAACATCACTTTACACCATTGGTCCACTTTCCCACATCTCACCCTATGCACCAGATGCAAGTTATGTGTGTATATAAAGATGTATCAAAAAAAATTAAATTCAAAATTTATAGATTATAAAAAGTTGTTACTATGATCACATATTTACCCCAAAAAATATTTTTGAAATTAAAAAATATGTAGGTCTTTTTTTTTTTTTTTTTTTTTTTTTTCAAAGTACAAAAACATAAAGTTTAGACAGGCATTTGACTATTAAAAAAATTCTGTTTCTGTCATTAATTTTATAAGTCTCCCAGAATCTAATTAAAAATCTTGTTACTTTACCAAATATCCAAGATTTTAAATCTGTTACAGGTAATTTTTTTACATCTGCAAACTTCCAGATATGCAAATAAAAATATTTTTGGGTGTAAATATCTGATCATAGTAACAACTTTTTATCAACTTGAAATTTACAAAAGAAATTGAAATTTCAAAAAGTTTTTCGTGATACACCCTAGTGTATATACTCAAACATGTGGTTGTTAACCTAAGCTGACTTCATGTTCAAATTATTCTTTCTTACACACAATTATTTGGTACCAGTACTTGGCCAAAGTACTACTCGGTCCACCATCAATACATTTTACTCTCATTTAACAACTTTGTCTAACATATAATTCATGTTTAAAAATTTTAACTTTTTGTTTCAGGTGACCCTTATCAAAATAAAGAAAATTGTGTAATTATTATTGAACGAGTTGCTGCATCAGAATTCATGAATATGAAAAGAGCGATTGCTATTTGGTTTGCTAGTTTTTTCGTATTTGGATTGGAGTACCCCAGTGGTTGTCCTGCCACATTAGAATTTATGCAAAGGTAATTATGTTTAAATTTTATTTATAAAGTTCATTATTTTAAAATTGTATGTATCGTGTGTATGTATGTGTATACATACATAACATATATAGTAGGATTGCACAACCTTTTTAAGAGAAAGGCCACTTACAAAAATTTCTAGGTTGTCGAGGGCCACATTAGTAACACGCTGATAATTCTATCTCTGGAAGATGATCATTAACCTATAATTAGATTTTTTTTTTTTAATGGGGTTTCACATTGGTGTGTGTGGGGGGGGGGGGGAGGTTTCTTGGTTCTCAAATCCTATCAACATTTTACACTTGTACATATAACAATGCATATGATGACTAGCATATGATAAGCATGAAAGATAGATGATAAGCATGAAAGTGACTAGTGCGAATTTTTTCCACACCTGATCAACACAATTTGTAATTTCTCCATTATTAATTAACAAAGTTCAAGGGCCACAAATTGTGCACTCCTAATATATAGTATACATTTTTATTTATTTATAGGCCATTTGCATTTTTTTCTCCCCCCCCCCCCTCCCATCTTTTTAGGAATATGTTCAGGAGATATTTGGTCCTTTAAAGGACCCTTCACAAAAAAATTTATCCACAAATAGAATTCTTCACAAAATTATTTGTCTCTTAAATAGACCTTTCACAGAAAATTTACCCCTTCAAATAGTATTTTTCACAAATTTAATCATTTAATAATAAAATCTGACCTGTAAATAAACAGTGGAACTCACAAGTCCATATTACTTAGCTTTTTATATATGAAAAATAGAGCCTGAAGACACTAATAATTTAAAATTCACAAAATTCTGACTAGAATTTTCACAAATAAGGAAAAAAATCACAATTTCACAAAAACAGGACCTCTGAACAAAATAAAGTGGAGTATCAAAAATATGCATAGCTTGGGGCCAAAGGTTGTGCAGATTTTAGAATTTTGCAGGTTTTAGTTTTGTAAATTTTGAATCTAATGATTTTTTTTTCCCCACAAGTGATTGATTTTTGTTTGTCTGTCCAATTTTCCTCGCTCTAACATAAATATGTTCATATTATCCTGAAATTAAAAAAAATATATTAACGTTTACCCTAGTACAATGTCGGATCCTATTTCAAATGAAGTTTCTAGCATGATTAGTTTATTTACAGGGACAGTCAATAGTTTTTTTGGTACTACTCTGTTATCCCATCGACTGATTTCGCCAAACTAATAGCCAAGTTATACATTTTGACGTAATTTTTATTTTAAAGATTAAAAAAAATAATAATTAGTAAAATATTAATAAAAATATATAAATAAAAAATCGAAATAAAAATTGCTTAATGACATTTTAAACACATGCATTTTATTTAATGTCATTGAATTGACATTCACGATTATCCATTATTGGCATTTAATCTTATAATTTGGCGGTAGTATTTTGGTCAACAGGATAACAGAGTAGTACAGTTTTCTTTTTATATTATGTCCTATGGGAAAAATTTATTTCAAATAAATTTTAAATATGTTACACCCTGTCAAACATAGCAAAATTGATATGCATTTACAAAGTGCACTAAATATGCATTTTGTGAAATGTGCTGTAAAAATAGTTATTCATTTACAGGGCCACCCTAAAGAATTCCATTAACATAATAGGTAAAAAAAGGGAGGAATTGTATGGACATATTATTACATTAAAATATTTGATGTATAGTAAAATTTATATACCTCACTGAGGCTAAAATTATTTCATGCATGAGTGCATAGTATTTTCAAGGACATACAACATTTTAAAATAGTCTATTCTATATGAAGTACTCTATATTATTGATAATGGGTGATAGATGAAATGCATTTTTCTATTATGTTATGTACTTTTAAGTTAAACCAAATTTATATACAGAGTTTCCCCCAGAGGGTTTCAGAGGGGCGCTCCGTCCCTCCTGCCCTTTAGTTTAAAAAATAGCGCCCCTCTTGTCACTCATTCAAAAAATAGTGCCCTTCTTGCCCCGCATTTGAAAAAATACAGCCTTTCAACAATAGTTGAACAATATCTTTTGAAGAAATTTGTCATTTTTTGTGGTCTTTTAACAAAAATAGCAATTTTTTGTGATCTTTTCACAAAATTTGTTGTTTTTTCGGGATTTTTTTTTTTTTTTTTTTTTTTTTTTTTTTTTTTTTTGACGAAATTTATTTTTTCTCGATTCTTTGATCAAATTCCTAGTTTTGCACGATTTTTTAACCTCTAGATTCTAGATTCAACTCTTAAAAGTGCCCTGAAAAATGTAAAAAGTGCCCTTTTCAGAACAGTAGCGCCCTGCCCCTTTTTAAACCTGGGGGAAACTCTGTATATATATTATATGGTGTATATAAATGCTATGTTTGATGTACAGGGCTATACAAAAGAGCTCAAATCTTACTGAATGCGAGTGTGAATTATTTAAATGTATTTTTTAAATAAGTTATGCATTTTTACATTGAAAAACAATCAGTTTACCAAAAAATGTTTTTTAGAATATAGATAAATATGTACAAGGCCACATAAGGAATTTGATACATGGTTGTCTATGGATGATAATTTTTGGAAAGAATGATTTCAGTAGTTTTACGAGTGTTTTAGTTTCAATTAAATTTTATCTAAATATGGTATGTAATAAAGGTACTAGGTAAACTACAGGGTTGAACAAAAGTATTCAAGTATCTTTTCATCTATTAGTATAAATTGCTGAAAGATAAATTTCAACATGTTAGACGTTTTCTTGCTAAATTAAATTTCCTCTTTATATAATATTATATCAACAGAGATCAAATACAGTGTTGTTCAAACTATTGGAATACATATTTGTTTATGGACAGTAACCCCTTATTTGGCTAAATAATGAAGTTTTGCTCCATTTTCCCCATCAATTTATGTTAAAAATGATTTTATTTTCATTAACCTCTTTTGGGAAGAATACCTTTTAATTGCCAATTTCACTGTTTACATTTTGAAATGCATGCATGCAGATTTTCTAAGATTGTGAATTTTAGAAATGCCCAGAACACTAAAATTTTTATTTAATATAAATTTTTAAATTAAGATACAGTCGACTCTCATTAATTCAAACTCGTAGGGACCCCAAGAATTGTTCGAATTATGGAAAATATGAAATGAAAACATGATTAATAAATATTATTAAGGAATTAATGTTATAGTGTTTTTTAAAATTTATTTCGTTTTTTCATAAGAATATGACTTTATATTAAATTAGAATGCATAAATACATAAATTAATTAAAAGATTAGAAACAAGCATAATGGAAGAAAAATTTAAAGCGTCCCTGATGGACAGACGGGACACTAAGAAAGTGGATATCAAATGCTTTGGATTATATGTATACTCTTTCGGAACAATTTTCATAAAAAGCAAAGAAACAAAAGTTATTCAAATGATCCGAAATCCGTGAGAAAGAGAAGAAAAATGAAAAATCAGATTACTCAAAAGTTTTGCATATCCTTAAATATGTAAACAAGTTCCTATAGCAATTAAACAAGCTTGTGAAAACAATAAAATATTAATTTTTTAATGTGTTTATTAATAGTGAAAAAAAAAAACAGATGTTGATCAAACTGTAAGATGCCATTCATTGTGCCTTTAATTATTTAAAAATTTAAAGAAATGATTAAGTCAGACTATGAAAAAATATTTCTGAAACATATATTAAGAATTGATTAATAATGAGACATGCTCATGTGAAGCATTTCACAATATTAAGCCATACTAATATATAATAAGATATATTGAAGCATTAAACAAGAAAGAAATCAAATTTAGGATGTCATATGAATAGATGTTTAATTCTTACTAATTTAATTATGTCAGTTTTTTTTGTACTTGCATAATTATTTTTAATACATATATTTTTATTTTTCATAGGGCCTTCTTTGGAATCAACCCTGAAAATGGCTCGAAAAGCCAAAAGAAGACAAAACGGGGTGTAACAAACTGTAAAGTTCTTAATCTAGTACAAAAGTTGTGTAACTTCAAATCCATTTGGAAAACCACCTTGTGAAAACCTCCTTATTTTGTTCATTTTAAAAATTTTTAATGAAAATCGATTTTCTATTGATTTCAAACAACGGAAGCAAGTTGATTTTGTATGACACAGCTGGAAGAAATTTTGATTCTAATTGTTCTTTTTTTGCAATCTTAAGCTATTTATTTCAGTATGGTAAATATCATTACGGATTTAAACAAACACTCCTCTTATTGTAAATGTAATGTTGATGATTTACTTTTAATGTGATTTTTAAGTAACCTGTTTTCATATATGTGTGATCTTTAAGTAACCTGTTTTTATATATTATTATATGTGATTTTTAAGTGACCTGTTTTTTTATACTATATGTGTGATTTTTAAGTGACCTGTTTTTGTATATTGAATAAAATTTATCTTTGTTGAAAAATCTTTGTAGTTATTGTCAGCAGATTATCCACTTAATCTTTTGTTTCAATTTCAGTTCTTACAGTCAGGGAATTAAAAAAATAATAAATATAAATAAAAAATGAATAAAAAAAGAAGGCAATTAATATGAAAGGTACTAAAAGTTATGGAATTTACAAAAAGGTAGAAAAAAGTCGCAAAATGTAGCTGGCCAAATAGCCAGTCAAGCTACAAAAGTGCATTATGCTAGTATGAAATTGCAAAATTATATGATGCAAGATAAGGGAAAATTTTTAGGAAAAGAAACAGAACTATGACTGCAGTATTGGCTTCCCAATTATGCATCCGTAAATGTTGTCTAATTTTACTAAATGACACATAGACACCAATAAATATATTTATTATTATTTTTTAATAAGCACTCATTGATAATTTGCAAATAACTGACCGTATTAAAGTATAATTTAATTTTGAAGCATTTATGTCTAATGCTTTTGATATTTTGATAGTATTATAATAATTTGTCCATTTTATTGATGGTGAACATTTGTTGTCCCTTTAAAAACCTATTATTATACTTTTTTTTAAAAATGAATTATATAAAATACTTTGTAAGATCATATTTGCATAGTATAGCGAGCATGAAATCAAGACTACAATAGAGCAAAATAAATATTTAATATCATTTGTATTATTATAAAGTGTATCAGATTGCATTTTATTTTATTTTAATCATTAAAAGTATGTAAATGCTTAATTTTTTTTAATGAAATTTCGGTAAATTTGCTAACATTTGGTTAAAAAAAGTCTGAATTTTAATTGAATGCTATATTATTTATTTTCAAGTGAGGAATTTTCTGAAATTTAAAATTGACTCATAACAGTATTATTTACTGTTGAATTAACGGTAATTAGAAAATCCTTAAAACACCCACAAGAATATATTTTAGAAATATCTCAGATTTATGCAATATACATCTGCAAACTATTATAAATATTTCTCATATTCGTTCATTATTCAATCGTGGTTTTGTTTTATTAACTATATTTCAATATTTTTTTTAAGTTTTCTAAATAGCTTGAAATACATTTGGAATTATTTTGATTTTAAAAATTAAGAACCTGCTTTAGACATATACATTTTCTGAGAATCACAATTCACAGTATTAATGAAAATATTCTAAACAAGATGTAAAATTAACTTTTTGCAATGAAGCTTTTTCTACAATACTGATGTGTTGAAAGGACTGTTTTCTAGATTTTTATAATGTTACAATACTTTAACTTTTGAAACACAACAAAATAAAATACAGAAAGTAATGTTTCACTACATTTCTGTTGATTATGGAAAATAACTCATTCTCTAAACATTAAGTTAATCATTTCTGATTTTGATATGTTTATTTTCTATTAATTATTATTATATTGGGTTAATTGAATGGCTCTTTGCTTAATAAGAGGAAAATGTTTTCAGCAACTCTTGTGTACTTTATAAAGCCAAGAGCTGACGGCACAAAAACCTATGTTATTGAGCAGAAGAAAAAATTATATTTTATGGAAGAGTAGTAATAGGGGAATGGAATGATCCATAGTCTGTCGGAAGTGGGGGATTCATAAGCCAAAAATTAATGCCACTAGCGGCTCACTCGTAGATTTATTGTGTTTTCCTGCTCCTAGTTTTCTATGTTTTCATACAGCAAACTCAATGTTTAACCTACGAGTAAACCACTAATATTAATTTTTGGCTTATGCACCTTTTCAATTCCAGCAGACATAGATCATTCGATTCATTATTACAGTTTTTGCTGTAACCTCATTCCCCTGCTTTTATAGAATATCTCTATTTTGACCCATGAGAATGTTCCATAACACGGTTAAGTAATAGTTTTCTATAAAAGCAGTAGAGTGACGATGCAGCAAAAGGGTAAAATTTTTAAGGGAATAGGATACCTTTAAACCATAAAAATTTTCAAAGTTTTTTTATTACATATTTTGATTTTTATTTTTGAATTATTACTCAATTGGAACATAGCGGTATTTTTTGCTTTTTCAACATGTTCAAAGGTATCCTACCCTCTTAAGTGTACTACTTTTCGACGAAATAAAAAACAATTTTCTTGTGCTTGATAACATATCTTTTTGAACTGTCAGATCTTGGATTATTACAAGTGTGTGCTTCTTATGAATTTTTGGTACTAACATTTTAGCTGGATGCCTGAAACACAAACATCTATGAATAAATGTTCACTTGCGTTGAGAACACAGTATATTTTGAATAGTCATGTGCAGTATTTTAAAATTATGCAACTGTAAGTTGTTACAGGAATGTAAATTATCCCTTGCTTCTTTTCCATAATAACCATATCTGACAAGTTTTTTAAACTACATTGCTTTAAATTTAAGATCAATTAAAAATTAAATCTGCTATAAATTCACAATGAATGACTTTTATATTTTACTGTTAAACTGCCCAAATACATATTGTTTAAAAATAAAAATGCATGAAGGATTTTAAAAAGTGTAAATGAACTTCTATTATAACATTCCTCCAATATTTTTTTTAATATATGGTTGAACTCTTATTTAAGTTCATTTCCATGTGAAATTGCCTGCTGTAAAGTCGTGCTGCTTTTACCAAGAAAATTATCTTATTTTTTTTTGTAAATATATGGCCAGTCCGCTAAATACATGCTAACATACCATCAAATTACATGCCAAGACCGTAAGATTATAGTTAAACATATACGATCACCTACTGTTAAATTAGTCTTTTTTACGCCCTAACCGTAATAGCGCAGACCATAAAATTACATTCATGGACCGTAAGATTATGGTTAAACATATACGATTACACACTGTTATTTTACAGTATTTTTACGCCCTAACCGTAATAAGGCAGACCGTAAAATTACTTTTAAGGACCGTAATTATACAGTTAATGCTGTATTACTTAGCCCCGTAAAATTACGGGCTGCATAAAATGATGGGCATGGAGGTTTTTTTTACGGGGTATGACTGGAATCTCTGCTGCCGGCCTCTGCCCGTAATTTTACAGGGATATTTTTAACAGTGTGGGCCGATTTTAATGCAATTTTGTGTTTGTGTTCCAGTGGATTCGAGAATGGTTTAGATTTACATTTCATCGAAATTGATTCAGTACTTTTTTAGTAACTAGGCAAAAACTAATAGTTATGGATTTTTTGCTAATTAAAAGTGTTGAATAAGTTTGCTGAACAGATCGCGTACGGAATGGCCGAGCGGTCTAAAGTGCCAGATTCAAGCTCTGATTCTTGAAGAAAGAGATCGTGTGTTCGATCGTGTCGTCGTGCTGAATACCCACTCCTGACGTGGGTATATGATTGACAATAAATTTTCCTGAATTATAATTTTAATTAACCGACTTCAGAAAATCGTTAACTTTTAACTAGAAAGAGAAAAATAAATTTTTCTATCAAAACTTGAACCGACTTCAAAAACTACTGCAAAGTGAAAAATAATTTCCTTATATAATTATAATAAGAAAATAAATTAAGAGCGTAGTATTTATCGTGCGTATTATTATATTTATGTACATTTATTTGATTTTTTGGAGTCGGTGCCCGCCAAACCCATTTCAAAATTAAAATTAAATATCCAATGCAAATCTTTATATATATGTTACAGGCCAAACCCGATTCTAGGCCAAACTAGATTGGCCTAGGCCAAACCGGTCTATCCTAACGCCCGTCGGATAAACTAGTTTTTCCTAGGCCAAACCAGTCTATCCTAATACCGATCGGATAAACTAGTTTTTCCTAGGCCAAACCAGTTTATCCTAACGCCCATCGGATAAACTAGTTTTACCTAGGTCAAACTAGTCTATCCTAAGGTCCATAGGACAAACTAGCTTTTCCCAGGCCAAACTAGTTTGGCCTAATTCTTATAAGGATATACTAGTTTAGACTGCTGTTTATTTGTCTGAACTAGTTTATCCTAGGCCAATTCAATTTGGCGTGATTTTATTGAATTCAATAACCGCGTCAACGCCAACATTCTTGTTTGTCCTAGGCTGATCTAGTTTATCCTAGGCCAATGTAGTTTTACGATTTTTTGGCTTACGGGTGTGAAAGCTAGAGAAATAATGGGCTCACAGGCTCTGTATATGCATGCACGCATGTATGTACGCATGTATATACGTATGTACGTAACGCGATAACTCTTGATAGATATATCCGATTTGCTTAAAATTTTGAATGTAGGTTCATTCTGATAAGGTACTTTTCTGATTAATTTTGGGAATTCATTGGATAAGAATAAAGGGGGTCGAACGGGAAGCTAATCCTCCACCATTAATTTAGAAAAATGGATTTATTATGCAGAATTATCAGTTTTCATTCAAAATTTTAGGTATAGGATTATTGTGAAAAGGCGCCTCCGTGATTAATTGCGGATGTTTATTGTTTAAGTGTAAAAGAAAAGGCAATGCAGGGTAACACAACATAATTTAGATAAATGGTTTTTGACGCAGAATTGACGAATTTGCTTTAAATTTTGAATATAGGTTCTATCTGATAAGGTGATTCCCTGAATAGTTTTGGGGGTTTAATAGTTAAGTATGGAGGCAAAAATGAAGGATTACCCTCTTACATAGGAAAAACTAGTTTATCCTATGGACATTTAGATAAACAAGTTTGGCGTAGGAAAAACTAGTTTATCCAATTGGCGGTAAGATAAAATCTAATTTGGCTTGAAATTGGGTTTGGCCGGTAAAAACACGTCTTTTACAAGAATAAGTATAAATGTGAGTAAAGAGTCATTGCTTATAACATCAATACAGAAATTTAACATGTCCACCGCAGAGACATGATGCATTGGACATGGTGTTTGCTTATTTTTTTTTCTGCACACTCGTGCCAACTGAGATCGGACTTGCCTTTATTATTATTATTATTATTATTATTATTATTATTATTATTATTATTTATTCTTTTTTTTTCTTTTTTTTTTTGCATATTTGAGCCAGATCGGAACTGAACATAATTTGGAATCGAACAGCGTTTTCCATTTTTGAGAAATTAATTACCTGTTAACATATAAACTATTTTTGTCACGGCGTCAAGTTTTTCTATTCCGTTAAGTCGTAAGCGGAAATTCGATTCAAAACGTAGCTTTATTAGTATTTTCTCAAAGGTACATCGCTTTTATGAAAAAATGGTTAACGCCATTCGATTACATATTTTCTGAGTGATAATGCCTGTTAATCTTATGCATTTCCGAAAATGAATTAGTTCTTAAATGTGTTAGGGTGTAGCTATTTCGGATTTGAGAAAAGCCTTAAAGAATGACAGAGAAACGTATTCACAAATCTACTTTTTACTGAACAGATTCAATAGTTATGATATTTATAACTTTCCTTTTTTTTTTCTTTTGTTCTAAACTACATTAATTATTTAATGAATCCCTATTTGAATATTGAAAGGTTTAAGAATCTAAATCAATAATACATTGTATATTTACCATTCTGTGAACACATCGTAATTTAAAAATGCATTGTAAATTTATCCCATAAATATGTATGCATTATTTTTTAAAGGAATCTTAATTGCATATTAAGTAAAATCTGAATTTTTTGCAGAAATTGAGTAGGGACAGATTGAGCCGGACTGAGTCTCTTTTCACTGATTTTTCTACAGGCAGGACTCTGGTTGAACTTTTAATTTTTACACGGGGTCACGGCAAAATAACTTTCCTTCGGGAAGGGCGGGGCCCGGGCCTCGAAATTCCGGCCCGTGGAAATCTCCGACAGTATTCTACAACCTTTCGAATAAAATACATTATATAAGGGTGATGGCAAAACCACTTTGCACAAGGTTAGCTATGGAGCAATAGTCGGGATCAATATTAAAAAGAATATTGCTTAATTAAATTGATGGCTTTGCATTGATGGCTATTTACACTAATTGTGTATTATAGCCTTATTTTTTAAAAGAATAACAGCCTCGAAAAATAAAGTAAGTTGGATTACTTTTTCCCATTTTCCCCAATTTACTTAACCATTGAACCCCCAAAACTAATCACAGATACTCTTTATAAAATTAAACAATTATCCAAACTTTGAGGCAAATCAGACAATTCTACTCAAAAAACCATTCATCTGATTTAAGGAGGGCAATTCCCATTCCTCCCTTTATACTTAATCATTAAACCCTCAAAACAATTCAGGGATTCGCCTTATAAAAGAAAAAACTACATTCAAAGTTTACGGCAGATCGGATAAATCTGCATAAAAATCCATTTATCTAATTTAAGGAAGGCGATAAAACGTCCACCACCCCATTATATTTAACCAAAAGAAAAAACCCAAATTAATTAAAGAAGCGTCTGATCAAATGAATTCATGTCCAAAATATTAAGCAAATTGGATAATTCTGTATTACAACCAATTTATCTAATTTAAAGAAGGAAATAAATTGTAAGTTTCCCCCTTATATTTAACCAAAAAACTACCAAAATTAATCAGTGAAGCGCTTCATCAAAATGAACAAATGCAAGATTTGCAGCAAATCGGTTAATTCTGCATGAAAAACCCATTTGCCAAAATTAGGCGGGATCCCCCCGGTTCTTCCCGTTGTTCTTATTCAATTAACCTCCCAAATTAATTAGGTTAAGCGCTTTACCAGAATGAATTTATTTCTAAAATTTGAAGCAAATCAGTAAATTCTGCGTGAAAAAAGTATTTATATAAATTACGGGGCGTTACCCCTATTCTCCCCTCCCTTTAAATTTAAACAATGAACACCCACAACTAATCATGCAGGCGCCTCAAGAGAATGCTCCTATATCTAAAATTTGTATAAAATATGCTAATAATGCATGGAAACCCATTTATTTGAATTAAGGGAAGGGGTGAATTAGCCTCTCGTTCTCTTCCCCCCCCCTCTTATTCTTCTCCAATGACCTCCCAAATTAATCAGAAAAGCTCCTCATAAGAATAAACCTATATTGAATGTTTGATGCAAATCGAGCGTTTCTATCAAGAATTATTGCGTTACGTACTTACGCACATACATAGATACAGATACGGGCACATTAGTTCTCAGGCTTTAGTAGCCTGATGAGATAAAAACACGTCAAATTACATTATTTCTATCAAGAGTTATTGCGTTACGCACATACCTACGTACATACATGCGTACATACATAAGCTGCGAGCCCATTATTTTTCTGGCTTTGGCGCCCGTGAGCTAAAAGCACGTAAAACTACATTGGCCTAGGATAAACTAGATCAGCCTAGGACAAACAAGAATGAAGGCGTTGAGGCGGTCATTGAATTCAATAAAATCACGCAAATTGAATTGGCCTAGGATAAATTAGTTCAGACCTATAAACAGCAGTCTAAACTAGTATATCCTATAAGAGTTCGGCCAAACGAGTTTGGCCTAGGAAAATCTAGTTTATCCTATGGGCCTTAGGATAGACTAGTTTGGCCTAGGAAAAACTAGTTTATCCGATGGGCGTTAGGATAAACCGGTTTGGCCTAGGAAAAACTAGTTTATCCGATGGGCGTTAGGATGGACCGGTTTGGCCTAGGAAAAACTAGTTTATCCGATGGGCATTAGGATAGACCGGTTTGGCCTAGGCCAATCTAGTTTGGCCTAAAATCGGGTTTGGCCTGTAACATATATAAATCTTCTGTGCGTGTGTTTGTCACAAAACTCCTCCTAAAAGACTGGACTGATCTTAATGAAATTTTGTGTGTGTGTTTCAATGGATTCGAGAATGGTTTAGATTCACATTTCATCGAAATTGATTCAATACTTTTTTTATTAATTAGGCAAAAACTAATAGTTAATGATTTTTTGCTAATTAAAACTGTTGAATAAGGTTGCTAAACAAAGTGCGTACAAAGTGAGTTGCCGAGCGGTCTAAAGCGCCAGTTTGAAGCTCTGGTTCTTGAAGAAAGAGATCGTGTGTTCGAACCCCACTACTGACATGTGTGTATGATTTACAATAAATTTTCCTGAATTATAATTTTAATTAACCGACTTCAGAAAATCGTTAACTTTTAACTAAAAAGAGAAAAATAAACTTTTTTATCAAAAATTGATCCGACTTCAAAAATTACTGCAAAGTGAAAAATAATTTCCTTACATAATTTTAATAAGAGAATAAATTAAGAGCGTATTATTTATCGTGCGTATTATTATATTTATGTACATTTATACGATTTTTTGGTGTCGATGCCAGGATAAAGTCTGTCGGGTCTGCTAGTATATATATATAACCTCTATATATATATATATATATATATATGTATATATATATATATATATATATATATATATATATATATATGTGTGTGTGTATGTATACCGGGTGTCCAGTAAATAACTGACCCATTTTGAACTTAAATAACAAATAAACGGTTTGAGATAATAATGCGCGGTTTGCGGTATTGTTATTAGAAAATCAATAAATTTTTAAACATGTACTTTGTTAATATAGTTCAAATTTCGGAAAAAAATTTCGCGCTGGCGGTAACAGGCTGTTTGAATACAGACATGACTCTAATTTTCATAAATATGTGATTTTCGGCTGAATCTGAATCTATATGTTGTCGAATCTGAATCTATATGTTGAATCGACTCTTGAATCAGCTTCAGAAATAGGATACGTTGGTTGGAACGTGATTTAAAATAATATTTGTGATTGAACCATCTGTAATATATTTCCCCTCCTCAGTCTTGAGACTGAGATATTATTTTAAATATTATTATATTACATTAACAATGTGCATATTTTAAAATTTATTTATATTCTAATAACAATACAGCAAACCGTGCATTTTTATCTCAAACAGTTTTTTTATTTTTTTTTTTGTTATTTACATTCAAAATGGGTCAGTCATTTACTGGACATCCGGTATATATATATATATATATATACACACACACACACACACACACACACACATATATATATATATATATATATATAGGCTTTTTTTTCTTTTTTGAAGATTTTCGCTTTAAAAGAATTGCAATGCAAGTTTTCCTCACAATCTTAAGTATAACAAAAAACGAATATTTATATATATATATTTTTTTTTTTTTTAAGTTTCACTGTTTTTAGAGTGGTTTTATGAATAAGGAGTTTGCTAACTTACGCATTGTACGGTTGGGCAGGTTGAACGTTTTTTAGGTAGATTTCATATGAAGTACTACCTATTGTGTTCTCTTCTATGTTAGAATTTCTGAAAACTTTTTTCACATTTACACCGATCATGACTTCGAAACTCCAAAACAACGACCAGTAACAAACTTAATCTATCTATTTATCTATCTATCTATATAACTTTTTATGGATAAGAAAACTTCCACAGTTCTGCTCATATCGTTTCCAAACTGATACATAAAATCAAGGAGATAAAATTTCAGTGAAGTTCATTAAAGGACGAAATCGGGCCAATGGTATAGAAATAGCGAGGGGTTTTGCGAAAACAGATTAAAACCCATGCCCATAAGATCGAATCAGTTTAAAATTTTTATTGCCTCTAAAATAAGGGCGAAAAATTTGTACATGACAGATTTTTGATAAAATTAAAAATGGGCTCAAGCGGCGAAAAAAAATAGCATTTTTCGAGAAAAAAATTGATAACTTTGTCAATTCTCGTTACATTACATCCACGTAAATTTTTTATAAATGTACTCAATATTATCTAAAACTTTTGCATTTGCAAGTTTTTACTAGGACCAAATCTTACTGAGAAAAACAAGTAATAATAATGATAAAAAAGGGGGGGTTGGAAGGAGAAAAAAAATCATAACTTCGTTAATTCTAAAGACATCAAATCCAATTTTTTTTTTTTTTTTTAAATTTTCTCAATAATATCTACAACTTTCATATGGACAAGTTTTTTATAGAACCAATTCTTATAACAAAAATAAATTAAATAAAAGTATAGGAGTAGAACAAAACATCATATTAAGGGTGTACTCAAATGCAAACTGCTTATATTCTGATTCATTTTTAAATTCATTTTTGTTTTTAAACGCATCCAGTTGACAGGTTCTACTATTTTGGAACTGCATAATATGCTGCATTGGAGTTTTTCGTAAAGGCAGAATATATTTTAAAAAATGCTGATGAATCGAGAATTTTTAACCGCATTTCCCGAATCTATTGTGATTGCGCGCTTGAGGGTTAAACAAGAAGCTGCTTATTTTCTGACTCATTTTCAAAATTCATGTTTTCTGTTAAACACTTGCAATTGGCAGTTTCTCTTTTTTAGAACGTATATAATGTGCCATATTGGTCTTTTTTTTTTTTTTTTTTTTTTTTTTTTTTTTTTTTTTTTTTTTAGTTTTATAAAGACAGAATTTACTTCAAATAATGTTGTCAAAGTAAGCATTTTGAACCGAATTTCCCGATTCAATAGTACAGGCGGATTTCAGCATGTAATCAATTTCAAACTGCTTATTTGCTGACATTTTTTTAAAGTTTTTTTTTTTTCTCTCAAACGCATGCAATTGGCAGGTTTTCTTATTTATAAACTATGTAATGTGCTGTACTGGTTTGGTTGTTTTTTTGGTAAAGGTAAAACATATATATTGTTTTAAAGTCATCAAAGGGGACATTTTGAACCGATTTTCCTAAAGCGATAGTGCTGAAAATGAAAAATGTGATCGAGAAAATAATTGTTTTTAAATCAAGTTCTAATTATTGGAATGAAATTAAAAACACCAGGTCGCTTATAAATGCTTTCAAAAGTCACTTCAGAAACATATATTTTTCTTTTAAAAATGGGTTTGAAGTAGTGCTAGAAAATTTTGAGTGTTTGATCACGGAATAGTATTTTTTTTTTCTTTTAAATTGCTTTGAGATGGTTCTAATAAAACTAGCTCTTACAAAAAAAAAAAAAAAAAAAAAAAAAAAAAAAAAAAAAAAGGTGTCACAAGGTTCTATGCTCTACCGAAAACAACAAACATTTTCCAAATAGTAAATAAGAAATGAGATCTTCAATAAAAAAAATCAAAAAAAAATGATTCTATAAAAACCAAGTTCAAAATCTTTAGGCTTTGATAAATCGATTTTTATTTATTCCTCAAAACAAATAACAAAGTCTAGAAATTATTAAGCTACATTATTTTATTTTATTTATTTATTTTTATTTTATTTTTCAATTTTTACGATTCAACAAAGCAGATTAAATTGGTTTAAGCTTCTAGCATTCAATGGGTCAATTATTGTCATTAAATTGATAAGTATTGAATTTGAAGCATTAAATTCATATATTTACAACATATTATTTCTTATAGGATTGATACATTTTATGTTATTTATGCTTTTAAAGAAAGATTTTTTTTGGAATAAAAAATAATATTTAGAAATTTGTCTTGTTAGATGTAAAACGTAGAAATTGTTTTCATCGTTTTAAAATTATTTTCCTAAAATACCAGATTATTTCTTTCAAATTTTCAAATAAGAATTTCTAAAATACAGTGATCTTACAATAATTACTCCGAAGAACAAAAAGCTTACATCTCAAGTAAATTTTATTTCTTGAAGGTTATTATGTTTAAATTAAATAATATATGATTCTGCCATAAAAACTCCCGTGGGAGAAATTTACATGATAAATGTTTGGGAAAATCACTTCAACCTTGTTGGGCCATGCAAATAGATTTTTAATTTATCCAAACGTGACATATTCCCTTAATAAGTTTATAACTGTTTTTATTTAAAAAATACCATGGAGAAAAAAAAATTCCTAGCATGTTTTTCATTTATATTTTTTCTCATACTTCTTCATTTCTGTATAAAGGAGAGCAAGTATGCGTTCAAACACCTCTGTAATCTCATTCATTAGGTGTAATCCCATTCTCTACTTCGATTTTTTTTCTTTTTTTTTTTTTCTTTTCCTTTTATTATTCTCTTTTTTGATTACGCAGTCTACAGGTAGTAGGTCTACTACTTACGCAGTAAACCTACTACCGTAAGTCTACTGCGGAAGTAGAGTTACGCAGTCTACTACTGTAGAACTTCGTACTACTAGTGTACGAAGTTCTACTACAGAACTTCTTGATTAAGTTCTTTTCTTATTGTTTCAGTGGCGAAAAATATAATTATCTCAACACGTAGTGGACTAAGAAAATATGCATCACACTATCACTTAGTTCATCAAATATTATAGATGGAGAAAATTATACAATTTTTTTTTTAATAATAAAGCTCGCTAAATTTAGCTATATTAAATTTAACTTTAGGCTGTATCCATGAAAAATTGTCATGTCTGTCACACAGCTGAAAATCGCTATGCTTTATTGGCTACTGTTATTATCGAAAAGTTTACTTCGCTTTATTCAATTAAGGGTGTATTTCGATTCAAACTGCTTATTTTCCGATTTATTTTTTAATTTCTTTTTGCTCTCATATGCACCAAACTGGCAAATTGTCTTATTTAGAAAGTATACAAGATGCCGTGATTGTCAATTCTTTGATAAATGCAGAAAATATTGAAAAAAAAAAAAGTTAAAAACGGCTTTTGAACCGAATTTTCCGAAGCGGGAGATCTGTGAACGAAAAAAAGGGTCATACTGAGAAGATAATTGTTGATTAATCAAATTCTAATGAATTGAGCGTAAAATGACATCTCACGGCACCTTATACATCTCTTCCAAAATCCAATCAGCAAGTTTCATGTTTCGACATTTAAAAATGTGTCACTTCAACAGCTAGAAAATTTCTAGCTGTTGAAGGATGAAAAGCGTTTTTTCAAATACACTCTTAATGAGACATGCAATCCTATGCAATAAATTGAATTTTTCTGTTCTAAAATACTGGTTGCGAAAAATGGTAGTATGTGACAGACATGACAATTTTTCATGGAAATAGCTTTAAATGAATATTTAATGCGGTTAAAATTAATTTAGCTAAAACAAATTTTGCACAAAAACTTTCGCAAATCGAATTATATAATTTAAAGGTGCCTACGCAATATTATGTTTGCTAAGCTTTCGCGTAATTTTAAATTACATTATTATCTTGTTTTTTCGAACTCGCGAATAAAAATGTATAAGAAGGAATTTTCTAGTAGAGGAAAATATTATTCTGGTAAAACTTGTTAAGATGTTTGTAAAAATTATTATACATATTAAAAAATTAATTTTGTTGTTACTAATATTAATATTTAATTTACGGAATGTGAAAAAAAAAAAAATTATTTGATTCAATACAGTCAATGTATAAAACATAAACAATTAATTATATTGCTTTCAATTGGATTATAATACATTTTCACTCTGAATTGTCAAAAATTCTTATTAAAATAATATTTTTTATTATTAATGATGTCTTTCAATAATTACTCCGAAGAATAAAAAGCTTATATCTCAAGTAATTTTATTTTTTGAAGGTTTTTATGATTTAGTTAATTAATGTCTGATTTTTCCATAAAAACTCCCTCGGGAGAAATTTACAAGATAAATGTCCGGGAAAAACACTTTAACCTTTTTAGGCCATCCAACTAGATTTTAAATTTATCCCAATGTGTCATTTTCTCCTAATAAGTTTATAACTGTCTTTATTTGAAAAATACTTACCATGAAACAAAGAAAAAGAAAAAAAAATCACAGCAAGTTCTTCACTTATATTTTTTACTCTTCGTCTTCATCTCTATATTGAAGAAGAGCAAGTATGCGTCCAAACATTTCTGTAATCTCATTCATTAGGCCTAATCCCACACTCTCCTGAGGCTTTTTTTCTTATTTTGTTCTCTTTTTCGATTTCTTATTATTTTTTTCGATTACGCAGTGTACTTTTTCTTGATTATGTTCTCTTTTTATTATTCCAGTAACAAAAAATAGAATTATCTCAACAAATAGCGACTTAGAAAAGATGCATCGCACACTATATATCTAGTTCATCAAATATTATAGATGGAGAAAAGTATACAACTTTCTTTTATAATAAAAAAAATAATTAAATTTAGATTTATTAAATTTACGTCTATTGAAAATTTAATGTTGCTAGAATTAATTTAGCTAAGAAAAAATTGCGTAAAGAATATTAAGCGAATCGAGTTACGCAATTTAAAGGTGTATACGCAATATTTTGTTTGCCATGCTTTCGCATAATTTTATATTATATTGTATTTTTGTTTTTCTATCTTGTGAATAAAAACGGATATGATGGAATTTTCTATTAGAGAAAATATTATTCTAGTAAAATTTCTTAAGGTGGTTGTGAAATGTACTATGCATTTTCAGAGGTTATACGCTTCAAGGATCTGTTACCAGAATGTTCGCAAAGTAATATTTACCTTGTTTAATTGAAAAAAAATCTATTTCAATATATAGCAATCAGTACTTTACAAATTTTCTGGTGCAAAAACACCTAAACTCCCAGGAATCCCCTGATGCGTTCTAACGCTGATTTTTTTTTTTTTTAAATAAGTATTTTGGTGTTATGAATATTAATTTTTAATTTATTGAATCTGAAAAAGATATATATTAAATTCAATTTAGTGAATACAATAACATCAGCAATTAATTATAATACATTCAATCGATTTATAATATATTTTCACTCTTAACCCGGGAGAACGCGAACAGGGCCTAAAAGACCCGGAGTACGTATGGTTTTTTACAACTGTAACCACTAATTTTCTAATAGTAATCTTCAACTTATTTTATCGCAAAATTTGTAAGAATTGTCTGCGTCTTAATAAAGTGACTGTTATAATTTGATTTTATTTGTGGCAAAGATAAACCATTCATACCCTGGGTAAGCGCGCGTTCTCCCGGGTTAATATTCAAAAATTCTTTTTTAAATAACATTATAATATTATAGAGGAGAAAAAGAATGGAACATTTTGTAAAATTAAAAACAGATACGTAAATTTCCCTTTAATAAATTTTAATTTATTGAAAATTTAATGCTGCTCAGATTAATTTAGCTAAGAAAAAATTGCACAAAGAAGCTTAAGCTAATCGAGTTACGTAATTTAAAGGAGTCTACGGAATATTTTGTTTGTCTTACTTTTGCTTAATTTTATACTATACCATATTTTTGTTTTTATCATTATCGTATGAAATCGCATAAGAAGGAATTTTCTAGTAAATGAAAATATTAGTCTAATAAAATTTATTAAGATGGTAATAAAACTTATTGGGCATTCATAAAACTATTTTTATTCATTCTATAAAACAAATAAACGTCTGCGGATAAATTAAAGTCTAGAAATTATTAAATAATATTATTTTATTTTATTTTATTTTATTTTATTTTATTTATTTATTAAGTTTTAGATTTTAAGATCCAAGCAAGCAGGTTAAATTGGTTTAAACTCTTTGTATTCAATTGGAAAATTATTGCCATTAAATTGATAGGGATTGAATTTAAAGCATAAAACTCATACATTTTAGACTTATTATTTCTTTAAGAAAATAATACATTTTATGATATCTATTCTTTAGAAGACAGATTTTTCAAAATCAAAAATGATATTTAGAAATTTATCTTTTTGGAAAACGTAGAAATTGTTTTCATCATTTTGAAATTACTTTCCAGAAATGCCAGACTACTTATTTCAAATGTTCAATTAAAGAATCTCTAATAAACAATGTTCTTGCAATAATGACTCCAAAGAGAGAAAAACTTATATCTCAGGTAATTTTATTTTTGAAGGTTTTTATGATTAAATTAAATAATGTATGATTTTTCTATAAAAACTACCGCGGGAGAAATTTACAATTTCGAAAACAATTCAATCTTTTTAGGCCATCCAAATAGATTTTAAATTTATCCCAACTTGACATTTTTCCCCTAATAAGTTTATAACTTTAAAAAATACTTATCGTGGAGTAAGGGGAAAAAATGAAAAAAAAGAAAGAAAAGAAAAGAAAAAATAAAATCCCAGCAAGTTCTTTACTTATATATAATTTTTTTCCTGCTACTTCTTCATCGCTATATTGAAGAAGAGCAAGTATGCGTCCAAACACCTCAGTAATCTCATTAATTAGGCTTAATCCCACTCCTCTCCATCCATTTTTTTCTTATTATTTTTTTCTTTTCCTTATTTTTTATTTCTTTTTCGACTACGGAGTGTACTTTTTCTTGATTACGTTCTCTTTTTATTATTTCAGCGGAGAAAAATATAATTATCTCAACACGTAGCGACTAAGAAAATATGCATCACACACTATACACCTTAATCATCAAATATTATAGATGGGGAAAAGTATGCAATTATTCTTTTTAAATAACGGATAGCTAAATTTAGCTTTATTAAATTTAACTTTAGTGAAAATTTAATGCTGCTAAAATTGATTTACCTAAAAAACTTGTACAAAGAAGCTTTCGCAAATCGAGTTATGTAATATTAAGTTGTCTACGCAATATTTTGTTTGTAATGCTTTTGCATAATTTTATAATACATAGTATTTTTATTTTTTCTAACATGCGAATAAAAATTTGTAAGAAGGTATTTTCTAGTAAAAGAAAATGTTATTCTAGTAAAATTTATTAAGATGGTTATGAAATTTATTATATATTTTTAAAATAAGTATTTGGGTGTCACTATTATTAATTTTTTATTACTAAATCTAAAAAAGAGATTTATTGGATTCAATTTAACCAATGTATAATAACATAAACAATTAATTATATTGCTTTCAATTGGATTATATTATATTTTCACTCAGATTTGTTAAAAATTCTTATTGAAAAAATATTTCTTATTATTAATGAGATCTTGCAATAATTATTCCAAAGAACGAAAAGCTTACATCTAAAGGAAATTTTATATGTTGAAGATTATTATGATTAAATTAAATAATGTCTGATTTTTGCATAAAATTCCCTGCGGGAGAAATTTACAAGATAAATGTCAGGGAAAAACACTTCAACATTTTTAGGAAATTCTAATAGATTCTAAATTTATCCCATCGTGACTTTTTCCCTTAATAAGTTTATAACTGTCTTTATCTGAAAAATACTCACCATGGGGTAAAGGAAAAAAAAGAGAAAAGGAAAGGAAAAAGAAAATCCCACAAGTTCTTCACTTAGGTATCTATTTTTTTCCCTGCATCTTCTTCATCTCCATATTGAAGAGCAAGTATGCGTCCAAACACCACTGTAATCTCATTCATTAGGCGTAATCACACTCCCTTCCTCCGATTTTTTTTTTCTTATTTTTTTTCCTTTATTTTTTTTCATTTCCTTATTTTTTGTTTCTTTTTCAATTACGCGGTGTAGTTTTTCTTGATTACGTTCTCTTTTTATTATTTCAGCTGCGAAAAATGTAATTACTTCAACACGTAGCGACTAAGAAAAGATACACCACACGCTATACACCTAAATCTACAAATAATATAGATGGGGAAAAGTATACAATTTTTTTTAATAAAAAGAGATAACTAAATTTAGCCGTACTAAATTTAACCTTACTGAAAATTTAATGCTTCTAAAATTAATTTAGCTAAGAAATATTTGTACAAAGAAGCTTTCGCTAATCAAGTTATGTAATTTAAAGGTGTCTACGCATTATTTTGTTTGCTATGCTTTTGCGTAATTTTATATTACATAGTATTTTTTTTTCCAACTTTTGAGTAAAAATGCATAAGAAGGAATTTTCTAGTAAAGGTAAATATTATTCTAGAAAAATTTAAGATGATTATGAAATTTATTATACACTTTTTAAAATAATTATTTGATGATACTAATATTAATTTTTAATTACACAAAGATTATAAAAAAGAGATTTATTAGATCAATTTAGCCAATGTATAATATCATTAATAATTAGTTATAACATTTTCAATTGGATTATAATATACCTTCACTCTAAATTGTAAAAAATTCTCATTGAAAAAATATTTCATATTATTAATGATGTCTTCAAATAATTATTCCAAAGAACGAAAAGCTTACAGCTCAAGTAATTTTATTTCTTGAAGGTTTTTATGATTAAATTAAATAATGTATGATTTTTCCATAAAAACACCTCCGGGAGAAATTTATAAGATAAATGTTTGGGGAAACTACAGACTTCTTGGGCTATCCAAATAAATTTTAAATTCTTCCTAACGTGAACATTTTCCCTTAATAAGTTTTTAACTGTCTGTTTTTGGAAAAATACTTACCATGGAGTAGAAATAAAATAATCCAAGCAAGTTCTTCGCTTACATTTTTTTTCTCTTTCCTTTTCATCTTTATATTGACGAAGAAGAGCAAGTGAGAGTCCAAACACCTCTGTAATCTCATTCATTAGGCGTAATCCCGCCCTCTCCTTCGATCTTTCTCCATTTTTTTTCTATCTCTCTTTTTCGATTAGGCAGTGTACTATTTCTGGATTACGTTCTCTTTTTATTATTTAAGCGGCGAAAAATAGAATTACCCGTACTAGTAGACTAAAAAAAAATGCATCACACACTATACACCTAAATCATCAAATACTATAGATGGGGAAAAGTATACAGCTTTTTTAAAAATAAAAACAGATAGCTAAATTTAGCCTTATTAAATTTAAGTTTAGTGAAAATTTAATACTACTAACATTAATTTAGCTAAGAAAAATTTGCACAAAGAAACTTTCGCAAATCGAGTTCTGTAATTTAAATGTGCCTACGCAATATTTTGTTTTCTATGTTTTCTTTGTTTATGGCTTTTGCGTAATTTTATATTACATAATATTTTTATTTTTTTCTAACTTGCGAATAAAAATGCATAAGACGGAATTATCTAGTAAAGGAAAATATTATTCTAGTAAAATTTTTTAAGATGTTATGAAATTTATTATACACTTTTTAAAATAAGTATTTGATGTTACTAATATTAATTTTTAATTACTGAGTCTAAAAAAGAGTTTTATTAGATTCAATTTAGTCAATATATAACAACATTAACAATTAATTATAACGTTTTCAATTGGATTATAATATACTTTCACTCTGAATTGTCAAAAATTCCCATCGAAATAATATTACTTATTATTAATGATGTCTTGCAATAATTATACCAAAGAACGAAAAGCTTACCTCTCGAGTAAATTTTATATCTCGAAGGTTATTATAATTAAATTAATAATGTCTAATTTTTCCATAAAAACCTCCGTGGGAGAAATTTACAAGATAAATGTCTGGGAAAAACGCTTCAATCTTTTTAGGCAATTCAAATAGAAATTTAAATTTATCCCAACATGACATTTTCCCTTAATAAGCTTATAACAGTCTTTGTCTGAAAAAAAAAAAAATACTTACCATGGAGTAAAGAAAAAGTAAAAAAAAATCCCAGCAAGTTCTTCACTTATTTTTTTTCCTCCTTTTTTTCCATCGCTATATTGAAGAAGAGCAAATATTCGTCCAAACACCTCTATAATCTCATTCATTAGGCATAATCCCACCCTCTCCTTCTCTTTATTTATATATTTTTTTCTTTTCATTATATTTTTTTCTGTTTTTCAATTACACAGTGTTTCTTGATTACGTTCTCTTTTTATTATTTCATCGGCGAAAAGTAGCATTATCCCAACAGGTAGTTTACTAAGAAAAAATGCGTCACACACTATACACTTAGTTCATCAAATATTATAGATGGTGAAAAGCATGCAATTTTTCTTTTTAATAAATACTGATAGGTAAATTTAGCCTTATTAAATGTAATTAATGTAATGAATTCTCAAAACTTCTTATTGAAATAATATTTGTTTTATTAATGATCTCTTTCAATAACTAAACCGAAGAACGAGTAGCTTACATCTCAAGTAATTTTAGTTTTTGAAGGTTCTTACGATTAAATTAAATAATGCCCGATTTTTCCATAAAAAGTCCCGAGGGGTTGAATTTAAAGGATAAATGTCTGGGGAAAACACTTCAGCCTTTTTAGGCCATCCAAATAGATTTTAAATTTATGGTAACGTGGCGTTTTTCCTTAATAAGTTTATAACTGTCTTTATTTGAAAAATACTTACCAAGGAGTAAAGGAAAAGAAAAAAAAATCCCAGCAAGTTCTTCACTTATATTTTTTTCTCCTTTTTTCCCCATATCTATATTGAAGAACAACAAGTATACATCTAAACACCTCTGTAATCTCATTCATAAGGCGTATTCCACCCTCCCCTTTGATTTTTTTCCTCAATTTTCTTCATTTATTTATTTTTTCATCTTTTCTTTTTCAATTACGCAGCATACTTTTTCTTGATTACGTTCTCTTTTCATTATTTCAGCGGATAAAATAGAATTATCTCAACACGTACCGTATAAGAAAAGATGCATCACACACTATACCTAGTTCATCAAATATTATAGATGCGAGGAAAAGTGTTCAACTTTTTAAAAATAAGAACATATAGAAAAATTTAGTTTTATTAAATTTAACGTTAGTGAAATCGTAATGCTGCTAAAATTAATTGAGCTAAAGAAAATTTGCACAAAGAAACTCTCGCAAATCGATTTATATAATTTAAAGATGCCTACGCGTTATATACATATATATATATATATATGTGTGTGTGTGTGTGTGTGTGTGTAATAAAAAAATGCGCCATTTTGTTCTCTCTGAGCTTTTGATTTTAAATTTGTGGAACATATTTTTAATCTTAGTTTCGTAATGTATTAATATTTTAACAGCTAAAGTCCTTTTTCTTTTTTTAGTTAACTTATTAATAATCTATTGTTTGTTTCTCAAAAAGTGCGGGAAACGATTTCATAATATTTTTCCTTTTTAGAATATTATCGAGATTTTAATTTTATTTTTTATTGATCGTCTGCTCTGTGCGGATATGTTAGAAGGTTAGTCTATTTGCGAGACATTATCGAGTTCCTACAGGAAGGCCACGCCTCGTTTACCAATCAGAGGTGATGATTTCTGACGCGTAGCCTCGAAGTTAATCCTAATTGGATTTTTAATTTACTGACGCAGTCTGAGGAGGAGCTAGTTTTTCTGTGTGAGAGTTGGAGTTCATTCTAGGTTGTCGGAGCATTCTGAATGCATCTGCCTCTTGAACTTCTAAGTCGCCCGTATCATTTTTTCCGATAATTTAGAACACCGAAATGACGTAACTTGGAGAACGAATGTTGTAGTGATAGATGTGTGAAAGGGTGACAAGTGGAATAACTTATGGCTTGATCTAATAAAATATGCAACTAAAAAACGATTTTCTTATTATTTTTCTTGGAGAAACTCCCAAGGAACACAATTCCATGGATTCCAACTACGGCTGCTAAACCTGTTTATTATTTCAAGTAAATTGACTTCTTATTACAGAAAAGATGTTATTCGACGAAAATCTATATATTATTACAGCAAATCGTTATATATATATATGTGTATATATATATATATATATTGCTATGCTCTCGCTTAATTTTGTATTATATTGCATTTTTTTTTCTAACTTACGAATAAAAATGCATAAGAAGGAATTTTCCAGTAAAGGAAAATATTATTCTAGTAAAATTTGTTAAAATGGTTTTAAAAGTTATTAGGCTTTCATAAATTTATTTTTATTATTTTTGTTCTAGTAAACAAATAAACCTTTACGGATAGAGTAAAATCTAGAAATTATTAAATCGCATTATTTTATTTTATTTTATTTATTTATTTATTAAATTTTAAGTTTAGAGATTCAACCAAGCAAGTTAAATTGGTTTGAAATCCTAGTTTTTGGTAAATTATTGCTACTAAATTGATGAGTATTGAATTTAAAGCATAAAACTCATAGATTTTTAACATTTTATTTCTCCCAGGATTGAATTTTAGCTAAGAAAAATTTGCAAAAAGAAGCATTCGCAAATCAAATTATATAATTTAAAGGTGCCTACGCAATATTTTGTTTGTCATGTTTTCACCTAATTTTATATTATATTGTATTTTTGTTTTTCTCAGTAGCGAATAAAAATTCATAAAAAGGAATTTTCTAGTAAATGAAAATGTCATTCTAGTAAAATTTATTAAGATGGTTGTGAAACTTATTAGGCTTTCATAAATCTATTTTTATTTATTTCACGAAACAAATAACCGTCTGCGGATAGATCAAAGTCTAGGAATAACTAAATCACTTTATTTATTTATTTATTTATTTATTAAGTTTTAAGTTTTAAGATTCAACCAAGCAGGCTAAATTGGTTTAAACTTCTTGTATTCAATTGGTCAATTATTGCCATTAATGTCATAGATATTGAATTTAAAGCATAAAACTCATACATTTTTAACTTTTTATTTCTTAAAAAATATAATACATTTTATGATATCTATGCTTTAAAAGACACATTTTTCAAAATCAAAAATGATATTTAGAAATTTATCTTTTTTTGTAAAACGTAGAAATTGTTTTCATCGTTTTGAAATTACTTTCCAAAAATGCCAGACTACTCCAAAAACTCATTCATTTTCAAGTTATTATTTCTGATTGAATTAATAAATTTTATGTTATCTATGCTTTGGAAGAAAGATTTTTCGAGATAAAAATAATATTTAGAAATTTATCTTCTTTTATGTAAAACGTAGAAATGATTTTCATGGTTTTAAAATTACTTTTCTAAAATGCCAGATTACGTCTACCATATTTTCAAATAAAGAATTTCTAAAAAACAATATTCTTGCAATAATTACTCCGAAGAACGAAAAGCTCACATCTCAAGTAATTTTATTTTTTGAAGGTTTTTATGATTGAATTAACACGTTCGCTGCCAATAACTCCACCCTCCGTGTTAAATGATTGAGAATTTCACGCACTAGCGCGTGACCGTCAACGAATGTGTTAAATAATGTATAATTTTTCCATAAAAACTCCCATGAGAGAAATTTAGATGATAAATGTCTGGAAAAAACATTTAAAACTTTTTAGGCCATCCAAACAGAATTTAAATTTATCCCAACGTGGCATTTTCCCTTAATAAGTTTATAACTGACTTTAATTGAAAAATACTTATCATGGAGTAAGGAAAGAAAAAAAATTCCCAGCAAATTCTTCTCTTATGTATTTTTTTTTCTGCTTCCTCTTCATCTCTATATTGAAGAAGAGCAACTATGCGTCCAAACACCTCTGTAATCCCATTCATTAGGCGTAATCCCACCTTCTCCTTCGATTTTTTTTTCTTTTCCTTATTTTTTGTTTCTTTTTCGATTACGCGGTGTACTTTTTCTTGATTACATTCTCTTTTTACTATTTCAGCGGCGAAAAATATAATTATCTTAACAAGTAGTGACTAAGAAAAGATGCATAACAAGCTATACACCTAAATCAGCAAATATTATAGATGGGAAAAAGTATACAACTTTTTTTTATTAAAAAAAATAGCTAAATTTAGCTTATTAAATTTAACTTTACTGAAAATTTAATGCTGCTAAAATTAATTTAGCGAAGAAAAATATTTACAAAGAAGCTTTCGCATCGAGTTATGTATGTTAAATGTGTCTACGCAATATTTCTTTTGCCATGCTTTTGTGTATTTTATATTACATAGTATTTTTATTTTTTCTAACTTGCGAATATAAATGCATAAGAAGGTGTTTTCTAGTAAAGGAAAATTTATTAATATGATTATGAAAATTGTTATACATTTCTTTAAATATACATTTTGCTGTTACTATTGTTAATTTTTAATTACTGAATCTAAAAAAAGGAATTATTAGATTCAATTCAGCGAATGTACAATAACAATAACTATTAATTATAACGCTTTTAATTTGATTATAATGTATTTTCAATCTGAATTGTCGAAAATTCTCTTTGAAATAATATTTCTTATTATTAATGTTGTCTTGCAAAAATATTCCTAAGAACGAGAAGCTTACATCTCAATTAAATTTTATTTCTTTAAGATTATGATTAAATTAAAAAATGTGTGTGTTTTTTTTTTTTCGATAAAAAATCCCGCGCAGATATTTACAAGATAAATGTCTGGGGAAAACACTACAACCATTTTAGGCCATCTGAATAGATTTTAAATTTATCCCAAAGTGACATTTTTACTTAATAAGTTTATAACTGTCTTTATTTGAAAAATACTTACCATGGTGTAAAGAAAAAGAAAAAAAAATCCCAGCAAGTTCTTGACTTATTTTTTCCCTCTTTTCCATCTTTCCTTCTTTTCCATCTCTATACTGAAGAAGAGCAAGTATGCGTCCAAACACCTCTGTAATCGCATTCATTAGGCGTAATCCCACCCTCTCCTTCGATTTTTTTTTCTCTCTATTTATTTTTTTCTTTCATTATTTTTTTCTCTTTTTCGATTACGCAGTGTTTCTTGATTACGTTCTCTTTTTTTTATTTCAGCGGTGAAAAATAGCACTATACCAACACGTAGTGGACTAAGAAAAATGGCATCACACACTATACACCTATTTCATCAAATTATAGATGGTGAAAAGCATACAGCTTTTCTTTTAATAAAAGAAGATAGCTAAATTTAGCTTTATTAAATTTAACTTTAGAGAAAATTTAAAGCTGCTAAAATTAATTTAGCTAAGAAAAATGTGACACAAAGAAGATTTCGCAAATTAAATTATATAATTTTTAAAAAGTGCCTGCACAATACTTTATATGAAATGTTTTAACGTAGTTCTATATATTACATTTTATTTTTGTTTTTTTCTAACTTGCGAATAAAAATGAATAAGAAGGAATTTCTAAAGTAAAATATTATTCTTGTAAGTTTTGTTAATATGATTATGAAAGTTATTATGCATCTCTTTAAATAGAGATTTTGGTGTTACTAATATTCATTTTTAATTTAATGAATGTGAAAAAGAGATTTATTAGATTCAATTTAGCCAGTATTATAACATCCGCAAATTAGTTATATTGCTTTTAGTTGGTCTATAATATATTTTTACTCTGAATTCTCAAAAAGTCTTATTAAAATAATATTTTTTATTATTAATGATGTCTTGCAATAATTACTCCGAAGAATGAAAAGATTACATCTCAAGTAATTTTATTTCTTGGAGGTTTTTATGATTAATTTAAATAATGTTTGATTTTTCCATAAAACCTCTTGCGGGAGAAATTTACAAGATAAATGTCCGGAAAAAAAAACACTTAAACCTTTTTAGGCTATCCAAATGGATTTTAAAATTATCCCAACGTGACATTTTCACTTAATAAGTTTATAACTGTCGTTATTTGAAAAATACTTACCATGGAACAAAGAAAAAAAAATCCAGCAAGTTCTTCAGTTATATTTTTTACTCTTCGTCTTCATCTCTATATTGAAGAAGAGCAAGTATGCGTCCAAACCTCTCTGTAATCTCATTCATTAGGCCTAATCCCACCTCTCCTGATGCTTTGCTTTTTTCGTATTTTGTTTTCTTTTTCTATTTCTACTTCTTCTTCTTCTCTTTTTAATTGGATTACGCAGTGTACTTTTTCTTGATTACGGTCTATTTTTATTATTTCAGCGGCGAAAAATAACATAATCTCAACAAATAGCGACTTGGAAAAGATGCAGAATAATTTATATATCTAATTCATCAAATATTATAGATGGAGAAAAGTATACAACTTTCTTTTATAGTAAAAAAATATAGTTAAATTTAGCTTTATCAAATTTAAGTTTATTGAAAATTTAATGTTGCTAAAATTAATTTAGCTAAGAAAAAATTGAACAAAAAAAATTAAGCGTATCCAGTTACGTAATTTAAAGGTGTTTACGCAATATTTTGTTTGCCATGCTTTCGCATAGTTTTATATTATATTGTATTTTTGTTTTTCTATCTTGTGAATAAAAAAGGATAAGATGGAAATTTTCTATTAGAGAAAATATTATTCTAGTAAAATTTGTTAAGATGGTTGTGAAAATTAATATGCATTTCCAGGGTACATACGCTTCAAGGATCATTTACCAGAATGTTTTGAAAGTAATAGTTACCTTGTTTAATTGAAAAAAAAAATATTTCAATATATAGCAATCAGTACTTTACAAATTTTCTGGCGCAAAAACACCCAAACTCCCAGGAATCCCCGGATGCGTACTAACCCTGATTTTTTTTAACAAATATTTTGGTGTTATTAATATTAATTTTTTATTTACTGAATCTGAAAAAGATGTATATTAAATTCAATTTAGCGAATACAATAACATCAGCAATTAAGTATAATACTTTCAATCTATTTATAATATATTTTCACTCTTAATGTTCAAAAATATTTTTTGAAATAATATTATAATATTATAGAGGAGCATTATATGCATGCAACATTTGTAGAAAAAAAAAAAAAAAAAAAAAAAAAAAAAAAAAACAGATAGTTTTATTTCGCTTTATTAAATTTCAATTTATTGAAAATTTAATATTTGTAAAATTAATTTAGCTAAGAAAAACTTGCACAAAGATGTTTAAACGAATCGAGTTACGTAATTTAAAGGAGTCTACGGAATAGTTTGTTTCCCATGTTTTCGCGAAATTTTATGTTATACTGTATTTTAGTTTTTCTCAGTAGCGTATAAAATTGCATAAGAAGGAATTTTCCAGTAAATGAAAATATTATTCTAGTAAAATTTCACAGTTAAAAAGATTCTGAAATTCACGAATATTTTTTTTTTCTGAATTTCACAGAAAAATTCTCAGAAAATTTATTAAGATAGTAATAAAACTTATTGGGCATTCATAAAACGGTTTTTTATTTATTAAATAAAACAAATAAATATCTGGGGATAAATTAAAGTCTAGAAATTATTAAATAACAATATTTTATTTTATTCTATTTATTTATTTATTAAGTTTTCGATTTTAAGATTCAACCAAGCAGGTTTGATTAGTTTAAACTCCTTGTATTCAGTTGGTCAAGTATTGCCATTAAATTGATAAGGATTGAATTTAAAGCATAAAACTCATACATTTTCAACTTATTATTTCTTTAAAATATAATGCATTTTATGATATCTATGCAGATTTTTCAAAATCAAAAATGATATTTAGAAATTTAACTTCTTTTGTAAAACGTAGAAACTGTTTTCATCGTTTTGAAATTACTTTCCAAAAATGCCAGAATTCTTATTTCAAATATTCAATTAAAAAATCCCTAAAAAACAATGTTCTTGCAATAGTGACTCCGAAGAAAGAAAAACTTACATCTCAGGTAATTTTATTTTTGAAGGTTTTTATGATTAAATTAAATAATGTATGATTTTTCCATAAAAACTGCTGCGGGAGAAATTTACAAGATAAATGTCTGGCAAAAACACTTCAATCTTTTTAGGCTATCCAAATAGATTTTAAATTTATCCTAACGTGGCAGTTTTCCCTTAATAAGCTTATAACTGCCTTTATTAAAAAAAATACTTACCATGCAGTAAGGGGAAAAAATAAAATAAAAAATAAAATCCCAGCAAGTTCTTCACTTATATATAATTTTTCCTTGCTTCTTCTTTATCTCTATATTGAAGAAGAGCAAGTATGCGTCCAAACACTTCTGTAATCTCATTCATTAGGCGAAATCCCACTCCTCTCCTTTCATTTTTTTTTTCTTATTATTTTTTTATTTTCCGTATTTTTTGTTTCTTATTCGACTACGCGGTGTACTTTTTCTTGATTACATTCTCTTTTTATTATCTCATCGGCGAAAAATATAATTACCTCAAAACGTATTGACTATGAAAAGATGCATGACACACTATACAACTAAATCATCAAATATTATACATGGGGAAAAGTATACAACTTTTTTTTAAAAATAAAAACAGATAACTAAATTTAGCCTTATTAAATTTAACTTCAGTGAAATTTTAATGTTTCTAAAATTAATCTAGCTAAGAAAAATTGGTACAAAAAAGCTTTCGCAAATCGAGTTATGTAATTTAAAGGTCTCTACACAATATTCTGTTTGCCGTGCTTTTGAGTAATTTTTTATTACATAATATTTTTCTTTTTTCTAACTTGCAAATAAAAATGCATAAGATGGTGATTTTCTAGTAAAGGAAAATATTATTCTAGTAATTTTTTTTAAGATGGTTATGAAATTTACTATACACTTTTAAAATAAGTACTTGATGTTACTAATGTTAATTTTTAATTACTGAATCTAAAAAAAAGATTTATTATATCAAATTTAGCCAATGTATAGTAGCATTAACTATTAATTATAACGCTTTCAATCGGATTATAAAATATTTTCAATTTGAATAGTCGAAAATTCTCATTGAAATAATATTTCTTGTTATTAATGTTGTTTTGCAATAATTATTCCAAAGAACGAAAAGCTTAAATCTCGAGTAATTTTAATATTTGAATTTATATGTAACTAATCCTAGATTTTGAGCCGTGAACTCGATGAGGTGATTGTCTGTACTGTGTCTAATAGATGCCTTTAATGAAATCTACTTAAAAAAAATGTACAGCAGAAATTTGTATGAAAATTTTGTTTACAAAACAAAATTTCAACTTCAATTTCAACTATCTTAAATCACATTAACAAACTTGCAAATGTTTTGTTGATGTTATTATTCTGGCTAAATAAATCTAATAAATCCCTCATACAGATACACTAGATTAAAAATTAATATTACCAGTAAATAAATTTATCAGTAAAAAAGTGTATTAAATAATGTATATTTTAAAATATAAATGTATACTGAGTTTCATAACTACCTTAACAAATTTTATTAGAATAATATTTTCCTTTACTTTAAAATTTCTTCATATATATTTTTATTGGAAAATTAGAAAACAATGTAAAATAACTCGAAATTATGACAAGCAAAATATTGCACCCTACGTTCAAATTTATAAGGTTTCCTATGCTAAATATTTACTAAACTTTGTTACATTAAAAATACAGATAATACGTCATAAATAATAAAAAATATTATTTCAATAAGAATTTTTGACAATTTAGCGTGAAAATATATTATAAAACAATTAAAAACGTTATTAATAATTGCTGATGTTATCATGCTGCCTAATTGAATCTAATAATTTTTTTTTTTTTGATTCAGTAAATTAAAAATTAATATTAGTAACACCAAAATATTTATTTTAAAAAATGTATAACTTTCACAATCATCTTAACAAATTTTACTAAAATAATATTTTCCTGTACTAAAAAATTCCTTCTTATACATTTTTATTAGCAACTTAGAAAGTCAAAAATACAATAAAATATCAAATAATTAAGCAAAAGCATGGAAAAAATGCGTAGGCATTTTTATATTATATAACCCGATTTGCGAAAGCTTCTTTGTGCAATTTTTTCTTAGCAAAATTAATTTTAGCAGCATTAAATTTTAACAAAAATTAAATTTAATAAAGCTAAATTTAAGTATCTGTTTTTATTTTTAAGAAGTTGCATACTTCTCCCTATCTATAATATTTGATGAACTAAGTGTGCAGAGTGAGATGCATCTTTTCTTAGTCTGCTACGTGTTGAGATAATTCTATTTTATCCGCTGAAATAATGAAAAGAGAACGTAATCAAGAAAAGGTATACTGCGTAATCGAAAAAGAGAAAAAAAATGAAAAAAAAAATAAATAAATAGGGAGAAAAAAAATCAAAGGAGAAGGTGGGATTACGCCTAATGAATGAGATTACAGGGGTGTTTGGACGCATACTTGCTCTTCTTCAATATAGAGATGGAGAAAAAGGAGGGGAAAAAATAAGTGAAGAACTTGCTGGGATTTTTTTTCTTTTTCTTTACTCCATGGTAAGTATTTTTCAGATAAAAATAATTAGGGTAGATGTGCCAGTAATGGGCCACCTTAAGGAATTTCTCTAAAAAATAATTTTTTATTAATAGTTATAATTATTGTATTCCAATTTTTTTCCTATTAGATTAATCTTTCAACAATATTTAACTAATCCCACAGTTACATTTCCCAATAGAAATAAAAATTTAATTTTAAATAATAGAAATATGTCTAAACACCCAAAAGCCCAGTAATGGACCACCTATGTTCCAGTAATGGACCACCTATGTTCCAGTAATGGGCCACCCTACAAAAAATAACAGTTAATTGTTTTTAGGTGCGTTCGTAATTATGTAAATACGTAACACCCATAGTTGTCGTTCAGTCCATCCGGCTGTCTGTTCGTCTGTGTGTCCGTTTGTCTATTCGTCTGTCTGTCTGTCCGCATATAACAACGCAAAAATTATCCAACCGAATCATTTGAAATTTAAAATACATAATTATTACATAATTTTGTTGAGTCATTTCAAATTTTATGAAAATCGGATGAATAAAATCAATTACAGGGAAAATCAAAAGGATTCCGTTACATTACGGTCGATGGGGAAAACGTTAAAAATGCATTTTCATCGTTTGAAATTTAAAACATATAATTATTACATAATTTTGTCGAGTCATTTCAAATCTTATGATAATCAGATGCAATTAGAATCAATTACAGGGACTATCAAAAGCATTCCGTTACATTACAGTCAATGGGGGAAAAAAGTTGCAAATGCATTTTAATGGTGTTACACTCATTCGAACATAATAAAATTGACATGAACCTATGACGTATATATATACTAAAGTAAAAATTCTGTACTATCTGAGATGCAAAGAATATTTATTATTAAATTACAGGGCCACACAAAAGTATTCCACTACATAATGCTGTACGGGGAAACATTGTTTGGGACATGTTTTAATTATATTAAACTGTGCCACATTTTATGTATATGATATACCTTGCTGAGGTGTAATGAAAATTACTTCCTGCATGTTTATAGGAATACAAAGTTCAACCACTGTACTGTATCCGAAGTATTGTCTACTATATCAGGAAGATCTGTATATTTTTCAAACTTCGTTAGCGTACGAATGCACCTCATTTGCTACGCATAAAGTGCAATTTACAACTTGTTTCAATTGTATTTTGCTCCAGAACTTAATAAAAGCACACTAATAAAACAAAATATTAAAACTTAAGTTAGAAATTCATTACATTAAAGGATTTATAATGGAAAAAACATAAAACAAAATATTTAAATTTAAGTTATGAATTTATTATAATCAAGGATTTATAATGTGGATATAAAACAAAATATTAATGATATTATTAACTTTTTATTATTAACTAACATTAAAGGATTTATATTGTAAAGATATAAAACAAAATATTTAAATTTAAAGGAGTTTTAAGATAAATACAATGTTTTACTGAAATCAAGTTTAGATAAAATAAGGCATTAAAAAAAGACTCATCTTCATTCATATCATTTTCTAAATGATGTGCTGTGCAACTGTGAAATATAAATAACAGATCTTCAATTTTATCATTCCTTTCCGATAGTCCAAACTATTCAATATGGAATTTTAGAATGCATTTAAAATGATACATGTTCTTGCACTATCCAACCATTTTCAGATAATCATATAGCCCATCGATTTGGCACAGATTGATTCCACAATTTCCCTTCAGAGATGCTTATATGGATATATTATCACAAATGGAGCAATCTCATTATTTGCTGAAAAACATCCCGTAACAGTGATTTGTTCTTTTTCGTTATTTGGTACTACATAATACACATCTTTAACTGATTTTGATCCCAAAATTTTCCTTGTTTTAAGAGCACAAAAGAAACCTTGTTTTAACCTTATTTAAAATTCTCTCTGTATGCTTTAGAATTCGGAAGAAAATATTAATAATATCTTCTTTAAAATATGTTTTTACTTTTCTGAATCAACTTAAAACAACTTCTTTTGTGACGGCACATCTAGATTTTGTCAAATGTTCTGCTTGTGTTTTGTACCAATTTTGGATGACTTTTTTAAAACAACTGTTTATAAAGAAATTGCCTTTATTAAGTTCTAATAGGTAAAATTTCAGTATTAAATTTGATTATTTAGTTTTTCAGTTAAATCAAAATATTTTATCTCTACTCAAATAACACTTTTTGTATCGGTCACTTGGGTGGTCCATTACTGGAAAATCACGAAATAAGCAATCCAGTAATGGGCCACCCCTCCTAAAATCTTAAAAATAAATAAAAATTTGTAAATGGCCATTGGTATATTAAATTCAATGTTTTATATTGCTAACCAAACAAAAACATTCAATTTTTACGGAAAAATAAAAAAGATATAAACTAAGTAAGTAAAGTCTGCTCTTAGCATGTTCATTAAGATTTTCAGTGAAAAACAGAAAAACTGTGAAACTTAATTTTCTGCTTCCTAATTGTTTTGACGAAAAGTGTAAAAAATTAATCCAGCTTATAAAGCATGCAAGGTAGAGTTCAGAAAAAAATAATAAAAGCTTAACTATTATTTATTATTTTTTTATAAACCAAAAAGTGCGAGGTGGCCCATTACTGGAAGGTGGCCCATTACTGGCACATCTACCCTATAAACTTATTATGGGAAAATGTCACGTTGGGATAAATTTGAAATCTATTTGGATGGCCTAAAAATGTTGAAGCGTTCTTCTCAGACATTTTTCTTGTAAATTTCTCCCGCGGGAGTTTTTATGGAAAAATCAGACATTATTTAATTTAATCATAATAACCTTCAAGATATAAAATTTACTTGAGATGTAAGCTTTTCGTTCTTTGGAATAATTATTGCAAGACGTCATTAAATATAAGAAATATTATTTCAATGAGAATTTTTTAATATTCAAAGTGAAAATATATTATAATCCAATTGAAAGCGTTGTAATTAATAGTTAATGTTATTATACATTGGCTAAATTGTATCTAATAAATCTCTTTTAATTTTCACTGTAGTAACTGAAAAATATTTTTTTTTATTATAGTAGATCATAATGATGTAGAAAAAGGTGAAAGGATATTAAAGAATATTAGAATAAAAATATATGTATATTTATGTTTAAAAATCTAGACTCTTTAGCATTTGAATTATTTCAATCAACAAACAAAATAGACCGGTAACAAAAAAAAAAAAACAAGTCCGTAATTAAAAAATCATCACCTCACCGGGTTAGCGGCTAGAATTCCAGGATTAGCTAGAACTCGATTAGCATATTAAAATACAACTGGTCTACTAAGTCATATCTTGCTTGAAATTATCTGCAGGCCCAATTTGAGTGGTTGATCGGCAAATTAATCATTGTGTTTTACTGCTTCCAAATATATGAAAACATGAAGAAAAACACAATGGTAAAACTATCATCAATCACTAAAATCGAGTTTGTAGGTGTTTTGCACGAAGATGTAACTAGGCAGATCTGTTGTATTTTAATATGCTAATATAGTTTTTTCTTATTTTTACGAATTCTAGCATTCAATTTGGATGGATTATGATCTGTGAAGACCTCCCAGATTATAATGCATGTTATCACAAACAGGTCTGCAAATTTTTTCACACTAAGATATTACTTGGTAGCCAGTTGTATTTTAATATGATAATCGAATTCTGGCTAATGATGGAATTCCAGCCGTTAATTCAATGAAATGATGGTCTGTGTAACCGTCTCTCAATCCATTTTGTAACAAACTTTTTTTTATATGGGAAATTAGTATATTATATTGTTCTTAAAAATATATCGAAACTGTCTGTGCTGAAATTGTTAATTTGATTCAGCAACAAAAAATTCTTTTTTCTTTCTTTCGTAAAATAGAATTTTATCAACAGGACAAAGATGATTTTTACATAAGTCATATGTTATATACAGAATTTTGTAATAAAAACTTGCGTCTAAACAAAATTTTACTAAATTTAAGTTTAGTAACAATTTTATGCTACTGAAATTAATTTATTTCTAAGAAGAATTTGTACAAAAATTTTGAAAATTGAGTCATATAATTTAATGATATAAATTCAATATTTTTTGTTTGTCAGGTTTTCGTGTGATTTTCTGTTTTATTAAATTGTTGTAGGTGTTTTTTAATTTACAATAAAAATATACAAGAAGGAATGTCAGTGTTTGAAAAACGTTTGAAGTAAAATATTATTGAAACAATATGGATGTAGTCACAGAGCATTTACATTTTATTTTCTCATAAGCTCACTTTGCTGTTTTTAAAAATAATTTCTAATTTACTGAAACCGAAATATGGATTATTAGTTTCAATTCTGGTATAATAATATAAAAAATTCGTAAATTTGCTATATGATTTAAAACTAATGAAATTAGTTGTTTCTGTAGAAAGACTTTCAAATAAATTTCTCTGATACACAATATCAACAACATACACAACTTTCCAACATAGTTGAAAAAAATTTATAAATTCCATTTGTCTGTCTGTCCTTCCTCTAACTTACGCAAATGTAGTCGGATCGCCGTGAAATTAATGTATGTTATTTATATTCACCATAGCATGTTCGTTATTGGAAATGAAGTTACTTTACAGCAGGCATGTTGAACTTATTTCCTGCCGCGAACCAAATGAAGCATCATATATAAAAAGTCGCAGAGTATTTAAAAAGAAGATAGGCAATATTATCATCATTGCACACAATAAAATGTTTCCGAACAAATCATACTCATATTTAAAAACAAATCGAATTTGGCAATCCCAAAACTCTCTTTTATCTCATCCATGTTAATACTTACAAAAAAAAGAGACATAGCAGCGTCACCGGTTAGGTGATTTACACCAAAATTTAATCAGTAACAATTTATGCCAAGTTCTAACTGAATTGGAAGTTTGAGGAAAATCCGTGCAATAGTTTTTGAAAGAGAATCATTGGAGAAATCATAAATAAATCCGGATAGAGCCGCCACATGATGAGCGATTTACCTCAAAAACAAAAGAATACTAATATTTATCAGGAACTAACTTTATCTGAAATTTTATGAAATTCGTGCAGAATTTTTGAGATTTCTATTGTGATAATCATGAATAATGCAGCATAGCAGTATCATCTATATGGCGGTTTTTTCAAAATAATCAGCACCATAGTACATCGAGGACTAAAGGAATCTGACGTTTAATAAAAATTCGTCCATTAGTACTTGAGATACAGCTATTGCGGGAATCTTCAAAAATGCGGCATAGCAACTCATTCTGTTGTAAGATAAACACCAAAAACTAATCAAATCCAGTTTATATCAAGTTCTAATAGAATCTAAAGTTTTGTGAATTTTGTGCATTAGGTCTTGAGCTAGAGCGCCCACAAAATTTTTTATCACTACAGACTCACAGAATGACTGGATGACAGGCAGAATCACAGACAGACAAGTTATATAAATGGGTTTTTGGGGTTCTCTGATCTCTTAAACATGTAAATCTATCAAAAAAGGAAATTCTGAAATTTGGACGAATCCGATACTTTGTTCTTGCAAAGATAGAAGAAAGTAAAAATTAATTCATAGCTCCAAAGTTATTATTATATATAATTTATTGTATCTTATTTTTCGAAAAAATACTCAAAAAATACTTTTCATTAATCAAATTTATAATATTTAACTGTCTTTCGAAACTGTTTTTACATTTGTTCTCCAATTTACGTCCCACACCTTATGGCACCCCGCATTTCCGTCGTCTGATCTAACAAATTCATTTTTAATTAAGATGCACATTCAACTTTTTAAAAGGTTTTTAGTTCTGTAAAAGAAAACATTCCCACAAAAAAAAAAAAAAAAAAAAAAAAAAAAAAAAAAAGCATAAAAAAAACATAAAAAATTCATTCTGTTGCTATAAAGAACTTCTAAAAGAGGAACAGAAAAATCTGTCTTTTCAAACTTCATTGCAAGATCTTTTTTGCATCCTCAAAGACTCGAATGAGACAGCTAGAGGAACAATAGTCCAAGAGCCGACCCCACAAAAACCTATGTCATCCAGTACAAGAAAAATATCCTTTATTTTATGGGAGAGTAGTAATAGAGGAATCTAATTATCCATGTCTGCCGGAAGCGAAGTGGTGCATAAGTCAAAAATTAATACCACTAATGGTTGACTCGTAGGATTAGCATTATGTTTTCCTGCACCCACTTTTCCTTGTTTTCATACTTTTGATTGTACGGCAAACACAATGCTAAACTTATGAGTCAACCACTAGTGGTATCAATTTTTGGCTTATGCACCACTTTGCTTCCGGAAGAAATGTATCATTATATTTCTCTATTATTACTTTTTTAAAAAATAAATGATTTTTCCTTGAGCTCAATAACATAGGATTTTGTACGGTCATCTCTTGGATATTATTGATTTATTCTAAATTCTTGTATCGCAAAGCATACATTTTGCTATTGGTAAACGTAAGTATCGTAAATCTTTAAAAACAAAAGGATATGTTCATTAAATAATGAAGAAATTTTAGTATTTGTTTTTATTATTATTATTTTTTATTATTGGCACAAGGGAAACAAAAAGGTCAAGTCAGATTTACAGAGAGCCAACTTGGGACACATGTATAATTACATGTTTAATATATTTCAGAATTGTATATAAGGAAAGGGCATGTTTACAAACAAACACACTTCCGTCAACCAACATATCCCTACATTTTTATCGTAGCGATCATTGCAGGAATCAACTTGGCGACGTAGACCAATCACGTCATAGATCTGTGAAATCAGTCTGTGAGAGACCAGTCGAATTCACTGAGTTAATATGTACAGTACGAGTCATAATGAATGAACAGATTTTTTTTGTTGACCAGCAGTATTTCTAGCAACAGTGACGTCAGCTGCTCTTTCCTTATATTCATCTAGGTAACAATTATAAAAAATTTAACATTTTCGCTTTCGGCCGAAAGTAGAGAAATTTTTGAAATCTGGTTTCGGTTTCTATTGTAAAAACCTGTTTTGCTTCATTGTTAAATCTCGCAATCAAAGATCGCATGATGTCAGGTCGTATGAATTCGGAGGTTCACTGCTTCAGTCTGGATGGTTAGCTGTGTATGGACCAGCATGCGCATGCGCAAAGAATAAAGGTCAGCTGATAGCAATAGCATGGTTATATCTGAATCATGAAGAATATTGAAGTCCTTGTACGCTCTCAATATGTACAATGATCTTAAATTTAATCAAACGCAGAACGACTGGTTGTTGTCCGGTCTCCCTTCCACTTCATTGCACTACGTATTGGATTGTTCCCTGACCATATTACCATGTTAAAAAGCACAGAAATATGGCTATTCCGCACTGGATTTATTATATTAGTGAAACTCATGTTCTCATGAACAGAATATCAGCACTTATGAGATTTATAGAGAAAAAGGAAATCATATTTAGAATTAATCATCCATACTTCTCAGACCTTCCTTCAGATGACCACTTATGATTTACTGTCCAATTTTTTACTTCCATTGTAAATAGTTTTTATTCACATTCATCAATTATTATTTTTATTATTGTTATTTTTTACTAATAGTTAATATTCTGTAATTTTTACTAATAGTTCATAACTGTGCAGTTATGTAAATTGCGCATTAATTAGTACTTATACAAATTGTTGTATTTTAAACCAAGCAACTGTATTGAGAATCTTACAGTTTTATTATATTTTATTGCATTTTATTTATTTATTTTATTATTATTATTATTATTAATATTATATATTTTTTTGAGTGTGTATGTGATTAAAGTATAAATTTAAACATTGTACAACCAAGAAAAAGGGAATATATTTTCCTTTTATTGTATAATTGCTATCAAAACGATAGACTATAAAATAGGCTACAGCCATCCGTAGGAAAACACTCGATCAGGCTTACAGCTTGGAGCTTCTATTCGAATTTCCTTTTCCCTGCCTCAAGAAGTTATCACACCAGCAGACGCAGCTCTTTTTCAAACCGTTGGTCAAACGAGAAATTATTTTACCATTAATTTTTTTGCTTCGGCAAAACTAAATAAATAAATAAAAGGACTTATTTAATTTCCATCCTTTCTATGCAAATTTCATATTCCTATTTCCATTAGTTTGGGAATTATTAATTTTGCAAATTTTCCCTGACATTTGATCTCCCAGTGCATATTATAAAAGCGAAATACCATACTAAAATCAGTTCAATATTACCAGAAATTTCCCTCAAAATATTTATTCTGTAGGATTTTCGTTTCGAATTGTTGAAATAGTATACATTTTAATAATATGAGGAAAAATCCATTTTAACAAACAATGTTTCAATTCTCGCTTTGCCTGCTGTTATTTTGAGCAGAATTTAATTATTGCTTTCTCGTATTAAGCATGAAAGCTTGTTTCTCTTGTGAAAGCTATATCTTCTATCTCATTTTTCTACAAAAGGGGAAGCAGTACACTGTAAAAAAAATTCTGTAAAGGTACTAAACTTTATCTTGGAAACTGGGATTCCAAGAAATTTTCCTGTAACAGTAACAGCAAAAATTCAAGTTTTAGAATCGGTTACATGGGTTTTTCCTGTTACCATTACATGAAAAGTTCTTGGAATCCCAGTTTCCTAGAAAATTTTTAGTACCTTTACAGATTTTTTTTTTACAGTGTACATGGAAATAGAAGTGTTAAATTAATACTTCATGCATAATATTGGTGTCAAATTAATAATTCATCACTTTTCTTTGGACGTAAATGTAATGTACAATGTGTAGATAAAAATTAATGCATATATGTTTTGCTTAGAACTCAAAAATTCATTTATTTATCTATATAGAAATGTATGCACATATTAAAACGAGAAGACATTGTTGAAAAAGGCCTGGATTTTTGATTGTATAGTTGTGAGATAGAGGCTTATCTAGAAACCTTTCTAAAAAGAAAAGAAAGAGTCAGAGTTCAATTTCTGTCAGATATAATTCCAGCATCGGATAAGCCAGATTTACCTAAACCAAATCCGATTTACGTTTTGGGTCGGATCGAGTGAGAACTAACATTTACGGCTATTTTTCTATACATGTATTAGAATACGGACGATTTTTCGTCAATTTTGGGTTTTGTTTTGTTCCAAATTTAACTATTTTACCATTAATTAATAATTTCACCATTGATTTTTGATGCCTCAGCAAAACTAACTAAATAAATTAAATGACTTATTTCATTTCTATCCTCTCTATGCAAATAGCATCTTTCTATTTCCATTAGTTTGGAAATTATTAATTTTACAAATTTTTCCTGACATAAGATCTCCCAGTACACATTATAAAAGCGAAATACCGTACTAGGATCATTTCAATATTACCCGAAATTTCGCCCAAAATGTTTATTCTTCAGGATTTTGTAATTGATTTTTGTTTCGTTTCGAAATGTTGAAATAGCAGAAATTTTAATATGAGGAAAAATCCATTTTGGCAAACAATGTTTCAACTCTCGCTTTGCCTGCTGTTATTTTAGACAGAATTTAATTATTGTTTTCTCGTATTGATCCTGAAAGCTTATTTCAGTTATGAAAGCTATATCTCCTACCTCATTTTTCTACAAAAAGGAAACCATACATGCAAATAGAAATGTTTATTTAACACTTCATGCATAATATCGGTGTCGAATTAATAATTCACCACTTTTCTTTGTAAGTAAATGCACAACGTGTAGATAAATATTAATGCACATATATGATGCTTAGAACTCAAAAATGTATTTATTAATGTGTATAGAAACGTACGAATATATGAAAATGGGAAGACATCATTGTAAAAGGACTGGATTTTTAACTGTATAATTATGAGACAAAGGTTTATCTAGAAACCTTTCTAAAAGGAAAGGAGATAGTCAGAATTCAATTTCTTTCAAATACAAACTCCTGCATCGGGTTAGCCGATTTACCCGAATTGAATCCGGTTTATGCTTCGGATAAGGTCGAGGTGGAACTAATTTCAACCATTTCTAGAACGGATTTGACTCTTACTACACTGGTTCTGATTAACCCAATGTTTCAATGACTCTAGATATTTATTCAAAAGAAAAACATCAGTGTTTGAGCATTAATGAGTCTTTATATGATCATTTTTAGGTGTGTTCGTAATTATGTAAATACACAGCACCTATAGTCGTCATTCAGTCCGTCTGACCGTATATAATAATGCAAAATCCACTCAATCGTTCAAAATTTAAAATATGTAAATGTTGCATAATAGTGTCGAATCATTTCAGATTTTACGAAAATTAGATGTATAGTTAAATTATATGGATAATCAAAAATATTCCGTTACATTACAGCCAGTTGGAAAAAATAGTTTTAAGTGCATTCTAACGATGTTATACTCTTCTAAACAATAATAAAATTGGTATTCATCTATGAAGTACACTGCAGGCCAAAAGTTTGAGATCACTTCAAAAAAATTTTCATTATCTATAAATATTTGAAAAACGTTTGAAAATATATTGAAAACTGCACTTGTACATTTTCTACAGCCCTTGTGGAATATCCAAAAAGAATTTCTTTTTGATAAATTATTAAGAAAGTGTTTAATGAATGCAATATTTCCGAATATCAAAGGATGCCAAGTATGATCAAGTCAGGTAGTGTGATTGTTATTTATTTAATGCTTCTCTGGTGTTCACTTAAACTACTGTTTTACTTTTACTGGTCTCTTTATTAACTAATATTTCAGTTTTTTGTCTGTATTATATTATATACACTGTTTTCTTGAAGCTCTACACGCACTTTTTTCTTTATTTTTGAGGTTACTTCTGTCTAAACGTTTTAAGAATTGGGAAAATAAAGCAAATCACTGTCGAATTACAGTTTGCCTGCATTTTTATATATAAGGCAGGAAAATCTGAACGCATGATTGTTGTTCAGTTAAAATTGTCGAAGACATGTGTTCATCGCACAACTATTCGATGCGATCAAACGGCAGTAATCAGGTTCGAACATGTTCGGGAAGGCCAAAAGCAACCACTTTTATCGAGGATAAAAGGATACGAGGAAGGATATACGAGGATAATTTCTTGCTGTTACAAGCAAGTGGGAAAAAGTCCTAACCGTACCAGAAATAAACAAATCTTGATCCAAATCTGTGTCACTCATTACTGTAAAAATATGATTGAGCCATGCTATCATCCAAAAATGACTGATAAATGCTCAGAATGAGAAGAAAAAAATCCAGTGGGGGAACTTTCCCATCGAGATCGGACAGGAAAAGATTTTTAAAATATTCTTTAAATAAATTTTAATAATCGTTTCTCAGATTAGTATATTATGAATTTGTATGAGTTTTTATGTTCAAACTATATAAGCTATATTAAAATAAATAAATAAAATAAATAAATAAATATAAATAAATAAATAAAATAAAATAGCCTAATATGCGTTTCTTTGCAGTTATCATGCTGAAACCTAAAAATTTCATACATTCTGGTTATTTATTTTTTACACTCGAAAAACTTTTAAAAACTTTTTTTTTTTTTTTTTTTTTTTTTTTTTTTTTGAGCTAAAATTAAATTTGAAACAAAATTTTTTGTATGTATTTTGATTTTAATTTAGAAGTAAGTGTGTCGATTCTGTTTTGTTCAAAAATTGCTTTCAAACTCATTATATCTTTTAGAAAATAGTACCAAAGTGGGCATTTTGAACCAAATTTTTGAGCGAAAGAAGGTAAAACACTGAAGGAAGAGTGAAAAGCATCTTGGTGATGTGATCAAAATCGCTTATAACTCAATAGGTAATTTATTTATCAAAAAATGGAAAACACAATTCGATTCCAAATCACTTTTATAGTCAGGCCTTTCAATTTTACATATATTTCTGTTAAAAAATGAATTTGTAGACTTGTCAAAACGTTTTGTTCTTGTTGCTAGGAACAGCTCGGAATATTATGTGTACGTTTTTACTCCAGCATGCAGAGCTAAGTGCTATCATTTCATAGTGCAGTAAAAATCAAACAAATTTTCTTTTGCCTCTCCTGTGAAGCGGGTTGGTTATATTTAGCTATAAATACACAAAAAACTCTTTTATCGTATAGAAAGGTTCTTCATTTTATACGTAATAATCAGTCAGTTTCTATCTCATTTATTATCACAAATGGAACAAAACTAGTTGGCCACTAATCTTCGTAATCCAAGATAATCTCACTTATTAGCTGGACAGTGACTTATTTTTTCTCCTGTCTCTTTTTTTTCTTCTTCTCCTAGCAGATAATTCTTTTAAGTTTTTCTTTTCTTTTCTTTTCTTCTTTCTTTTCTTTTTTCTTTGCAGTAATTATTTTTGTCTTATCTGCAAAGAAAGAGAACTGTTACGATCAAAGTTGCTGAAATGCTCATTGCTCAAATACTACATTGCTAAAACGAAATAACACTTCTTTTCAAAATATATCTAGCAGGAAACATCAGGAAGCGTCCCCAAAATTAAATAAAATAGGTCATATTTTTGATAAATAATAAACAGAAAAAAATTGTTCAGTTAAAAAAAAAAGAAAGAAAAAAAAAATTATACAAAAAAAGAAATTTATATCGTACTATTTAAAAATCTAAGTTAACAAGAAATGCTTTTTCCCGTTATCTTAGTTTAAAACGTTAAATTAAAAACCAATCTAGAATTAATTTTTGTAATCTCCAAACTAATATCACAATTTTAATGATTTAAATTTAAATTTAAAACGATTTCTATTGATACTCTGATTTGTGTAATGGGAAGTAAAATCTTCATGGATATGTGCAATTTGATATCTGCAATTTAATATTTGATCCTTGTTTTAAACTATTTATATTTACTTGTCATTCCTATATTGTATTGTGATAAGCCCCTTAATTTAAATATATAGGTTTTTCATGCAGAATTATATGATTTCATTTCAAAACCTGCAATTATTTGAGAAACTATTATATGTCAACAAGGTTATACAAATATTTTATTTACCAAAAATGAAAAACGCTGTTCGATTCCAAATCCCTTCAAGAGTTAGGCTTATCACTTTTATACTTTTACAATTTAAAATTAATCAGAAAATGCGTCAAACATTCGTATTATTGAGAAATTAATTTAAAAACCATCAAGAAGTATATATCCAAAGATTAAGCTAACAAAGTTCTTTATCGCTGTTAATAATTTTACAAATCATGTTTTCTGCCCTGCAGATCTTGAGAACAATTAAGTCTAGTTCCCTTCCAGCCAGTCTATAAGTAGAAAATAATGCAAGCTTGATCTCGGCCAGGCATGAGTCAGCTAAAAATATATTAAAACGGGTTACACACAATGTAGTTCTCCGATGCCGATCTCTAACCTGTACATTTTAATATTGATGCTGTCAAATTAGTATGGCTCGTGACACACATTTATACTTATTCTCGTTAAAACCATATTTGTTGAAAATAGCTCATATTTTATCGTCTCTGCTTAAATCTTCAGTAGGACCGAAATTTTTTTTTTATCCGCCCGGCCCTTTAGAAATTTCGAGCCAAGGGCCAAGCCCGGGCCCGTGCAGACCTCTTTTAGAAATATTTCATTTGCTACAAATTCTGAATATAAGTTCTTTCTGATAAAGCAAATCCCCGAATAATTTTGAGGGTTTAATGATGAAGTATAAAAGGATGATGGGGATTTACCACCTCTTAAATTAGATAAATGAATACTTATGATTAATTATCCGATTTGCTTAAAATTTTGGATATAGATTAATTCCAATAAGGAATATCCCTGATTAGTTTTAAGGGTTCAGTAGTTAACTAAAAAGGAGGAAAATAAAGGGAGTTATTCCCCTCCGCCTTAATTTTTTAGGGGCATTATTCGTCGAAGAAATAAGGTTGTAATATACAATTATTGTAAATAGCCTGTGAGCTCAATGCCATCAGTTTAACTGGACAATATTCTTCTTATTAAAGATTCTGTTTTTATCGAAAACTTGACCAATACAGCACATTTTACACTGTGTCTGAATAAAAAAGTTTTATGAATTGCTTACGTTTGAGAGCAAAACTGAATTTAAATAAGTCATTTAAAATATTTAAATAAATATTTAAATATTTGAATATATTCTTAAGTTAAATTAATACTTATGTTGAATGAGTACTTGAGTATCATTAATGTCAAATACACAATAAATCTCTCTTCTATTGCGTAATTGTCAATATTCAATTGTCAGATTCTGCATTTTCGATGTAATAATCAGTCAATATCTAGTGAATTTCTTATCACAAATGGAACAAAAACTAGTTGGCCTCTAATCTTCGAAATCCAAGATAATCTCACTTATTAGGTGGACAGCAACTTATTTTTTCCCCTGTCTCTTTTTTTCTTGTTCTCCAACTAGGTAGTTCTTTTTTTTTTTAAATGCCCATTGCACAAATTCTACACTGCTAAAGCAGAATAACGCTTCAATTCTTTTATAAAATTTATCTAGCAGGAAAAAATTACGAATGCTTCCCCAAAAATTAAACAAAATAGGTCATTTTTCATAAATAATATAAAGAAAAAAATTGTTCTGTTAAAAAAAAAGAAGTGTATTGAAGGAAAGACATTTATATCGTACTATTTAAAAATCTAAGTTAAAACAAAATGCCTTTTCCCGTTACCTTAGTTAAAAACGTTAAATTAAAAATAAATTTGGAATTAATTTTTTTTATCTCAAAACTACCATCAAAATTTTAATGAATAGTTGCATCCTCTGCATTTCTGTTTTGTTTGTATTGTTTTTTATAATCTGAACTAGTTAATTTACAGCTAAATTTAATTTAAATGATAACAAAGTTATTTTAAAAGATAACATTTCATCTTTTCTGAATTTTTGTACTGTTAGAATTTTTTTCGTATTTATTTCAGAACCTTTTTCACTTTTTAAAACCTTGTTTAATTTTATTTCAAATTCAATTAAAACTAAGAAAATTTGAATTGCTACAATATTTACTTACAAACACACGAACAAAAACTTTTTATATCGTAAGGAGATTATTCAATTTCGATGTAATAATCAGTCATTTTTTGTCTCATTTCTTATCAATAATGAAACGTAACTAGATGACCTCTAATCTTTGTAATCGCAGATAATCTCACTTATTAGTTGGACAATAATTTATCTTTTTTTTCGCCTATCCTTTTTTTCCCTTTTTTCTTCCACAAGCAAAGATTTTTAAAAAAAGATTTTTCTTTACAATAATTATATTTTTCTTGCCTCAAAAGGAAGATGTCATAGAGCTTTACTATGTATTATAAATATTTAAATGTTCGTTTAAATTTTATTTTGGAGATTCAATGCACTTTATTAATAGTTCATATGTGTTGTATTTTTATATTTTATATTACGCACTAGATGGTACCCGTCAAGATTTGACATAAACATGTTAAAAGATTAATTAGAACCTGCAAATAAAGTTTTGAAAACTTGATTTATTTGAATGTTATCAATGTGATTCCGATAGATTCAAAGCGTTTTATGGTTCTGTCTGTTTAACCTACTCAAGTAATCATCTGAAAGAATTTAAAAAGAATTTTAAGAATTTTAACAGCGCTTGCTTTTTAGTAGAAGGATAACTAAAATTAATTGAACTTATATTTATTTTGGTGAATTCTGCCAGTCTTTTAAAAAAATAACAATGTTTAGTATTTTCTAATCTTTAAAATCATATTGAAAAGTTTTTATTAATTTTATTTTTATCAGTCTCATTTTAAATTCCGAAACTTAAAATTTCGTGCTACGAAGTAACTATTCATAATATATTTGAATTTTTCATAATGTTTCATACATTATTTAATTGGTAAACCATGAGTATCACAAAGTAGTTCAACTTTAAGTCTTACATGACTATTTTTCTTTCCCCCTGTTTTCTTTTCTTAATTTTAATTTTTTTTCCCCGGAAAATAATTAATACTTATATGCACACAAACATATATCTTCCTTGCAATGCTCATACGAAATATAACAAACATTGTAAATTATTTTAATATATTTAAAAGATAATTAAATGAAAAATACTTTAGCTTAAATATTTTAAGTTAAAATTGTCAATGTATTTCTAAAATATTTTAGCATACTTCACAATTTTAGGTAGATTTCGTATGAAATACTACCTATTGCAATCGCACCAGTTTATCTATCTATCTATCTATCTATCTATCTATATATCTATATATATATATATTACAAATTAAAAAAATTTTCGCCAAAACTAACCTTTATACTATCTTAATTTTCTTATAATAATGTTCCGTACTTACTTCAAATTATTAAATTAAAATCTTGTTTCTAAATCTAATCTGTTAATCTTTATGCAGACGATATAAATTCTTAATTTGCCTTAAAAAAACATTATTCCAGTATGCGTAAACTTAAAAAGATGGCTCTAAATTAAAAATATTCTTAATTAAACTTTATTTCTTAATAGTCCAAATAAAACTAATTTCTTCTATGTTTTTATCAACCCTTTTTAAGACAGTCTTATTAAATTTATTCCAAACCCATACCTTTCAAAAAATATCATTATTTTATTTTATCTATTTATTTATTTTTCCTCCGTCAACCTTGATAGTGTGCATATTAATAGATTCATTTCTTTTCTTTTTCTCTTAAAATTAATCATTATTAAAAATCGTCTGCCTAAGAAATCCTGAGTCGATTATAAATTGGTTAAATAATATTTTTTTAAATAAATTTATCGTCTGTGGAAAATAGTCTCGTAGCTGGACAAGAATTCTGTTTACTTAAAAGAATGATGGTTTGAGGTTACAGAATGTTCCAGAATTTTCTTTTTAGATTTAAAAAGGGGAAGCCTCGAGTTGAGAAGGAAGATTCTTGGGTTTTTGCTTCGATGAGACGGCTCGCTGAAATAATGATGGAATGTTTGCAAAAGGAGCTTTTCCCTTTCTCATGATTACGGATTAAATAAATAACTAACAGCAGCCAATGAGTAATTATTTGGATTCTCTACATCTATTATTTTATTTTCCTCGGTGGCCATGACTTCTCTGCGGTGAAAGGGAAACCCGGCGTTGATGTCTCTGGCTCCTAACTTTTAAATCATCACATATATATCTCACTTTTTTATGGACGCGATAACTTCTATAATTCTTCACCAATCTCCACCAAACTGGTACATAAAATCAAAGGGGATAAAATCTCGGCTAAGTTCGTTAATGGGCAAAATCGGACCAAGGGGGTCGGAATAGGGGGCGTTTTTGTGAAAACCGTAAAAACGCCATAACTTCTTATTTAAAGTACATATCGAATGGGTTTAAAGTTTATATTACTTCTTAAAAAGTGGGCAAAAAGTTTATGCATGACAGATTTTTGATAAATTTAGAAGTGGGCTCAAGGGGCGAAAAAAAACAGGGGTTTTGAGAGAAAAGAATTCATAACTTCGTCAATTTTCAAGATATCAAGTCCAGCTAAATTTTTTGTAAATGTTCTTAAAATTATCTAAAATTTTGCACTTACAAGTTTTTGATAGGATCAACTTTTACCCATGAAAAAAATTAAAAACGAAAAGAAAAAGGGCAGTGAAAAAAAGAGAAAAATCCATAACTCCGTCAATTTTTACGATATCAAATCTGATTAAATTTATTTTACATCTTCTCAAAAATATCTACAACATTTATATTGACAAGTTTTTCATAGGACCAATTCGTATAGCAAAAAGAAATTAACAAAAATAGGAGTTGGAGAAAAAACCTCAAATCCAAACTGCTTATATTCTGACTCATTTTTAAATTCATTTTTGATTTTAAACGCATCCAAAAGGTAGATCCTCTTATTTAGAAACTGTATAAAGTGACGCACTGGTCAATTTTCTGATAAAGACAGAATATATTTCAAAAAAGGCTACCAAAAAGGATATTTTGAACAGAATTTCCGAAAGTCATCGGGACTGAAAATTGAAAGAAGTATTCAAATAAGAAATTGCGTTTTTTTCTGACTCGTTTTTAAATCCATTTTTGTTCTCAAACGCATCCAATTTACAGATCTTCTTATTTAGGAACTATATAACGTGATGCGTTGGCCAGTTTTTTTATAAAGACGGAATATATTTCAAAAAAGGCTACCAAAAAGGGTATTTTGAACGGAATTTTCCGAAATCATCGTAATTGAAAATTTAAGAAAGTGTGCAAATGAGAAATTGCGTTTTTTTCTGACTCGTTTTAATATCCATTTTTGCTCTCAAACACATCCAATTTACAGATCCTCTTATTTAGGAACTATACAATGTGATACATTGATCGGTTTTTTGATAAAGACAGAATATATTTCGAAAAAGGCTACCAAAAAGGGTATTTTGAACAGAATTTCCCGAAGTCTTCGTGATTTGAAAATTTAAGGAAGTTTTCACATAGCAAATTGCGTTTTTATGACTCGTTTTAAAATCCATTTTCGCTCTCAAACGCATTCAATTTACAGATCCTCTTATTTAGGAACTATATACTGTGACGCATTGGCCCGTTTTTTGATAATGATAGAATATATTTTTTAAAATGCTGTCAAATTGAGTATTTCGCACAAAATTTTCCGAAGCAATGATGATTAAAGAATTAATGATGTATTCAAACAACAAATCGGTTATTTTATGACTCATTTTTAAATTCAATTTTTTCTCAAATGCATTCTCCTGACAGTTTTTTTTTATTTAGGAACTGTATAATGTACTGTTTTGGTCGATTTTTTAATAAATTCTGAATTTATTTCAAAATATGTTTTCAAAATGGGCATTTGACCTGAATTTTTCTTAAGATGATTCTCATAAAACCAGTTTTTGCAGAAAAATGAAATTAAAAATTTTTCATAAATGGCCAAATGATGTTATTAAACTGGGTTTATCTCTAATCATATTTTTTTTTTTTTTTTTTTTTTAATAAGCACTTTTTGAAATCTACCTCCGCCTATAGGCCCAGCCGACAGGGATTTTTATAAATTCAGATTTTACTCCATAACGACACTCGGGGATTTAGTTAAAAATCATTTAATATATAGTCTGAATGATGTATAACATTTATTTATTTATATAATTCAGGTATATTACAGTTTACAAAGGATTACTTTTTCTAAACTTCCACGCACATGACAGGAAAGTGGAAAATTGCTGCTACTTCCTGCCAACAAAATAATGTTTAAATATTTCCATTTTTTTAGAAAAATAGAATACATTTTTTTTTAAATATTGCTAGATGTTAAATTAAATTTTTCGACATAACAATTTTTATTTGTGTGAGTTGTATTTATAGTTGTTTATTTATTTATTTATTTATTTATTAAAGAATGCAGTCTGTAAAGATTTTCAATAATTTTATTTTTACAAATGTAATTCTAAATCTCTGGATTGAAAATTGGCTGTTTATATATAACAATTACTGTGTTTTAATTACTTGAAATATTTTAAAAATAAAATTGTTACTTAAAAAATCATTGTTGAGTGTTAAATTTTATTTAATTCTAACTAAAGAATAAAAATCATATGATATCCGTGATGGGTAAGTATTACCGTGGCCTACAATGACTAGTTTTCTTTTCTTTTTCTTTTCTTTACAATAATTATTTTTGTTTTATCTGCGGAAAAAGGTTTGTTTTTAATTTAACTAACCTACGGAAAAAGAGAACTGTTACGACCAAAGTTGCTGAAACGTTAATTACACAAACACTACCATGCTAACGCCGACCGCCACTCCATTTCTTTTCAAAATTTATCAAGCAGTAAAAAAATTAGCAATGTTTCTGCAAAAATTAAATAAAAGGTCGTTTTTCAGATAAATATAAGAAAAAGAAAAAATATGTTAAAAGAAAATTGATCTAAAAAGGAAAGATTTATATCATACGATTTAAAGGTCTAAGTTAAAACGAAATGCCTTTTCCCCTTTACTTTAATTTAAAAAGTTAAATTAAAAACAAACCAAGAATTAATTATTGTTATCTCCAAACTGCCATAAAAATTTTAATGAATAGTTGCATTTCTGTTTTATTTGTTTTGGTTTTTATAATCTGAACAAGTTCATTTACAGTTAAATTTAATTTAAATATTTACAAAAATTATTTTAAAAGATAACATTTTATCTCTTCTGAATTCTTGTCCAGTGTCAGAAGTTTTTTATACTTATTCCAGAACCTTTTTTTCATTTCCAAAACTTTGTTTAATTTTATTACTAATTAAAACTAAACCTAAGGAAACTTTGAGTTGCTACAATATTTATTTAAAAATACACAAAAAACTTCTTTATCGCGTCCGAAGATTCTCCAATTTCGATGTAATAATCAGTCAGTTTCTATCTCATTTCTTATCACAAATGAAACGAAACTAGTTGGCCTCTAATCTTCGTAATCCAAGATAATCTCGCCTATTAGTTGGACAGTAACTTATTTTTTTCCTATCTTTTTTCTTTTCTTCCTCAAGGAAGGATTTCTTTTCTTTTCATATTTTTTTCTATTTAAACAATAATTGTCTTTGCCTTATCTGAATAGAAAGATAACTGTTATCACCAAAAGTTCCTGAAATACTCATTACACAACACTACATTATTAACGCGGGATAACACTTTGTTTCTTTCCTAAGTTTATCGAACAGTAAAAAATTAGGAATGTTTACCCCAAAATTAAAACGCTCTTCCACTTTCAACAGCTCGAAATTTTCCGATACAATTTCAGACACATTTTTAAAAGTACAAATATGAAACTTACTGAGGGGATTCTTGAAGGGACGTATGAGGTGCCGTGTGATGTCTTTTTACGTTCACTTCATTAGAATTTGAGTTATAAACAATTACCTTATCAGTATGACCCTTTTTTTCGTTCCCAAAACTCCCGCTAGGGGAAAATCAGTTCGAAATGCCGTTTTTGATTGCTTTTTTTGCAATATTTTCTGCATTTATCAAAGAATCGACAATTACGGTACCTTGTGTACTTTCCAAATAAGAGATTTTGAAAGTTTGGTGCATTTGAGAACAAAAATGAATTCAAAAATAAATCGGAAAATAAGCAGTTTGAATCGAAATACACCCTTAAATAAAATAAGTCTTTTTTTTTTTATAAATAATAAAAAGATAAAATTTGTTCTGTTAGAAGAAAAATGAATAAACAAGGAAAGACATTTATATCACACTGTTTAAAAATCTAAATCAAATGAAATGCCTTTCCCCTTTTTCTTAGTTAAAAAAGTTAAAAACCAATCTAGAAATAATGTTTGTTACCTCCAAACTGTCATCAAAATTTTAATGAATAATCACATCCTCTGTATTTCTGTTTTGTTCTTTTGCTTTTTGTAATCTGAACTAGTTCGTTTACAGCTAAATTTAATTTCAATATTTACAAAAAGTATTTTAAAAAATTAAATTTTATCTATTCTGAATTCTTGTCCAATGTTAACTTTTTTTTGTATATATTCCAGAACCTTTTTTCATTTTCCAAAACATTGCTTAATTATTATTATTAATTCATCTAAAACTAAGAAAATGTTGAGTTTCTACAGTATTTACTTACAAATACACAAAAATTTCTTTATCGTGTCGGAAGATTCTCCAATTTCGATGTAATAATCAGTCATCATTTTCTATCTCATTTCTTATCACAAATGAATCGAAACTAGCTGGTCTCTAATCTTCGTAATCCAAGATTATCTTGCTTATTAATTGGAAAGTATCTTTTTTTTTCCTATCTTTTTTTCTCTCTTTTTCTTCCACAAGCAAGAATTTTTGAATTTTTTTATTTACAATATTTTTTTTTGTCTTATTTGAAGCGGAAGATAACTACTATAACCAAAAGTTGCTGAAATGCTCATTATACAAATACTACGTTATCAACGCGGGATAATTCTTCATTTCTTTTCTACGTTAATTGAACAGTAAAAAATTAGGAATGTTTTCCCAAAAATTGAGTAAAATAGGCCGTTTTTCTGGTAAATAATATAAAGAAAAAAAAAATTCTGTTAAAAGAAAAATGTGTAAACAAGGAAAGACATTTATATCACACTATTTGAAAGTCTGAGTTAAAACAAAATGCCTTCCCCCTTATCTTAGTTACAAAAAATTAAATTAAAAACCAATCTAGAATTAATTTTTGCTATCTCTAAAGAACCATCCAAATTTTAATGAATAGTCACATCCTCTGTATTTTTGTTTTGTTTGTTTTGTTTTTTTATAATCTCAACTGCCATCAAAATTTTAATGAATAGCTGTATTATCTGTATTTCTGTTTTGTTTGTTTTATTTTTTTATAATCAAAGCTAGTTCATTTACAGCTAAATTTAACTTAAATATTTAAAAAAATTATTTTAAAAGATAACATTTTATCTTACTCTGAATTCTTGTTCAGTGTTAGAAATTTTTTGTATTTATTCCAGACCTTTTTTTCATTTTCCAAAACCTTCTTTAATCTTAGTACTAATTCAACTAAAACTTAAAAAAAACGTTGATTTGCTACAGTATATACTTACTAATACTTACTAATGCACAAAAAACTTTTTTATTGCACCGGAAGATTCTCCAATTTCGATGTAATAATCAGTCAGTTTCTAACCCATTTCTTATCACAAATGAAACAAAACTAGTTGGCCACTAATCTTTGTAATCCAAGATAATCTCGGTTATTAGTTGTACAGTAACTTATTTTTTTCTTCTATCTTTTTTTCTCTTTTCTCTCTTTTTCCACAAGAAGAATTTTTTTTTTAAGTTTTTTCTTTACAATAATTATTTTTGTCTTATCTAAAGAGGAAGATAACTGTTATAACCAAAAGTTGCTGAAATGTTTATAACACAAATACTTCATTATTAACGCAGGATAATACTTTCTTTCTTTCCCAAGTTTATCTAACAGGAAAAAAATAGTGATATTTTCCAACAATAAAAAAAATAGCATTTCTCTGATAAGCAATCAAAAGGAAAACTTTGTTCAGTTTAAATGTTATTTAAAAAATACCATAAAAATTTTAATAAAGTGCTGTGTATTCGCTATACCTTTACTTTATTTAATTTATCTTTTTATTTTTTGTTTTGTTTTGTTTTGTGATTGCGTGTTTTAAAAGTTTATGATAATTTAAAATGTAATGCTTTTCATTATAATCATAGTAAAACATTTAAAATTATAAAACAATTTCCAGTATGTTTTCACACTTTTCTATTTTCAATAGAAGAAAGTATCGTAATCAAAACTTTTTTCGACTTCCGTTTTTCGTAGGATTTGCACGTTTTAAGGGTCGGAGATTCCCAATAATATGTTTATACAAAATTACTGTCTCGGATTAGAGGCCCCATGTGTTGCCTCTGTACTGTCAAGAAATTAACGAATTATGCATGGAATTGAACAAAATTTTTTGTGCACGTTTGTTGCTATGGAAATCATCGCTCACCCACAAGAAAATTGATGCATCTCGACAAAAGTAAATTTTACAGGAGAGAGAAAAGAAATTTTGCATGAATTTTCTGTGGCATGAAATTATAGCACTCATCTGTGCATGCAGTTGTAAATAAAGAATACTGCCCAGTTAAACTGATGGCATTGAGCTCACAGGCTACAAATACTAATTGTACATTAAAGCCTTATATTTTCAAGGGTTAATTCCGTTAAAAAATTAAGAAAGGGAAACAGCTCTCTTCTTTCCTCTTTTTTTATACTTAATCATTGAATCTCCTATACTATCAAAGACATGCTTTATCATATAAAAAATCTATATCCAAAATTCAGAGCAAATTAGATAATTCTTAATAAAAACCCATTTAGCATTTATATAACTTAAAAGGAGTTATCCCCCTCTTTTATACTTAACCATTAAACTTCCAAAACTATTCAGAGATTTGAACGAAATCTGAAAATTCTGCTTGAAAAACCCATTTATATAAATTAAGGGGGGGGGGCATTAGAACCCCTGTTCCCCCTATTTATACTTATACAATGAACACCTAATAACAGTCACTGAATCGCCTCATCTGAATGATCCTAATCTAAATTTTGAACGAAAACTTAATTCTGCATGAAAATCCCATTTATATCAACTAACGGGGGGGGGGATTAGAACCCCTGTTCCCCCTATTTATACTTATTCAATGAACACCTAATAACATTCACGGAATCGTCTCATCAGAATGATCCTAATCTAAATTTTGAACGAAAACTTAATTCTACATGAAAATCCCATTTATATCAACTAACGGGGGGGGGGGATTAGAGCCCCTGTTCCCCCTATTTATACTTATTCAATAAACACCTAATAACAGTCACGGAATCGCCTTATCAGAATGATCCTAATCTAAATTTTGAACGAAAACTTAATTCTGCATGAAAATCCCATTTATATCAACTAACGGGGGGGGGGGATTAGAACCCCTGTTCCCCCTATTTATACTTATTCAATGAACACCTTATAACAGTCACGGAATCGTCTCATCAGAATGATCCTAATCTAAATTTTGAACGAAAACTTAATTCTGCATGAAAATCCCATTTATATCAACTAACGGGGGGGGGGATTAGAACCCCTGTTCCCCCTATTTATACTTATTCAATGAACACCTAATAACAGTCACGGAATCGCCTTATCAGAATCATCCTAATCTAAATTTTAAACGAAAACTTAATTCTGCATGAAAATCCCATTTATATCAACTAACGGGGGGGGGGGGGCATTAGAACCCCTGTTCCCCCTATTTATACTTATTCAATGAACACCTAATAACGGTCACGGAATCGCCTCATCAGAATGATCCTAATCTAAATTTTGAACGAAAACTTAATTCTGCATGAAAATCCCATTTCTATAAATTAAGGGGGGGGGGCATTAGAACCCCTGTCCCCCTATTTATACTTATTCAATGAACACCTAATAACAGTCACGGAATCGCCTCATCAGAATGATCCTAATCTAAATTTTGAACGAAAACTTAATTCTGCATGAAAATCCCATTTATATCAACTAACGGGGGGCATGAGCCCCCCGTTCCCCCTCTTATACATATCGAATGAACTCCAAAAACTAATCAGGGAAGCGCCTTGTCAGGATATACCTACATACAAAATTTCAAGTGGATCCGATATTTTTATCATGAGTTATCGCGTTACGCACATACGCACATACATACAGAACGGACGGGCACATAAGCTCTCAGGCTCTGATAGCCTGTGAGCTAAAAAGTGCATAAATGTATAAAACTCTAAAGAATGAAGACATATGTAAAAGTTTAAAGGATTGGATAAATTTATCTCTCTGCAAAATTCATGGTCACGAATGGTCAAACAGCATAATGAAGAGATTTTTCGTAAAACTGCACTTATGAAACTTTTTATGTAGTACACCTATGACAAAGCCATTAATGGAATAAAACGCAAAATGACATTTTGCGAGATATATCACTTTTCTTGTAATAGTATGCTTTGTAGTAGTTTCTTGTAATGCGCTGTAAAAGTGTTTTTTTTCTTTTTTACCATTGTACCAGCGGAAAATGTATATAGTTATTTGTAGAATTGAACCAAATGTTTTGTGCAGGTTTTTGACTATGACTCACAGGTGGTCTCCTTGCATTTAGAAATATTTCGCCAGAAGAGAGTGCTTTAATAGTGATTTTCATGCAATTTTCTCGATATTTTGCAGTTTTATTGTCCATCAATGATTTGTGCAACGAATGAAGAATGGATGAAAAATGAATTTATAAATAAGTCAGAAAATAAACAATTTTGTTTTGAATACACCCTTAAGTTAAATTTATAGTTATGTTGAGTGATTACTTGGGTAGCACTATGACATGACAATTACAAAATAAATCCCTTTTTTATCATCCCTAAAGATTCTCCATTTTCAACGTTATAATCAGTCAATATCTATTGAATTTCTTATCACAAATGGAACAATCCTAGTTGGCCTCTAATCTTCGTAAACCAAGATAATCTCACTTATTAGCTAAACAGCAACTTATTTTTTATCCTATCATTTTTTTAAGCCTTGAGAGTTATTCTAAGTTTGTTTTTTCAATACTTATTATCTTATTTTAGTAAGGAAGAGAACTGCTATTACCAAAAGTTGGTGAAATGTTCATTACACAAATACTACTCTACTAATGTGGGCTATGCTTCGTTTGCTTCGACAAGTTTATCTTGCAGGAAAGAATTAGTGATATTTTTCCAAAGATTTAAAAAAAAGATTGTAGTTTTTCCGTTAAGTAATCAAAAGGAAAGTTTTATTCTGCTAAAAGTTTGAAAATTTTATTCTGTTAATATTTTTAAAGGACATGTGTTTATATTTCTCCTTCAATTAATTGGAAGTTGATTTACAAACATTAATTTTTCAGCACCACCATTTTTTCCGGTTCCAGCCTTATTGCTTTGGAAAATTCGATTCAAAATGGCCACTTTTATAGACATTTTAAAATATATTCTCCCTTTATAAAAAACTGGACCCGTACGGCACGTTTTATATAGTACCTGAATAAAAGAGCATACGAATTGAACTCTTTTGTGAGTAAAAATGAATTTAATAAGTCGGAAATTGTACAAGCAAAGTTGTAAAGTAGCAAAGTTGCGAGTAGCAAAGTTGCGGTGTGTTTGTACTATAAAGAAGTTTTAAAATTATTCATATCTTGGTATAATAATTTACAGTATTTCGGATACCGTGTAGCAGCTGAATGTCCGCGTAAGTACTATCTGTTTTCCATTATACAGGAGCTAACTTGTAATAAACCTCAGGAGGTGTATTAATTCCATAAAATGTGAAGTAGTTTAATATAATTAAAACACGCTCCAAACAATGTTTGCTAATATACCATCGTGTAATGGAATGCTTTTGTGTTGTCGTGTAATTAAAGTACACATCCGATTTTTATAAAGTTGAAATGACTCGACAAAATTATGCAACAATTATACATTTTAAATTTCAAAAGATTCAATTGGGCGATTTTTGCTCTGTTATATGCAGACGGACAGACTGAACGACAACTATAGGTTCTACGTATTTAAAAATCTATGAAGGTACATAAAAGTGCGTCAGAAAACAAGTACTAACTTGGTTTAGAATGCATTCTTAAGTTAAATTAATAGTTAGTTTGAATGATTACTTGGATAGCAATATGACATGCATTACACAATAAATGCCTTTTTCATCACCCTGAAAGGTTTTCCATTTTCGATATAATTAATAATCAGTCAATCTCTAACTCATTTCTTATCGCAAATGGAACAAAATTAATTGCCCACTAATCTTCGTAATCCGAGATAATTTCATTTATTAGCTGGACAGTAATTTTTTTTCTCTTATATTTTTCTACTTCTTTTTTTTTTCTTCAAACATTGAATGTTTTTCCAGTTGTTTTTTTTCAATATCTATTGTTTTATCTGCCAAAAGTTGCTGAAATGTTCATTACACAAATACTACACTATTAATGCGGGCTATTGATTCGTTTGCCAATCATCGTAATCCAAGCTTGATACAAGTTTATCTTGCAGGAAAGAATTAGTGATATTTTTTCCAAAGATTAAAAATAGAATGTCGCTTCAGTGATAAGTAATTAAAAGAAAAGTTTTGTTCTGTAAAAAAAAATAACAAAATAAAAAGGATAGGAATAAAAACTTTTGCTATTAAAGGATTTAAAAGAATTTCTTTTTAATAAACAATATAATGTAATGCTTTTTATTATTATCACAATAGCATAAATAAAATCAATATTTATATATGTATCCACGTGTACATAAAATAATCCAAATGAAACTAGAAGTGATATAGCTACTATTTAAAGAAGGAGAAACAGAAAGTAGCCGGAAAAATGCTTCAAAATTGCTGATGAGGGGAACTTTATATATCAATTGTTATATATAACATCAAAAGATAATGGGAACAATTAAGGCGCAAAAACTGATAGCTTATTTATTGGATAATATTACGGTTATGACCAACACACTCGTAAGTTAAATTAATAGTAGTGTTGAATGATTACTTGTGTAACACTATGACATGACAATTACACAAAAAATTCCTCTTTTATCATCCCGAAAGAGTCTCCATTTTCGATGTAATAATCAGTCAATATCTATTGCATTTCTTATCACAAATGGAACAAACTAGCTGGCCTCTAATCTTCGTAATCCAAGATAATCTCACTTATTAGCTGGACAACAACTTATTTTTTTCCTCCAGCTTTTCTTTTTTTTAAGCTTTATGGATTTTTTCAAGTTTGTTTTTTCAATATTTATTGTTTTATCTTGAGAAGAGAACTGCTATGATCAAAAGCTCATTACAAAAATACTACACTATCAATGTGTGCTAATGCTTCGTTTGCTTCGAAAAGTCAGGAAAGAATTAGCGATATTTGTAGAAAGAATTTAAAAAAAAATCGTTTTTCTGATAAGTAATCAAGAGGAAAATTTTGTTATGTTAAAAAAGAAAAAAAAGGATAGAAAAAAATTTTTGCTATTAAAGGATTTAAAAGAATTCTTTTTTAATAAACAATAAAATGTAATGCTTTTTATTATAATCTCAGTAAAATAAATAAATTAATACATGCATATTTGTGCATGTATTTATTCGTATATATGAAATAATTCAGATGAAACCACAACTGCTATAGCTATTATTTAAAGAAGGAAAAACAGAAAGTAGCCAGAAAAATATTTCAATTTGTCGATAGGGGGAGTTATGGCTTGATTGGTATGTATAATACAAAAAGATATAAGGAAAAATTAAGGCGCAAAAATTGATAGTTTATTTATAGGATAATATTACGGTAATGACCGTTTTTTAGAATGCGTTAAATGATTACTTAGGTAGAACTTGGGTGAATGGCAATTATACATATATCCCTCTCTTATCACCCCGAAAGATTTTCCATTTTCGATGCAATAATCAGTCAATAACTATTGAATTTCTTATCACAAATGGAACAAAAAATAGTTGGCCACTAATCTTCGTAATCCAAGATAATCTCACTTATTAGCTGGACAGCAGCTTATTTTTTTTCTCGTATCTTCTGGTTTTTTCAAGTTCTTTTTTTCAATATTTATTGTCTTATCTTAGAGAAGAAGAGTACTGCTATGACCAAAAGTTGCTGAAATGTTTATTTTACAAATACTACACTATTAATGTGCTAATGCTTCGTTTGCTTCGAAAAGTTTATCTTGCAGGAAAGAATTAGCGATATTTTTAGAAAGATTTAAAAAAAAATCTCGTTTCCCTGGTAAGTAATCGAAAGGAAAGTTTTTCTGTTACAAAAAATATAGAAAAAAAATTGCTGTTAAAGGATTTAAAAGAATTTTTTAAAGTAAACAATAAAATGTAATGCTTTTTATTATTATCACAGTAAAATAAACATAATTAGTATATGTATAATTGTGCTTGTAGTTATGTGTATATGAAATAACTAAAATGAAACCAGAAATGGAGTAGCTACTATTTAAAAAGGGGAGAAACAAAAAGTAGCCAGAAAAATACTTCAAAATTGCCGTCGGGGAAACTCTATAGGTTGATTGTTATGTATAATACAAAATGATAAAAAGAATAACTAAGACGGAAAAACTGATAACCCATTTATTGAAAAATATCGCTGTAATGATCCACACATCCTGCGTTGTAGTGTGTATTTAGGTGACACGGTAAACGTTGACATAACAAGATGAGGTTTCACATTTATTCCTTTGTGCTAAACCACGTCTTCCACTTTATGCACTACGTGTTTAACTGCAGAATGTAAAGCATCATATGTGGTGTCCCCCCTTCTTGAGATTGGTTGTCATTTAAATCAGTAGCGTTTGACTGTAGATTTTTTTTTAACCTAATGTGTTTCTTAAATGAGTTTCAAATGTTACGCATTAAAAAAAAGACATAACAACATGTGTGGGATAACACATCTTTGTTGCATTCCACAGTTCAGAACGTCATGCACTGCGCGGAAGGTGTGTAACTCAGTGGAAAGCTTGTGGAATTTAAACTTGATCGTCAGTGAGAGCATAACCGCATTTACTGTGAAAATTTCCAATGAATAGGGTGTGACTTTTGCAATTTAATTATCTTTTTCTATATCATAAATATTGAAACAATAGGCAATCTCCTTAAATATTGCCCCTAAACTCGTATTTCCAATTGCAAAAATTCATAAAAAAGGCGATTTTTTTTATAAGATAAGCTGCAACTCCATTTTGCAAATCTATTTGAAAAAATATGAAAATGTAATTTTTATACGGCCCCCGTAGGCTAAAAATCCCAGTTAAAAGAACTTTCCTTATCCAGTCCTAAGACACAAAAACTTGCATCTTCATATCTTCAAAACTCGCAGAGTTATAGCCGTTTGAATTATTCATCTGGTTTTAAGGGATTTAACACAAATTGAAATGCGCGCAATTAAAAAAAAACAATGTTAGTTTAACAGTTCTAGGAAACATATAAAAAATCTATCTTTTGAGTTAGAATTTTGAACTTTTTTTTTGTGATGGTTAGCCATATACTTTGCTAAGAAAATCACATCCTTAAATTTCTCATAAAATTTATAAAAAATTCATATGATTAGTACTGGTTTGAATGGGATAATTTAAAATCGTTATAACTCGAAACTTTATTTATCGGATTTCAATTTCTTTCCATTTAATTAAAGATAAAAATCTAATTTTAGTTTTGTTCCAGGGTTTTTGTTTTTTAATATTAACTTTAAAACTATTAAAAATATTTATTGAAAAAATAATATAACTTTTAAAAAAATCATATTTTCAAAAGTAAATATTTTTTCAAATTTGCTGAAACAAAACTAATGTAAAATAATCAAAAATGACATGTTTCTATTTTACACCTTTTCTTTTCTTTAGCAATTCTTAACTTTTAATGATTTAAAGACGAGAAATGGTAGGGAAAAAACTCATTATGCAGAAAAACGAAGTGTACTGTTTAAATATCCCTATAAACACTGCTTTTTCTAAGATGCAGATTAAATCTTTTTTTTTTAAATTTAGGTCTCAGAACTTCAGACTTTTTATTGCCCTGGAGAGCCTGTTAAAAAATCTGTATTCTGGGCCCAGGCCGAGCCAGGACCGAGACGTTACTTTTTTAATGAAGACTCGCTGGCCGGATTTAACCCATTTTTCCTACCGGAAGGAATTGCTTCCTTCTTCCTAGGTCTGCACTGGACGAAATTTTCAATCATGGTCTCAAACAATCTGTATTAAAATCACTGTCTCTGACTGACCTAATACGTGCATAAAATAAGTAAAATATGGTTCAATCAAAATTTTTACGAAAAACACATCGTTTTTAAAATTGCTTCTATTTTACAAAATAAATAAATAAATAAATAAATAAAATAAAAAGTAAATAAAAAAACTTTAAAATTCATTTTTTAAAAGAATAGCATATTCAAAGGCTAAAAAATTGAATACAATAAAACCAGTGAAAAAAATCTGCCTATGACGGAATTCTGTCTTAAACGGGAAATATGTTGATCCATTCAAAATAAATATAATAATACTTGAGAAAAAATATACTAAATTTACTCCTCCTAGGAAGGGCAATTGTCTATAACGTATTTTTTCTTTCCTATGTGATTCTGTCTTAAAAGGTTTTACTGTATAACATTTTTCAATGTCTCCAAAACATAGGATAGGGATTAATGATATTAAAATATAAGTGAAACATTTACATATAAATAAAAATTCATTGATAAAATAAATATATCACAGCCTTTGTCGCTTCTTTAACAATAAAAAGTATAAATATAACAAACGAAAAACTATAATAAGTATTTTTGATCAGACCTCCTCCATACGAGACAATTTTTAATCACACCGAAGTAAAAAATTATATAGAAATTCACGGCTCAGCCGGGCGATGATATAAACTTTTTTCCAGGCCGGTCCGGGTTATGATTTTAACATTTTTACAGGTTGGGCCGAACTTTTTTCCTTGTGGGTTACCGACCCACAAGGGATGGGACTAGGGATGGGACTAGATATTTCGATCCATGCAGACCTTCAGTGCAGACTACCAATATATTTTGAAAATAAGTTTAGTTTTAAATTAATACGCTGCTTTTTATGTCCAAATAAGAGGCACTGTCTTAAATCGTTTAATCGTCGAGGCACTGTCTATCTTAAACGTTTAATAATGGACAATTTGTGGACAATCCCTCACTTGCTTTCAAAATAAGTTAAAAACTCTTCCTTTACAGGTTTGATAGCGATGCAAGTTATGAATTTTGAATTTTAATATCTCTGTGAAGTTTTTGATACGGAGATGATTTTTTTTTTTTTTTTTTGTTCAATTTAGGACTGGATAAGGAATAATTTCCTATCTGGAAATTTTGCCCTACGAGGGCCATATAAAAAGTTAATTTTCACATTTTTTCAAATAGCCCACCCCCCAATGGAGTTGCAACTTATCTTATCAAAAATTCACCTTTTTTATGAATTTTCGGAATTGGAAGTATGGGTCTAGGGGCAATATTTATGGAGATAACCTATTGTTTCGATATTTATGACTCAACCTGTATAACATTTCAATTCTTACGGCGCTCGCTACCAGAAAATTTTCAAACTAATATTTCTCTCGTTTTATTTTATTTGTATTTTCTTTAAAAATATGTAATATTTCAATTCTATTTTCATTTGGAATATTTTTTAAGCCAAATAGAAATATTTATTTTATAATCACAGAATATGCATACAAATTTTGAATTCATGTTCGAATTTTGCTCTCTGAATTTTCAATTTCTCATATATAGAGATAGTAAACTAGAGTATTTTAGTGAAACAATTTTTCCCATAAGTGATACAGGAAGAAAATTAAAATGAAATGCAATATACTCAATGCAAATTTTGTATTGTGATTGAATCAAAATGGATCATGAGACCTTTAAAAATCAGATAGATGCATCTAAATCCGGACACAGACTGAGACTGCTATAGTCGTAGATTGCAGCTTCCATCATGCACATTCAAAGAGCGATAGAAGTTCAAATAATTCCTCACTTTAGTGGTTCAATATATATTCCCCTCCCATATAGAGCCGGAGGCGGAAGCACAGACAATCACCTTATCGAGTTTATAGATGAAAAATCTAGGAATGGTTTGAATTTAAATTCGCATATTAAAACGCAATCGGTCTGCCAAGTCATATCTTGGTCGAAAACACTTAAAAACCCGATTTTAACTGTTGACACGTAGATTTACCACCATGCTTTCCTGCACTCAAAAGTATGAAAGCATGGAAAATTATAGTAAAACTGTGAGTCAAGAGTTAAAATCGGGTTTTCGGATGTTTTCCACCAAGATATGACTTGACAGACTGATTGCGTTGTTATATTCGAATTGAGATTTAAATAATTCTAGATTTTCATCCGTGAACTCGATCAAGTGATCGTTTGTGCTTTCACCTCCCGGTCTAGTAGCCTTTGTTTAGAATTTTCATATCGATCACCAGCAAGAAAAAATACTCTCATCTTGACTATTTTAAATTTCAAAGGAAAGTCAAAAGACGATCTGGATTTTTTTACTGTAACACTCAGCTCTACATATATCAGTAAAAATGCTCATAGAAGCTTAAAATTCATGTGAATGAAAACGTAGATAATAATTGAAGTCTTGTGAAATTTTACTTCCCCTCCCCCACACAATTTGTAACACTTCTGTGGGAACGAATAGACATAAAACGTGATAAAAATCAATTTTCTGGATAACTACACCCATGAAACTTTTTTCTGAAACAAGACGCATGTATGATAAATCTTTTATGGAAATATAACACAAAATGAACTGCAGCGAATTCATCACTTATTTGAAGGCGTACGAATGATCTCACCCACAATCTTAACTCTTTCCTGACATATTACTTTTCACGCTCCGGTTAGATCCTGTTTATTCAACAATTTGGTGAAATCGTGTCAAATCGTCAACAATCAACCAAATATAGCACTTTTGCTGTTAAAAACCCTGATAATTTAATGATGATATTTTCCGGTGATGATGCGTTTGTTACATCATGGATCATGTTCGATATTTCTATATTTCCCGAGACACGATGTGCTACGGCATATTAGAAATGAGAGGGTTTTGTTAGAGCCTGAAATTTTTATATCAGTCTTCAGGCTCGCGCTCAAAGTGAAAATTTTATTTATTTACAATTTGAAAAAACTTCAGTAAGAATAATGTAGTCTAAATTTCTCATTGTGGTCTACACTTTTAAAAAAATAGGTTTGCGAGAAATATTATATCTGATTCTGGTGTCTTTGGACTGTCAAGTGTTAATAACACAAATAAGTCGCAGAATATTCTTTGTTAGCCTTTTTTTTTTTTTTTTTTTTTTTTTTTTTTTTTTTTTTTAACCATTGAAAAATGGTTGTTGTTTTCAGTGGAGGATTGACAAAATGACGTAGTCACTTTTGAATTTAAATTAAATTCTTTACTATTAGAAGAATTTCTATTTGAATAGGAAATTAAAATGTTTAAAATCATTGTAATAAAGGAGAAAACTAACAAATTTAAAAAATCATTTGGCGAAATTGGTCGACGGGATAACCAAGTAGTTCTGTATTTGGTTTGACACAAAAACGTCTTTCAATGCAGAAAACGAGAAAATCAAAAGATTATCGAGCCGCTGATAACCAATTATATGTTGAAATGCGATCACGAAAAAGGAAGCAATTTAATCCGAACCGATTAATTGTAAAACATCATGTCTCGAGGGCGACCAATGCACTAGCCATGGCGTTTTACAATCGGTCGGTTCTAACCAGAAAAATTAGAGTGCCAATAGTGATTCTAACAAGCCGGAAAATGTTATAGCTATTCTCTTGATTTTCCACCACCTAAAAAGAAAACTAAAAAGCAATCGGCTTGGAAAAAACTGGAAAAAACTTTTTTAATTCAATGTCTGATGGACCCATTCACATATGCATGTGCTGCGATCGACTTTGGTTTAAAACCTCCATCACCAAAATTCTGCTCTGTAAAATCAAACAGTATATGCCAAAGTCTTACAAGTATAACAGTATATGCCAAAGCTGTATTTTAATAATGATTACTTTCGCACCAACAATGTTACATTAGTTTGAAATGTTTCTTTCGTCCTTAACTTTTATGCTTGACGACAATGGAGTGATGCAACTTAAACGAACCGTACCTTCAAATTGCAGCATGTATAAAGTCATTTATAGCAGTGGCACGGATAATACACAATAAAACAACTGGTATTTAGCTTAAAATGATAGATGAATGTTTCGAGTGAAACATTTTTCAAATGGTTGGTGTAATTTCTTAAATCACATTTTTTTTTTTTTTTTTGAAGAATATATGCAGAAATATTTTCAAACAAAATTCATGTCTTTTTGGTATGGGTGACTACCTCCAAAAAGGCGAAAATAAAAGTTATGAGGGAGTGACTCTGAAGGAGTTATGAATTTTTACTAAAGACCATTTATTTGTTTACCATTATCTGAATTGAGATTAGGCTTAGTGGGCTTTAGCTATATCTAAATACTTTTAAATCACTTATAATGACTTTTTTTTTAAGTTTACTGTATTCAGTACAGGATGATGAGCAAGTGATGAGGTAAATTTTTCACTCTTTCATAACTCTTATTTTGACCTATTTAGAAAGAATCACCCGTATAGTTGTATAATGGTATTTTATAATAATAAAAATTGTGACTTTTACAGATTTCTGCCAGCATTGAGTATATAGGGTGTTTATTGTTATTATTATCATTATTATTTTAAACTGACGCCATTCACAGCCATCTGTAGCTCGTTCTAATATCCAGAAGGGATGTAAACTGGGTAAAGGGATTAATAATGTCATGGGAAAACAGGAATTCCGGGGGGGGGGGGAATTTCAAAAAATTACCGATAAAGAGAAATATGGCACTGTTGTAGTTTGACACAATGAGCACAAAACATAGCTGACATATGAAAACGCGAATTTATACCTATGTATGTGTCAACAGCGGCAATAATTTGTGATAATCGCGCACTGCTATAACGTGACAGGTGTAATTAATCCAGGTAGAAAATGTTTCTCGGAGGGTTTTTTTTTTTTTTTTTTTTTTTTTTTTTTGCATGCGTTTATAGCAGAAATAATTCGTGCCATTGTCGCATACGTAGACATAAATTAGCATTTTCATTCATTACCTCTACGTCTACATAGCTGCCAACTTTCAACTAATCTTCCATAATACCTGGATTAGTTTGATACAGGTTAACCTCATCTAGAACCAGAAAATTTATTGCATGAATCTATATTTATTTAATTTCATGTTTCTATGTTAAACATATTTGATTTAATTTTTTTGAAAAAATTCTGGTTCGAAATTCATTAAACCTGGGTAAAAGTAACGCACGTTTTACGGAAGATTAACGTCAGGTTCGCACCTACAGTGCTCAGCAAAAGTTTAAACACTGATGTTTTTTAACTTTTAAATAAAAAATACGAACACGTGAGTTTTACAAATGTTTTACTTATTTTCAAATATATTTTAAACAATGTAGAATAAAAATAATGGTTATAATATAAGATTATATTTAATTTAACTGGAAAAGTAAAATTTGCATATTGCAAAAGTTTAGACACTTTTTTGATTTTTAGCCAACTGTTCATGGAAAAATGCAAATTTCCAAGTTATGAAGTCACATTTCTGAAGCATTTAATTGTACCTGGAATGAAGAATATTGTTGCAATCAAAATTCTTCTATTGAAACTGAGACGGAAACAAAAGAGGTAAGTTCGCTGTCAACAACCGATTTTTCTTATCGGTAAAGATAAAGTTACAAAATGAGAGAAGAAAAAATACCGGCAAAGTGTTAGGAATCCTTCAAGAAATATAATAACAAGCTTCCAAATGATACAGCTTATTCAAAGGATGCCACTTCACCCATAGATTCATGGAATGTTCTCTTTGATAGTAACATGCTAGGTATTATGAGGCAATGCTCAAAAATTTATATCGAATCGATTCAAGAAATTTTTGCACGAGAGAGAGATGAAAAGAAAACAGATGAAATCAAAATAAAAGTATTTCTTGGATTTGTTATATTTATACGGAATTCATAATTTGTCGTACACAAATTTGAAGAATTTGTATGCCATGGATGTAACTGGATTGACACATTTCCTAAAACTATGAGTGGCACTCGATTCCTGTTTTTGATGAGATATCTACGCTTTGACAACACCAATGATAGTTAAAGTAGAAGAGATGTAGATAAATTAAATACCATTAGAGATTTTAGTGAAACATTTTTTAGAAATTGTAAAAATGCATATACCGTTGGAGAATTCGTCGTAATTGATGGAAAATTGGAACCTTTTTAGGGGCGGTGCAGTTTCAGACAGTATATGCCCAGAAAGCCTGCAAAATATGGTATCAAGATAATTGCACTAGTAGCTTCTAGAGTATTTTAGACCTAGAATATAGATCTTTATGCTGTCAACAATACGATGGACCCTTTAAAATAGATTGTAGTTCGAAAGTCATTGTGATGTGGTTGATGACACTGCTTTTCTAATTCCAGATGAAATTTGACAACTGATAGCCTGGTATACGAGATATGAGCTTGCACAAGAACTTTTGAAAAAGAAAATTACAATTTTTGGAACACTTAGACAAAATAAAAGAGAAATACCACCTGAATTTTTGGTGAAAAAAGGAGTTGTACTCTTCAATCTTTGGATTTAAAAAAGAAATAACAATTGTTCCATGTTCTGCAAAAAAGAACAAGAATGTAGTTATGTTCTCCAAAATGCATACTGATAATAAAATAAACAAAACGACCATAGAATCAAGAAAAAAAAACAGATACCATTACGTTTTACAATTTTAAGAAAGAAGTTGTGAACGTCGCGTCGTCGAGGAAATGTGTGCGGAATACACTACGAAAAGAACATCAAATCGTGAAACAACGGTTATTTTATTTTCAATGTTGAATGTAATTGCCAAGAATTCCAGGAGGTTGTTGATGTCGTCCACGAATAATCCTTCCACACAATTCGAAAACAGACGTTTCTTCTTGAGAAACTGGGACTCATTCATTCAGAGCAACATAGAAACCGTAAGCTTCAGAGAAAAGCAACTTTTCCAAGCACTTCTGAGGTTTTGGAAATCACTGATAATGAACCACCTGTAAAAAAACTCAAAGAAAATTGTAAATTATGTGCATTTTATATATGTAATAAGGATAGAAAATCAAGATTTATGTACTAAAAATGTGTTAATCATCAGTATGTAGTTTGTCAAAGTTGTCTTTAAACATATATGTGTTATCAAATTCTCTAAAATTCTTTAATGTCTTATTTTGTAATATTTAATTACGTTTGGTTTGATTATAAACAGTATTAATATATATTTAAATAACAGAAATTAATTAGGGTATGAGATACCCAGCGCGAGTTCTCGTGTCCGAAAATGGGTGCGTGTTCTCACGAGTTAAGCCGTGAATACGCAATCACAACTTACATGCAAATTTTTCCAATCCCTTAAACATCGCCCATAAGACTATGCAAATATATCACATTTAATACGCGAGCAATTATTACGTGATTCCACTTAATACGCTATAAATTTTAAATTCTTTGAGGTGAAAAACCCTCTCTTGAGACGCGAATTCTTTTTCTCTTTTCGAGTGTTACTAATTTAATGGATTTATCTATTATTGTTATTATTAATTTTTGCTATTAAAGGATTTAAAAGAATTCTTTTTTAATAAACAATAAAATGTAATGCTTTTTATTATAATCTCAGTAAAATAAATAAATTAATACATGCATATTTGTGCATGTATTTATTCGTATATATGAAATAATTCAGATGAAACCACAACTGCTATAGCTATTATTTAAAGAAAGAAAAACAGAAAGTAGCCAGAAAAATATTTCAATTTGTCGATAGGGGGAGTTATGGCTTGATTGGTATGTATAATACAAAAAGATATAAGGAAAAATTAAGGCGCAAAAATTGATAGTTTATTTATAGGATAATATTACGGTAATGACCGTTTTTTAGAATGCGTTAAATGATTACTTAGGTAGAACTTGGGTGAATGGCAATTATACATATATCCCTCTCTTATCACCCCGAAAGATTTTCCATTTTCGATGCAATAATCAGTCAATAACTATTGAATTTCTTATCACAAATGGAACAAAAAATAGTTGGCCACTAATCTTCGTAATCCAAGATAATCTCACTTATTAGCTGGACAGCAGCTTATTTTTTTTCTCGTATCTTCTGGTTTTTTCAAGTTCTTTTTTTCAATATTTATTGTCTTATCTTAGAGAAGAAGAGTACTGCTATGACCAAAAGTTGCTGAAATGTTTATTTTACAAATACTACACTATTAATGTGCTAATGCTTCGTTTGCTTCGAAAAGTTTATCTTGCAGGAAAGAATTAGCGATATTTTTAGAAAGATTAAAAAAAGAATCTCGTTTCCCTGGTAAGTAATCGAAAGGAAAGTTTTTCTGTTACAAAAAATATAGAAAAAAAATTGCTGTTAAAGGATTTAAAAGAATTTTTTAAAGTAAACAATAAAATGTAATGCTTTTTATTATTATCACAGTAAAATAAACATAATTAGTATATGTATAATTGTGCTTGTAGTTATGTGTACATGAAATAACTAAAATGAAACCAGAAATGGAGTAGCTACTATTTAAAAAGGGGAGAAACAAAAAGTAGCCAGAAAAATACTTCAAAATTGCCGTCGGGGAAACTCTATAGGTTGATTGTTATGTATAATACAAAATGATAAAAAGAATAACTAAGACGGAAAAACTGATAACCCATTTATTGAAAAATATCGCTGTAATGATCCACACATCCTGCGTTGTAGTGTGTATTTAGGTGACACGGTAAACGTTGACATAACAAGATGAGGTTTCACATTTATTCCTTTGTGCTAAACCACGTCTTCCACTTTATGCACTACGTGTTTAACTGCAGAATGTAAAGCATCATATGTGGTGTCCCCCCTTCTTGAGATTGGTTGTCATTTAAATCAGTAGCGTTTGACTGTAGATTTTTTTTTAACCTAATGTGTTTCTTAAATGAGTTTCAAATGTTACGCATTAAAAAAAAGACATAACAACATGTGTGGGATAACACATCTTTGTTGCATTCCACAGTTCAGAACGTCATGCACTGCGCGGAAGGTGTGTAACTCAGTGGAAAGCTTGTGGAATTTAAACTTGATCGTCAGTGAGAGCATAACCGCATTTACTGTGAAAATTTCCAATGAATAGGGTGTGACTTTTGCAATTTAATTATCTTTTTCTATATCATAAATATTGAAACAATAGGCAATCTCCTTAAATATTGCCCCTAAACTCGTATTTCCAATTGCAAAAATTCATAAAAAAGGCGATTTTTTTTATAAGATAAGCTGCAACTCCATTTTGCAAATCTATTTGAAAAAATATGAAAATGTAATTTTTATACGGCCCCCGTAGGCTAAAAATCCCAGTTAAAAGAACTTTCCTTATCCAGTCCTAAGACACAAAAACTTGCATCTTCATATCTTCAAAACTCGCAGAGTTATAGCCGTTTGAATTATTCATCTGGTTTTAAGGGATTTAACACAAATTGAAATGCGCGCAATTAAAAAAAAACAATGTTAGTTTAACAGTTCTAGGAAACATATAAAAAATCTATCTTTTGAGTTAGAATTTTGAACTTTTTTTTTGTGATGGTTAGCCATATACTTTGCTAAGAAAATCACATCCTTAAATTTCTCATAAAATTTATAAAAAATTCATATGATTAGTACTGGTTTGAATGGGATAATTTAAAATCGTTATAACTCGAAACTTTATTTATCGGATTTCAATTTCTTTCCATTTAATTAAAGATAAAAATCTAATTTTAGTTTTGTTCCAGGGTTTTTGTTTTTTAATATTAACTTTAAAACTATTAAAAATATTTATTGAAAAAATAATATAACTTTTAAAAAAATCATATTTTCAAAAGTAAATATTTTTTCAAATTTGCTGAAACAAAACTAATGTAAAATAATCAAAAATGACATGTTTCTATTTTACACCTTTTCTTTTCTTTAGCAATTCTTAACTTTTAATGATTTAAAGACGAGAAATGGTAGGGAAAAAACTCATTATGCAGAAAAACGAAGTGTACTGTTTAAATATCCCTATAAACACTGCTTTTTCTAAGATGCAGATTAAATCTTTTTTTTTTAAATTTAGGTCTCAGAACTTCAGACTTTTTATTGCCCTGGAGAGCCTGTTAAAAAATCTGTATTCTGGGCCCAGGCCGAGCCAGGACCGAGACGTTACTTTTTTAATGAAGACTCGCTGGCCGGATTTAACCCATTTTTCCTACCGGAAGGAATTGCTTCCTTCTTCCTAGGTCTGCACTGGACGAAATTTTCAATCATGGTCTCAAACAATCTGTATTAAAATCACTGTCTCTGACTGACCTAATACGTGCATAAAATAAGTAAAATATGGTTCAATCAAAATTTTTACGAAAAACACATCGTTTTTAAAATTGCTTCTATTTTACAAAATAAATAAATAAATAAATAAATAAATAAAATAAAAAGTAAATAAAAAAACTTTAAAATTCATTTTTTAAAAGAATAGCATATTCAAAGGCTAAAAAATTGAATACAATAAAACCAGTGAAAAAAATCTGCCTATGACGGAATTCTGTCTTAAACGGGAAATATGTTGATCCATTCAAAATAAATATAATAATACTTGAGAAAAAATATACTAAATTTACTCCTCCTAGGAAGGGCAATTGTCTATAACGTATTTTTTCTTTCCTATGTGATTCTGTCTTAAAAGGTTTTACTGTATAACATTTTTCAATGTCTCCAAAACATAGGATAGGGATTAATGATATTAAAATATAAGTGAAACATTTACATATAAATAAAAATTCATTGATAAAATAAATATATCACAGCCTTTGTCGCTTCTTTAACAATAAAAAGTATAAATATAACAAACGAAAAACTATAATAAGTATTTTTGATCAGACCTCCTCCATACGAGACAATTTTTAACCACACCGAAGTAAAAAATTATATAGAAATTCACGGCTCAGCCGGGCGATGATATAAACTTTTTTCCAGGCCGATCCGGGTTATGATTTTAACATTTTTACAGGTTGGGCCGAACTTTTTTCCTTGTGGGTTACCGACCCACAAGGGATGGGACTAGGGATGGGACTAGATATTTCGATCCATGCAGACCTTCAGTGCAGACTACCAATATATTTTGAAAATAAGTTTAGTTTTAAATTAATACGCTGCTTTTTATGTCCAAATAAGAGGCACTGTCTTAAATCGTTTAATCGTCGAGGCACTGTCTATCTTAAACGTTTAATAATGGACAATTTGTGGACAATCCCTCACTTGCTTTCAAAATAAGTTAAAAACTCTTCCTTTACAGGTTTGATAGCGATGCAAGTTATGAATTTTGAATTTTAATATCTCTGTGAAGTTTTTGATACGGAGATGATTTTTTTTTTTTTTTTTTTTTTGTTCAATTTAGGACTGGATAAGGAATAATTTCCTATCTGGAAATTTTGCCCTATGAGGGCCATATAAAAAGTTAATTTTCACATTTTTTCAAATAGCCCACCCCCCAATGGAGTTGCAACTTATCTTATCAAAAATTCACCTTTTTTATGAATTTTCGGAATTGGAAGTATGGGTCTAGGGGCAATATTTATGGAGATAACCTATTGTTTCGATATTTATGACTCAACCTGTATAACATTTCAATTCTTACGGCGCTCGCTACCAGAAAATTTTCAAACTAATATTTCTCTCGTTTTATTTTATTTGTATTTTCTTTAAAAATATGTAATATTTCAATTCTATTTTCATTTGGAATATTTTTTAAGCCAAATAGAAATATTTATTTTATAATCACAGAATATGCATACAAATTTTGAATTCATGTTTGAATTTTGCTCTCTGAATTTTCAATTTCTCATATATAGAGATAGTAAACTAGAGTATTTTAGTGAAACAATTTTTCCCATAAGTGATACAGGAAGAAAATTAAAATGAAATGCAATATACTCAATGCAAATTTTGTATTGTGATTGAATCAAAATGGATCATGAGACCTTTAAAAATCAGATAGATGCATCTAAATCCGGACACAGACTGAGACTGCTATAGTCGTAGATTGCAGCTTCCATCATGCACATTCAAAGAGCGATAGAAGTTCAAATAATTCCTCACTTTAGTGGTTCAATATATATTCCCCTCCCATATAGAGCCGGAGGCGGAAGCACAGACAATCACCTTATCGAGTTTATAGATGAAAAATCTAGGATTGGTTTGAATTTAAATTCGCATATTAAAACGCAATCGGTCTGCCAAGTCATATCTTGGTCGAAAACACTTAAAAACCCGATTTTAACTGTTGACACGTAGATTTACCACCATGCTTTCCTGCACTCAAAAGTATGAAAGCATGGAAAATTATAGTAAAACTGTGAGTCAAGAGTTAAAATCGGGTTTTCAGATGTTTTCCACCAAGATATGACTTGACAGACTGATTGCGTTGTTATATTCGAATTGAGATTTAAATAATTCTAGATTTTCATCCGTGAACTCGATCAAGTGATCGTTTGTGCTTTCACCTCCCGGTCTAGTAGCCTTTGTTTAGAATTTTCATATCGATCACCAGCAAGAAAAAATACTCTCATCTTGACTATTTTAAATTTCAAAGGAAAGTCAAAAGACGATCTGGATTTTTTTACTGTAACACTCAGCTCTACATATATCAGTAAAAATGCTCATAGAAGCTTAAAATTCATGTGAATGAAAACGTAGATAATAATTGAAGTCTTGTGAAATTTTACTTCCCCTCCCCCACACAATTTGTAACACTTCTGTGGGAACGAATAGACATAAAACGTGATAAAAATCAATTTTCTGGATAACTACACCCATGAAACTTTTTTCTGAAACAAGACGCATGTATGATAAATCTTTTATGGAAATATAACACAAAATGAACTGCAGCGAATTCATCACTTATTTGAAGGCGTACGAATGATCTCACCCACAATCTTAACTCTTTCCTGACATATTACTTTTCACGCTCCGGTTAGATCCTGTTTATTCAACAATTTGGTGAAATCGTGTCAAATCGTCAACAATCAACCAAATATAGCACTTTTGCTGTTAAAAACCCTGATAATTTAATGATGATATTTTCCGGTGATGATGCGTTTGTTACATCATGGATCATGTTCGATATTTCTATATATCCCGAGACGCGATGTGCTACGGCATATTAGAAATGAGAGGGTTTTGTTAGAGCCTGAAATTTTTATATCAGTCTTCAGGCTCGCGCTCAAAGTGAAAATTTTATTTATTTACAATTTGAAAAAACTTGAGTAAGAATAATGTAGTCTAAATTTCTCATTGTGGTCTACACTTTTAAAAAAATAGGTTTGCGAGAAATATTATATCTGATTCTGGTGTCTTTGGACTGTCAAGTGTTAATAACACAAATAAGTCGCAGAATATTCTTTGTTAGCCTTTTTTTTTTTTTTTTTTTTTTTTTTTTTTTTTTTTTTTTTTAATTATTGAAAAATGGTTGTTGTTTTCAGTGGAGGATTGACAAAATGACGTAGTCACTTTTGAATTTAAATTAAATTCTTTACTATTAGAAGAATTTCTATTTGAATAGGAAATTAAAATGTTTAAAATCATTGTAATAAAGGAGAAAACTAACAAATTTAAAAATGGGTTGACGGAAATTAACAGATACGGAAAAAGCCGAAGCCAAAGAAGTGAATGATCGTGAATGTCGCATTCAATGACATTAAACACAATACGCGTACTTAAACAATCATAAAGTGATTTTTATTTCGACTTTTTATTAATGTTTTACTAATTTATTTGTTCTTTTGTTATTAAAAATAAAAATTTAGTCAACATGTATAAGTTGCTTATTAGTTTGGCGATTCGTATCATTTGGCGAAATTGGTCGACGGGATAACCAAGTAGTTCTGTATTTGGTTTGACACAAAAACGTCTTTCAATGCAGAAAACGAGAAAATCAAAAGATTATCGAGCCGCTGAAAACCAATTATATGTTGAAATGCGATCACGAAAAAGGAAGCAATTTAATCCGAACCGATTAATTGTAAAACATCATGTCTCGAGGGCGACCAATGCACTAGCCATGGCGTTTTACAATCGGTCGGTTCTAACCAGAAAAATTAGAGTGCCAATAGTGATTCTAACAAGCCGGAAAATGTTATAGCTATTCTCTTGATTTTCCACCACCTAAAAAGAAAACTAAAAAGCAATCGGCTTGGAAAAAACTGGAAAAAACTTTTTTAATTCAATGTTTGATGGACCCATTCACATATGCATGTGCTGCGATCGACTTTGGTTTAAAACCTCCATCACCAAAATTCTGCTCTGTAAAATCAAACAGTATATGCCAAAGTCTTACAAGTATAACAGTATATGCCAAAGCTGTATTTTAATAATGATTACTTTCGCACCAACAATGTTACATTAGTTTGAAATGTTTCTTTCGTCCTTAACTTTTATGCTTGACGACAATGGAGTGATGCAACTTAAACGAACCGTACCTTCAAATTGCAGCATGTATAAAGTCATTTATAGCAGTGGCACGGATAATACACAATAAAACAACTGGTATTTAGCTTAAAATGATAGATGAATGTTTCGAGTGAAACATTTTTCAAATGGTTGGTGTAATTTCTTAAATCACATTTTTTTTTTTTTGAAGAATATATGCAGAAATATTTTCAAACAAAATTCATGTCTTTTTGGTATGGGTGACTACCTCCAAAAAGGCGAAAATAAAAGTTATGAGGGAGTGACTCTGAAGGAGTTATGAATTTTTACTAAAGACCATTTATTTGTTTACCATTATCTGAATTGAGATTAGGCTTAGTGGGCTTTAGCTATATCTAAATACTTTTAAATCACTTATAATGACTTTTTTTTTTAAGTTTACTGTATTCAGTACAGGATGATGAGCAAGTGATGAGGTAAATTTTTCACTCTTTCATAACTCTTATTTTGACCTATTTAGAAAGAATCACCCGTATAGTTGTATAATGGTATTTTATAATAATAAAAATTGTGACTTTTACAGATTTCTGCCAGCATTGAGTATATAGGGTGTTTATTGTTATTATTATCATTATTATTTTAAACTGACGCCATTCACAGCCATCTGTAGCTCGTTCTAATATCCAGAAGGGATGTAAACTGGGTAAAGGGATTAATAATGTCATGGGAAAACAGGAATTCCGGGGGGGGGGGAATTTCAAAAAATTACCGATAAAGAGAAATATGGCACTGTTGTAGTTTGACACAATGAGCACAAAACATAGCTGACATATGAAAACGCGAATTTATACCTATGTATGTGTCAACAGCGGCAATAATTTGTGATAATCGCGCACTGCTATAACGTGACAGGTGTAATTAATCCAGGTAGAAAATGTTTCTCGGAGGGTTTTTTTTTTTTTTTTTTTTTTTTTTTTTGCATGCGTTTATAGCAGAAATAATTCGTGCCATTGTCGCATACGTAGACATAAATTAGCATTTTCATTCATTACCTCTACGTCTACATAGCTGCCAACTTTCAACTAATCTTCCATAATACCTGGATTAGTTTGATACAGGTTAACCTCATCTAGAACCAGAAAATTTATTGCATGAATCTATATTTATTTAATTTCATGTTTCTATGTTAAACATATTTGATTTAATTTTTTTGAAAAAATTCTGGTTCGAAATTCATTAAACCTGGGTAAAAGTAACGCACGTTTTACGGAAGATTAACGTCAGGTTCGCACCTACAGTGCTCAGCAAAAGTTTAAACACTGATGTTTTTTAACTTTTAAATAAAAAATACGAACACGTGAGTTTTACAAATGTTTTACTTATTTTCAAATATATTTTAAACAATGTAGAATAAAAATAATGGTTATAATATAAGATTATATTTAATTTAACTGGAAAAGTAAAATTTGCATATTGCAAAAGTTTAGACACTTTTTTGATTTTTAGCCAACTGTTCATGGAAAAATGCAAATTTCCAAGTTATGAAGTCACATTTCTGAAGCATTTAATTGTACCTGGAATGAAGAATATTGTTGCAATCAAAATTCTTCTATTGAAACTGAGACGGAAACAAAAGAGGTAAGTTCGCTGTCAACAACCGATTTTTCTTATCGGTAAAGATAAAGTTACAAAATGAGAGAAGAAAAAATACCGGCAAAGTGTTAGGAATCCTTCAAGAAATATAATAACAAGCTTCCAAATGATACAGCTTATTCAAAGGATGCCACTTCACACATAGATTCATGGAATGTTCTCTTTGATAGTAACATGCTAGGTATTATGAGGCAATGCTCAAAAGTTTATATCGAATCGATTCAAGAAATTTTTGCACGAGAGAGAGATGAAAAGAAAACAGATGAAATCAAAATAAAAGTATTTCTTGGATTTGTTATATTTATACGGAATTCATAATTTGTCGTACACAAATTTGAAGAATTTGTATGCCATGGATGTAACTGGATTGACACATTTCCTAAAACTATGAGTGGCACTCGATTCCTGTTTTTGATGAGATATCTACGCTTTGACAACACCAATGATAGTTAAAGTAGAAGAGATGTAGATAAATTAAATACCATTAGAGATTTTAGTGAAACATTTTTTAGAAATTGTAAAAATGCATATACCGTTGGAGAATTCGTCGTAATTGATGGAAAATTGGAACCTTTTTAGGGGCGGTGCAGTTTCAGACAGTATATGCCCAGAAAGCCTGCAAAATATGGTATCAAGATAATTGCACTAGTAGCTTCTAGAGTATTTTAGACCTAGAATATAGATCTTTATGCTGTCAACAATACGATGGACCCTTTAAAATAGATTGTAGTTCGAAAGTCATTGTGATGTGGTTGATGACACTGCTTTTCTAATTCCAGATGAAATTTGACAACTGATAGCCTGGTATACGAGATATGAGCTTGCACAAGAACTTTTGAAAAAGAAAATTACAATTTTTGGAACACTTAGACAAAATAAAAGAGAAATACCACCTGAATTTTTGGTGAAAAAAGGAGTTGTACTCTTCAATCTTTGGATTTAAAAAAGAAATAACAATTGTTCCATGTTCTGCAAAAAAGAACAAGAATGTAGTTATGTTCTCCAAAATGCATACTGATAATAAAATAAACAAAACGACCATAGAATCAAGAAAAAAAAACAGATACCATTACGTTTTATAATTTTAAGAAAGAAGTTGTGAACGTCGCGTCGTCGAGGAAATGTGTGCGGAATACACTACGAAAAGAACATCAAATCGTGAAACAACGGTTATTTTATTTTCAATGTTGAATGTAATTGCCAAGAATTCCAGGAGGTTGTTGATGTCGTCCACGAATAATCCTTCCACACAATTCGAAAACAGACGTTTCTTCTTGAGAAACTTGGACTCATTCATTCAGAGCAACATAGAAACCGTAAGCTTCAGAGAAAAGCAACTTTTCCAAGCACTTCTGAGGTTTTGGAAATCACTGATAATGAACCACCTGTAAAAAAACTCAAAGAAAATTGTAAATTATGTGCATTTTATATATGTAATAAGGACAGAAAATCAAGATTTATGTACTAAAAATGTGTTAATCATCAGTATGTAGTTTGTCAAAGTTGTCTTTAAACATATATGTGTTATCAAATTCTCTAAAATTCTTTAATGTCTTATTTTGTAATATTTAATTACGTTTGGTTTGATTATAAACAGTATTAATATATATTTAAATAACAGAAATTAATTAGGGTATGAGATACCCAGCGCGAGTTCTCGTGTCCGAAAATGGGTGCGTGTTCTCACGAGTTAAGCCGTGAATACGCAATCACAACTTACATGCAAATTTTTCCAATCCCTTAAACATCGCCCATAAGACTATGCAAATATATCACATTTAATACGCGAGCAATTATTACGTGATTCTACTTAATACGCTATAAATTTTAAATTCTTTGAGGTGAAAAACCCTCTCTTGAGACGCGAATTCTTTTTCTCTTTTCGAGTGTTACTAATTTAATGGATTTATCTATTATTGTTATTATTAATTTGCTAACAAATTTTTTTTCGAATAGTATTACTTGCTTGATTTAATAACAGATTAGCTAAAGCCAAAATTACTAATCGAAAATAGTGGCGGATATTTGAACGAAACAAAACCTAAGGTTTTTTTTTTCCCGCTTCGTTAGTCTGTTAGAGAGATATAGACGAATCCAGGTTATTCAGAGACTTCATGAAAATTATCATATTTAGATGTGATCCTGTTAGTTATATCCAATTGTTAGTGAGTTTTCAACTGTGCATTATATTTCTACTATGTTTTTTAATACATATTATAGGTAGTCAACAAAAAATGACAAACGTAAAATATATGATAGATAGTGGTTCTATGTATTTTTTTTATGTTTCCTTTACTTTTTGCTATGCCAATAATACTTTTACTTTTTACACAAAGATTAATAACAATATTTTTTTATTATTGAAAAGAAGGGCAAATTACAATGGTATTCATTATTAAAAGTACTAAATATGACTTTAAAAACTGGGTTGTGTTTCAAAAATTATTATTTTTTTTTCTTTTTGAAAAAAAAAAAATTTTTTTTTTGCTGTTTCTTTTTGGTTGAACATATTAATCGACAATAAATCCAGGTTTGAATTCATATTTATTTTAAATTATTATTCCAGATGATCCATTGGAAAGAACCAATGTGTTAAAGCTTAATACAACGAATTTTAATCTAAATGTATGTAAAAGACACGATTGTTTACAATTTACGTATAAATGAAAGCTTTGAAATTCATTTAAATGATTTTATGTGTCAATAAGCCCATTTCTTGTAACATTACAGGTATTACGTTTAATAGGCGATCCCACTTAAAAGGAATTTTTTTTACAATCCTTAAAACGAACCTTAACCGGATTACTGTACTTATTTCTATATAAAAGCATATTTTTAAGTGAGAAAATTAATTTTAAAATGTTATTAACAATTTTCTACTGCACATTTTTGGTATTAGGTTTGGGCTCCGAAATAGCCTGAACTCACATCTACTGTGTATTTTAAATGTATCGGAAATTCGTTTTCCCTGTTTTATTTTCGCAGAAATCATTCGTATTTTGCTAGAAATCAATCAAAAGTATTTCTAGATAAAATCATGACAGTCTTATACAATAAATCACCTGAAAATTAATGTTTAAAAGCTTTTAAACATCTTTCAATCTCTCTTCTTCCTAAAAAAGAAACGTCAGAGTGCTGTCATTGTTGACAAACTATTTTTTGAGAATATGGCAAGAGGTATAGCATGAAGGGGGGGGGGGACTTTTAAGAATCGAAATTCACTATAAATTGTACTCGTGTCTGTTCTTAAAAGCTTAAAATATTTTTCTGATGGATTTTCCTTTTAATGTTGTTTTTTCTTTCTTTTTAGCTCACAAGCTATCAAAGCCTGAGAGCTAATGTTCCCGAAGTTTCTGTATGTACGTTCGTATGTATTTACGTATGTATGTATAGTTGGGGCAAAAACAAAAAGCAAACGTTCAACAAACTTCTCAAAAATTAGTGTAGGAAAAAGTTACTGGTACATAACTATTGGAAATAAAGTCTTCTTTTAAATTATGTATATAAATTTTCTTTAGAGCAAGAAAAAAAAAAAAAAAAAAAAAAAAAAAAAAAAAACGAACACGAACACGAACACGAATTTTATTTTTTTTCAATGGCAATATCTATTCATTAAAATTTTCGGTTCATACTGTATCTAGACACCAAATATATTATGATAAGTTTTTCAATTATAAATATTCAAAATTTAGTGCTTTGAATGTTAAATTATATTTCATATTTTTATAAATATCTCCTGAAATTAGACTTTTAATCAGCTAATTTTTTATGTAGCAATAATACTGAAATATCAAAACATAAATGCGTTGAATTTGAAATTTTTAAAATTTCATGATATGAATTATGAAATTAATATTCGAAAAAATTATGAATTGTAACCTATGGATTTATTATTTTAATTGAATTATAAATTGTAATTTTTTGATGGATTGAGATTAAGTCCTGCTTTGTCAAAATCTAAAATTTCAAAATCGATACAAAACGAATTGCATGAAAATTTGTTTTTAGACTAATTGAAGGAAGTAGAGTTCATTTATGCTGTCATAATTTAGTACTGTTACTTAAAAAAAAAAAGAAAGAAAAAAAACAAAAACAGAATCAGGTTTTGATTTCAAAGTAGATTTTATTTCCAATCGTTTGGCACCAGTAAGTTGTTATAAAATAATTTATTGAAGAGTCAGTAAGATGTGTTTACTTTTCCCCCCACGATTGTACGTAGTAATTCTTGATAGAAATATCAGATTTGCTTCAAACTTTAGGTATAGGTTCATTTTGATATACGGTTCCCTGTTTAATTTTGAGGTTTTCATTGGTTAAGTATAAAGGGGGAGGTATATGGGCTCACTCCTCCCCCCTTTAATTTAACTAAATGAATTATCACAAAAAAAAAAAAACTCCTCTGATTAGATTTGGAGGTTTGTTATTTAAGTAGAAGGGGGAAATTGGGGCACGAATTCTCCCCTTTAATTTGACTAATGAGTCTTTTATGGAGAATAATCCGATTTGCTTCTAAAGGTCTAACCAGATAAGCATAGCAAAATAGCCACCCACGGTGGATATTTGAAATAACATAAAGTCCTTCCGGCAATGCCGGGAGGAAGAGGTAGCTTTCATATACTTATATATTTATTTTAAAGTAAGTTACAATGTTCAAAAATACTAAGCTCAAATTAGTGGAAATAATCTTTAAAAATTAGTGATTTTATAAGATTGAATACTAGTTTTTGTCAAGACTGAATATTAATAGGAATGTTACAGTTTTTTTATTGATTACTGACCTTCTTTAAAATTTTAATTATTCAAAATTCAAAACCCCTCTTTCCTTTTTTTATATACACACAGCCCCTTAATACTTTTGTGATTCCTTTTCCGTTCCCACGCTTTCACAAGCGTTTGTGAATGTTAGATAGAAAAACACACCCCCTCCCCTTAAAACTCGCATAAAATCCCTGCTCGGCAGAGAAATGCGATAATTGCTAAAAGCCGTTTTGTTAAGATTAAAGATGTGTGTGCTTCCCATGCTATGAGTTTTCGGACAGTAAATAGCGTACCTTATATAATTGGCCACACACAGTTTTCTAAGCCCTGTGTAAATTGCTAAAAGTACACCCTTTTTTTTATGACCCATAAAAAATTGTATAGTGTCATTTCAGAGAGAGAGCAAGATACATTTTCGCCCATAAAAATATCCTCATGCTTGTTACTTCCATGATGTGCAATACTTGGAATCCCAGCAGTAAATTTCATGGGAACGGGAGTTGAAAAAAACACCTGCTTGTGCAGGACCTCATGTAAGTCACGTGATTGAGAGATAGAAACATTTCCTTATATGGACATTGGATATGGTACTTGCGCGCTGACCAACGAGAAGTCACCCTTTTGGTTGGGGAAATGGGGGATGCGTCCGTGTTCTCAGAAAAAATACCCCCGTATGTTAGAGGCTTACGCGCAATTGGTTTTTAGAAAAAAGTCAGTCTTGGTGATAGCAGTCGAACGGAGAGCATCTGCTTGAAGATAGGTGAAAGTTCTGTCCCCCCCCCTCCCCTGTTTTATTCTGGGAGAGGGGAGGCTTATATAATTCTACGATGTTCGTGGAGTCTGAAAATAAAATACGCTAGGAGTTGGTCGAAAAGTGGTCTGCCGAGATAGCTGAGAGTTTGCTGAAGAAGAATGTTCCACTCAAAACGTTTTGTCTAGATAAAAAAAAGGTCGGAGCCCCTCGCTTCAGATTGCAGTACACTACATGTTGCGGCTGAGTATGCGAGATTTTCGATTGAATTCCTAAGCTCCAGAAGTCCAGAAAGTTGTTTTGATACCCGTTTAGAAGAAGCTTATCCCGAGCACTGCATAGTAGATTGTCCTCGGCGACTAATGGCTGTTAGCTTCTGTCGATGTTTATCCAAGACTAATTTTCGTTCCAAATGCCTCTCCGGGTCAAATGTCGAAACCCAAAGGCACGAAATCTCGGCTCTAGTATGGTGAAATTCTCATGATTTGTGTCACTGTGGGACGCCAACCGATTATGTCGCAGACCTTCATGAAGCCGTCATAGCCCTGTTTACAGTTTCAAATGAAAGGAAACCAGCGTAGAGACTCTATCCGAACACAACTCCAAGTCTAATTTGTGTAATAGACATGTCATTAAATAGTGAAATATATTCTGATGCGGGGAAGATTTTGAGCCAAGTTAATCCTAAAAATAAAAGTATCTCTAAATGAGAGATAGATAGAATAAGCTGTAGGTAAGAAACTTAGATTGTATTTGCTCTTAAACTATTTTTTTTATCTAATTAAATATTTTTATTGTGGGATGATATTTCTCAGTATTTGCTACAAATTCATGTTAGTGAATTCTGATGTTTTTTTTTTTATGTTGAATTAAATAAAAAAGAGTGTATTTAATAGAATTTCAAGATTGATGATTTTTTATGATGATGATTTAAATACCATTTGATATATCCTTTATTTTAATTATAAAAAAAAGGAAGTTTAATCTATTTTAATGCAAAGTAATCATTCATTTTAAATTAAAAAAAAAAAATGTATATTAAACTAGGATATACTCAAATATAGTTCTTTGGTTTTTTTTTTTTCATCCTGCCTTGATATTTGTTTATTTGAATTTTAATCTCAATAGTGACAAAATAACTATACTAAAAGCTACAATATCGTGAAATTAAAGTAGTTTCTCTGAATGTTTAAAAGCAAAATAATTTCAACCCTTACCTTTTTAATTCAGAATTTAAAGTAACTTAACAGACTGGAAGTCATATATGCATTGATTAATTAACATACTTTTATCTTAAAGTTGAGTAAAGATATTTAATTAAGTAGTAGAAATTCTTAAAGCAAAACTGTTGAGAAATTCACATGATTTAAAACAAATTAATTTATCTTATGAATGATAGAAAATGGAGAGATTAAAATAGATGTACTAACACTATACTTTTTCTGGCCACAATATCATTGTTGTATTATGGGATGCTTGTGTTTATATTGTAGAAATCTTATTGCTTTTAAAAAATTTTTCTTTTTTTGCTCCCCACAAATAGATGGGAGATTCCAGTGTCTTTCTTCTATCTTTTGAAATTTTAATAAAGATCTTGAGCTTTGAAATTATCTATTCGAGTTTGATATTCCATAAAACAACATTGGTAAAAATTGGGTTCACTGCTACAGATCCATTTATGCTACGTCTGAGATCTAGACAGATTGAGAATTTTGTTGTGTTATCATTATTATTTACTGGCAATCATTAATATTTATAGAAACTTAATGTATGTATTTTTTTTTTAATTCATATCAATTTATCTTGGTAATCTTTCTTATTTCTGTAATTTCTTAACTTAACTTGTGTTATCTCTTAGTATTTACCCTTATGAAAATCTCCTTTTGTTTTGGTCATCTTAAATTACAACAAGATTCATATAGAAGGTAATCTAGTCCTGATCTCAGTTAATTCATTGGTAAAGTAGATGAAACATTTGAACTAATGTGTAGAAATAGAGTGTAGAAATGATTGTTTATATAGTAATGCTTATATGTAAAGACAATTTTTATTGAATGGAATTATTTTTATTAATTAAATTATGATCTGTAGTAGTATAAAAAAAAGGGACCCAATAGGAATTTTTAGAAATTAGTCATCCTTTATTCAACCTGGTTTTATTTTAAGCGATTTAGAGAGTCACCAAATTCCACGATATCATAAAGTGTATGCCATTTTAAAGCAACATGATGAATCGTTCAGATCAGACCGTTTCAAAATGTCAGCCATAAGCAAAATTCAAAGTGCTATAACTCAATCATTTTGTAAGATATAGACAAAATAAAAAGTGTTCTGGAATCGATGTTTTAAGTTCTAACACGTAAAAGAAAAATGTGTTTCAAATTTTAATTTTTTCGCATTTAATTTTAAATTTTAAATTTTTAAAAAAATTTAAAATGGCCGCCATTTTGAAACAAAATGGCGGAGGATGCTGGCCAACGAACTCGGTTGAGACATTTGTATGTACTATGTGCCTACCAAGTTTCATTCAAATCGGTTCATAAATACGTTAGTTATCGAATGACAAAAATCAGATATATATATATATATGGTTATATATATATATATATATATATATATATGTCAACATTTGAACGGAGGGTGGTTTTGGGGTCTGGGGGTCATGATCGGTGAAAATATACCAAAATTTTCCGGAAGTGCTTTCCTCCGGACGGCTGCAATAGGTAGCTTTTTACTTTTTGTAATGAAAGCTACCTAATATGTTGATAAGGTTCGCCATGAGAATACAGTATGGAGTGTTTTTAGCCCCTGACCTTCAACTGTCTTTGAGATAATCGGAGAAGTATACACCGGCGCTACTATTTTTCAAATGCGTTTATTTCAAAAGTACAAAGGTTAAAAAAAAATAATAAAACAGTGACAATTATTGAAGAATATATTACTTCACATTATATGTATATTTTTATTTCACTTTTTTACACAAATTTTAACATAGAAAAATAAACAAAAATATAAAAAATATATTAATGTAGTAATTTTATAGTTACACAAGCAAAAAAATACAGAATAATGCTTAAAGTATGTACTTTTAAGAAAAAAAATTCGTTAAAATCGAAGATGCGCTTTTTGAATTATAACAAAAATAATGCTAGCAACTTGCTAAAATATTCGTCTTTCCCTGTAATTTTTTTGCTGTAATACACTGCTATCAAAACATTCATTGATCAGTTCTAGGAATTTCCTCTGGACAAGATGCGCAGTGCACCCCTTCCCCCCCCCCAAAAAAAAAAAAGAAAAAAAGAGAGAGAGAATATATGTCTATAAATCCCACGTCATTATCCCATGTGTTTGTTTCGTGTTTATAAGCATTCTGCCTGGCATACTGCGCATTCATCTCGTGTAATAATATCAATAACTGACAAACAAAATGATGAAATTTGCCTGCATATTTTTACAAAGAAGAAAACTAAGAGGCTGTACAGTATACAAATATAACGTATCACTCTAAGGGACGGAATATATGTGTGTGTGTGTGGAGGGGGGGGGAGGGTTCTGGCACTTGACATCAGAAGATGTAAATAGGGAAAAGGGACATGGCATTTGATTGAGTTAATTATTTTTGATCAAACCAAATAGTCCGAGAGCTGATCGCATAAAACCCTAAGTGATCGAGCGCAAGAAAAAATTCTTTATTTTCGAGAAGAGTAGTAATAGAGGAATCTAATGATCCGTGTTTGCCGGAAGCGAAGTGGTGCATAAGCCAAAAATTGATATCACTAATGGTTTACTCATAGATTTAGCATTGTGTTTGTACAATCAAAAGTATGAAAACAGGGAAAACTGGTGCAGGAAAACACAATGATATACCTACGAGTGAACCATTAGAGGTATTAATTTTTGGCTTATGCACCACTTCGCTTCCGGCGGACATGGATCATTAGATTCCTCTATTACTACTCTTCCATAGAATAAAATATTTTTTCTTGTGCTCGATGACTCAGGGTTTTGTGCGGACAGCTCTTGGAATAAAAATGTTTTTTAATAACCTTTTTTTTTTTTTTTTTTTTTTTTTTTTTGCATGTTTCTTCAGTTTGTTTTCTTATTTTTATGAAAATACAAAGCTAATGCTAGAACCACTGAGTGATTAAAGAAGCAGTTTACTCTAAAATAGGGACTATCAAAACATTCGCCATTAATATGCCTCTGCTATATGCGTATATATTTCATTGTCAGATAAACCAGACTCAAAATGATACTTGTTATTATTGAAAGTGAAAGATGGAAGGGAAATGTTGTCCACCTGTTTTGATAAGTTCTGTTTGGCTCTGCAAGAAGACAATGTTACTGTTCAATAAATTATGTAAAAAAGAGCTATATTGAAAACTTTTATATAATAGGTATTTCTTTAAAATATTATTTGATATAAAGTTATTTCTTTATAACACTGATATTTTATGAATTTCTTCTCATCAGTTAAATCAGAAAAATATGCGAATAAAAAATGTACAGCCATGTACCTGTATATTATTGCAAACGTATATATATATATATATAAACAAAAGATAAATAAATAAACACTGATAACGATATTATTAAAAGGTGGGATTGTACAATCCCACCTTTTGATCAATCGAAAAATGATAATGTATCATATCGAAAGGTTGGATGGAGGTTCTGTTTTTTGTTTGTTTGTTTATTGAACAACATACATCTGACTTGTGTGCTCGACATGAAGCCTGCTTATAAGCCATCGTCAATATACAAGGACGAGATAGCACACAAGGAAATATTACAACACAAGAGAAGTACAACCAGGAGCTCCACACAAAGAGTGTGTGCAATGAAGCCAGTGGGATTCGAACCCACAACCTCACGATCAGCGGCGTGATGTCTTAACCACTCAGCCACGGAGGCCCATGGAGGTTCTAAATTGCCAAGTTACAAAAGTTGCTGCACTTACAACCTTTTATCAGTTTCTTTGGCACAATCGACTAAAACTATGGGCTGTACATTAATATAACAGAATACTTATAAACACGAATCAAACCTGTAGGAAGCGATATGTATGGGAAAACTCTCTCTCTCGCGCTTTTATTATTATTATTATTAATGTACAGCGTATACTGACTGAGTGGAAATACAAGGAATTGACCAATGCATTGATAGTAGTGTATTTCAACAAATAAAAGCAAGAAAAGTTCCAAGTATTTTGTCGAGTTGCCAGCATTATTTCTGTTATAACTCAAAAAATGCATCTTCAAATTTAACGAAATTTTTTTTGTTCGTTAAAAGTACATATTTTGAGCGATATTTTGTCATTTTTTGGTTGGTGTAAATATAAAAATACTGCATAAATAGTTTTATAAGAAATACTTTTATTTATTTTTCTACGTTAAAATTTATGTAAAATGTGAACTAATATATTCGTCAATATTTGGTGTTGAACTTATTTTTTAAACTTTTTTACTTTTTGAAAAAAAAAAAAAAAAAAAAAAAAAAAAAAAAGAAAGGAAAGAAAGAAAGCGCTGGCAAATATTTTTCAGATTATCTCAAGATCAGTTCCAGGTCAGGGCATAAAAATACTCTATATTGTGATCGCATGGTGAGCCTTATTACCACACATGCTATTTTAAGCATCAACCATGGGGGCCATTTCTCCATGCCTATCTGACTAGATCCTTTGGTATAGAAGTTTATTCTGATAAGGCGTTTCCATGATTAGATTTGCACATTCACTGATTAAATACAAAGGTTTAAACTTAGGTCTAACCCTCCCCCCCCCCCCCGATTAATTTTGTTAAATTGGCATTTCATGTAGAATTATCCGATTTGCTTCGAATCTGGTATGCAGGTTTATTCTGATGTGGCGCTACATTGATTTGGTTTGAAGGTTCTTTTCTTTTCTTTTTTTTCTTTGAAATTATATTGGTTTCTATTAAAACAAGAAAACGCTGTTTTTTATGGTTTTTTTTTTAATTTATTTATTGTTTTGCTGTAAAAGAGTGAGTTCTTTTTTATGAATAATAGACATAAATGATACTATAATTTAGTGTGAACAGCCTATGACCCTATGAGTTGAATGCCATCAGTTTAACTGGGTATTTTTCTTTTTATTTACTCTTCCATTTATGTTCCGAAACAAAAGAAAAAATATTAAATTTTTCTATATACTTCAAATCACGTTTCGTGTTATTTCATAACAGAAAAGACTCGGATTGACTATTACATTTTACTTTATAATAAAAGATAAACTTACAAAACATATCTTCTACCAATAGATTTTTAAGACTAAGCTTTATGTTTCATGCTCTATTCTGAGAAATAAATAATGCAACCGTCCATCACTGACTCGGCTACCTCCGCAAGGTGGCGCTGCTACTGCATCATTATCGACATAAATCTGAGATCGCTATTTCGGGCGCGTTCGATGGCGACGCAAATGGCGCATTTATCACAGGTAACGCGCGTTTTATGGCCCCCGCCAGAGCTCTCTCTTGGGAGCATCTTTTTACACAATTGTCAAAAAGTGGATTTGAAATGACAGTGCATTACTTTTCCTTTATATAAAAAATTTCGCTGAACGTAACTTTCCCAAGATTATTTTATCCCCAAAACAACTTGAAAAACTACATCGATTATTCTCTCTTCGTTTGTGTCTCTTAAACTGAATTATATTAAGCTGATAAAAAGATAAATGTTTAGATTCCGTTCTCTAATGGTCTCTAACGTATATTTTCTTTTGTATAAATAGAAATCTATACGTTTTAAAGATTAAATTTTTAAATTCAAAACGAAAATGACGAGCGAAATGAGATTTATTAGTTTTTTCAATACTAATTTATTTGAAAATGTTTTTTATAGTTTGATAAATTGTTCCTCTGTGCTCACTATCTGTTTGCAGAATTATTTCACTTAAATCGATTTAAAGGAAAAACATGGAGGAGGGGGAATTGTCAAACGTATATGTATAAACTGTAATATTTTTTTAAATATTAAGCTTTATTATGTAAAAAGAGATGTTAATGGTGAGTCTTTTCCAAGATCATTTTAACCCAAAACAACTTGAAAAACTACATCAATTATTCTTTTTTGTTTATGTCTCTTAAACTGAATTATATTAAGCTGATAAAAAGATAAATGTTTAGAATCCGTTCTCTAATGGTCTCTGAAGTATATTTTCTTTTATATAAATAGAAGTCTATATGTTTTTTGTTTTTTAAATTCAAAACGAAATGTTGTGATTTATTAGTTTTTTCGAGACTAATTTATTTGTAAATGTTTTTTATAGCTTGATAAATTGCTCCTCTGTGGCCACTATCTGTTCACAGAATTATTTCACTCAAATTGGTTTAAAGGAAAAACATGGGGGGGGGGGGATGTCAAACGTTCATACATATATATATTGACTATTTTTAAATAATAAGCTTTATTATCTAGCGATGTTAATGTGAATCTCTTTCAAGATTATTTTATCCCAAAAAAACTTGAAAAACTACATCAATTATTCTTCTTCGTTTGTGTCTCTTAAACTAAAATTATATAAGCTGATAAAAAGATAAATGCTTAGATTCAATTCTCTAATGGTTTCGGAAGTATATTTTCTTTTATATAAATAGAAATCCATATGTTTTAAAGATTAAATTTTTTAAATTCCAAACGAAATGTTGTGATTTATTAGTTTTTTCGTGACTAATTTATTTGTAAATGTTTTTTATAGCTTGATAAATTTCTCCTCTGTGGCCACTATCTGTTTACAGAATTATATCACTCAATTTGATTTAAAGGAAAAACATGGGAGAAAAAATGTCAAACGTCAATATATGTATTTAATATTTTTTAAATAATAAGCTTTGTTATGTAGCGATGTTAATGTGAATTTCTTTCAAGATTATTTTATCTCAAAACAACTTGAAAAACTACATCAATTATTCTCTCTTTGTTTATGTCTCTTAAACTGAAATATACAAGCTGATAAAAAGATATATATGTTTAGATTTCGTTCGTTCTCTAATGGTCTCTGAAGTATATTTTCTTTTATATAAACATATATCTATGCCTTTTAAGATTAAATTTTTAAATTCAATACAAAATGACGAGCGAAATGAGATTTATTAGTTATTTCAAGACTAATTTATTTGAAAATGTTTTTTTATAACTTGATAAATTGCTCCTCTGTGGTCACTACCTGTTTACATAATTATTTCACTCAAATTTGTTTAAAGGAAAAACATGGGGACAAGGGAATTGTCAAAAGTACATGTACACACACACACACACACACACACACACATATACTGGGTGTCCCAAAAATGACTGATGGATTTTAAAATTCAATAACTTGCAAACGGTGACAGCTATTTAAAAAAAATTTGCAGGAGGGTTATGTATAATGTCAGCAGTTTTTTTACCCTAACTTTTTATTTTAGTTCGCATCTCAAACAATAGGTGGCGCTGACAGCGATTGAAGGGCAGGTCGACGCTTCACTCAGCACTGTTCACCTGGCCTTCAATCGCTGTCAGCTCCACCTATTGTTTGAGATGCGAACGAAAATAAAAAGTTACGGTAAAAAAACTCCTGACATTATACATAACCCTCCTGCAAAAATTTTTTAAACAGCTGTCACCGTTTGCAAGTTATTGGATTTTAAAATCCATCAGTCATTTTTGGGACACCCGGTATATATATGTAACATATATTTTTTAAATAATAAGCTTTATTATGTAAAAAGAGATGTTAATGGTGAGTCTCTTCCAAGATTATTTTATCCTAAAACAACTTGAAAAACTATATCAATTATTCTCGCTTCGTTCATGTTTCTTAAACTGAATTATATAACCTGATAAAAAGATAAATATTTAGATCCCGTCTTCTAATGGTCTCTAAAGTACATTTTCTTCTGTATAAATAGAAATCTATACGTTTTAAAGACTAAATTTTTTTAATTAAAAACAAAATGTTGTGATTTATTAGTTATTTCAAGATTAGTTTATTTGAAAATGTTTTTTATAGCTTGTTAAATTGCTCTTCTGTGGTCTCAGAATTATTTCACTCAAATTAATTTAAAGAAAAGACAAGGAGGGGGGGGGGGTGGAAAATATGTGTATATATATGTATATTTAATATTTTTTAAATGATAAGCATTCTTATGCAAATCTATCTAAATATCTGAAAAATAAATAGATTTGGCTTGAAAAAGAAATGTTATTATTTATCTGTTATTAACAGATTTATTTATTTTTATTCTTAAAACCTTTTTATGTAAATAGCACAATTCTAATTATATAAAGCAAGTGCTTAAAGCTAATAACGTTTCATTGCATAATCCACCTACAAAAAATTCTCCAGTCAAATAAAGAAAAAAGTTGATAGAATTAAATATTTTAATTTTTACATCACGGAATAGAGAAACAAGAAAGAAAAAAACATGCATCAAGCATAGATTATGATACACTTTCCGATACATTCAGAATAATTTTAACAAAACCGCACCGTTTAATAAGTCAAAATATTATATCTCATTCAACAATATGGAAACGCATTTTCTATTGTTGCAGCAAATACAGGAAGTAATTTGTAGTAAACCTGAGCAACGTATATCAATTTTATTATATGTGAAATAGTTTAATAGAATTAAAATATGCCGCAAATGGTGTCCCCCTTCGTTCACCATTATGAAGCGGAATTCTTTTGTGTGGTCCTGTAAATGAATAATACTTATTGTTTATACGGCGTATTCTACAAAATGTAAATTTTAGTGCTCTTCATAAATGCATTTGAATTTCATCGTATTTCGATTGGTGTAACGTCATTAAAAAGCATTTACAACAATCCTATCGGCCGAAATATAATGGAATATTTTTGACTTTCCTTATATTTGAACTTTTTATTCGATTTTATTAAAATTTTAAATGACTCAACAAAATTCTGCAACAAATATATATTTAAAATTTCAAATAATTCGATTGGGAAGTTTTTGTTCTGTTATAGGCGAACAGACAGACAGACAGAAGAATGGATTAAACGACGACTATAGGTGCTACGTATTTCTATTATTACGAACGCGCCTAAAAACATCTAAATTTAAAAGAGCATGCTGAAATTGAAAACTCATTTCCATCAATTATTACTCAAAGGCATTATTGTAACTAATTTCTTTTGTGTGTCCTTGTAAATGGATTAAAAAAGCTAAGGATATTCTATCAAACGTAATAGTACTGATTTATATCAGTTGCAATGCATTTGCGATAGCGTAATGTCATTAAAATATGCTGCAGAAGGTTTTTCCCCATAGACCATAATGTAATGGAATTCTTTCAGGTTCCCTTGTAATTGAACTATTAATCTCACATAGTACCTCATATGCAATATCATGCATGACTTGGGGATATTGAATAAGGTTTACCAACTGCATGAAAATCCGAGTATATTTACGGGAGTTACAGCGTGGACAGACGGACAGACAAACTGAATGCATAAACACTTCTCAGTTTTGTTGGAAAGTGTTAAAAAAAAGGTACTTCCAACTGTAATTTGCTTCAAAACTGTATCGCAAACTAGACATTTTTTTATATTCCTATAGTGTCCTATAGTGTAATGCCTATATCGCCTATAGTAAAATTAAGCAATTTTTGTAAAATATTTAACATCATGCATTCTACTTAAAAATAGAGGTATTAATGAAAATATTTTTTTACAGTAAATAACGCATTACAGTTCATATATAAATCAACCGAAATAATGCATAATTTAATTTTCAAGAATTAATTAACTTTTTATATATCTCTAAGAAATTTTTTGGACAATATGTGTATTCGGTACAATTTCCTAAAAAACTGTCAAATATATCACCTTAAAATTTGTTGTGGTGTCCGAAAATATACTATTTAAGAATAATACGAAGCAATTTTCATTTTGGCATAAGAGAAATAAAATTATTTTACTAAAAATTTTGAAAATTCTAAAAATTTTAAGAACATATTTTTCATTTTTTTCCTCAGATTTATAATGTTAGATAATTTTAAAGAAATAAGTTAGTGACACAAAGTTTGGAACGTTAAAATTCCTTACCTAAAACAGAATTTTAGAAAAGTGTACTAAATCATAAAAAAAAATAATAATAATAGAAAAAAAGCACCTTCAGTGCTTAAAATATATATTTAAGAACTTTCTAGCATCTTAATCTTTTAGGTCTATAATAATTTATTATACTGCATAGCTATATTAAAACATTCATCAATAAATAAATAGTGAAATATAAATTTAAAACACAAATTTAAAACATGTAATTAAACTTGAAAAAAAAGAAAAAAAAAAGGATGAAACAAGGCAATAAAAAAGTCTTGTTGTAAATAAAGAACTTCGGTGATTTTTTCGATTGTTAATTCTTGGCGCGAGTCCATTAAGAAAATGTTGCCTTTAATAAATTTCAAAGTTTTGCTTGAACGCATCCTGAAGTAAAATTTTATTTATTCTCCACTTAAATACTTTTTTGGTATTGTTAGTAAATATTCTAAAAATATATTAAATGTAAAAAATCTTTTAGTTATCAATTTAAAAAAAAAAAAAAAAAAAAGAAAAAAAAAGAAAAAAGAAAAAGAAATGGTTACTACGTCAGAAAACATACCGACAGAGAATAATAAGAAGCAATTTTCCTTTTGCCTTAAAAGCAATTAAATTAAAAATATTAAAAAAAAAAAAAAAAAAAAAAAAAAACTTGAAAATTAGAAAACTTTTAACAATATATATTTTTTTATTAATTAAAAAAAACATGTCTCAGACCTGTAATTTAAATATTTTTAAAGAAAAAAGTTAATTACACAATTTTAGAAAGTTTCTAACTGTTTACCTATAATAGAATTTTAGAAAAGTGTACCAAAGTATAAAAAAAGAAAGAAAAAAAACTATACATACAACTCCAGTGCTTAAAATGTATCGTTTTAAAACCTACCGCACTTTATTCTTTTAGGTTCATATTCCTTTAGAACCAATCATTTTTTAGCTCTATTGTTAGGCCGATTATTATAAAAACAAAAATTTGAAAATTTTTAATGTTCCATGTGCCCTTAACCCCTTGGGGAGGAGCGACACACATACGTGCCGCAAAAAGGCTTAAGAATCCTTGTTAATCCCCACCAGTAAAATTTTACCGTAAAATTTGCCTTATTTAATCGGAGCATTTTCTCATTTTAATAAGGCACTAATTTCTGTTTTTAAAAACCGGTGACAAAACATTAAAAATTTCGTAAAAAGCTCCCGTCGCGAAGGTGTTAATGGTCGAGCTTGGTTTTTTTCCTGGAAAATACTTTTATTGAATTTCATTTAATTTATCAAATTTTCGCTGTTTTGAAAAAAAAAAAAGAAATGGTGAATTTCTTAATTTTTTCTGATGAATTTTTTAAAACTTTATTTTAAAATTTTCAACAGTCCAAAAATTAATAAACGTTAATAAGTTATAGTTTGAGTAAATTTAGTTATCTTTTAAATTAATTATTGCAGTTTTACTCAAGTATACGGTTCATCAAAAAGTTATTGTCAGTTAATTACGACTCAAAAAATAAATCACAGCTTTTCTAATTCTTTCACCAAGTTGTATATCTGCAACATATGCAAAAGTAAATTTTACTTGGTTTTTAAGGGGACATACACATTTAACATTAGTAAAATATGCGAAATTTGTCAACTTCTTTTTCTGTTTAACAATCACTGTAGAAGCACAAATATTTTAGCATATATTTAGGTGATATTGAAATACATGTTTATGTGGTATTGGTACTATGTTTAAAACATTTTTTGTGGTTATATTAAAATAAAAGTATATCAAGGAGTCAGTTACAGAAAGCTATTTAAAATATTTTCGGTGGATAATATTTCACTGCGCGCGCACGAAATATCATGCTATTTTCATAGTATGTGCATTAACTTTGTCTTAAACTAAAGATAACAAACACTCTGGGCTATAATTTGAAATAGAATATTTTTAATCGATTAATTAGATAAAAAATGATATTTTTTTAATTAAAAATAGAAAAATTATGAATTTTTACATAGATTTAGTCTTATATTTTTTTTGCATACTGAACACAGCTTTGTAATTCTAATTCATTTTCATGATAAGATAAACATTTATGTAAGGTAAAAATTTTAAGGCTATATCTCAAACAGTTTTTAAGATATCATGTGCGCAAGAATAAAAAATGTAATGGAAATTAGTTACAAGTTATAGGCTTGAGTTTCTGTAGTTGACATATCTCACACTTGTACAATGTGTAACTCAATAAAAAAATTAACGTTATTTTCACTATACTTTAATCGCATTAAATGAGCATTGATTTTGAAGATGAAAGCATATCACCATTACTTTTTCTTCAAGTGTGTGTCTCTGCATATTAAAATTCGGTACTTACGTATTAACGCCACCGCAGCAGAAGTTGCGCTAATGCGCCAATAAAGGGCAATCTTGTTGATCGCACGCGCACCCAGTTATCTTTTGGATTCCTTGTTGCCTCCTTGTTTGCTGATTTTTGATGCGATTTTTTAGTAGTACGAAAATACGTATTCGGGATTTATCAAAAACAGAACAAGATGCAATATTAATTTGAATCCATGTTAAACTCTATATCGGCTCATTTTCGACCGAAAATCGATTGACTACTTTGTTTTGAAATAAAGTGTTTTGAATTTTGAAAATGTTTTGATTTTAAATAATGTGTTTCATTTCATGATTTGTCGCCAGAAATTTTTGGTGAAGATTAGCGGTATTTAAAAACCGCCAAATCTGCAGCAGCGGTGGCGTTAATACGTAAGTACCTAAAATTCTTATTCACTTGAATGGTAATGTCCGTAAATTTCATTTATTTCGTGCAAAACTGAATTGATAAGTATTTCAGGAAGTTTTGTTTTTTAATCGACGAAAATAACAACAAAACAAATGTAAATTTAGGGAAAAAAACATGTTTTCATTTAAATTTAAGAAATCAGAGAAAAAATATGCGTTTTTTAAATGCACTAATATTAAATGAAAATATGGAAGATTAGTGGATTTAACTCTTTCCGGCGCAAGACACTTCCATGTGAAAATGTTGAAAAGGCTGAATAACACCGGAATTTACGTACAGATTTATTTCAAAAATATATTTTTGTTCCTTACGTAGATGGAAAATATTTATACCAGAATTTATTGTAGCATTTCGGAATCATGTTGGATGTTCCATGTATTGGAACATTAAAATACAAGGATATAAACAGAAATTTCGCCAAATTAATCATCTATCACCAAGATGACTTCATACATTGCATCATATTTTCAACGACAAATTTGGCGATATTTCGCCAAATTGAACAAGATTTATTCTATTGTATTTATCCTACCATTAGCATCTTCAAAATACTCTTGTTGAAACTGTTACTGATTTTTTTTTCAAAGGAAAACAACCGTAAACATTCCGTTGCGCCCTTTGCCGAATTTTAAAACATTAATGTCTAATTCATGTATTTCTCTCAGGAATATACATTATATTCAAAATTTCAAAGCTTTGTGTCAACAGGAAATGAGTGAAAAATGAGTCACAAGATTTGACCGCCACATACAAACAAACAAAATTGTAATTTAAAAGGACGCCTGTAAAAAATTGAGATTAAGGTCTCAACATTCTTAGGTCACTAACATTCTTTTTTTTCTGAGCCTTGTTTAATTCTTCTGGAAGTACCGATTAGCATTCAAAATGAAAGGTTTAGTAAGGGTCTTATGTAAATACAACACCCGATTAACTTCAGAGAAATAGCGTGTTTCGCGTGGCAAAACTTCATTATTATCCCGATGTTGCATTTGTGGCTCATTCAAATGTCATTGATTGGCATAGTTTAAATAACACAGCGTATATCAGAGTTGAAAATGTCATTCAAGAAGTTTCGTTAATTAATGGAATTGTAATAAAGATATTTTCTATAGCCCTGTATATTATATATAGAATTTATGCACAGCAAGAATTTATAAACAAATCATTACATTTTAAAATGCATACCACAGCTGAAAAAATGCCGCGAGCAATTTTTTTTTTCTAGGCAGTATTGTGACCGAATTCTTTTGTATGTCCCTGTAGATGAACAATGAATACTATGCACATCTTATTCAACAGTAAACCTTTGTTATGCATCTCAATGAATTTCTATATTTTTGTAATAATGTAATATCATTAAAATACATGAAAAACTATTTACATTCATGATGTAGCTTATTACTTTTAAGTATCCCTGTAAAAAAACTTTAAACAAGACACATTTCAGATTCAGTACCAAAAATATTAGTAAATTTCAATAATATACATAAATTGCACGGTGATCCTTGTATATTTAAGTGTTTTAGATCACGAATAATGCAAACAGAGTATAATGGACATTTAAGCTCTTATTTTCTTAAGACACTTTGGCTGGAATGGGCTTGTCTTAAGTTAATTTGTGAATAGAAAATGAATTTTTACTGTCATTAACAAATCTTTAGTTTCAGAACAAGCAATTATCGATCAGAAGGAGAATTGTCTAAATGAAGAGTTTTGTTAGGGATTTAAATAAATCTTAACATAAGAGAAATTCTGTTGTTTACACAGTGACAAAAACTTCATTATCATCACGGACCATATGCCCTCCTAATTTCTACTCAACTAACACTAGTTCCCAAAACGTCTCACTAATTCAGTATTTGATAAATGCACAGTCCCTGTCACTGACCTCACTCAATAAAGGAAAAAAAATCAGAAATATTTGGATTTTTTTGTATATATATATATATATATATATATATAGATAGATAGAGAGAGAGAGAGAGAGAGAGAGATACAGTGCTCAGCAAAAGTTTGGACACTGATGTTTTTTAACCTTTAAATAAAAAATACGAACACGTGAGTTTTACAAATGGCTATACTTATTTTCAAATATATTTTAAACAATTTAGAATAAAAATAATGGTTATAATATAAGATAATATTTAATTTAACTGAAAAAAGTAAAATTTGCATATTGCAAAAGTTTAGACACTTTTTTGATTTTTAGTCAACTATTCATGCAAAAATGCATAATTTTCAAGTTATGATGTCACATGTCTGAAGTGTTTAATTATACCTCGATATAGCATCAGTTAGTGAAGATACCACGAGCTAAAAATATTCAATTAGATGAGGTAATTGAAGTAGTAAAGCTGAAATGGAAAGGGAAGACTGTTGCAGAAATTTCAGCAGCATTGTATCGTCCAAAGTGGTCTGTCTATGAAGTATAGTCTAAGGATGACTCCTTCAAAACAAAACATAATCTGGAAGACCTTGTGTGATGAGAAAATGAGATGACAAAAGGATCAAGACATTTACACAAGTATTGATTGCTAATCACATTAAAAGTAAGGCAGAACTTTCTGTGTCGACGGAAATGATTCGTAGATGAATTAAAGAAATTGGTAAATCAATTTACATGAAAATGATAAAACAATGAGCTTTAAATAATCGCTATAAATTGGCGAGAATGCAATTAACTTGCAAACATACGTCATATGGACCCAAATGGTACGCTATGATATTCAGTAACGAAAAAAAAAGTGGAATTTGAATGGCCCAAACAAGTGGACATACTGTTGGAATGACTTAAGTAAGGATCCTGGGACTTTATTAAGTTGATAAAAAAGAAGGTGACTTTTAAATGATTTGGTCTTCACTTTTCTTTAATGCTCGTGTATCTGTGGAGATATTCACTGGTTGCCAAGCAACATTAGACTACGTACATACGTTCGAGATTAATTTTTAGTCATTTGGGGAACTTTTTGCTAATCTAAAGTATGAATTTTAGCATCTATTCATGTTGCATACAAAAGAACTTCTTGGTTTAACTCTGAAAATACTAATTGATCTCAACTACCCGGTGTGTAGTTCTGATCCGGACCCAATCGAAAACTTTTGTAACAGCATATGTCGTAATGTTTATGCAAATTTTTGCTATAATTTTCTTTTAATGAGGTTCAAGCTGCTGTTGAACATGTTGGGTACGAAATAGACCCCCAAGTGACGCAGCATTTAGTTTTTTTGATGAAAAGTCACATTCTTGCACTAACTGCAAACAATGCGCGTGCAACTCGATTTTAATTTGTAGTTATTTTTCTGTAAATACACAAATTGTCTATACTTTTGCCACAATGTTAATTTTATTTTTCTGTCATTATGTTTTATGTAAAAGGTAAAATTCAAAATTTATTGTGTGTGAATAAAGGATAAGTCACAAGTAATATATGACAGATGAATTACAAACATTCGGTACATACTTCTGAAAATAGAAGCGTAATCGATCATTATCTAAACTTTTCGGAGCACTGTAGAAAGAAAGTGTGTAGTCGGCATTTAAACTCACAATTCTTTAACTCGGGAGGACGCGCGTAGGGCCTAAAAGATCCGGAGTGCGTATGTTTTTTACAATTGCAACCACTAATTTTTTTAAAGTAATCTTCAGCTTATTTTATCGTAAAATTTGTAAGAATTGTCTGCGTCTTAATAAAGTGACTATTATAATTTGATTTGATTGGTGGCAAAGTTAAAACCATTCATAATCTGGGCGCGGTCTCCCGGGTTAAGACACTTCAATTGGAATCATAAATCTGCTTGTTTTAAGTCAATTTGTTAATAGAAAATGAAATTTTATTGCTAATAAAAAATCTTTTTCCATGCGCCAGTTTATAAGCTTTCAGAATAGCCGATTAGAAATCAGGGAAAAAAACTGTCTAAATGAAAAGTGATTAGGAAATTAAACAAATCTGAAACCAAATAAACATGAGATAAATTTTGGGTATAGATTGACAAAAATTCCTTCATCTTCACGGCTCACATGTCCTTCTAATTGCCTCTCAATTAAACACTACTGGTTTACTTAACGTCTCACTAATCTAATAGAAAGTTATTCAAAATGAATGGACAAAAAAAATCTTAGACATCTCATCCATTTTTAATCACCCTGTATTGATAAGTACATAGTCACCGTTACTGAATATCTCGTTTAGTATAATTAGAACTGGAAATATGTGACTTTCTCCAAACTATATAAAAAAAAGTACAAGTCGGCAGCAAAACCCGTAATTTTTAAGACACTTTGTCTGGAATCACAAATCTGCTTATTTTAAGTTAATTTGACAAAAGGAAAAAATATATATATATTGCCTTTAACAAATCTTCTTTCTATGCAATTGTTTATACGTTTTCTGAATTAACGATCAGCAATCAGAAAACAAAAAAATTGTTTAAATGAAGCGTTTAGTTAAGGATTTAAATAAATGTTAACAAGAGAGAAATTGTGTGTTTAGAATGACAACACCTTCATTAGCATCGTAGATCACACACGATCTTAATTGCCACTCAGCTAAACACCATTGCTTCACATAATTTCTCATTAATGTAATATAATAACTACACAGGCCTCGTCACTGAATCTCATTCTATAACTGACAAGAATTTGAAAGACTTAATTTTTTTCCACAGTTTATACAAAAACTGTATAGTCAGTATTTAAACTCATAATTTTAAAACTTTAACTGGAATCACAAATTTGCTTGTCTTAAGTGTATTTGGTAATAAAATATGAGTTTTAATAGCCATTGAAATTATTACTGTCTTGATTATTACATGTTACTATCTTGAAATTGGCCAAAATATCCATTTTTCTTTTTTAATATTAACTGAAAGCTTCTTTTGTGAATATTTTGACACCTCATTTTTACCTAAACGACAATTATATTACGAGATATTGTAAATATCGTTAATAGATCCGGAACAATTACCCATACAAATGAGAACTTTAAAATGCTTTTTCTCCATGTTAGTATTTTTATAACTTGTTTGTTCAATGTATACTAAAGGTTTTTTGCCAATTTATATAGAGATATAAATTTTTTTTCTTACTTTGATTTTCATCTTAAGTTTCATCTTCAGTCAATTTATTGGAGAGAAAGCGAGTTTTCGTCTCTGCACGAGCCGATAGACAATAGAATGATAAGCAGATTTTTTTCAAATCCAGGAATGGCCTACTTGCCACACCCAAAAATAATCATACACAAAAAATTTCGTTCAATTCTATGCGTAACTTCATACACTTTTAGTCGGTACAATATTGAAAATGTCCCAAAAATCGTTATTGCAGCGCCCTCTACCGTCGGAATATTTCAAAAATGAAGGAGGACCTGCTAGTCACAGCCAAAAGCATTCACAAAAAATTTGGTTCAATTCTATGCATATCTTCATATACTTTTTAAAGGTAGAAAAGCCATATACGGACAGGCACACAGACACACGGGGAGACAGACATTTTGTAAAAACATGTTTTTTGGAATCTCTAACCCCTAAAATGTGTAAATCCGTCAAAAACCGGAAGTCGAAAAAAATTTCCAATACAATACTTTCTTCTATTGAAGCTAGAAGAAAATAAAAAGTGAAATATTTGTTTTCTCCAAATTTTTATACAAAAGAAGAAAAAAAACATAATCGGCATTTAAACTTATACTTTTTAAGACTTTTTATCAGGAATCACGAATTTGCTTGTTTTAAGTTAATTTTTTTTCAGAAAATCAACTCTTATTATCAATAGCAATTTTTTTTCTAAGTTTTATAAGATACTGATCAACAATCAGAAGGAAAACTGTCGAAATAAAAAGTTTAGTTAGGAGTTTAAATAAATCAAACAAACAATTAACATGAGATAAATTATATGTTTAGAGTGACGAAAACTTCGTTATCCTATCGGATCAGACGCGCTCCTAATTACCACTTATTTAAACACAATTGGTTCGCATAATTTTTCACTAATGTAATATTTAACAGCTACATGGTCACCGTCACTGAGTCTCGTGCTTAATATAATTGACAACAGTCAGAAATATCTATTTTTTCGACACTTTATACAGAAATGCGATAGTTAGATTAATACTCATGATTATTTGAAACATTTTAACTGGAATAGTAAATTTGCTTGTCTTAAGTAATGTGTTTAGAAAGTAAAATTTTATTACGATTAACAAATCTCCTTTCAAACTTTCTTAGTTACCGATCAGCCTTCAGAAAGCAAGTGGTCTAAATGATGAGTTTAGTTAAAGATTTAAATAAATCTAACACTTAATTAACATGAGATAAATTGTGTGCTTAGAGTGACAAAAACTTCGTTATCGTATCGGATCACACGGCGCCTCTCATTGCCACTCATTTAAACACAATTGGTTCACTTAACTTCACGCTAATGTAACATTTGGTCACCGTCACTGAATCTCGCGCTTGATATAATTGACAAGAATCTGAAATATTTATCTTTTTTAAAGTTTATACAGAATGTATAATTGTTAGCATTATACTTATGATTATTTATTACATTTTGACTGGAATCATAAATTTGCTTGTCTTAAGTAATTAGTTTAGAAAATAAATTTTTATTCCAATTTACAAATCTCTTTTCTAGCTTTCTTAGTTACCGATCAGTCATCAGAAAGAAGGTGGTCAAAATGAAGAGTTTCGTTAGGGATTGAAATAAATCTAACACTCATTTAACATGCGATAAATTATGTGTTTAAATTGACAAAAACATCGTTATCGTATCGGATCACACGTTCTCTTAATTGCCAATCTTTTAAACACAATTGGTTCACATAACTTTATTTTAATGTTATATTTGATAACTACATGGTCACCATCACTGAGTCTCGCGTTTCGTATAATTGACAAGAATCAGAAATATTTGTCTTTTCGGAAGTTTATACAGAAAGTGTATAGTCAGCATTTATACTCATGATTATTTAGGAAAGATTGGAATCAAAAATATACTTGTCTTAAGTAATTTGTTTAGAAAATAAATTTTTATTGCGACTAACAAATCTCCTTGCAGACTTAATTTATTACCGATCAGCCATCAGAAAGAAAATGGTATGGAATGAAAAGTTAAGTTAGGCATTCGAATAAATGTAGCACTCAATTAACATGAGATATATTGTGCGTTTAGCGTGACAAAAACTCCGTTATCGTATCGGATCACACGCGCCCCTAATTGCTATTCATTTAAATGCAATCTGGTCACATAACTCCTCACTATTGTAATATTTAATTACTACATGGTTACCATCATTGAGTCTCGCACTTCGTATAGCTGAAAAGAGTCTGAAATATTTGTGTTTTCGAAAGTTTATACAGAAAGTGTATAGTCAACATTTATACTCATGATTATTTAAAACATTTTGACTAGAATCATAAATCTATTTGTCTTAAGTAATGTGTTTATAAAATAAATTTTTATTGCAATTAACAAATCCACTTTTAAAGTTTCTTAACTATCGATCAGCCATCAGAAAGAAAATGGTCTAAATGAAGTGTTTAGTCAGGAATTTAAGTAAATCTAACACTCAATTAACATGAGATAAATTGTATGATTACAGTGACAAAAACTTCGTTATCTTATCGGATCATATGCGTTCCTAATTGCCACTCATTTAAACACAATTAGTTCACATAACTTCGCAATGTAATATTTAGTAACTACATAGTCACCGTCACAGAGTCTCGCACTTCGTATAATTGACAGAAATCTGAAATATTTATCTTTTCAGAAGTTTATACAGAAACAGTATTGTCGGCAATTAAACTCTTAATTTTTTAAGATAGTTTGACTGGAATCACAAATCTGCTTGTCTTAAGTTAATTTGTTATTAGAAAATCTACTTTTATTACCGTAAAGAAATCTTCTCTCTAAGATCCTGTTAATATGCTTTACAAATTCCGATCAATATTCCAACAGAAAAATGTCTAAATGCAGAGTTTAATTAATCATTAAAATAAATCTAAAACCCAATTAACTTGAAAGAAATATGCACTTAGAATTTCTAAACTCCATTACCTCCCGAATAACTAACATTTGCAATTACCAAGCGATTCATTTAGTCCTTCAGGCATTATTGATATACATTACGAATACGAATGAAAAATTTAACCCTCTACATTCAAGTGTATTTACATTTACTTTCCCCATGGCAGAACCTCTGGAGTGCAAATAGTTAATAACTGCATACTTTCTGTAACTGTATGTTGTATTAAGCATATTTAACAGGAACCAGAAATATTACCTTTAATCGTAAAGTTCTACAGATGTAATTCATCCATCATTTAAGGTCATCATTCCGATCATGAGCCTTCACTCAAATCATTGTTTTTGAGAAATTTTTCTAGATTTTAAGAAATTATTTTAAATTAACCCATTAATGTCCAAATAATTTTCATCATTAAAAATGAAATTTTGGGTTTCTGACCACTTTTAAAAGACAATAACTTTTATCTTAATTTATTGAGAAATTTGTCTCGTGAAAAATAGTGCTTATTTATCTTTCTATTAGCTGGTGTAAAACACCAGTTAATAGAAAGATAAATAAGCACTATTTTATTAAGTGCTTTATTGCCTTTTTTTATAATCGTCCCTAAAAAGGGTCGCTAGGCACTAATGATTTAAAGTCCAAACATGTAGAATTCCAAAAATGTGTTACTTTTGGTTCAGCAATAAGTAGAGGCAGAATTTAAGCCCAAAATATAAAACGGAAATAAAATTTCTGAAACCGGAAGTGCCATTTCAAGAAAAGTAAACAGTATATTTTAACCAGTTATTTCTTTGCTTTTAAATAAGGTCAATTCTCATATTTTGCATTTTTCATTTTGGATGTCGAATTAAGTTTAAACTTAAAATTGCAAATTTTATTTAAAAAAGTATTATTTGTTATTTATTTATTTATTGAAAAATATACATCTGACGTGTGTGCTTGACATGAAAGCCTGTTTATAAGTCATCATCAATATACAGAGACGAGATAGCACAAGGAAATTTTACAACACGAGAAAAACACTGCCGGGAGCTCCACAAAAAAAGTGTGTACGATGGAGTCAGCGGGAATCGAACCCACAACTCTCGCAGACATTGAGCGTCGTCTTGCCTTAACCACTCGGCCACGGAAGCCCCTTTATCATATTAAAATCTTAATTTGCGTTTTATGGAAAAATGCCTTGTCATTATTTACATTTACGAGGAACACTATTTTTGAATTTTTTTTTTTAAGATATTGAAATAAAACTTTGTCACAAAGTTCTACTCATCTATTGGTATGTTATGAAACAAAATGTAGCTTGTAAATATGCATATATTATTTAAGAGCTATTGTAATATTTTATTGAAAAATACATTTTTAAATTGTGTTTTGTATAAAAATTTTGGTACAGTTTGCTAATATATTGTAGAAAAAAAAATGAAAAATATTGAATAGCTTCTGTTATAGAAAGCATAAACGAATTTTTTTAATTTAAATTTGGCTTAAAATTGTCTACATTTGAAAAGTTAATTAAAATTATGTTAAAAACTTATTTAAATTCATTCTTTTATTCTCTGTTTTAACTAAAATCACATGTCGTTAATGAATTTTTCGTATACATGTAATATTAAAAGGTGGCGCTGACGGCGATTGAAGGCCAGGTGATCAGTGCTGAGTGAAGCGTTGACCTGGTCTTCAGTCGCCGTCAGCGCCACCTATTGTTTGAGATGCGAACTAAAATAAAAAATTACGGTAAAATAACTCCTGACATTATACATAACCCTCCTGCAAATTTTTTTTAAATAGCTGTCACCGTTTGCAAGTTACTGAATTTTAAAATCCATCAGTCATTTTTGGGACACCCGATATATTTATATATATTTATTTTATAGTTTCTTTACACCATTCTTTAGACACTTAATTTTTCAAGATTATTTGACTGCAGTTAGAAATAAACCTCTTTGTGTTAATGCTGTGTTTAATTTCACTCCTCAACAAACACGAAACATTCTGATACAATGATGTACACATATTTAAACGTAAAGATTAAAAATTGGCATACCTGACTTTGGAAGCGATTTCGATTCGAGTTGATTTTTCTATTTTTTCATAAATAAATTACCTATCGAATGTTAAGCGTTTTTGATCACGTGACAAGACATTTTTATCCCAACGTTTATGATATCTACTGCTTTCGTTAAAAAATTTGGTTGAAAACACTAAATTTCACATTATTTTTTTCTGAAAAATCAAGACGGTTGACGGAAAAAAAAAAAAAACTAAAAACCTTTTTTCACTGCAAAGTTATTGAATAATAACATCAGCCGCAGTTTCATGCATTTCCGCACGCAAATAATTAAAACTTATGTGATAAAGTAGCTGGTTTGGTTTTGAGAACAGTCTTAAATTGATTTGTTAACACATAATATAGCGTTTACCACTATTAATTTCTTTCTGAGTTTTGTTTAATCTTTTCAAAATCATCATAAAACATTCAGAATGTAAGCTAAAGAGCCTATTTGGGGATTTAAATAAATTTAACACCCAATTAATTTGAGAGAAATGTGAGTTTTAATGTGTCAAAAATACAGGAAACATTTGTATGTGTTATTTATCGCCAACCTTTTATTACTCCACTGTTGGAAGCAAATTACAGTTGTAGCTCCAAAAATGTTTCAAATTAGATAAATATGCCTTTTGTGGCATTGTTTAACGTAAAAAATCAATTTTATAAAAATTGCGAAATCTGATTTCTTTCACGGTCCCCCAATCCCTTTAATTATGTTTAGTTTAAGCTTACACACCATAACAGATATCATGCAACACTTTAACTTCTGTATTACAAAAATTGACAAATTTATTAAATTTCAAAGTTTTAGATTTTTCCAATGATTTTGTCTTTTATTGTGGAATCAGTTAAAAAATGATTTAAAGCGATTGAAGACCGAAATCATGGTGGAATGTCCTTTTTATGGACAGTTATGTAGCTCAAAATTTGAACCGTAGCGTTATATATATATAAAAGTATGCATTATAGACGCATGTAAAAATGTATTAAAAGATTACGGAAAAGTAAAATCATCTGCACTTTATGCTATTTATAATAAGTAAAATTTTAGATCTAAAGAAGGGAGAAGCGTGTTTAATATAACATTCATTCAACACCGGATTCGAAATTTATATTGCATTTTATATTGTCGTTAGTGAGGAACACGGAGACAGAATAGCTTACTGGAATGGTAAGAAATATTTTCTGTGAATTATAAATATAAATTTTCTTCAATTTGTATCTTAAAAGAGTGGAAAAAATTCCTTGAAAAATGTAAACCCGAAGCTCATGCTTCATGTGTCCCTGTGATAATCAGACCTTAGGGTGATGCTATTATATTCAGAGATTGTCTGATCGAAATGAGTCTTTCACTTTCTTTTTAAATAAATTACTTACCAAATAACAAGCGGTCAGTCGAGTTATAAGCGGTATGTTTTTAATTCAAAAATTTGCAAAAAAAAAAAAAAAAAAAAAAAAGGATTTTTTTTATTTATTTATAGAGGTGAATTTCTATTAAAATACCTAAATAGTACTAGCGTCTCAATTAGCAGTACAATTTCCATATTTTAATGGATATTTTTTGACTATCTATGATGCTTACAAAGCAAAAGATTAAAAATGTTTGTATGTTGCTGACAAATAAGACGTGGGTCAAACGTGGATGCGATTGAGACGTTTGAAATGTTTTAAATTCAGACACATATAAATGTCTGAAGACACTTTAAAATGTCAGAAAATTGAAAACTCCATTTTATTACATTTATGTGTCTTAATTTCAGCCATTCAGTTTAGTATGTTTATACCTTGATCATTGTAAGACACTTAAATGTTTTAATTTCAGACACCTATGATGTCTGAAACTTTCTTGACACACTTCACAGACACTTAAGAATCAGAATTTCTTCTCAGTCATACATGTATCCGAATTTAAGTTGCCTCTATTTGCAGTGCATCTGATCGCAGCTGCCACGCACTCGATTTTTCCATTCAAATGCCGTCGATTCACACTACTTTTTACGAATGTGTGCTTACAAGGAAGGTCTCCATACTGGGCATACCCAGAATTTTATGGGGAAAAAAATACTAATTAAGGTACTTATGTATGTAATAAAGGATCAGCTAAAATTAGCGGCGGAATCACATTAGATATTGTGTAAAAAAAATAAAATATTTTCGAATATTTGGCGTGAAAAGACTAAAGAGTCACTCGATTTGGCGAACAGCCCTTTTCCTCGCCAAAAGCAAACGATTATAATGAAACTCAAAACTGTTGGATATTTAGTTTGTGCGTAAATGGTATTTAATGGCATAGTGGTATTTTAAACATAAACAATGAGAGACTTTAATATATTATATACATCTACATACATATTGTATTACATATATATATTACTCGTTGAAGTAGTTATTTAATTAATTGCTGGAAAAAATGTTTTCATAGCTAAAAAAAATCATATTGAGAAAAATTATCTTCATACATTTAAGCGTATTCAAAAATAAACGTCATATGTTTCCATAGCAACAAAATCTAATCGACAATTCTCAATTGGACTTTGAGCTTGAAACAAATTTAATTAAATTTAAATTATGAAATTCGTTTTAAATCTCAAATTTTGATGACTGAATTTGAATATAAATACATATAAATTTCGATATAACAAAATTATACTTAAAACAAACTAAAACTTACAAAACTAAAGTTGTTTAAATTAAACTTATCAAAACAAGTTCAACATGAAACTTTTTTTTTCTTGAACTGTATTTGACATAAAGTATTTTTTTGAAATTACATTCCAGTGCCAACTGGCGATAAATCGCCAAATAACGAAATTTTCATTATTTTTTTACGAATGGAGGTTCCGCCGAAATTTTTTTTTATAAACGTATATAGACACACGGGAAGAACATTCTGTAATTTTTTCAGAATTTTTCGGGGTATGCCCGGATGGAGACCTTCTTTGTAAGTCACATTTAACAAAATCCTCAAATTTCAGAAAAAGTGTTTGTTTCCAGTGTTTACACCACTCTTGATTTTTCAAGTTTCTTTCACTGTATATAGAAAAAAACATAAACTTACCATAACCAAAACTGATTTAAATTATTTGATTTTATGCTAAATTGAAAAATTTGAAAAGGACTATTGGCCCACCTGGTTTTAGCATCTAAATCCCTCCTCTTTAAATATTTAGTTCTTGAATTAAAGCGAGTGTACAGGCAAAATCCTTAATAAATTTAAATGCTTTGATTTTTTTTTTTTTTTTTTTTTTTTTTTTTACTGATAGTTTACGTTATAAAAGTTTTTAACAATTAAAACATTGCTTTTTGGTTTCACCTACAAGAATCCTAGAAACAAAACCGTATAAAGAGTGAAGCGACTTTCTCTTTAAACAAATAGTGCTACATCATTTGATAAAAAAAACGGTGATAATGAAATATTTTAAAGAGGTTTATTTATTTATGATTTATTTTTTATTTATTAGTTGAATTTCTTAAAAAGGTAACGAATTTTGTTGAAATTTATATGGAGTCAATTCATGGAGTCAATTCATCGAAAATCATATGAATCGGTAGTGTAGTTTTGGAGTGATAAGTTAGCATAAATAAGAAAAAATACAAGCGCGTCAAATTGAGAAACTCCACTTCTTTCTTTTTTTTTTTAAAGCTGGTTAATAAATTTTTTTCATAATAATTTAATATCAGTTAAGTTAATTTATTAACACAAAATGCAATTTTTAACAGTATTATCTTCTTTCAGATTTGTATGTAAACCTTTTAGAATCACCAATTAACATTCAGAATGAAAGCTTTTTAAGTTAAGAGCCTAGTTAGGTATTTAAATAAATCTAACACTCAATTAACTTGAGAGAAATGTGCGTTTGGGGTGTCAAAAAGTTATTAACAACCCATACCACAAGCGCCCGCAGTTGCCACGCGACCAATTTTGTCATTTAAACATCCTCGATTCACATTACTCCTCACTAATGTAATATTTAATAATTGCACGGTCCCCGTAACTGAATCTCGTGCTTCGTCTTGGTGTGATAAGGCATAACGATGTTTTTCTGCTGCACTTGTTGACAGTTTTACGAGTCACTATGGTCTACCAATCGGAACGGATATGCCTTTAGGCTCCGGGCACACTTGTATATTGCCCAAGTTCAACGGAATTCCAGGAAAACCTTTCCTCTTCTCCCTTCTGCGGTTTGCTGACAAAAGGAAACAGAAATATTATAGTGTTTCAGGAAATAACTATCTCAACCCTACTTCAGGGAAAAGTCCTTGTCCTACAATTGGATTGAAGTTGAACTAGAGAAGTCATTATACATCAAACACTCCGACTTCTAACTGTAAAAAATAGTTGTGTGTACTTGCAACCTTAGGCTCCGATCATACGCTTTTTTGGTTTAATCAAATGAATTCGACGAATTATTTTGGATTTCTCCCTTCTGAAGTTTAGTCAGGATAGAAAAGAGGGAAATGAACAATGGATCAGGAGATAACGATTTAATTCTACTTGAGGGAAAGATTCCTGTTTTGCAGTTCACCTGCCCCCTTACCGTACAAGTCATTAAAGATCAAAAACACCGTGTTCCCACATCAAACAAGCCGACAGTTGCCGTCAGTTTGTATGTGAGTGTGTTTGCACCTTTAGGTCTTCCTTTATTCAAAGCACGTTTATTGAACGGACAACGCTTTTAAACAATCGACTTTTTTTTTCTGCAAGCATCAGTGGTTTGTTTAAAATCTGCAACAATAATGTATTTAATGACGGATATCCGAGAAATTGAAAAAGTATTTAAGTTGTTTGTAATTAATAAAATTAACAATAGAGTTTAAATTATGCATTATTATGGGATGAGCGAAATATTGCATGATAACTCTTGCATGTTCCATGCCCTTTAACAATAGAAGTTATGGTTTTAACCGGAATTCGAAAGAATGCAAAAATTTCATCAGATAATCTCTTAGGCATATTCATTTGTTACAAAGTTATAAATTATGTGATTATGTGGGTGAGAGATCATGATAATAATCTCATGGTATCTTTCTCTGTTGATTTGTACCAGTGGTATTTCACCTTATAACTTCTTTACTTTCATTCTGAAGCCATTGTTGCGAATATAGATATTGCGTGACGAAGTTTTGTTAATTTGATATATGTTCTCATATAAAGAACAGTCTACTAATCAACCGCGAAATTGATAGTTTTCATTTCCTTAATAGCATCCTAATAATAATAATAACTTGTAAATCTGCAGATCAGGTGCCTCAACGTCAGCTTTGCACATATATATTTTTTTAAACACACTTTGGGTAATATTCAACTTCTTGGAAACTTTAATTTAAAATTTTCAAAAATTTAGTTATGTTAGGATATTCTGAAATTTTCATGATCTATTATTTTTGTTTTTTTATTATAACATAGTAGATTTCTTTAGGAGGGCTCCGCCCCCCCCCCCCTGAACCCCCCGTAGCCTCACTTAATTTAAATTTGCCACCTTCTAATAATTGTGCTAATGGTTATTGTATATCTTGCATTTCCTTATACATTTTGATTTATAAGGATAAGTAACAGTTTGGACAAATATTTTTCATTATCCTCATACTTCTACATATCTGCCAACCACAAACATCTAAATCTGATGTATCAGGAACTTTTGTAAGTGTAAACTCAGTAATCTAGAGTTTTACAATTTTGTTTTCGAGAAAAAAATGTTTTGATTGCATTTTGTAGCAGTTATAGCGGGACAGACAAACATACAGAAGAACAGACTAACAGATGAAAAACAATAAATTTCGTGTCTTCAAAGTAAGCCTTCACTGAAGTTTCGGCAATGGCGTTATTTTTCATGAGTTATTGATATCCATGTTTCTTGTATTTTTAACAACTACTATAAAATACCTGTTTTTGTTCAATTATGACGTCAAATTTTACCAATTGAAATATTTGTTAAAAATATAATTATTTTTTATTTCTTTTACTTCTAATTATGCCCCCATTTTTGTCAGAAAAATTCTTATTAACGAAACAAATTTCCGTGTTTAATATTTAACAAAGTACTATTTTTATTTTTATTTTAATTCTGACGTCATATTTATTTTTTCTTAGTTTGGTTTTTCGAATGGAAATTGCTCAATTGAAACTTATTGCCGTTAAAAAATTATTCCAGATTTTTTTTTTTTTTTTTTTTGGCAACGATAAAGGAAATTGGTTAAATTTTATCTAAAAAATCGCTCTTGATTCTGTATGAAAAAGAAGGAAATTTTGAATTATTAAGGAAAATATTTGAATAAAATTAATAAAACATAGCCTATATTCTTTTCTGGGCTATGTTATATTTATCCGCAAAAATAAAAAGACATTAATTAATTCATAAGTTTTGACGTTGACTTCATTTAAATTTTCGTCCACGCTTTCAAATTTATAGCATTAAAGTATAATAAGGATTAGGATGAATGGTTGCTTAGCAACCATTAAGAGAAAATAAAGAAAATGAAATAAATACATTTTGAATAAGTGAATCTCGAAACCAAATTAGTTTATATTAATGGAACACATTTTTAAAAAATCTCCGAAATTTACAGTAATAACTTTAAAAATCTGACAAATGCATAGACAAAATTTCAAAACAATACGAATAATTTAACTGGTAAATTTCAGTATCCATTTATCATTGAATTCCATTAATGAAATGTGTCATTTACTCTCAAGGAAAAAAAAATTGAAAATCATGGGATTTGCCATAGAAAAGCATTATTGCGCAAAATAAAATATTCTATTTTTTCCGAACGAATGAATCAAATCAAACAAAAACTATACAGCTTAATCCCAGTGCCTCACTAACATACCCACCTAATTTCAATCCAATCGGATGTTTTTTGCGTTAGTTATCGCGGAACAGACAGACTGACTGACAGACTAACTGACAGGCTGACTGACAGACGGACAGAAACCAAAAAATTTCGTGTCTCCAAAGTAAGCCTTCACTGACGTTTCGGCAATAATAATAAAAAAAAAAAATCGCTGTGCTTTACAGTAATTATTTACCCATCATAGAAATGCTTAATGTAAAATGTGAAAATAAAACATGTGTAAACTATTTGTAAAATGCATTGCAATTCCGAAATAAAACTTAAACATATACTTAAATGTTTTTTATACACAGAAATGTTTCGTTATGTAATTGCGGATTATTACTTATTATTATCCGTCGACCCATTTCGATGAATTATATAAATTGCCAAACTTCTCGTAAATTATACAAAATTGGCACAATTTTTATTTTAAATAACGAAAGAACAATAAATTAGTAAAAGATTTATAAAAATACAAAAAAGGTGTCGAATTAAATATCACTTGATGACGTAAGAAACACTTGTGACGTGTTTAATGTCAAGAGAATGTAATAAGTATATATGTCTCAAGTGAAAATCGGGTATATTGTTTAATTGCAGGGACGATCAAAAGTATTCGGTAACTTTATGGCCAATACGAAAAAATAGTTTCAAGAGGATTATAATAATGTTACACTCTTTCGAAAGTAATAAAATCGATATGCATCTATGCAGTATATACTAAAATATACATTTTATACAATCAAAAGTTAAATAATATTTGCTATTAATTTACAGAGCCACACAAAAGTATTCCATTTAAGAGTATTCCCTCCATAAAGATATAGAGGGAAACATTAGGGCACATTTTAATAATACTGAACTATTTCACTTTTTATAAAACTTTTATATGTTACTGAGGTTTATTACAAGTTATTTTCTGTATAATAAAAAGCAAATAGTATTTACAGAGACACACAAAAGATTTCGGATGCTATACTGTATTCGAAGTACTGGATGGTATTACTGCAAAACCTGAATATTTTTAAATATTCGTTATAGTATGAACGAACCTCATTTGCTACGCTTGATACACAATTTCCGACCAGTTTTTATTTTTATAGTTAAGCTTGCAACTTTCAATTTTACAACAGTCAATACTGAAATTTTGTTTCGTTTGAAATTTTAGTACTATTATGAGAAACTATTGAATAGGTAAATTTTAATTATAATAGTTCTGTACAAAAGGTTTAGTATAAAAACACAATCCTGTGAATTAATCGAGCTTTTTATTCATTTTTTGATAAACCGGTCTGACAGAACGCTTCACAGTATTTACGTGACCAGTTCTGTCACATCAGTTAGAGGATAATTTGAAATTCTAGGGAAAGTCAAAATCCTTTCTTGTGTCCCCATTGCTACAAAAACATAACCCTGGAAACAAGCACTATAAATAATCTTACTAGCACTTGAGTAGTATGTTACAATCTGCATATAATAAAGCTTAATTACTTGTATCAATTACATAGAAATCTTAATATATGTACGGGAGTTAGAAAACGGATAGACAGACATACAACCGAATTCATAAACATTTTTCACTTATGTTGGAAAATATTATAAAAAGTGCTAGTACGGAAAGGTTAAAAAATATTCCTTTAGACAAAACATGTTTTAATAATACTTGATCCAAAATTCACCAATCTTTGAAAACAAAACAAAAAAGCAAAAGGAAAAAGCAAAGCAAAGAAAACTGGCTAAATCTCGTTGAACCGGATCGATTTTTTATTGCATAAAAGTTGAAAGATTTGAATGCTTGAAACGGATAAAAATTGAATTATGGAAATCAGTTCCAGTTTCCAATAGAGACAAACTTTTCTGAAAAAAAAAGATAATCAAATCTGATTTCCTGCATTTTTTAAAGGGAGTTTTTTAAGTGGCTAAAACTTGTTTTGTCCACTTTGCTGTTGACAGAACCGATTTAAATTTCTCTGTTAATGCAGAAATGACATTTCTTTTAATATTAAAATGATTAAAATGGAAGAAAATGACTAACATTTAATAGAAAATTTTTAAATAATGAATAGAATTTGTTACAATCATATGTGTATTTTTTTTATTTTTAATTATGAAAATCAGTTCCATTTTTCATTTTCAAAAGGCAATTTTTTTGAAAAAAAAAAACATAAACAAATTTTGTTTTATAGAAACAACTTTTGTTTCTTAAACAAACTTTGTTTCTTAAGCGATATTTTTAAGTTTGTATAACTTGTTTCGCCTAAGTGGCTGGGATACCGATTAAAAATTTTCTCTGTTAAAGAAAGACAAGAGTGAGAAACCACGCCCACTCATATTATTTTTACTGTACCATTTTATACTCATTTACAATAGACTGGGAGGCGGCAGCACAGACAATCACTTCATCGAGTTCACAGCTCAAATTCCAAGATGTGTTACTACTTGATTCGTATATTAAAAAACAGTCGATCTGCCAAGTCATATCTTGGTGGAAAATACCTGAAATCTCAATTTTAGTGGTTGACTCATAGATTTACCATTATGATTTCTTACTCACAATCCTCCATTTTTTCATATTTTTGGGTGCAGGAAAGCATAATGATAAACCTACGAGTGAACCGCTAAGATAGGGTTTATAGGTGTTTTACACCCAGACTTGGCAGAATGATTGCGTTTTACGAATCGAAATTTAATTAATCCTAGATTTTTCTCCATGAACCCGATGAGATGTCTGTATGAGCTGCCGCCTTTAAGTCTATTATATGTAACTAACTTTTATCCCAGTGTTTATATATGCTTTTTATAATTCATGTATTTGATAAAATTGTGCAAGAGCCTCACACAAGTTAGAAATGGTTAACCCTTTATCTACCGATGGTACTTATAAGTACTGTAAAATTTACTTATAAAATTCTTTTAATGCGTCTATTACTTGTAATACTGTTTAGAATGAGTTACAGATTACTTTATTTTGTTCCAAAAGCATTATTGGTTATAGAAAACAAAAACATTTTTAAAAGGATGATTTCTCAATTCGGAAATATTTCAATATTTATATTGTAAGAACATCATATTTGTATATTTTATACAAAATACTAAGAAAACAATTTAAAATAAAGATTTGAGTGGGGTTATAAATATTGCACAAAATCCCTCTAAATTCAAATTTAATTAATCCATCGTTTCCTTCAAATCCTTCAATCCTTCTAAAATCCTTCAAAAATTTTTAAATGATTATATAAATCTTTTAATTTAGTTTAAACAATTTACTTAAAATACTTTAGAATGTAAAATTTTCTCAGTTGCAATTACGTATGTGCACTTTATAAAATGCTTTAATGAAAGTGAACTTATTGCAAAATTGCCTGTTTAAACTGCTTTGAATTACTGTAAGGTTTGATTATAATATGTATCAAAGTTCCAGTTAGTTAACAAATTTTTCGGTCAAGCCACTAGAATTAGTTATATCAACATGAATGTCTTATAATAAATATCGATACTTGTCCCGGCAGTTTTATTTTATTTTTTTATTTTCTGAATTTTTTTAAGTTTCTTATTATTGTTATGTAGTTTTGGTTTATGAAGATTTATGATATACAGGGTGTCCACTTTCAATAATGTCCAATGGCTAATTTCTAAACCATTAGTCATATATTTCCATTAGAAAAATGCTTCATGTGAGGTAAAAAATTATTTTAAAAGTCGTTTTTAACAATAAAAATACTTTTTAAAAAGTTACGAAATTTAAAATTTTATGCGGACCCTTGGTCCTATAAATGATAATAAATAAAGTAATAAAAAAATCTAATTAATTTACTAACAAGTAATGCGTAAAAGATCCCATTCAGATAACATTAAAATTCTAAAAATGAAAATTTAAATGGCATGACTTGTGCCAATTTTCTGAACACAGATGAGTTGATCTATACTTTGAGGGATCGTACACAAAGTGCTTATAAAATATTTGAAGTGCTTTAAAATATTTGAAGGATTTATTACCCGTATACATTTCTGCATTGCAACCGAAGTGAGTCACTTCAAGGAATTTTTTAAATAATTTAAATTTTGATTAATAAATTTTACATTACGTCATTTAATAGCATTATAAAATGTGTATTAATTTGTAAAGTGTTGCGACTGTTGCTTTTCATCATTTTATTTAACAAAAATTCTGTTTTCTTTTTCTTTTTTTTTTTTTTTTTTTTTTTTTTTTTTAGTACAAGTTGTTTATATCTTTTAACATGTAAGAAGGAAAACATACATCAAATTTATATTGCAATGTTAATTTTACTTTCAACTACTACTATTATTATATATTTTTAATTTGTCAATTATTTATATTTTTCGTAAATTTGTAAGTTACCCCTATTTCTCAGTAAAACAGATGTTTTACCTTAAAATAGCTATTATAGAGTCAATCGTAAATGAATGACATTTTTCTTCTCTTACTTCTTGGTTTTAAAATATTTTTTTAAACTATAACTTAACCATAAGGTAAACGGTATGTTGCAGAGTTAATTTTAAATTTCTCATTTTTAAAATTTTTTAATTTATTATTTATTTATTTATTTATTTTTATTTATTTTTATTTTATTTTTTAGATTTCTGATGTTCAATAAATTTGATGCGGCATGTCAATTCTATTTCTTTTTAATTTGGAATTTATAAATAATTTGCTATATGTAAATCATTGATAATGTATCTAATATTGGCATGATTTTCTTTTTAAGTATATGTGAGTATTTATAAAATTATTTTTAAATGTTTGTTAAAATACAATTTAGTTAAAAATGTGTCAAAAATAATGTGAATACTTTATGTTTTCGTGTAGCATGTATCTCAAAATATTTGATTTCTCTGTAAAAAATTATTACGAATCGTATTATTAAAGTTAAACTATTTTACAGCAAATAATAGTCAGTATAAATAAAAATTTAAAAAATCAATATAATATACATAATTATTACAATATGAATACGCAATAAATAAAATTATTTGTAAATATAGAATAAATATGGAAAAAAGAATTTGCCTATCTTACAAGTTTTTCGTCGAAGACCAGCAGGCAGACCGGGAGAAGGCAGCACAGATAATCACTCACAGAAATCAAGGATGAAAATCTACGATTAGTAAAATATGAATTTGCGTATTAAAACGTAATCAATCTGCCAAGACATATCTTGGTGGAAAACATCTAAAAACTCCATTTTATTGGTTGACTCATAGGTTGGCCATTATGTTTTATGCTGCTCCCAATCATCCATTGTTCTCATACTTTTGGGTGCAGGAAAGCACAATAGTAAACCTACGAGTTAATCACTAAAATAAGATTTTTAAAGATTTTCCATCTAGATAACAAGGTGTAAAATTCCTTCAAGACGCTGATATTCAAATACAGTGATTTGACTCCATTGAACAATCTCTATAGTTTTACTGCATGGTTTGAATTAACCTCTTCCAACCTATAGTTTTTCATGATTTTAGTTTCAATAGGTTCAGAAATACAGTGTGGGGAATATATTTTTGCAGTATATTTTCGAAGATATCTTTGAACATTTAATATCTAAAATTAAAAGAAATGCGTTTTTGAATTCGGTGCCACCAAAGCTTTCACACGATATTCCATGCGATATGCAAAATAATACAAAATAATTGATGTTATGTTTTTATTTTTTAAGCAATTTTTTTAGGTAATTTTCTAAATATATTTGAGAATGATTAATAATGTATAAATATGTGAACCAATGTCCTTACTTCAGCCAATTTGAATTTTCTACGTTCCATAATAGGCGAGTAAAATGCCTATGACAGACGGAGAGTCACAAGAATGTTCTTATAATGGTTCCGTTTTCACTTTTTAAATGCACAAGTCTAAAAAAGGACAAAAAATTATAACCGAACTCTGCAATTAAAATTTAAATTTATTACAGACGTCGAAACTTTTCTGTAAGTCGTTTTTCACGCATCGTTTTTTCATCCAATTTTTAAAAACTATTCTGAATAAATATTTTGAAGTTTTTGTTTTACAACTACACATGTCCAAACAAGTTGGAAATTGCACGTGAAGCATAGCAAATGAGGTGCGTTAGTACTATAACGAAGTTTTAAAAACATCACTCTCATATATCAATCTCATAAAATTGTAAATAATCACAATTAAAATGCGCACCAAACAATGTTCTCCGTATACCATTATGCAATGGAATACTTTTGTGTGGCCTTGTAAATCAATAATAAGTATTCTTTAACAAATATTCTTTGCACCACGGATTATGCAAATTGTATATTATAATATTACTTTATAGATGCATATCAACTTTATTACGTTCGAATGAGTGTAACACCTTTAAAATGCATTTGAAACATTTTTACCCATTAACCGTAATGTAACGGAACACTTTTGATTGTCCCTGTAGTTGAACTATGCATCCGATTTTGATAAAATTTGAAATAACTTGACAAAATTATGTAATAATTATGTATTTTAAATTTCAAACGATTCAGTTTGGTAGTTTTTGCGTTGTTATATGTGGACAGACAGACGGACAACAATAGGTGCTACGTATTTACATTATTACGAACGCACCTAAAAACAGGGCTGCCTTTATGAGTATATCAGTGAAGACTAGTTATCTGACGCATTCAAGTAACTGTATTCCCAGAATCTAGAATAGCATACTTATTTTTTTAACTCAAGAAAGATGATAGAAATTTAGGCATATTTTAATGAACAGTAATTCTTAAAATTCATATTTTTATTACTACGTGCGTTCGTAATTATCTAAATATTTAGCACCTATAGTCGTCGTTTAGTCCCTCCGTATGTGCGCATATAACAACGCAAGAACTACCCAGTTGAATTATTTGAAACTTAAATTACATAATTATCACATAATTTTGTCGAGTTTTTCATATTTTATGAAAATCAGAAGTATAGTTCAATTACAGGGAATCAAAAGTATTCCGTTACATTAAGGTCAATGGGAAAGAGTACTTTCAGCTATATTTTAATGATGTTAAACTGTTTCGAACATAATAAAATTGATATGCATTTATGAAGAATGTATTAAAATATATTTTTTATACAATCTGTGGCGTAAAGAATATTTGTTATTAATTTACTGGGCTACACAAAAGTATTCCATTACATGTTAGTATAGAGTTAAACATTGTACTTTTAAATTATATTAAACTATTTCACATTTTATGAAATTGATATACACTGCTGAGGTTTACTATAAGTTACTTTCTTATAATAGAAAGCATATAGATTTTACAGAGACGCACAAAAATTTCCGGATAATATTTTGCATCCGAAGTGCTGTATACTATTACACCAAGTCTGAATATTTTAAAAACTTCGTTATAGTACGAACGCACCTCATTTGCTATGTTTGACGATTTCCAACTATGATTGCAATTTCTGACTTAAATAAGCCGAAAATTGCACGTCAATAATGAAAAAAATTAACGATGAAAAAAAAAAAATCATTATTACTGAGTATTAAAAAGATGCTAGGCACATAATTATATTTAATACTGCATTTTCCTATTGAATATTAATTATAATGTATGTATTTATACATAATTTTGCAGTAGACCGATAGTACTTGAATATGACGACAAACTAATTCCATTTCAGAATTCCACAGTGATATACAGATATTTTCAAGTATGACTAATTATTTTCAGGAACTTTAACACGAGAATGTGGATTAATTTGTAAGCACTCTGAATACCAATCGGCCCTAGCCCTCTGATCGCCTTGTTAATGGGCAAAATTGCAAAGTTGTTTTCTCTGCATTTTATTTTAAGTGCTCAGAAAATATGCTTCTTTCAACATTTTATATATAAAAAAGACTTAATTACAAATGCAATCTAATCATTGAGAGTATTAATAATTCTTCAATGCATTGAAAGCCCATTAAAACTATAAAATTATATTATCTTAAATACTGCTTATATTGCAGTGAAATTTGGAGATTAGTGAACGGAATATTACGTTCCAAACAGGGCTAGAGCTTTTAAATATATTAAAACAGCTCTGTCAAAAAAGGCCCTCTTCTCATATGTATAAGCAATTTTTTTAGATGGAAACTTACTACTTTCCTAAGAATATTTTATTCCCCTCTTCTCCCATCTTTAGATTGTTCGGTGACTAATAGAATCAATCTGCTCCCTCTTGCAAAACGTCTATGAGATTTGGTTTGGTGTGGCAGGAAAGCAAATAAAAAGGGAGTCAGGGGGAGAGTCAAGCCAAGCCAGGTGACGGAAAAGGGACAGAACGTGCGTGGCATGCGACTTGCTTGCTGTCGGATCAGTGAAATTTTTTGAGGTGCGAATGACGGCTTGCAGGAAATCCGGTTCAGCTTCAAGATAAAATTTGATTGATGGGACTCAAGAAGGAAAGACATTATTTATGATTGATAAAGAAAAGGGGAAAAATAATTGGTTGTCCGTAACAAGGGTATACTTATCTATTGTCACCGTAAGTGTGAAAGAAAGCCAAATAATCCCCGGAAGAGGACAAAGATTCCTAACGGTACAGAAATGCTATCGCGCTGGTGCTGTGAATGAGGAGGGGAAATTTCACGGTTAAAAGCCCACCTTTTTTTTTTTTTTTTTTTTTTTTTTTTTTTTTTGATAAGATGCATACAAAACCTCTTGCATTAATAAAAGTATATGCGTATAAACCAAAAAAAAAAAAAAAAAAAAAAAAAAAACATAGTTAGCATTAAGGTTTTACCATTATATTGCTTCAAAGTTCCAAAATATAAGATTCTGATTAAACATGAAAATTGATTTAAAAGAAAAAAGATTAGAAGCAACAGCACCAAAATAATACATACGTTACCGCTACAGATATTTCACTTTGGCGGCCGTCGGCTTAATCGTTCGGAGTTTTCCGTAGTTTTCTTCAAACCTTGGATTTCCTTGAGTAAATTCGTGTTAGATTCCATTAGAAAGACCCCCCCCCCCCGCCCATGGAGAGCATACCTCATTTAAGCCTATATTCTTCGTGCCAATAAACGGCCCTCATAAACAACTCCAACATCTTATTTTTCACTCAAAATTTAAAGAACGTACACCTTTAGGAAAACTTTAAATGCTTAAATTAAAAGTTTGTTATGCATGCTTGTGCTTTTCATTTTGTTAGTTGTTATATGTCTTTTTCTTACTTAACACTAGCTTGTGGACAGTTAACACAACGGAATTGGTATTTTCACTTTGTGAGTAAAAATAGATCAAAATCCCTCCCACGCGAGTTTCTTATGGATTCCCCATTGGTTATCAAAATTATTTTTAAAGGAAAGCAAGAGAAGGAACTTGTGCCTCACCACCTAAATTTTCAAATTAATTCAATAAATATTCTTTATATTTCGCGATTTGGAAAATAAAAAAAAGTTCATCTCAAGGGATTTAAAATTATTAAACATTAAGAGAAAATGGAACTAAGGATTTTTCGCTTGCAACACTGAGAAAAAAAAAATATCAATCGGGCATCTAAAATCTAAATTGTCGCTCTGGAAAAATAAGTTCCATGTCATCCTTATAAATTCTAGTTCCCTTTCTTAGAGAGTTCTAGAGTCTCCTACTTGAATTCACGAACATTTCCTTATACTAGCCGCCCTTGGAGACCAGTTTGGTCTCCTTTGAATGTTTACCAAGCATTAAATCATATTGCTTTTATTCATAGTTTATTTTAATTGCTCAATTTTTTGTCAAATTAGTTGATTCTGCCAGAGAAATAGACACAAATGCCATATACGCACCACATTGGCGCGACTGCAACAAAATGATAATTATATGTGCTTCACATGATAACCCGGCTATTGTTATTTATTTATTAATGAACTCCTTGTTTACTTTTATTTTCTTTTTTAAAATGATATAAATTGTTTTATTCTATAATTATTAACTAAACTTTATTTACTTATTATTATTTCCTTTTTAAAATAATAGACATTAAATAAAAGTATGTATGTAATTGGTATCTGAAAACGAAGTATTCACCAGATTGGCGTCAGAAAAATAACGCGCCAATGTGGAGCATGTATGACATCTGTGCTGATAAATAAAGAAATCAGTATTTTTATACTAGCCTGGCACAGATAATAAATTGCCAAAATGTTGCACCCGTGACATTTTTTCGTATTTCATTAATTATTTAAAATATAATAATATAAAAATTTCACTCATTTCATTTATAATGCAAAATTTGAATTTGAAACGGAAAAGTTTAAAATTCAAGATTTTTATTTACTTTTTAAGTAAAAAGAACAGAGCAAAATAAAAATAATGATATTTTGTAGCTCCATAATTGCAACAAAGGAACAAAACATAAATAAATTCAATTTCCACGGCCTAAATCTTACCAAAGGACTTTTGCACAGTAATCCATAAGATGCGTCTCATTTGGACGTTGCTATTAAACAACTAACAAATAATCGGAATTTTTGTACCACATACGTTAGAGTAATATATGTATAGATTCTCGTCGTCAAACTTATATAAAAATCTCCGAAAATAGGTGCAAACACAAAAGGTTAGTTTTATTAACTATAATTCTAGTTTATGAAACCATTCCAGAAATCAAGGTATAATTTCTCGTTACTGAAACAATTCAATATCGTTTCTTGACGTAAAAAAACAAGAAATTAGAAATTCTAGATAATTTCGTCTATTCAGCAAAGTTTTTTATATTATTCACATAGTTTGGAGGTCTATAATTTTAATTTAGGAATTATGAAAATTATTAATTATTCATTCTAGGTAAATGAGATATAGATTTTTTTTTCTCAGTGAATATATTATCGTGTCAATTTTTTCTTGCCCTAAACTTACCAGCACTATCATAGGCGACTATTTTTATAATCCATTCGCACCAGTATTTAAAAAAAAAAGTTGTTGTATATTTCTTTAGTAGAAGTTTTCAAAAAATATCCGAAAATTTTATCTTTTAAAAAATTAATGCGAGTTATAATTTAAGAATAGTCGCCTGTTTCAGACCAGCTTCACAGATTTATGTTTATAATATATGCTGCATTATTTCTGAGAAACAAAACGTGGCTTTAGCCTATTGATTCAATTCCTCTGTCTGGGTTTTATCAGAAGTATAGCTGAAAAAAACCTTTTTACGTAAATAGGTATTTTAAAAATACGTTTTCAGTAAGATAGCTGCATTATTTAGAGTTATCTATCAATTTCAAAATGTTGAGACAAACATTTTTCTTTTATAAATATTTGAAAAATAATTGTTTTTGGTAGATAACTGGGAAATCTGAAATATATCTGAATCTTTTTATTGGCTAAATTCCGCAACTTATTTTATTTTATTCGTTTTCTGATTGGTTCATGTTGAATGTACAAACAGAGAATACTTCTGTTCCCACGATAACATAAAATAATAAAAACTTAAAAAAAAAAAATAACTTTTTGAAAACAAACTGTGATAGAGATTTCAAACAAATTTCATTTAAAAGTGTATTTTTTTCTCTAAGCAACGGTGTAAAAATTTAAAATGTGCGATGTTTAGAAGTTTAAAAATTTGCAGTTCCGAAAGTTGTAAAAGTGAAATGTCATTTAAAATTTGTTTATCATGGGGTCCAGGAATATTAATGTTTAATCATGTCGTACGTAATATGAGGCGTTCAAAAATCAGTCTGATTAAATCCATTAAATTGATATGCGCATTTTAAACAATTAAAGTTGTATATCTATAAACTACTGTTTTTTTTAAATGTTTGGTCTAGGAATATTAATGTTTAATGCATGGCGTACGTAATATATGGCTCATTATGAACATCATAAAAATGATGTTTATTATTATTATTAATTTAAATATAATATTTATTTATAAATCTTTAAAATTTTGTTCTTTGAAAATTTTATTTTCCAAATTACCGTTGTAATTTGTTAGATTACAATTTAGTTTTTATTTATTTATTTATTTATTGCCGCATTAACAATGATCGAACAAAAATATACAAAAGAAATTCGCACTCAACAAATTTTAAGTGTAAATATCGTCCTGTAAATAGGGCCCTGATTAGAAAAATTGTGGATCCTTTAAAAAACCTTTCACAAGCTTAAAAAAAAAATAAAAAAAAAATAAAAAAGTTTTCATCCTAAAATAGGAAGATTCACAAAATTACTTGTCTTAAAAAATAATTTTTCTAACTTTTTAATATCAAAAATGAAAGCTTTTGAACTTTTGTCATCTTAAAAAGAAGCCAAAATTGTCTCAAATCATCCGAAATCAACAAAAAATTCATTACGTAGACATATTTCTGAAGTATTTATATAGATAATTTTAATGCATTTATGTAGATTTCTTTTTTAAAAAAGAACCTTGTTAGAATTTAATTGTCTAAGCAAGAACTTGGGTATGATGAATATGCTAATTAAAAATCTCTAAAAATATGATAAGATTTTTGACATGTAAATCAAAATTCAAATTTTTTCTCAAAAAAAAAAAAAAAAAAAAAAAAAAAAATACGTGTGGCACTCGGGGACTGCCGCGGTAAAGCTATTGCATAGCATTTTTTATCAACTTATGCAATTATAATTATTTATTTATTTTTTATTTATGCAGTTTTTTTAATATTAATTCAAGTTACACTTTTTGAGCGTGATGACAGATAATAAAAAAAATTTTCTTTTATTGAACTAATGAGAATTAATTCAATAAAAGAAAAATCGTTTAAAATATTTTTATTATCTTACAATAAATGTAGGTTAATCAGGAATTTTTATCATTGAAACTATACGTTTATGGTAGCTGAAATAAAAAACATAAGTTTGAGACTTGATATTCTCAAAATATCTGAAAAATAGCGCATCAATGTCTGCCGAAGTCTACCGAAGGATACCGTGCCGAAGTCTGCCAAACTGAAGCGACGTTAGCCGGAGTGTTAGGTTTTTTTTTCTCGTTACGGAATTTCTAGATTCTTTCGCCGCGCTCAAGACCCGCGATAAAAGCTATGCAATACCTTAATAAATTACCAAACAATATTTGGCCGCGCTACGAAAATTAGATCGCTAGTTATAAGCATTTTAAATTTTCCGAACCTCACCGTGGGGGTCTTTTGTCACCAAAAATTAACACTGTCTCATAATAAATTACCAAACAAAATATGCCCGCGCTACAAAAATTGATCGCGAGTTATAAACATTTTAAATTTTTCGACCCTCACCGTGGGGGGTCTCCTGTCACCAAAAATTAACACTATCTCATAATAAATTACCAAACAAAATTTGGCCGCGATACGAAAATTCGATTGCGAGTTATAAGCATTTTAAATTTTTCTACCCTCACCGTGGAGGGGGGTCTCCTGTCACCAAAAATTAAAATTGTCTCATAATAAATTACCAAACAAAATTTGGCCGCGCTACGAAAATTAGATCGCGAGTTATAAGCATTTTAACTTTTTCGACCCTCAGCGTGTGGGAGGGGGGGTCTCCTGTCACCAAAAATTAACACTGTTTCATAATAAATCACCAAACAAAATTTGGCCGCGCTACGAAAATTAGATGGCGATTTATAAGCATTTTAAATTTTTCGACCCTCAACGTGGGTGGGTCACCTGTCACCAAAAGTAACACTGTCTCATAATAAATTACCAAACAAAATTTGGCCGCGCTACGAAAATTAGATCGCGAGTTATAAGCCTTTTAAATTTTTCGACCCTCACCGTGGGGGGTCTCCTGTCACCAAAAGTAACACTGCCTCATAGTAAATTACCAAACAAAATTTGGCCGCACTACGAAAAGTAGATCGCCAGTTATAAGCATTTTAAATTTTTCGACCCTCACCGTGGGAGGTCTCCTGTCACCAAAAATTAACACTGTCTCATAATAAATCGTCAAACAAATTTTGGCCGCGCTACGAAAATTAGATCGCGAGTTATAAGCCTTTTAAATTTTTCGACCCTCACCATGGGGGATTTCCTGTCACCAAAAATTATCACTGTCTCATAATAAATTACTAAACAAAATTTGGCCGCGCTACGAAAATTAGATCGCGAGTTATAAAAGCATTTTAAATTTTTCGACCCTCACCATGGGGGGGGGGGGTCTCCTGTCACCAAAAATTAACACTGTCTCATAATAAATTACCAAACAAAATTTGGCAGCGCTACGAAAATTAGACCGCGAGTTATAAGCACTTTAAATTTTTCGATCCTCACCATTGGGCGGGTCTCCATCACCAAAAAGCTACATTATTCTACCTTGTTTTATCTTAAGACGATTCTTTTCTATACACATTCTATCAGGAATTTTTATTAGTGAAACTATAGATTTATAGTAACTGAAATAAGAAATATAAAGTTTGAGACTTAATATCCTCTAAATATCTGAAAAATACCGCGTTAATGTCTGCCGAAGTCTACCGAATGATACCATGCCGAAGTCTGCCGAGCTGAAACGACGTTAGCCGAGTGTTAGGTTTTTTCGTTACGGATGTGTTAGGATATTTCTCGTTACGGAATTTTCGGATTCGGTCGGCGCGCTCAAAGCCCGCGATAAAAGCAATAGCTTAAAAAAAAAAAAAAAAAAAAAGGACACATTGAGTAAAAGCTCTGTATAAAAATTTTGCTGTGAAGAAACCCTATTCGTTTCACTCCTCTGTTTGTCTGTCCATTACAGAGTCCGTACACAAACAATGTATATGTCAGAGACTTCAAATGTTGTGTACTTATAACTGAATACCTTCGTGTGTCATATAACAAATCATAAAATTTCTAAAAAATCTATTAATAAAATCAATTTGATCAATATCATCCGTTCATTTTAGCGATTTATATTTTAAGAGAACCTCAATTTGAACTTCTTATGTGTAGACATCATGGTTTGGAGGTAAAGGATTTCGCTACTAAAAAAGAAATTGTTAGTATGATAGCCGGCGCTGCAAGTTGAAATTTTCATAGTAAGATGAATTTAATTAAAAGAAATTTCATGTTTTTTTTGGAGGGGAGGGATAATTTAAGGGTTTATACATATATTTTTTAATTATTATGCTGTGATAAATAAGCACTGACATTCATAAAATTTCTTGGAATTCAATTTTTTTTCTATTTTAAAAACTATTGCGATTTATTAACGATTCAGTATTTTAAAATTTGTTTATTTTATATTTAGTTTTTAAAATTTTTAAATGTTATTTATATTTCCTCAAATTTTTTTTTATTTCAGCTTTTTAAAAAAACTGGAATTTTTTATTTTATTTAAATTATTTGATTTGAAAATTTTTAATTTGATTAAAGTAAACAATTTGCTTTTATGTTTATTTTGGAGTTAAATTTATTGGAGCTACCATCTATGCAAGAATTTAATAATTATCAATTAGCGATTTCGATTGATTAATTAAGTGATAAGTTGTTTTGAAAGAAATATTAAATGAGATTCTCTGTGGGATCTGCTATCAGATTTACCCACTTGTTTCAAGATGTAGTTTATGGTCTCACTCATTTTATGTGCGGCTTTGGATCCTTTTGTTATATCTATCAAAATAATTTAAGTTTGTTAATCAGGTTATTATGCTTAGACTAGTAAAAAATTGTTGGATTTAACTTTTTTAAGAGGTTATTACATTAAAAAAGAATAAAATAAAAACAAAGGATAAAATTCCATGTAACAGAACATACTTTCCAATGTACAGTTGTTGTTGGTTGTGTTTATATCGGCCGATTATCTGCACAAGGCATATAGGCCCTAGGAGGAGTGCCCTCCGATGGGAGTCTTTCTAAGGAAGCCTAACACGTATTTACGCAAGATTCGAACTGCATATCAAATAGATAAAATTAAACCATGCTTGAAAGTAGTTTTAAAAAACATAAAAGAGCATTAAATTCAGAGGTAGTTTTCAAACAAATAACATTTGAAAGCTTTTAACCTTTTATTTTTGACATTGTAGAAAATTAAAAATATACGATATGTAGAAGTAGATCAATAGAAGAAAAATTCATTGCGTTGAACATTGTCACCATCATAGGATTTCAGAGTTACACTCATGGACATATGTTTTTCTTGTATAATATGGATAAAAATGCAATTTGTAGATTAGTGTCTTTATTCTCGTTAGCGCAATCCCTTTAGAATTTAGATGGAACCTTAGAAGTCCAATAGCTGAAGCAGAAACTTAAATGTTGCAATCGTGCTTTATTTTTACTTTCTTCTATCTTCAATAGAAGAAAGTATTGTAATCGAAATTTTTTCGACTTCCGGTTTTCGACGGATTTACACGTTTTAGGGGTCAGAGATTCCAAAAAATATGTTTTTACAAAATGTCTGTCTGTCCGTGTGTCTGTGTGTGTGTCTGTCTGTGTGTGTGTCTGTGTGTGTGTCTGTGTGTCTGTATGTCGCCATTCTACCATCAAAAAGTGTATGAAGTTACGCATAGAATTGAACCAAATTTTTTGTGAATGTTTTTAGCTGTGGCAAGCAGGTCCTCCTTCAGTTTTGAAATATTCCGCCGGAAGGGGGCGCTGCAATCGCGATTTTTGTGCCATTTTCAATATTGTACCGACCAAAAGTATATGAAGTTATGCATCGAATTGAACCAAATTTTTTGTGTATGTGTATGACTATGGCTAGTTGGTCCTCCCTGAATTTGAAAAAAATCCGCCTGAAGGGGGCGCTGCAATTGCGATTTATGTGCCATTTTCAATATTATACCGACCAAAAGTATATGAAGTTATGCATCGAATTGAACCAAATTTTTCGTGTATGTGTATGACTATGGCTAGTTTGTCCTCCCTGAATTTGAAAAAAATCCATCGGAAAAGGGCGCTGCAATCGCGATTTATGTGCCATTTTCAATATTGTACCGGCCAAAAGTATATGAAGTTACGTATCGAATTGAACCAAATTTTTTTTTTGTATCTGTATGACTCTGGCTAGTTTGTCCTCCCTGAATTTGTAAAAAATCCGCCGGAAGGGGGCGCTGCAATCGCGATTTTTCTGCCATTTTCAATATTGTACCGACCGAAAGTACATGACGTTATGCATCGAATTGAACGAAATGTTTTGTGTAAATGTATGGCTATGGCTAGTTGGATCGCCCTGAATCTGAAAAAAATCCGCCGGAAGGGGGCGCTGCAATACCGAATTTTATGCTATTTTCGATATTGCACCACATAAAAGTGTATGAAGTTAGTTCTAGAACTGAGCTAAACATTTTGTATATGATTATTTTTTGGTAAGGCAAATAGGTCCTTCCTGAATTTGAAAAAAAATCTGCTTATCATTCTATTGTCCATCGGATCGTGCAGAGACGGAAATTCGTTTTTACTCCGTTTAATTGATTGAAGCAGAAATTTAAAATGACAATCAAAGTTGGTAAGGTATTGAATTAAAATTATTAAAGCATTAAAATGAGTAACTATTTTTTTTTTCATATTAAAATGTATGTATGAGATAGAAGAAAGTTTTGGGATTGGCACATCCAACTAGTTTTTATTTATTTATTAAAATTTGAAAAATGATTGTTGCTTTCTGTCTAAGGATATCTGAAACCTTGGGATGTTTGGATTTTATTCGTTTTCTGATTGGTCCATGTTTAATTCCAGAAATGGAATACTTCTGTTGCCACAATGACAAAAAAAAAAAAAAAAAAAAAAAAAAAAAGCATTAAAAACTACAAAATAAATAAATAAAGAAATAAATAAAGAAAAGAAAAAAGAAACTCAGAAACGAACTATAATACAACTTTCAAACAAATTGAATTTAAAACTATATTTTTTCTCTATACGACGATGGAAAAATTGAAAACGTGCGATATTTACAAGTTTAAAAATTTGCTGTACCGAAATTGAAAAACTAAAAATTTCATTTAAAATGTGTTTATGATTAGTTCGGGAATATTAATGTTTAATCTATGGGTTACGTAATATAGGACTCTGTTATTACGTAAGCCACGTTTTGATCATGATAAAAACTTTTATTATTATTGTTTTAAAATATAGAATGTATTTATTATGTCTAAAACTTTAGTCTTTGAAAATATAATTTTCCAAATGGTCATTGTAATTTGTTAAATTATTACTATTATTATTATATTTTGGTCGAAACATTTTCAATTTTCACCTTTTCAGATAACAATTTCGAAGCTTTTTTCGTTATTATCTAACATTGAGCTAAGACAATATCTTAAAGCGTAAAAGTGATGATTCCATATTAAAAATCTACAGCAAACTTTTCATTCTTTCGACGGTTTTTAAAGATAACGTTTTAGTTGAAACAGACAAAGTGACATAATTAATGGCAGAAAAAAGAACTTTTTGAAATTGATAATTTAGGGTTATCATAATTTACTTTCGCAAATACGGACTAAAATTGCAAATCCCATTAAAGCATCAATTCAATTACCACTAAGCTAAATGCACACAATCACAATTTTAAGATCTTTAAATTAATGAATGATGTACAAATTCCTAGAACATTTTATTGTAAAGGATTTAAATTAAATAAATATGAAAATTTCTCAATTTCTTGTCCACACTACCTTAAAGGCATTTGGTAAAATCAAATGGGAATAACATTTATTTTAGGAGGAAATTCACATAGGACTATCCACACATTGGTTTGTTTTTAAAGCAAAAATCATTCAGCTATTAAGAAATGAAGACAAAATGATAATAATAAATAAATAAATAAATAAATAAAAACAGTTTAGTTTTTATGAACAAAAGAATAGAGGTCCACATGAGCGGAAGGAGCATGCTGCTGTTGTCAATGCTGCATAACGATAGAATCCGATACTTTTTTTTCCCCTTTTTTTTTAGAATTAGGCTGCGAACAGACCAATCTTCTAATTGTTATCAGTATAGGCTTATTTTCATGCGACCACGCGGTGTTTTTTTTTTTTTTATCTTTAATGACTTTAAAAGGAAAGGGACTGATGTCCTGCAAGATAAAAACCTTTCCTTTAAGTAGGATTGATCTTCTTATCTCTTGACCCATTATACAATTCACTTCATTCTTTTGTTAATAAACAGGGAAAGAGTTCTGAAAAAAAGATGTCTTAGAAAAGTGCAGAAGCATGGTGAAACAAGCGTATGCTTGCAGCTTTAAACCCTGCCCCGGTCAATTTGGTCAGCCTAATAAGAGACCGTCGGTGCTTAATTCCCGAACGAAAATTTCAAGTTGACCTAATCAACGTAGGGACTCAAGGGACCCTGTGCGGTCCGAAGAGATTCGGGAGCACCAATCAAGTCCACTGCACCAGAACCGTACAGGTTGACCTCATAGACGCAGAGACTCAAGGGACTCTGGCACGTACATTTCACTGGCGCCGCCCCATAATGATTTTAAAAATTCAACTGCACCATTCGTTTGTGCTACGTTTGGGCTGGTTTGTGCCGCAAAAAGTTTCGTTTGCGTTTGTGCCACTTCCGTACTTTCGCTATAGCGAGTACAATGGTGCGGGGCCAGTGAAACGGCAGCCCCGCCCCATCAACGGAATCACATATTTATTACAGCATTCGTTTGTGCTACGTTTGTGCTGGTTTGTGCTGCAAAAATTTTCGTTTGTGCCACTACCGTTCTACCGTTATAACGAGCACAATGGGGCGGGGCCAGTGAAACGGCAGCCCCGCCCCATCAACGGAATTAAATATTTATTACTGCATTCGTTTGTGCTACGATTGTGCTGGTTTGTGCACCAAAAAGTTTCGTTTGTGCCACTTCCGTTCACTCGTTATAACGAATTTTTGTAGTTCAAGGTTACGTAAAGAAAATCAATTATAAAAACCATAAATAGAAACGTATCAAGAAATGAAATATGTATTTCTTTAGTTTCATGTAAATGTCGGTTTGTGCCGCAAAAAATTTTGTTTGTGCCACTTTTGTTCCCTCGATATAACGAATTTTGCACATTTTCAACAGAGGGCGACCATTTCAGTGGCTCCGCCCCATCAACGAAATCAAAATTTTATAACTGCATTCGCTTGTGCTACGTTTGTGCTGGTTTGTGCCACAAAATGTTTCGTTTGTGCCGCTTCAGTTCACTCGTTATAATGAATTTTTGTAGTTCAAGGTTACGTAAAGAAAATCAATTTTAAAAGCTGTAAATTAAAACATGTGACGGAATGAAGTACTTATTTCTTTAGTACGATGTAAATTTCGGTTTGAAACCCAAAAAATACGCTTGTGGCATTTTCATTCCCTCGATATAAGGAATTTTCTTCTTTTCAACAGAGAGCGACCAGTTCTAAATAAAAATTTAAAATGTGAGATACGACTGACAAAATTCGTTATATCGAGGGAACGAAATTGGCACAAACAAAATTTTTTGCGGCACAAACCGACATTTACATTAAACTAAAGAAATACATATTTCATTTCTTGATACGTTTCTATTTATGGTTTTTATAATTGATTTTCTTTACGTAACCTTGAACTACAAAAATTCGTTATAACGAGTGAACGGAAGCGGCACAAACCAGCACAAACGTAGCACAAACGAATGCAGTTATAAAATTTTGATTTCGTTGATGGGGCGGGGCCACTGAAATGGTCACCCTCTGTTGAAAATGTGCAAAGTTCGTTATATTGAGGGAACGAAAGTGGCACAAACAAAATTTTTTGCGGCACAAACCGACATTTACATGAAACTAAAGAAATACACATTTCGTTTATTGACACGTTTTTATTTATGGTTTTTATAATTGATTTTCTTTACGTAACCTTGAACTAGAAAAATTCGTTATAACGAGTGAACGGAAGCGGCACAAACGAAACTTTTTGCGGCACAAACCTGCACAAACGTAGCACAAACGTAGCACAAGCGAAGGCAGTTATAAAATTTTGATTTCGTTGATGTGGCGGGGCCACTGAAATGGTCGTCCTCTGTTGAAAATGTGCAAAATTCGTTATATCGAGTGAACGAAAGTGGCACAAACAAAATTTTTTGCGGCACAAACCGACATTTATACGAAACTAAAGAAATACATATTTCATTTCTTGATACGTTTCTATTTATGGTTTTTTTAATTGATTTTCTTTACGTAACCTTGAACTACAAAAATTCGTTATAACGAGTGAACGGAAGTGGCACAAACGAAACTTTTTGCGGCACAAACCAGCACAAACGTAGCACAAACGAATGCAGTAATAAATATTTGATTCCGTTGATGGAGCGGGGCTGCCGTTTCACTGGCCCCGCCCCATTGTGCTCGTTATAACGGTAGAACGGTAGTGGCACAAACGAAAACTTTTGCGGTACAAACCAGCACAAACGTAGCACAAACGAATGCTGTAATAAATTTGTGATTCCGTTGATGGGGCGGGGCTGCCGTTTCACTGGCCCCGCACCATTATACTCGCTATAGCGAGAGTACGGAAGTGGCACAAACGAAACTTTTTGCGGCACAAACCAGCACAAACGTAGCACAAACGAATGGTGCAGTTGAATTTTTAAAATCATTATGGGGCGGGGCCAGTGAAATGTACGTGACTCTGGCCGGTCCGACACCGTTCTTTAACCCCCCCCCCCCCCAAGTGGGCTAATGCCTCTCAGGCTTTCAAGTTGACCTCATTGACGCAGGGACCCACGGGATCCTCTGCGGTCCGAAGAGCAATGGGAAGCAACCTACTAGCCCACTTACCCCGAACGGCACACGTTGACCTCATCGACGCAGAGACTCAAGGGACTCTGTGCGGTCCGAACCGTGTTCGGGGTTTTCCTTTTTCGTTTTTTTCCCCCTTGTTTTTTTCTAGTGACAGTACACCTCTTTATTAGGTGCATTTGGACTCTGTCCGCACGAGCTACCGGACCCGCTCCAATGGGAAAGCCCATGGAGCACCTTTTTCTTTTTCTTTTTCTTTTTTTTGGGTACGGTAGAAAGGAGAGATCTCGTCACCACCAGCAGCAATTCGACTGCCTTGCATTTCGGCCCAAAAATTCTCCCTTCTCTGGCACTACTTAGCATTTCGGCCTTTTTAGTTTTGACTATTTATTTTTCTAAATCTCCCTCAAAATTGTCCCCCTGTTGTCTGCTGAAGACATGCCACCGTTTCGCCTCAAAAACATTTTAGCTCCAGCCCCATTTTACCTGACACGGCGAGTGGGAGTGATGTGCGGCGCCAAACTCAGTACATTCACAAAGGCAATAAACTACTCAGTCCAGCAACCGTTAGCCACAATCAGCCGACCTCGGCACTTCTCTGCGTAGATCGTTGCCGGCTAAAATTCTATCATGAACGCTAATGGCGCCTGGTGCATGTAAAATCCGTCGTGGGTGCAAAGTCCTCCAAGTTACCTGTGAATTATACCTCGGGAGGTGCCTTGCCAGGTGAAGGTCTCGTCATCTGATCAAGGCTCTAAATTACGAGACCATCTTGCGAAGCCATTTGCAGTTCAAACAACAGGATGTACCATTAATTAACAAGCGAAACAAAGTATGCTCAACGACAAGCAAATACTGCAAAAATGATGGCATGTGAAGCAAAGTTTATTGCCACTTCGTGGCAATTAGGCGGTCGTCCGCCCCGATACCAGGTATCTAACTCGTTAAGCTGAGAAAACTCGGCAGGTAGGGGCCTGGTCATCGGTTGGAAAGAAAGAAAGCTTGATTTTTAATATTTTTAACACCTAACTGATGAAAGCTAGAAGGTTGTTTTAGATCTTTTTCAAAAGAAAGGAAACATTAATGGGTTAAATATCAATTTTTAAAAAAAATTACGACAAATCTACTTTGCTAACTTTTAATTTTATTTTGCTATAGTTTACTATTTTACATAAAGGAAATTGCTATACTAAAGTTGTTCAAAAGTCAGGTAATGTAAAATTTTCATTCCATATATATTTTTATATTTTATTGAATTTGATTTCAATTTTAAATTTTAGACTACTCGACATATATATTCGACAGAGGAACAGTTTTTTAAAATATAAATGAAAAATTTTTGAAAATCAATTCATCAACATACCAATATCTTAAAGTGGTGTCGAAAGCACGAAAATTGGTACGAAAGTTTATAATCCTTTATTGCGAAAGAAAAATACTTCTAATTATAATGATGAATCTCCTGTGTCTTAGTATTTCCCAACTATAAATTTACGAAGCATGATAACAACAAAGTATAATTTATCATCCTTTGTTCTAACAATAGCAAAACAAAGACTAGACATTTTGGAGTGCTAGTGCTCCTTTTCAGTAAATTTAAAAACATTTTCGTTATAAGCAAAACAGTGGTAAATTAAGAGTATGACTAATAAATTATCAAGTGATGTTATGTTTCTAAGATTTTTTTCTCTTCATTTTATATATACATGTGTATCATTATTATTTATGCATATTGTTTTTAACCAGTATCAATTTAATATTCACAGGTGTATTTCAATAAATAACATCTTAAGAAAAAAATAAGAACCCAAAACCATGAGTCAAGCACGGATTATGAAACACTTTCCTAAGCATTCAAAATGTTATGATAAAATTTCACATTTTAATAAAATGGAAAACGATCTGGAAGATATTTTCCAAAATTTTGTATAATATACGTTTTTTTTTTTTTTTTTTTTTTCATGCTTTTATTGAATATATTTTTGCTTATAGTTATTTTCTGATAATTATTCTCGACAACTATTTTTTCTCATTTGAATAAATTTCCTTCACTATTCAGTATGGTGAAAAGTGCTGTTTAAGTAAGCAATTTTTAAAATGCATAATACATTTAAAAACACAGTTACCATCAATCGACTGAAAAAAAAAATCTGATTTTTCTGTGCAGCGCTGTATATGATCTATAGACTTAACATGAAATCCTCTGTATACTAAAATTTAGTTAGGAAACACCGTAGTATGCAAAAATGGAATTAAATTTAAACGTATGCCATAACTGAAAATGCACTTCCACCATTACTAATGTATAGTATTTCTGATATGATAGTGTATGCGAAATCTTTTGTGTCTCCCTGTTATGGAATTATAAAAGCGATGCATTTAATTTTCTATATTAAGAATCTTCTAGTGAACTTCACTAACGTATATCAATTTCATTATATTTAATGTAACCTAATTAATATACTTGGCAAAAAATCCTTTTCAACTATATCATTATATAATGAAAATCTTTTGTATTGTCCTGTAAAAGAATAATAAATTCTTACCCCTCTTATTTAACAGAATGACTAAAGAGAGATACTGAATTAATATCTTGATGCATTTCATAATTGCATATCAATTTCATCAGTACAAAATGCACTTTAAACAGTTTTTGCCTATTGATCCTAAGGCATCAGTTGAAATATTTTTGGCCTTTTGTGTAAATGAACTACAAACGTCACCCATTTCATTTTAATTAGCGATCGTGCAATAGTAACCGTCAGTAACATTCAAAAATTTTGGTTCTTCTCGAATATTTTTAAGAGAATTGGATCTTGGACATACGGACCGACGATTGAAGTCATAAAAACTTTTCAACTAATATATGTTGAAAAATGTGGAAAATTGATTCTCCAGGAATGGAACAATTATTCAACTTTTCATGAGGCATTCAAAATTTCACATTGTTCCAAAATAATTAATACGATGCGAAATGCTAACGAAATGATAACGAAATGCTAAAATCCAAAAACTAGTTCACTAATCATTAGAATGTAATCAAAAATCACTTACAATTATTTTTATAGCCTGTTCAATACCAAGTGTATTCTTTTTCTTATAAATGTACGGATCAAATGGTATACAGTGAAATGTATTTGTGGAAAGCAAAAGTAAACACCTAACACTAAGAGACGAGTATACACATTCATAGTGGGTACACGAATTTTTAAAATAAAATTTGAATTTTAACAATGTTCAATGGCGACTATAAAAGTGAAAAAAAGTTAAACATTTGTAAACAAACAACATCAACATTTATGAAAGTGAAAAAAAAGTTAAATATTTTGTAATTTTTAGCAAGTATTTTTTACTGTTAATTAATTAGAAATAACAGTCATGTGTTACACTTCGGAAAATTCCTTTAAAAAGTTAATCACAGAAGAAATCGCATAGAATTATAATAATTTGATTTAACCATTAACAGATAGGCTTTTCTCTCGTAAATTTTTGCATTATACGCAGACCTTTACTGCTTAATCAAAATAAAAGTGATCAAACATTTGTATTAAATCAATCTATTTACAAAAATATAACAGAAATTGCATTTTATCAGTTCTGCTTCTATTTTATCTTAAAAATCTTTACATTTTATCAAATCAACTTTTATTTCATCTCAATATGTAAATATCAAATTCACTTTACAAGTTGATGTATGTTGATTAACATTATGTTCATAAACCTGGCATCTCTTGACAGGTTAAAATAAGTTAATCATAATTCATACTACCCTAATAAACTTAATCAAAGTTGTTGCTAAATATTTGAGCAACGTGTAATATTTCCAGAATCTGTTTCCTTTCCCTCATAATTAAGAAACACTTTATTCCGTCAACTATTTTTAAATAAAATCTAATACTAATACTTTCTACCTCTCTTCAATGACAGATGAAGCGCCAATTAATTCCTTAAAATTAGGCTAAAGGAGGGAATATTATGAACGCTGTAGGATAATCGTATGTGAAGGGAGTGGCATAAGAAGGTTAGTCGTGTGCTATAACTTTTCTCTACACCTGGTTGAAGAAAAAGCTTTGCAAGTCAGGATTTCTGGTGGTTTCACATACCCTGTATGCTTTTTATTTCAATGCAAATTTGAAAAAATTGTAAAATAATTGTATTGATCTTGTGAGAGTCATATCTTTCATGTTACATTCTTATTTAAATATAACCGATGGAGTTATTTTAATGTATTTAGTTAAAAAGAAACTACTTTAAGTCTTTGTATCATAACAAATGTACTTTTATAGATAATGTAGCATCGCCAAAAAGATTATAGCTAAAATTTCACATTTTGTCTTACTCATATACATGAATATAAATACGGACAGATGCATATTGACAAAATCATAATTTATATCTTTCTACTAATCTATTTCCACCTCAGGGGAATACCTTGTTTGGGTATACACGGGTTTTGCAATCCCTGGCACCTGAGCAATATTTTTCTTTTACTTTTCTTCTTATTTCTTTTGTCTTTCTTTCCACCTTTGTTTCACTCACATCGTGGTTTCCGATTGCTTGGAAGTGGGGTCAATTCTGCTATTCTGCATAAGCCGATATAATTCTATCTATATCAACTTATGGGGTATGGCAAACCACGAAAATTTTTGCCCTGAGTGATAACCCGTATCGTTCAAAAGGGGGGACCTGGTAACTGAGAGAGATTAACACATTGCTTTTACTTCTGGTGGACGGGAGGTTCTTATCGATCCCGTATGCATCAATCGGCTGTTTAATAACTGACTTGGCAAATGGTTGGAGATCAAACGAGTGGGCAGATACTAGTCATCTCGTTATTGGTGTAGACTGACATAGAATTGTCGTGTGAATATATAAGCCCTGGTCAGCAATTACACGAATGTGCATTGTTTTGTTGCGTTCTAAAGGCACAAGGATTCTGAATTGATTTTTTTCTAATATAGATGGAAATATTTCAGTTTCTTTTATTTTTCTTTCTTTTGGTGAGCAACAAAATTTACAAAATAATTTATCCACTCGTTTATTTATTATGAAACGTGTAGTATTTGATTGTTCATTAAAGAGAATTTCACCTTTCCTGATTGCAAAAACATTACAAACTATTTTTAGGAACGATCATTTGCTCAAACAATTACATTCTGAGATTTATTGGTTAATGTTACCTCAACCTGTCTTTCACAGCTTATGCCAAGTTCTACAAAAATAGTTTTTTTTTCAAGTTTTTGTCTAGGTACATCAAACTCTGAATACAAGCCGCGGTGTAATATACGAAACAGACTTTTTACTTTCTTACAAAGGAAGAACTCTTACATAATTTGAAGGATCAAAATGTCACAGATGTCCACTGTATTATTATCCGTAGTATTAGCAACTACTTTCTACGAAGCACATTATTATCATCACCAATTGTCCTACTCCTCCAACTAGAATTAAAGCTGCCTACCTGAGGTGTCCCGTCCGTGTTTATTTCCACTGTTTTAAATGCCAGCAATATGGTCACGCCACAATTTGCTGCTGTAGTTCCTTTACTTGTGGACGATGTCTAGACGTCGGCCACGATGGTAAGCTTCTTTTCGAACGCAAAGAATGCTGCACAAACTGGAAGGGTGCATATAACATATTTTCTCTGTTGTCTAAATCAGATTCGTGACAAAGAAATATTTGATGTTAAAATTAACTGAAAACTTTCATGGCAAAGTTTCAGTCTAGTTTCAAGCAAATTTGTTTCATACAGAATTTCATCTGGTAGTGTTTTATACTCCAGTTTGCTGAAATAACTTTCATACTCTGTTTGAAAAATGTGCATTCAACCTAAATCCTCCCCAGTAACTGATAAATCCGCCTCCTTATCATCTGATCCGATTGGGACTTATCATTACGATTTTCGTGATGATTCTTGTTATTGCAAGCCAAGAAATTTACCTTGATGGAAACATTTGTCACTATCATCACAGTCCTCACAACAGAATATTTTGATCTTTCTGAATATAGACTCTCTATATTAAACTCATCACCATAGTTTATCTTATCAGATTCAGCTAAAGTTCAGCGAAATTATCTACTCAATTTCCAAATAAACTAAGAAAAAAACTGATATTTTTATATTACAGTAAGAAAAACAAAAGTCATACAGATAGAAGAAGAAAATTTCATGTCTAGAATATTCAGAGTGAAAAACTGTTAAGAAAAAAAGCCGCAAAATCACATTCTGCATCATTTAATAATTTCAAGGATCGCAGTTATCTCCTCCGCTGTGCGAAAGATGCTATGGAATCAGAAACGTGTGATTTAGATGCAGTTGAGAATAATGTTATTTTAGAAGATATAGATCGTACGTGATTTTAACCAATTCCTGTTTTATAAAATATGACTCTTTCAATCTGTTTAGGCTAAAATATTTTAACTATTCTCAGCTTGACTTTATAGGTCAATGCAATTGTATTAAGTTTGACTATGAAATTTTGCTTTTATATGCCTGAGTGTTTTAAATGTTTATATATATATATATATATATATGCATAATCTGTGGTATTAAACTTGACTTTATGCATTACTGTTATGATATTTTATTTTTTTATACAATGTTGTTTAACGTTACTATTTTGACGTGATTAAATAATTTTATTTATACATTTTATCACTATATCTATTTTTTTTTTCATTAAACTGTGTAACTGCCACTTTCATGTTTGTACGACAATTTTTAAAATTATTTGTTAGCTCACAGGCTATCATAGCCTGAGAGCTTATATGCCCGCCCGTTCTGTATGTACGTGCGTACGTGCGTAACGCAATAACTCATGATAAAAATATCCGATTCACTTGAAATTTTGTATATAGGTATATTCTGATAAGGCGCGTCCCTGATTAGTTTTTGGAGGTCATTCGATATGTATAAGAGGGGGAACGGGGGCTCATGCCCCTCCCCTTAATTGATATAAATGGGTTTTTAATGCAGATTTATCAGCTTTCGTTCAAAATTTAGATAGAGGTTCATTCTAAAGTGGCGCTTCCGTGATTAGTATTAGATACTCATTAGATAAGTATAAATAGGGGGAACGGGGATTCTAATGCCCCTTCCTTTAATTTATATAAATGGATTTTTCACGCAGAATTATCAGATTTCGTGAATCTCCAAATAATTTTGGAAGTTTAATGGTTTAGCATAAAAGAGGGAGATAACTCCTCTTAAATTATATAAATGGAATTTTATTAAGAATTATCCGATTTGCTCTGAATTTTGGATACACATTTTTTATATCATAAGCATGTCCCTGAGTAGTTTAGGGGGTTCATTGATTAAGTATAAAAAGGGGAAATGGGGGGGGCTGTTTCCTCTACTTAATTTGTTTTTCGAAAGGAGTTAACTCTTGAAAATATAAGGCTGTAACGCACATAGCCTGTGAGCTCAATGCCATCAGTTTAACTGGGCAATATACTTTTTATTTTTAATCAGGTTTTTTCTTCTGTCGATCAAGATATCCAAAATAGGACTTTTCGTTGATAAACCTCACCAACGAACCAACCAAATGATTAGCTACTTAACTCTTCACTGCACCGTGTTTCACATCTGACACATGCCTAAAAACACCTAAAATACCTAAAAATAGATTTTTGTGAAGGAGCACATTTTATTAAATACATTTTTTATAATAAGCCCATTTTGTTCAATTCTTTTTTGTGAAAGGGAGTGGTTTTTTAAACTGATTTTTTGTTAAGGGGCCATAAATTGGCCTAAAATTTTGCTGGTTTGCTTGGTAAAATTATCCCTGTTTGATAATGAAGAATCGAAAAGTTAAAATTAAAATTTCATTGATAAATATTAAACTGACATTCATATCTACCTCAAATGAAGCAAGATATATTTAGACAAAACCATACCTCATGCTATTATGATAAACTGTTTAATCAATGCGTTGCTAAATCTCCGGGCAACATGTGATGTCTCAAAAATCTGTTTCTTTTCCCTCATAATTAATAAATATTTTATTCCAGCAACTATTTTGAAAAAAAAAATTATTATTATTGCTTCTCTGCCTTACCCTTTTCCTTCCCAGTGACGGGTGAAGCGCCAATTAATTCTTCAAAACTAGGATAGAGGTAGGGACATATCAGCCCTGTAAGATGAGATTATGGGAAGGGAGTGTCATAAGAAGGTTAGTCGAATGTAATAACTCTTTCCTCTTGAGCTCAAAAAATGCCCAAAATAAGCCCAAAATTTTGCCTGGTTCAACCCCTGTTTAAGAATAAGGAATCGAAAAATTAATATTTCATTGACAAATATTAAACTAACATTCATATCTACATTAAATGAAGCAAGATATATTTAGACAAAACTATAGCTTATACTGTTCTGATACACCGCTTAATCAGTTCGTTGCTACATCTCAGAGCAACATGTAATGCCTCAAGAAATTAAGTAAGTATTAAGAAAAACTTTATTCCAGCAACTATTTTGAAATAAAATATATTATTATACGATTCTAAAATTTGAAATTCTGAAGAACCATTAAAAAACTTAATGAAGGACAATCCAGTTTTGTCGTGGAGATGGACACTCACTGTTTTATATTAATAATAAAAAAAAATTAAAATTCCGATTTTCTATAAGGTAATTATTTGTCGTGACATTAAAAGTAGCGATCCGCTTTGTTATTACATCCCTATTTAAAATATTTGAAAACGTAATCGATGAAATTTAAAATGTATTGAAACTTTTTATTATAACAAACGCACTTTTATTGGATAATGTATGATCGACAATTTAAAATTAAAATGTCTTTCGAAATATTTACCTTATTCTCATAAACTACATTAAATATAGCAGGATGAAGTTAGGCGAAATCATAACTCAAAGAATTCTGATAAACGACTTAATCAATGCTTTGCTAAATCTCCGAGCAACATGTAATGTCTCAGAATTTTGTTTCTTTTTCCTCATAATTAAGAAACAGTTTATTCCAGCAACTATTTTGAAATAAAATCTATTATTATTGCTTCCCTGCCTCACCCTTCCCCCCCCCCCTCGTGACGGATGAAGCGTCAATTAGTTCTCCAAAATTAGGATAGAGGGAGGAACATATGAACACTGTAAGATGAGTCTATGGGAAGGGTGCGCCATAAAGAAGGTTAGTCGAGTGTAATAACTCTTCACTACGCTTGATCTTTTCCTTCAAGAAAATGCTTGCCATCTAAGAGTCTTTTTAAAGCTACAAAAATTGATAACAAATGTAACTTTTTTATACAAGAAAAAACAAGGGGAATTTTTTTTCTAAATCGATATAAACTAATAAAATATTGGAAGTTTGAATATCAGCGTGCAGTACTTAAATCAGCCGGTTGAATCGGAAAACATGGAAACTATAATTATAGATGCATAAAATTGGAGATTTTCTATGAGCGAATAAAAATTTTAATTATATTTTAATTTTATATAGAAAATCCAAATTTGCCGTGGAGATCGAAATCCATTGTTTTATAATGGAAAAAAATATTTAAATTCCGGTTTTCTATAAAATAGTTATTTGTCTTGACATACGTTCTCTACTTGTGAAAGTAACGATCCTCTTTGCTGTTATATCCATGTTTAAAAATAAGGGAAAAAGTAATGGGTGAAATTTAAAATGTGTCGATTCTTTTTATCATAACAAACGCACTTTTATAGGATAATGAATAATCGAAAATATAACATCGCCGAATATTCATCTTACTCTCATAAACTAGATTAAATGAAGCAGGATGTAGTTAGACAAAATCATAACTGAAAGAATTCTGATAAACAGCTTAATCAATGCATGCTGACTCTCCGAGCAACCTGTAATGTCTCAGAAATCTGTTTCCTTTCCCTCATAATTAAGAAATACTTTATTCCAGCAACTATTTTGAAATAAAATCCATTATTATTGCTTCTCTGCCTCACCCTTCTCCCTCCAGTGACGAATGAAGGGTCAATTAATTCTTCAAAATTAGGATAGAGGGAGAAACATATGAACTCTATAAGATGGGTCTATGGGAAGGGAGTGCCATAAACCAGCTTAGTCGAGTGTAATAACTCTTCACAGTGCCTGATCTTTTCCTTCAAGAAAATATTTGCCTTGTATGCTACTTTTCGAGTCATTTCAAAGCTACAAAAACGGATAAGAAATAGGACTTTTTATATAAGAAAAAAAAACCCCATAGAAATTTCTTTGACAATCGGCATAATCTAATAAAAGTCCTTCCGGCAATGCCGGGAGGAAGAGGTAGCTTTCATATACTTATATATTTATTTTAAAGTAAGTTACAATGTTCAAAAATACTAAGCTCAAATTAGTGGAAATAATCTTTAAAAATTAGTGATTTTATAAGATTGAATACTAGTTTTTGTCAAGACTGAATATTAATAGGAATGTTACAGTTTTTTTTTATTGATTACTGACCTTCTTTAAAATTTTAATTATTCAAAATTCAAATCCCCTCTTTCCTTTTTTTATATACACACAGCCCCTTAATACTTTTGTGATTCCTTTTCCGTTCCCACGCTTTCACAAGCGTTTGTGAATGTTAGATAGAAAAACACACCCCCTCCCCTTAAAACTCGCATAAAATCCCTGCTCGGCAGAGAAATGCGATAATTGCTAAAAGCCCTTTTGTTAAGATTAAAGATGTGTGTGCTTCCCATGCTATGAGTTTTCGGACAGTAAATAGCGTACCTTATATAATTGGCCACACACAGTTTTCTAAGCCCTGTGTAAATTGCTAAAAGTACACCCTTTTTTTATGACCCATAAAAAATTGTATAGTGTCATTTCAGAGAGAGAGCAAGATACATTTTCGCCCATAAAAATATCCTCATGCTTGTTACTTCCATGATGTGCAATACTTGGAATCCCAGCTGTAAATTTCATGGGAACGGGAGTTGAAAAAAACACCTGCTTGTGCAGGACCTCATGTAAGTCACGTGATTGAGAGATAGAAGCATTTCCTTATATGGACATTGGATATGGTACTTGCGCGCTGACCAACGAGAAGTCACCCTTTTGGTTGGGGAAATGGGGGATGCGTCCGTGTTCTCAGAAAAAATACCCCCGTATGTTAGAGGCTTACGCGCAATTGGTTTTTAGAAAAAAGTCAGTCTTGGTGATAGCAGTCGAACGGAGAGCATCTGCTTGAAGATAGGTGAAAGTTCTGTCCCCCCCCCTCCCCTGTTTTATTCTGGGAGAGGGGAGGCTTATATAATTCTACGATGTTCGTGGAGTCTGAAAATAAAATACGCTAGGAGTTGGTCGAAAAGTGGTCTGCCGAGATAGCTGAGAGTTTGCTGAAGAAGAATGTTCCACTCAAAACGTTTTGTCTAGATAAAAAAAAGGTCGGAGCCCCTCGCTTCAGATTGCAGTACACTACATGTTGCGGCTGAGTATGCGAGATTTTCGATTGAATTCCTAAGCTCCAGAAGTCCAGAAAGTTGTTTTGATACCCGTTTAGAAGAAGCTTATCCCGAGCACTGCATAGTAGATTGTCCTCGGCGACTAATGGCTGTTAGCTTCTGTCGATGTTTATCCAAGACTAATTTTCGTTCCAAATGCCTCTCCGGGTCAAATGTCGAAACCCAAAGGCACGAAATCTCGGCTCTAGTATGGTGAAATTCTCATGATTTGTGTCACTGTGGGACGCCAACCGATTATGTCGCAGACCTTCATGAAGCCGTCATAGCCCTGTTTACAGTTTCAAATGAAAGGAAACCAGCGTAGAGACTCTATCCGAACACAACTCCAAGTCTAATTTGTGTAATAGACATGTCATTAAATAGTGAAATATATTCTGATGCGGGGAAGATTTTGAGCCAAGTTAATCCTAAAAATAAAAGTATCTCTAAATGAGAGATAGATAGAATAAGCTGTAGGTAAGAAACTTAGATTGTATTTGCTCTTAAACTATTTTTTTTATCTAATTAAATATTTTTATTGTGGGATGATATTTCTCAGTATTTGCTACAAATTCATGTTAGTGAATTCTGATGTTTTTTTTTTTATGTTGAATTAAATAAAAAAGAGTGTATTTAATAGAATTTCAAGATTGATGATTTTTTATGATGATGATTTAAATACCATTTGATATATCCTTTATTTTAATTATAAAAAAAAGGAAGTTTAATCTATTTTAATGCAAAGTAATCATTCATTTTAAATTAAAAAAAAAAAATGTATATTAAACTAGGATATACTCAAATATAGTTCTTTGGGTTTTTTTTTTTCATCCTGCCTTGATATTTGTTTATTTGAATTTTAATCTCAATAGTGACAAAATAACTATACTAAAAGCTACAATATCGTGAAATTAAAGTAGTTTCTCTGAATGTTTAAAAGCAAAATAAATTCAACCCTTACCTTTTTTATTCAGAATTTAAAGTAACTTAACAGACTGGAAGTCATATATGCATTGATTAATTAACATACTTTTATCTTAAAGTTGAGTAAAGATATTTAATTAAGTAGTAGAAATTCTTAAAGCAAAACTGTTGAGAAATTCACATGATTTAAAACAAATTAATTTATCTTATGAATGAAAGAAAATGGAGAGATTAAAATAGATGTACTAACACTATACTTTTTCTGGCCACAATATCATTGTTGTATTATGGGATGCTTGTGTTTATATTGTAGAAATCTTATTGCTTTTAAAAAAATTTTCTTTTTTTGCTCCCCACAAATAGATGGGAGATTCCAGTGTCTTTCTTCTATCTTTTGAAATTTTAATAAAGATCTTGAGCTTTGAAATTATCTATTCGAGTTTGATATCCCATAAAACAACATTGATAAAAATTGGGTTCACTGCTACAGATCCATTTATGCTACGTCTGAGATCTAGACAGATTGAGAATTTTGTTGTGTTATCATTATTATTTACTGGCAATCATTAATATTTATAGAAACTTAATGTATGTATTTTTTTTTTAATTCATATCAATTTATCTTGGTAATCTTTCTTATTTCTGTAATTTCTTAACTTAACTTGTGTTATCTCTTAGTATTTACCCTTATGAAAATCTCCTTTTGTTTTGGTCATCTTAAATTACAACAAGATTCATATAGAAGGTAATCTAGTCCTGATCTCAGTTAATTCATTGGTAAAGTAGATGAAACATTTGAACTAAATTAAGAAATAGAGTGTAGAAATGATTGTTTATATAGTAATGCTTATATGTAAAGACAATTTTTATTGAATGGAATTATTTTTATTAATTAAATTATGATCTGTAGTAGTATAAAAAAAAGGGACCCAATAGGAATTTTTAGAAATTAGTCATCCTTTATTCAACCTGGTTTTATTTTAAGCGATTTAGAGAGTCACCAAATTCCACGATATCATAAAGTGTATGCCATTTTAAAGCAACATGATGAATCGTTCAGATCAGACCGTTTCAAAATGTCAGCCATAAGCAAAATTCAAAGTGCTATAACTCAATCATTTTTTAACATATAGACAAAATAAAAATTGTTCTGGAATCGTTGTTTTAAGTTTTAACCCGTAAAAGAAAAATATTTTTCAACTTTTAATTTTTTCGCATTTAATCTTAAATTTTAAATTTTTTTAAAAAAATTAAAATGGCCACCATTTTGAAACAAAATGGTGGATGATGCTGGCCAACGAACTCGGTCGAGACATTTGTATGTAGTATGTACATACCAAGTTTCATTGAAATCGGTTCATAAATACGCGTGTTATCACGTGACAAAATCAGATCGTTTCAAAATGTCAGCCATAAGAAAAATTCAAAGTGCTATAACTCAATCATTTTGTAAGATATAGACAAAATAAAAAGTGTTCTGGAATCGATGTTTTAAGTTCTAACACGTAAAAGAAAAATGTGTTTCAAATTTTAATTTTTTCGCATTTAATTTTAAATTTTTAAAAAAGTTTAAAATGGCCGCCATTTTGAAACAAAATGGCGGAGGATGCTGGCCAACGAACTCGGTTGAGACATTTGTATGTACTATGTGCCTACCAAGTTTCATTCAAATCGGTTCATAAATACGTTAGTTATCGCATGACAAAAATCAGATATATATATATATATATATATATATGGTTATATATATATATATATATATATATATATGTCAACATTTGAACGGAGGGTGGTTTTGGGGTCTGGGGGTCTGGGGGTCATGATCGGTGAAAATATACCAAAATTTTCCGGAAGTGCTTTCCTCCGGACGGCTGCAATAGGTAGCTTTTTACTTTTTGTAATGAAAGCTACCTAAAAGTCCTTCCGGCAATGCCGGGAGGAAGAGGTAGCTTTCATATACTTATATATTTATTTTAAAGTAAGTTACAATGTTCAAAAATACTAAGCTCAAATTAGTGGAAATAATCTTTAAAAATTAGTGATTTTATAAGATTGAATACTAGTTTTTGTCAAGACTGAATATTAATAGGAATGTTACAGTTTTTTTATTGATTACTGACCTTCTTTAAAATTTTAATTATTCAAAATTCAAAACCCCTCTTTCCTTTTTTTATATACACACAGCCCCTTAATACTTTTGTGATTCCTTTTCCGTTCCCACGCTTTCACAAGCGTTTGTGAATGTTAGATAGAAAAACACACCCCCTCCCCTTAAAACTCGCATAAAATCCCTGCTCGGCAGAGAAATGCGATAATTGCTAAAAGCCCTTTTGTTAAGATTAAAGATGTGTGTGCTTCCCATGCTATGAGTTTTCGGACAGTAAATAGCGTATCTTATATAATGGGCCACACACAGTTTTCTAAGCCCTGTGTAAATTGCTAAAAGTACACCCTTTTTTTTATAACCCATAAAAAATTGTATAGTGTCATTTCAGAGAGAGAGCAAGATACATTTTCGCCCATAAAAATATCCTCATGCTTGTTACTTCCATGATGTGCAATACTTGGAATCTCAGCTGTAAATTTCATGGGAACGGGAGTTGAAAAAAACACCTGCTTGTGCAGGACCTCATGTAAGTCACGTGATTGAGAGATAGAAACATTTCCTTATATGGACATTGGATATGGTACTTGCGCGCTGACCAACGAGAAGTCACCCTTTTGGTTGGGGAAATGGGGGATGCGTCCGTGTTCTCAGAAAAAATACCCCCGTATGTTAAAGGCTTACGCGCAATTGGTTTTTAGAAAAAAGTCAGTCTTGGTGATAGCAGTCGAACGGAGAGCATCTGCTTGAAGATAGGTGAAAGTTCTGTCCCCCCCCCCTCCCCTGTTTTATTCTGGGAGAGGGGAGGCTTATATAATTCTACGATGTTCGTGGAGTCTGAAAATAAAATACGCTAGGAGTTGGTCGAAAAGTGGTCTGCCGAGATAGCTGAGAGTTTGCTGAAGAAGAATGTTCCACTCAAAACGTTTTGTCTAGATAAAAAAAAGGTCGGAGCCCCTCGCTTCAGATTGCAGTACACTACATGTTGCGGCTGAGTATGCGAGATTTTCGATTGAATTCCTAAGCTCCAGAAGTCCAGAACGTTGTTTTGATACCCGTTTAGAAGAAGCTTATCCCGAGCACTGCATAGTAGATTGTCCTCGGCGACTAATGGCTGTTAGCTTCTGTCGATGTTTATCCAAGACTAATTTTCGTTCCAAATGCCTCTCCGGGTCAAATGTCGAAACCCAAAGGCACGAAATCTCGGCTCTAGTATGGTGAAATTCTCATGATTTGTGTCACTGTGGGACGCCAACCGATTATGTCGCAGACCTTCATGAAGCCGTCATAGCCCTGTTTACAGTTTCAAATGAAAGGAAACCAGCGTAGAGACTCTATCCGAACACAACTCCAAGTCTAATTTGTGTAATAGACATGTCATTAAATAGTGAAATATATTCTGATGCGGGGAAGATTTTGAGCCAAGTTAATCCTAAAAATAAAAGTATCTCTAAATGAGAGATAGATAGAATAAGCTGTAGGTAAGAAACTTAGATTGTATTTGCTCTTAAACTATTTTTTTTATCTAATTAAATATTTTTATTGTGGGATGATATTTCTCAGTATTTGCTACAAATTCATGTTAGTGAATTCTGATGTTTTTTTTTTATGTTGAATTAAATAAAAAAGAGTGTATTTAATAGAATTTCAAGATTGATGATTTTTTATGATGATGATTTAAATACCATTTGATATATCCTTTATTTTAATTATAAAAAAAAGGAAGTTTAATCTATTTTAATGCAAAGTAATCATTCATTTTAAATTAAAAAAAAAAAATGTATATTAAACTAGGATATACTCAAATATAGTTCTTTGGTTTTTTTTTTTTTTCATCCTGCCTTGATATTTGTTTATTTGAATTTTAATCTCAATAGTGACAAAATAACTATACTAAAAGCTACAATATCGTGAAATTAAAGTAGTTTCTCTGAATGTTTAAAAGCAAAATAATTTCAACCCTTACCTTTTTTATTCAGAATTTAAAGTAACTTAACAGACTGGAAGTCATATATGCATTGATTAATTAACATACTTTTATCTTAAAGTTGAGTAAAGATATTTAATTAAGTAGTAGAAATTCTTAAAGCAAAACTGTTGAGAAATTCACATGATTTAAAACAAATTAATTTATCTTATGAATGAAAGAAAATGGAGAGATTAAAATAGATGTACTAACACTATACTTTTTCTGGCCACAATATCATTGTTGTATTATGGGATGCTTGTGTTTATATTGTAGAAATCTTATTGCTTTTAAAAAAATTTTCTTTTTTTGCTCCCCACAAATAGATGGGAGATTCCAGTGTCTTTCTTCTATCTTTTGAAATTTTAATAAAGATCTTGAGCTTTGAAATTATCTATCCGAGTTTGATATCCCATAAAACAACATTGGTAAAAATTGGGTTCACTGCTACAGATCCATTTATGCTACGTCTGAGATCTAGACAGATTGAGAATTTTGTTGTGTTATCATTATTATTTACTGGCAATCATTAATATTTATAGAAACTTAATGTATGTATTTTTTTTTAATTCATATCAATTTATCTTGGTAATCTTTCTTATTTCTGTAATTTCTTAACTTAACTTGTGTTATCTCTTAGTATTTACCCTTATGAAAATCTCCTTTTGTTTTGGTCATCTTAAATTACAACAAGATTCATATAGAAGGTAATCTAGTCCTGATCTCAGTTAATTCATTGGTAAAGTAGATGAAACATTTGAACTAAATTAAGAAATAGAGTGTAGAAATGATTGTTTATATAGTAATGCTTATATGTAAAGACAATTTTTATTGAATGGAATTATTTTTATTAATTAAATTATGATCTGTAGTAGTATAAAAAAAAGGGACCCAATAGGAATTTTTAGAAATTAGTCATCCTTTATTTAACCTGGTTTTATTTTAAGCGATTTAGAGAGTCACCAAATTCCACGATATCATAAAGTGTATGCCATTTTAAAGCAACATGATGAATCGTTCAGATCAGACCGTTTCAAAATGTCAGCCATAAGCAAAATTCAAAGTGCTATAACTCAATCATTTTTTAACATATAGACAAAATAAAAATTGTTCTGGAATCGTTGTTTTAAGTTTTAACCCGTAAAAGAAAAATATTTTTCAACTTTTAATTTTTTCGCATTTAATCTTAAATTTTAAATTTTTAAAAAAAAATTAAAATGGCCACCATTTTGAAACAAAATGGTGGATGATGCTGGCCAACGAACTCGGTCGAGACATTTGTATGTAGTATGTACATACCAAGTTTCATTGAAATCGGTTCATAAATACGCGTGTTATCACGTGACAAAATCAGATCGTTTCAAAATGTCAGCCATAAGAAAAATTCAAAGTGCTATAACTCAATCATTTTGTAAGATATAGACAAAATAAAAAGTGTTCTGGAATCGATGTTTTAAGTTCTAACACGTAAAAGAAAAATGTGTTTCAAATTTTAATTTTTTCGCATTTAATTTTAAATTTTAAATTTTTAAAAAAATTTAAAATGGCCGCCATTTTGAAACAAAATGGCGGAGGATGCTGGCCAACGAACTCGGTTGAGACATTTGTATGTACTATGTGCCTACCAAGTTTCATTCAAATCGGTTCATAAATACGTTAGTTATCGCATGACAAAAATCAGATATATATATATATGGTTATATATATATATATATATATATATATGTCAACATTTGAACGGAGGGTGGTTTTGGGGTCTGTGGGTCATGATCGGTGAAAATATACCAAAATTTTCCGGAAGTGCTTTCCTCCGGACGGCTGCAATAGGTAGCTTTTTACTTTTTGTAATGAAAGCTACCTAAAATATTGGAAGTACGAATATCAGCATAAATTGCGTAAATCCCCTAATAAAATCGGGAAAGAAGGCAACCATGATTATAGATGCATAACATTGGAAATTGTCTATGAATAAATAACAAAATTAATTATATTTTAATTTTATGTATATAAATCCCATTTTGGCATGCATATCGAAATCCACTGTTTTATAATGAAAAAAATATTGAAATTCCGGTTTTCTATAAAATAATTATTTGCCTTGACATGCGTCATCCACTGTTGAAAGTAACGATAATCTTTGTTGTTATATCCCTATTTAAATTAATCGAAAAAGGTAATCGATGAAATTTAAAATGTATCGAAACTTTATTACAAAAGCACTGTTATTGAATAATGAATAATCGAAAAGTTTAAATTAAAATGTCATTGCCAAATATTTACCTTATTCTCATAAACTTGATCAAATAAAGCAGAATGTAATTAGACAAAATCATAACTCAAAGAATTCTGATAAACAGCTTAATCAATGCATTTCTAAATCTCCGAGCAACGTGTAATGTCTCACAAATTTGTTTCCTTTCCCTCATAATTAAGAAACACTTTATTCCAGTTAAGAAACACTTTATTCCAGCGACTATTTTGAAATAAAATCTATTATTATTGCTTCCCTGCCTCACCCTTCTCTTCCCCAGTGATGGATGAAGCGTCAATTAATTCTTCAAAATTAGGATTGAGGGAAAAACATATGGACCCTGTAAGATGAGTCTGTGGGAAGGGTGCGCCATAAAGGAGGTTAGTCGGGTGTAATAACTCTTCAAAAAGGCTGGGCGATATACCATAATATCGTTATATATCGATATTTCTTTAAGACCGCGGTAACGATATGGAGATTTCAATCCTTCCGATATATCGTTTCAAACGGTATTTCATCCTACTTTCGGAATTAGTTACGGAGTTATGGAATTTCGAATCTACCTCTATCGGCGCAATAATTGTTTACTTTTGCTAATGTTTGCGCCGTAATCGGCACTTGCGTGATACTTCCGGTTTTGAGCCGGTGTCGTGCACTCACCGGAATATGGGCGAACAGTCTACTTTTTGCGCTGGTGTCGCGCACATACCGGAATATGGGCGAACAGTCTACTTTTTGCACTGGTGTCGCGCACTTACCGGAATATGGGCGAATAGTCTACTATTCTGATGTACCGCTTTATTTATCGGAGTTCGTTCGAAAATCGAAGTTGAAACACTCCTTCGAGGATCGGGCATTTCCGATACAATCACTTGTTGACTCCATATCGGTGGCTGACTATTGTTTTCTTGTGAGCTTGTGTACAGTTATTGCTGATAGAATACAGAATAGATTGACATACTTTCAAGAATGTGAGCACAATTAATCGATATTTCTTGTATGTCGGTTTTTCATTTATTAATAGCATTAATAAATAATTATATTAAATCACATATTATTTTACATTTTTTATTAATAAGATTAATAATTTACATGTATGATAATTCTATTATGTCATTTATTTTAAGCAGAAATTTTACTTAAAGCCGAAGGTCTTAGTTTTAGAGTTTATTGGATACTAGTATTTTTATCCGTTTTGTGTACGGGTTTTTAAAAAAATCACGAAAAAATAAAAATTAAAATCTTTCTTAAATTAGGAAGGAAAATATTTTTCATTTCGAAAGATCGTTAAAACTCTATGGATGGTGTCTTTCTCCTTAGCAAAACATATTATCCATCCACAGCAGATGATAATATGATTATATAAACATTCAAGTTTCGATTTCGCTGAGTTCGATAAACAACTAGTCGTTGGAGGCCACCGTAATACTTACCCATCATGGATATGCATAGTACAATATATGAAAACATAACATATGTAAACAATTTATAAAATGCATTACAATTCCAAAACAAAATATAAACGTATATTTAAGTCAACACATAATCATGCTCTATTAATGAATTTCTGATGAATCAATTTCGATAAATTGTATGAAACGCTAAACTATTCAAGTAGCACTGAATTGCTTAAAAGAAACATCCTTATAACTCCAAAAATAATAATCATATTCATTAACGGTTTCCTGCATCGAATTAAGTATATCATTTCCAATTAAAAGATATCTTTGAATTGAAATTTGAATGAAATACAGGGTCATGAAAAATCAAAGAATGTGGAAAATAGGATTAGAAATATCTCAACAACTAATAATCCGATTGACTTCGTTTTTTATGCAAAATTTGTGTTATTTTATTGCCTTTTGCTTCCACTCTTTAAAATAAAAGAATTCGAAAAATTTTATATACCTTTCATCAGGACGAATTTTTCGAGAGTCCGAAAAAAATAGTTGCGGATAATCGAGGTTACTGATATTAAATAGGCTTCGTCCCATTCTTACATACTAAGGACATACCAAATTTCAAATCTCTAACTCAATTTGTTCGAGAGATAGAGCGGTTACAGACAGACAGACAGACAGACAGACACACAGACACACAGACGGACGGACGGCAAAAATTTTTTTCTAAAAATATATTTTTCGGAATCTCCAGTGTTCGAAACGATTCTGCAACGCTGGGCACGGGCTTTATTCTTAAACAATAAGAAAACCATTCATCAAATTTTCCCCACCACGCAGTAAGAGGATTAGAGGAAGAAAGATTAATCGTTCTTTTAAATAGTAGGTTTGCCTAGAGAGGACCTATTTCAACAGCCATTTTGATGCCTGGAAGAAGAAAAAGTAGCTTTTTAAAACTTTCCCGCAAAGTTTAACGTGTTTATGCTTTCGGTTATTGTCTGGCCGTCTGTCCGCACTCTAACCCCAGTAAATATACTCTGATTGCCATGAAATTTTAGGAAATTACTTATGTATAACCTAGAACGATTCCTTTTGAAAATGAAGTTTCTAGCATGATTACTTTATTTACAGGGACAGTCAAAAAGTTAAAACACACTATTTAAAAAAAAACAAATTTTAACTTATAAGGCAGCTAAGCTTTTTCAGTAATTGCCACAATTTTCCATAGAAACTTATTATATTTTATTCCTGTAACATCTCATAGATTTTTGAGATAATAGTTTTTCACCATGAATTCATTTTTCACTATTATTTTCGTAAGGGTTTACGCATGATGTTGATTCTAAAAGATAGTGACATTCATTCAGTAGGAGAAAAAAGGGGTATTTTTCTGTAATCAAAGTGAAAGATATTATAGTATTGGAAGCATTGCAACTTAAGCTGTCAAGAATTTTTTCGATATTAAGAATTTTTTACGATAAAATATGAAAATAGCCAATTCTTGGATATTTATTTAATTTAGTCTTTTGCAAATACTCAGCTATATATACCAAAAATAAGTACCTACCCGGTGGGTAATAATCATTTTTCACTATCACTGTATCCAATCCAACAGGCCAAAAAGGTTAATTTTTTCTTCTTTTGAAAAATTTCCTTGAAATCAATACTTTATAGTGTTTGTTTAAAAAGTTCTTGGGAAAAAAAAATCCAATCAAAAAAAAAAAAAAAAAAAAAAAAAAAAAAAAAAAAAAAAATGCGTATGTAATGTTTTTTATTTTTTATTATATTTTATTATTATTTTTTAAATATTTTTAACTTTTTTTTTTTTTTTTTTTTTGGCTACAATCAAACACTTTTGCAAAGTTTTTACGGAAATTACTATACGCGAAATTTTTCTAAGTCTCTTTTAAGAGGAGAAATTTATCAAATATGTTTAATTAAATTATTAAGTATTATAATATGTAATAAATATAATAATTATATTATTATATAATAATTATTAATATATTGCTTTAATTAAAATATCATTAATATATTTCTTTTCTTCATTGTAATGGACTTGTCCTTGTGACAGTAAAACAAATAGCTCCGTCCTGAATCATATTTCCCTTCTAAATTTACTACAGGAAAGAAAAATTTTTAGACACAAATTGAAAAATGAGTTATTCAAGATATAATGTTACTTTAAACAGTTCCATGAAATCTTTAAAAAATATATTTATTGAGTTAGAATTTTATTTCTTTCCCTCGTCTGTGGTGGTTAAAAATATAATTTGCAATCAAAATTTCTCATAAAATTTTTATAAAAATTTAAATTATTATTATTATTATTATTATTTTAAGTGGGGTAGTTTAAAACTGAACTCTAAACAATATTTTTCGAATTTCAAAACTTTTTCATTTATTTAATGAAAAATATAGTTTACAGGACTTTTTTAATATTACTTTTTAAAATATAAATTTTAAAAGGAAGTAACTTATTTAAAAAAAATCATATAGTCAAAATATTTTTTTTTATTTCCCGAAACATAACTATTGTAATTTAGTCAAAAATACATGCTCTAAGATTGTGCTCTTTTATTATTATTATTATTATTATTATTTCTAACTTATACTAATTTGATGCTGATAAATACTTATGAATACAAATCCCATTTGTATTCATATTCATATTTTACTTCCATGTTTAATGTACTATAATTTATTAAATTCAATGGTTCATGTTCATATATTCTAATAATATTAATGGTTATATATATATATATATATATATATATATATATATATATATATATATATATATATATATATATATATATATAATACCATTAAAAGTAGACAAAATTCACCAATAAATTTTATCAATAAAACAATAAACCAAAACGAAGAATTTGAATAGAATTGAATTATAAAAAAATAAATAGTGAAACGAGTATATCTGAATAAATAAATAAATAAAATAAAATGAATGCAAAGGAAATTTGTAGTCCACAGAACAGAATCGTCAGGCCCCAAATGCTCTGGAACTACAAATGAAGTGTGCGGTTTCATCCACGTATTAGCCATGAAATAGCAAAATAATACGTAATTGGGGCTACCAGCACACAAAAACCATATTATTAAACAAGGAACATAGAGATAAATAGTTGAAAAAATGAAAATATACATATATTGAAACAATAGCGTGCAGCAAATAGTGTCAGTAACAAGAGTACAAATTAACCCTATTTATGCACGTGGAAATGATAAACATTACTTGCATATATAATTTCGATAAAAAGTATGAAAACAAGATATTGAGAGAAAAAAAAAAAAAGAAACTTATCTGGTTATCACCATTAATGTAGAGGACAGCGCAATAGAATTATTAATAAATTATAAAAGCAGAAAGCAATAGTTTACTATACGAGCTAGAACAGTATCACGTAGAAAAACCAGTTTGTTAGAAATTTAAGCATCGGATCGTAGCAGGAACAGCAGGGTTGCTCTTTTTTTAAATAGAATGTCATGCGCGCCAAATGGCGAAAAAAATAATTTGAAAAAGAAGAAAAAAAAATTGCTATGATTTATCCATAACGAACAAAAAAGATAAAGCTGAATGGAAATATAATTGAACCGGAGAAAATAATTAATGATCGATATTTACATAAAATTAAATTAATAAAATAATTAAATTAGAATTAGGTTATAACATTCATATTAACTTATAACTTAAAATACCATTTTGTTACTTTAATCAGTAACATTTATTGTGACTTTACATAGTATAAACTCATTATCTTAATATAGGATAATAAAAAAATAATAAAATAAAATAAAAATAAAAAAATAAATAAATTAATTAATTAATTAATAAAAATTAAAAAAATTAAAAATATATATATATAAATATATATATATATATATAAAATAATTATTAAAGAAATAAAAATAAATAAATAAATAAATAAAAATAATAGTAATAATATTAATAATAATAATACCAAAAATTATATCAATAACATTAAAATTAATTTGATAATTAAAATATATTTAACTATAAATAAAAATAGACAAATATCCATATATTGGTGTCAATTAAACTATTTAAAATTATGTTAAAATAATGTAAATATAATGTAAAAATAAATAACCCACTCTCTCTCTCTCTCTCATTTTTTTTATTAACCTTTGCGTTTTTATCCAGACAACACCACCCTCCTCCGTACTCTAACATCTACCCGCCCAACCGACCTATTTATATATTTTTTTATTACTTTTAAAACATTTTTAATTTTTTATTATTTTTTTTATATTTTATAATTTTTTATACATTTTTTACGCAAAGAATTAATTATAAGATCATGTAATAGCTAATTATAAGATCATGTAATCAGTAATTATAAATTAAAGAATATATGAATTTTTTAGGATAACCATTATTTATAGCATCATAAACAAGCTTTTTAATATTAGTATTAATTAAATGGGAAGAACATAGACATTTTATTCTATATAAATGGTTAAGTATTATATTATGATATACAGAATTATGAATATATATATATATATATATATATATATATATATATACATCTATTTGAAGTTATAACTATAAAATACATTGCTTTTTGATGGCATAATTTATCTTTTAGAAGGTTTGCTTCGTAAAAATCAAGGACAGAGAAAAAAGAATTAAAAGCCAATCCACATCATATAATCTTGAATGATGTCTATATATATGTATACACACAATAATATTCTTTAAAGGAATCTCAACTGTATTTTAATTAAAGCCTGAATTTTTTGTCGAAATTGAGTCGGTCCACATTGGGCCTCACCCGCATTGTTTTCCTTGATGTTTGTACAGGCCGTGAACTGAGAAACTATGAAGAGACCGAGCCAGGCTCGGGCTGAACTTTTAATTTTGACACCGGGTCGAGTCGAAATAAATTTCTTTCGGGAATTTGAAATCGAATAGTGTTTTTCATTTTTGGTAAATAAAATATAACCTTTTTGAGATATAAGAGATTCTTGTCAAATGGTTGCAGATATTTCTTCCTTGCGGTCACTTGCGGAAATCTATTCAAAACGCTAACTTTCACAGTATTTTCATAAATTGATTGTATCAAGAAATGGATGTCGTTGTCGCCATTTGATTACATAGTTTATAAATAAAAATATCTGATGCATTTTCTAAAAAAAAAAAAAAGAAAATGAAAAAGAAAAAATAAAGAAAAAGAAATGAATTCAGAAATGTATTCGGAAACTAGCTCCTTTAGATTTGAGAATGAATTTGGATTTGAAATCTTTAATAAAATGATATAGAAATATTTTCTTAAATCTACTTTTATTATACAGCTTCAAAAGTTACTATGCTTTTAATTTTCTTTTATTCTAAACCTAATTAATTTTTTATTTGAATGTTAAAATTTTAAAAATTATGTAAAGGAAGAGAAGAGGATTTAAGATTCTTTAAAAAAATCTTAATTATACGATAAAAAACTGAATGTTTTAGAAATAGTAGAAATTGTGAAGGGGCCAGAACTTTCCGGCCCGGTTTTCATTGATTTGTGTGCGGGTCAGACCGAGCTTTTGAGTTTTATAATGAGCTGGTCTGGGCCCGGTCCTGGAAATTCCAGCCCGTGCAGGCCTCTGATTGTTTAATATAGCCTTAATTTTTTGAAAGAATAATTCCCCTCGATAAACAATGTGAAGGGATTAACTTCCCCATTTCCCACCTTTATACTTTATCATTGAACCCCCAAAACTAATCAGAGATACGTCTTATCAAAAGCAAAAATTATCTGAAATTCGAAGCAAATCCGATAATTCTGCATAAAAACTCATTTATGTAATTTGAAGGGGGCAATCCCTGATTTCTTCCTTAATGCTTAATCGTTAAACTTCCAAAACTATTCAGGGATTTGCCTTATCAGAAAGAACCCGTATCCAAAATTTGAAGAAAATCGGATAAATCTGCATAAAAACACATTTATGTAATTTAAGGACGAATATGAATCGTCTGTTCACCTTTATACTTAACCAAAGAACCTCCAAAATTATCATTGTACAGCCGTAACTCATATCCAAAATTTCAAGCTAATCGATTATTTCTGCATGGAAAATGCATTTGCCTAAATTAGGAGCGAACCCCTTTGTTCTTACCCTTTATACTCAACCAATGAACCCCGAAATTTATGGAGGTGCCTTATCAGAATGACCGTATATCCAACAATTTATGTCACAGTACAAGATATCCGACTACTTATACAGTTTCCAGCATTAGTTATGTGGCACAAATTGTCGGATATCTCGAAAACGTCTCATTTCCAATGGGTGATTACAATGAGTTTTTTAATCCTCACAATTATATCTTTTCAGCGATACCACTGTCGTTAAAATCGAGATTAAATTTTTTTGCGGTTCCCCTTTAAGGGGGCTCAGGGGTTGAAAACTTTTCAAAAAATCGATTTTTTTAATGATCTAATATATTATTCATTTAATTCTTAACTCAATGCAAAAAACCGCATAAAAATATTTGCATTTTTAACGGAGTTATAAGCATTTATGTATCAACACTTTCATAGCCGCATCCATATAATTTCAACTTTAAGTCGCTTTTTCTCAAAACTTGATTTTTGATGACTAACGCCAAGATTTAAAAAAAACTATTTGATAGAATGGCTTTTTTTTTTTTTTTTTTTCCATGCATATAACATTATCTAGATTTCGAATTAATATATTTTAGATAGTTTAATATTTTGAGTATTTTTAATGGAAAAAAAGTTATATTTTTTAGGGGTTTTTTAAATTTTCAACTTTGAGAGATTTTTTAATACTGTTTTTATTAAGTGATAGTTATATCCTTATTTTATAATCTAGATTATGATGTTATATGCATTTAAAAAAAAAAAAAAAAAAAAAAAAAAAAAAAAAAAAAAAAAAAAAGCCATTTTATCAAATAGTTTAAAAAAAAAAAAAAAATCTTGGTGTTATTCGTCAAAAATCAAGTTTTGAGAAAACACGACTTAAAGTTGAAATTATATGGATGCGGCTATGTATAAGTATTGATACATAAATGCTTATAACTCCGTTAAAAATGCTAATATTTTTATGTGGTTTTTTGCATTGAATTAAGAATTAATTGAATAATCAAACTATATCATAAAAAAAATAATAATCGATTTTTTGAAAAATTTTCAACTCCTGAGCCCCTTTAAGTGGGCACTAGAGCTACGTGACATAAATTGTCGGATATCTTGAAAACGACTCATTTTCGACGGGTGGTTCTATTAAGTTTTTTACTGCTCACGATCAGATCTTTCCAACGATACCTCTTTCGTCAAAATCGGTGACTTACACTTCTTGCAGTTCCCTAGTTAGTAGAAGCAGTTTTCTACTTCATTTAAAATAAGCTTAGTTTCTAATTTCTAGCTTCCCAAGTCCTAAATAATTTTATATACATTCTGTTACGGCTTCACCACAGTCTTGTATATCGCGTCTCCATGGCGCATTCTTTTGTAACGGCTTCAACATAACCTCGGATGCCGCGCGTCTCCTTGGCGCATTCTACTGTACTTTAGGTTTGCCGTTTTGGCAACACTGGAATATCGTTTGTTATTGTTTTGTTTTCGGCGATCTTTTGCGGACCTATCGTGTGTTTCGCTAGATCTGTATTCGTTATTCGAAATGTAAATAATGTGTAAATAGTTTGTATATAAAGAATTAATAAGTAATTAGTAGTATTAATTGAACCAGCGACCTAATGAGTGCATTAAATGTACTCGCAATATTCGACAGTTCGTTACATTATTGGTCCGCTCGCCGGTAGGACTTTCGTTTTTAATTCGAACTTGTTCTCCTTGTTCTATTTGAATTAAAATGGCTTCGTTAATTAGTTTGAATAGGACTAGAGGCTCTTTAAAAGCCCAGTTAACAAGATTAGAAAATTCTGTAAATGAAGAAACTGATGAACTGTCTAGAATTCAAATTGAAACAAAAATTAAGAATCTTCAAAAACTGTCTACAAATATCGATGTACTTCGTCGTGATTATTATATAACAGCACCAGAAGATCATGATTTATCAGAAATTGATGCTTCATTCGTCGAAATGGAAGAACGAGTAGAACAGCTAGAGGTAAGTTTCAATCAATTATTACATTCTAATAAATTAGAAACTAAAAATTCAGATTTAAAGATAAGGAATTGTAAAATAAAACTTCCTGATATACCTCTTCCGCTATTTAGTGGAAAATATGAAGATTGGAATATGTTTAAAATAGAGTTTAATAATATTGTTACGAATAATGAAGAATTGACTGATGTTCAAAAATTACATTATTTACATTCCGCTCTAAGAAATGAGGCTAAATTATTAGAAACTCCAGATGATACATTTGATTCGTTATTTAAAGCGTTAGAAAATAGATTTGAAAATAAACGAATAGTTGTCAATATACATTTAAAGGCTGTGCTAGATTTTGAAAAAATTACACATGAATCATCTAAAGAATTAAGGCGTTTATTAGATGTTAAAAACAAAAATATCAGGGCTCTAAATAATTTAGGATTTGAGAGAAATAACCTTTCTGACATTTTGTTTACAACTATAATTTTAGAAAAACTAGATAAGGAAACGAGAAAACAATTTGAACTGTCAATAAACACCTCTGAAGTTCCTAGTTTTGACAATTTAATGGACTTTTTAGAAAAAAGAAGCCAATCGCTCGAAAGCATAAATAGAAGCAATTTAGCTAGACCAAAAATTTCTAGTGAAATAAAATCAAAATCCCTTTTAGTAAATACCAGTTCTGAAAAACAGTGTATTATTTGTGACTCATTTCATCCCCTATATAAATGTAATAAATTCTTAAATATGAATTTTGGTGAAAGATTTGCTATTGTTAAAAAAAATAAACTTTGTCTCATATGTTTTAACAAATCACATTTAGCAGCTAACTGTGTTTCGAAACATTTATGTAAACATTGCAAATCCCCTCACAACACTTTATTACATAGAGATAAAGAAATCGGTTCCAGTAATGAAACTCATTTCCAAAAACCAGGTGCTGATCAGACAGTACGTCGCCCAGAATCAAGTCCGACGCCTTCAGTCTCACAAAAACTTTCTAATTGCTTATTCGCTTCAAATAAAACTGTTATCTTGTCAACTGCAGTTATTGACATAAAAACAAATAAAGGTAATTTTATTCAGGCAAGAACTCTCTTAGATTCTTGTAGCCAAATAAATTGTGTGTCGCTTGAATTTGCAACGAAATTGGGCTTAAAGAAATCAAAGGTTTTTGCTCCAATATCGGGTTTGAATAACACAACCACAACATTAAATTATAAAATTAAAACTGTGATTTCAAATAAAAATAGAGATTTCACAAGGGAACTGGAATTTCTTGTAGTGCCAAAAATTACAGAAATAACCCCACTTACACCTATTCGTATAGAAATTGCTGATATTCCTACAAATATCCAGTTAGCAGATGCTGAATTTTATATCCCTGGGAGGATAGACCTGTTGCTCGGCGCGCAATGTTTCTTCGATTTATTAAAATCTGGTAAAATTCGCAGCTCATCTCAAAATTTGTTATTTCAAGAAACAGTGTTCGGATATGTTGCTAGCGGTGTCGTGAATAATTCCTCAGATGATTCCCAATATTGTGGTTTATTAACCAATGAAAAAATAGACGAATCCTTAAGAAAATTTTGGGAAATCGAAAATATTAATGATTCTAGTTCTCCACTTAGTAATGAAGAGAAATTTTGCGAAAATCATTTTGAAATGACTCATTATCGAACTTCTAATGGTCAGTATGTTGTTAGCATGCCTATGGAGGATGCTACACTTTTAGGAGAATCCAAAAAACTAGCCGAAAAAAGGCTCGATCAAGTTTGGCACCGATTAGATAGGGATTCGAACTTACAACCTCTCTATTCGGAATTTATGGAAGAATACAAAAACTTAAATCATATGGAATTAGTAGAAGAATCAAAACCCGTAAAGAACCTTTATTATATACCACATCATGGGGTCTACAGGCCAGAAAAAAGTACAACACGCTTGCGAGTCGTTTTTAACGCTTCAACGCCCACGACATCTGGTTTGTCATTGAATGACATTCTTTTAAAAGGAAAAATTCCTCAACAAGAATTATTCTAAATTATGATACGTTTCCGAAAACATCGATATGCATTCACAGCGGATGTAGAAAAAATGTATAGAATGGTATTAATTGATCCATCCCAACGAGACTTTCTTAGAATCTTGTGGAAGGACAGTATGAACGCGCCAGTGAATACTTATAAGCTTAATACAGTTACTTATGGGACATCTAATGCTCCTTATTTAGCAACTCGTGCTCTTAAACAATTAGCTCTTGATGAACAACCAAACTTACCTCTAGCATCGTCAATCGTTTTAAAAGATTTTTATGTAGACGACCTTCTGTCCGGGGAATCGACTCTCGAAAAGGCGAAAATTTTGAAGTCCCAATTGATTGAACTTTTGAAGCTTGGAAATATGAAATTGCACAAATGGTGTGCAAACCACCGAGAATTACTTGAACCTAATACTATGGCTGCCACCGAATATAATTTCGATGATCAAACAGATTGTAGTTCAGTAAAAACTTTGGGTGTTCTTTGGGAACCTTTAAGTGATTGTTTTCTGTATAAATTAAAGATTCATAACAATAAGGAATTTTATAGTAAACGAAATGTTCTCTCTTTGATTTCAAAAATCTTCGATCCACTCGGATTAATTGGCCCTGTAGTAACAAGAGCTAAGATCTTCATGCAGAAAACCTGGCTAGCTAAGATAGATTGGAATGAGCCATTACCAGATTCCATAGCGAAAGAATGGAGTGATTTTGTTTCCACTCTTTCACAATTAGAAAATTTAAAAATTCCTAGATTTGTTTTCCGTGAAGAGCGCATAATCGTACATGGCTTCGCAGATGATTCTTCTTTGGCATATGGAGCCGCCATATACATCCAGTATATACCAACTGAAGGTTCTCCTGATGCACATTTACTCTGTAGCAAGTCTAGAGTATCCCCCATAAAAACAGTGACAATCCCTCGTCTTGAACTGTGCTCATGTCTTCTCTTAGCAAAATTAATGCATAAAGTTGTACCTTCACTTGACATTCCAATAGAAACTGTTCTTCTCTGGAGTGACTCCACAATATCACTGGCATGGATTAGAAAATCTCCCCACCAATTGAAAACATTTGTGAGTAATAGAGTGGCTGCTATACAAGACCTCACGGACTCTTATCAGTGGCAACACGTATCATCGGAAAATAATCCTGCTGACGTCCTATCTCGAGGTCTAGATGCTAAAGAACTGACCAACTGCAAATTTTGGTTTAGTGGACCAAATTTTCTTCGGAACAGAATTAAGTATGCAGAAGATTATCCAGTAAAACTGGAAAACAACACTGACTATGAGTCCGAATTTAGAACTGAAATCAACAGTAACTTTTCACTTAGAACTGAAAACTGTTTTCATAATTGTTTATTCTCTTTAACTAATAATTTTTTGAAATTAATTCGTATTACTAGTTATATTTTTAGATTTCTCAATAATTGTCGAAAGGGTAAGGAGAAAAAAAGTGGTGCCTTATCTGCAAGTGAATTGAGATTTGGAGAAATTTTTCTGATTAAACAGGTACAGTATTCAGCCTTCTCTGAAGAGCTTAAGCATATGAAAAACCAGAGGAGCATTTCAGGTAACAGTAAATTAAAATTTCTAAATCCTTATATAGATTCCGATAATTTAATTAGAGTTGGAGGTCGTTTAGACAATTCCAGTCTGACCTATGAGAGAAAACACCCTATAGTGTTACCACGTGATCATAAAATAAGTGAAATGATTTTTGAATATTTTCATTCCAAATTTTTCCATTTAGGGCCACAATCATTGTTACATCATGTACGGCAAAAATATTGGGTAATAAATGGGCGATCCTTGGCTCGTAAAATAGTTCACAAATGTATAACGTGTTTTAAAAACAAACCAATAAGGGCAAATCAAATTATGGGAAATTTGCCAGCTGAACAAGTAAATCCTAGCCCGCCATTTCAAAAATGTTCTGTTGACTTTTGTGGACCCTTTATGATTAAGTATAAAAATCAGAGAAAGGGGATATATAATAAAATTTACGTCGCGATTTTTGTTTGTCTTGCCACAAAGGCAATCCATTTAGATATAGTGACAGATTTAAAATCTGAATCATTTATTGCCACACTGAAACGATTTTTCGCTAGAAGAGGTAAAAGCTCAACCATAATGTCGGATAATGGGACTACTTTTGTAGGTACAAATAAAGAGTTAAGGAAATTACATGCTCTTGTATGCAAACCCGATGAAGCTTTGTCAAATTTTTTGGCTTCCGAGGCTGTCGATTGGAAATTCATCCCTCCTCGTGCACCAAATTTTGGTGGATTATGGGAGGCTGGGGTGAAATCCTTTAAATATCATCTCAAAAGAACTTTGGGCAATTCTCGAGTCACGCTCGAAGAATTTTGGACATTAATCACCGAAATCGAAGGGGTTCTAAATTCTCGTCCCTTAGTACCTTTGTCATCAGATCCAAATGAAATTGAAGTCTTGACCCCTGCCCATTTTTTGGTAGGTCGACCCATAACTTCAATTCCTGAACCGAATTTGACTAAAATTGATGATAATAAATTATCACATTGGCAAAAATTAACAAAAATGACCCAAATTTTGTGGAAAAAATGGAACACTGAATATTTAGTTAATTTACAGCAACGGAATAGGTGGTATATTGAAAAGGACAACCTAAAGGAAGGGTGTATGGTCATCCTAAAGGAGGACAATTTACCTCCTGGCAAATGGGCATTAGGTCGTGTCATTAAAGTAACATATGGATCTGACAAAAAAGTCAGAGTTTTAGATATAAAAACATCAACAGGTATAGTTACGAGGTGTGTCTCTAAAGTTTGCCCACTTCCTTTAGAGAATTGATGAATTCTGTTATTTTGAAAGATTTAAATAATTATATTACAGTTACCATTATTATATTTGTATTGAACTGTTTATTATGTATAGCAATTTCATTTGAGATTTAAAATTTGCTTCAATTCTTAGCTTCATAATTTGTGTAGCTTAACTGTATAACATAAGTGTAAATTTACGTGTCTTCGTCTGTATATATTCTTGATTAACTATTATTAACTTGTTGAATTTTTTAGATTGCTACATATATTGAGTGTTAATTTGATAACTATCTTGCATACTATTCAAGTAATTATTGTTTGTGTTATAACTTATCTATTTGCATTTGGTAAACTTATATTAAGTAATACATTAAGTAATAATATTGAAGAAGTATATTGTATTTTATCGAAAATACTGTATTATTGATTGTAGAATTGAAATTTCTATTATTTGCAATTGTTTATTGTTACATTTAGTATTATTGTTGAATGTTGGCACATATCAACGGGGGCCGGTATGTTACGGCTTCACCACAGTCTTGTATATCGCGTCTCCATGGCGCATTCTTTTGTAACGGCTTCAACATAACCTCGGATGCCGCGCGTCTCCTTGGCGCATTCTACTGTACTTTAGGTTTGCCGTTTTGGCAACACTGGAATATCGTTTGTTATTGTTTTGTTTTCGGCGATCTTTTGCGGACCTATCGTGTGTTTCGCTAGATCTGTATTCGTTATTCGAAATGTAAATAATGTGTAAATAGTTTGTATATAAAGAATTAATAAGTAATTAGTAGTATTAATTGAACCAGCGACCTAATGAGTGCATTAAATGTACTCGCAATATTCGACAGTTCGTTACACATTCAGAATTGAATCTTGGAAATCTAACTTGTGTAATTTTGATAGTTGTAAATGTAATAAATTAACAAATACGAATGAAAATGTATAACAGATAATAGGTAAGTATGTTAATAAAATTTAAAACACAAAACTATTTGTTATTTATATGCAATTGAAGTTTTAAGAAATAATACATTTTTAAAATATATTTCGATGCAAGTCATAAAATAGCATATTTATTTACATAAGAGCCTCCTTACATTTGAGATTAATCTTCAGCTATTGAGAAAGAAAGTGAATTTAAGAAAACATATGCAAATATTCTTAGGTATCAATAATTACAGTGTAAAAAAAGATGATTTAGAGCAAAAACAAGTACAGCATTACTGAAGTAACATCACAGTAACTAAATTAGATAATATCTAAATAATTGAAATCTTGAGCAAAATTCTAGTTCTACATTTAGTAAATTAGATATAATTTATTACAATCGTACCAATAGAATGTTTTTTTTTTTTCTCATTGCAATGGCAAATATAATATGTTTGTTTGAGCTTATAAATAAATAATTCCACAGTAATTTAAAATTTCAAACAAATTTATTATAAATGTATGAGTTTGCTGACCGCGTCCATATAATTTAATAAGGAAATTTCTTCATTTATTATTTTCTCTTTTAAACTCGCCAAATGGGCATCAAGTAATCTGTACTTAGGTTTCCCAGTTGGAAATTGATGCCCGGCATCTATCATTCGCATTACAGCTTCATTTTCTCTCTTCTCCTGTTTAAGGAGCAGAACAAAGTTATAAATGTTTAAATGATGGCTGTGAGCTCTCTTGTTACTTACCCATCATACGTAGTATAGGGTAAGTCTTGCAATCGTTTTGAAAATCGAAATTTTTTTTTGACGGATTTACACGTTTTAGATAGCGGAGATTCCGAAAAACATTTTTAGAAAAAAAATTTTTGCCGTCCGTCTGTCTGTCTGTCTGTAAACGCTCTATCTCCCGAACAAATTCAGATAGAGACTTGAAATTTTGTATGTAGTTAGTATGTAAGAATGAGACGAAGCCTATTTAATATCAGCAACCTCGATTATCCGGAACTATTTTTTTCGGACCCTCGAAAAATTCGTTCTGATGAAAGGTACATAAAAGTTTTCGAATTTTTTTGTTTTAAAGAATGAACGTAAAAGGCAATAAAATAACACACATTTTGCATATAGAACGAAGTCGATCGGATTATTAGTTGCCGAGACATTTGTAATCTTGTTTTCCACATTCTTCGATTTTTCATGACCCTGTATTTCATTCAAATTTCAATTCAGAAGTATATTTTAATTGGAAATGAGACGCTTAATCCGACGCATTTAATTGTTAGTTAATAGAATTATTATTTTTGGAGTTATAAGGATGTTTCTTTTACGCAGTTCGGTACTATACTTGAGTAGTTTGGCGTTTTATATAATTTGTCGAAATTGGTACATCAGCAATTCTTTAATAAAGCATTACTATGTATATTAACAATATTTAAATTTTGTTTATGAATTGCAATGCATTGTATAAATAGTTTTCACATGTTTTATTTTCATATACATATACATGATGGGTAAGTATTACGGTGGCCCCCAACGACTAGTTTATTTTGCTGTGCCAGCCTTCAACGTTGTTTGTCGTTCTTTCTCCTGTATTTTCGAAGTGATTCCACAAAGAACTAAAAATACATCAAGATTTATTATTCTAATTATTAAATGGGAAAAAAAATATCTGATAAAAAAAAACAATTTAAAAAAATGCATTTTTTTTTTTTTTTTTTTTTTTTGTACCAAGAGTTGTTTTTGACTATACTATTACATTCAACGCTAAATGAAAGAAATAGTTTATTAAATAATTAATTTACATCAATTAAAAACAAGTGATCTAATTCAGATTTCTCGGTGTACAGAATGTAAATGCATTGCATTTTTTATTGAAAATCTAATATATGTGTTACATTTAATATATTTTACTATACTTCCAACTAACAGCAAAAAGCATTTATGATATACGATTTTCAGACAAATTGCATTTTTAAATATATTTCTTGCTATTTCAAGATGCAAAGCAGGCATAAAATTGCATAAAAATAAAGAAAAGCGCGTGAAATGGGAAAATGAGAAATAATTTAAAATAGTATTTTAATGCCTGCCTTTTAGATAAGATTATTTTTCAAAAAAAAAAAAAAAAAAAAAAAAAATTATACTTTTGTTGAAATGCTGCTTTATTTTTAGGAGAAATGGGGGAGAGAGAGAGAGAGAGAGAGAATCAACAGTAATACACTATATGGCCAAAGGTGACTGGCCACTTGCAATTTTAGACATTTTGTGTGTGTGTGAAAATAACTTTACCAGCGATAATTTAAATAACTGTATTTTAAATTCTCTTCAAAAATCGAAACCCAATATCTGCAACCGAAATCGTAAAAGTAAAAATACACATCGATCTCAGCTATCCAGTGTGAAAGAATCGTATAAAAATATTGCAATGCAAGAGAGATATCATCCATTATTGGCATTTAAACTTATAATGTGGCGATAGTTTTGGGTTGACGGGATAACCTAGTAGTACCGCTTTATCTCCCCAACGAATTGATCTAGAGACTTGAAATTTTGTATGTACTTAGTATGCAACAAGACAAAGAAGCCTATTTAATATCAATAACCTCGATTATCCGGAACTATTTTTTTTCGTACTCTCGAAAAAATAGCTCTGATAGAAAGTATATAAAAATTTCCGATTTTTTTTAATTTCAAGGTATGGTCATAAAAGGTGATAAAATAGCAAAACTTTTGCACCAAGAACGTTATCGATCGGATCATTAGTTGTCGAGATATTTAGAATCGAAAAATGAATCTCGCAGATATTACGTCGAATTTTTACGTCCCTGTATTTCATTCAAATTTCGATTCAAAGATATATTTGAATGTGAAATGAGACCCTTAACCCGACGCAGCAAATTGTTAGTTGATAGGATTGTTACTTTTTAAGAAAAAGCGTGGCAAATGTGGTGCGTGTTCTTTATTTTCTTTTTAAAATAATTTCAATTTTTTTTAAACACAATATATTTTTCATACCAAGCCTACAAAGTGGATGTTTTTGAGCACATTTCTCGACGAAAGCAGAAAAACCGGTCGGAAAGCAGGAGAAAAACGGGTGATGACGTGATCGAAATCGCTCATAATGTCTCTTATAATTCTAATCGCTTAAGAATGTATAAATACATAAACCAAATAAAAGATTAGACACAAGTTCGATGAAAGAAAAATATAAAGCGTCACTGACGGACAGACGGCATTCAATCTTATAATTTGGCGATAGTTTTTGGGTCGACGGGATAATCTACTGTATCTCACGAACAAATTGAGATAGAGACTTCAAATTTTGTATGGACTTACTATGTGCGAGTACAAACAAGCCCCGATTATCCGGATAATATTCAGTGACCTCGATTATCCGGAATTATTTTTTTCGTACCCTCTAAAAACCCGTTCTCATAAAAAGTACATAAAATTTTTTTGATTTTTTTAATTTCAAGGGATGGACGTTAAAGGCCTTAAAATGGCAAAAATTTGACAACAAGAACCGAGTCCATCGGATTATTAGTTGTCGAGTTATTTGCAATCGAAAAACAGGTTACGTCAATATTACGGAGAATTTTCCTGGCTCTGTATATCATCCAATTTTCGATTCAAAGATATATTTGAATGCGAAATGAGACGCTTAATCCGACGCCGCAAATTGTTATTTCATAGGATTGTTAATTTTGGAGTTATAAGGATGCTTCGTTTAAACAATTCGTCCCTCCCGGAATAAATGTGACTGATTATATTAAATCGCCAATTATAGTGCCAATTAATGTGATATAAATTTATTATAGTGTTACAATGCCGTACAGCGCGGGGCATGAGGGGGGGGAGGGGCAATCGCCCCGGATTTTCACGAATTTTTGAGAATTTTGGATTTTAATATCTCTGAAATTTTTAGATATGGAGATTTTTTTTTAATTTAGGAATGGATAAGGAATAATTTCCTAATTGGGAATTTTGCCATACGTGGGAATACGTATAAAAAATTAATTTTCGTATTTTTTCAAATAGACCCCCCATGGAGTTACAACTTATCAAAAAATTCACCTTTTTTGATAATTTTTTGCAGCTGGAAGCATGAGTGTAGGGGCAATATTTAAGGAGATAGCCTATTGTTTCGATATTTATGATTCACCCTGTATATACTGTAATTAGATATTTAAAATTTCCTTAATTTTTTAAATGTTGAACAGAAAACTTGTTTTTATTTTCCTGTTTTCTTTCTGGAAAAAATAAATTAAAATTAAATGATTATGGGTGAAAACGAAAATTATTAAGAAGGTTAATTAAGAAGGTAGATTTTGTATAGAATACTACCTATTGCGATCGTTCTTATGTTACAAATTCTGCATTTTTTTTTTTTTTTTTTTTTTTTTTTCAAATCTACACTGATTATGACCCCTAGACCCCAAAACTTCAATTAGTAGAAAACTTCATTAATCTATCTAGCTATATGTATGTATGCATATAAATATAGAGAAAGGGTGAGTCGTAATTAGCAAAACAGGCTAGCTCCTTTAATATCGCCTCTAGGCACTTACTTCCAGTAACAAAGTTTCATAAAAAAGGCGGCAAAATGTGATGACATTAATTGCAGCTCCATTTTTTTTTGGGGGGGGGGGTGTCTATTTGATTTTAAATTATTATGCGGCCCCGTAAGACAAAATTCCCGTATTATGGGAAATTGTTCCTTATACGTTCCTGAATTGATCAAAAAAATTTTGATCTTTATAGCTAAATGTCTGACAGAGATATTCAAATCCAAAGTTGCTGTGACTTACAAGAACTGAAGAATATTTCAAAATATGCTGCCAAAGTGGGCGTTTTGAACAGAATTTCTGCAAGCGATCATGATTGAAGAATATAGAATGTATTCAAATAACAAATTGCCTAGTTTCTAACTCATTTTTATTTCGAATTTGTTCTCAAATGCGTATTGGTCGATGGTTGGATAAATCCAGAATATATTTCAAAATATGCTGTCAAACTGAGGATTTTGAGCCGAATTACGCATAAGATGATTCTAATAAAACCAGCTCTGACAAAAAATAAATAAAAGAAAATAAAATAAAATAAAATAAAATAAAATAAAAACAAACAAAAGAAAAATTCTTTAAAAGCGGCCAAATAAACTTGTTAAAACTCGGTTTACCTCTATCATATTTTATTTTTTATTGTTGAAATGAGCACTTAACTTCAAAATCAATCTGCGCCTGTAGGCCAAGCTGGCAGGAATTTTTAAAAATTTGGTATGCTAGTTTCTTTTAAGGATGAAATCTTTTAGTCACGAATAGAGATGGGAATGCTCGGAAAAAAACCGGAAAAATTGGGAAAAAAACCCGGGTTTTTTTCGTTTTTTTTTTTTTTTTTTTTCCGAAGGCTTATTTTTCAATTTTTTCGAACTGGAAAAATTGAAATTTCATTTATGAAATAATATAGTGAAAATTTTGTAATAGCTACATTCTCATACTTTTTATTTTACTTATTTTTATGTTGAGTGTTTCATATGAAAATTTTAATGTGGGTAATCTGATCTCTGAGCAGAAATCTGATTGAGAAAACTTGAAAGGATCCTTCACATTTTTTTCTTGCTTGAAACACAAGACCCTTTGCAAAATTTCTCTTGAAAATAGACATTTCAGAAAAAGTTTAATCAACAAACTGAATCTTTTGCAAGTGCAGTGATTGAAGAAAAAAAAATCTCATGTCATACAGCAGCTGAATCTTATTAAGTTGCATATATGTATGTAAATAACCTTATTAAAAATGTCTAAATAGGAACCTAAATATAGTAATAATTTTTTATTCAAAAATTCTGAATATATTTTGTACAAGTATATACAAAAAAGTTCACAATTTCACAAAAACTTGATTACATGAAAAAAAATCTAGATATGTAATTAAATGCAACTTCTCTTTCTAAAAATTAATTCATGTGTAAAATTATTGCAATAATATGCCGATTAATGGAAATGATAAAATTAAAAATTCAACGTAAAATTTTGAAATATGCATTTATTACTTTAATCTATCTTTTCAAGAAGTAAGTATTGAATTTGTCAAAAATTTGACTTCCAGTTTTTGGTGTATTTAAAAGTTTTAGAAGGTCCTGAACACGTTTTGATGATTTTTGGAAAATATCAGCCACTCTGTGAGTCTGTATATGACAAATTTTATGGGCACTCTATCTCAAGAACTTATGCACATAATTTCACAAAACTGTAGATTCAGTTATATAAACTCGAGATGTTTAGTTATTAGTGTATATCGCCAAACCGATGGTGCTGCTATGCTGCATTATTCATAATTTGTACAATAGTTCTATCTCAAACTAATGTATGTATTTTTATAAAATTTCAGATTAAGTTAATCTTTGACATAACTTCGTGCTCATTACTTTTTGGTGTAAATTGCTCAACAGATGACGCTGCTATGCTGCATTATTCATGTTTATCGCAATAGCTTTACCTCAAGGACGATTTTTTTTTAAAAATCAAACTACAGCTTTAGACAGTTTCTGATATATATTAATGTTGTTTAGTTTTTGGTGTAAATTGCTCTATAGGTGGCACTACTATGCTGCATTTTTCAAGATTTCGTTATAGCTGATTAATTGAATGTTTTTTCAAGGTGTTGAATCTAAAATTGACCTCCATTTTGCCTCCATAATGTACAATAATGTTGCAAAAATATGGGCAGTTTGCATTAGAAAACTACAACTGTGATTAAAAAAAAAAAAAAAAAAAAAAAAAAAAAAAAAAAAAAACATTTTATTACAAATAACTATGTTCCAAATTATACTTTCCCTCTTGATTAAACTTTGAATTTTTGTAGTTTTCTAAAGCACAGTAGAAGTTTATCTCTGTATGTAACTGCTTTTGTTAATTCCTCAAATAGTGAGCATTTTCTATTTGTAGTGTTCTGTTTTCATAACTTTTGAGTTCCACTCTTAGAAATATAAAATTACCATGTGGAAACATTATTGAATATGATTTCTTACTCGAGAATAGAATACCAGATTTCAGGGTAAAAAGAAAAAAATTACATTTAATTAAACTTAAAATATATATATATATATATATATATATATATATATATATACATTTTTTTTTTCTGGTTTCAGTGAGTAAAAATCTAACAGTCAATAAATCCTACGCTATTTTTTAGTTGCAGACCTGAGTAAGCCAAAGTAAAACTTAGTTTTGTTTGAATTTAGATTATAAAACTAAATCAAAACTTTTTTGAGGTGAGATTGGAAAGCTATACCAAAACTAAACATATTTTATAAAGGAAATAAAATTATAATTCTAAGAAAAAAAGTATTAGTGTAAAAATATATTTTTTTAAACAAACAATGGAATTTTTGAATACTGATATTCATAATAATGACAAAATTGCAATAATTTCTTTAAACTAGTATCATTTACTTAAAAACTTTACTTATGTAAATGGAATGCATAATTTATTTCATTCCAAACTGCAGACATACTGGCTCAGATTTTTACATTAGGTCAATTGGTAGTTAAACATGTAACTGAAAAATCATTTCAACAGAGATATGATATAACAAACAATAGCGTTTAATAAAAATTCTTAGACTGTGGAAAAAAAAAAACTAAACTTTTAAAAGCAGGCTTTGCTACTTTCTTTTTATTTTGTAATATAAAGTGAAAATAATTTTCATTTAATACATATAAATGGGAAAAAGTATTTATTATTTAGTATTCTCAAAGAAAATATAATTTATTTGGGAGAAACAGTCATGAAAAATCAAATTTTCCAATTTTTCCGTTTTTTTCCGAAAAAAAACGGTAAAAAACCAGTTTTTTTCCGCCACTTATATTTTTCCGGAAAATTTACATCTCTAGTCCCGAATCCAAACAGATTCGTTTACTAATGCTAAATGAGAAAAATGTGCAAAAGTATCTCGGTTACATTTCAATTTTTTTATATAATTTTGCAATGGATAGCAAAAATTGGCCTGTACAAGACATTTTTTTACTTCAATTTTGATTGCTGTTTTTTTGAGAATGCTTTAATATTTGAAACTGGTTTCGAAGTATGCTCATTCAAATAAAATATCATTTAAGTAAATTAAAGTATACTCATTAAAAACATCTGTAAACAAAAACAAAAAAGTAAAAACGTCCTTTGTACAGATCGATCTCATCTATCCCGTGAAAAAAAGAAAAGTTAAACACCGAAATGTAACCCAGATATCTGTATAAAATTTTTTTATAGCATTAGCATTAGCGAATGGGTCTTTTCGCTTGACTGAAGTTGCCTCTTAATGGCTTGGAAGGCGCAAAATCGTTTGGTAATCTTCGACAGAGGAATAAAATGAAAATAATTCTTTGAAAATGCAATAAAAGATGACTGTATAACAATACTTGTGAATTAACTCGCAGGGACTAGTTTATGGTTTTAATCATTTTTACCTTCTACCCATATATCCCATTTTTTCAATATGTCTGTTAAATTGTATTCCTAGAAACTTTTCAAATTATCGGCACCTTATATTTATGATATATTAAAATATGGAGCATTTAGTTAACAGATACCCACATCCCCTCTCTGCCACACACACATATATATATATAGATATGTGTGTGTGTGTGTATATATATATATATATATATATATATATATATATATATATATATATACGTGTGTGTGTGTTACTTGTGATTTGCAATGGCTCCATTATATTTAGTATGTTTTAAAATTTACGGAGTTTTAATTAAAAAGGAACACAATGCATTTATTAACGCTAAAAAGAGAGAAACACTACTGTCATTTTTGTTTTCTTGAAGAGCTGTTTAAAATTCTATAATTCCACCAGGCTACAAAATGGATGCCCGTTACATACTCCTTACAAATTCACGCCAATGCGCTAATCCGGTTTAATCCAAAGGTGACAGCTACTTCGCACCCCGTCTGACAGTCCGGTACTCCCCTATCGACCCTCCCCCCGTGCAGTATGATGCGTCCCCGTTCGAAACGTGTAAATCCGACAAAAATTTTTTTTCGATTTTCAAAACGATTGCAAGACTTATCCTATACTACGTATGATGGGTAAGTAAAAACAAACAATGGATAGTTTCCTACGTTTTCTTTGAGGTTCTTCTATACTGGACATTTGCAAAATACGCTCAAATTTTGTAATAACTTATTATATTTTAATAAAAATTTGTCACACAGCCTAATTTACTATTATTGAAAATTGCTGAAAATTTGAAAAAAATCGGTAAATTAACTTAGGAGTTATGAATTTATTTTCCTCTTAACGGTAAATAATAAAAGGTTTTGTTTTTCTTCCTCCCTCCCCCCCCCCCCGTTTTCGTTTGTATGTGCCGTTGAATGTGTTTTTCGCGCACTTAAACAACTGAAACTAGTTAATACTTTCACAAAACCCTTTTTATAAGTAAAAAAAAAAAAAAAAAAAAAAAAAAAAAAAAGTAAATAAATAAATACAAATAATCGAACAGTTTATCTCTCATAAAAGAATGAGGATTTTTTTTTAATACCTCGTTTGCATTTCCATATTTTTGTTTATTTATTTATTTATTTTTTTGTTTTTGCATTGCACACCTGAGGTCGAACTCTTTCAACAAAAGCCATTTTTTAATATTTGTTTTCAAGTTTTTTTTTTTTTTTTTTTTTTTTTTACTGGAATACTTTTATTTTTGAAACCGGTTTCGAAAGTAAAAGCATCCTAGATAAAAAATCTGTAAACAAAATCGAAAAAGTAAAAGATCATTATAGAAATTAATTCAGCATTATTAAAAAAAAAAAAAAAAAAAAAAAAAAACGGTAGTTAGCAAAACGTCCTTATTTGGGACTTTGTACTGTATTAATTTTCGTGTTTTCTTAAAATTATTCGATTGTTCTAATGCTTTCATTTGTATTCTGACTAATAATAGAATTATTTATTATAACAACGAAAAGAAGGTGTTCCTTATTGCCCAAAATTGCAGAAATGAAATTTTTTTTTTTTTTTTGTAATAAAAAAATTCTAAGTTTATAGGTAATTAAAGTATTTTCTTTCAATATATGTAATGTCTATTTGTTGTCTTATATACATTTTCTTGCTTCATTTTAATGATTTATAATGTTTAACTTTCCAAGAGTTTTCAATAACACATATTTTAGATCAGATTTGCAGGTAAAAGGTTTGCATATTTTGAATCAATACATAAAAATTAAAATTTATGTTCCTTGGAATATGTTAAGATATTGATATTTTTGTTTTTTCTTGATAATTAACATACACACACATATATACATATGTGTGTATGTATATATATATATACTGTTATGTGTTTGTAGTATTTTATACAGAGGACAGTTGCATTTATGACCCTGTAATGGAGTGACATATGAATTGAAATATATCGATATATCGAAAATATCGATATTTGGTCTGCGATATATCACGATATTAAAATTCTGATATCGCCCAGCCCTACTCTTCACTACGCCTGATCTTTTCCTTCAATAAAATGCTTGCCATGTAAGAGTCTTTTCAAAGCTACAAAAATTGATAACAAATGTAACTTTTTTATATTAGAAAAAACAAAGGATATTTCTTTCAAAATCTTATAAAATATTGGAAATTGGAATATCAGCATAAAGTAGTACTTAAATCAACCAGTGAAATCTGAAAAGATGGCAACTATGATTATAGATGCATAAAATTGGAAATTGTCTATGAACCAATAAAAAATTTAATCTTGTTTTATTTTTATGTAGAAATATCCAATTTTGGCGTGGAGATCGAAATCCACTGTTTTATAATGAAAAGTGTTGAAATTTTGGTTTTCTATAAAATAGTTATTTGTCTTGACATGTATCATCCACTTGTGAAAGTAACGATCCTCTTTGCTGTTATATCCATATTTAAAAATAATGGAAAAAGTAATCGATGAAATTTAAAATGTATAGAATCTTTTTTTTTATATAAGAAACGCACTTTGAAAGGATAATGAATAATCGAAAAAATAACATTACCAAATATTCATCTTACTCTCATAAACTAGATTAAATAAAGAAGGATGCAGTTAGACAAAATCATAACTCAAAGAATTCTGATAAACGGCTTAATCAATGCGTTGCTAAATATCCGAGCAACCTGTAATGCCTCAGAAATCTATTTCCTTTCCCTCATAATTAAGAAAGTTTATTCCAGCAACTATTTTAATATAAAATCTATTATTATTGCTTCTCTGCTTCACCCGTCTCCCCCCCCCCCCCCCAGTGATGGATGAAGTGTCAATTTATTCTTCAAAATTAGGATAACGGGAGGAACATATGAAACCTGTAAGATGGGTCTATGGGAAGGAGTGCCATAAAGAAAGTTAGTCGAATTTAATAACTCTTCACTATACCTGATTGTTTCGTTCAAGAAAATGCTGCCCGTGTAAATTATTTTTCGAGTTATTTCAAAGCTACGAAAATTGATAACAAATGTGTCTTTTAGATGTAATTAAAAACAAGGAGAACTTCTTTGAAGATCGATATAAACTAATAAAATATTGTAAGTAGAAGTATTAGCATAAAACAAGTAAATCACCCATTAAAATCGGAAAAGATGACAACTATGATTATAGGATTATAAAATTGGAAATTCTGAAGAACCATTAAAAGAAAAAAATAATCAAGAAAAATCCAGTTTTGATGTGGAGAGGGACACTCATTGTTTTATAGTAATAATAATAAAAAATATTGGAATTCTGGATTTCTATAAAGTAATTATTTGTATTGCGTCATCTACTGTTGAAGGTAATGATCATCTTTCTTGTTATATCCCTATTTAAAATAATCGAAAAAGTAACCGATGAAAATTAAAATATATCGAACCTTTTTATTTATAACAAACGCACTTTAATTGGATAATGAAAATCGAAAAGTTAAAATTAAAATGTCATTGCCAAATATTTCCCTTATTCTCATAAACTAGATCAAATAAAGTAGAATATAGTTAGACAAATTCATAACTCAAAGAATTCTGATAAACAGCTTAATCAATGCGTTTCTAAATCTTCGAGCAACGTGTAATGTCTTAGAAATCTGTTTCCTTTCCCTCATAATTAAGAAACACTTTATTCCAGCTACTATTTTGAAATAAAATCTATTATTATTGCTTCCCTGCCTCACCCTCCTTCTTCCCAGTGACGGATGAAGCGTCAATTAATTCTTCAAAATTAGGATAGAGGGAGGAACATATGAACCCTGTAAGATGAGTCTATGGGAAGGGAGTGCCATAAAGCAGGTTAGTCGGGTGTAATAACTCTTCACTACGCCTGGCCGTTTCTTTTAAGAATGTATCGCATCTAAGGCACCTTTCAAGCAGAATGAATATACTGCAACCATTAAGGGAAAAGAGCAATTTCTAATCCTTTGGAGCAGCTCAGCTTCAGGTTTAGTAACCGAATAAACTGCGAGTAGACTTTTGGGATCAGTTCTAGTAAGCTTGTTAAAACACCACAGTTAGTTATTTAGAAGTGCATGAAAAAAAAGTAATGAATTAATACCGAAAGCTGAGAAAAATATTAGAATTTAGATTAAAGAATCTTTAGTTATATAAGCGTCAAAAGAAAAATAGGTTTTTTTTCATATAATATTCTTTTATAAGCAGTCAGTATTTAGCAGGTCTGAAACTAGTTTTTTTTTTTTTTTTTTTTTTTTTTTGCACCCGCGACAAGCATAGGTTTTGATGACCGGCATCCCCCTCCCTCCTTTGCTGCAAAGGGGTACACGACATTTCGGTCCCGCCTTTTCGGTCCCGCCGTTTCGGTCCCAAGACATTTCGGTCCCTGGCCATTTCGGTCCCGAGACATTTCGGTCCCTGGCCATTTCGGTCCCTGGTTATTTCGGTCCCGAGACATTTCGGTCCCTTGCAATTTCGGTCCCTGGCCATTTCGGTCCCTTGCTATTTCTTTACCGGCCACCTTATAACTTGGTTTCTGATTGATGAAGGTCTACTAAACGCTGTAAGCTCAACATTGTTCGGGCTTTTTTTAATATTTTTATTCTCCTGCCCCCCTTCCCTCAAATTTTATACAAAGCTGAATATAAAAGTCCAATAAGTTTAATCTATTGTAACTCGTGATAATAAAATCACAGCATGTTGAAAATTTAATTAAATAATGTTATATAATTTTACACTGTCTTTATTATTATTATTTAACATAATGAATATTTTAAGTTTTATCATACATTCTTTGTATTAGGTATTTTATCTATACAAAAAAGTAAAATACATATTTGATTGTTTTAGCACACTTTCTTAGAATCTTTAAATTAGTGATTTCCTAACTAGGCGGGCTACGAAAATTTTTTGTTTAAAAAATAAAAATGCTCCAACGACCATTTTTATGTAATAATTATTGGTTGCAGTTTTTTACAGTTTTCTCACTTCATGAAGACAATTTTTGTGAATTAATTTTATTGAAAGTGGGTTTATTTTTTTGAAATAAAATGATTATTTTTCAATTTTGTATAATAATGTAATTATTATTTTAAATAATTTTATTTTCAAATTTTAACTGACAAAACTAAGCTTTTTTAATTTATCGTTTATTTATTTATTTATTTATTTGCATTACCTTTTCGCTCCCACTTTCACAGAAAAAAAAATTGACAATTCTTATTTTAATTTTATTATTGATTGATTTAATAGTTTTAAATTTCAGTAACTTTAAATATAAAATAAATAAACAGGTAAACAGTAAGTTTCAGTTTATAACTACTACAAAACATAATGATAAATTGAATATAAAACAGATTATTTATTGAGTTTATTTAAAGTAAAATTCGAAATGCGTATTAATAATTTTATCAATTTAATTAAATAAAGATTCATTAAATTAAAAATACATATATTTAATAAAATATTAATTTGATTTTAATTTTAAAATCACTAACTGTTTTGAGATTTAATTTATAGCAATTATTCATCATCATAAGTTTTTATTCAAAAATTATTATTTATTTCAAAAAAAGAAATTATTATTATTATTATTATTATTGAAAAATCAGTAACGTAACGTAATAATTAATTAAAAATAATAATGCAACACTGTAACAATGCGTAAAAATATTTCTTAACAGTGTTAGGTAACATTATTATCCAGATACAGATTTAAATTTTCTGAAACAAAGTTATAGTTTACAGTTCGCAAAAAGCAATCATATATTAATTAATTATTTTTAAAGAGTAAGAAAAATATCATAAACTAACCAATAAATGAATAAATAACATATTTATTTTGAGAATCCTTATAATTTTTATATATCCTAATGAACTTGATAACATTATAGTAGCTGAAATTTAAAAAATATGTTTTTTCATTTTTGCTATAATAAGAGCTATAAACTAGATTTTAAACAAATAATTGTTAAATAAGTCACTTAAACAATTAATAGTTAAAATAATTTTGAATTCTTATTAATAAATATGTTTGATAAAAATAATTTAATTTTTAATTTTTTTTTAATTTAACAGCATAATTATTAATACTTTAAAATTTTCTAAGATTATGTTAATCATTTAATAAAATAATGTATAAGATTAAGTAAGAAACAAATCAAAACCGAGTGCCGGGAATTTTTAAACTCTTATAATTTTTTATGTTGGTGTTCCTATAAAATTTGAAATATATGCATATAAGTACCAGCTAAGTACTACTATTAACCTCTTTTAAGCAAAAATTCTGCATGTCAATCAATTGTCAACGCCCATCTGAACAAATAGTCATCTTTATACAAGATAGCTAGAAAAGCTAGGTAGTTAGCTTTATTCTATTTATCTTGATCTTTATACACTTGTCAGATGAAATCCCTCATTCTATAATACAATGTCCTTTTTACTCTGAAGTTCAAATGCGGACGGACCTCCCAGATTTGACTTGTGTTTATTTCGCTCGTAGTTTTTGAATGTAATAAGCATAAAAAGTGTTTAATGTATTAAAAAGGATTTGTAATTCCTGCATTGTTATATGTTGTTACACGTAAAAAGTTATTTCGTAGCAATAATTGTTATATGTAAAAAGAAAAATGCAAACTTTTAAATAGTTTTTTTAATAGCGAAATAAAATAATTATTTAAAAATTAAAATGTTTTAGTCAATCACGATGCGGAACTTAAAAAATAATGTGGCTTTATTACAATTCCATGTTAAAAACCCCTCAACCCTTTCCGGCACACTGTGCCCGGTCTGGGATACTTAATTTTAATTCCAAACTTGCAAACGGCACCAATAATATTTTAGTAAAATTCTACATTTGTGATTAAAGCTCAAATTAAGAATTTCAAAATATCTAAAAAATTCGTTTGTAAATTCCGGTATCAATCGATAATTTCTAAAAAAAAATAAAAAAATAAAACAAAAAAAATTGTAAAATGCCATAATCTAAAAATGATGTGACGTTAAATAATATGATGAAATAAAGATTTCTAAAACTATTTGCAGATTTTTTTTCATTATTAAACACATATTGTACAAATTATATGCAACTGAAAATGTGTAGGCCATGGACATTTGCTTAAGCAAATTAAATTCGACTTATACGTGTTTTTAAATTATCAGATCTTCATGATTGAGGAACTTCTATACAAATCCACAAAACAATCCTCCCCTCACTCCTGAAAACAATTACTTCTGTCATATGAAATTTGCGTGGCGTTTGGATCCGCTGCAATATGTTTGAGTTTGGATCCGAGTTATACGTGTAAGCGGTTTTTGGGTACTTGTTACTTCTAATTAATTGCATTACACTAAAACTTTATGTGGCTTTCAGTTAAAAAACCAGTATTGAATTCAGACACTTTTCTCCGGGAGGGACCTCTGTGGCTCCGGGGGATTCAATAGAGTGCTGGGGGGATTACACTTTTTTACCACTGAAAACACAAAATCTCAAAATTTCCGGGGGGGGGGGGGGCATTGATAGCTCCGGGGGGGAATGACCGGCCCCTGAATTCAACACTCTAAAATGTTCCCTATAAAATTATGTCAGATATTTCCCGTGCACAAAATTTCAGCTCTGGAGAAGGGACCGAAATGTCTGAGGACCGAAAAGTCCAGGGACCGAAATGGCCATGGACCGAAATGTCTCGGGACCGAAATGTCTCGGGACCGAAATGGTCAGGGACCGAAATGTCTCGGGACGGAAACGTCTCGGGACCGAAATGTCTCGGGACCGAAACGGCGGGACCGAAACGGCCTGCTTCCGCCGCAAAGTATATTTACAAAATGAATTTTATTATTTTTCTAATAACCGACTTATTTTTAAATTTTAAGGATATAATAGTAAAATATATATTACTGAACTATATAATCTGTTTAGTCAATATTCATTCATTAAAATCTAGATAATGGAATCGAAAATATTTCCGTTTTACACAGGATCAAGTTTTAAAAGAACAAACAATGTTTGACGCCAATTTCCTACAGGGCGGGCAACGCACACATCAATGGACTATATGACCGTGCGAGAAATGGAATTTCACGCTGCTGTAAAAATGTCTGAAATCATATGTTTGTTGAGGAAACACAGTTCTTAACAGCACTAAGGCAGCGTTCAGACAACACTTGTTTTAAAAATTCATAAATTATTTCATTGGACTTTCTTCTAAAAAAACTCACTAATAGCTTGATTTTAGAGTAAAATTTTAATAATTCTATCATGCAAATTAAAAGTTTAAAGAATTATTCTCACATTGACTTAAACGAATATCAATTAGAAAAATAAAAGCAAAAATTCATGATTTGAACAAAGAACTTCTTCAGCATATATATGTACAACATATACCAAGTTTAATTAGAAATGTATCGTTAGTCATACGTCTCCTTAAAATGAACTCATCTATCGATCTAAGCTTATAACATGTATTGAAAACAATATATTGACTATACGAAAACCGAAAACGTATTTTTGAATGTAATGTATGTAGTTTTAATCATGAATCCGAAGCCTTCCTCCCCCCCCCCCCCATTCCTGTTTCATTTTAAATAATCGACAAAAATTTAAAAACTGGGAAAGATGTTATTAACAGTAATAGATTTAGATTTTCTTTTACAGTTATAGATTTTGATATAGATTAGATTCTTTTCAAAAATTAAAAAAAAACTAAAAAAAAAAAAATTAAGTAAAAAAAAAAAAAAAAAAAAAAGAATAAATAAGTTTTCAAAATTAAAAAAATTAATATAAGTAAAAATGTTTTAAAAATTAAAAGATTAAGATATTATTTTTTTAAACTATTTTCCAAAGTATTCAAAAATATTTCGTAAGTTTTAAAAAAATATTTCAACTTATAAAAAATGAATTTATTGTTTTGTCTATTTATATATGCATGTATGTACGAATAGTTACTTTTAATAGGTTGCCTTGCCTTACTATCAACATTACAATGCGTTCTTTGTTAAGCCCTTCAAAACGTTAGCAAATACATTAACGCTATGGATTAATATACTCTTTTGTTTTATAAAAATTAAAAATATTTTTGTGATTTTTTTCTTTTGAAGTTTGAAAAAATAAGTAAAATTTTACAAAAAAAAAAAGTTTATAAAATTAAAAAGTTTAAAATATAAAAGTTTAAAAAAAAAAAGATAAAAAAAAAAGAAAAAAAAAAAAGAAAAAGAAAAAGAAAAAGTTAAAAGAAAATTTCAGCAGTTTTTAAAAAATTAATAAAATAAAAAAAAAAATATTTCAAAAGTTGAAAAAATATTTCTTAAGTTTTATACCGATTTATTTATTTGTATGCGCATGTATGTATGTATTGATAAACCCATTTTTGATAAGTTGTAATATTTGTTTAACTTACAAAATATTTTTTTGAAACTGATTAAATGACTTTGATTTAAACTTTTGATTTAAACTTTGAAATTTTCTTTTATACTTTTTAATTTTATAATTTTTTTTTTTTAAATTTTGAAAGTTTTTTTAACATTTAATTTTCATATAACAAAAGATTATATTAATCCATAGTTTACATACATTTGAAGACGTTTTGAAATGTTTAACTAAGAGCATAATATAATGTTGGTAATAAGATAACTAATGAAGGTAGCATGCTCGTATATGCATGTACATAATAAATTATAAACCAGTAAGCTCGTTTTTAATAAGTCGTAATATTTTTAAAACTTTTGAAATTTTATCTTAAACTTATGAAATATTTTTTAAAGTTTGAAATTTTTAAAAATATTTTTTACTTTTATATAAAAAAAAAATTACAAAGTTTTCTTCTTTTTGTTTAAATTTGTAAACTTTTTTCACAAAGTTTTATTAACTTTTTATTTTTTATAAAATAACAGAGTATCCATTGCTTTTATATAACTGCTCAATGCAATATTGGTCATAAGATTACATGATGAAAGTAGCATACTCATACAATACATACATGCACATACAAATAGATAAACTCATTTTTGATAAGTAATAATATTTTTTAAACTTATAAAATATTTTTTTAACTTTTCAAATATATTTCTTTTAATTTTGAAATACTTTTTAACTTTTGAAATTTTCTTTTAACTTATTTATCTTAACATTTGAAAAAAAATTAATTTTATTTTTTTAATTTTTTAATTTTATAAGCTTTTGTTTGCAAAGTTTACAATGCATTACTAATTATGAAATTCATGTTAAAATTATTGGGATAAGATGAAAATAGAACCACTCATTTTCAGCATAGTGATAAAACGTCGTTTACAAAAAATAATACTTTTTTTTTTTTTTTTTTTTTTTTTTTTTTTTTTTTTTTTTTTAACAATTACAATTGGGTTAATAGATAAGGACTTGGAATCCTTTCTATGTGAATATAACATACTTACTAAAACGACAAGATGGGAATCGATTTATTAGAACTAGTCCTCGAAAAAGTTATTATTAATAAAGTGGCAGTATGCGTAATTTCTATCTATACATTTTAAATAGCACAACAAGCAAAATATGTTTGTATAAATATTTGTATCATCAGTGATAAAGTGAACTTTTTTTTAAATATTCTTGTACGAAAAATATTAATTCTTAAAACTTTATATTAATTCATATAAAGTGAATAAATGGAAATCTCTACTTATAATAATAATTTTAAAAAATAGTAAATTAAGATAAGATTTCTTTTGTTAATCTAAAACTAATGTGAGTAAAATAATAATAATAATTAAAAAAAAAAAACTAGTACATTAATCATAAAAGACTTGTGTAAAACAACATGTGAAATGGTTTGTAATCAAAATTTAGTAAAAATAAGAGATATTTCTCGTTGACTTTAAAAAATGTGTGAGGTAAGTGATTAAATAATATACTGATGTGTTAAAAAACAATGTACAAAGTTGATTGTAATATTAAATAAAAATCTTATTTCTCCCAATTGACATTTGTGTATGAGTGAAATCAATGGTTATCCTTATTTACATATCAGCTTGATTACGTATCGAATGTTTGAAAAAGAGAGTCACAATCTGTTATTAAGACAGTGCAGGAATTTTATTTAAAATATTAAGTGAAACGCATTGTAAACATACATTTCTCAAACAAGAGTTTTGAGCTAGAAACCGCATGTTTTAATTTTAATAGTGTGGTAATCTTCTAATCAATCTAAAAAGTATAAATCGTTTACTAAAGAAAGATTTAAAATAAATTTTAAGTATTCTGTTTATTTTGACATTAAGCTGAAATCCAGTATAATAAAAAAGTGAGGGTGGGGGATAAATATTCGAAAAAAAAAAATAAATAAATAAAGCATGTAAGTTTAAAGCATGCAAGAAGACATTGAAGCGCGATTTGTAAAGTGAATAGCATATAAGTTAGAAAAATAATTTTAAATTTGAATAGATGTTAACATATTTTTGAAATCATAACTTGGGAAAATGATCAAACTTTAGTACATGGTATCGATAAATATTCGCTTACACTTAAAACAAAATCCGCAAACTTAAAAGTAATTCTGAAAGCTAACGTATAAATTAAAAAAGGTATCGTTTAAACATCTTAATAAAATAAAAAAGAAACTTCTCTTTAAATATTAACAATAGAAGCAAAAATTTTTTAAATAAACTAATTTATAATTAAAGTTTCTCCTCTAACAAAACTATTTCAATATGATTCAACGGCCACGTGCGCAATTATTGATCAAGTATTCAAACTGAATTTGTGAGACATTTTTCGCTATTTTTCGCTATTTATTCGTCTCATTCATAAGTCAATTTCCTCATTAAATAAAAAAAAATCCATTTAAATCTTCTTAAAAATTAACCCTCTAAAAATTTTAATCCCTTCTCCCTGTAAAATACTTTCTGTAAAAAAAAAAAAAAAAAAAAAAAAAAAAAAAAAAAAACCTTTTCCATCTTTTTTCAAAAAAATGAACCCCTCTCACAAAGTTTAGACCTATAAGATACTTCCTTTCAAAAAGACACCCATATGTTATAATATGAGATAATCGTCTTATTTCCGTTCGCAATCTAAGACAAATCGAAAATCTTGAAAATTAAGCACCCTTCTGAAAAGCCCCTCGCATACTATAATATGATTTAAAAAAAAAAACCTCACCCCTCACCTCATTTCAACCCAAAGGTGGTGGTGACTTTCCTTTTCGACCAACAGGTAGTGGATTCCACCAACTTCTACAACCACCTTCTCAATCTAATCCCCTTTTATCCACTACTATCGAGTACTGTTACGTTGAAACTCTTTTGTGTTTTCTCCATTGTGTAATTTTTTCTAATTTCTCTGTTTTCTAAAGTTCTGTTTTAGCTGCATCATATGGAAAATAACTTCTCACTAGTTCCTGCACATATTTTTGATAAATATAGCTGCAAGTATGCTTAATATTTAGAGTTTGTGTATTCTTTTAAAATTCATTTTGACATCAAATTTTAAATTTTTAATTCTTATTAAAGATGTTAGAGCAAACTGCACAGCGATTTAAATTCTCATATTACACTATTTTCCATCAACAATATTTATTTTGACTGAAATGTGCATACATTTTACAATTCCATTTAATTCGAGATACACAACGCTTTTAAGAGCCATTTTAGTTTTGACTAAAAAGTAAATGTAATAAACGTCTCTTCGCAATTGTGTAAAACACCGTGCTTCAGATGATTTCTCACTTGCCGCAATTCTCCCTTGAAGAATTGAAGTTGTATTGAAAGTTGAATTCAAATACATCTCTATGACTTCCACTTTAACTGAACAAGCCCCCCCCCCTTTTTTTAATAAATAATTGAAGTTATAAATTTAAATACAATGTGAGAGCTAACCATGGTCTTGATTATCTAATATAAAAAAAGTACATAATATCGAATGAAAATGCCAGTTGTACACAACCTTAGAATAAAAGATATTTTTCAACAAAATCCATTTTCCCCACTTCGACAATGTTTGCAAAGCATTTCTTAAATTCATTTTGTTATCAGTCTTTAAAATTTTCATCTTAATTAAAGATAGGAGAACAAATAACACAGCCATTTAAATTTTCACATTACTGTATTTTTCCTCAGCAATACAGCAATATTTATTTCCATTTATTTGTGATACAATTTACAGTTACACTCAACGACAATTCTTTCCATAGCAATATTACTTTCACTTAAGTGAAAGTTAAATGTAATCAACGTCTCTCAGCAATTTGTATAAAATATTGTACTTCAGATGATGTCCCACTTAATGTAACTCTCCCCAAAAGAATTGAAATCATATGTTTAGATACGCTTTATAAGAGTCAGTCATGGTCAGGACATTATCTAACATAAAAGCATACATAATACCAAATGAGAATGCCTATTATACACAACCTCAGAATAGGGGGTATTTTTCAACAAGATCAATATGCCGTTCATCATTTCTATTGTTTTTTTTTTCTTTCTTCCCATTTTTGTACTGGTGCGGAAGATTTCCGATTTCATTCGGGAGCAGGCCCATTTCATGCCACTACTGGTGTGAATATTAAAACGACGCTGCCAATCTATTATGAACAACACTGTCTGCCACCCCCTTTCATAGTAAATAGGAGAGTGGGGAAGAGAAACATTGTTGCCCCCCTCTTACGAAGGGGGAGTTATAAATCATGATGGGGAATTCTTGTTGCCATGGAAATAGTCGATCCATAAAAGTGACAGCAGTGGATACTTCTGTGCCGGCAGACACACTTGGGTTCAGATGAAGGAAAAACACACGAAGGTAAATCGTCTATTAGGATAAATGTAGTTTAGTAAAGTTTTCAATAATATATTGAGATTTTTTTTTCCAGCGAAAAAAAAAAAAAAAATCAGGAGCTCATTTTGTTATTTTACTGCACTGTGTATCATATATTGGTCACAGTGCAGTAACAAGAAAAGTGACACATCTTGCAAAAATTCATTTTGTGTTTTATTCTACTAATAAGTCTGTCATAGGTTTGCTTTGCTACACAAGCAGTTTAAAAAGTGTAGTAATGCGGAAAATCTCTTTTTTTGGTCTATTTGTCTATTTGTGACCACAAAAGAAGAGTGAGAAATGTGGGGAAGTAAAATTTTCCCACCTTCCAAACCTCCTCTTACACCGTTATTCTTAAGTATTTTATACTTTTATGCACGTTTTCATTCCGGCATGCAGAGGTATTGCTGCAATTTCATGTTATAGTAAAATTATACAAATTTTCATTTGCTTCTCTTGTGAAATTTACTTTTGTCTAGATGTGTCCCACTTCTTGAGGGCGAGCGATATGATACATAGCTAAATGATATACATTAAGAGTGTATCCGAAAAAACGCTTTTCCATCCTCAACAGCTCGAAATTTTCTGATACAATTTCAGATACATTTTTAACAATAGAAACATGAAACTTGCTGGGGTGATTTTTGAAGAGACGTATAAGGTGCCGTGTGATGTCATTTTGCTCTCCGTTCTTTCTCACTAGGATCCTTTCTCTCGCTCCCAGATCTCCCGCTTCGTAAAAAATCGGTTCAAAATGCCGTTTTTGATTGCTGTTTTTGCAATATTTTCTGCATTTATCAAAGAATCAACAATCACTGCACCTTGTGTACTTTCTAAATAAGACAATTTTCCTGATGCATTTGAGAGCTAAAATGAATTTAAAAATAATCGAAATACACCCTTAACCTAAATACCAGGAATAATGAACTTATGGCACACATGCCATATCGTCCCACAGGTGGCACGCGACAGTATATTTTCGACAAAGGGTTAATTCATGTTCTGCATTAAAATAGAATGAACAAAAAATCCACGAATTTGCCAAAGTTAAGCTTGTCTAATTTTTTTTAAATTTTTTTCTAGAAAATGAAAATATAATTAACAGCAACATAATGAATTCTAATCTACATCAATAAGGGTTCAATAATTTATTATATTAAAAGATTGGGAAAGTAACGAAAAAAAAAAAAAAAGAATTATAAAGGAAAAATACGAATGATTAAATTATAGAAAGTTGGTACGAAACTTTTCTCGCCTACATATGCCCAATAGTAGATAAGTTCCGTAATACTGGCAGAAATTATGTTGAAATGTTTTTAAAGATCCAGGTTTTCATGCAATATATATTGCTAAAAGAATTGCCTTGTGTTTCTTAATATCAAAACAGTATTTACTTAAACAATAATGACTATTCATGCATACAGCATAGTAGATTATGAAACGTTTTTCAACATTTTCGGTAGAGTGTTGATTCACATTCTACATTAAAATAGAATGAAAGCACAAAACTCACGAATTTACCCAAGTTAAGTTTACTTAATTTTTCTTTCTATTATTTTAGAAAATGAAAAAATAATTAATAGCACTGTAAAGATTTCCAATCTGTTTCATTTAGGGTTCAATTAATCTATAATATTAAGAGGCTGGGAGAATAATGAAAAAAAAAAAGGAGTTTAAAGCAAGAATGCAAATGATAAAATTATGGAAAATTGATATAAAAACTTACATTTTGTTTTTGTTATTTTGTGTTACATTTTTTCTGTATTCATTTCTCTCCTGTTTATGCACAATAGTGCCATAAATAGTGGCTTAACATTAGCAAATAAATGCTATAAAATGCCGTAATATTGACAGAAATTATGTTAAAATGTTGATAAAGATTCAGGCATTTTTGTATATATATTGTTAAAAAAGTACCTTTGTGTTTTTAACACTTTCCAGCAAAGTTGAAAAAAAAATAATTATGACTTCAGTTTGTCAGTTTGTTTTTAACAATGCTATAAGGAAGTTCTTTTAAGATACATTTGAAATGTATCATTTTAAATCTGACGTAATTTTCAAAATTTTCTTTCCATATTTAATATTTACATAAAAATACTTTTGTTGTTAGAAAGGAAATAATACTCATATTAGAATTCACAAGAATATTGAAAAGATTATCTCAAAATATGTATCTATTGTATATCTCAAAATAAATGTCTCACATAAGAATTTTTTTTAATTTAAATTTTTTTGCATTGATATTGTTTGATCATTTCAAATATGACGTAATTACACCTATTTACTGCTTTTAGTGCATATTAATGAATTTCTTATTTTAAATTTTGTTTCTATCTGTAATATTCACATAAAAATATTTTTGTTGCTTAAAAAAAAAAAAAAAAAAAAAAAAAAAAAAAGTCTTTTTTGCGATGTTTTAGGATTGACGACAATAGTTTAAAAGATAATCAAGAAATAGGAAATGTCTCATGTAAATATATTTTTAAATTTAAATTGTTGTATTACTTTAAATCTGGAGTAGTTTTCACCAAAGTTTTCTTTCTCTTTTTAATATTCACGTGAAAATAATTTTGTTGCATAGAAATCTAATATTATTTGCACTGTCTTAAAATGCATAATAGAAAAGATTATTCTCAAAATATGAAATAAATTTCTTGCTCAAATATATTTTTGAATTTAAACTGGTTGTCATTATTAAATTATGGCCATTTTAAATATGACTTATTTTCTCCATTTACGAGTTATAATGCATAATAATGAATTTATAAATTTGAAATTTACTTTTTCTTTTAAAATTCATGTGGAAATATAGTTTTTAAGACATAATTTGGAACAGTTACCTGCTTTTAACGCATAATCATTTAATTCTTATTTGAAAGTTTTTCTTTTTTATAATAGCCATATGTTAATAATTTTTTTTATTTGAAGGAAATATTATTCTTTGTGCGGTTTTTAAATTCGGAAACAATTTAAAATAATACCCTTTTTTTAAAATATGTGAAAAATATATCGAAATGCTGTAAATTTGAATTAAAAAAAAAGAAATAAATCCTCAAAAAATTAGTCAAATAATAATGAAAAAAATGCAGTCTGCACAGCGTGAGCTTCTAATGTATAAAATGATCTAAAAATAGTTAAATTTTAGTGTATAGTTTTTGCTCCTATAAAACTATTTTAATGGAACGTTTTTGACCGAATTTAACTCTAACTATCTCTTAAAATGATTATTTGATTTAAAAACTGTCTGCATTAGCGCGTTTATTAAACATTTTTCTATAATACGACCAGTTTTCATGTTTTTGTATGCAACAGCTCTTTTAATATTAATGGAGAAATATCTCCGGTAACAAAAAAATCATTATCAGCGGTGGTGACAGCGTTAGTTACATTTTTTACAACAGAGACAAAGCTATTTTTAGGTGCGTTAGTAATTATATAAATACGTACCACCTACACTCGTCTGTCTGTCCATCTGTCCACATACTATAGCGTAAAAATCTACCCATTCGAGTGGTTTAAAATTTTATAGATAGAATTGTTGCAAAAATTTGTAAAGTCATTTCAAATTTTATGAAAATCGTATTAACAGTGAACTATATTAATAAAAAGTGTCTTCATTTTATTAAATCCTATCATACGCAATAACGTAATGAATTCAGTGATACCCATGATAGGTGTGGTCAAATTGCCAGGGTTATGTTGCTCAATTTAAGATGGAGTTCTATTATTTCCGTATTACTGAATTTGATTTACAGAATTATAATACATTTTGCATTCATGATTTTTTTACATAAAAGTCCAATAGCTATTGTACCAAGATTTGAGTATTTATAAAACTAGTTATAGTAAGAATACAATTAATTTGCCACGCTTGATGCACATCCCACTAAAAATAATCTTAAGATTATCCGTAGAAATCGCCACTTTCTTCAAAAATTCTGCAGAAATCTGAAGAAATTTTTCAAATTGAGCTTTACCTTAACGCTATATGCAGAATTTTTTACGACATCTTTAAAATTAACTGCAGATTTTCTTAAAAATGGAAAAATTGCCTACAGGTTTACTAAAGATTATTTTAAATATTTTTTTAAGATTTTTTTAGTGGGGCAGTTCCCAACATTGTTATTTTTATACTTATTAATCGTAAGATATAAAGATTCGAGTATTGTTGTTCAGATTATTATTATTATTATTATTATTATTATTATTATTATTATTTGCTAATTAAAGTTTTGCCAATTATGTCCATAAAAATAATCAAAACTAGTATATTTTATTAATTTCGTTTGATATCGCTTACATATTCCCATGATTATTTGATTTAGAACATAGCTATTTTTTATATATACACATCCTCTCTTAAAAAAAAATGGTTATGGAGAATACAGATACAGCTGAAGAGCATCGGGGTAAGAAAAGTGCAGTTCTCCAAGAATAAGAAATGTTCAATATTGTAGAAAAGAGATGTTATAAAAGATTTCCCTCGGTGACCAGGCGGCACAAAAATTGTTAGGGAAGGAAGTGGAGACGAGTGATTCATGGGGAGTGAGGAAATTCAGGTTTCCATGGAGACCTGGTCGATCCGGAACCGTCTGTCCGAGAACCAAAGGAATAGGTGCCCAGGGACAAGATTCGATCTCATGTCCCTTTTGACTACCGCGTGCTACGGATAAACAAGTCAGCCTCAGCGGCTCGCTAATGGTCTTGGGAAAGGACCATTACATTGCTGACTGCCCTTATGTAATCTGTGGATTAGTGTGGAGGGTTCTAAGTACAGGAAAGTCTTTAGTAGCTACTGTTTAGATGGGTAATAAAAAAGGTCATTTGAATTTATGAAACGAGAATCGCTAATTTTATTTTTGTTAACCTTTGCCTTTAAGATTCTCCCCTTCTTAGCAAGATATGAAAGTTGTAATTCATACTGTGCAAGAGGGAGATATATAGTCTACAAAAAAAGGTGATAAAACAGAGGAGATGTAAAAAAGTTTGCTAACTTTATGAAAAAAGAAGCTAATTTTGTTTCGCTATCTTTTGCTTTTAACTTTTTTTTTTTTTTAAAGAAAAATGTAAATCAGATATGAAACGCGCAGGTACCTATGTTACAAAAGATATGTTTTAAGTAAATATTTAGAATATTAAATAATAAATAGATACTTTAGAAGCTCACTAATAGGAAAAGATCCTGTTGACTGCCCGTATGTAATTTGTGGATTAGTGTGGAAGGTTCTAAGTACAGGAGAGTTTTTAGTAGCTACTGTTTAGATAGGTAATAAAAAAAGTCATTTGAATTTATGAAACAAAAATCGCTAATTTTATTTTTGTTAATCTTTGCCTTTAAGATCTCCCCTCCAAGATATGAAAGTTATAATTCATGCTGTGCAAGAGATACAGTCTATGTAAGGATGATAAAACAGAGGAGAGGTAAAAAGATCAGTTACATTTATAAAAGAACAGCTAATGTTGTTTCGTTATCATTTAGTTTCAACAATTTTTCCTCTTAAGAAAAATGTACATAGGATATGAAAATTGCAGGCATTCATGTTGGAAAAGATATGTTCTATAGGTAAATATTTAGAATATTAAATAATAAATAAATGGTTCAGGAGGTTTTCAAATGGGAAAGGATTATGCGTACTATCCTTGTACAATCTACAGACTAGTGTGGAGGGTTCTAAGTACAGGAGAGTCTTTATCAACTACTGCTTAAATGGTTAATAAAAAATGGTCATTTAAATTTATGAAATTTTTTTTTTTTTTTTTTTTTTTTTTTTTTTTTTTTTTGTTATCCTTTGCCTTTAATATCTCCTCTTCTTAGCAAGATATGAAAGTTTCAATTCGTGCTGTGCAAGAGCTATAGTTTAGGTAAGGATGGTAAAACAGAGAGGTAAAAAGGTCAATTATATTATTGAAGTGAAATATTGAGTGATTGATCAGTATATTTATGAAAAGAACAACTGATGTTGTTTCGTTATTCTTTTTCTTTTACAATTTTTTCTTTTAAAAAATAACGTAGACAAGATATGAAAAATGCAGACATCCATGTTGCAAAAGATATGTTCAAGGTAACTATTAAGAATATTAAATAATAAATAGATGTATTAAGATATCTTAAATGGTAAAACATGATATTGATTGCTGTCATGTAATCTAATGATTAGTGTGGAGGATTCTAAGTACAAGAGAGTCTTTAGTAACTACTGCTTAAATGGGTAATAAAAAAAGTTTATTTAAATTTATGAAACGAGAATTGCTTATTTTTTTTCAACCTTTGCCTTTAACATGAAAGTTATAATTCATGCTGTGCAAGAGATATAGTCTTGGTAAAGATGATAGAACAGAGAAAAGTTAAAAATGTCAGTTACATTTATGAAAATAACATTTAATGTTTCGTTATCTTTCGCGTTTAACATTTTTTTTTCCTTTTAAAAAAACTGTAGATCAGATATTAAAAGTGCAAGTATACATGTTGCAAAAGATGTGTTCTAGGTAAATATTTAGAATATTAAATCATAAATAGATGTCTAGGAGTTCTCTAATGGGTAAGGCTCATGTTGACTGCCCTAATGTAATCCATGGATTAGTGTGAAGGGTTCTACATACAAGACAGTCTTTTGTAACTAATGTTTAGATGGGTAATAAAAAAGGTCATTTAAATTTATGAAACAAAAATCGCAAATTTTATTTTTGTTAACCTTTGTCTTTAATATCTTCTCTTCGTATCAAGATATGAAAATTGTAATTTATGCTGCGAAAGTGATGTAATCTAGGTAAGGTTTATAAAACAGAGGAGAAGTTACTTTTATAAAAAGAACAGCTGAAATTGTTTCGTTATCCTTTGCCTTTAACATTTTTTCCTTTTCAGAAAAATGTAGATCAGATATGAAAAGTGCAACATCCATGTTGCAAAAGATATGTTCTAAGTAAATATTTAAAATATTAAATAATAAATAGATGAACTAGGGGCAATATAATGTGAAAGGGTAATGCCTTTATGTAATCTATAGATTAGTGTGGAGGGTTCTAAATACAAGAGAGTCTTTAGTAACTACTGCTTGGATGAGTAATAGAAAAAGGTCATTTAAATTTACGAAATGCGAATCGCTAATTTTATTTTTGTTAACATTTGCCTTTAAGATCTCCCCTCCTCAGCAAGATATGAAAGTTGTAATACATGCTGCGCAATAGATATAGTCTAGGTAAGGATGATAAAACTGAGGAAAAGAAAAATTATCAGTAACGTTTGTGAAAAGAACAGTTGATGTTGTTTTGTTATTTTGTTATTTATTGTTTTTTAAAGAAAAATCTTGATCGGATATGAAAAGGGCAAGCATCCATGTTGCAGAACAAATGTTTAGGTAAATATTTAGAATATCAAATAATAAATTGCTCGATCAGGAGCTCGCTAATGGGGAAAAAAATCATGTTAACTGCCCTTATGTACAATATGTGGATTAGCTTGGAGGATTCTAAGTAAGAGAGCCTTCAATAACTACTGCTTAGATGGGTAATAAGAAAGGTCTTTTAAATTTATAAAACGAGAATCATTAATTTTATTTTGCTAATCTTTGCCTTTAATATTTTCCTTTCTTAGCAGGATATAAAAGGTGCCGTCATTTTGTCGTACCAGCTGCTAGAAATATAGTGTAGGCGAGGAAAATAAAACAGAGTACAGGTAAAAATGTCATTTAAATTTATGAAAGAATCACTAATTTTCTTTCGTTAATCTTTGCCTTTAATATCTTCGGTTCTTAACAGGATGTAAAAGGTGCCATCATTTTGTCGTTCCAGCTGTAAGAAAAATAGTGTAAGTGAGGAAAATAAAACAGAGTACAGGTAAAAAGGTCATTTAAATTTATGAAAGAATCACCAATTCTCTTTCGTTAACCATTGCTTTTAACATACTGGAAATATGTATATCCGCTATGGATTGTGGATTTAATGTGCAATCTTTACGAGACAGGTTCCAGGTAAGGAAGATGAAAAACGAAACATTTTTATAATATTAAACGTTAAATAAAGTATCCATGGGATCATTAATTCGAAAACATTGCATGTTGACTTCTCTAATCTTATCTGTGGATTTGTGACTGTGAGCCTTCGGTTGTTCATCTTTTGGTGGGTATTAAAAACAAACACATGCCTAGACTACAAGGTATAATTTTTAAGAAGATTGGGATTGGTTTTTTAGTCTCTTTACCATTTCAGTCACAGAATTTGTAATCATTTTTTTTTAACGTTGAATTTATATCTTTTTTCCGTGATTTAATAAGGTTAAATGCTTTCTTTTTCGAACCTCTAATTTTATTTTTGCAAACCTTTTTCTTTAACATTCTTAATTCTTAAAAATATAAAGAAATACATCCATTCATGCCATAAAATAAATTTATCATCCAGCTGAATAAAATAAAGCAGGGGACATATTAAATAAAAATCAATTTTGAAATGAAAATCGCTAAATTTACTTTTCTTAACCTTTGCTTTTAAAGCTTTCATTCTTAGATATAAAAGATCGTAGATCAGATATAAAAGATACAGCCAGTTATACAATTCCAAAGCCCTGTATCCACGTATCTTAGGCAAGAAAAATAAATAAGGGGAAATATTTTGAATATTAAATATTAAATAGAAGAATTAGCGGTTGGGTAATGGCGTTGAGGAGGGATCATTACAAGCTGACTGACCTTACCTGATCTATGGATTAGCGTGAGGGTTTTAAGTAGAGGAGTGTCTTTATTAGCTACTGTTTAGTTGGGTAGCAATAGAAGTCATCTGAATTTATGAAACGAAAACCGCTAATTTTATTTTTCTTAACCTTTGTCTTTAACAGCTTTCCTTCTTAAAAGAATGTAGATCAGGTATAAAATATACACCCATTTATGCAATTCCAAAGCCTTGTATGCAAGGAAAATAAATAAGGGGGAATGTTTCGATATTAAATATTAAATAGAGGAATCAGCAGTTCGCTAATGGTGTTGAGAAGGGATCATTACATGCTGACTGCCCTTATCTAATCTATGGATTAGCGTGAGGGTTTTAAGTAGAGAAGAGTCGTTATTAGCTGCTGTTTAGTTGAGTAGCAAAAAAGGTCATCAAAATTTATGGAGCGAGAATCGCTAATTTTATTGTTTTTAAACTTTTATCTTTAGCATTCCTCCTTCTTAGCAGTATACAAAGTATGCAACAATTCATGATGTAATAGATATTGCCTGGGTACAAGAAATAAACTTAAGGAGAGATAGAAAGGTCATTTAATTTTAGGAAACGAAAAATTACTATTGTAAAATTTTCCAATATAATTCGTACGTGTTTATGACTTCGGTTTATCTGCCTGATATTTGTCTACCCGTGCTCTAATTCTCGTAAATATACTCGGATTGATATGTAATTGCTATACGCTATTAAGGTTTTCAATGGATTTATTCGTATTGAACATGAAGAGTGTAATATTCATAATTCATTTACTGGGGCACTCAAAAGTATTCGGTTACATTATGGTCTATGGGGGAAAAAAATTGCGATGTATTTTAACAGTTTATCGATTTATGTTTCTATTAATGTATTATTTCTTGTCAATATAACCATTTCACTCGCTTAAGGGTGTCAAAAATAATCAAATTTTCTACAAATAATTTTATTGCATTAAAAACTTCTTTCTCCCCTGCTTAAAATGACATTTAAATCATGCTTGCATCATAATTCGAACAGGAAATATAAATTTTTTCATTTCAATTTATTTTCAAAATCTAGCTTTCATTCAATCATTGTTATACACTATAAAAAATTCATGAGGTTATTAAAATTTTTTTAGTAAATTTGTATTCCACAGCAGTTTTTAGTAACCATTACTCACAGTACAAATAGTAACCATTCCAAACATTTTTTTTGCAAATAAAACAAACATTTTTTTTTTTTTTTTTTTTTTTTTTTTTTTTTTGTAAACTGAACAACATAATTTTTTGTATAATTAACTTAAAACTTTTTAGTATGAGTCACCAAGCAAATTTTAGTAACAGCTCCAAAACTATTTTTAGTAACCATTACTCACAGATTCTTAGTAACTATTCCAAACGCAATTTTAGCGAGTAAAACAAACATTTATTTTCTAAACTGGATAAATGAATTTTTCGTACAAAAAACTTAAAATTTTTTAGCGAGAACCACCAAATAAATTTTGTTGTTGACGTGTGCCCGAAGTGCAGGAGTTTCCTTTGGACTGCATCTAATGGGTAAGAAGACAAACTTCTGCAGCGGAAGATTTTCGGCAAAGTCTCAATAGATGGCAGCATCAAGCATTGCCACCTGCTCAATTTTGATATGCTTCTGAAGGAGAGGGAAAGTCCTGAGATCTTTATCCATGGTAACTGCTACGACGGGATTTTCATAACCCCTTTATTTTACGAGTACACTGTACTCCCGATTATCCGTGCTAATTAATGCACGGGTGCACACGGATAATCGAAAAACACGGATAATCCGAAAATGATCAAACACGCAGAAGAGTGTGTATATTTGGAGGATATAAGTAAAGTACACAGTGGTATATAAAATACTTCGGGTTTAATTACGATACTCTGCTAATACAAAAAAGTAATACATTAAGTATTAGTAATGAAATATGTAATAAAATTTGCCATAACTTAATACACTTGTACTTACATATACCATTACATGTACTTAACACTTGTACTTACATAACTTGTACTTACATATTTACTGTCAGTTGCTTTTCTGGAAGAAGTCTGTTATATTTGTTTGTCTGCGAGCCAACGTGGCATTTTTCCTTATAATTTGGCGAACATTGCGCACAGATATGACATCATTGAATTCGAAATTAGTATTATGATGACCCATGTAGTCTAACAGTTGATCTACGCACTTCAGTGCTGTTTCGTGACTCACACTTGTTGCATCATGTTCATCTTCACTCTCTTCCTGTTCTTTGACTTCGCTTTGCTCGCCTGAAACTGCATCCACTATTCCTTGATCTGAAAGAATTTTATAGCCTTTTTCGTTTTCATCTTCGTTCATCCAATCTTCTACATTTTCTTCATCAACATTTTGAAATCCATCAAAATCAGAAATAATTTCAACAATTTCAGAAGCTTGTATTTTAGTATTTCTGTTTGCAGAATTATCTGCATGTATGACCCCAGGCATCAATTTTTTCCAAGCATGATGCAACGTCGAGTTTTGTATTTCATCCCAAGCTTCAGCAATAAGCTGCACTGCATCAAAAATCGTGAGCTTCTTCCAAAATTTAACGAGATTTTCATCTTCTTCCAATAGCAGTCTCAAAAGATTTCTTCTGTAGATGCGCTTCATTGTTGAGATAACTCCTTGGTCCATTGGCTGGATGAGTGAAGTTACGTTTGGAGGCAAGAACTTTACAAAAATATCTCCATCACATGACGAAATATCATCCGGATGGCATGGCGCATTGTCAATTAAAAGAACTGCTTTTTTGGGTAGACCTTTTTTTCGTAGCCACTCGCTCACTTGTGGTACAAATTTGTCATGAAACCACCTTCTAAACAAGTCGGTATCCATCCAAGATGATGATTGAGAATAATAATGAACAGGTATTTTGTTTTCAAAATTCTTCCCGAAAGATCTAGGATTTTTAGACTTTCCTATAACAAGGGGTTTCAACCTGAATGTTCCGGAGGCGTTTGCACAGCACATCACAGTTACTCTCTGCTTTGAAGTTTTAAAACCTGGAGTTTCTTTCTCTTCTTGGGATGCTAATGTTTTAGTTGGGAGGCATTTCCAGTACATACCGGTCTCATCAGCATTAAAAATTTGATCGAGAGACAATTCTTCTTTTTTCCTGTACTCATCAAATTCTTTAATAAATGAATCGGCAGCTGAATAATCTGCACTTAACTGTTCTCCTTTTAATTGTACTTCTCTAATACCATAACGTTTTTTAAACCGAGTCAGCCAACCTGAAGATGCATTAAATGGGGCTTCAATGCCTAAAGCCTTGTGAAAAAACAATGCTTTCTCTAAGCATATAGGACCAGAGATGGGAATGCCTTCTGATCGTTTTTGCTTCACCCACTGAATCATGCAAGCATCAAGGGTTTCAAAAGATGATTTTTTAACTGCTTTTCTTGTCGTTGAAGCTGCTCCACTATCACAATCACGAGTAAATTCCATCAATTTCTGCTTTTGTTTTCTGAAGTCTCGTACAGTCTGTATGCCAACATCTAACTCCAAAGCTAATTTTTGGACAGATTCTCCTTTTTCAAGCCTAGAAATTGCATCCAGTTTTTGTTTAATTGTTAAAACTCTTTTGCGCCGTTTCGGAGGCTGTGTAAATTCACTCATTCTGAAAAAGTTATTAAACACACGGAAAAAATAAACAGCTCTGACAACAGTCAATACAAAACACACTCTTAGTAACTGGCGATAAGAACACGAAATGGTTCATCCGGGGTTCGAAGAAACGAAAGAATGTATGGGGAGTGAAAAAAAAGGAGGGGGGAAAAAGGATTAAAACAAATCTCTTTTTCTTTATCAGCTTAGCAACTGTCACCTGTTACACGCTTGCACCTGCTACTGAAAGAGACCATTGCATTTGTTTGTCGCAAAAGAAACCCGTTTTGCTTTGTCCTTTTTCCCTTCCTAGATGCTAGTCTTACAAGGTAATCCAAAAACAGCGTTTAGAACAGAGGCGCCATTTCACATTTTTCTTGGGGGGGGGGGGGGGCAGACACCCTAAAATTCATGGTTTCTATGCATTTTTAGGCCACTTTGAGGGCTCACTATTGGTAAATTCTAAGAAATGAAATTTCTTGAGGGGGGGGGCATTTCCCCCCCAGCCACCCCCAAATGGCGCCCCTGATTTACAAAATTATTAAATCTCATTCCATCACGATCTGTCACGTTAAACGCAGTTTTTCTTTCTTTCTTTTTCTTTTCTTTTTTTTCGCTCCTGAATGAGAACAGGAAAAAACGAGAAAATTTAAATTTTTGGGCTGCACGGATAATCCGCAAAACGGATAATCCGCACACGGATAATCGGGAGTACAGTGTACTTACACTGCATATACTCGGTGCGTCTTTGGTGGTGTCAAGCATTGAACCCGGGACCTTTCAGCTTGAAGTTCGGTGCTATGACCACTAGGCTATCACGGCCACACCAAGTGAGTTTTAGTAATAGATATTAAAAATATAAAACTATTAACTCTATTCGTTGCTAGCTTTTTTCTAGTAATGCTTACAGATTTTCTTGTAACTGAATAAGATTACAAAAAATTTTTTAGTAATTGCAAGGATCACTGATAGAAACTAAAAAATTTTTAGTAGATCGACCCCCCTTTTTTTAACAGTATAGAAACGACATCTTTTGACAATGCGTTTTTCTTCAAGATGGATTTTTTCACCATTTCTCTTATTCAAAGTTTAATAAGTCAAGAACCGTTAAAGATAAAAATAGTTCAATCTTGGAACTTTTTTTCAATTGTTTTTCTTTAATTTTCATTAAAGCAAATTGTAAATAAAAGTATTTACGTTTAAAAGTATGATTTTTTTTTTCAGATTTTTAGATTGAATATTTTTAGTTTTATTTAAATTAATATTTTGAAAATGCTGAATCAAAATTAAAGCTTATATATTTTTGTTTTTTTTTTAAATTAAAAAAAACTTAAATTCTACAAATAGTATTTCGATTATAAGGATCTTTAACTACCTCACTTTTTTAATAATTTTTTTTAAACTATTTTCTTTAGAAACATGAGAAATTTTATCATGTGATACTGTTTACATACAATATGGTTAACGATCACAAACTCTTTCAAATCAACACTTAACATTTTTCACAAATCAACATTTTTTTTGTCAATAAAGAATAACTATTTTAAAATGTATCGCGGACTCCCTACTGATGCCAGGCCAAACATTTCGATAAAATTATGTTTTTCTGCACTACATAGAAGGACCTTGGCTGCTCTTAAATCCAAAAGGGGAACTTGGATTATAATGTATAACATAACATGAACATAAATTCATTGACATTAATAATTTGAACACAAGTTTTAATTTACTTTTGTTCGAAAATACATGAAAATAAAAGGTGTTGTTGTTCAAAAACTATTATTTTTTTTTCTCGTTTTTTTTTTTTTTTTTTTTTTTTTTTCAAACACTATGATTTTTTCAGAAAATATTTTATAAATAAGCATTTTGAAACAAATTTCCGTGCGAAAGAAGAATAACCACTCAAGAAAGAGAGAAAAGGGTCTTTATAACATGGTTAAAATATCATGTTGCGTATATAGGGTTCTTTTGATCTTATGGTTAGACAACTTCCAACTTTTGTCTCTTAAAAAAGTAGAAAATAATTTATTTACAGATCTTCAGAACAACAGTCTCCGAAACTCACAAATATTACTAGATATTCGAAAATAACTGCTCAAATCTATCGTACAAGTACAGATTTAAGTCCCAGAGACTCCTTATACAACGTCTCAACACTAAATAACATTCAAAATAACGTAGATAAAACTCAAGCAAACTTGCTTAACACTCACCCAGTTGTTCACTCAATGGCTGACTGATAAATAATAACAACAACAACTCGTATTGCTATACTTATATAGGCTCGTAGCATGCGCTGGAAATTTCCACAGGCTTCTCGAATATTCCAGAAAACCACGGAATATCATTCAATGTATCAGCATATCTAAAGGGGTTACCATAGAGAGGGAAGGGTTACCATCGCCAACAATAGCCAAGTTTGTCGCCAACTTGGCGATATATCGCCAAATTTGGCGAATAAAATTAGTCGTCAAAAGTGACGATAACTTGGCGAGATCTCTAATATTTCACCAATCTGCCATAGACATTCACTGAAAAATAATAGACAAGTTTGCTTGATAACAGAGACAATATAACAAAAACTAATATTAGTAAAGGAATGGAGCTTAACCATTAGATTACGGGCTAGAACTGGCGACTATTTTTATATACACTAGTCTCACAATTTACAGTAAAATTTATTTGTCCTAGATTTACTTTCAATTTATACTAGTATAAATATATGGCAAAGATTACGCATTAAAAAGTGGTGTGAAGAGAATAAAGAAATAGTACCTGGGATGACATATGTCCCAACCCCGTAATCAAAGGGTTAATAAGATTATTTACATTATTTTACAGTACAAACACTAGCTATTTACAAAATTCGTAACAATCATATGTCTCATTAGATAATTTACTTACCAAATAAAATAGAGAATGTAAAATTTCTGAATTTACTAAAACTTTTTAAAAATAATCGGTAGAACTATCATGTATATGAATGTATTATAAAACCTACATTTAATTATACATTTTTTTTTTGAAAATTATTGCGTATCTAGTATCATTTATATATGTTACAAGCCAAACCCGATTTTAGGCCAAACTAGTTTATCCTAATGCCCATCGGATAAACTAGTTTTTCCTAGGCCAAACCGGTTTATCCTAACGCCCATCGGATAAACTAGTTTTTCCTAGGCCAAACTAGTCTATCCTAAGGTCCATAGGACAAACTAGTTTTTCCTAGGACAAACTAGTTTGGCCTAACTCTTATAGTATAGACTAGTTTAGCCTGCTGTTTATTTGTCTAAACTAGTTTATCCTAGGCCAATTCGATTTGGCATAATTTTATTGCATTCAATGACCGCCTCAGCGCCAAAATTCTAGTTTGTCCTAGGCTGATCTAGTTTATCCTAGGCCAATGTAATTTTACGTGTTTTTAGCTCATAGGCGTCAAAGCCTGAGAAATAATAGGCTCGCAGGTTCTGTATGTATGTGTGTATGTATGTATGTACATATGTACGTACGTATGTACGTAACGAGATAATGCTTGAAGAAATATCCGATTTGCTTGAAATTTTGGATGTAGGTTCATTCTGATAAGGTACTTTTCTGATTAGTTTCGGTAATTCATTGGATAAGAATTAGGCGGGGGAGCGAACGGGAGGCTAATCCCCACCGTTAATTTAGAGAAATGGATTTTTCATGCAGAATTATTAGTTTTCATTTAAAATTTTAGATATAGAATCATTCTGACAAGGCGCTTACGTGATTAGTTGTGGATCTTTATTATTTAAGTATAAAAGAAGGGGCAATGTAGGTGACCCCCCATAATTTCAATAAATGGTTTTAGAAGCAGAACTTACGGATTTGCTTCAAATTTTGGATATAGTTTCTTTCTCATAAGATGATTCTCTGAATAGTTTTGGGGTTTAATGGTTAAGCATGAAGGAAAAAATGAAGGACTGCCCTCTTACCTAAGAAAAACTAGTTTATCTTATAGGTATTTAGATAAACAAGTTTGGCGTAGGAAAACCAGTTTATCCAATTAGCATTCGGATAAAATAGCTTGGCCAAGCCCAATCTAATTTGGCTCAACATCGGGTTTGGCCGATAAAAAACGTATTTTTTACTAGAATAAGTATAAATGTGTGTCAAGAGTCATTGTTTATAACATCAATACAGAAATTTAACATGTCCACCATAGAGAAATCATGCATTGGACATGGTGTTTGCTAGATTTTTTCTGCAAACACGTGCCGTGCTGAGATCAGACATGCATTTATTATTATTATTATTATTATTATTATTATTATTATTATTTTGGATATTCGAGCCAGATCACAGCTGAACATAATTTGGAATCGAACAGCGTTTTACATTTTTATAAAATTATCACCTGCCAACTTATAAGCTATTCTTGTCACGGCGTCAAGTTTTTCTTTTCCGTGAAGTCGTAACCGGAAATTCGATTCAACCGTAGCTTTAATAGTATTTTCTGCAAAAAAAACATCGCTTTTATGAAAAAATGGTTAACGCCATTCTATTACATATTTTCTGAGTAAGAATGCCTGTTAATCTTATGCATTTCCGAAAAGCAATTAGTTCATAAATGAGTTAGGATGTTGCTCTTTTGGATTTGAAAAAAGCCTTAAGGAATGACAGATAAAAATATTCACAAATCTACATTTTGCTAAACAGATTCAAAAATTATGATGCTTATAATTCTACTTTTTTCTTTTGTTCTAAAGTACATTAAATATTTAATAAATTAGTATTTGAATATTGAAAGGTCTAAGAATCTAAATAATCAGTAATACATTGTGAATTTTCCATTCTGCTAACACATTGTTATTTAAAAATACTTTGTAAATTTATCCAATAAGTATGTATGCAGTATTTTTTAAAGGAATCTTAATTATATGTGAAGTAAAATCTGATTTTTTTTGCAGAAATTGACTAGGGCCAGATCGAGCCGTACTGAGTCTCTTTTCAATGATTATTGTATAGTTAGGGCTCGGGGTGAACTTTTAATTTTTACAACGGGTCAAGACAAAATAGCTTTTCTTCGGGAAGAGCGGGGACCGGGCCTTGAAAATCCTGCCCGTGCAAACCTCTGACAGTATTCTATTCTAATATCCTTCGAATAAAATACGTTATACTGGGGTGATGACAAAAACACTTTGGAGAAGGTTAGCATTGGAGCAGTAGTCGGGATCAATATTAAAAATAATATTGCCCAGTTAAACTGATGGCTTTGCATTCACAGGCTGTTTACACTAATTGTGTACTACAGCCTTATTTTTTTATTTTTTATTTTTTTTTTATTTTAAAGAATAACAAACTCGAAAAATAAAGTAAGGGGGATTACCTTTTCCCATTTCCCCCAATTATACTTAAACATTGAACATCCACAATAAACATCCAATAAACCAATAAACATCCACAACTAATCACGGAGACGCCTTGTCAGAATGATCCTATATCTAAAATTTCAAATGAAAACTAAAAATTCCGCATGAAAAATTCATTTCTCTAAATTAACGGTGGGGGATTAGCCTCCCGTTCGCCCGCTCCTTCTTATTCTTATCCAATGAATTCCCAAAACTAATCAGAAAAGTACCTTATCAGAATGAACCTACATCCAAAATTTGAAGCAAATCGGATATTTCTATCAATAATTATCGCGTTACGTACATACATGCGTACATACATACAGATCCTGAGAGCCCATTATTTCTCAGGCTTTGACACCTGTGAGCTAAAAACACGTAAAATTACATTGTCCTTGGATAAACTAGATCAGTCTAGGACAAATTAGGATGTTTGCGCTGAGGCGGTCATTGAATTCAATAGAATCACGCCAAACTGAATTGGCCTAGGATAAACTAGATCGGCCTAGGATAAACTAGTTCCGACCAATAAAAGTAGGCTAAACTAGTTTATCCTATAAAAGTTAGGCCAAACTAGTTTGGTCTAGGAAAAACTAGTTTGTCCTATGGGCCATAGGATAGACTAGTTTGGCCTAGGAAAAACTAGTTTATCCGATGGGCATTAGGATAAACCGGTTTGGCCTAGGAAAAACTAGTTTATCCGATGGGCGTTAGGATAGACCGGTTTGGACTAGGCCAATCTAGTTTGGCCTAAAATCGGGTTTGGCCTGTAACATATACATTCTATATCTTTAAATCTATTTTAAAATGTATATTTAAATGAATATTGCCAGGTTAAGCTGATGGATCACAGGCTATGCATACTAATTGTGTGCTACAGCCTTATATTTTCAAGGGTTAGTGCCGTTCAAAAAATAAATTAAGGGAGGAAATAGCTACCGCCATTTCCTCATTTTACACTTAATCATTGAACCCCCTAAACTAATCAGGATATGCTTAACATGTAAAAAACCTATATCCAAAATTCGAAGCAAATCGAATAATTCTGCATAAAAACACATTTATATAATTTAAGAGGAGTTATCCCCCTCGTTTATACCTTCCAAAACTATTCAGAGATTCGTCTTATCAGAAAGAGCCTCCCTTCAAAATTTAAAGCAAATCGGATAATTCTGCATTAAAAAAAAACATTTATGAAATTTCAGAAGGGGGTAATCACCCATACCCCCTTTATTCTTAACAAAAATTCTGCAGCTAATTAGGGATGCATCCTATCACAGTGAACCTGTATCCCAAAATTGAAGCAAATCGGTTCATTCTACATGAAATACCATTTACCTAAATTAAGAGGGGTAGTCCTACCGATCCCCCATTTATACTTATCCAATGAATTCCCAAAACAAATCAGGGAAGCGCCTTATCAGAATGAACATATATCCAAATTTGAAGCAAATCGGTAAAGCCTCGTGAAAAACCCATAAACCTAAATTAAAGAGGAGGTGGAGTTACATCCCATTTCCCCCCTTTTAGGCTTATATAATGAACTCGAAAAACTAATCATGGAGGTGCTCTCATCAGAATGACCCTACGTCTGAAAAAATTGGATGAAATTTGACAATTCTGCATATAAAACCCATTTATCTAAATTAAAGGCTGGGGATTATCCCCTGTTCCCTCTCTTTATGGTTATCCAATGAACTTCCAAATCCAATCATGGCTGTGCCCTCATCAGAATGATCCTATGTCTAGAATTCGAATGAAATCTGATAAATCTGCATGAACAACCCATTTTTCTAAATTAAAAGTTGGGCGTTAGCCTCCGTCCTTCATCTTTATTTTTATCCAATGAACTCCCTATACTAATCACGGAGCGCCTCATCAGAATGATCTCATATCTAAATTTTGAACAAAAACTGATCATTCTACATGAAAAACCCATTTATATAAATTAAGGGGAGCGATATTAGCCCCCGTTCCTCCTCTTATACTTATCGAATGAACTCCCAAAACTAATCAGGGAAGCGCGTTATCAGAATAAACCTATATCAAACATTTCAAGTGAATCGGATATTTTTATCATGAGTTCTCGTGTTACGCACATACATACATACAAAACGGGCGGGCACATAAGTTCTCAGGCTTTGATAGCCTGTGAGCTAAAAATGGAAAACACAGTTCGATTCCAAATGGCTTCCATAGTCAGGCTTTCCAATTTTATATTTTTACGTTAAAAATAAATTTGTGTCAAAATGTTTTGTGTTTGTTGAATTGGGCAGTTGAGAACAGCGTTAAATGATCATTTTGACGTTTTTTCATAATAATTCCAAAACTACTTAAAAGCAAAATTTGAAATTGAGATTCGTAAACAGCAGGGCATAAAAAATATAAATCTATTAAAAGAGTTGCAGGTTTTCATTCAAATATTATTTTCGAATATTCATTTCATAATTCATATTAAAAAAAAATTAAAATTACAAATACAATATATTATCTTTCGGTTTTTAGGTAAATTTCGTATGAATTACTACCTATTGCATTCGCAGCAATGTTGAAATTGCTGAAAAAAATTTGCAGATCTACGCCGATCATGACCCCTAGACCTCAAAACTGCCATCAGTAAAAAAGTATATATATATGTATGTATATGTATATAGAACCATTAGACAATACAACAATTGAACATCAAAATATGGAATAACTCATTAAGTAACAAACTATATCAAAATGAGTTGTTTGCAAAAATTGGAACAAAATTGGAAATGTGGTATTTAGCTCGTTTTCAAGGGCATTGCTAAATAGACACATTACTTGCAATTAATTTCTGATTAGAAATCAGGTTAAACCTAAAAATGATTTCTAAACTGCCCGATTAATCGCCAATGTAAAACATATTTCAATGAAAAAAACTAGATAAATAATAAAACAATAATTGAATTATCAAAAAGATAAACTTACAGGCTAGATCGCCACCATGTGAGAGAGAAAAAAAAAAGAAATTCAAATTTGCACTCTCACCTTGTCAACAGTTATAGTTGACAGTTAACAGAGAAAGTTATATCAGAAAACAAAAAGATATAAATAATAATATACAATTAAAATAACTATTATTAAAAATATTAAATTACAAAACAATAGTAAACAACAATGTTATGAACTTAATGGAAATATTTAAATTATTTTATAATAATAACAAGTTTTAATTAATATCGATGAAAATTTACTTTAAGTAAAATTAATACGAATATACTATACGGTGCGCTATCCATTATCACAATCGTTAATAATTAGATATTTTTAAAAATTAAGAAATAAACTATATCAAAATATATTGACATTTCGATCTTAATCTAAAAAAAGAGAATTAAAAATGTTTTTTATAAAAATGTATTTTATAAAATGTATAAAATTTATAAAATGTATAAAACTATATTTTTAAAAATAAAACAGATAAAAAGAAAATATACCTTATTAATAAGGATATTTTAACAAAATCCAAACAAATAATGGATCTATTTTATTATTATGTAGGTAGTAAAAAGGCAGAGGCGCCATCTTTAATTTCTAAATAGGATTAATTAATGCAGTAAGTGCTCCATCTTACAAATTACATTACTTATTGGTTTAAAGCAACAAACTGGGAATAAAAAATTTATAATATCATTTAAAAATATACTAGCAGAGGACAACTTTTTTGATAACTAAACTTGTTAAATTTAAAAATATAAAAAATATAACATAAAATAATAATATATTATTAACCATTAACCAGTCTCAAACTACATTACAAATTAAAGTCAAAGGAATAAACAAGAAATACTATATCAACACATTACTATAAATAATAAATTAACACTTTTACTATTGTTACACTGTACCAATTCCTACTCCTCTCTTTTTATATGTATATTTATAAATATATTAACATATGCGCATATATTTTCCAGCAGCTCCCCCCTACCCCCATAATCTAACTTCTTCCCACCCAGCCTACCTTTTAATTAATGTTTTTTTTTAGCATTTTATAGTTTTTTATTTTTTTGTGTAATTTTTATGTTATGTATTATATATATATCTATATATATATACAGGGTGTCCCTAAACTCATGGTCTATACGAGGGCGTGATAGAACACATCAAGACGAGTAATAGTAACTAGGAAACCAAGGGTTCCAAACGTTTCCCAAAGGAGATAACCGCCATTTAAGTTTAGGGTCCAAAATTTCAAATACACATAAAAAACGGAAAAATTAGTCGATTGATTTGCGGGTTTCACTAAAACTATTCTTTATGTTGGTATTTTCTTGAAAATAAATTATAAAGATAAATTTCGAAAAATGCCGATAGAGGGCGCTATAGACTTTGAAGTAATGAAAAACTATTTTTTGCGGTGATTTTTTTCGTCTCATTAAATAGTTTCGTAAGCTTAGACTTAAACTTAAATTTTGAGCTTAAAATCTGAATAGTTGGGAGTGGTTAAGTAGCACAAACTTTTAACTAACCTCCATAATCTAATTTTTCCCACCCAACCCACCTATTAATTTTTTTTTTTTTTTTTTACATTTTGTAGTTATATATTTTTTGTGTAATTTATATATTTTATATTTTTTATTTATATTTTTTATGCGCAAAATGCTAAATGTAACTGACATTAAACATCCTACTGCAAATTATAAGTAATAAAAGTTTTAATTATATAATAAAGAGTAAATGAATTTCTTCGGAAAATCGTGATTTATCGCATCAAATATCAATTGTTTAATGTTACTGTTAATAAGATGTGGGAAACATAAATTTTAGATTCTGAACAAGTGATTGAGGAGTATATTGCGATAAACAGAAACATGGAGGCAAGATTTAAAAGGAGTAAAGGTATTACTTTAAATTTAATATCTTTACGTTTGTCATATAGATCAGTAATTATTTTGTTCTCCACTAATGTAATTTTTAAATCTAAAAAGTTAATAATATTGTTTGATAAAAGGTTATCCGTAAGTTCCAGATTAGTGGGATAATTTATAGGAAATGAAGTACTAACACTGTTATTGGTGTCAATTAAAATGATGTCATCAATGTAGTGAAACATTAAAAGATTGTCATTACAAGATCTGCGTTCATAATGACATAAAAATAAATTAGACAAAATACTTGACTTAGAGCCTCCCTGAGGAATTTCGACTTTTTGTTTATATAGAGTATTATCTTGTAAAATAAAGTAATTGTGTATAATGAAATTAGTTAATATGCAAAAATAAGCTGTATCCATATAATTAGGAAGAGTTAATTGATTTTTAAATTGTTTGAATAATTGATTAAAGATTTTATGAAGGTCTAAGTGATTGATATTATTGAATAGATTTTTAAAGTCGCAAGTCCTTATATTTTTAACACATTTAAGGTATTTAAGTATACTAACCAGTTGATAACTGTTTTTGATACAATGTGTATTATCTTTCGCTATACTGAGTTTATATATCTGATTTAGAATTGTTAATAAAATATTGTTAGCATAATTGTTATATGTAATACAATCTATTGTAACAGTTCTAAATTTAATGGGACTCTTATGAAATTTAGGAATTATTACTAAATAAGGATAATTAAACTTAGTAAGCGTAAAATAGTTTATAGAAACTCTTAATTCTAATATTGTTTACAATTGTATCATTAGTTTTATAGAAAGTATTATTTGATGAAAGAGATAATGTTAAAAGATAGTGATTATAAGATTTACAAATAATTGCATAGTTATTTGCGGATTTATCTATATAAGTTATTACAAAGTTCTGTTGCAATTTATTAATTTATTGGAAATGTGACGAGTATTCACTTTAATTAGCTCAGGTACGTTTTCGTTAAAAGTGAGAGTTAACTTACCTATAAACAATAATATCCACTGGTGAAAATAAGCGATAGGTTTATTGTAAGAAATAGAAATTTTATCAATAAATAAGTCAATATCATAATTAAATTGTTTTATAATTGATTTAATATTAAATGTGGATGGAAGTCGAAATTTTGTGCCATAAGCCATTAATTTTCTTAATTTAAAATCATTGACAATATTAAGGTTATCAGTAATTATATGACCATGATACTTATCAATAAATTGTTGCATAGTAGAGTCTTTGCAGTTACAAGGAAAGGTACTAGTGGCAGCAGTATTTTTAGAAAAGGAATTATAGTTAAATATTTTGTGTCCTAAAGGAATCGGATATCTGAATGTTCTAGATAATTGTAAATTTTTTATAGGAAATTTACATTATCATTTATATCATTTTAATGTATCATTTATTATAGAATTAATATTAATTTTATTAATGATTTGATTAGAGTAAGTAATTACTATTTGTGTGTTTTAATTTTTAATTTTTAATTTTAATTTTAGTTTTTTTTTTTTTTTTTTTTTTTTTTTTTTTTTTTTTTTTGTAAATTGATATTGAATTGACTAACTCCTGTCATAATAAGATCAAAGAATAAATCAGAGAAATGGATATTAAACTTAATACTTTGAAATATATCGAAATATTGTGCAAGCTTTTTCTTTTGTATAGCGAATGTATATTTTTGAACTATTAACCAGTTATAATTAATTAAATAATTTCCATGAAGATCATTTAACTGCTTGATAATGGATTTTTTAGATTCTATATGCGATGAAGGATATTTATCATGTTTATTACGAGTAGTTTTATTATTTAAAGAATGATTAAGAGTAGGGATAAATGGTAGAATAATCTGTTATATTATTAATTGATGAACAAACTTTTATATTCCTTTTATATACTTCAGTATTTACTCCATATGGATAAACCGTATTATAATATTGCATATAAGAAGATACTAGAAATAGACGTTCAGATATACTTTTATGAATGTGTAAGATATAGGGATTTGTATTTTTAAAGTTATGCTTATGAAAGTGTTTAATTTCAAAAGTAGATTGTTTATTCGTTGAATTGTTTCTAGCTGAAACTGAACGATGATGGTTAATACGTTTATGTAGTGGACCTGATGTTAGCCCTATATACTGCAGATTACCACTTTATGCTATATACAGCATTGAAGGCTTTGCAAAATGCTTGTAAACCATGATCTGAAACTATTTGTAATTGTGAAGCATACGGACACGTCTTGCATCTCTTATCATAACATTTCCTAAATAATAATGGTGGTAGAGGCGAATAAAATAGGTGACTGGATATCGATCCAGGAACATCCTATTAATGTTCCTGTACCAGGCACTACACTGCGAAGATGCTAAGTATATTTTGCCAGGAACGATAAATTTACTAAGACCCGCCATTAAATAAAAAGAAAATTTAGATTTATAGTATTCCAATTGAGGAAATAAAATAATGTAGATAATATAAAAGGACAAAAATATAAAATAATGTAGATAATCTAAAAGGACAAAAATATAAAATAATGAAAAAACATAGCTAAGAAAATTTAAAAAAGCTTGATTAATAATGAAAATTTTTGGTCTAATAATGTATATACAATATGCACAAGAGAAAAAATAAAATAAAAAACGATATGCTAAAACCACCATAATATATAAAAACCAGCAATATCAATAAAAGTAACCATAACAGCTGGAATCGACTGAGCAAAGACGTCATAAATAAATCACATGAGATGTTTGACATCAAGTACATTATATATATATATATACATATAAATACTTTTACAAATATATAAAGTAATTTAGATATTACCATAACAAGAAGCCAATGAAACCAGTATTTTTACAGTCATCCTATTAAAATCATTTGAAGTTTGAAGTGATATAGAAGGCATATTACCAGAATTATGAAAGGCAAATGGATAAATAGACAGTAGAAGGCTTTTTTATTAAACTACTCATCAGGGGTGCATGGTTTAGTAAAAAAAAAAAAAAAAAAAAAAAAAAAAAAAAAAAAATCCAACCAGTTTCTGTTATAGGTCGTGCTAAAAGTTAAGAAATTTGACATAATGCAATCGACTGGTTGGGTTTTATTTACTATTTCAAATTAGGAAAAAAGGAATTCACTGAAAATAACAATATTAAATAATAACAATAATAAAATATTTATTAAAAAAGAAAATATATACACTAAAATATTTATCAAACATATATCTAGAATGAGCGATAATCCAAGTGATATGTAATTGTATCAGCTATGATCAGATTTAAATTTATATGTGATTCAGTATAAGGTTAAAAGTTACAGTGATAAGTAATTGTATGAGTTACGATCTGATTTAAAATTACATGTGACTCAGTATAAGGTTAAAAGTTACAGTTATCACAAATAATGTAGATGATAAAATTAAAATAATAACAATAATTATATTAAAAATTAGTCGATCATATATTATATTATATTACACATTCTACAATTAGAATCAGTTATTGTTACAGTTAAAGGTATTATTTTTTAGAACAATTATCAATAATACTGTTTTAATTTTTTAACTAAAATATAAAATAATACTTCTACTTCAAATGCACAAAAAATCTTTAATGCTGACATCTATTAGAAAAGTATATTCACTATTTTTTATGCTTATGGTGCTGCCATCTATTATGAAATAAGAGAAATATTATTTAAATAAAATAAAAATTATTTAAAAAAGCATGAGAGTTTTTTAAGAATAATTTCTATTCCAATAATTTACAAATAATTTTTTTAAATCAAATGCAATTGACAATCATATCTTACAGCAATACCTTGATCATTTTTGAGTTATGCATTTTAATTCTAGGTTAACATATAAATTTTAATTCTATGTGTAAAGTTAAGATAAATACTTTATAATAATTTACCATTGCGTATTATCCAGACAACATTGCCCTCCTCCGTAATCTAACATCTACCCACCAATCCATCCTATTATACATACATATTTTTTAATTTTACATTTTTAATTTTTTTATATTATTTTTATTTTTTAAGAATTTTTTAAACATTTTTTACGCAATGTGTTAATTATTTTTAAGATCATGTAATAAACTAATTATGTATTAAAGAAGACAGGAATTCTTAAGATTAACATTATTTAGTGCTGCATAAATTAGCATTTTAATATTTGCATTAATTGAATGAGGAGAACATGAACAGTTAATTCTATATAACTGATTGATTATACAGTTAATTTTTTTTTTAGCGAAACGCAAAGGATAATCATATCTTATAGCAGTATCTTGAACATTTTTTAAATTATGCATTTTAAAATTAGGTGAACATATCTTTTTAATTCTATGAGAAAAATTAAGTAATATATTTATATACACAGATTTATGAAGGCATCAACTTTAATGAGTAAAGAGGTTTACTTTGAATGGAAAATCATTATGTTTATCATAAATATCATATAGAATTTTATTATCAAAAAGAGTAATGTTAAGGTCGAGAAAGTTAATTTTATTATTAAGCATATCATTATAACAGTATTTTAAATTTTAATGGTATTTGATCGGTAGAGAATAGTTAGATGATTTTTTAGAGTATAAGATGATTATATCATCAAAATACTTATATAAATAACAATTAACAATTAAAGTATTACGTTCACAAAAATGTGGGTAGAGTGCAGCACAGATTGATGATACAAACCCACCATGTGGGAGACCGACTTTTTGTTTAAATATTGTATTACTAAATAATACATAATTACGATAAAAAATAAATTTGGTTAAAGATTTTAAGTAAGATAAAGAGACATTTATGTTAAAAGAATCCCTATATTCTTTAAATAATAAATCAATGATCCTGTACATATCTGTGATATCAATGGTAATGAATAAATCATTAAAGTCAAATGTTTTTATGTACTTAATGTTTTATAAATTTTTAATATTATTTGCAATATGTAAACTATTTTTTATACTATAGAATTTATAATTAGTTTTAGCAATATCTAGCATTTTTGTAAGTATTGTTAACAATTCTTTACTGGCGTTATTGTTATAAGTATTTCAACCAATTGTTATAGTACGAAACTTTAAAGGAATTTTATGGAATTTTGGAATAACCACAATGTAAGGATAGTTATAATTATGATTTTTAATTTTTAGTAATTTACACTGGTGTCCAAAAGTTAAGCATAATTGGTAATTAAGTAAGTAATGAAAGAAAAATAAATCGAAATGTGGTGAAACTCCAGGTGTGTAAACAAAATAGTACGCGTCATATATTTTCGCGAAGAGTTTTCCCCGAAATCTAGCAGGGGACCGTCAACAAATTGAAAAAGAACGAAGATCTTTTGGATAACCCTGTCAAAACTAATGTAGCAAAAGCGTTCAAACTACACATTATGATTAAGTGGCTTATTGTAATGTACTGTGTTTATTTTTATAAGGATAGCATTCATACTCGTAGAGAAATTATGGTTTTTATAAAAACAGTCCTAAGTTTTTTGCTTATAATTTGCAGAGTTTTTAATATAAAATAATGTTCTTTTCTGAAGATATGACAAACATCATTGTACACAATACCCTATCATCAGAATTTAAAAATAATAAAAATTGTATGAAAAATGAGTAGATTTACTAAATAATTTTTCATTGCGCATGCGTCAACGATATCAAAATTTCATTTGCATATTGTGTTAGCTAAATATATAGAGCAACTTCTGTAAAAGTTTCAAAAACATAGCTTGAAAATTCTGAAAATTATCGTCTATAGAATCAACTCAAAATCCGTTTTTCCTAAAAGGAAGCAAAATATCAGGGGTTTTATCCAAATACAGTTGTATGTGCAATATTGTCTAGGCACGAAACAATGGAATATGGATACAACCCCTCATCTTTTTGCTTCATTAGGGAATAAAATATTTTGATCTCATTCTATCAAAGATAATTTTCAGAATTTTTTATGTTTTTGAGACTTTCACAAAAGTTGCTCTACACATTTAACTAACATAATATGCAAATGAAATTTTAATAGCGTTCACGCATGCGCAGTAAAAAATTATTTAGTAAACCTACTCATTTGTCATACAATTTTTATTATTTTTAAATTCTGATGACAGGGTATTGTGTACCATGATGTTTGTCATATTTTTAGAAAAGAACATTATTTTATATTAAGAACTCTGCAAATTATAAGCAAAAAACTTAGGACTGTTTTTATAAAAACCTTAATTTCTCTACGAGTATACATGCTATCCTTATAAAAATAAACACAGTACAGTACAATAAGCCACTTAATCATAATGTGCAGTTTGAACGCTTTTGCTACATTAGTTTTGACAGGGTTATCCAAAAGATCTTCGTTCTTTTTCAATTTGTTGACGGTCCCCTGTTCGATTTCGGGGAAAACTCTTCGCGAAAATATATGACGCGTAGTATTTTGTTTACACTCCTGGAGTTTCACCACATTTCGATTTATATTTCTTTCATTACTTACTTAATTACCAATTATGCTTAACTTTTGGACACCAGTGTATAATAATGAGCTATATGTCTATTTTTAATAATAGTATCAAGATCTGTTTTAATAAAATTTGAACTAGTGTTTATTGCTTGAGCTATAATATAGAGTAATAATGTTTACAAATTAATGCATATTTGTTAGGTGATTTATCAATATATGTTATAATAAATTTATTTTTAAATTTTTTATTTCATTATTTAATTGTTTAATATTTAAATTAAATGCATCGATATTCCTATAAAGTTCAATATTTAATTTATCTGAAACATTAATTTTCTATTCAGTGTAATATGCCACAGGCTTATTGTAGTCTATCGAAATTTTATAAATAAAAAGATCTAAATCTAAATTAAACTGTTTTAAGATTGATTTGATATTAGGACAGGAAGGAATGCGATATTTAGTACCATTAGCCATAAAGTTGCATAAAGAAACATTTTAAACAATATTAATGTCATTAGTAATAATGTGACCATGATCTTTATTGACGAAGTTACGATAACAGGGATCATTATAATAACAAGGATAATTAGGATTATTGGTTAAAAATTTAGAAAATTTATTGTAATTAAATATCTTACGTCCAAGTGTGACATTATATTTGAGTGATTTATGTATAGAAAAATTGTTTAGTGGGAAATTATTATTTTTAGCGTTAATAATGTTATGTAGATTTATTTTATCAAGTACATTATTAGTAAATGTAATTATGAGTTGAGTATTGTTAGTTTTTTGACATGTATTTCTAAAAATTTTAACATTAAGAAGATTAATTCTATAGTATATTAAATTGAAGTAAACATCACTAAAATATGAAGATAAATCAATAGATAAAAATACTTTATAACATAAATTTAGATGTTTCTATTTGATTGAAAAAATGTGTTTCTTGATGTCCAGCCATTGATACAAAATATTGAATTCAGGTTCCATATTAATTATTTTTTGTTCGATCTCATTCCTGGAAATATAATGATTATTATCCTTATCGTTACCTCTTGTTGTGCGCATAGTTTTTTTTATTTCAGAATGATTTAAATTTGAATACGTACTACTATAATGTTTATAATTATTTGTATTAGTAAAGACAATGCTCGCACGATTAAAAAATTTAGAATTTAGACCATATGGGTATAAAGAATTACGAGATTTAATATAAATTGATTCATAAAGTAATCTATCATTTAGATGTACTTTTTTATGGACACGATTACTTCTATAATTCTGCACCACTTCCAACCAAACTGGCACATAAAATCAAAGGGGATAAAATCTCGGCTAAGTTCGTTAATGGGCAAAATCGAACCAAGGGGTCGAAATAGGAAGAGTTTTTGTGAAAACAGAAAAAAACTCAATAACTTCTTAACGAAAATAGATATCTAATCAGTTTAACGTTTATATTACTTCTAAATAATGGGCCAAAAGTTTTTTGATAAAGTTACAAATGGGTAAAAGGGGAGGAAAAAAAACACAACTTTGTCAATTCTCAAAATATCAAATTCATCTAAATTTTTTATAAATGTTCTCAAAATTATATAAAACTTTTGTATTTACAAGCTTTTGATAGAACTAACTCTTAACGGCAAAAACAATAAAAAACGAAAACAAAAAGGGGGGTGGAAAAAGAAAAAAATCTTTAACTTCTCAAATTCTTAAACTATCAAATCCAATTGAATTTATTTTACAACTTCTCAATAATATCTACAAATTTAATACTGACAAGTTTTGCATAAGACCAATTTTTATAGCAAAAATAAATTAAATAGTAATAGGAGTTGAAGAAAAAACACTCAAATAAAAATTGCTTATATTGTGACTCATTTTTAAATTAATTTTTGATTTTAAACGCATCCACATGGCAGGTCCTCTTATTTAGAAACTATATAATGTGATGTATGTTTCAGTTTCTTTATAAAGGCAGAATTTATTTCAAAAAAGGCTCCCAAAATGATTATTTTTAACAAAATTTCCCGAAGTGATCATGATTTAAAAAATGGAAGATATATTCATATACCAAATTGAGTTTTATCTGACTGATTTTTAAATCCATTTTTGCTCTCAAATGCATCCAATTGACACGTTCCCTTACTTAGAAACTGTATAATGTGCCGTATTAGTCAGTGTTTTGATAAAGGCAAAACATATTTTTTAAACAGCTGTAAAAGTGTGCACTTTGAACAAAATTTCCCGAAGCGATCGTGATTCAAGAATTGTTAATGTATTCAAAAAACGAATTGCTTAATTTATGACTCATTTTTAAATTCAATTTTGCTTTCAAACGCATTCCGTTGACAGTTTTTTCTTATTTAAAAACTATATAATGTCCTGTATTGACCGATTTTTTACTAAAGTCAAAATATATTTGAAAATATGCTTTCAAAATGGGCATTCGAGCCGAATTTCTCTTTTGATAATTCTGATAAAACTAGCTATACAAAAAAAAAAAAAAAAAAAAAAAAAAAAAAAAAAAAAAAAAAATGAACTTAAAAAATTTCAAAAGCAGCCAAAAAAGTTGTTAATCTGTATTTATCTCTAATCCTATTTTATTTTTTGTTGTTGGAATGAGTACTCTTCGAAATCTACCTCCTCCTATAGGCCAAGCCGACAGGGATTTTTTTGTAGTATTATAGCCTCACACAAAATTATCACATTAGAATTAGAATTTCAGGAGTTATTAATACTAATATATTATCATCAGAAGCTCAATTTTTTTTTAATTTTTTTCATATATAATTCAAAAACTTATAATTCTAATGCTTAGAAATCTCGTTTTTACGCATAGTTTGAAGAAAATTTAAAATATGCTATAGAAATTAGGTGTTGCCATTGATTGAAAAACAAAGTTTTGTCTGATTTTGATATGTAGATGGTGAACAAATTTGATAAGTATAAAATAAAATAAGTAAATTAGACCCGAAACAAATTTAATATACATAATTCAATTGTAGACTTTATTTTCAATTGATTGTTAATAAATTTCTTCTATAACAATTAGTTTCAGAGTTAGTAGGGGTGTTTACTATTTTTTTTCCACGGCTGTACATCAGTCAAGAAAATCTTTCAAAGGGGACCGAATCTTTTTAATAATGAAAAAAATTGATAATTATTTCTTAATTTCTTGAACTCGCGTGCAAGATGATGTGTTAAAAACATGTAAATGCGTATTAAAAAAATAGCAGCATCATAGTCTAAGGAAACGAAACGAAATGAGATCTATCTTAAAAAATATTTTCTTAATAAAAAAACAGCAAAACTACATAACTATTTAGCAGACAACAGAGGATGATTTGCCAAAGAAAAAGGCGATTGTTCTTTTAGTGGCCGCTAATTCTCGCGTGCTAAGTTTGGGATGGACTGCACTTAGGGCGTCTCCCCAGAGCTGTTTGTCACGACATCTTCCACATAGTTCAGTAAAAAGTGGCTCAATGTCAAGAAAAATAACTTAAGAGTGTATTTCAATTCAAATTGCTTATTTTCCGATTTATTTTTTAATTTATTTTTGCTCTCAAATACATCAAATTGGCAAATAGTATTATTTAGAAAATACATAAAGTGCCGTGGTTATCGATGTTTTTATAAATGCAGAATATATTGCAAAAAATGCAATAAAAGTTGGCTTTTTGAGCCAGTTTTTCCGATTCGGGAACGAAAATAAGGGTCATATTGAGAAAGTAATTGTTCATAAATCAAATTCTAATAAATTGAGTGCAAAATGACATCACATGGCACCTTATATCTTCAAAAACACCTCAGCAAGTTTCATTATTATACTTTTAAAAATGTGTCTGAAATTGTATCAGAAAATTTTAAGCTGTTGAATGTGGAAAAGCATTTTTTCGAATACACCCTTAAGTTAGAAACAAGTTCAAATGCTTTGGAAATAATTGTTGATACTGGATGGATTTATTATAAATATCATTTAAAATAAATTACAGAATGTTAGTAAATATTTTCAATAAGTTACTTTTCATCTTAATTTTCTGTTAAGGCTGCTCGTCAGTCATTTTCCGAACTCCCCTCTGTAATATTATGTCTACGGACGTTTGATCTATTTTTATATTCAAAATATCTCCTCAGGGAATTAATATTTGTAACTTCTTTTTTCAGTGATCTCTTCAGTTAGCATGTCTTTTTTTTCTTAGTTTCCAAAATATCTCTAAAAGCTATGCATAATTTTACATGAAGTGAAATTAAAATTTTACTCCCACTTTCTCAGTTTTTAAAACAAAAAATATTAAATTAAGCAAAGATTTTAAAAACGTTTTCAGAACTAAGAAAAAAAAGGACATTCATTAATAAGAGAACACACAAAAAAAGGAAGTTAAAAATATTAATTTCCCGAGGAGACATTTTGAACATAAAAATGCATCAAACGCCCATAGACTTAGCATTATGGAGGGGAATTCTGAGAATGACTGACCAACAGCATTAATTTTTTCATCTAATATGTATATTTTTTTCAATTTTCAGGGAAAAAAATGTTTTTATGAAATAATTTTAATAATAGATATCCAAATACATTTACTGAAGTGTGACGCATACTTTATTGTCTGAAATCTAATGAGTGTAATTATTTTGTATACTATTTAATTTCGATCGGAAGGTGGCAGCACCGGCAATCCTCTCAACGGGTTCACAGCTGAAATTCAAGAATTACTTAAAACTCAATTCGCATATTAAATCGCAATCAGTCTAGAAAATCATATCTTGGTGGTAAATACCTGAAAATCCGATTTTAGCGGTTGACTCGTGGGTTTACTATCCTGTTTTCCTGCTCCCAGTCCTCCATGTTTTCTTTCCTTTCGATGCAGGAAAACACAAAGGTAAACGTATGAGTCAACCACTATAATAGGATTTTTAGACGTTTTCCACCAAGATATCTCTTGTCAGACCGATTGCGTTATAATATGCAAATCTAGTTTTAACTAATTGACCACTAGCACTGGGCGGAGTTTGCAATGTTTCCCACAAGCGATGCGGTATTTGATTGGCTTTTGGTGAACCCTTGTGGGATAAATCGAGAAGCTGATTAGCTGTTATCTATCATGACGTTCTTTGACGTCAGATATGCTTGTGGTCCATCCTGGGATTTCAGTCGTGAACTCGAGGAGTCAGGGTTGTGTTTCTTCCGGAACTCGATGAGGTAACTGCCTGTGCTGACACCTAATGGTCTAATTCATATTCATGTTAAAATAACTGAAGGAAGAGTTTTTGGAGGAATTTGGAAAATAACGTAGACAACAGGATTCGAAGGATATTACAACTATTAATATATTTTTCGTTTTATCTGACGTGATTCATTCAAAAAATTCCCTATGTATTTTTTATTTAAAACGTAAAATATGTTTTTTCGTTTACTTTTTTTTTTTTTTTTTTTTTTTTTGAAGAATTGCTGACAGTGCAAAGTTTTACTATTATTATTCGTACTAAATGCCAAAACATAAATGCATATATTATAATAATAAATGCATAGGCCGATACTAAATTAAAAGATATGTATTATTAATAGCACGCTAAACAAAAACCAATTAAAAATGGGGAAAATATGTTACGTTACATTACGTTTTAAAAATTTATCGGAATTATGTTTGTTTTTTCACTTTTCATTTTAAAATAATTAGGTTTTGTGCAACATTTTATGCATGCTACTCTGAAATTTCTTCAAAATTCTTTTAACAAGAAATAAAAATCATGCGTCAAGCGCAGACTATAAAACATTTTCGAACATATTCAGAATAATGCAAGAAAACTTCACTGTTTAATAAGGTGAAACAGGATGAGAAGGAATAGGAAAATGTATAACCAGGGATGGGGAAATGCATCATTTTACTCGCCTGAATATCCTGGCAAGACGAGTGAATTTTTAAGTAGTCTTAAAAAATTTCAAACTACAGAAATAATTCGATAATTTTGTTATTGTTTTACTTTTTAATTATGTTTTGTAGTTTTCCAAAGGAATGCGATGTAAACATGGTACTAAGTTGTATTCTGCAATAAATTTTCCTCTTTTGTAAAATATTTATTCATTTTATGCGAAAAAAATTAACAAATAGAACAAATAGAAAAATGTATAATAACTAGGGATGGGGGAGTGCATCATTTTACTCGCCATGAATCTCTCGGCAAAACGAGTAAAATTTTGGGTAGTCTTAAAAGAATTTCAAACTACAGAAATAATACGATAATTTTATTATTGCTTTACTTGTTAACTATGTTTTGTAGTTTTCCAAATGACTGCGATGTTAACAAGGTACTAAGTTATATCATGCAATAAACTTTCCCCTTTTGTAATATATACATTCATTTTATGAAAAAAAATTACAAAAATGCATTTAAGCAATAATAATCAACTGTTTCTACATAAATTTTGTCATAGCAATTTTTGAAATGTACGTTGCATTTTGCTAGCTGGTAAAATAAATCCTATTCTGATAAGATTTTCTAGAAAATTTCCTTATTTTGTGCATAACATATTTGAAATTACCCATCCAAATATTATTAGAATTACTTCGTGTTGCCCTGTATATGTATACTGCATACTGTATGTATGAAAAAAAAGTTCATTATGAAAGGTATAACATATTTAAAAATTTCACTTCAGAAATCTCCATCAATAAGCAGAAATATGCTCGGATTCTAATTTGCAACCTTGTTTATAATCTGTAGAATTTATACACAGAAATTTTGTTAAATTTAAAAACATATTGCAAAATTGAAAATGCACTTCGTGCAATTATTTTAGTGAGGCTTAGTGATCTATATCAATTTCAACATACTTGAAATGGTTTAACATAATTAAAATACTGCAAGCATTTTTTTCTTTTTGACCATAATGTTAAGGAATGAAGTGCCTGTAACCGAATCATTAATGCTACACATTTTATTTATAATATCGAACATGCCATCTTAAGATTCAATTACATATATCAATGAGATTGCAATTCGAGAATATGTATGTGAATTAGCTCACGGATAGATAGTCAGACAGTGCAAATTTATAAGCCCTTAAATACTTTGGAAAATGTTAAAAAGAAATAAAATTAGTTATAAATACCCACTTTCTAATCTTGTTTATACAAATATCTTTCAAATTATCATTACTAATTGAAAAGCAATACGCACATCGCAAGTTTTTTTCAATTACAGAACTTGTTTTTAAAAAATTATCATTTTATGCAATTTACTATAACGACAAACTTAAAATTTTATTGAAAAAGATTCTTGACAGAATTTTAAAAAAGTTGCTCATAGTTACTTGAATTAATTAGCAATTATCTAACGTTATTAGCCTGGAAATAATTTGAAAAGACAAGACAACGTTCCTGAAGAACTCCTGGTGTTTATTGTTCATTATCTGTAATACTTTTTCAAGAAAAAGTATATTATTAAAATTGCGCTCGAGATTGCTACTAATAAGATATTGCAGTTCATTAATGTGAAATAAATCACGAATTTGAAATACAAATTTACAATAAAAACCATTGTTTGGAGAAAAATTATAAAAATCATTCTGTGAACATGCATGCTATATTGAAAAAAAATATTAGAATGTTTCATAAATGCGGATAATTTCCATGATATTTATGATAACTTTAATTAATTTATTATCTAAATAAAAAACTACTTCCTTATATTTATCTTCTCATTGTTAAAAATTAATAATCTAAACTATAAAGAAATGAGATGTCCATGAGTAATACTGACGATACACACATGCATGCAATGCGACATACAGTCGGCTCTCGTTAATTCGAACTCGTCGGGAAAACAAGAAATGTTCGAATTATCCGAAGTTCGAATTATGGAAAATATGAAATGAAAACATGCTTAGTATGGTACTATTACAAAGGAATTAATGTTATAGTGTTTTTATAATTTATTTCGTCTGTTATCATTAGAATATGACTTAATATTAAATTAGAATGTATAAATGCATAAACTAATTAAAAGATTAGAAACAAGCACAATAGAAAAAAATTATAAAACGGAGCACTAAGAAAGTGGATATTAATTGTATTGGATTATATGTATATTCGTTCGGAACAATTTTCACAAAAATCAAAGAAAGAAAGTTATTCAAATGATCTGAAATCCGTGAGAAAGAAAAAATAAATGAAAAATCGGAATTCTAATTATTTGAAATAAACGAAATCAAGAGAAAATGAGTTCGAATTAATGAAAAATGTTAACGTTATTTTACCATTGAAAATTTCGGGACTTCATGTTTAGTTCGAATTAAACAAAGATTCGAATTATCCGATTTCGAATTAACGAGAGTCAACTGTATTTCGTTTTCACTGCAAATTGTGAAACTTTTAAACATCGTGCAATTTCAATTCTTACATGTCGAATAAACAACCAAGTGGGTAAGTGTGATTGTAGATCGGAAAAAAGTTTCATTTAATATTTCTTTCGAAGTAACTTATCCTTTAATAAAAAAAACTTAAATTGTTCATTCATAATTATTAAGTTCTTGCATAGATGGTGGTACCAATAAGTTTAATTTTAAAATAATTATAAAAGGAAGTTATTTATTTTAATAAAATTTAAAATGGTCAAATCAAATTATTTAAATAAAATCCAAAATTCAAAATTTCTTTAAAATCCGAAATTAAAAAAAATTAGCGGAGATACAAATAAAATTTTAAATTTCTAAAAACGAAAAAAATTGATTAAATGAAATTTAAAATGCTGAATCATTAATAAATCACAATAGTTTTTAAAAAAGAATGAAAATTGAATTCCAATAAATATTATGAATGTCAGATGAACAAAATACTAATAATAATAATCCCTTGAACTGACCTATCATGGGATATTATTGAAATAATTACGTATAACAGCATTTAAAAGAATGCAAAAAACTTATATTAATATATTTTTAAGTTGATTCGAATTTCAGACGATTCGACAAAACTCTGCAGCTATAAGAAATATTAAATTTGAAACCATTCGGCTGAATGTTTCGCTGTTATATGCGAACAGACTAGAAGATGACTACCAGTGCCACGCATATTTATAATTACGAACGCATGTGAAAAGAAGTTGAAAAAGTAACCTTTTCGGTAGATTTCGCATGAAATCTACCTGGTACATTCTCTCCTGTGTTGAATTTTCTGAAAACGTTTTGCGGATCTACACCGATTCCAACTCGTAGAACCAAAAACCACCCTCAGTAAAAAACTTTATTTATTTATCTATTTATCTAACCATCCATTTACTTTTTTTATAGACACGATAACTTCAATAATTCTACACAAATCTCTTTCAAACTGATACGTAAAATCAAGGGGCGTAAAATCTGGGTTAAGTTCATTAATCGGGGAATATCAGACTAAGGGGATAGAAAAAGGTAGGATTATTCTGCAAATAGATAAAATCTCGTAACTTCTTAGTTAAAACGATATCGAATCAGATTTTTTTTATTTATTTATTTAAAAAAAAAAAAAAAAAAAAAAAAAAAAAAAAAAAAAAAAAAAAAAGCCAAAAATATTGGTATGGCATGTTTTTGATAAAATAAAAGATAGATTAAAAGGGCGAAAAAAAATATATATAATTATAGGAAGAAAAAAAAACATAACTCTGTCAATTCTCAAGATATCAAATCCAATTAAATTTATTAGAAATCTTCTTAATATTATCTACAACTTTTATATTGACAAGTTTTCTATAAAACCCACTCTTATTGAAAAAAAAACGGGGGGGGGGAGGCAGTAAATAAGAAAAAATTCCTAACTTCATCGATTCACAAGATATCAAATCCGCTTACATTTATTTTACATCTTTTCAATAATATCTACAACTTTTACACTGACAAGTTTTTGGCAGGACCAATTCTTATAGTACAAAAATCAAACAAAAGTAGGAATCGAAGAAAAAACTGTGTTAAAGATGTACGCAAATCCAAACTGTTTACTTTCTAATTCATTTTTGCTCACAAACGCATGCACTTTTCAGGTTTTCTAATTTAGAAATTGTATAATATGCCATATTGGTCGATTTTTTAATAAAGGAAAATTATGTTTCAAAAAATGCTGTGAAAGTGGACATTTTGAGCAGAATTTCCTGAAGCGATAGTGCTGGAAGAATCAAAAGCGTATTCAAATGAAAAATTGCTTAATTTCTGATTCATTTTTAAATTCATTTTTGCTCTCAAACGCATGCACTTGGCAGGGTTTTTTTTAATTTTTTAACAAAGCAGAATATATTTCAAAAAATGCTGTCAAAATGGGCCTTCTGAACAAATTTTCCGATGCAGTCGCGCTGGAAGAATAAAAATTTACTTAAATACAAACTGTTTAATTTCTGTCTGAAATTTTTATTCATTTCAACTCTAAATGCATCAAATTGGAAAGCTTTCTATTTAGAAACTATACAATATGTCGTATTGGTCAATTTTTTGATAAAGGCAGAATATATTTCAGAAAATGCTATAAAAGTAGGTATTTTGAACCGAATTTCATGAAGAAATAATGTTGGAAACGAAAAATATGGTCAAGAAAATCATTCTTTATAAATCAAGTTCTAATTAATAGAACGAAAATAAAAACACCGGGTCAGTTATAATTACCTTCAAAAAAAAAAAAAAAAAAAAGTCAAAGTTTCACATTTTTTTTTCTTTTAAAAATGAGTCAGAAATAGCGTTGGAAAATTTTGAGCTGTTAAGCTCGGAAATATATACAGGGTGTTTCAAAAATGACCGGTATATTTGAAAAATCAATAAAAATTAAACGGGCAGCCATAGAAATAAACGTTTGTTGCAAAATGCTTGAGACAACAGTAAATTTTGAGGCAAATAAACTTTCGAAATTAGTTACAATTTTCAACAACAGATGGCGCTGCAGGCGATTTTATTGCTGCTATATTATTGCTGCGTATGGTGGATATGTGGAAAATATCGTGTTTTAAATTTTTCCAGACTGCAGCGCCATCTGTTGTTAAAATTTCAAACTAATTTCGTAATCTTGTCTGCCTGAAAATTTACTGTTGTCCCAAGCATATTGCAACAAACGATGTATTTCTATCGCTGCCCGTTTAGTTTTTATTGATTTTTTAAATATACCGGTCATTTTTTAAACACCCTGTATATATATATATTAATATTACTTTAACATGATTCTAATAAAACCAGCTCTTACAGAAAAATGAAATTAAAAACTCTTTAAAAGCGGCTAAATAAAATTGTTGAACTGGATTTATTTCTATCATAATTTAATTTTATTGGTAAAATTAGCCCTTAACTTCGAAATCTACACTCTAAATAAAAAGGAGTGACTATTCACTCCGGAGGAGTCAATACTCACTCTATCGCAGACTCAAAATATGCCCAACCTCTTTAGAGTGACTATTCACTCTGAGCAAAAGTGAAATCATTGACTCTCTAAAAGAGTGAATACTCACTCCTGGGAAGTGAATATTCACTCTAAACAGGGGTCAATAACCACTCTTTCTGAGGAGTGACTATTCACTTTTGCTAAAGGAGTGCGTTTTTCACTCCTAATAGGACTGCATAGTCATTTTTTCATAGGAGTGAATGTTTATTTTTTATCCAGTGATTTTTTTATTGCTTTATAAAGCATTTTAAAAGAATTATATATTTTAGAGCATTCAATGAAAATAAATACAAGCATGGTAAAGATTGGAATAAAATACTTTATTGACAATATTTATTTAATTCATAGTATGTAACATTAATTGAACTTTTTAAGGGAAAACTTAGTTAAAATTACTATGAATTAAATTACATTATTAACAGAAATAAAGTATTTTATTCGAATTTTTCCCATTTTGTTTAATTTTATTGGTAGCCCCATAAATATGTATGATAGTTTTAAAATACCCATAAGCGCAAGTTATTAATCAGTTTTAAAATCTTAAACAGTCAATATTTTTTTCCGATACCTATAAAGTTTTACATATTATTTTAACAATTCCCTGATGCACGATATCTATGTTTTTGTGTTTTTTTATGTGTAATTAAAATCTTTTTTTTTTTTTTTTTTTTTGCGTAAAAACAACATTAATAAACCCGTATAGATACTAATGGACACCTTTGAGGCCTAGTGTCTCTGCCGGCGAAGAAATTCTGGTCTAAATATTAAGAATGTGCAATGTCTTCTTTTTTTTTTTTTTTTTTTTTTTTTTTTTTTTTTTTTTGTTATAATTTGCAATTGTTTGTCATGGAGTATAGAATTTTCTGTTCTCTGGAATATGTAATAAATATTTTTTAAAACATATTCCTTATCTTTAAATTTTTACTCGCTATTGATGAAAAGGGGATTTCAGTAATATAGTTACATATGGAACAACAGGATATGTCATATTTATTATTTCTATGCCTACAAATCTTATGAATATGAGCTACATAAATTTTACATAATTTAAAATGAAAAGATTGAACTAGAAAACAGAAAAAGAAGAAAAGAAATGACATAATAGGTACTGTTTTTAATTACTTGAAAAATACTTTGAATATAAAAAAGTAGTTATTAATCACTTAAAAATATATTTAATTCTGTATTATGAACTTAAAAAAATATTTAGTAATGAAATTTTATTCATGTACTTCATACCAGGCAGAAACAAATTTATTCCTAAACTATCATGTACATTTTTTAGTGCTAATAATTACTAAAATACGATGATAATATAAGGGAAATTAATAATGCTTTCAGATATTACTAAATTTCACAATTTAAAATCATGAACAAAATATAGAAGAAAAATGCTTGCATACAAATTGAAAAAAAAAATAACATACCAATTTTATGAATTCAAAACATATTAAGGAATACTTTATAAATATGTACCATTAAACTGCAATAGTAGATGAATAAAATGCTTCTGTGTTTACTTAAGTTTCAGAAATCGTACGGTATTACATAAGAAATTCCTATCGTATTTTTAGAAATTTGATAAATGTTAAATTTGCTGAAACATCGGGTATCAAAATTTACAATTTGCAATAACAAATTAAAATATCAATAATAAGAATAATTTTCTCAAATGTTTAAATTATGGCAATATGAAAAGAAAACTTTCACACTGTTGATGCTTTTTTTTTTTTTTTTTTTTTTTTCAAGCTGAAAACTTTTCCTAAAATATCATATTTCTCCAACTCTAAATATTTATAAAAGTAACACATAAAATAAATACTGATGAAATTACTACTAGTGTTTATAATCAGTAAACAGTAAAAAAAAAAGAAGAAATGCAACATGAAATAAGCAGAATTTCAAACGACTTTCAAACGACGCTTTAATGGAACATTTGCAGTTTAATTTAGCTAATTCAATCTTATGCTGCATGTTTTGTTTTTGTGAAATAACAAATTAGTCACTTAGAGTGTAGAAAAGAAAGATTAAATCATTTATCATGCATTCGTTTATTCACACAAACCAAACGAATTGAATTATAAAGCTTCGTAATTTAAGCTTCCCAATTATCAAAACAACCGTTATATTTCCCACCGTTTCATGAAGATGAAACAGATATCAGCCAGGAAAAGAAAATTTTAACATTAAACTAGAAAAAAAAAATGCAAGAGATCAATCTTTAAACATTGTGTAACTCATATTCTTTTGACATAGATTTACAAGAAAAACATTAAAATTAAAAATGACATACCCTTTCATTCCATAAATATGCATTTGTTTAAATCTAAAGAATGTCGCGCACATTATTCTTGTTCGAGTTCTTATCTCAAAAAAGACATCATCAAAACAGGCATGTGCAGAAATCATGACCTAGTTTTCAGTTTAGCACAGTAGAAAAAAAGAAATGTTATTACTGTTTTAAAATAAAATACTTATTGGATAATTCCAACATATTTGGTTGGTTTATAACACGATTTTAGTAAAAGGATTATGTATCTTGAATTAAGACAAATATCTTTCAATTTCTTTTTCCGTCATAAATGTGTTTAAATTTAAAACGTTTTTATTTTCAGCGCAGTGTAATTTTTAAGGTTACATTACAAAATTCAATTTTTGAAAATTAAAAAGCAGGTTAATTCAAGTCGTGGATCGTGGGGGCCACCCGCCCCCGGAGCAATGATATGACCGAGATAAATGTTTTCCCGGAAAAAATCCTCCCCCGCCCACTCCCTCCAGAAAAATGTGTGGAAAATCAGCTCTATTAACAAGTGACATATTTTTGTACTTTTAATTTTTTTACTTCATAAATATTGCTTCAAAGATGAACGAAAAAATTTTAAAGTGTATAAAGCCAGTCTTTCACTCTCATCAACGGAGTGAGATATTTCACTCTAGACAGCAGAGTGACCCTTCACTCTCAACTATGGAGTGAAATATTTCACTTCTTTCCAGGGTGTGGAAAATTCCACTCTTTAAAGAGTGTATTTTTATAAAATTCACTCCAAAAAGAGTGAAAATGCCTCTCACTCTTCCAAAAAGTGAGCTTTTCACTCCTTCCACTTTTAGAGTGTACCTGCGCCTGTAGACCGATCAGGCAGAGATTTTTCTTTTTGTTCAAATGACAGCCATTTTATCGAAAATCCATTTTTAAAACTATATGTTGGTATAAATCTCAGAGACATAAACATAGCTGCCAACTTTCAACTAATCTTCCGTAATACCTGGATTAGTTTGATCTAGGTTAACGTCATTTCAAACCAGAAAATATATTTCATGAATCTTTATTTATTTAATTTTAGGATTGTTGCTGGAACATACTTAATTTCATTTCTTTGAAAAAATTCTGGTTCGAAACTCATTAAACCAGGGTCAAATTAACGCATGTATTACGGATAATCGATGTCAGGTTGGCACCTATGCATAAATGCCTTCTCATGATAGGCTGACCCAATTTGTTTCAAACAATTGTGAGCGGATAAGAACGGTCGCTCGATTAGAAATCCATGGCGTGCACCTTTCATCACATAAGATATTAATTTTTGTTACACAAAAAATAATTATAAATTAAATTTCAATTTATATAATCTAAAAAGTCCGATGGTGATATGTCTTTTTCTTGTAACCGGGAAAAAAACATTCGTAAAAATCACGTAATTTTCAAACCAAAGAAATAGAGGAGTTCGGCTGCAACAGAGGACAAAATATATACATCAAATAGAAGGGCGTAAGGACATTTTCACACTCAACATCAGCCATTCCTGACATTCTTGTGACATTTTTAATCGATTGCTGAGAAGTGTCTGATTACATTGTGCAAGTTTACATGTTACCACGCCCAGTCAACAACAAAGGTCAGTATGTTTCACAAACAAGTTTAGATTTACGTTCAAGAATGATTCAGGTCGAGTTCTGGCATGGGCAGAAGTAAGTATCAATTCTGTTAAATTCATCCTTATTGAAAAATTAAGATATAGGATAAGATGAGTTGATATTTTTTTAAAGCTGGGTTTTTGAGATCACTGACCTTTTGTTGTTCTATGGGATTACAGTGAGTGTTGAAGATATTTATAGAAAATTTAGTGCAATTGTTAAGGCTGTTCTCAACTGATCTGCTCAACAAGCACAAAACGTTTTGACACATTTAGAATTTAATTTTTCAACGGAAAGATATAAAATTGGAAGATCTAATTATATAAGCAATTTAGAATCGAACTGTGTTTTCCATTTTCTGATTAATAAATTCCCTACTAAACGAATTTCATCACGTGGTAAACAAGGTTTTCTTTACTTCCGTTTGAGTGGCTTATCTTCCTTCAAAGCGAAATTTAGTTCAGATCGTGCACATTGACACCATTTTCTGGAAAATCAATTGAATTTGCAAAAAATGAGAAAATAAGTATGCCTCCATAAATATTACTTCGCTGTAACATAAAATCCCTCTAATCACATTGACATTGACATATTGATTTGTAAGAATTTAACTTATTTGGAAATCGTCCAGGAAATTACTCCTTTTTAGGTGCGTTCGTAATTATGTAAATACGTAGCACCTATTGTTGTCGCTCAGTCTGTCCGCAACGCAATAACAACGCAAACACTACCCAACCGAATCGTTTGAAATTTAAAATACATAATTATAACATAATTTTGGCGAGTCATTTCAAAGGATTCCGTTACATTACGGTCAATAGGGAAAAAAGTTTCAGATGCATTTTAATCGTTTGAAATTTAAAACATATAATTATTGCGTAATTTTGTCGAGTCATTTCAAATGTTATGAAAATCGGATGCATAGATCAATTACAGGGACAATCAAAAGGATTCCGTTACATTACGGTCAATGGGAAAAAAAGTTTCAAATGCATTTTAATCGTTTGAAATTTAAAACATATAATTATTACGTAATTTTATCGAGTCATTTCAAATGTTATGAAAGTCGGATGCATAGATCATTTACAGGGACAATCAAAGGTATTCCATTACATTACGGTCAGTGGAAAAAAAGTTTCAAATGCATTTTTATGATGTTACACGCATTCGAACATAATAGAATTGGCATGAATCTATGAAATATATACTAAAATATGCATTCTGTACAATCTGTGATGCAAAGAATTTTTATTATTAAATTACAGGGCCACACAGAATGTGTGGCCCTGTAATTTAATAATAAAAATTTAATAATACATAGTGCTATACGGGGAAACATTGTTTGGGGCGTGTTTTAATTATATTCAACTATTTCACATTTTATGAATAAGATATAGGTTTCTGAGGTGTAATAAAAATTACTTTCTATATATTTACAGGAAAACAAAAAAGATTTTGACTACTATACTCTATCCGAAGTACGCTCTACTATATTAGCAAGATTTGAATATTTTTAAAACTTCGTTGTCGTACGAACGCACCTCATTTGCTACGTTTACGTGCAATTTCCAACTTATTTCAGTTGCATTACCTAAAATTTATGAAATGACTCATTTAACAATTTTTAAACTTTGTAGAAAAACATTTTATTAAAGACAGTAAATTAGCTCTTTTTTTCATTTTCTGTTTGTTTACGATTTGCTTATGGTTTAGGTAGTGATATTGAAACATTTTACGATAGTTCTCGGTCAAGACGTGACAGATTTTCTTTTAAAACATAGGAGATATAATATGTGAATTTAGATATAATAAATGGTGAATCTTTCTTTTTTTAAATGTACATTTCTACCTTTTCCCCAGTGAAATGTAAACTTTGACATTTCTATTTATTTTTAATTAACCTTGTCACTTATTTACACGTAATAACATTAAAACCATGATTTTCACACATTTTTTAAATATTCAAGTTATTATCATTAAATCATTGTGAGTATTTTCCTTCGTACAACACAACTACATGCTCTTCGATTCTTGATTTTTTCCTCGTGACATTTTAAAATAAAGAAAATCTTGATTGACGCAGAAGATAATTAAACTTTACTCTGAATTAGCGTTGCAAAGGTTAGAAAAAACCCGGGTTAAACCCGGGAATAAACCGGGTTTTTAGGAATAAACCTGGAAAAAACCCGGGATTTTTTGGAATAATTCGGTTTTTTGGGAATAAATCTGGGAATAAACCTGGTCTATTGGAAATAAACCCGGGAATAAACCTACTTTTTGCAACTCTACTCTGAATTGATGCCACATAGGTTTTATTTATTCATTGATTTTCATTTAAATTTGAATCACAGAGAATGTCGAAATCTTAACAAAAGTATGGGAGCACCCTCTGTATTTCGTCTTTTGATAGTACAAATATTTCAATGAATTGAAAAGAAATCATATCCATTTTAGATTAAATTTGCTCTCATATACTCGTGTTCCTGCCTCCATATGTTTGGGATAAATATATACTTTACTGTAAAATATAATCCCTCTAATCACATGGGTACTGACATATGGATTTATAAAAATTTAACTTACCTCGAAATTGTGTAGAAAGTTACTTCTTTTATTTAATTATTTTTCTTCTTTTTCAGCTGCGTTAGCATAAAATTTATTTGATGACGCATTTAACAATTTTTAAGTCATGTAGAAAAACATTTTAATTAAAACAGTAAATAAGAACTTTTTTCATTTTTTGGTTGTTTACGATTTGTTTACGGTTTCTGTAGAGATATTTAAAGAATTTATGGTAGTTCTTTGCGAGGACGGGATAGATTTTATTTTTAAACATAGGAGATAGGACGTGAGTTTAGATATATTAAATGGTAAACCTTCCTTAGTTTTTAAATTTTCATTTTTTACATTTTTTTTCCAGTGAAATGTAAACTTTGACATTTCTTTCTCTTTTTATTAAACTTGTCACTTATTTTACATTTGATAATGTAAAAACCATTCTTTTCACAACGTTTTAAAATAATCAAGTCATTATCATTAAATCAATGTTTTTTTTTAAATTCCTGATGACATTTTAAAGAAAAAAATATTTTGAATGACACAGACGATAATTAAACATTACTCTGAATTGATGCCACATTAGGTTTTATTTATTCATTTTTCACTCAAATTTAAATCACAGAGAATGTTGAAAACGCAACAAAAATCTGGAAACACCCTCTGTATTTCATCTTTCGATAGTACAATTATTTCAATGAATAGAAAAGAAATCTTGTCCATTTTGGAATAAACTTGTTCTCATGTATTTGTATTCTCGCTTCCATTTCGTTAAGATAAATATATACTTTACTGTAAAACGGAATCTTTCTAATCACATTGACATTGACGTATTGATTTGTGAGAATTTAACTTACTTGGAAATTGTCCAGGAAATTACTCCTTTTTTTACAGCTGCTTTAGCCTAAAATTTATCTTATTATTAATTTAAAAATTTTTAAACTTTGTAGAATTTTTTTTTTTTTTTTAATTAAAGACAGTAAATTAGCTCATTTTTTATTCTTCCTGATTGTTTACGATTTGCATACGGTTTCTGAAGTGATATTTAAAGATTTTATGATAGTTTTTTGTGAGGACGGGATAGGTTTTCTTTTTAAACATAGGGGATAGGGTGTGAGTTTAGGTATAATAAATGGTGAAACTTCTTCTTTTTCTCTTTTTTTTTTTTTTTTTTTTTTTTTTTTTTTGTTATAGGATTTTTACTTTTACCCCAATGAAATGTAAACATAGACATTTCTTTTCCTTTTTTATTAACTTTGTCACTTATTTTAGACTTAATAATATTAAAATCATACTTTTCACAGGTTTTTAAAATTATCAGGTCATTACACTTAAATATTTTTGAGTATTTGTTTTCAAACAACGCAGTCTTCAATTCTTTTTTTTTTTTTTTCTTTTTTTTTTGTGTGTGTGTGTGACATTTTAAAGCAAAGAATATCTTGAATGACGCAGACGATGATTAAACATTACTCTGAATTGATTCTATATAGGTTTTTGTTTATTCATTAATTTTCATTTAAATTTAAATGACAGAGAATATCAAAATCGCAACGAAAATGTGGGAACACTCTGTAATTTCGTCTTTTGATGTTACAAATGTTTCAATGAATTGAAAAGAAATCGTATCCATTTTGAATGAAAATTGTCTTCGTGTGCTCCTACTCCTGCTTCCATTTCTTTGGGATAAATATATACTTCGTTGTAAAATAGTATCTTTCTAACCACATTAGCATTGACATATTTATTTGTAAGAATTTAACTTATTTGAAAATCGTCCAGGAAATTACTCCTTTTTTTCAGCTGCATTAGCCTAAAATTTATCTAATGACTGATTTAACAGTTTTAAGCTTTGTAGAAAAGCATTTTATTAAAGATAGTAAATTAAATTTTTTTTTGTTTCATTTTCTGTTTTTTACGATTTATTTACGGTTTCTGTATTGATATTTAAAGATTTTGCTATAGTTCTTTGTGAGGACGAGATAGAGTTTCTTTTTAAACACAGAAGATACCGTATTTACTTGTGTATAAGGCGCACTTTTTTTAAAAAAATTAGGGCAAGACTGTCAGGTACGCCTTATACACGGAATAATTTTTTATTGTTGGTTGCAGTCGAACTATGTACATATGAAACAAGAAATTATTCTAAGACGATATTAAAACTCGAAAAATTTTACTTAATTGAAGTATTACTGCATATTTATTTCACTCCTTGCAGCTTTTTACACAACAGAGCTAGTGACATTATCTAAACGAAATTAGCAATTCTCTTTACTGTCACTCATTCCTATTTCCCGTCATTCTCTTACAATCCGAAGTCTAAAAATGCATTTTCGTCTTGTTTTCTGGTCTGGTGTAATGTTCGTTTTGGCCTTTTTTTTTACTGAAATTCATTTGGTCATTCTTCATTAGCGTATCAAATTTATAGTGCGCGTTATACACGAGATTTTAAGAAATCGCCATTTTTACTTGTAAAGTAGGGGTGCACCTTATACACGCGTGCGCCTTATACACGAGTAAATACGGTATGATGTGAGTTTAGATTATAATAAATGGTGAACCTTCCTTTGTTTTTGAATGTTCATTTTGTACCTTTTTCCCTGTGAAATGTAAACTTTGACATTTCTTTCTATTTTTAACTAACCTTGTCCCTTATTTACACTTAATAACATCAAACCGTGATTTTCACACCTTTTTTTAAATAGTTAAGTTATTATCATTAAATCATTGTGAGTATTACTCTTCGTAAAACACAACTACATGTTCTTCGATTCTTGGTTTATTTCCCCGTGACATTTTAAAGTAAAAAAAAAATCTTAATTGACGCAGACGATAATTAAACATTATTTTAAATTGATTCCACATAGGTTTTATTTATTCATCAATTTTCATTTAAATTTTAATCACAGAGATGTCAAAATTGTAACAAAAATGTGGGAACACTCTCTGTATTTCGTATTTTGCTAGACAAATGTTTCAATGAATTGCAAAAAAAATCATATCCATTTTGGATGAAAGTTGTTCTCGTGTAATAGTATTTCTGCATTCTTTTCGAGATGAATATATATTTTATTGTAAAACAGAATCCCTTTAATCACATTAACATTGACATAGTCATTTGTAAAGAATTATTTGGAAATTGTCCAAGAAATTATTTTTTTTATTATTATTATTAGTTGCGTCAGCATAAAATTTATCTAATGACTCATTTAAATTTTTTAAAGCTTTGTAGAAAAAAACAGTACATTGGTACTTTTTTCATTTTCTGGTTGTTTACGATTTGTTTACGGTTTCTGTAGAAATTTTTAAAGATTTTACGATAGTTCTTTGTGCGGACGGGATAGATTTTCTTTTTAAACATTTGAGATAGGATGAGAATTTAGATAATAATAAATGGTGAATAGGGTGGATCGATTGTCTATGGCGAAAAAAAAATTACCATTCATTAAAATCTACCTATGCGGAAAAGATGTTCTATTGTATGGAGATTAAGGGAAAAATAATAAAAAAAATTAATTTTAAAATTTAATGCTGCCACAAAAGGGTTGAATTTGCAAAAAATTTTTAAAAAAGACCGAATTTTGGTTAGGGTATTTTTTTCAAAAACTAATTATTTTAATAATTTTTAAAATCCAACAGTGCGGAAAAGATGTTATATCGCATGGAGGTTAAGTAAAAAACAATAATAAGTAATAAATTTGAAATTTAATACTGCCACAAAAAAGTTGAAAATTCGATAAAATATTGAAAAAATGGGAAAAGATCTAATTTTGGTTAGATTTATTTTTGACGCAAAATAATCAACTTAATATCAATCAAAACCTACCTTTGCGTAAGAAATATTATATTGCATGGATATTAAGTAAAAAAAAAACTAATTTCGAAATTTCTTACTGCTGCAAGTGATTTAAAGTTTCGAAATCTGGCCGTTCCAGTTTTTTCAGTTAGGATTTGTCTGCTTGTGTATTGTGTAGCTTAGTGTACCTTGAATGTTACTGTACCATGGCGTTGTTAAAAAAATAAATAAATAAAAATAAAGAGAGAGAGATATATGAATTACACCCTATTTTGGTCTGGTTTTGATATGCCAGTAAATATGCTCCCTTTTACAAAAAGTTATAAAATTTATATATTGGTATTTAAAAAATAACCGAAGAAAGGAATCGGCCAACATCTATTTATTTCCTGCCAGTGAGAAGGAGTTGCTAATAAGTTACAAGTGACCTGTAAATGAGATTCAATCTCAATAATTTACCACAGCAGCATTTTTATAAAAATTAAACTATTCAACGACAAATATTGCGCTCTTTTTAATTCTTGTAAAACAAAATAAGATATTGAAAGCTACTAGAGTCTTTTGGACCATTTCCGAAAATACTGCCTATTTTTTTCAGTTCAAGATTTGAATACGAATATGAATATTGAGTGTAAACTAAACCGACGTATTGAGAGCAAACTCACTCTTCTGCATCATCAGGTATCATTGAAAAGCCAAAATTCTGCCGAGCTAGGTGTCACATCACCTGTAGTGACGAAGATTTTCATCAGCCAGAATATTGGACAGTTTGGGCATTTCCGACCAAGCAAGTGCTGCCATCGTGTCTGGTGCACTTCTAGATGTGGGCATTATATCACAAAACTATGAATCGAATGCTATTGACAGAAAAAAATCGACATGACAAAACAAACCAAAGACCACTCCATCGTTTTAGTTATTCTCTTTAGTCATTTGTAAAGGATTATGATCATGGCCATTTTCTTTAAACTTTGATGGGTGTAAAGACAGGCTACATCACTAGAAAACAACAGAAGAAAAATCATAATCGAAGCAGACTTGAGCTTGAAAAAAGAACTTGGTTCCGAATACATCGGCCATGTATATGTAAATTCTGGGATAGTAAAAAACAATTTGAAAACACGATGTACATTTTTTTGTCATGTGTTAACAATAATATACATGTAACAAAGTTGGTTGCGATCGGTTGTGACGGAATATCTGCTAACATAAATGTTAAAAGATGTGTTATTCGAAAAATGGAACTGATCTTCAAGCGTCCACTACAATGGTTTTTGTACTAGTTACATACCAATGAGGTTCCACTATGTAATCTTTTTGCAGCGTAGATGGAACCGCGGCTGGGCACAAATGTTACACTGGTAAAATAGAAAGATTATTCGCAGCATGTTAAAAGCTTTTATTAAAGCTATTTTCATTTATGTCTGTATATGAATTCTAAAAGCGCGCGAGTGAAATCAAACGGTCGGCTGTAATCCTAATCATTACATTAAAAAATATCTATATTTTCCATTTACCAGCTTTTTGACCTTTTGCGACGGATTGCATATATTTAATTAAATGGGAAAATGTGTGGAACCTCCACTAACTGACGGATTTAGTAACGACATGATTTCAGAAGCAATAGGTAAATCCAGCAATCATTCCAGTGGCAATAACATCTAAGGTACCCTGGGGTAATAACGCCAGGCGGGGTAATAACGCCAAGTGCTTATATTTTGCATAATTATGAAATAATCGGGTAAATGACACTCATGTGCTCTGCGCAGAAGGGTTTTGAGTCATATAAATCGCAAAAAACAGGTTCAAGTTAATTTGTTTCATTTTTAGGTCTTATTGTTTTTACAAACAACTAAAATTAACGCTTGATCTAAAATTTGCGAGATACGTTTTGTATATGTGAAGACTATCTTTTTATCCGGAAATACTTTGTTAATTACATAAATTTGTAGTGCATTTCATGTACTTTTAAAATATTGTTGAAGATTTTGGATATCTTCTCGAGATAATTTGTAATTTAAAATGTACTGCGCAATAACTATAAAGGGGTAATAACGCCAATCCTTGACATTAATACCCCGGTTGATTGCCTACAGTGGCCGAGCTACATTCTAAATACTGATTCAAATAAACACAGTTAAAACTGTGCAATGTTTCTCATATTTCTATTTAAACGGTCCTTTTTAAGCAAAAAGAAACTCACTGTCTGATATTTATTTGCCTCAGCCCCTCCCCCCCTCCCACACCACACCTTTATATTTCTTACACTTTCACAAAAATTGAACATTTTCAATATCTTAGAATGCAATTTGTCAATTTCTAAGTTTGTAGAGTTTGTATTTTTAGAATTGGGCTATCTACTTGCAATTATTCCATCTTATTTCACAGTTTTGTTTGAATGGCGTTATTACCCATATAGGTGGGTAATAACGCCAAATAGCATGGGTCAAGAAAAAACGCCATTACATTTTATGAATACATATCTGTTAAATTATTTTATTTTATATAGATAGTCAATGAGTTGCTGTATCAGATCCAATATTTGTTTGAAAAATACAATCTAAAACTAAGCCGTGAAAATTGGTAGAACCTTAACGTGGCGTTATTACCCCAGGGTACCTTACTGTCAATAATATCTATTCACGCAACGCTCATTCTACAAAACTAATAATCAAAAGAGTCACGGAAGTATTTCTGCTGTGTATGGACCATACATAAGAGACGGTTTTATAAAAATCGAATTGAATTACAAAATCTTATGTCGATTTTCAATACCGAACGTCATTATCGCCAATGGCAATGTTGACCATTTTTAACCGACTTCAAAGAGGAGGTTATGATTTCGACCTGTATGTATTTGTTGTTTGTATTTGTATTTGTATAGCTTTGAGGTAGGCGCTACAGCTTTTCGCCGGCATAACCTCCAATGATCACAAGAAACCATATAGAACACTTTATTACAAATTATCCAATACATACATTTTCCACAGATACAACACAGACACCCATGCCGCTAGCTGGACTCGAACCAGGGTCCAGCGGTGTGGGAGGAGCTGATGCTACCACCCATGCCACTGGATCGGCTATTTGTTGTTCACGCATAACTTTTGCAAATATGAACCGATTTTGTTAATTCTTTTTTTGTTTGAAAGCGTATGAGGCTCATGTGGTCCCATTCGAATTTCATAAAAATCTGATAATTAGAACTTTTTTAAAAATAAAAACTTTAAATTTTAAATTCATTTTGAAGCAATCGACCAGTTAGAAGTGTTCCTTTTGCATGGTTTTATGTTACACTTACATAGACACACGATCTTTTCACTGTTAAAAGTTTGAAGTTTTTGCTGCATCGTCACTCCACCATTTTTATGGAATATCTCTATTTTGACCAATGAGAATTCACCATAATACAATGAAGTAATCATTTTCTATAAAAGCGATGGATAGACGATAAAGTAAAAGTTTCAAATTTTTAACAGTGTTAAAAGTGCAAAATCCTAACTGGACGAGGGCCAGGATTCACATAAATTTTGCGCTGTTTGCGGAACGAGATTTACTAACAAGAAAATTTATTTAAAACATTGAAAAATTTGCTAAAATTGAGTCTTCTGATTCGTTAATCTGGTTTCGCTAACAGCGCAAATTCTACCTGGATTCCGGACAAGTTCTCTTATGCAAGAAACCGAAAATATAGCATCTAGGGGATATAGTGTGGAAATCGGCTTTCTCAGGGAGTGTTCAGAGCAACTTACAAAAGTAACCAATGTTACCGACCGATTGTAGGGCAGTACGAAAGCGAATTGTGGCACCAATGAAAACTATTCTGTTGAATTGTAGCTGACGTCACACTTCGCTTTGATTTCCACTTCGTACTTGTCTACAATCGGTAAGTGGTCGGTAAGTAACCGGTAAGTTGTGCTGAACACACCATCTGTAAGACTTAAAAAAGCGCTAAAATGTTCTATTCTTTAAATGTGCAACAATGCTAATAAAATTTAAAGATAGAAGCGACATCTGCAGGACATTTTGCTGCAAGAATTCTTGCTAGTCTAGACAATGTATCACGAAAATTCCGCAGATGTTGCTGTGAGTGACACTTTGGAATTCAGTAGCATCGTTGCACATTTAAAGGATACAAATTTTTAGCACTGCTTGCATTGTAAAAAATTGAACCCTTTTGCTGCATCGTCACTCCATCGCTTTTATAGGAAACGATTACTTCGCTCTATTATGGAGCATTTTCACTGGTCAAAACAAAGAAATTCTATAAAAGCGATGGAGTAACGATGCAGCAAAAGGGTAAAATTTTTTACAGTGTCGATAGCAGATTTTTACTCCATGTATTCCAGACTCTCTCCTTAGAACAATGAAAAGTTCTCAAAAATGAAGGCTTATGATTGGTCAATCTTGGTTTGCTTAACAGCGAATAATCCTTCTGGATCCTAACCACTGTTGCAGAGATACTAGTTTTTTTTTCAATGTACGAAATCTTAGCTGGAACAATTCTCGTATCCATCAAAGTGAAAGATCCACATCGATCCAGACATGAGAATTAGATATCGAAAATCTGAAAATTCATCTCTAAAGAGCGTTACACGGGGCGTGTTCTGCACAACTTACCGGTTACTTACCGGTCACTTACCGATTGTAGATAAGTACGAAATGAAAATCAAGGCGAAGTGTGACGTCAGCTACAATTCAACAGGATAGTTTTCATTGGTGCCACAATTCGCTTTCGTACTGCCCTACAATCGGTCGGTAACATTGATTACTATGGTAAGTTGCTCTGAACACGTCCACGTTAAAGCAAGAGTGTCTGTGTATCAGGGTGCTTGTTATGCCGGATTCACAAAGTGATTAAAGTACATTGCCATGTGCTAGATTTATATTTGGACAAATATAAATGACGAAAAATTTTGATAAGCTTACCATTAAAGTTAAGCTAGCTAACTTCTTTCACCCATAAAACAAACTCGTTCAGGCGACTACCGCCAAGTTCTGGAATAAAAATTCTTAAATTTTCTGTACTTAGGAAAACCGCGTTTATCAAAGAACATTCTTAACTTCAAATATTACTACTTTCATATAGACGCATGTTGAATCATGCTGTGATTTTGATAATATCTTCCTTTTTAGTTTTTATGACTGAAAAGGGTATTTTAATACATACGAACATTTAGAATTACTTTGCTATGCATTGAATTATAGAAGCAACTTAACGCTCTCTGATTGTGTACGCGTACTTTAAACTGTAAAAAATCTGACCCTTTTGCTGCATCGTCACTACCCCGCTTTTATAGAAAATCTCACTTTTGATCCATGAGAATGCTCCATAATAGGCTGAAGTAATCGTTTTCTATATTAGCGATGGAGGGACGATGCAGCAAAAGGGTCAAATTTCTAACAGTGTACCCTGTTTAAAAAGTCTTGAAAAATTACCTCTGTTTTTAAAGACTATCTATTTTCTGACCAATGAAAACGCTCTATAAACGTTTTTAGATCGCTCTTATTAGTCAGAAAATAGATAGTCTTTAAAAACAAAGGTAATTTTTCACAATAATTTTAACGTGTACTGATGGATTGTCAGCTTTTCATGCCCATTTACGAAGTGTTTAGATTTCAATGTGGACCTTAACCCTTTCCGGCACGGGCAAAATCTGTACTAAAATGAAAAATTATCGACTGACACCGGAATCTACAAACAAATTTTTTAAATATTTTTAATTCCTTAATTTAAGCTTTTAGTTTGAAAGCAAAATTTTACTAAAATTTTACTGGTGGCGTTTGCAAGTTTGGAATTAAACTTAGGTATCCCAGACAGGGCACAGTGTGCCGGAAAAGGTTAAGGCACTACACTAGTCTCAGAAAATGACCCGGATGTTAGCGTAAAGACTATGGGTGTGTTCTTTTCAAATATCTCGCTCAAATTTTAAAATTTTTATGTGATTTTTTTGCATAGGATAGCCGAGGATGATCTACAACCGGCCTAGTTTTTACTTCTTCGATTTTGCTTATATATGTTTTATTTTATGACAATTTCAATTTCAGAACCGTTTAAACCGGTTTTGAAATTTAAAAGAATTTTTTAAAAAAAATCTGAAACCAAAATTGATAAAGTAAAAACGGTTGTGGAATATCCTCAGCTATCCTATGCAAATAAAAAAATCACGTAAAAATTTTAAAATTTGAGCGAGATATTTGAAAAGAACGCCCCCATAGACTTCACATTATCATCTGGGTCTTTTTCTATGCCTAGTGTGCGGCCTTAAAGTTTGCTGGATGCGATAAATTTCTGAAATGTTAAAGCTTAAATGGACAAGTTCTCGCATCCACTAAAGCGGAAATAGACATCGATACCAATCGACATCTTTAAGTTGTTGAAAAGATGAAAATCCTTTAGTATATATTTTGCTCCGGAAGAAAAAATTATCTCTACATATCATTGCAAAATAAAGTGCATAGATATGTGTAACAAAATTATCTTTAGTTTCAAATTTGGTTACCGGATTAGACACCAGAATGATTTCAGATTTTGTTCATATAGGATTCCTCGATGTGAATCTGACGACACATGGAGCACAGTATACGATTGATTGAAAAGATTCTGGACAAAAATGAGTCATCAAAAGGGTCCTTGTGGCCCAGTGGTAAAGACACCACGCTGCTAATCTCTTGAGAGCGTAGGAGATTGTGGGTTCGAATCCCACTGTCTCCGTTGCACACACTCTTTATGTGTAGCTCCCGGTTGTACTTTTCTTGTGTCGTAATATTTCCTTGTGCTATCTTGTCCTTGTATGTCCACGAATTTGTAAAATAATATGGATTATGTATTCATGCCTGTGTAGAAATAAAGGATCATTCGGAGTAAATCGAATTCTACCAGAAAATCATCATCAAATTTTATAATAGAAAATGCCTATCATTTCTATACATTGTTAAAAATTTAACTTTTGCTGCATCGTCACTCCATCCTTTTTATGGAATATCTCATACATACACTGTAAAAAATTTTACCCTTTGGCTGCATCGTCACTCCCCCGCTTTTATAAAATATTTGTCTTTTGACCCATGAGAATGTTCCATGATAGGCTGAAATAATCGTTTTTCATAAAAGCGGTAGAGTGAGTTTCAAATTTTTAGCAGTGTAGTTGGGACAAAAGCATCCGTGAAAAAAATATTTGGGCATCGAATGCTGTCACTTTCTTATAGATGCAGCCAAGTACATGTTATGATTTTCGGATTCCTCGTCGAATCATCACCGCTCATTTCCGATGCCTTTACTGCATTTATAGGAATTAGATTGTTGTTGTTTATCTATTGAATAATAGAGCGAGTTTTGTTAAAATCTTTCTTTTTCCTTTTTCTGACTGAAGGGGCAGTACTTTTGACTACACTAGAAAAGCATTTTACTATTCATTGATACATGGAGTCATTTTGTTGTTTACTCATATATGGAAGCGCTTTGCCGCGCGCTTATGTGTAAGGACATTTTACTTGAGGCATTGTCACCTATCGATAACCACTTCCGCCCGATTCTTCTGTCCGTACGATTAGATGTTGACTTTAAGATTTCATGAAGGCGGTAGCATTTCGTCGTGCCAGATCTGAAGAAGTTACCACATCCGGAAAACCTAAAGATTCACAACGATACTAACCGATATTGTAAGTGTCTTTTGAAAAATTGACAATCAAACAGTGACAAGTAATGCGAATACATCAGAACTCAGCAAAGTGCGATCCTTAGTAATGCATTGCAAAGAGCCATCATATGTCAGTACACATAATTATGTATTACGGTATAAATAACTAAAAAGTAGGAAATAAATTTAACTTTTTCAAAAAAATGTATAACCGACTCCAAAAAAAGCGCTAAAAAGAATTAAATAATTCTATAAAATTCTCTAATGACAAATCGTTATCCAATAACCACACATTGACTATCATGTACCGGTATAAAACGGTTAAATTTAACATATAGAATTTAATATCCACCAAACATAGGTTTTCCAGAGAATATTTTTTACAAGAGATTAATTTACATATTTTTGATTTAATTTTTGAATATATACATATAAAAAGTAAGGAATTACTTTTGAAGTTGGTGCCAAACTATCTTAAGTATAGTAAGAATTGTGGATGTATTATGTCTAGTACCATAAATAAAATGGGGAAATCATTATCGGTTATGATTGTTTGGCACCAACTTCAAAAAGTAATTCCTTACTTTTTATATGTATATATTCAAAAATTAAATCAAAAATATGTAAATTAATCTCTTGTAAAAAATATTCTCTGGAAAACCTATGTTTGGTGGATATTAAATTCTATATATTAAATTTAACCGTTTTATACCGGTACATGATAGTCAATGTGTGGTTATTGGATAACGATTTGTCATTAGAGAATTTTATAGAATTATTTAATTCTTTCTAGCGCTTTTTTTGGAGTCGGTTATACATTTTTTTTGAAAAAGATAAATTTATTCTTGATTTAATACTAATGAAGCTGTTAAATAAGAAACTAAAGTTTTTATCTTGTAATCAACTAAATATCCCCTCATTGCAATAAATGTTAAAAATTCTAAAATTCATATTTTATTTTACAAAAAAAAAAAAAAAAAAAAAATAAATAAATAAATAAATAAATAAAAATACCGTAAAAACGTTTAAATGCATAAAATTGAGCCACATTGCGGCAGATTTAAATTTTGAAATTAATTTTTTTAATTATTTTTCTCATACTCAGCATATAATATAACATCTTTTACGCATAGGTAGGTTTCGGATAATTTTTTTAATTATTATTTTGAATCAAAAATCATCTAGCCAAAATTAGGTCTTTTTTCACTTTTTTTCGAAATTCAACCTCATTGTGGCAGTAGTAAAATTTAAAATTATTTTTTTTAATTATTTTTCTCTTAATCTCCATCCAAGAGAACATCTTTTCCGCATGGGTAGGTTTTGACACTGTTAAAAAAATTTTTTCGATCCACCCTAATGGTGAATCTTGCTTTTTTTTTAAAATAAGAATTTTTGGTACTACTCTGTTACCCCGTCGACCAATTTAGCCAAATTATACAAATTACCAAACTAATAGCCAAATTATACATATTGACATAATTTTTATTTTAACTAACGAAAAAACAAATAATTAGTGGAATATTAATAAAAATACAAATAAAAATTCGAAATAAAAATCACTTAATGAAATTTTAAACACGTGTATCGCATTTAATTTCATTGAATGTGACATTCACGATCATCCATTATTGGCATTTAACCTTATAGTTTGACGATAATTTTTTGGTCGACGGGATAACCTAGTAGTACCGATTTTCTAACTTTTCTTCTGTGAAATGTAAACTTTGACATTTCTTTCTCTTTTTTATTAACCTTATCATTTGTTTTATAGTTAATAATGCAAACACCATGTTATTCACATGTTTTTTAAATAATCAAATCATTATCATTAAATCATTATGAATATTTCTCGTCGTGCACTACGTACTCTACGTAGTCTTCGATTCTTGGTTTATTTCCCAGTGTCATTTTAGAACAAAAAACATTTTCAATGATACAGGTGATATTTAAAATAGATTGATACCACATATATTTTATTTATTTTATTTTAAACTTAAATGAAAAAAAATCATAATCATAAAAAATGTGACGATTTGACACCCTTTGTATTGAATCTCTTAATAGAACAAATGTTTCAACTAACTGCAAACAAATCATATCCACTTTTCATTAAAAGTGTCCTTACCTATTCCTAGTCCCATTTCTTTTGGATGAATATAACACTTTACTATAAAATAGATTCCTTTTATTCACATTAACATTGACATATTGATTTGTAAAAATTTTGCTTATCTGGAAATCATCCGAGAGATTACTCCCTTTTTTTTTTTTTCAATTGAATTATCATAAAATTTATCTAATGACACATTTAACAATTTTTATTAAAACATTTTATGGTAGTAGAGTAAGTAGCAAGTACATATAATAAACTAGCGTATTAAGAAAAGAATCAGATTGCTTTCTATTAAATTTTAACTTTTCAAAAAGAGTAAATTTCTTTTATTAATGTTTCAATTGTAATTAAAAAATAAACGCTGAGTTTCTTCAAACATTAGTAATTTATACATGTGAAGGAATTAAGTAACGTCAATAAATGGAATAAGTAAGAAACATCATACGTTAAGCATAGATTATGAAACACTTTCCTGCAATCTTTAAGAAATTCATTATTTAGGGAAATAAGGTTGCTGTCTATGGCCAAATATGTATTCCAATAAATTCAAACATCATTGTATTGGATCTGTCGGTTTATATATAATGGGGGGAATTTAGCAAGAAAATGCCTCGCAGTTTGAAATTTCTCTTTCAGGAATTTATACTAATTGATGGAAACATACTTTTGAATACTTTTGTTCAGCCCTGTAGTTTATCTAGTACTTGTATTACACGCCAGTATTTAGCTAAAATTTATTTTAAACTAAAACACTCTTAAAACTACTGAAATCACATTCTCAGAAATTATTATTCATTAGCGTCAAAGTATTCAATTCTTTGCGTGGTTTTGTATATCATTTCATCTATATTCTACAAATATTTCTTACTAAACTGAATGCAGTTCAGCGTAAAAATGCATAACTTATTTAAAAACCACTTTTAAGTAACGATTCGGTTGGGTAGTTTTTGCTTTGTTATATGCGGACAGACAGACGGACGGAAGGTCAGACAGACAGACTGAACGACAACTATAGGTGCTACCTATTTATATATTTACGAACGCACCTAAAAACTCGAGAAAAAATCCTGTGGTAAAAAAATTATTTTATTTTATTTTTTCAGTCGCTCTCACATCATCTAATTAGCACACTATTTCAACACAATCAACAATTTAAAACCGTTTCAAAAAGTTTCTGAGCACTACAGGACAAAACAGAACCATATTAATCAAAATATTATAAACAGGGTTTTCAGATATGAAAAGAACAACAATCTCTATCATGTACAGTTTTAACAAGAACGAAAAATCATGCATACAGGTTACATCATGAAATACTTTTTAACACGTTCAAAATACTGTAACAAAACTATATCAACCTGTATGATTAAATCTACATATAGAAAAAGAAACTATTTATGCCAAATGCAAGCAATGACCAATCTAAGGGGGAGGTCAAGGGGGTCATGATTCCCCTCCCCTGAACGAAAAAATTTCTAAAGGTCATTAAAAAAAGGAAATAAGGTGGTCTGGGGTAATAACGCCAGGCGGGGTAATAACGCCAACTGTTAATATTTTGCATAATTATGAAATAATATGATAAATGACACCCATGTGCTCTGCGCAGAAGGGTTTTGATTCATATAAATAGCAAAAAACAGCTTCAAGTTAATTTGTTTCATTTTTAGGTCTTATTGTTTTTACAAGCAACTAAAATTAACGCTTGATCTAAAATTTGCGAGATACGTTTTGTGATGTGAAGACTATTTTTTTATCCGGAAATACTTTGTTAATTACATAAATTTGTAGTACATTTCATGGATTTTCAAAATGTTGTTGAAGATCTTGGATATCTTCTCGAGATAATTTGTAATTTAAAATGTACAGAGCAATAATTATAACGGGGTAATAACGCCAATCCTTGGCATTAATACCCCGGTTGATTCCCTACAGTGGCCGAGCTACATCCTTAATACTGATTCAAATAAACACAGTAAAAACTGTGCAATGTTTCTAATAATTCTATTTAAGCGGTTCTTCTTAAGCAAAAAGAAGCTCACGGTCTGATATTCTTTTGCCTCACCCCTCCCCCCCACACACACACCACACCTTTATTTTTCTTACACTTTCAGTAAAAATTTAACATTTTCAATAGCTTAGAATGCAATTTGTCAATTTCTAAGTTTGTAGAGTTTGTATTTTTAGAATTGGGCAATCTACATGCAATTATTCCATCTTATTTCATAGTTTTGTTTGCATGGCGTTATTACCCATATATGTGGGGAACAAAGCCAAATAGCATTGGTCAAGAAATCACGCCATTACATTTTATGAATACATATCTGTTAAATTATTTTTTTTCTATAGATAATCAATGAGTTGCTGCATCAAATCATATATTTGTTTGAAAAATACAAACTAAAACTGAGCCGTGAAAATTGGTAGAACCTTAACGTGGCGTTATTACCCCAGGGTACCTTATACATTAAATTCTTTCGAATTTATCCCTTGTTCAACAATGATAACCTTTTCGACTTTTTAAAGCTCTACTTAAATCCAAAATAACTAATTTCTGAAACATCCATGCAGTCATTTTCAATCTTAGATGTAAGACATCAGCAAGCGCACTTATTCAGAGCAAATGTGATCGATTTGTGGTTTTCATTTTTCGTTATGGCAAAGAATCTTTCAGGAAATCTACTTAAAATGTGGTTTCAAACTGAATTTTCCGCAGCGCAGACAAGTTTTTTTTTTCGTGACGCCATTTTTTAACTGTCAAATTCAAAAAATTGGCTAAAAATGTGTTAAATGTGAATGATTTTTTTGCCTTTATAAGAAAATGGAAATTATTCAATTTCTTGGTACCTCAAGAAAATGCATTATCTATATATTTTTACGAATATCGATGCAAATTTTTTTGTATTTACGAATGAAAAAGACTTCCCAAAAGTATCAGTAAAGTAACCATTGTGGATATGGGAAGAGAGTTCAGTGTAAAACTTGCTTATTAAGAGATGTGACCCCCCCCCCCTCTCTCCAAAAAAGAAGCCATACCTTCTGTAAATAAAGGGCTTGATCCGCCCTTGAATGCAAGGTTGCTCCTGGCAAATATTTTATTATGCTACAGTAGTTAAAAAAAATAATAATCTATCTTGTTGATTAGTTGAAATCTACAAAAAAAGTTATTGTATTGAAATTGTGGTACACAAAATAATAAAATAAAATATTGCTAAACTCAGCCTTGTAAAAGACTTTCTCAAATTATTATAGGACACATTTTATTTCTTGAAAATTTTCATAAAATTATAGCATTTTAGCATCGTATTGTATAAAATTTGAAGACTTAAAATATAATCCATTATTTAAAATTAATAATAATAAATTAACAATAAATTAAAACTGGAAATATTTTAATTCCACATTAGTATTTTAAAATTAAATTTAAACCACTACCATGGCAAAAAAACTGACACGCAGAAAAGTGTTAAAAGAGAAAATGATATTTAAAAGTTATTAATTGATTAAAAATTTTATAATTAATTAAAAAATCAAAAAACAAATATTTATTTAAAAAATAGAAACACACACTGAGGATAGTGAGTGTTTAAATTCTAGGTGGAGAACTTAAACAGAGAGACATAGAAAAAAGTGTCACTGACATGAATTTGTAGAATTTTTTTTTTAAATCCTTCGACTCCTTCAGCTTAACATATTGATTTTTCTAAATATCTTTTTAATTTTTATCCTTTAAAACTACTCAAAGCGTTTTTATTTTTTTTAATCGTTGTATATTTTGCTAGATTTCAAGATATATTGAGTGGTAACATTTCCTTTTCAGGCGAAAAACAACGCATAAAAGAAAATATAAATGATAAGATTCGGAAAAGAATGTGAAAAACTAATGACACGATCTTTATTTTTATTTTTTTTGTTTTTTAATCAAAAACATTTCTTCCTTTTTCCTGTTCGTTTCTTCTTTATTTGTGAGTGAAAAGGAAAATATTTTTAAAATTAGAAAAGTATAAATTGTATTTGTAAAATAATGCAAATGAAATTCCCGAATTGAAGAAGAATATTTTGGGTCACGCAATATATTATGGCACAATTTGTTCAATAAAACTCATCGGAACTAAACAACTATATTAAAAAGCAGTTTAGTTTTTTATTGAAGTTTACTATTATTATTTATATTATTTTATTAACTTTAAATTTTAACTTAAAATTTTTTAATGTTGCCATTGTCGAATCGTTAAATCCGGTTTCGAAAAATAAATAAAAACATCATTTAATTCAAAAGCCGACTGCACAATAACGTAAGGTATCGATCAGAAGTAAAAAACATTTATTTTATGGAAATGTAGAAATAGGGGAATCTAATGATCCATATCTGCCGGAAGTGAAGTGGTGCGTAAGCCAAAAATTAATAGCACTAGCGGTTGGCACGTAGACTTATAATTGTGTTTGTTCTACAATCAAATGTATGAAAAGAAAGAAAATTCGAAGCAGGAAAACATAATGATAAACCTACGAGTGAACCACTGTTGGTATTAATTTGTGACATGTGAATAACTTCACTTATGGTAGACCAAGGGCGGATCCAGCCCAACCTCCAGGGGGGGGGGGGTCCCAACTTTTGACACATGATTTAATGAAGCAATTTTAAAATACAGTAAATCTTGTGAAAACGGAATTACGATAAAAAATAGCAAATTTCGCCGATCGGGCATGAAAAAAATCGCGAATTTTGTCGATTATGCACGGAAAAATCACGAATTTTGTCGATCGGACGCGAAAAATCTCAGATTTCGTTTATCGGGCAAGGAAAAAAAGTCTAAATTTTTTTATAATACTTGGAAAAATTGCAAATTTTGTTCATAGGTTACAGAAAAGTCGCCTGTTTTGTCTGTTTAACGCGCGAAATAAGCGCGAATTTCGTTGACCGAGCGCGGAAAAATCGAATATCGTCAACTGTACATTGGAAAATCGCGAGTTTTGTCTATCGGCCTTCGAAATATCTTGAATTCTGTCTATCGGCCTTCGAAAAATCTTGAATTCTGTCTGTATGTCTCAGAAAAATCACGAAATTTGTCGATATGGAACGAAAGAATCGCAAATTTCTTTAATAAGGCACGAAAAAAACCCCCAATTTTGTCGATCGGCTTCGTAAAAAGCGCGAATTTATTCGATCGGGAATGGAAAAATCGCGAATTTTGTTGATTGGGAATAAAAAATCGCGAATTTCGAGTTGATATGGAATGCAAAAATTGCCAATTTCGTGAATCAAGAAAGAAATTATCGCGAATGTAGTCGATTGTCTTCGTAAAAAGAGCGATACGGGCGATTGGGTACGAAAAACTCGCGAATTTTGTCGAATCGGTACGAAAAAATCGCTAATTTCGTTGATAGGGCAAGGAAAAATCGAAGATTTTGTTGACGATGCGCGGAAAAATCGAAAATTTTTTTGAGCGGCTGCAGAACTATAGCGAGTTTTATCAGTTTATCGCGAGAAAAAAATTACAGATTTCATCAATTTACGGCGGGGAAAAATGCAGATTCCATCAGTCAGTTAAGAATCGCGAATTTTATTGTTCGGTGCGGTATTTCAGGGACCAAGAACGGATAAAGATGCGAATCTCGTCGGTTGGGCACGGGAAAATCCCGAATATGGTCGATCGCTTTCGTAAAAAGCCCGAATTTATTCGATCAGGAACAACAAAACCGCTTTTGGTAGGGCACGGAAAAATAGCGACTTTTGTCGACCGGGAACGAAAAAGTCGCAAATATGGTAGATCAGTTTCATAAAAAGCGCAAATACAGTCGATCGGGAATGAAAAAAATCGAAAATTACGTTGATATGGCGAACAAAAATTGACAATTCCATCGATCGGGAAAGAAATTATCGCGAATATGGTCGATCGGCTTCGTAAAAAGCACGGAATCGGGCGATCGAGTACAAAAAACTCGCGAATTTTGTCGATTCGAGACGAAAAAATCGCTAATTTTGTCGATGATGCGCGGAAAAATTAAAAAAAATCTTTGAGCGGTTGAAGAAATTTCATCGAACAAGAACGGAAAAATGTGCTTGTTTCGTGGATTGGGCACGGAAAAATCGTGAATTTTGTCAATCAAGAGAAGAAAAATCGCAAACTTCGCAGACCATTCGTGGAAAAATTTCAAATTTCGTCGATCACACCCAAAAAATCGTGAATTTCGTCGATTAGGCATGGAAAAATTGTGAATTTCGTGGATCGGCTTCGCAAAAATCGCGAATTTCACCGATCGAGTGCGAAAAAATCGTGAATTTTGCTGATCAAGTGAAGAAAAATCGCAAATTTCGCAGACCATTCGTGGAAAATTTTCAAATTTCGTCGATCACACCCAAAAAATTTTGCATTCCAGTTTTAGCACTTTTTACTTACACTGTACATCCCTCTTTGAAGAGCTCCAGGGGGTGGGGGTCATGACCCCCATGACCCCCCCCCCCCTTGGATCCGCCACTGTGGCAGACATGGATCTTTAAATTCCCCTGTTACTACTCTTCCATAAAAAAGGTTTTTTTTTCTTGTGCTCTATACCTTAGGTTTTGCGCTGTCGGATCTTGGTCTAATTTCTTTTATGAAGTCTGTCTGTAAGTACATAAATAAAAATAAAAATAAAAATAATTTCATGCTTTATTGGGCTGAGTTCCTTAAACGCTGTCATTTATTCGCTGAACAAACCCGCATATAAATCCATACATAAAACGCATAACACATACTCTAAAGAGCTCCATGTAGAACAATAGATATCAGTATTCTTCTTTAAGATTTATATTGCTGTTAAGAAAATTTAAAAAGTTTTACGTTTTTTATTTTATAAAGAATGAATATTGAAAGATAAAAACTGTGAACATTCCGGAAATGATGAAATAGATATACTACGAAAAGAGAGCTAGCATAAAAGTTATGAATCAGAAGACGAACAGAAGAAAGACAATCAATTGTTAACAAGATTATTCATACTGTGCAGGTTTTGTATGTGTCCTGGAATTTCACGACCAGAAAATTCTTCGGTATCAGTATTTTCGAATATATATTCTCTTTAAGGGTATATTCGGAAAAACCCTTTTCCACCTTCAACAGCTCGAAACTTTCTGATACAATTTCAGACGCATTTTTAAAAATAGAAACATGAAACTTGCTGAAGGGATTTTTGAGCTGTTGTATAAGGTGCCGTGTGATGTCATTTTATGCTCAAGTCATTGCAATGTTATTTATAAATAATTACCTTCACAGTATGACCCTTTTTTCATTCATAAATCTCCCGCTTCGGAAAAATCGGTTCAAAATGCTGTTTTTGATTGCTTTTTTCGCAATATTTTCTGCATTTATCAAAGAATCGACAATCACGGCACCTTGTGTATTTTCTAAGTGATACAATTTGCCAGTTTGACACATTTGAGAGCAAAAATGAATTTAAAAATAAATCGGGTAATAAGCAGTTTGAATCGAAATACACCCTTAAATCGAAATTTCGCGTGTTTAAACAAGATATATTTTTTTATAAAAATATACTGGTATTTCAACTGGAAAATAATCGGACTTCACTTACAAACTCTGCTGTACTACCAAAGCTGCTGAATGATTGCTCTGTCCTGTCAGAGCAAAATGCATGATGAGAACATTTTGTTTTTTCCGTCGTTTACGTTATGAAGCTGCATGAAGACGATATGGATAAATTTTACTTCTTTACGCCTATACATAATATTCTGATTTTAGATGGTTCCATAAATCAATGGAAATCTCTAGTCTTCGTTAAGATTTATATTGTTTTTATGTTGTTTAAAAAAAGTTATATTCGTTTTGTTTCAATAAAAATGGGCGTGGCAAGATAAGAAGTAAATTATTAGAAAATAATGAAATAGCTATACTTCTGAATGAGATCTAGGATAAAAATGATGAATCAAAAGACGAACAGAAGTAAGGCACCGCAATTTTTAAAAAGATGATTTACCCTGAAGTACAGCATTTATTGAAGGAATGCTCTGTCAGTGTCAAAGCAAGATGCGTCTCATGAGAACATTTTGTTTCTCCATTGCCTACGTGATGAAACTACATGAAGACGAAATTGGTGAACCTCTTCTATATAAATCCATACATAATATTCTAATTCTAGATGGTTCCACAAATTAATGATAAAATCTGCATTCTTCTTTAACATTTATCTTACTTTCATTCTGATTTAAAAATTTATAGTCGTTTTATTTGAAAAAGAAAGGGCGCGGCAAGATGAAAACTGAACTATTAAGAAATCATGAAATAGTTGTTGTATTATTGAATGAGAGATAGGATAAGAATGATGAATCAGAAGAAGGATAACACAAGAGATTAAAAAAAATATTCTCTGTTCAGTGTTAAAGGTTGTTGAAGGAATGTTTGTCAGAGAAAGGAACATATAATGAGAAGATTTTGTTTTTCCGTCGACTAAGTGATGAAGCTTCATGAAGACAAAATAAATCAAAGACAGTCTAGCAGCACGAGATTTTTTTCCACTGAAAAAAGTAATAATATCTTTAACTTTGTACGCAATTTTTTAAATATCAAAAAAACTATTTTCGGTATATTGTACTTTTTAGTATCCTGCATTGTGCCAGTATTTTTATTTGAGAAACTTATAATATAATAATGCTCCATATTTATCGAGTTGCGATCGAGAATGTGCAGTATTAGAGATATTTTAGAGATAGCGATTTCTAGAATACATATTTTTTGCTCATCACACTGTCAGTTCATATTATACAAAGTTTGTGAAATTCTAATAAGTTGTAATATGTTACAATATATAATGCCTGATTTAATGGCTGAGTAAATAACTCAAATTTATCAAAAAAACTTTTATTATAAATTGAATATTACCATATAATATTTTAGTTAATAGCAAAAATTTATATTTAAAAAATAAATAAAAATCACAAAGTCGTACTGAGGGACGAAGATGAGATGTAAAGTCGAGATAATTTGTCATCTGTAAAGTGTTAGCAGAAATTGTAAAAAACGTTACATGGAACAAAATCAATACTCGTTTTCTTAACGTCTATACTGTTATATAAATATAAAATGCAAGTTTTCGATATTATGAGTAAACAAGAGGGCTTTTACTAGAAAGTGACAACATTTGCATGGGGTTGTATGCCTATTTTAAATTTGTTCATATTATGTCAAACATTCCAGAACAATTCCATTTCCTCTTTCAAAATCGCCAAAAAAATTAATTTCTTTAATTAAACTTAAAATCTGATATTAGAAATTTCTCTCATGTTTTCCACCACAGCGTCCAACATGTTTTCGCTTTCAAAAATAAGTTATTAGGAGGTTTAAATTGCTTGTGCTTTATTTCTTTATTAACTATAAAGTAAATAAAAGTAAAAATCTTTTCAACTGAAGGGAGACTCGAAATGCGCTTGAATAAGTTTGTTTGTTTGTTTGTTTATTGAACAACATACATCTGACTTGTGTGCTCGACATGAAGCCTGCTTATAAGCCATCGTCAATATACAGGGACGAGATAGCACACAAGGAAATATTACAACACAAGAGAAGTACAACCAGGAGCTCCACACAAAGTGTGTGTGCAATGGAGCCAGTGGGATTCGAACCCACAACCTCACGATTAGCGGCGTGATGTCTTAACCACTCAGCCACGGAGGCCCCTTGAATGAGTTCGAATAAAGAGGCTCAATAAGTCAATAAATATTAGCTTGGCGGTAATGGTCAACTTGACAAGATGTTCCGAGTTTTGCTTTTGTTTAAAATTATCCCTTGATTGGTTGGTTTCTTTTAAGCGGCTTAGTTTAGCGCCATTATGAAAACGAAAAGCATTGACTTTTAAAAATACAACTGAAAACTTTAGTTTGAAAATAAAAGATATAGCAAAGTTACTAAATGGCTATACGGAATATTACAAAGTTAAAAATTAAACAAACATCAACATCGTAGCTGTTGACACAAATGTCGATTATTAATATTTAAATTTAATCCTTTTTTAGTTTATAATTTTGAAACATTCAGTATTCTCCATTTAGCAACCTTGTGATTTATTTTGTTTTCACAATAAAAATTTCAGTAATATTTTTCATAATGTAACTGTCCAACTTATTTATTATACATTTGTAAGTAAAAAAAGGAAAAAAAAAATTTTGTCCCCTATACATAAAATACTAGAATTTTAAAAACTTTATATGTATATTATGAATGCACAGATTTCTTAAAATATATACTTATTTCAAACATTTTCGAAGTTGATATCTAAATTAAAATTTAATCCCTTTAATCTAACAGCGAAAAGAAGAAAAAAAAGTCACAAAAGAAAAATGTTGACTAAAAAAACAAAGTTTATATAGAAAGTTCCGTAAAAAAACAGCAGATGACGCCATTACATATTTTTCTAATGTGTCCCATTTAATTTTTGCTTTCTAATTTAATAATATTTATTAATTAGTTATTTGATAAGAAGTGAGTTAGATTAAAACGTTAAATGTTAAATGCTGATTCTTTTATTTACAAAAAATATTAAGGTATTTGTACCCTATATGGACAGGGCTCTCAATAAGGACACCCCTAATATTTTTAAAGTTAATAATTTTGATCGAGAGATGGCTCAACATTTTCGCGAAGAAAAGCAGTTGAAAAGATAATTAAGGCTGGAAAGGGTAAAAAAGCGCGCTGTTCGCCATTGAGGAGGAAATTTGTTGTTTCGAAATGTGGTGATCTTAATTACTTGTAAGCTTAAACTCTTATTAGATATGGTAAAATTGCATTAAATGTTGAAAAGTGGAGTATTTTAGAAAGCTAATAAAACATATTTTCGACTGCTATTGCATATTTTGCTTAAAAATATTTTCTTTATTCATTTGTTACAAGATTTAGTAAAACTAAGCCCGGTTTCCAATATGTACAACTTATGTCCTCTTCAACTACAACTGTAAGAAAGAAGAAAATTCAATGTTGCCAAGCAACAAATTGAAAAGGCATCAAAGTGGAAAAATCTTTGTTCAACAAGATGCCATTTGAACAATCCTCCCAAAACCTTCCTCTAAAAAACCCTTGCAAAAAAATAAAAAGAAGCCCCCCCCCTACCAGTAGGATATCTGTTGGCGAAATCTTAGGCACCAATGGTATGACTTCCTCAACAAAGGAGAGCTGGTACTCCTTCTTTTGCAGTATTGCTGCTTTTTCAAACATGCGGCCATGCATCACATGTGGCAGATATATTCATGGGGAGTATGTGGGATTTACTGCCCATGGTGAAAATGTTTTTACTTGTCCATGCTGTGAGGACTGAGTAATACCAGATGTAAATTCGTAGACAGATGCAATAAAGCTAAGCAAAACCAACAATATTATTTCATAATATTTACTAGTAACTAAGGGGCTTTGCATGGGTCTTCGAAGGGTAAAAAGCGAGAATGACCCCCCCTTTCTAAAATGCATGTTCTGAAGATATTTACTGTCCCCCCTTCTCCTCCGAATACTTTAAGATACATTTTTTTATTCCCTCTCCTCTAAAATTCCTTGGAAAAGTGGCTCTTCCATACACACTGTGTAGAAAGTCAATAAGGAAACACCTGTCCATAATAGGGACAGGTTGTTCCTTATATGGACACTTGTAAACATTTTTTTTTTGTTTTTATCATTTAAATGAAACCAGAATAATTACAAGGTCGCTAATTTTAATAATGATAGTCGATAGTCCAATAATAGTGGTCACATATTTTTGGAGTCCTAAGACTTGTACATGAGGTTGAAAAAAATACATTTTCCTTAGGGTGTCCATATTGGGTACAGGTACCTTATATTATAATATATTACTAATGGAGTTGTAGCAGTGACCTTTTGCTTGAAGCTAACGTTCTCGCCTCCTGTTCACGAGATCCCCAGATCAAATACAACCTGCCCCAATTCACTCATTCTTCTCGGTGTCATTAGAAAAGAATTCTTAAATTATGTTAAATTTTTGGGTACGCCCTGAATAGATAGGGCAACCCGCTGTCATTGTGCTTATATTCTATTCTTTCATTTATTATCTAATATATTTTTATGGTGGTTTGGAGACTATTCATGTAGTGCCTCTGGTCTCTTCTGGGGTTGGCACCGAATCATCAACGGAGAGTCTATTTTCCCTTCGGCAGTCCTGTCTTGGTCCTTGTTTGCGGCATTTAGCATAGTTGATACACCCTGCTAAGTAGGGCTTGTTATGCTTTAGCCATTTGGTAGGCCTTCTCACCTAGCTGAAACTGAAACTGCGGTCCCAAGTCGTGTAAACAGAGTTAAAATGCTGTCCGTATCCATATAGTGCTAATCCTCTTTAGAGGTACCCTAGAATTAAAAAAATGCTACAGATTCTGAGCTGTCATAAATAAAATTAAAATAATCATATGAAATATTCTTTTTATTAAGAGTAAAAAAAAATTCAAACGAAAGTATCTATGAGACTTTTTAAATATACGGATCCTAGAGAAACGTATTTTCCATATAAAAACTATTAATGAAAAGTGAAATAATTAGACAGTGATACAATCATATTTTAAAGACTAACTGTGAAATTTTTAAAGAAAGAAATCTAATGTGTTTTCCTGGTAAAATATTTATCCTTAGACTTAAAACTGAAAAAAAAAAACTAAGAGATACTTTATTGTTAAGCCAGAACTAATGTTCGCACAATTTTTGCTGATGAAGATCTTGAAATAAATTGTTAGATGCTAGAAAAGCACTTCTGTTTCTACAAAAAGAAAATAAAAGTTTCAAGTTAAAAAGAATGTTTGAAAGAAATATTTCCGAGATACGATTTTGAAAAGAATGATTTCTGTTGCAATTACTTCAAAAACAAATCTTACAATTGTAGCTAAGATAAATTTTTGTACTTGCGTGAGTTGATAAAGTAATTTGAAAAGAAAAAAAAATCCAGTTTTCTGAAAGTTTTTTTTTTCCTTCCTCCCTTTTCTACTCTTGTCTGAAGATTGGAAGAAGTTCTCTAAGAGCTGAACAGCATCGATAATTTCGATAATTCAAGGTTCATTCGCCGGAACTGCACATAGTATTCGATGCTTTTATATATCCGCCTTATATGATGGATGCACGTGTTATAAGATCCAATAAACTTCCCGCTGTGAACGAGGCTGGACCATTTCACGCCATCCACATGAATATCGATACAGGTGTAATCGTTTATAACCCCCCTCTTTGGCTCCGCAAACGGTAGAATAAGGAACAGGATAAGGGAAGGGGGGAAAGCAGCCCCATAGGGAGGGAGAGATTAATCATTTTCGTTGCCATAGTAACCATGGCGATCCATAAAGCGGTTCGTATTCGATGAAAGGGACCGACCTAGGCAGAGGGATTCAATCTCGGGAAACAAAATTGGAAGGAGGAATACAATTTGGTCTTGATCTTCACTTTGCATGCTCTTATCTTGGTTTGTCAGGCTGTAGTGGACATGGAAATCATGGTTGCCGTAATTTGCCTCATAAGCGATTTCCTCTTCTATTTTGTAAAGTTAATTGAAATAATTAAAGTTGTATATGGAAGAATAACAGGAAGCAAAGGGAATGAATTAAACTTTCGGACTAACAGTTTTTCGCATAAATATTTGAATTTATTTGAATTTTAAAAATAACTTACATGGAAATAATTTCGTTTTTAATTCAGATTTTTTAAAATTTGTAATCGTAAAATAAGCAACATTGAATCATTTCTTTAAAAATTAATATGAAGTTTATATCATTTTATTTTCTAATTTAGAGCATGTGGATGATTGAAAATCAAACATACTATCATCCGAAATATGTCAAGCACGTGAGAACACATGATTCTTCTTAATTCGAAGCCTTATTAAAATTATAGCACATATTTTGCACATGTGGGCAATATGTATACGCTTCAAATGAAAAAAAAAATGGAATGATAACTTTTTTTTTTCTGAAAAAAATATTTAAAGATTAATACTCACTCAAACATTCAATATTTCATTCCACTGTTTGCTTTTTTGTAATCATGACAGTAATTAAAGTAAAAGACTAGACGAGGATGTGGTAGAAACACTAATACACTACATGACCATTGGTGACCGTCCACTTGTGATTTTAGACATTTTGTTAAATATCTAGAAAAAATACATGAGGACTTATCCAAAACTCTAAGTGTGTAAACATAATAGTACAAGTTATTCATTTTCGTGAAGATTTTTTCCCAAAACTCCATAGGGAGTCGTCAACAATTAAAAAAGAATGAATATCTTTTGGATAACCCTGTCAAAACTAATGTAGCAAAAGCGCTCAAACTGTAGATTAGGATTAAGTGGCTCATTGTAATAAACAGTGTTCATTTTAATGTCGATAGCATGTATACTCGTAGAAATTTTAAGGTTTTTATAAAAGCAGTCCCAAATTTTTCCAAGATTTTTGCATATAATTGTCAGAGTTCTTAATATAAAATAATATTCTTTTCTGAAAATATGACAAACAGCATTGTACACAACGCCTTGTTATCAGAATTAAAAAATAATAAAAATTGTATGAAAAATGAGTAGGTTTAATAAATAATTTTTCACTGCGCATGCGTCAACGATATCAAAATTCCATTTGCATATTATGTTAGCTAAATGTATAGAGCAACTTCTGTAAAAGTCTCAAAATCATAGCTTGAAAATTCTGAAAATAATCGTCAATAGAATAAGTTGATAATCCATTATTCCCAAAATGATGCAAAAACAAGAGGGGTTGTATTTGTATCCATATATTCATTGATTAGTGTCTACTACATTTGGATAAAATCCTTCAATTTCTCAAATAATAATGCCAAAATATCTTACCAAACCGGCAACCGTTTACTCAAAAAACTTTGAATGGTTTGTGCTTAGATATTCGTATCTTTTTAATCTATTTAAATTTGAGATTTCACTTTAATTAACTTTGATGATCATGAAATCATCATATCAAACTATAAACGGCGACTATATGGAAAATATTGCATTATTTAAAAAAGATAATAAATAAAACAATACTGAAATATGTTACACTTTTTTCAATTCACTGAATAATTTTGGGCAGCACTGTTACCGGTATACATCCGAAAATTGAAGAAATTTCCGTTTTAGGGCAGAAAATTTCCTTGATCTGTATATATATATATATATATATATTTCTTTTTAAATGCATCTCTGGTATCGTAATATTAATGATTTTTATTCTACAACGAAAAAGTAAGAATTTATATTATAAATAAATATTTTGCTTATAAGGACGTTGTCAGGTTCTGGGACAGCACCTGCTACAGATTGGGATTTCCGTTATTTCTCTATCTTAATATTTTGTGTATTGTACTGGCTGTGTACAGGAATTTTCAAGGTGACATTCTTTCTTTGTTAAAGTGAGAATTGACAGGTATCATGTGCAGGTTGTGAGGTTAGATAAAGGAGATTACTGAGAGGCGTGTTCATCCGTCAGTGATGTATGCGGATGATGAGCAAACAAGGAACATGTCACGGATCAAGAAAGCAATGGAGAACTCGTCCAATGAAGAAGCTCCACAGGGGGTTGACATTGGGGAAATGCAGTGATTTTGAGAAGGGCAAGTCTCGTCTGAGATTTGGTAGTTCGTACCTGGGGTTCGTACCTAGAGGAGTGCAGGACAGAGGTCCAAGTGCAGAGTGCGTAGGCTGAGTTCGTATCTGGAAAGCAAGGGACACAGGCGTCCTAGTGTGTAATGTTCTGGGCTGGATAGCGTAAGCCGAGTATCCAGGTGTTGGGAGATTCAAATTTGATCTCCGGTAGAGTGAATCTAACGTGGATTGAGTGTGAGGGAGAAAGTGTAATCTGAACAGTACGCAGCCAACTTTTTACGGTATTTAATTTAATGTTAAACCGGATCATCTATATCCGAGTTGTAATTGTATATAATTGTAAATAGTGTATTTCTTGTGTACATATACTATAAACTGTTAATTCAGTTAATTGACAGCGTCAGTGTTCATTTACACAATCTTCACAGTGGGTGACCGATATCACCTAATAATATCGGTGGTGGCAGCTATAACTACCACGGACTTTCTTCAAAGTTGTGCGGGCTGAGAGGAACGTCTGACAGACGTTGTTGTATTAATAAAAACATTTAAAATTCATTAAAAAATTTTATTTACATTTTTCAACTCTTTTTAATTGAGTCATCTTCAGAATGTAAATAGAAAATAAAATTACAAACATAATGAGAGTGAAAAACTGGAATAAATAATTTTTGAAATTAAATTAAATATATCACGTGCTTTTAAATTTGGATATTGTCCGTGATCTAGCTAAATAATTATCTTGTAAATTGTCTAACCATTCAGTCCATATATTTGGGATAAGAAAAGATAGCGAATCGTTACAAATATGTGTATTTTTAATATTACGATATAGTCATTAACACGTTCGCTGCCGCTTACGTGAAGACGTGATGACAGTTAATGCTGCACTGTAGAAGTGGGTTTTACCCAGAAGCCGATGTACATTTTATAACAAAGTATATCAGTGAAAGATTTTCCCGCGCCAGCGCGTGACTAGCTATGGAACATCACTCCACATAACAATCGGAAAATAAGCAGTTTGAATCGAAATACACCCTTAAGGACTCGGCCAGCAAGCTCTTTGTCAGAAGGCGAGTTAAAAAAAAAAAAAAAAAAAAAAAAAAAAAAAAAGGGGGGGGGGGACGGGTTTCTTCAAATAAGAAATTGGAAAAATTTGTTAAATATATTGTTCAGAAAGCTCGGAAATTTAACCTTAATTACAGGGACATTTCCTCGATTTGAAATAATGGTTGGCGTTTCAGTACTTATAGAATAATAAAGGATAAAATTGTTACGTATTAGATGTATTTTTAAGTGGTCCGGTACCTTTAAAGTGTATTTGGAAAATTGCATGAAAATTGGACCTTAATATGGAATGAATTAACTCCGCTTCTGATTAACTTTTGGATACGAAATTTTAAATAAACATTAAAAGAGTTATACGCTAATAATAGGTAAATTTCGGAAAAACAGACTAGATGCATACATAGTTTTTTAAATTTTCATTTGAAATGTGATGTTTTTTATTAACCAAATTCTCTTTACGTATCTTATGCGCACTATTTTTCAGAATTGATTTGTCAAAGTTAACTTAAAATTTTTTATTGAGTGTATGTGTTTAAAATGATATACACTGGAGAAAATATAATGGTAAGGTTTTGAGAAACAAAATATGTAAAATAAAAAAATTGAAATTATTTTTGCATGAAAACAATTATAATTTTTAAATTTCTTTTTTGATGAATGTAATAGTAGGTCATCTTGTGCATGTATAAGATTTATACCTTCATTTAAAACTTCATCAAATTCTATCCAGTCATAGAAATTATGCACGTAGTGACCTTTTAAATCAACCTTTCAAGAAAATTGACATTAAAAATTTGATTGCCCCTTGATTATGTGTAGAAAGGTCTAACTTTTTTCATCATAACTTTTCTTCTAGAGTGAATTTTTCATAAGGCTACTTTTAAATATTCCGTACAAATTTTTTTTTATTACAAATTATATATAAAAAAAAAAAAAAAAAAAAAAAAAAAAATATATATATATATATATATATATATATATATATATATATTGGCATTTTCTCGGGTATCTGACTCCTTAATAGGACATAATTTGATTTGATTGTTAAATGTCAAATATAAATATTACATTTTGAATTAAATTCGAGAAAAAACTTTTGCTTTTTGGAAAAAAATCGGTTTTATTAATTTTATTAAACTACTATATGTTTTTTAAGTGTGTTCATTTAGAATGCATTTACATGCGACGAAAATTTTAATGATCTAAAAAATAAATTACGAATAAGTTTAAATGAATAAGAAAATTTCTACCTTATTAAATTCCAAAGCATTATTTTTGTTTTGTTTTTTTAAATAAATTAGAAATTTTTATGTATTAAATTAAAGGTTTTCAATTTAAAAATAAAATCGAACTTTGGAATTAATCCAACAACACATTAAAAGAAAGAAAAAAAATGGACGATTGAACGGAAATTGTAGTGGTAATCAGAACGGTAGTACAATTTACTGTTCCTTAACAAGAAAATCCCCGCAAATTCCAGAAAATGTTCCGAAAAAACGGAAAATGTTCTGTAATTTACAGGCATTTTTCTGTTGAAAAGCAGTGAATTGTGTTGGCGTTTCGAATACCAGTTCAATTTCCGTAAAATCTTCCGTTGTTTTCTTTTGTTTTACAGTGTACGCGTGCAAGGGATAAACGTAATCCCCCCCTCCTCTTTTCCAACTTTCTGAAAGAATTGACGGTAAAAGCATATTTTATAGGAGTACGGAAATTGTTTAAAATGACGGATAATTTAGTGCATAACGACGTATTTTTCTGACAGTTCAAAGACGGATAATCAACACACATTTAACGGAGCTTTCTTGGAATACGGAAATTACTTGTTTAAAAATAACGAATAATTTAGCGTATAAAGACGAACTTTTTTGGTAGTGTAAAAACGGATAATGATGTTCATTAAACGAGAAAAGCATGTTTTATAGGAGTACAGAGATTATTGTTTAAAATGACACATAATTTAGGGTTTAAAGACTAATTTTTTGTACAATGTAAAGATGGATAATCACGCAAATAAATTTAGGCTCTTTTTCATTATCCTAAAGTCATAGGTTAAAATGCACTCCGCTACTTTACATTGTATCATCGAATAAATTAAAATCTTCATTGTAACTCAAATGTATCTTAGCACATCAATGCTCACTAAATTATGACATTGGTAATTCAAAAATCATTATTTTAGATTAAACTGAATAACATCTTCAGTGACATAAAGTTAAGTAACCTCGTCTTTCCCTATTTTTCTTTCAAACACTTTAATCAAGTATGCATCATTAGTAACCTTTCGAAGTAGACTAATGATTGAAAAATGAGAAAGAGTGGAGATACATTTTATTGTAAACATGAAACATAAGAATTACATCACACTACACTGTTAAAAATATCCCTGTAAAATTACGGGCAGAGGCCGGCAGCAGAGATTCCAGTCATACCCCGTAAAAAAAAACTCCATGCCCATCATTTTATGCAGCCCGTAATTTTACGGGGCTAAGTAATACAGCATTAACTGTATAATTACGGTCCTTAAAAGTAATTTTACGGTCTGCCTTATTACGGTTAGGGCGTAAAAATACTGTAAAATAACAGTGTGTAATCGTATATGTTTAACCATAATCTTACGGTCCATGAATGTAATTTTATGGTCTGCGCTATTACGGTTAGGGCGTAAAAAAGACTAATTTAACAGTGAGTGATCGTATATGTTTAACTATAATCTTACGGTCTTTGCATGTAATTTGATGGTATGTTAGCATGTATTTAGCGGACTGGCCATATATTTACAAAAAAAAAATAAGATAATTTTCTTGGTAAAAGCAGTACGACTTTACAGCAGGCAATTTCACATGGAAATGAACTTAAATAAGAGTTCAACCATATATTTAAAAAAATATTGGAGGAATGTTATAATAGAAGTTCATTTACACTTTTTAAAATCCTTCATGCATTTTTATTTTTAAACAATATGTAATTGGGCAGTTTAACAGTAAAATATAAAAGTCATTCATTGTGAATTTATAGCAGATTTAATTTTTAATTGATCTTAAATTTAAAGCAATGTAGTTTAAAAAACTTGTCAGATATGGTTATTATGGAAAAGAAGCAAGGGATAATTTACATTCCTGTAATAACTTACAGTTGCATAATTTTAAAATACTGCACATGACTATTCAAAATATACTGTGTTCTCAACGCAAGTGAACATTTATTCATAGATGTTTGTGTTTCAGGCATCCAGCTAAAATGTTAGTACCAAAAATTCATAAGAAGCACACACTTGTAATAATCCAAGATCTGACAGTTCAAAAAGATATGTTATCAAGCACAAGAAAATTGTTTTTTATTTCGTCGAAAAGTAGTACACTTAAGAGGCTTTGAACATGTTGAAAAAGCAAAAAATACCGCTATGTTCCAATTGAGTAATAATTCAAAAATAAAAATCAAAATATGTAATAAAAAACTTTGAAAATTTTTATGGTTTAAAGGTATCCTATTCTTTTAAAAATTTTACCCTTTTGCTGCATCGTCACTCTACTGCTTTTATAGAAAACTATTACTTAACCGTGTTATGGAACATTCTCATGGGTCAAAATAGAGATATTCTATAAAAGCAGGGGAATGAGGTTACAGCAAAAACTGTAATAATGAATCTAATGATCTATGTCTGCTGAAATTGAAAAGGTGCATAAGCCAAAAATTAATATTAGTGGTTTACTCGTAGGTTAAACATTGGGTTTGCCGTATGAAAACATAGAAAACTAGGAGCAGGAAAACACAATAAATCTACGAGTGAGCCGCTAGTGGCATTAATTTTTGGCTTATGAACCTCCCACTTCCGACAGGCATGGATCATTCCATTCCCCTATTACCACTCTTCCATAAAATATAATTTTTTCTTCTGCTCAATAACATAGGTTTTTGTGCCGTCAGCTCTTGGCTTTATAAAGTACACAAGAGTTGCTGAAAACATTTTCCTCTTATTAAGCAAAGAGCCATTCAATTAACCCAATATAATAATAATTAATAGAAAATAAACATATCAAAATCAGAAATGATTAACTTAATGTTTAGAGAATGAGTTATTTTCCATAATCAACAGAAATGTAGTGAAACATTACTTTCTGTATTTTATTTTGTTGTGTTTCAAAAGTTAAAGTATTGTAACATTATAAAAATCTAGAAAACAGCCCTTTCAACACATCAGTATTGTAGAAAAAGCTTCATTGCAAAAAGTTAATTTTACATCTTGTTTAGAATATTTTCATTAATACTGTGAATTGTGATTCTCAGAAAAAGTATATGTCTAAAGCAGGTTCTTAATTTTTAAAATCAAAACAATTCCAAATGTATTTTAAGCTATTTAGAAAACTTAAAAAAAATATTGAAATATAGTTAATAAACAAAAACCACGATTGAATAATGAACGAATATGAGAAATATTTATAATAGTTTGCAGATGTATATTGCATAAATCTGAGATATTTCTAAAATATAAATTTATTCTTGTGGGTGTTTTAAGGATTTTCTAATTACCGTTAATTCAACAGTAAATAATACTGTTATGAGTCAATTTTAAATTTCAGAAAATTCCTCACTTGAAAATAAATAATATAGCATTCAATTAAAATTCAGACTTTTTTTAACCAAATGTTAGCAAATTTACTGAAATTTCATTTAAAAAAATTAAGCATTAATTATTTACATACTTTTAATGATTAAAATAAAATAAAATGCAATCTGATACACTTTATAATAATACAAATGATATTAAATATTTATTTTGCTCTATTGTAGTCTTGATTTCATGCTCGCTATACTATGCAAATATGATCTTACAAAGTATTTTATATAATTCATTTTTAAAAAAAAGTATAATAATAGGTTTTTAAAGGGACAACAAATGTTCACCATCAATAAAATGGACAAATTATTATAATACTATCAAAATATCAAAAGCATTAGACATAAATGCTTCAAAATTAAATTATACTTTAATACGGTCAGTTATTTGCAAATTATCAATGAGTGCTTATTAAAAAATAATAATAAATATATTTATTGGTGTCTATGTGTCATTTAGTAAAATTAGACAACATTTACGGATGCATAATTGGGAAGCCAATACTGCAGTCATAGTTCTGTTTCTTTTCCTAAAAATTTTCCCTTATCTTGCATCATATAATTTTGCAATTTCATACTAGCATAATGCACTTTTGTAGCTTGATTGGCTATTTGGCCAGCTACATTTTGCGACTTTTTTCTACCTTTTTGTAAATTCCATAACTTTTAGTACCTTTCATATTAATTGCCTTCTTTTTTTATTCATTTTTTATTTATATTTATTATTTTTTTAATTCCCTGACTGTAAGAACTGAAATTGAAACCAAAGATTAAGTGGATAATCTGCTGACAATAACTACAAAGATTTTTCAACAAAGATAAATTTTATTCAATATACAAAAACAGGTCACTTAAAAATCACACATATAGTATAAAAAAACAGGTCACTTAAAAATCACATATAATAATATATAAAAACAGGTTACTTAAAGATCACACATATATAAAAACAGGTTACTTAAAAATCACATTAAAAGTAAATCATCAACATTACATTTACAATAAGAGGAGTGTTTGTTTAAATCCGTAACGATATTTACCATACTGAAATAAATAGCTTTTAAGATTGCAAAAAAAGAACAATTAGAATCAAAATTTCTTCCAGTTGTGTCATACAAAATCAACTTGCTTCCGTTGTTTGAAATCAATAGAAAATAGATTTTCATTAAAAATTTTTAAAATGAACAAAATAAGGAGGTTTTCACAAGGTGGTTTTCCAAATGGATTTGAAGTTACACAACTTTTGTACTAGATTAAGAACTTTACAGTTTGTTACACCCCGTTTTGTCTTCTTTTGGCTTTTCGAGCCATTTTCAGGGTTGATTCCAAAGAAGGCCCTATGAAAAATAAAAATATATGTATTAAAAATAATTATGCAAGTACAAAAAAAACTGACATAATTAAATTAGTAAGAATTAAACATCTGCTATTAATATGACATCCTAAATTTGATTTCTTTCTTGTTTAATGCTTCAATATATCTTATTATATATTAGTATGGCTTAATATTGTGAAATGCTTCACATGAGCATGTCTCATTATTAATCAATTCTTAATATATATTTCAGAAATATTTTTTCATAGTCTGACTTAATCATTTCTTTAAATTTTTAAATAATTAAAGGCACAATGAATGGCATCTTACATTTTGATCAACATATTTTTTTTTTTCACTATTAATAAACACATTAAAAAATTAATATTTTATTGTTTTCACAAGCTTGTTCTTTAATTGCTATAGGAACTTGTTTACATATTTTTAAGGATATGCAAAACTTTTATTTACTTTTTAACTTTTTATAATTCTATTAAAGTATTTCACATTTTATGAAACTGATATACAGTCGACTCTGGTTAATTCGAAATCTGATAATTCGAATCTTCGCTTAATTCGAACTAAATAGGAAGTCCCGAAAATTTCAATGGCAGAATAACGTTAAACATTTTCATTAATTCAAAGTCATTTTCTCTCAACTTCGTTTAATTCGAACTAATGAGTAGTCTGATTTTTCATTTTTCTTCTCTTTCTCACGGATTTCGGATCATTTGAATAACTTTTGTTTCTTTGCTTTTTATGAAAATTGTTCCGAACGAGTATACATATAATCCAAAGCATTTGATATCCACTTTCTTAGTGTCCCGTCTGTCCATCAGGGACACTTTAAATTTTTCTTCCATTATGCTTGTTTCTAATCTTTTAATTAATTTATGTATTTATGCATTCTAATTTAATATAAAATCATATTCTTATGAAAAAACGAAATAAATTTTAAAAAACACTATAACATTAATTCCTTAATAATATTTATTAATCATGTTTTCATTTCATATTTTCCATAATTCGAACAATTCTTGGGGTCCCTACGAGTTCGAATTAACGAGAGTCAACTGTATCTTAATTTAAAAATTTATATTAAATAAAAATTTTAGTGTTCTGGGCATTTCTAAAATTCACAATCTTAGAAAATCTGCATGCATGCATTTCAAAATGTAAACAGTGAAATTGGCAATTAAAAGGTATTCTTCCCAAAAGAGGTTAATGAAAATAAAATCATTTTTAACATAAATTGATGGGAAAAATGGAGCAAAACTTCATTATTTAGCCAAATAAGGGGTTACTGTCCATAAACAAATATGTATTCCAATAGTTTGAACAACACTGTACTTGATCTCTCTGTTGATATAATATTATATAAAGAGGAAATTTAATTTAGCAAGAAAATGTCTAACATGTTGAAATTTATCTTTCAGCAATTTATACTAATAGATGAAAAGATACTTGAATACTTTTGTTCAACCCTGTAGTTTACCTAGTACCTTTATTACACACCATATTTAGATAAAATTTAATTGAAACTAAAACACTCGTAAAACTACTGAAATCATTCTTTCCAAAAATTATCATCCATAGACAACCATGTATCAAATTCCTTATGTGGCCTTGTACATATTTATCTATATTCTAAAAAACATTTTTTGGTAAACTGATTGTTTTTCAATGTAAAAATGCATAACTTATTTAAAAAATACATTTAAATAATTCACACTCGCATTCAGTAAGATTTGAGCTCTTTTGTATAGCCCTGTACATCAAACATAGCATTTATATACACCATATAATATATATACAGAGTTTCCTCCAGGTTTAAAAAGGGGCAGGGCGCTACTGTTCTGAAAAGGGCACTTTTTACATTTTTCAGGGCACTTTTTTGATTTTTAAGGGCACTTTTAAGAGTTGAATCTAGAATCTAGAGGTTAAAAAATCGTGCAAAACCAGAAATTTGATCAAAGAATCGAGAAAAAATAAAAAATTTCGTCCAAAAAAAAAAAAAAAAAAAAAAAAAAAAAAATGATAAAACGAAAAAAAAAAAATCCCGAAAAAAACAACAAATTTTGTGAAAAGATCACAAAAAATTGCTATTTTTGTTAAAAGACCACAAAAAATGACAAATTTCTTCAAAAGATATTGTTCAACTATTGTTGAAAGGCTGTATTTTTTCAAATGCGGGGCAAGAAGGACGCTATTTTTTGAATGAGTGACAAGAGGGGCGCTATTTTTTAAACTAAAGGGCAGGAGGGGCGGAGCACCCCTCTGAAACCCTCTGGGGGAAACTCTGTATATAAATTTAGTTTAACTTAAAAGTACATAACATAATAGAAAAATGCATTTCATCTATCACCCATTATCAATAATATACAGTACTTCATATAGAATAGACTATTTTAAAATGTTGTATGTCCTTGAAAATACTATGCACTCATGCATGAAATAATTTTAGCCTCAGTGAGGTATATAAATTTTATTATACATGAAATACTTTAATGTAATAATATGTCCATACAATTCCTCCCTTTTTTTACCTATTATGTTAATGGAATTCTTTAGGGTGGCCCTGTAAATGAATAACTATTTTCACAGCACATTTCACAAAATGCATATTTAGTGCACTTTGTAAATGCATATAAATTTTGCTATGTTTGACAGGGTGTAACATATTTAAAATTTATTTGAAATAAATTTTTCCCATAGGACATAATATAAAAAGAAAACTGTACTACTCTGTTATCCTGTTGACCAAAATACTACCGCCAAATTATAAGATTAAATGCCAATAATGGATAATCGTGAATGTCAATTCAATGACATTAAATAAAATGCATGTGTTTAAAATGTCATTAAGCAATTTTTATTTCGATTTTTTATTTATATATTTTTATTAATACTTTACTAATTATTTTTTTTAATCTTTAAAATAAAAATTACGTCAACATGTATAACTTGGCTATTAGTTTGGCGAAATCGGTCGATGGGATAACAGAGTAGTACCAAAAAAACTATCGACTGTCCCTGTAAATAAACTAATCATGCTAGAAACTTCATTTGAAATAGGATCCGACATTGTACTAGGGTAAACGTTAATATATTTTTTTTAATTTCAGGATAATATGAACATATTTATGTTAGAGCGAGGAAAATTGGACAGACAAACAAAAATCAATCACTTGTGGGGAAAAAAAAAATCATTAGATTCAAAATTTACAAAACTAAAACCTGCAAAATTCTAAAATCTGCATAACCTTTGGCCCCAAGCTATGCATATTTTTGATACTCCACTTTATTTTGTTCAGAGGTCCTGTTTTTGTGAAAATTCTAGTCAGAATTTTGTGAATTTTAAATTATTAGTGTCTTCAGGCTCTATTTTTCATATATAAAAAACTAAGTAATATGGACTTGTGAGTTCAACTGTTTATTTACAGGTCAGATTTTATTATTAAATGATTAAATTTGTGAAAAATACTATTTGAAGGGGAAATTTTTCTGTGAAAGGTCTATTTAAGAGACAAATAATTTTGTGAAGAATTCTATTTGTGGATAAATTTTTTTGTGAAGGGTCCTTTAAAGGACCAAATATCTCCTGAACATATTCCTAAAAAGATGGGAGGGGGGGAGGGAGAAAAAAATGCAAATGGCCTATAAATAAATAAAAATGTATACTATATATTAGGAATGCACAATTTGTGGCCCTTGAACTTTGTTAATTAATAATGGAGAAATTACAAATTGTGTTGATCAGGTGTGGAAAAAATTCGCACTAGTCACTTTCATGCTTATCATCTATTTTTCATGCTTATCATATGCTAGTCATCATATGCATTGTTATATGTACAAGTGTAAAATGTTGATATATCCTTGCCAATTGAATTGAAATTGTTGATTGGATTTGAGAACCAAGAAACCCCCCCCCCCCCACACACACACACACACCAATGTGAAACCCCATTAAAAAAAAAAATCTAATTATAGGTTAATGATCATCTCCCAGATATAGAATTATCAGCGTGTTACTAATGTGGCCCTCGACAACCTAGAAATTTTTATAAGTGGCCTTTCTCTTAAAAAGGTTGTGCAATCCTACTATATATGTTATGTATGTATACACATACATACACACGATACATACAATTTTAAAATAATGAACTTTATAAATAAAATTTAAACATAATTACCTTTGCATAAATTCTAATGTGGCAGGACAACCACTGGGGTACTCCAATCCAAATACGAAAAAACTAGCAAACCAAATAGCAATCGCTCTTTTCATATTCATGAATTCTGATGCAGCAACTCGTTCAATAATAATTACACAATTTTCTTTATTTTGATAAGGGTCACCTGAAACAAAAAGTTAAAATTTTTAAACATGAATTATATGTTAGACAAAGTTGTTAAATGAGAGTAAAATGTATTGATGGTGGACCGAGTAGTACTTTGGCCAAGTACTGGTACCAAATAATTGTGTGTAAGAAAGAATAATTTGAACATGAAGTCAGCTTAGGTTAACAACCACATGTTTGAGTATATACACTAGGGTGTATCACGAAAAACTTTTTGAAATTTCAATTTCTTTTGTAAATTTCAAGTTGATAAAAAGTTGTTACTATGATCAGATATTTACACCCAAAAATATTTTTATTTGCATATCTGGAAGTTTGCAGATGTAAAAAAATTACCTGTAACAGATTTAAAATCTTGGATATTTGGTAAAGTAACAAGATTTTTAATTAGATTCTGGGAGACTTATAAAATTAATGACAGAAACAGAATTTTTTTTATAGTCAAATGCCTGTTTAAACTTTATGTTTTTGTACTTTGAAAAAAAAAAAGACCTACATATTTTTCAATTTCAAAAATATTTTTTGGGGTAAATATGTGATCATAGTAACTGTTTTGTAAACAATCAAAACTTATTTGGGTTCAAAAATCTTCTAAATATTCTTGAATTTTCTTTTTAAAAATTTTATTACATACTTAGAATTATAGAATAAAGAAATATTGAATTCAAATTATTTACATACTATGTACAAAATGTATAATATGTACAAAATATAAATGCTTTTACCTTGATAATTTTTGATCATCATACTAAAAACTGGAAAGATGATCCTTTATGCATTTCTGCGTGCCTTTTCATAAAATTAACATAATTCTTCAATAAAACTCAAGACACGCACGACAAACAAAAAATATAAACATTCTCCCTCTCAAAAAATTCTTTTTCATTCCATCAAAAATTGATGCCAACTTTTTTATCTAAACTTTTAACTCATCTCGTAAGATAAAAAATATAAAAGCAAAGCAGACGAAAAAACAGTATCGCTTCCATAGCAACGAGTTGCGTCTTATAAATAAATTAAATATCACAATTGCAAATATGCAAACGATTTTCTGTGAATAAACTGGAATAACTTAATTTATCAATTCCTAACATACTCCCACCTTTAATTTAGGCGGAAGCCAAATTAAACTTAAGATCACTTTTGATCAAATTAAGCCCTAATTCAAAATAAAAAATATCTAAATAAATAAAGATAATAACTAAACAATAATAAAATAATAATGAAACATTTAGAGTTCTAGAAAAGTCAGTTCAGAGTTCTAGAAAAAGTCATTTCAGAGTTTTAGAAAAGTCATTTCAGAGTTCTAGAAAAAGTCATTTCAGAAGTCTCTGTACTACTCTACCACTTCTAGTTGTACTGTTTCTCACCATCCACACCACCAAGCTGCTGCTGGATGGATGACTAATAGGGCACAGTTCTTTCAAATAATAGGAGACAGTTCTTTCGAAGAAACTATTGCCTTCCAATACAATGATTTTAAAATGTTATTGGTTTTTCTAAAATTTGAGCCATTATCAGAGTATATAGTAGTCGGCCTTCCTCTCCTGCACATAAATTTTCGAAGTGATTGAATGAATCCTTCTGTCGAGAGACTGGATACAAGTTCCAAATGTATTGCCCTATATACTGCACATGTAAGAAGTACAACCCAAACTTTAGATCTTTGCTTTACGAAAAGAGGGCCAAAAATATCAGCTCCAACAATTTCAAAAACTTTGGAATCTCTGACTCGATCTAGAGGTAGGTGGATTGGAGGTGTAGTATATGGTTTTGCAGAGTATCTTTTGCATCTGTAAACTTAGATAATTGACTTCTAATGCTGCGTCCAGAAGAAATTATCCAATATTTTTCTCTTAAAATGGATCCAACTGTTTGAAATCCAGCATGACAATTCTTTAAATGACATTCTTGAATCAGACAATTCACTACATGATGTTTCGATGGTAATAAAATTGGATATCTGAAAGAAAACTCGTGATCCCGCTCTAATATCTTTGTTTTTACTCTCCACAATCCTTCTTGATCTTTCATAACCTCTAATCCTTTTATTGCATCAGTAGTATTACCAAAACTTTCAGATTGTATTATTGACCAGAGCGACCTTTCCGCATCTTCCTTTTCTTCAATCGACAATTCTGATGGAAAACATATATTTCGATTTCTGCACTTCATTATGAATCTCTTCATCCAACATACGACATTTATAAATCTACCAAATTTTGAACTTCTACTATATATCATAAATTCATGTGAATTAGAACATAAAAGAGTAGGTACTGCAGTTTTCTTCTTTTCCATCATTACTAATTCTTCGTTGGGGCTTGTTTCTGAATGTGGCCAATTTTCTTCTGATAACTTCAACCATTCTGGTCCCTCCCACCATCTCATCTTCAGCAGCTGTTTAGGACTACATCCGCGAGAAGGTAGATCAGCAGGGTTGAGATGACCAGGTACGAAGTTCCAATGTTGAGATTCGGAAAATTTACAAATTTCTCTAACTCTATTGCCTACAAACGTTCCCCATTGATCATTTCTTCGAATCCAAGCGAGAACAGTCGAAGAGTCGGTCCAATACTTTACTGGTATGGAAATACAATTAAAGGCTTTCAAAACAAATTTAGTCAACCTTATTCCTAAAATACAAGCAAGAAGCTCTAAACGTGGTATGGTTACATTTTTCTTTGGTGCAAGACGAGACTTAGCTCCTAAAAGTTGTACAAAGACTGCGTCTTTATCTTCACAACGTAAGAAAACTGCTGTTGCATAAGCTCTGGTACTTGCATCACAAAATGTATGAATAGACCATTTTTCTTTACAACCATAGCCTACACGTCTATTTATCTTCACGTCATTTAAATACTTGAGTTCGCTATACCATTTTTGAAAATTATTCCGGATTTCTTCTGGAAGTGGAGCATCCCAATCTAATTTCGTCGACCAGGCGTCTTGAATTATCAGTTTGGCTGGCAACAATGCTGGGGCTAAAAATCCTATTGGATCGAAGATCCCTTGGGTTACAGCTAATATCTTTCTTTTCGACAGATTTTCTATCTCATCACTAAATTTATAAGCGATCTTCAAACTATCTTCCATTGTGTCCCACTTCAACCCTAAAACCGGAACTATCGTTGTTACATTTTTGCTGAGCACCTTCTTTTCGTTAAGGAAACTGCTGTCTTCACTTTTAATTGGTCCGAATTCCCACATTCTTAATTCCATTTTCGCATCAGCCATGATTTCTGTAGATTTTGAAATAAAATTTTCTAGTTCAGGCACATTGTCGACTGAAGTAACGCAGTTATCTATATAGTATGATTTCATAAGCTTCTCAGCTATCTGTTTGTTTTCTTCATCAACATTACTCAAATGATATCTTATAACTGCACCTAGCAAAAATGGGCTACAAGTTGCTCCAAAAACTACTCTATTGTGTTGATAAACTTGAAATTCGTCAGGACTCTTCCACCATAAAAATCGCAAGAAATGCCGATCTGATTCTTTGACTTCAATTTGAAGAAATGCTCTTCTTATATCGGCTACTACCTCAATAGCTTTCTCACGAAATCTTATTAACACTGCAGGAATTTGTTCGATGAGGTTTGGTCCTTTAAAGAGGCAATCATTTAAAGAAGGAGACCTCCCTACCTTACACGATGCATCAAAAACTGGTCGAACACTTGTAGTAAGACTATCTGGTTTGATGACGGGATGATGAGGTAAAAAATGCCCTGGAATCTTGAGTGCTTCATCTGGTACTTTACTTATAACGCCTTCTTCTTCCCATTCATAGAAAACTTTAGCATATTCTTCAAACATTTTCATTGATTTTAATTTCTTTGTTGAATTTATCAATCTTCGTTCAGCTATGTGTCTATTTGAGGGAATCTCACGTTTGCCGTTAATCCAAGGAAGACCTACAATATAGCGACCTTCTATATTTCTATCAACTTCTTTTATAAAATTATCATGAGCGAGTTCTTCTTCTTCTGCTTTAGACAAAGTTTGACAGGGATCTGTTATACCAATTGTCTCTAACTTCCATAATTCTGGAATCTTCATATCTTTTAAAGCTAGGTTCGTGATAAACATATTTCCATAATTTAGGCAAGACTGTGATGTACTTTCTAAACGACCACAAAGTGTCCATCCAAACTTCGTCTCTATTGCTGTAAGACCGCTCTTTAACTGTTTTACTCGACCTGTAAGAAGTTGTCCATAGTAATCGCTTCCAATCAAAATTTCAATTTTTGGACTTTCTGCTCCTAAATCTGTGATCCATAGTTTATTTTGTTTAAGCTCTTTAATTACTGATTCTTTTGGTATCCGAGGAATATAGTTACAAATTATATCTTGATCCAAAAGTTCTAAGACTTCTTTCGTTTGTTTCTGTCTATCAGAAGAACTTAACTCAACTTGGAATTTATTGTGAGATTTAGCTTCTGTTTGCGTACCACCAAACAAAGTGTGTACAATAGCTTCAGAAGAAATGGGATGTAAACCTAACTCTTCAGCTGTACCTTTTAAAATATAGCTCTTTTGCGACCCACAATCAAGTAACGCTCGTACTTTCTTTGTTATTCGACCTTTAATAACTATTTCTAAAGTCATAAGGGCTACTTCAGCAGAACACTGCTTACTTGCTATGGTGCTTTGAATAACTTCTGGGGTCTTAACTGTATTTTCTGGTTCTTTACACATTGAAATTTCAGGGCATAATAACTCGGTATGGGGTTTAGAACAAACGTGGCAACGAATAAAAACTTTGCAAACTTTAGCGTGGTGACCAAAACGAAGACATTTTAAACAGCAATTTTTATTCTTAATTTTGGCCTTCCGTTCATTAAAGGAAAGAGATCTAGCCCTAACACAGTCCTTGCTTTCATGAGATTTACTGCAAAATAAACAAAGGCGTTCTTTTGCGCTAAATAGCCCTGCCGCAGTAGGTATTTTACTTTCTGCTTTTCTTAACTTTTCTTTAGGTTTGTCTTTAAAGCCCAGCTCTATAAAACTCGATTTGGCTAATTTGAATCTTTCCTCGTTTGCAACTTCTTGTTTCAGAAATTCCATCAAACTTACTATATTTGCTTTTGTTGACAATGCATTATTATTACTAACAGTGTTTGATGTGATTGAAATATTATATCGCTGCCATGCTTTTAATACATCTTCCGATAAGCTAGATTCTATCATGGGATAGAGCCACGCCGAATTGCTTTCTAAACTTAAACCCATTGATTCTAACGATCTTAAATATGCCTCGACTTTCGTGAATAAATCTGATAAGGGAAGTTTATCTTTGCCGTGCGCCTGTACATTAGCTACAATCAATTTTAGGAATTCTCTAACGTACACTTCTATTAGTAAATCTTTATTTCCAAAACGCTCTTGAAATGCCTCGACAGCTTTGGAGTAATTAACTGCGGTCATTGGATAGCTCTCTAACAAACGCCTGGCACTGGTTCCAGGTTCTACCGATTGGATAAGATACTGAAATTTGTCACTATTATCCAAATCTATGTCTTCATGAATTTTCTGAAACTGAGACCAAAATGAAAGATAATTTATTAACTGCGAATCGAATGGCTTAATATTTAGTTTAGGTAATTTATAATGCTTTGATTTGGAATAACCGTGATCTGTGCTTTTTTCACTATCATCTTGATTACGTTTATTTGTACCCAATGCTTCGCTAACTTTACGCTTAATGGTAATAAATTGATCTGAATAACTTTCATTTTCCACTACTTCATTTTCAATAGCCTCTTCATCGCATTTATCATCATCTAACATGAGTTCAATTATAGCTTCATCAATAGCTTTAATTTCATGAATCAAATTTTCTAATTTACTAAAACCGTCTAAAATTTTGTCCTTATCTAATGACTCGCTGTTAATTTCTTCATTCAAAACATTTAAAGTTCTGGTAAATGACGAACGTAGTGGTGTACGCTTTTTCTTTAGCTTATTCATCTTAGAAAAATTAAGTAGTAATGCACAGCTTATGAAAACACTATACGCTATAAAAACAATTCAATATCTCAACAGTATTATTCAAATGTCCCTGCTCGGGGCGCCAGATGTGTTTTGTAAACAATCAAAACTTATTTGGGTTCAAAAATCTTCTAAATATTCTTGAATTTTCTTTTTAAAAATTTTATTACATACTTAGAATTATAGAATAAAGAAATATTGAATTCAAATTATTTACATACTATGTACAAAATGTATAATATGTACAAAATATAAATGCTTTTACCTTGATAATTTTTGATCATCATACTAAAAACTGGAAAGATGATCCTTTATGCATTTCTGCGTGCCTTTTCATAAAATTAACATAATTCTTCAATAAAACTCAAGACACGCACGACAAACAAAAAATATAAACATTCTCCCTCTCAAAAAATTCTTTTTCATTCCATCAAAAATTGATGCCAACTTTTTTATCTAAACTTTTAACTCATCTCGTAAGATAAAAAATATAAAAGCAAAGCAGACGAAAAAACAGTATCGCTTCCATAGCAACGAGTTGCGTCTTATAAATAAATTAAATATCACAATTGCAAATATGCAAACGATTTTCTGTGAATAAACTGGAATAACTTAATTTATCAATTCCTAACAGTAACAACTTTTTATAATCTATAAATTTTGAATTTTTTTTTTTTTTTTTTTTTTTTTTGATACATCTTTATATACACACATATAACTTGCATCTGGTGCATAGGGTGAGATGTGGGAAAGTGGACCACTGGTGTAAAGTGATGTTAAATTGAAAAACACATATTTTTACTTTTAAGGTATTCTTTTTTACAGACATACTGTAGAGATTATGGTAAATATTTTTACTGTATTTTTAGAAACTAACAACAAGTTTAATGTTTACAAAAAATCTTGTTTATTCTCCTTGTTAACTTGATAAATGATAGATGTTCTATACTTTATAATAATGACTACGATTTAATGAAATAATTAGAGTCAAATCATACATTATTGATTATCCTGGTAGCAGAAAATTTGGGACTGAATATTACATATGTCATGATGCAAAAAAACAACCATATAAGCTTATTTATATTCAAATTTAAACATTAAGTAACAGATGAAGCCTCACACTCACCAAAAGAAGCAATACATGGCGTTAAGGGCATAGTTTCATCTCTTAGAACTTCATCCAAATTCATTTCTTCCTGTAAAAATGAAATTGCAAAACAAGGGTTAAAAAAAGCAGAAAATCTCAAAATAGTATAAAGCAAAATATTTTGTTATGAAATATTTTTAAAAAAGATTGCTTGCATCTAATGATGGTGCTCATACTTTAAATACAAAATGCTCCAAGTATTTAAAGGAATTATAATCTGAAATTAATATAATTGTTTTTTTTAAATCAATAATTTAAAAGATGGTTTGTTAAATTCAATTCACATATATCTTCATTTTTATTATGTTGGTTTTAGTTTTATAAGAAAAATTTGTTTAGGTTAAATTTTATTTTTTTTTAACTATAAAATAGTCTTTTTCCTTCCTTATTTGAGCATACTATTTCAAGTTTTTAGCTGTAAGTATAGCCTTAATCATTTTAAGTGGCAAAATCTCAGAATGGGACACTAACATTAAAAAATATAAAAATAAGCATATCATTTACATGCAATTTTACCGGAATTGGCAAAAAACCTGTTAAATAAAAATAAACATTTTTTGTTTTTGTTTAAACCAGGTTTTTTTGGTTTAAACCGGGTTTTTTGAAAACACCCTTTCTTATTACATATACATGCATATTTATTGATAAAAATACACATTGTTTGGTTATAAGTAGTGTAACTTCATTTAAAAATAATTTCAATTAAAAAATTAAAGTGAATTTATGTAGAAAATAGAAAATGTTCATTTTTTAATTTAAACAGTATTAGCAAACAGTCTTATGCTCAAAGAATAAACTGCTGTACACAGTGTAATATTGATGCTGAGAGAATCTTTAAACAATCTTTTGATTGCTAATAATAAACATTTGGATGTAGTTTGATAAATATTATATTCTTTTGCACAATTATTCAAATAATTAATTTCAAATACTTCAGGGGATTTTTTTTTTTTTTTTGAGTGACAGTTTGAAATCAACATTTTTTATCCTTAGATTAGCAGATGAGATGAAAAAAAAAGGAAAAGAAAAGAAAGAAAGAAAAATAATAACATTGTTATTATTTAAATGCTAAAACAAACATCCAATCTTTGAATACTATCTTATTAGACTTCACATTTTGATTTTAATTCTTCAAGATAATCTTCCCAATCAAGAAAACTTTCTTTTACAGCTCGAACAAAATCTTAAAAATCGTCATTTCTAATTGCGTTAAATAACCTGCAAACGTTAAAATATTTTATACTAAACATTGAATATTTTTAATCTATTTTATTTTTGTTCAATTAACATGTTTGAAACATTTTCATTAGAGAAATAGATATGTTTATCAACTCATCATACTAATTTTACTCCTATGCATAAAAAAATGAACTAAACCTACTATACCTAATGCTTATTCCTGAAATAAAAATAGAAATTATTTATTATCAATAAACTGAAACACGTAAATTATGAAGAAAAAAAGAGAAAATGGTAGTAGATTTCTACTAAAAAAACCATTTGGTTTAAATCGTGCTAACCCTGAATTTTACACATTAATTTATACAAGTATTTTCACCATGTACTTTCATTTTTAAAAATTAAAATATTTCCTTTGTTCTTTTTTTTTTAATGTAAAGATACTTTTAATTATTTCTTATTCTATATTTATAGCTTACCATATCTATATTTAAAAATAGATAATACAGAATAAATATAAAGTAATGTGTTGAACAAAAACATGCTTCGGGTTTCATTCAGGATATTTGGTTTATAAGGTCTAAAATTGTCAAAGTTTATTCAAGTGTTTAAAAATAAAATTTTTTTAATTTAATTATTGTCATAAAAATAATTTTAAACAGTTTTGACTCAATTTTAGGTTTTTGACATACCAGATAAAACTTGCCAATCCTGTTGATATTACTTACATTTACTTTATGATATTGATAAGTTTATAAATATGTTACTGCAAAACAAAGCTTATTTCATTTTTAACATTCCTGTATTCATTAATAAATTAACATAGTAACTCAATTTATTTCTAGAAAAGAAAAATATTATCAAATAACCTGTAATCAGCACATTTTCTTGTCAATTTTGAACATTAGGAGTTGAGTTTATACTAGGTTATCCTGTTGACCAAAAAATGATCACCTAACTATAAGATTAAATGCCAATAATGGATGATCGTGAATGTCACATTCAGTGACATTAAAAATGATTCAAATGTTTAAAATGTCATTAAGTGATTTTTATTTCAACTTTTTATTTGTATTTTTATTAATATTCCACTAATTATTTGTTTGTTCATTATTTAAAGTAAAAATTATGTCAATATGTATAATTTGGTTATTAACTAGGAGATTTGTATAATTTGACGAAATTGGTCGACGGGATAACAGTAGTACTGTAGTTGATTATACATAAAATATAAAAACTAATTATGCAAATTTAGAAAAAAGTTAATAAATTTTACCTTGAATAGTCTCAAAAAATCATCCGTGCTTTCACAGAAATAAGCACATAAAGCTTCAATGACCTTCTCAGGTAAATCTAATACATCTTTTCTGAGGCCTTCCTTATTGAAGAAATCCATTATTTCTGGAATTTTTACCTTGAAGGCATTTTCTAGTTCTTCCAAAACTTTAACTTTTACCAGAGAATAAAAATGATTTGATGAAAATTCACTGATAAACAAAAAAGGCCACAAGTATTTCAGATCTTTAATTGAGGTATTAATTATATCTATCCTTTGTAATGCGTAGGTTTCTTCCATTAAAGATAAAACCTTTTGCAAATCCCATGGACTTAGCATATATTCTCTCTGCAAATCCTTCTTTTTTAAATCTTGAGACTCTTCCGTTTCATCAGTATTAAATTCTGGACAGAATTCAATAGCTCCGTAAGCTTTTTTCTTATTTAGTTTAACTAATTTCCGTCTGTTTGATTTTGGATCTGGTCTACGCATATTTTCACATCTAGCAATCAATTTTTTTAACAGCCCATCATAACCACTACCAATTTGAGTATCAATTATAATGTCTTTCATTTGCGGATACATAGTTACAATTTTTTTTGCAATGATTCTCATATGCGCTGTTAATGGTTTAGGGCAATAACACATAGCCTCAGCTACTATGACTCTCAGCGTTCGAAATCCTTGGTGGTCCGCTGGTCCGAGACCACCGATAATTCAATCGGACCACTAATTTGAAAAATTTAGTGGTCCGCAGGACCAGTGCCTTTTTTCAGGCCCTGAGAAAACCGCAACCGATCGCACACAAGATTTTTTTATTTTTAGCGATGCCGCGGATGCGCTATAGCGCGTAAATTACGCAAAAAATCTACGATGGGACGCAAAAAAATAGCTCTTACGCGTCCCATGGGACGCGTAATTTCGTTAAAAGATCGCGGAAAAACGGCAAATTTCGTTAAAAAATCTCGAAATAACGACTAATTTCCGGCAAATTTTGTCAGACAATTCTCGAAAAAATGGCTAATTTCAATCCAAACCACAGACCCAGATTTCTTCAAAAGATCGCGAAAAAACGGCAAATTTCGCCAAAAATAGCGATAAAACGGCAAATTTTGTCAAAAAAATCGCAAAAAACGACAGATTTTTTTTTCAAAAAAATTGGGGAAAATGGCAGATTTCTTCAAAAAATTGTGAAAAAAAGGCAGATTTCTTCAAAAAAATTGCAGAAAAAGGCAGATTTCTTCAAAAAATCGCGAAAAAAAACGACAAATTTTGTCCGAAAATCGCGATAATACGACAAAATTTGTCAAAAAAATCGAGATAACGACAAATTTCATTAAAAGATTGCGAAAAAGCGACATATTTTGTTAAAAAAGCGCTAAATAACGACTAATTTCCGGCAAATATTATAAAAAAAATCGCTAAAAAATGGCTAATTTCATTCTAAAACCCGACAAAACGGCAGATTTCTTCAAAAGATTGCGAAAAAACGGCAGATTTCTTCAAAAGATCGCGAAAAAATGGCAGATTTCTTCAAAAAATCGCGAAAAACGGCAAATTTTGTCAAAAAATATCGGGAAAAACGGCAAATTTTGTCAAAAAATATCGCGAGAAACGGTAAATTTCGTCAATAAATCCCGAAAAAACAAAAGATTTCGTCAAAATAATGCGAAAAGACGCAAATTTCGACAAAAAAGCACGAAAAAAATAAATAAAATAATAAATAAGTGAATGCCGGGAGAGAATTTTTCTGTTTTAAAAACTAATTTTCCTGCTTCAAAATTGTTGTTGCAGCTCCAAAAGCTGATTTTCCTGCTTCCCAATCGGTTTTTTATTGCTCCAAATCTTTCTGAGTGACTGTGACTCCTGAAAGCACCATTTCATTAAACAAAGTACCCATTTACTAACAAAAATATCCCTTTTTTCAGCAAAAATGTCTTTTTCAATAAACCTATCTTGCCCCATTTTAAAAGAAATGCAAACAATAGTGATACTTGTTATCTTCTACACTTAAATAAGCATTATTTTATAGTTAAATTTGTATCTTGCACATTTATTCTTTAAAAAATACAGAAAATTTCTCTTAAATTAATATTGATTTTAACTATTTATTATTATTAAAACAAATATTGAATTTTAATTTTTTTGTGCAATTGAACAAGTTCAATTTTTGTGTCGAAAAATATGACTTATTATTAGTGTGGACTCGCTTTTGTAGAAAAGGAACCCAGAATTTTAGAAGCATTGGGTCCCGGGGAACCAGGATTTTTCAAGTTCAGCTGCATCACTGAAGCTACAATTTTACTACTCTGGCTACAATCTGGTGAAAAATCGGAAAAAAAAAAAAAAAAAAAAAAAAAAAAAAAAATTGCATTAAACCTTACAGTCAGTTGAAATAAGTAATGGCAAATAAAATATCTAATTAATAATTTGATAGTTTTTCTTTACGTACTGTTTATTTAATTTTTAGCAAATTAGAATTTTACATTTTTATGCTGAAAATTTTGGATAGATGCAAAGTAAGATTGATTTATTTTCCAAGGAGGGGGGGGGGGAGGGGGGAGGCCACTCTAAGTGTTAAAATTATTTAATAAAATTTTATTTAGCGGACCAGTGATGATGTCTGCGGACCAGTAAATTCTCATGTTTACTGGTCCTTGGGACCAGTCACTCTTTTTTATGAATTCTAACGCTGACTCTAATCATTTCTTTTATTTGTGATGGAATTGGTCGTTCTCCTTTGTCAAGTTTAGAAATTATCAGCGAATTTATTTTATTGACTGGAAGTTTAAAATCTTCTGCCCAATGAGCTGTGACACTTGAAGTTACTGTTGTATCTTCTTGACTGATTAGCTCAGGACTAATTTGTTTTGATACTTGACTTTGAGATGGTTCGATGTTAGATGTTAAATTCCCTTTTGTAATAAAAAAAAAAAAACTAAGTTTGCACAATTGATTGTCAAAAACTAGAGCATGCAATTAAAAATTACAAATAGAAAATTAATGATAACTGAAACTAACCACTGAAAAATATGTCTATTTTTTCTTTTAATTTTCGAGCCTGCACATCCTTTAATATTCCCACAAAGTCTTCTGCAACATTCAGGTATAACAGATCTGCAACTTCCTCTACCCCTTTTTCTTCTAGCCGTTTCATAACTTCAGGCAACAATGATTTTGCTGTCAATGGCAGAAAATCTTCTAGGATTTTTTCTACGTCTTCCATAGCAATAAACCTTTTTTTTAAAAAGTAAAAGGTTTAAACAAGTTGACATTTAAGTTTCAAAATTTTTAAACTTATTTATGAAAACATTAGCATGTCTATTTACAAATTAAAAATACAAGATTTTTCAATTAAAATTAAAGCTACAACAGAAAAAAAGCAGTTTTCATATGCAATGAAGTTTTTATAGTGATAAATTAATAATTGCTTAATTGAAATTTCAGTCTCTTCAATTTTCAAAGGGAAACAAATTCAACAATTTAGACATTCAGTCAACTACACTCGACTTCTTAAACAATAATTTTTTTTTTTTTTTTTTTTTTTTTTTAATGTCAGCAGAGTGAGACCTACATGCATATAATGCTAAGCTTGCAATGGAAATCTCATTCAAAGTCTTAAAATGTAAAATACCTGTTCCAGGATAGAAAGATTTCATGAATAAACTAAGTTTATACTTTTTTCTTAACTATAATAGACAGTTCAACATCTTAACACAGAGGTGTAAAAGTTGTCTGGAAATCTAGGAGCCAGTTATTAACATAAAAAAATATTTGGGAAATAAAACTACAGTACAAGATAAAAACAAAAATTACAAAATGTCAGCTATTTCTTTTAAAATTATATTGTTAAGCATGTAACAAAATTTTACTGTTAAAGAAAAAAAATTAAATATTTTTTTTTAAATGCTGTTTCTGCTGTAGTATTTTTAGTCTGGATTTTTATACCCCTGCCTTAACATCAGTATCAATTAGCAAAAGCAGACTTGGGGAATAGATATTTGGCTCCCTTGATATCATACACATTCATTGGTAGAGCCGTCTGAAGAACATATTTAACACACATTAATGAGGAGGAACAGTTTTCTAGTTTGAAAACAAACTGATTTGAAAGTTTCTGCGAGTTAAATACTTCAACTAAAAAAATAACATCATCATCATGTGACAAAATTATATGTATCAAACCAAACTGTGCCTTGGGAAATTCATATTCAATTAAAATTGCCTGACCGACTTCAAATTCCGTACCATGTAAAACAACTGAATAATTAACTCAGATTAGTTGAGAAATGAAAATAACCCTTTATGGTTCTTTGAATTTCCTCACTAAATTTTTCTGGCACATATTTTTCACCATTTATCTGAATTGGGTCATCAAAATATTGTCCACTCTGCAAACAGGATTGGTGCAATTGGTGTTTTTCAGACATAGACCAGGTAATATTTATACAATTATTTGTTTGTCTAATAGCTTTTTTGAAAAAGGAGTGTTTCGACTCAAATCGCATTGTCCACAGCCATATCAGAGGACCACATCGCAACATTAATGCTGGATAATGCAATATATAGTGATGTTTCGGTCGCAATGGAATATCAGGAAATAATTTTTTTCTTTCTTCTAGGTATTCTTCAATCTGAAGTTTTAAGTAACACACTTGAGCATTTGTAAAAGATTTAGCAGTGATTATAGATACAATTTCTTGTAGAAGACACATAAATTTCCATACTGCATCACTCTTATCAGATACAAATTCGTCGAGTATAAAAGTGATGAATCTTAACAAACACCAATTCTGCACAGCATGACCAGCTACCTTATCTTTGTTATTTATGATGCCAATAGGTTTGCTAGCAGCATCCTCCTTTTTATAAGGGAACTTATGAATTCTTCGATTCAAAATTTCATATGTAAATAAGTGTTTAACTTTAATAAAGTGTTTGAATATTAAGGCCAAATCGTATGGAACAATGCCTTCAAAAACATCATGGCCGATACAAGGTGGCATACCCGGGAAACAAACATGAAAATAAGATAAACTGTTAAAAATTGAGTTAAATTTAACTCCATTGATTTCAGTACATTCTCCACTTTCTACAAGTTGAACAGCATCATTGTAGGATGCAGCAGTGCGTTCAGGGGCTGAAAGGGAATAAGGTTTCTCCCGAAATTCCTCAACTGTAATGTTGCAAAATCTGCAGATACTTCCGCTGCTAAAATTTTCAGAATATCCTCCAACTGTGTGGCTACCCAAATTATCTCCAATAATAAAAATAATAGAACCTTTAATATGGCCAATAATGGGTACATATATGCCACTAGTTTCCAAAATTTTCAAATCATCTATTAGTGGTTGAAATACTAATTTTTGACCAAAATACTTGAAGTCTTTCTCCTTGCATAACAAAACTAACTGCATAGCATTTATTTTTGATCTATTATAGAAATGTAAATTTCCCAGGGCAAAGTATAAGGCTAATATTTTGTGCTTATTTCTTGCAGATCCTAGAGGATTAACAACCTCAAAACTATCTTGATATAACAGTATTTCAAGAGCAAGTTTTTCTGAATTCCAAAATTGGTGTTCTTTAAAATAAAAACCATCTTTGTAATCTGATATATGACCTTCTGTTGTGCCTATAGGATGCATCAGCTGTGATAAAACAGATTCATTCCCTAAGAATGTTGTTAAAGATTTTAATATAGGTACATAATGAAAGAAAGTTTGCATGTTAAACTTGTTATATCCTAATCTGACACATACTGGTTTAATGAAATTGAATTCTTTTTTAAAATAAACCTTTCTTAGGTAATCTGACTTAAGCACTTCCTGTACTTTCATTAGTTCATTTTGCTGATATGTGTCTAATAAAAATCTTTTAATTGTCTCTGGTGGCAATCCAAGATTCGTGATGAGTTTTTGTGATAGATAACTTAATGAAGAATCCAAAGTTCGAAAACAAAATTTATTTAATTCATCAAAAATTATTTGTACCACATTTGAAGAAATATTGTGCTGAGCTTGGAGTTTCATAAAAAATAAAGATGTATCTCTCACAAATGATTCAAAATTTTCGGGCTGATGCACTACAGATTCAGGTAATTCTGTCAGCCGAATTTCATGAGCAATATTTTTGTTGGTATTATCACTGTCAATAGGTACAATTTCACCAACTTTATTTTTAATCTTAGTCAGTGTATGATAGCGCGATAAATGTGATGTAAAAGATGTAATTTTACTGAAAATTCTACTGCAGGATTTATGTGGACATGTTATTCGAACTCCTGATTTTAAATGGGATTTTAAATGACCTATTAAAATTTTATAATAGGAAAAAGTGGCCTTACATTCATTACATGCCAGATTTTTATTTTCAATTTGAAAATGAACTTTTTTAATTTTCTTTTTGTGAAATCTGACATAATGTGTTTTGAAGCCATTGTAAGTTTTCCATGTCTTTTTGCAATTAACAAAACAGCATGGGAAGTCTATGTTAGAGACATTTTTATGATTTGCATAGTGGTCCGTAAATATTTTAAGGGATACAAATGAGGAGCCACAGATATGACATTCAAAAATGTCTCCCATTCTGAAAAGTGAAAACAAATATTTTAATTCTTTTTAATATAAGTAAACAAAAGATGATAAAAAAATAAATGGTTCCATAAAAGTAAAAATTTGAAGCTTTTGATGGTAAAATTTGGTATCTGTTAAAGCATTAAAAGTATTTGCCAACTTCACTAAATTGCCATTTACCATAATTAGAAAATGTAATATAGTTTTAAAAAAGAAAGTACAGTTTTTATTAAATTTCTAACAGCATTCGCAAACATTTGAAAGGAAGGCTCCTCTATCCCTCACCCCCCCCCCCCTTCTTCTTCTTTAGTGAGGATCACCAAAATATTCTCAAGTCTATACATAAACAGAAGAAAATCAGTTCCCATGCAATTTCAGAATAATATAATTATAAAATTAATGAATACATTTTTATGTGTTGCGAATTGTGATAAATGGTTAAGTTATTCAATTGTTTACTAAATTCACAAGCATTATAAGTGCTTAAACTTTTTTGTGTAATACAGTACTCTCTAAAATCCGCACAGCTTCGGACCAGAGGTTGTGCCGATTTTAGAATTTTGCGGATTTCCAGTCATTCATTTGTTTTCATTTTTTAAACAGTAATTTGAATGCAATTAATAATGAAATTGAAACTATAATGAATGCCTACAATATAATAAAGTATTAAAATAATTAAAAATTTAGATAACTTTTATAATGATTAAAATCAATGTCAAGTTAATAATAATGTATGATTAAATATTCATTATAAAGATAAAATGCCTTTTTTCCAAAATTAGTCAAGGAAACTTGCCTCATAAAGCTACACTTTAATTCACATAAAAATCATAAAATAAAGAAATTTTATTTCAGGTTTAGCCAGACTTAATAAACAATTATTTGAACTGAATGCTACATCCATAAAATGTGTGCAGATTTTAGGGTTGTGGATATAAGGGAATCTACTGTACTTACTTTTCCCCCCAAATATATATACATTACTTATATATATATCCATGAGACAGAATGTGTGCAATGCCGCAATGGACGTCACAGAATTTTTAAGGGAAATGCAGACTAAAATCTATGGATCATTCTGTTCTGAAAATTTCAGGCATTCAGTTACAAAAATTAAAAGAAAATTTGTCTTCAGTCCAAAATTTCCGACATAAAAATTTATCATGAATTTCGACAAAGATTCAAGAAAAAAGCTGTAAATTCGTCAAAAGATGGCATTCGCAGCAAATTGTAAATTTCACTAAAGAATCCCTAAAAAAAGCTAATTTTGTCAAAGGATTGTGAAAAAAAATTCATTTTTTGTCAAAAGACCACAGAAAAAAAATACAAATTTCTCAAAAAAATCAAGGGAAAAAAACGTTAATTTTGTCATAAAATTACAAAAAAAAAAAAAAAGTGAGTAGTGCTATAAAAACTAGAATATAATAATTTTAACTGTTATAATTTTAAAAAAAAATCTGCTTTTAGCTAAATGATTTAAATTGGCTTTTTGCTTAGTAAAAATCTGGCAGCATCAGCATCTAATCGGTAAAAAGGTGAGTTCCCAGGAATAGTTTTTTCCAACTACAGCACTGCTCACTATCTCAATAATTTGATTGTTTCAATAACCTAATATTTTAAACTATTATTCTAAAAATAATTAAAATATCGATCTGCTAATTAGGGATGCACCTAATAGTGATTTTGGTCGAGTACCGAATATTCGGCCAGCCAAATAGTAATTGTTGGGCCGAATACCGAATATTCGGCTTTCCAAATACTTTTTATATTTCAAAGTTTAAAGGTACTAAAATGTTACTTTTAAAAACAATTTACTTAATATTTAATAAGAGAAACTTATAGTTTGATAAACAAGAGCTTTTTATAAGAACATTCAGCATTGAAAAAAAAAATCTGCATTTTTTTAATTGAGACTTTTTCAGTTAGTAACATTTTAATTTTAAATTTCTTCTACGAATTGAAACAAACATTTTGAAATCAAAGAGAAATAATGAAAAAATAGTTGAAGAAAAACTGTACAGTTTCATATTTGTTCTTTTTAAATAACTGAAGGTAGATTTTTTTTCAATATAAAGTATAAATACTTTCACCTTAATTCTGAATAAAAGAATGTCTAGCCCATAGTTCTTTTCGGTACTTATGTATTAACGCCACCGTAGTTGCAGATTTGGCGGTGTTTTAGTATCGCCAATGTACTACACCCAGGGTTCATACAGAGTTGGGAAAAAAAAAATCCAAGGAGTCCAAAAAATTTTAAGGACTTGCCACTTTTGTTGGTATTTATGTGGCATACACTTGCATACAATTTTTAATATCCCCATTTGGAGAGAAGAACATTTCAAACAAATTTTTTTCTATTAATATCTAATTATTGGTGCTGAAATTTCACAGAATTCACAACCTTGGTGATTTTGTAAGTTTAAATAAAAAAAATACACACTCAACTTTCCAAAGGAGTGACCAATGGTCATATGCACAGATATCAGTCAAACTTGAAATTTATTATATATATCGCATGCATCTTAAAAAAAAAAATTTTAAGTAAATTTGCTAATGTAACATACACAATAAAATATAACAGCTTCTTAATTTATTCTTTTAGAGCAGTGATAAGGTAAAGTGTCCTAAAGCCGACATCAAACAAATATTTAAAGCATTAACAAATTTCTAAAATAAATTTAGAATGAATTTTTCTTTTTTATAAATCAAAAAGAACTTGAATTTGGAAAATTGATAATGCTTTAAATATTTCTTTTACTTAAAGATGTCAGCTTTAAGAACTGTATTTTGAGTGTCAGCTTTCAAGGACTTTACCTTAATCACTTTCTTTGAAGGTGGATGTTGTCCATGACATATATAGAAAAGTGAAAAAAAGAGCCCCATTATTAATATCCCTGTAAGATACTAGTCCTCATTATCTACTCTTGAATACTTTAAATTATGTACACATACATAAACAAAATATAGATAAAAAGATTTACAATAATCCGGGATAAAAGGTTTTTCCCGAGAATAATATCGCTCGTGTGCAAAACCGCAATAAAATTTAAGGAGTTTCTAAGTAGTATTTTGTTTATCTAAGTACTACTTGGGAATGTTTTCATTGCTAAGTAGTTTCTGAGAAGTCTAAGGACAAGGAGTCCGTACAAACCCTGACTACAATTAAATTTTTGCGGTAAACCATAAAATAAAACACTTTCAAAATTCAAAACACTATATTTAAAATCAAAGTAATCAATCGGATTTCAGTGGAAAATGGGCCGATTTAGAGTCACTTCTGTTGCGGTGGCATTAATACATAAGTACCTTCTTTTCTTATGAATAGTGGCATTTTCTATCCTTCCCATCATATCATATTTTACAGAAATCAAAGCATGTGAGTTGAAAATATAGTTACAGTATCTTCTTTATTATTAATGCAACAAACGAAAACACAAGTTTGATCTAGAGTGAGATGAAATACAGTGCATTTATGATTCAATCAGTTTATAATGATTATTGTTTTATAAACAAAAAATTATCTGCCTTGATAGCTATTACTAATCTCAAAAGTTTTCCTTTCTTGTTTAAGGACTTTTGGGAAAAGCAAGAAACAGATTATTTACTAAATAGAATTTAGGAAATTGCATCTGCACTCTCATCATTTATTCCTATGGAGAATCCTAACAAATCATAATTTTAATCCTTCTCATGGTTAATTTTCTTAAATTAAACTTTACAAACAGCAAATAAATAATGTAAAAACATTCTATATTATTTAAATATGATTTTATTTCTAATTATTTTAAATATATTAATAAATTGACAGTTAAAATATGAAATTGTGAAAAGTTTTTTAAAATGTATTTTAAAAGGCTTTATAAAGTATTGGATTCAGCCGAATACTTTGATATCAGGCCAAACAGAATATTTGGCAGGTTGAATAGTTTGATATTCGGCCTAACCGAATATTCGGTAACATGGCCGAATACCGAATATTCGGTACATCCCTACTTTTAATAATTATAATAAGTGATGCAGACAGTGGAAGATTATCACAAATATTTTATTAATTAATGGTATCCTAATTGTTAAATTTACTTGTTTCATTAAATTCTAGTTCTAAACAAAATTATAAAAACGATGTGCATTGCTGGACTCGGGGGCGTTTTGATATATTTCTATTATTTGATATTAAATTTTATTCATATTGAGAAAAAAAAACTTTAAGAATGGTTAAATATTGTTGATAGATTAATATAATATTGCAAAAAATTGCAATAGAATAACTTAACTATTAATAACAATTTAAAAAAAAAAAAAATAAATAAAAGACATGCCTTAAGAGTGTGAAATAGAAAACATTCTTAACTAAGCAATAAAAAAAATATATAGAATTTATTAATGAATCTAAAAAATTAAACAATTAACATTTCTTGTTATTTTGCTGCAGGAATTTTTTGTGCCAGCATAAACCTTGCATTTTTCATGTTTAAATGAGAAAAAACAAAATTAATGTAATCGATCATTAAGATGGACACAAATTATAAATTTTGTACAGATAAAAATTTATTCTGCATATTATAAGTACGATCTAGTTATAGTACACCTGTTTTTTTTTTCGAGCATTATTGTAATATCTATTTTTTTAATATAAATTTTTGATAACTAATACATATACTCAGAATTGTTTTTCAACTAACGATATCTCAGAAAATTGAGACATAATAATTACAAAATGATTAAATCTTAACGATTTTGTAAAATTTACTCTCTAATATAAACTAATAATGCATAATTTACCTTAAAACAGGATAGAAAGCACTTTAAATAACAATAAAATAATACTTACTGTTCCGTTCGTTCGTAGTTCGTAACAGGATGATGGAATAAAATCGCTTTTTGTTTTGGCGGGTTAAAAAATATGTTACGGTTGCGGTTGAAATATGACTGTAAATTACGGGTTGCACCCTAGCGGAGAAAATTTTATGGAATCATACCGTCTTTTTCTAACTGATGGGATGTAGCTGTAAAAACATGTGGATTGCCCTTAACTTTCTGAGTAGCTAAGAGATAAGGCCGTTTATTTAGTGGATGAGACCGTTTTTCTTCAAATAAGGCTATTGCCCGTGAAAATTGAAGGGCAAATGCTCATAAATTTACAGTTTTTTCTGAGAGTGTACGCTATGAAAAAGACCCGGATGATAATATAAAGTCTATGGGAGCGTTCTTTTCAAATATCTCATTCAAATTTTAATATTTTTACATGATTTTTTTTTTTTTTGCACAGGTTAGCTGAGAACGATCTACAACCGGCCTAATTTTTACTTTTTCGATTTTGCTTATATATTTTTTATATTACGATAGTTTCAATTTCAGAATCGGTTTAAACCGGTTTTGAAAGTTAAAGCAATTTTTTAAAAACAATCCGAAACCAAAACTGAAAAAGTAAAAACTAGGCCGGTTGTGGATCGTCCTCAACTATCTTGTGCAAAAAAAAAAAAAAAAAAAAAAAAAAATGTAAAAATATTAAAATTTGGGCGAAATATTTGAAAAGAACATCCCTTAGACTTTACATTATCATCCGGGTTTTTTTCTATGCATAGTGTTGCGCCTTAACAATATTAATTACAGAAATTGAATACGAATACAAAGAATTAATTTTCATTACTTTTGTACAAATTTGAATTGCCATTAGATTTGCTGAAAAATGTTCTGTGGAGAAATTCAGTGTTTCAGATTGTCAGCATTATTTTTACTTTAAAAGAGAGTAAGAAACCATTTTATGAGTTAATGATGAGTGTAACTAAAATGCTTGCTATCGGTAAGCATGATCTGAAAGCTATGAAAAAAAGGTCATAAATTTGTTTTACGGAGTACTTGTCTGCTTTTAACGATTCATTAGTTTTCAGAAAGAGCTTAGTTTTTAGAGCAGAAAACATCTTGATACTCGAAATTATATTTCTTTATATATATTTATTTAATAACCCTATTATTATGCAAAATAAATTCATATTTATTTTACATCCGTGAGATTTTTTATAAATGTTGGTGTTTATAAATATATTAGTATGAATTAAAGCAAATAATTTGTTATAAGATAGAGATGGGTCTTATTTAAAGTATTAGGATAAATAACAATGCTATTGTTTTATAGAATATTATTAAGTAATACATTAACAGAAAGTTCCTGTTAAAGTTAAAATTCATTACCTCAAAGTTCTTATTTTTATTTTTTAGCTGAAAAAATATTTTTTTAGAAATAAAAACTTAAATTATAATAAAAATAAAATTTCCGAAATTAGTTTTCTGAATTTATAGTTTAAAAAGGCTTAAAATAATGTAATTTCGAATGTTTGTAATGAAACTTTGTCCTATTTTAAGCCTTTCGAGATAAGCGTCTTTTAAAAAAATTTTAATCCTTTTTCAATGAATTTTCAAAATTTTTTTTGTAAACAATTGAATCGACAAAACACCGTGCTTAAACATGACAAAATTTACGATAAAAAATAACTGATGACAATAATGAAGGATTCTGATCACCTTATGTGTCACGTATATGAGGCGCTTGTTCCAAAGAAGTTAAACGCTTATGACAGTGTCAAAGTGAAAATAAAAAGACAAAAGATAAACCATTGAAGATACAGACAAAAATACGAGGATGGTTCAACAATTATTATCTTGAGTGTATATAAAATATTTGTACTCCAATGGTTCATGTGGAATAACGAACTTAATGTCTTAGATACATTTTCTGTAGCTTTAACTTTCGATTCAGTTAAAACTTTGCCGTTCCCACCTTCCTTCTGTACTATTTAAATGCCCGTCAGATATTTAAAATAATGCTTTTTCTAAAATGTCGATTAGGAATTTTATTATAACTTAAGCCCTCACAGCTTCAAGCTTTTTATCGTTCCGGCGAGGTCACTAAAAAGTTTCTATTCTGGGGATGGCCGAGCCGCTCCAGGCCCGGAACTTTACTTTTTTCTAAAGACTCGGCCTGGCCTAACCCTTTTATTCATTATTATTTAGAACGCGATTGGCATTCTTCTTCTTAAATGTGCACAATGCTAAATTTCAAAAAGTGTAAGCCTGATCTAAGTCCAGTCGAGTCTGCTGTAATAATTAAGTCAAGTTTAGACCTGATGCAACAGCCAGTGCCAATGCGATATATACGCTGCACTTGTGATATTTTTGCGTTGATATTCTCAATCTACCGTTGATTCAGACAGATTACACAGGCCTACAGAAAAAAATTTTCTTTTTGGTGCCAAAGATTTTACAACTGATTTTAAATATCTTTAGGATGCTGAATCTAAATATGAAATCAGTTTTTCTCTATCAGCTCTATTTTTTTAGATATACGAAGAGAACTAAAGATTTTTTAGAGCTATAGTGACCTTAAATGCTCAAAATGTCCTTCTGACACATGGGCCTGTTGCGATGCTCAAGGTGATTTGTGAGGCATTGAAATATGAGAAAACCTTGAAAAAAAAAATCTATGTGATAAAATTATCTATATTATAAAAACTTAATCTCCATAGGACACGCGGTTCTTCACTAAGAGGAAATGCTGATTCCAACGTTTTACCAGCTACAGCTCAGGAAGGATGAATACTGTCCTACAGATCATCCTTCCGATAGTTATGAAGTTGATTATAAAAAGATGTTGTCAATGACTCAACGTTTCAACCAGGATTTGTTAAATGGTCTCACCAGAGATCTCAATCTATCAAAAGAAGTGTCTGAATTACTGGCTTCAAGATTGAAAAACAAAGATTTACTGGAAAAAGGAATCAAATTTACATTTTACGGCACAAGAGAAAAGAGTCTACTACCATTCTTTTCCCAAGAAATCTTGTATTTTGTCGTGAAATTAGAGGACTTCCGGAAAAATGGGTCGTTTTGTCTATTTTCCAGATGATTAACCCTTATTTGTTATAAGGTCAAAGAGGGGTTTCAATCGTGTCTTTCTACACAATGGGAACAAATATGGTTCCATACTAATTGCTCACTCAACAAAAATATAAGAAATATATAACACAATAGCTTTGTTCTTTGACAAAATAAAGTACCATAAACATCGATGAGTGATTTATGTGAATTTTAAAAATGGGAAACTTTCGCCTTGGACAGCAAAACGATTATACCGAATATCCTTCCTCGTCGTGTTTTTTGGATAGCAATAATAAAAAATACTACTAAATGAAAAAAGAGTGGGCTCAGAGAGAAACATAATTGTTGGGGGAAAGAAATGTCATTAATAAACCTTCAATTGGGCAAGAGAAAATCATACTTTCTCAGCTGCATATCAAGCTCGGCTTTATGAAGCAGTTTGTAAAGGCTTTTGATAAGAACGGATAATGCTTTGCATATGTAGGAAGGAAAATGCTTTAATTGAATTATGAAAATATTAAAGCAGGAATATTTGACATACCACAAGTAAGCCAACTGATGTAGTATCCTGCCTTCGTAAATTCGATGAATGAGGCTGAATGAAAAGCCTGCACTTCTTTTATGGCAGATGTCAAAAACATTCTTCGCAAACACAAATCAGAAAACTATGTAGAAGTGGTTAATGAAATTCATAATAATTTTAAATCTCGTGGGTGTAATATGAGCATAAAGTGCAGTATATTCACAGCTACTTAGAGTATTTTCTTTAAAATTTAAGAGACAAAAGTGAGGAACAGGGTGAAATATTTCACCAGAATATTAAGACTTTGGAGGACAGCTACAAAGGAAGATGGGATACTCATATGATGGAAGAATACTGTTTTAGTTTAAAAAAGGACAGTTCTAAAATATATTTGAAAATGTCTCGGAACAGAAGCATCCGAAGTGTTCAGTGAGAATCAATCTCATTGGTGACTTTTTCTCTATCTTTCTGAGTAAAAATATTTGTATAAAATAATTTTAAAAATTATTAATTGAATATTTATGTATCATAATAATAAAAGTTAACATTTGTTTATTATAAAAATAAAATTTCTGTGGTTTATTTTATTTTTATATGTATTTTTTAATACATGGATTTACCTTAAAATAATGCAACATGCATTTCACAAAAACTTGTTTATCTTAAGAATCTGAGCTGCTGGGGATAAACTAATGCCATATTTGAATTCAGGACATCATATTCATATAAAATCAGCTCGAAATACCTCGGCACCAAAACAGCTGTTGACCAGTGTTATTTATACTTTTCCTCGTCTTAGTCAAATACATTTTAGATTGTTTATATTTTATTGTCTTGTTTAACCCTTTTATTTACTTAATTTTTTTTAAGGACTTAGCACATTTTTAAAAATCGGCCAGCTTGTTTATTTAAAATATTTGTCTTCGATGCGTCGGCTTGGCCCGGTTCGTGCAGACCTCTATGAGCCAATACACCAGTTGAGAGACAATGCCATACATTCATTTTAAAAAAGTTTTGTCGAACGTAAACGAAATATATGCTGAGAAAGATTTTCCAGAAAATCTAATTTCAACAGCTGCTGGCAGAATGATTTAATCTTGATTGAAATACAAAAGGCGATCCTCTCAAACAGATCTCATCCCGTTGAAATGAAAAAGCAGCTGGCTCATTAAAACAGTCAGCCTTTAATACTGGCGATGAATCACTTTTACTTCCCCCTCGCACCTTTAGACGTATCGGCTGCCATAATCTGTAGCAGGAGGTCGGAGAAATTTTGATCTCCACCTCTTTAAATGGCAGAACACCTTTCCTAAACCCTTCATTTCCTATCTCCGGTTGAATTACATCCTCAATACATCACCGGGAATTCGTGCTGTATCGGAACTCCCGTAACGTATGATGGGATTCGCACGATGCTGTAAATTCAGCTATAAATATACATCTCTGAAGAAGAGCTAACAAACTCGAAGGACCTTCAGACGCATAAGATATCTCTTATTAGCTTTATTTTCTTAATAAAGTAAGGTGCGTCTAGACAAAATGGCTTTGGAAATAAACAACATAAAAAGATTTTTTGTTTACATTTAAAAAATGTATAGGTGCCTATTTGCATTTTAAAATAATCTAACGTATCGCAAAACATATTTCTAATTTATTCAGTGCTTCAGTTTGGAGGTATAGGTAACGCTATGGCACTAGGTCTCAAATCTCTATAGGTCGTTTTCAATTCACCGACGATCATTAAAAAGAGAAATAAAATATCCCATTAATGGCAAAACAGAGTTTCTGCGGAGCTGATTTAATTTAATTTATATGCTTTTGAAAATGATACAAATTTGTGTAGTAGATTTCCCCGCATAATAGTCGCAGTGAAAAATTGGCAAAAAAAAAAAAAAAAAAAAAAAAGTGCGCGAGTAAACACAGTAGAATGATATTTTCGAAATGTGAGTTGTGTTTTATAATCTATTGAAAATGTGATAAGATTTGATTTTAAATTGTCAGATTTGCAAGTGCGTTTAATTTGATGTTACAAGATCATTTAGCTTCTTATATATGATATATGATACAAATATGAACCAAAGCCCGGCAATTTTAAGCTCGAATTCGAATAGCATAGTCATCACAACCTTTAAAGGCTGTGCCAATAAGTATTGATTTCAATAACTTATATTATTTTTCGAACACTTTTTACTTTCTTCTGTCTTACAAAAAAAAAAAAAAAAAAAAAAAAAAAAAGTATTGGATACATGAAATTTTTTTAAATCCAGTGTTCGATGTATTTATACGTTTTAGGGGTCAGAGAACGCGAAAAACATGTTTTTACAAAATGTCTGTTTGTGAGTCTGTCAGTCTCTCTGTATGAGACAAAAATTTTGTGAGTACTCTATCTCAAGAACAAATACGCGGAATTTCACAAAACTTTAGTTTATGTTAGGCCTTGATATAAATTAGATCTGATTAGATTTTGGTTTATATTTCTTAACAGCTTGCGCTGCTGTGATGCATTATTCGCATTTTCCGTAATTGTCATAACTCAAGGACTAGTGCTAAATAGATTTTATGGATTTCATGGACTAGTGCATAAAATTTTAGATTTAGTTAGTACTTGATATAACACGTTGCTGATTACGTTTTGGTGTAAATCACTCAGCAGCTGGCGCTGCCATTGTGCATTATTCGTGATTATTGCAATAGCTCTATCTGAATAATTAATGCATGAAAAAATTTTAAAACTTCAGATTTAATTACTCCCTAATATAAATTAAAGTTGTTTAGTGTTTGGCGTAAATTGCCTTACAGATGGCGCTATTATGTTGCATCTTTCACGATTTTGCAAAAAATGTATCTCAAGAACTATTGCATAGATTTTCATAAAACTTCAGATTCTGTTAGAACCTGATAAAAATTGATCCTAATTAGTTTTAGCGCAGATCACCCAACATGTGCCGCTACTATGCATATATTTTTTAAAGATTTTGCAATAGTTCTATCTCAAAAACTAATGCACACATTTTCATCAAATAATTTCAGATTGAGTAATAAGTTCACACAAGTTGTTCCTGAATAGATTTTGATTTAAAATACCTAACCGGTGTCGCTACTGTGCAGCATTTTTCAAAAAGTATTAACATGCATAAGATAGAAGAACGTTTTAGGATTGTTACACCTGACTAGATTAATATGGAATGTAGGACTTTTAATGTTTATAGACCATGATATAAATTAAAGTTAACTTTTATTTTATTTTATTTTTTAGACATTGTATGTGAAATCATTGTACGCATTTCAAATTGGTAAAGCTTTTTTTGGTGTGATCATAACAATATAAATACATATAAACTATGATCTCCATTCTGGTCCGTCCGTCTGCCCACCTATAAAAGATCAAAAATTACGCGAATAAATAATTTAAAGTTTAATATATATAATCAGTGCAGAATTTTATCGAGTCATTTCAAATTTTATGAAAATCGAATCAAAACGTAAAAAAAACAATAATAAAAGTTTTCCTTTATAATATTAAATTATATCATACGTAATTAATGCAATCTTATATCATGATAGGTAATGACTCTAGGTTGTCATGGTGATGACTTTATATTCTATATAAATCTATATATCTAATATCTATATTCTATATAGATTTCTTAAGATGGAGTCCTATTATTTACGTATTACTAAATTTAATATATGGAACAACAATAAATTGAGCATTTATGGATTTTTCCAGAAGAATACTTATACCGGGATCTAAATAATTGTAAAACAAATTGTATACTCATATTGCACATTTGTCGTACAATTTCCGACTTGTTTTTAATTGAAAGACGACAACAGTATTTTCTTACTCTTTAATCCCTTATCTGCCGACGGTACTTATAAGTACCGTAAAAATTACTTATTATAAAACTCTTTTAATATGTCAATTATTTTTAATACTGTTTAGAATGAGTTACAGATACATTATTTTGTTCCAAAAGCATTATTGATTACATAAAAGAAAATATTTTTAAAGGGATGATTTCTTTTGCCTTTGTATCTTTTCAGTTTTCTTGACGCTGAGGGAGGGGATTGGGATTTTTCAATTCGGAAATATTTCTATATTTATATTGTAAGAACATCCTATTTGCAGATTTTATAATTCTACAAAATACTAAGAAAACAATTAAAAAAAAAGATTTGAGATGGGTTATAAATATTGCACAAAATACCTGTAAATTGAAATTTAACTAATCCTTCTAAATCCTTCAATCCTTCTAAAATCCTTCAGAAATATATTAAATGATTATGTAAATCTTTTAATTTAAACAATTTACGTAAAATACTTTAGATCGTAAAATTTTCATGAATTCATAATGCGGTGGATAAAGGGTTAAACTAAGCTTTATTTATGGAAAATATACATCTGACTTGTGTGCTTGACATCAGGAATCTGTTTATAAGTCATCGTCAATATATGGGATAGCACAAAGAAATATACAAGACCAGAGAATTACAAACAGGACCTCCGCAAAGAGTGTGTAACGAAGCCAGCGGCCGTCGAACCCGCAGCTCACATACACTCTTAAATGATCAGCAGTGTGGTGATCGATCAGCTAGGTTTTGGGTGAAATACTCCTAGTCTAACAGCTGACAGCACAAAAATCTATGACATCGAGCACAAGAAAACAATCTATATTTTATGGAAAAGTAGTAATGTACCACTGCAGTAGTAGTAGGCCACTAATGGTGTACTCGTAGGTTTATCATTATGTTTGTCCTACAATCATAGGTATAAAATGATTGTAGGGCAAACAGAATGATAAATCTACGAATCAACCACTGGCGGTATTAATTTTTAGCTTATGCACCATTTCACTTCCGGTAGGCAAGGATTATTAGATTCTCCTATTACCACTCTTCCATAAAGTAAAGATTTTTTTGTGTGTGTGCTCGATGACATAGGTTTTTGTGCTGTCGGCTCATGATCTATAACTACTCAACCCTGGTAAGCCCATAAACTAAAGTTTTAACTAAAATGATTCGTTGAAAAACAAGATTTCCTGAATTAAAATGTATGTATTCAGAAAACGCTGCATCGCGGTACACTCGTATTAAAATTTGTTGAGCTGTAACTTTTTTTTCATTCGTTCAAAATATCAAAAAAAAAAAAAAATAAATAAAATAAAGTTTGCATTTTTACATGTGAACCGAACAATATAGAATTAACACACAGTAAATAAAATATATTTAAATTGTTTCATCCCCTTTATTTTATTTTATTTTATTTTATTTTATCAAAATCTGCTTTATAGCCAGTGGACAATCTTGATAATACATATACAAAATAAATTTGCCAATTTAGGTTTCAACCCAACCGACAATTGTTTAAAACAAGAATTAAATTGTGTGTCGGGCATTGGTTATGAAGTATTTTCCAACTATGACAGAATATTACTAGAAAATAGTATATATATTTTTTCATTTCATATACAGGGTGATTCAGCTCGTCGGTGACAAACTTTAAGGATCGATAGAGCACACCTAGACGAACATTTTTGAATAGGAAATGTAGGGTCCCTGACGCGATGGTAAGGCGCTAGGCGCTTTCGAAAATTTGGGTGCCGAAATTCGAAACGTCATAAAAACTAGGGAAATGGTTAGATTTTCTTGCTTGTTGCGTCGAAATGATTCTGTTTGTTTAGACTTTCTTCAGTACCAATTTGATAAGCGTATCTCTTAAAACATGGATAGGGGGCGCTGCAGACTTTGGAGAGCTAGACAACAACTTTAAGCCCGTTATTTTGATAATTTAACACATGCTCGCCAAAGTTTATACTCTAACTTAAAGTTTGAACCCAAAAGTAGAGCCCTGCAAAAAGCGTAAGAGCCGGAATAAAATGTCAAAGTACAGGGTGGTCGAAACTCGAAGGCTCCTAAGAGATAAACAAACAGATTTCTTGACTTATGGCATGCATTTTCATGATTCTGTTTGCTGGGGCTCTCTGAAACTCAGTTGAACGGTACAAAAAGAAACATCGATAGGGGGCGCTTTGGGCAAAAAACATAATTCGTTGACATTTCGGACGCTAACTGGAAACGGGGCGCTACGATCAGTTAGAAACAAAACAAGAGAGTAATTTACTTATCATAAGAAGCTATTAAAACTGCAGTTTGTTTGTTTTTTTTAACAAACATAGCTGGTTTCAATCATGCACAATGCGCGCAATAAAATTTACATAAGGTGCTTTTTGCTGATTTATGCAAAAGATATCGTACCATATCGATATGCAAAAGATACGTAATGCGTAGACGACAACGCGAGATGACGTAGTTGTATGCGCAGACACGTCTTTTGAACGTGCGGTACCTACTTAAGCTTCGGGTTACTTGTCTGCAGATCGGTAGTAGGATGGAACGGTACACAAACTCTGAATTGGCTGACATGCATTTGGCGTATGGCGCTGCTGGTTGTAATGGACGAGCCGCTCAGCGGTTGTACGCCGAGCGTTACCCCAACAGGCAAATCCCCTGCCATGCCTTCTTCGTTCGAGTACACCAGAGGTTGTCCACAACGGGATCTTTCGACGGAGGCAGGCCTGAACGGGAGCGATCAGTGAGCACCCCCGACAACGAAGAGGCTGTGCTTAACCTGGTTGAGGACAACCCAGGTCTTAGCACGAGAGATATCGCCAGACATGTTGGCATTTCGCAAGCAACTGCGTGGCGCATCTTACGTTCCCGGAATCTGCACCCCTACCACATCCAGCGGGTGCAGTTGCTCAGAGAGCAGGATTTTGGCCCTCGAGTGGAATTCTCAAGATGGTACTTGGCGATGAGATCCAGGGATCCCCGTTTTGTAAACAGCATTTTGTTTACGGACGAGTCCACCTTCAGCCGGGAGGGAATGTGGAACGCCCACAACAGTCATGTGTGGTGTGATGAAAATCCACATGAAACCGGAAGCCGAGCAGCCCAGGAGCGTTTCTCAGTAAATGTGTGGGCCGGCATTCTGGGGGATTGCCTCATTGGCCCTTATTTGTTACCTGAACGGCTGACAGGTGGAAATTACCTGATTTTCCTGGATCAAGTGCTGCCGCAGCTTCTGGAGGAGGCGCACGTACCCGAAGGTTCGCGTCGCCACATGTGGTTCCAGCACGATGGAGCTCCGGCCCATTACACGAACGACGTGCGTCTTCATCTAAACGCAAGGTATGGCCAGCGGTGGATCGGGCGTGGGGGTCCAGTTCACTGGCCTGCCCGATCACCAGACCTCACCTGCTTGGATTTCTTCCTTTGGGGTTACCTGAAGGCCGAGGTATACCATACACCTGTCAGCAGTGCTGAAGAACTTGTGGCGCGCATTGTGGCAGCTGCAGGGCAGATCAGAGATACTCCTGACATTGTTGGAAACACACACTCCTCAATGCGACGGAGGTGCGAAGCCTGCATCATGGCCCAAGGTCGAAATTTCGAGCATCTTCTGTAGTGTTATTTTTTGTAAATAAATTTCCAGTATCATTGATGTTTTTGGTCTAAATTTATTCAGAAGTGTTGAGCAGAGGTAGAAAATGTGTTTTCATTATTACTAACTGATCGTAGCGCCCCGTTTCCAGTTAGCGTCCGAAATGTCAACGAATTATGTTTTTTGCCCAAAGCGCCCCCTATCGATGTTTCTTTTTGTACCGTTCAACTGAGTTTCAGAGAGCCCCAGCAAACAGAATCATGAAAATGCATGCCATAAGTCAAGAAATCTGTTTGTTTATCTCTTAGGAGCCTTCGAGTTTCGACCACCCTGTACTTTGACATTTTATTCCGGCTCTTACGCTTTTTGCAGGGCTCTACTTTTGGGTTCAAACTTTAAGTTAGAGTATAAACTTTGGCGAGCATGTGTTAAATTATCAAAATAACGGGCTTAAAGTTGTTGTCTAGCTCTCCAAAGTCTGCAGCGCCCCCTATCCATGTTTTAAGAGATACGCTTATCAAATTGGTACTGAAGAAAGTCTAAACAAACAGAATCATTTCGACGCAACAAGCAAGAAAATCTAACCATTTCCCTAGTTTTTATGACGTTTCGAATTTCGGCACCCAAATTTTCGAAAGCGCCTAGCGCCTTACCATCGCGTCAGGGACCCTACATTCCCTATTCAAAAATGTTCGTCTAGGTGTGCTCTATCGATCCTTAAAGTTTGTCACCGACGAGCTGAATCACCCTGTAGATTATCCCACTAATCATGAACTTACGGAAAACCTTTTATCAAACAATATTATTAACTTTTTAGATTTAAAATTACATTAGTGGAGAACAAAATAATTACTGATCTATATGAAAAACGTAAAGATTTTAAATTTAAAGTTAATACCTTTACTCACTTTAAATCTTGCCTCCATTTTATCGAAATATATTCCTCAATCACTTGCTCAGAATCAAAAGTTTATGTTCCCCTCATCTTATTCACAAAAAACATTAAACAATTAATATTTGATGCGATAAATCACGGTTTTCCTAAGAAATTCATTTACTCTTTATTATACAATTAATACTTTTATTACTTCTTATTTGCATACATACTGTGGCGATCAAAAGTTTCCGGCCAGTTAGTTTCTTCGATTTATTTACCAAAAGGTTTTAGCAAAGAGGAAGCACAATTGCTTCAAAAATTAGGAATATGTGAATGATTTCTGACTACGTGATCATTTTGATTGGATACTGAAGATGCTTCATGCAAAGGGATAAAATTCGAAGTTCGCGTGCGCAAAAGTTTCCGGCCACTTATCATTCTTTAGATTTTTTCTATCGGTAAACTGTTTTTTAATTATGTTTATGAATGAATCAACGTGTATAGCATAGTTTGAATTCAAAATTGAAATGTTCAACAATTATTGTTCATAAATGAGTGATTAGTTTGTCGCTTAAAGGCCAATCTTCTCGAGATATTGCGGCAAAGTTATCGATCGGTTAAATCGACCGTAAACGGTATTTAAAAATTATATAAAGATGGCCGTGGGATTCAGAACTTTCAGAAGTCCGACAAATCCCGGAAAATTACTATTTCTGTGGACAGAATATTCAGGAAAAAAACAATTGATAATCGGCATAAAAATTCCGCTGCAATATACTGCGATTTACGGAATGAAATATTCCTGAAATAAGTCCGTATACAGTATCAACATGCTGACGTGATGCATAACTTTATAGAAGAGTCGGTGTTAAAAATTTTTCATAGGTAAAAAAAATACAAACGTACCCGCCTGGCGTTTTCCAAAAAACACAAAGTCTGGTCAAGTGAAAACTGTAAAAAAGGTCTATTTTTCCATCAATCGAACTCGAAACAGTTTTGGAAGTGATGGCAGACACAACGTCCGATGACCTCACAACAAAAAATATGATTTGACCTATGTTATTCCTACAATGAAGCATGGCGGGGGACACGTTATGCCGCGGGGAGTATTTTCTTCAAAAAGTGTCGGTCCGTTATTTGAAATCCACAGCCAGGTGAAGGATGGAATGTATAAAGATATCTTGCAAGACTATTTTCTACCTTATTAGAGCAAAACATTTGTTCGCAACTATTTTTCTGTACATGATAACGACATAAATAATGTATGCAAACCTCGATAAGCAATGGTTTTCGCACAAAAAATTTCGTTTTTGAAATGATCAGCCCAAGCGCCCAACATGATTCCAATAGAAAATCTTTGAAAAGAAGTTGATAAAAGTCTGCGGAAGTATAAATATTCCAACTCAGCCGAAATTTCGCCAAAATTGCAAGAAATGTGGGAAAAACGTACCATAGACGATCTTTAACCGTTGATTGTATGAATGTCACGTTGCTGCGCCACAATACTTATTACTAAAGTTAATAAAATAGTAATACAATAAAATACTAATTGCAAATATTGTTGGTCACTGTAATTTTCTGTTACACTATCACTTTTTTACAAACTTGTGAAGGTGGCCGGAAACTTTTGAGAATATGCGTTGTCCTTTATACATAATTTTGTCAGTTAAATTTATTGATATTTATATGTTCTTTTATAAGTAAGTTCCTAACTATTATCTCAATAAAATGTATAAATATCACTTTGAGATTCCTCTTCATATGGGTATATTTACAAATTAACTGAAAAAATTTTGCTGGCCGGAAACTTTTGACCGCCACTGTATATATATAGATAGATATAGATATAAATTTAATATGTAACATAAAAATTACACACAAAAAAATAAAAAAAAACTATAAAATGTTAAAAAAAACATTAATTAAAAGGTAGGCTGGGTGGAAAGAAGTTAGATTATGGAGGTAGGGAGGAGCTGCCGAAAAATATATGCGCATATGTTAATGTATTTATATATAAAAAAGAGGGGGTGAAGGAAATGGTATAGTGTAACAATAGTAAAAGGGTTAATTTATTGTTTATGATAATGTGTTGTTATAACATTCCTTGTTTATTCCTTTGACTTTAATATGCAATATAGTTTGAGGCTGGTTAATGGTTAATAATATATTACTATTTTATATTATATTTTTTATATTTTTAAATTTAACAAGTTAGTTATCAAAATAAGCTATCATTTGCTAGTATATTTTTAAATGATATAATAAATTATTAATTCCCAGTTTTTTGCTTTAAACAAATAAGTAACGTAATTTGTAAAATTGAGCATTTACGGCATTAATTAATCCCATTTTGCATTAATTAATCCTATTTTGCATTAATTAATCCTATTTATAAACTAAAGATGACGTCTCTGCTCTTTTTTTCTGTTATTAACTACATTATAATAACATAGATCCATTATTTGTTTGGATTTTGTTAAAATATCCTTATTAATAAGGTATTTTTTATCTATTTTATTTTATTTTATTTTATATATATATTTTATCTGGAATTTAAAATGCATTTTTAATTCTGTTTTTTAGATTAAGATCTAAATGTCATTATTTATTTCTTAAAAAATCTGATAAAATCTTCTTATAAAATCTAACTACTAACGATTGTGACAATAGATGGCGCACTGTATATTATATTCGTATTTATTTTTCTTAAAGTACATTTTCATCAATATTAATTAAAAATTGCTACTAGTATAAAATAATTTAACTATTTTCATTAAGTTCATGACATTGTTGTTTACTAATGTTTTGTATTTAATTATTTTTAATAATAGTTATTTTAATTATATATTATTAATTATATCTTTTTGGTTTCTGATATAACTTTTTCTGTTAACTGCCAACTATAACTGTTGGCAAAGTGAGATTGCAAATTTGAAATTATCTCACATGGTGGCGATTTATCGTGTAAGTTTATCTTTTTGATAATTCAGTTATTGTTTTATTATTTGTCTAGTATTTTTCTTTGAACTATGTTTTCCAATGGCGATTAATCGTGCAATTTAGAAATCATTTTTGGTTTATCCTGATTTCTAATCAGAAATTTATCGCAATTAATGTGTTTATTTAGCATTGCCATTGAGAGAGAGCTAAATACCACATTTCCAATATTGTTCCAATTTTTGCCAACTCGTATGTTTGATATAGCTTGTTGTTTAATGAGTTATTCCATATTTTGATGTTGAATTGTAGTATTATCTAATGGTTCCATATATATATATATATATATAATTATGTTCTTGCTGTTCTTTAATGATATGTAGGAAGAGAAGGCCATAACATGCTTCAATGCTTCGCCATAAATCCAATTATGCCACTGATTAAAAATCCAATTTTCTTTTTGTTTTTTTATTCTGCGAATCGGCGGGAGAAAAAAATATTGAAGCTTACCCACCTTAATAAGAATGCAGATGCGCTTCTTAAACTGATGATAATCCAGCTCTATTTTACACGACAGTTTTTATCTTATTATGAATTAATTTTCGTTTATTCATAACTCTTAGACTTTTAGATTTTTCTTTTCCACCACATTATTTTCTGATTTTCATTATACAGACTTTTATACTTACAAAACTGTTAATTAAAAATTTTAATCACCTTAGATATTTCTTAAGACAGTTTTGACTAGTACATTTATTATAGCTTCCAAAGTTTCTTAATTAATAAACAAACAAATAAGTAAGAAAAAATGGAATTTAACAAACTATAGCAACCTTTCGGAAAATGAATTTTTCAAAGACTAAAATTTGACTTATAAATAAATTCCATAAAAAAATAGTTTTTTACATTCAGTTAGTTCAACATTACATTGTTACCTTTTTCGTGATCGCCGCACAATTCGTAATCGTTTGGATCGATAATCAGACCAAGTTTCTTTCTTTGAACTCGTTTTTTTCTTTATCTGGATACTTTGCGTCTACCCATTTTGTAACTTTTTTACTTTCTTGTTTATTAGCAACGACATTCCCCCCCCCCCCCCCTACTCAAACAAAAATTCTTCTTAAAGTAAAGAACTTCGTAAAATAATAATAATAATAATAATAATAAACATCATTTTTATGATGATAGAACGTCGCTTACTTAATAATGAGTCATATATTAAGTACGCTTTGATTTAAATATGAATATTCCTGAACCAATCATAAAAAAGTTTAAAAAAATTTTTCAGTTTTTAATTTTTCTGTAATACAAATTTTTTAGTTTCTAACCATCGTTCTTTTTCTGTTTTTACATCGTCGTTTAGGGAAACTAATGTACTTTTAAATGCAATTTATTTGAAAGCAGTATCTCAACTTGTTTTTGAGTTATCATTTTTTTTGTAGATTTATATACATACATACATATATATATATATATATATATATATATATATATATATATATATATATATATATAGCAAATCAATAAATTACAACAAAACTTTGTAATAACTTATGTTGATAAATCTCCAAATAATTATGCAATAATTTGTAAATCTTATTATCATCAACTGCTTAAATCTAGTATATCTAATAATAACACATTCCAAAAAATTAATGATAACTTACTTGCCAATAATCGTAAAATTAAAGGATTCTATGAATTATTAGACATTATCCCTACTAACTTTAAATATCCTTATCTAGTCCTTATACCCAAATTTCATAAGCATCCTGTTAAATTCAGAACTGTTACAATTGGTTGCAATACTTATAATAATGCTGCTAACAAACTTCTATTAGTAATTCTTAATCAAATATATAATATTACAAAAAAAAGTGATAATACACATTGCATAAAAAATAGTTATGAACTGGTCCATATTATGAAAAATCTTAAATGTATAAAAAATATCACTACCTATGATTTTAAAGATTTATTTAATAATATCGATTTATCGGATTTACATAATATCATAAATGAGCTTTTTAAAAAATATCAACACGAGTTGGATATATCACATAATATCGATTCTGATTATTTTCATACCTTAACTAATTTCATTATCTATAATAATTTTATCATGCATGATAACAATATATATATTCAAAATGTTGGTATACCACAAGGTGGTAGTACATCTAGTGTATTATCTGACTTATACTTATATTACTATGAACGACATTATTTAAATAATACAATACATTTATATCGATATATAGATGATGTAATTTTAATTGATACTGATAACACCTGTATATCTCAATTCCCTGTTGATTATCCTTCTAATCTAGAACTTTCAAAAAACCTACTTTTTAATAATACAATCAATTTCTTAGATATTAAAATTATATTAAAAGAGAACAAATTTATAATTGATATTTATGACAAAAGGAAAGAATTTAATTTTAAAGTTAATACCTTTACTAATTTTAAAGCATGTCTTCATAATTCTGTATATCGTAATATAATACTTAACCATTTATATAGAATAAAATGTCTATGTTCTTCCCATTTAATTAATACTAATATTAAAAAGCTTGTATATGATGCTATAAATAATGGTTATCCTAAAAAATTCATATATTCTTTAACTTATAATTAGATATTACATGATCTTATAATTATTTCTTTGTGTAAAAAATGTATAAAAAAATTATAAAACATAAAAATAATAATAAAAAATTAAAAATGTTAAAAAGTAATAAATATATATATATATAGGTTGGTTGGGTGGGTAGATGTTAGAGTATGGAGGAGGGTGGTGTTGTCTGGATAAAAATCCAAAGGTTAATTATTTATAATTAAAAAAAAGAGTAGATTATTTATTTTAACATAATTTTTAAACTGTTTAATTTACAGCAATATATGGATATTTGTCTAGTTATATCTATAGTTAAATAGCCATATTTTAATTATCAAATTATTTTTAATGTTATTGATATAATTTTTTGGTATTATTATTAATAATATTATTACTATTATTTTTTATTTTAATTTTTTAATTTTTATTCTTTAATTTTTATTTTATTTTATTTTATTTTTTAATTTTTATTATCCTATATTAAGATAATGAGTTTTTACCATGTAAAGTCACAATAAATGTTACTGATTAAAGTAACAATAATGTATTTTAAGTTATATGTTAATATGAATGTTATCTCTTAATTCTAATTTTAATCATTTTATTAATTTAATTTTATGTTAATATCGATTATTAATTATTTTCTCTGGTTCAATTATATTTCCATTCAGCTTTATCTTTTTTGCTTGTTATGGATAACTATTATTTTTACTTACTTTCAACTTCTTTTTGTAAAATATCTTTGTTCCTTGTTTAATTATTTGGTTTTTGTGTGATGGTAGTCCCAAATTCGTATCGTTTTGCTTTTTCATGGCAAATACGAAGATGAAACCACACACTCCATTTGTAGTTCCAAAGTATTTGGGACCTGAAGATTCTGCTTTGGTTCTACAAATTTCATTTGTATTCATATTATTCTTTTTTCCTTCCATGTTCAATGTGATATAAGTTATTAAATTCAATGGTTAATTTCAAATGGTTAATATTGTTTACTATAATTCAATTTAATTCTTCATTTTGGTTTATTGTTTTATTGATAAAATCCATTGGTGAATCTTGTCTACTTTTAATGGTATTATATTAGCATTCAAATTATTATGCTGCTCCGCGCGTGTAATTATGAATGTATACAATTTGATATTTAATTGATATCTTTTCATTTTGAATAGTCATAATGAATTTTTTCCTATTTTGGTATCTTATATAAGGTACCCTGGGGTAATAACGCCACGTTAACGTTCGACAAATTTTCACGGCTCAGTTTTAGTTTGTATTTTTCAAACAAATATATGATTCGATACAGCAACTCATTGACTATCTATATAAAAAAAATAATTTAACAGATATGTATTCATAAAACGTAATGGCGTGATTTCTTGACCAATGCTATTTGGCGTTATTACCCACCTATATGGGTAATAACGCCATGCAAACAAAACTATGAAATAAGATGGAATAATTGCATGTAGATTGCCCAATTCTAAAAATACAAACTCTATAAACTTAGAAATTGACAAATTGCATTCTAAGCTATTGAAAATGTTCAATTTTTTGTGAAAGTGTAAGAAAAATAAAGGTGTGTTGTGGGGGGGGGGGGAGGAGGAGGCAAAAGAATATCAGACTGTGAGCTACTTTTTGCTTAAAAAGGACCGTTTAAATAGAATTATTAGAAAACATTGCACAGTTTTAACTGTGTTTATTTGAATTAGTATTTAGGACGTAGCTCGGCCACTGTAGGAAATCAACCAGGGATATTAATGCCAAGGATTGGCGTTATTACCCCGTTATAGTTATTGCGCTGTACATTTTAAATTACAAATTATCTCGAGAAGATATCCAAAATCTTCAACAATATTTTGAAAGTCCATGAAATGTACTACAATTTTATGTAATTAACAAAGTATTTCCGGATAAAAAAAATAGTCTTCACATCACAAAACGTATCTCGCAAATTTTAGATCAAGCGTTAATTTTAGTTGCTTGTAAAAACAATAAGACATAAAAATGAAACAAAATAACTTGAAGCTGTTTTATGGGATTTATATGACTCAAAACCCTTCTGCGCAGAGCACATGGGTATCATTTACCGGATTATTTCATAATTATGCAAAATATTAGCACTTGGCGTTATTACCCCACACCACCTTATAATTTATATATAACATCCGTTGCCAATAGCAATTTTATAAATATGGTGCGCATAGGTAATTGCTGCTATCCGCATAACTTTTGTGTATTGTATGTGAGATTTCTACAATGTAGTTTTCCGTTACCACTTAATAGGATTTCCATTAAGAGTTGCAAATTGTTTCATCATGAATATTATATATGGTATATTTATAATATTTTAACTGTTAATTTTGCTATTATGTTTAATTCATTGTCTTGATATATGGTATATTAAATGTCAAAATCAATAGTCATTATTTATTATTTTTTAATATTAAAGTAATACATTGAAATTATCATTATTTATTATTTTTTTATATTAAATAAATACATTGAAATTATGATTAGTTAAGCCTATGTGAAATGTAGTAACAATGTGAGCATTGTTCTGAGATGTTAATTGGATAAGTTTGTGGTTTATTATGTGCGGTGATTTTTTCACTTTTAAATGAGTCGATTTTGTGATTTTGCATTTATTGTACTGTGAGCACTATGATTCTTATTATATGTGGTGTGGGATGGTAGTATTATGGTCGTGTATTGTTTCCTTTTGGAGGTTTGAGTACTGCTTTAAAGCTTTGTACATATTGTATCTATTTTCATTTTATAGTTGTATTATTCTAGATCCTTTTCTTGAGTAAATTATATTAGTCAAGATACTCGATTATTTAATTGTAATTTTTCTATTTTTATCTTTTTATTATATTTGTATTATCTCTTATATTATGGCAGTACTTAGTAAAAATCTCGATCCTGGCAAGATACACAATGCTTCTTTTCAGTGTAGTGCCCGGTACAGGAGCAATAACAGGCAATAGGGTTACTCCTGGACCGTCATCCAGTTTTCATATACATGCTCCTCCTCCTCAATTATATTTTCAGAAATGTTCTGATATCCGATGTAAAACTTGCCCATCTGCTTTTCAGTCACAAATCGTATCAGATCCTCATATTTCTATTTTTTGTAAGGCTTTTAATGTAATTTATAGTATAAAGTGTAACATTTGCAATTTGAAATATATTGGTGAAACTTCTGGTCCTCTTCATATACGCATGAATCAATATCGGTCAGATTCTGATAAAAATTTAGCAAAAAGTATACAGTCTACAGCTGAAACACAGCATTTTCATAAACATAAATTTAAAAATTCTACTATTGAAATAATACAAATTCAGAAAAATAAATCTGAGCGTCTCTATTTAGAGTCTTCATATATGAAATATTATAATACAATTTATCCTTATGGTCTTAATAGTGAAGTTTTTAAAAGATCTGTTAAAGTTTTTTCATCTATAAATGATACTACAGATTATTCTCCTATTTATCATAGTTTAAATCATCTTATAAATCCTAAACCTACACGTAACAAAAGAGGAAAAGGTTCATCTTCTAGTATTTTTCCTAAAAACCTTATAATTCAACAAATTAATAATCTGCATCGTAATTATTTAAAAAATTACAATTGGTTTCTAATACGTAAATATATTTTTGGAATAAAAGAGAAACATATAGTACAATATTTAAATATTTTTCTCAGTAAAACTTACTCTAAACATTTTTCAGATGTTTTTTATGATCTCATTATGACTCGTGTCAACCTTTACAATATAAATTTACTAAAAAAACCTAAAAATCTACAAACTAATACTCAAATGGTAATTACTTTTTCTAATCCAATATTTAATAAAATCAATATTAATTCCATATTAAATGATAAAAACTGTCAATTTCCTATTAATAATATTCATATATCTAAAACCTTTAAGTATCCCATATTTATCGGCAGAACGATTTTTAACTATAATTCTTTCGCTAAATCTTCTTTTGATGCTAGTACATTACCCTGTAAATGCAATGACCCCTCTCTACAAAAATATATAAATAAAGATCATGGACATAATATTACTGGTAATCTTAATCTTGTAAATGATTTACAACTTAGAAGAATTATGGGTTATGGGACCAAGTACAGAATTCCATCCAAATTAAACATTAAATCTATCATAAAACAATTTACATATGATATAGATATATTTATTTATAAACTTGCAATTTATTATAATAAACCCATTGAATATTTTAATCAATGGAAAATATTAGTTATCGATAAATTAACCAGGTCCTTAAAATATAATATTTCACACCTAGAATATGTAAATACACAGCATCTGTTTAAGCAAATCAATAAATTACAAAAAACTTTGTAATAACTTATGTTGATAAATCTCCAAATAATTATGCAATTATTTGTAAATCTTATTATCATCAACTGCTTAAATCTAGTATATCTAATAATAACACATTCCAAAAAATTAATGATAACTTACTTGCCAATAATCGTAAAATTAAAGGATTCTATAAATTATTAGACATTAACCCTACTAACTTTAAATATCCTTATCTAGTCCTTATACCCAAATTTCATAAGCATCCTGTTAAATTCAGAACTGTTACAATTGGTTGCAATACTTATAATAATGCTGCTAACAAACTTCTATTAGTAATTCTTAATCAAATATATAATATTACAAAAAAAAGTGATAATACACATTGCATAAAAAATAGTTATGAACTGGTTCATATTATGAAAAATCTTAAATGTATGAAAAATATCACTACCTATGATTTTAAAGATTTATTTAATAATATCGATTTATCGGATTTACATAATATCATAAATGAGCTTTTTAAAAAATATCAACACGAGTTGGATATATCACATAATATCGATTCTGATTATTTTCATACCTTAACTAATTTCATTATCTATAATAATTTTATCATGCATGATAACATTATATATATTCAAAATGTTGGTATACCAAAAGGTGGTAGTACATCTAGTGTATTATCTGACTTATACTTATATTACTATGAACGACATTATTTAAATAATACAATACATTTATATCGATATATAGATGATGTAATTTTAATTGATACTGATAACACCTATATATCTCAATTCCCTGTTGATTATCCTTCTAATGTAGAACTTTCAAAAAACCTACTTTTTAATAATACAATCAATTTCTTAGATATTAAAATTATATTAAAAGAGAGCAAATTTATAACTGATATTTATGACAAAAGGAAAGAATTTAATTTTAAAGTTAATATCTTTACTAATTTTAAATCATGTCTTCATAATTCTGTATATCGTAATATAATACTTAACCATTTATATAGAATAAAATGTCTATGTTCTTCCTATTTAATTAATACTAATATTAAAAAGCTTGTATATGATGCTATAAATAATGGTTATCCTAAAAAATTCATATATTCTTTAATTTATAATTAGATATTACATGATCTTATAATTATTTCTTTGCGTAAAAAATGTATAAAAAAATTATAAAACATAAAAATAATAATAAAAAATTAAAAATGCTAAAAAGTAATAAAAAATATATATATAGGTTGGTTGGGTGGGTAGATGTTAGAGTACGGAGGAGGGTGGGTGTTGTCTGGATAAAAACGCAAAGGTTAATTATTTATAATAAAAAAATGAGAGTGGGTTATTTATTTTAACATAATTTTTAAACTGTTTAATTTACACCAATATATGGATATTTGTCTAGTTATATCTATAGTTAAATAGCTATATTTTAATTATCAAATTATTTTTAATGTTATTGATATAATTTTTGGTATTATTATTAATAATATTATTACTATTATTTTTTTTAATTTTTTAATTTTTATTCTTTAATTTTTATTTTATTTTATTTAATTTTTTAATTTTTATTATCCTATATTAAGATAATGAGTTTTTACCATGTAAAGTCACAATAAATGTTACTGATTAAAGTAACAATAATGTATTTTAAGTTATATGTTAATATGAATGTTATCTCTTAATTCTAATTTTAATCATTTTATTAATTTAATTTTATGTTAATATCGATTATTAATTATTTTCTCTGGTTCAATTTTATTTCCATTCAGCTTTATCTTTTTTGCTTGTTATGGATAACTATTATTTTTACTTACTTTCAACTCCTTTTTGTAAAATATCTTTGTTCCTTGTTTAATAATTTGGTTTTTGTGTGATGGTAGTCCCAAATTCGTATTGTTTTGCTTTTTCATGGCAAATACGAAGATGAAACCGCACACTCCATTTGTAGTTCCAAAGTATTTGGGACCTGAAGATTCTGCTTTGGTTCTACAAATTTCATTTGTATTCATATTATTCTTTTTTCCTTCCATGTTCAATGTGCTACTATAATTCAATTTAATTCTTCGGTTTGGTTTATTGTTTTATTGATAAAATCCATTGGTGAATCTTGTCTTATTGATAAAATCCATTGGTGAATCTTGTCTTATTGATAAAATCCATTGGTGAATCTTGTCTACTTTTAATGGTATTATATATACATGGATTCCTTTTTCGCCGAATGTCAATCATTCTGTCATCCTTTCAATTAAGTGCTTCCGTTAGAAAAAACCCTAAATAGTTTGTTACTTTAAACCCGAAAACGATTAGGAGGGGAAAATACAAGGGGTCATACTGGAGTTGCATATTGCCAACGCTCATGATCCCTGGTCATTCGAGGGAAGATTCGACAAAACTTGTTCAGTGTTTCAGTAGCTTAGTACTGTTTATGTATTGTATTATCTGGCCAATAAAAGCGTCAGTGGAAGAGTGATTTAGGAATTCTTTAAGGAAAAAACGTTTGTGCTGTTTTTGATGGTAATTTATTTCTCAAAGATAAAAAAATAAAAAATAAGACTTATTTGCGTTGTGTCCGATATAAATTCTTCAAGGCAAGAATTATATTGAAATATAATGAAATTCTTAAAATCGGAAAATTTTCTCACAACAATGAAACAACCTCAAAAGAAAGCCAACAAATAGAGTTTAAAAATCAGCTGGTAAACAAAATAAAATCCAATCCAACCGCACCAATTACAAGGATTTATTAGTAAATGAAAAATAGGTATTTTTAAGTAATTTTTAAAGACATTTAGCTAAAGGAAATCTCTTAAAATATAGCACTTGAATCCAATACATGTAATCCTTGTAAAATTCAATATTAATTATTAAGTTACCTCATATGTAAAGAAAAAATGCATTTTACTTTGTTATCATATGAGGAATTTAAAACTTAATTTTTCCTGAGTTTGTGAAAAGTTTACTGCAGTTATTTCTTAATTCACTTTCAGTGCCCTTTTCCTAGAAAGAAATACATTAACCTTATAATCAATGATTAGTTCAACCCTAAAAAATGTTGTATTGAATGAAATCTATGTCAAACTACTTATTTGTACAAATTATTTTCAAAATTCTTAGTTTTCAGACATAATTAATTTACTTATTCAAAATTAAATGGTAATAATAATAATAATAATTAAATACGAAGAAGAGATTACACCTTCAAGAGTGACAAAGTACATGTGCTACTTTTTCTGTTTCTTATATTTTTATCAAGTTTAACAATTATAAAATATTTAAATTTTCTGTACTGTTTACTTATTTGGATAAAACCAATTTTCTTTGTGCTTTTTCAAAAAAAAAAAAAAAAAAAAGTCTTTTTTTAGGATTTAGATTTTACTAAATAACATTAATATTGTTTAAATATGTGTTATTTTATATGAGTACTAAAATTTTTAATTTTAATGCTTGTATTTTATATGCTTCGTCTAAAATACAAGTTAGAAATGAGTATAGTTTTCAGATAATTAAAACAAAATTATTAACAATCGTCTTTGCTAAATTAATGTCTTTATCACGCATACTTACAATTTTTAAATCGGAGAACTATATATAAAAAATTTTTAATGTTAAAGTCGGTCAGAAGAGGTCCATTAAAGTTTTTAAGAACAAAACTATGCATATGAATGATATATATATATGCATCTCAAGCAAACGGTGTGAAAATGCGCTTATTATTCTTTTAATTTTACTAATTTTCTGATTGATTTTTTTATTATATATATATATAAGACCATTAAAAGTAGACAATATTCACCAATTAAATTTATCAATAAACCAAACCGAAACATGAGAAAAATTTAAATAAATAAATAAAATGAAATATATATATATTTAGAAAAATTAATTTTTATGTTGATGCCAGTTTGTTAAACAGCACAAAGAATTAAATTTCGTTTGAAGTTAAAATATGTATTTACACATGACTATTAAAAACACAAATAAAACTTTAAAATAATATTATAATGATCGATTGTTAAAATCAGGTAATAACGGAAAATTAATTCATATAAATTGTATTTAGACATGAATATTAAAAAATTAAGAATATCTTAAAATAATTAAATTATTACGCGTGCACCACATTTAATATAAAACACCAAAATATTAAAAATGTTGTCATATGAAAAATGCCTAAAATAATTAATTTATTATGCATGAAAATCTTTTAATAATAAACATCAATTAGTATTTAAAAAATTCTAACACTGATATTTCCAAGTACTTTTAAATGGAATAATATATTTATAAGTAAATATTAAAAAGTGGAAAAATAAAAATTGTAATTAAATTTTCGCACGTAAAACTCATTCAGGGTTCGTACGGGTACCGTTATTTTCCAGGTGATATACCAGTTTTTTTTTTTTTTTTTTTTTTTTTTTTCAATGGAAAAATAAATTTTGTTCAAACACTGAAACTTCGCTTAGTTTAATCAGAAATTTTCAAAAAGAAAATACTAATGTAGTAAAATTTTCTGATCATAAAATTCCAGGATCCGTACGAGCCCTGCCATTTAATAGTGAAAATTACATTATACATCACGATTTTCTTGTGGACGATATTAATGGGATGTCACATTGCGAATCACATGACTAGTAGCCATGTAGTGCGGCTATAGCAATTTTGTTTATAAATTTCTTCACTAGATGCAGCATAAATAGTGGTAAATCCATGCATAAAATGCGTTTGGTTTATTTTATACCAATTACTACTCGATAAATACATATTTAAAAATTCATATATATATTTAATAATTAAAATAAACAATTTACATTTTAATAACATACTGAATATGTGTGATAGTGAAATAAAACGAAGAAAATAAGTCATGCATAAGTTATACACGTCCTTCAATGTATTTAAAACGCGATCAAAATAAGAAATATAAGCTTAAAATTTCAAAATACAATGCTTTTCAGTACCGTGATTTTGAATGTTATTTACAGCGAGACGGATTTTTTCAGATCTCGAACTCAAAGGAAGAATATTGTCCATAGTATCGCTATGTCCGAGAGGCACCGACATTATTTACCTAATCATTTTATTCAAGCTGATTTTCAAATGTGTAATTTATCTTGTTTGTCAATCTCAAAAACAGCCATCAGCTGTCGCCACAGTGGTGGATGAGGCCATATTAACCAAAAATACTGAATTCAAGCGAAAACAATATAGAAAACTTATTACAGAAGGTAGTCCTCGTTCGTGATAATGTCATTTAATCTTCTATAACCAGGTAATATTTTTAAAACAAGAAAAATTATAGTGTTTTCAGAGTTTGCGTTGTCTAAACGCGGGTTGGTGAGCCTAGTTTGTTTGAATTGGCCGTTTAATGTTGACAAACGCAAAGAGTTTTGACAAATTTACAAATTCACTTTTTAACGAAAATATATAAAATTGGAAGACCTATCTATGGAAGGGACTTGGAATCGATCTCAGTTTTCCATTTTATGATAATTAAATTACCTATCAAGTTATAAACGATTTTGATCACATGATCACGATTTTTTCTTCCTTCGTTGGACTGTTTTATCGGCCGCCGTCCGGAAATGCGGTTCAAAACGTCTAATTTAATGGTTTAAAAATCTATGGCATAAAAAAAAAAAAAAAAAAAAAAAAAAAAAATTGAGTTTGATTAAGTAGTTTCTGAACAACACTTGCTAGTTTCACGCATTTCCGAACTAAAATAAGTTAAAACTTATGTCACAAATTTGTCCTTTTTGATTTAAGGACATCCTTAATATTGAATTATAAATTAAAGTTTGAATTGATATTTTCGTTTATCAGTAAAGAAAGTTAAAGAATGTTGTTTTATTGATAAAATGTTCTGTTCTTACTCTTTCCGGGTAAGGGACAAGAGCGAGAAGAAAATATTACTGTTGAATGCATTGTGTAACAATAAGTTATAATTTAATATTTTCAAATAATAGCTATCTCTTTCAAATGTTATCTGAAATAAATTTATTTAATTTATAATACTGATATTTAATTGACTCCATCTCTTCATAAAAATTGAACACAACTAATATTTGAATTACCATATATGTCTATTATTGCAAGCACAAAAAAAGGGAAGAAAATAACAATAATATTTTAATATTATTAACTATTTTATCAGGTGTTTGATGCCGTTTATTTTTGCTTAATCGTTCAGAAGGATATAAAAATAACAAATCATTAAAGATGAAGTTTAAATGTACCAAAAATGTATGAATTACATTAGTGAGATAAAAGGAATTTAGGGAAATTAAAAAATTAAAATTTTTAATTGATTACTAAATCATTAAATTATTTGTAGAATTATTGATTTTTATTTTATATACAAATTCTGTAGATGCTAAAGGATTAAAGCGTTTAAAAAAATTATCTCGAAGTAATCAAAAATAATTGTTTTGCAAATTTCAATTTTTCACTACAAATCTTTCAAGTGTTCGTTTACTATACTCATAAATTTTAGTTCTTCATTATCAGGAGCATTTACAAAAAAAATATTCAACTGCTGTGCTCAGCTAGTGGGAAACGTTTTGACATATTTACAAATTCATTTTTTAACGGAAAGGTATAAAACTGGACTGACTGACTGTGGAAGCGATTTGTAATCGAACTGAGTTTTCACGTTTTTGGTAAATAAATTACCTATTGAGTTATAAGCGATTTTGGTCATGTGGCAAATACGTTTATCACCCTTCCTGAGTAGTTATTCTTCTTTCGTGTAGAAATTCGGTTCAAAACGCCCACTTTGACAATATTTTCTATAAAGTCTATTGCATATGCCCTCAAAAAATGAAAAAAAATAACAGTTCGATTACATATTTCTGAACAACAACGCCTGCTAGTTTCGTGCATTTCCGAATAAAAATAAATGAAAACTTATGTCATAAAAGTTGCCCTTTTGGATTTGAGAACAGCCGAATGGCATCTATTAAGTTCTTTGTTTCGTACTTTACTTTTATTCTCCACTTTCAGAACCATACTGAAAACTTCCAACATTACTTTCAATGGGGAAAAACGCACTGATGTCAAATCAGAATTGTGGATAAATAAATAATCGTCAATTGTGTCGTATGCCGCTGTATCCACATGACTGTCTGTCTGTTTGATAAATTCACAAAAATCTGTATTTTCATTTTCATCACAGACATATTTCATTAACTGAAATGCAAAAACCAGTCCCTTTGATCATCTCATTTTCAACTGTCCCTTAAATCGAGTGTCCCTTATTCAGAGGTAAGTACATTACATGTCTTATATCAAGGGACTGGGACCGGAAGTTTTGTCCCTTAAATAGAGGTGTCCCTTATTCGGAGTGTCCCTTATTTAGACGTTTCACTGTACTATGTTTCTTATTAAACTGTAATAATAATTTCATTTTATGCTAAGAAAAGTACAGGATGGTGAAAATTTTGAGTGTATAACTTGGAGAAAAATTGAACATCATGTTGGTTTTATGTGTACAAATAAGATGAGGAATTGTTTAAACACTTATTTTAGGTACAGTTTAGTATTTCTACAAAACTGTGAAAGAGTCTCAAAAATAAATTAAATTTTGAACGAAATTTCATTTGAATTTTCGGAACAGAAATTTATTTAGTGACCTTCGAATTGTTTCCAAGGGGGGGGGGGGCTCAAAATATTTTAGGGGGGGGGCTGAGCCGCTCATAGCGCCCCCTTAGCTACGGGCCTGGTTGGTAGTCCCAAATTCGTATTGTTTTACTTTCTCATGCCAAATACGAAGATGAAACCACACACTCCATTTGTAATTCCAAAGTATTTGGGACCTGATGATTCTGCTTTGGTTCTACAAATTCCATTTGTATTCATATTATTCTTTGTTCCTTTCATATTTAGTGTGATATAAGATATTAAATTCAATAGTTAATTTCAAATGGTTAATATTGTTTACTATTAATGGTCTTATATATATATATTCCAATTTCTTGACCTCTAAAATATATAACCTATACCGTTCTGTTTGCAAACGTGAAGTTTCAGGATAATTCCTCAAGTATTTCCTTAAATATTTAACAAAACGTTTAAAATCCCAACTGACCGATCATCATTGGACATATAGTGTATATACAGCTATACCACACCTTACATTTTATAGTTTTTTAATTCACAGGCTATCAAAGTCTGGGAGCTTATGTGCCCGTCGGTTCTGTATGTGCGTAACGCGATAACTCATGATAAAAATATCCGATTCACTTAAAATTTGGAAATAAAGTAATTTGGAAATAAAATAGATGTTCAGCGAAAGAGTATTTTCGAGATTGCCCCCCCCCCCCCCCCCCGCCGACACACACACACAAATATATATATGTATTTAATACAATATGCATCATTTAAACGCATGAAAAAATGAATTAAAAGGAATATAACCAAAACCAATATACATTTAATGTTAGTCATAAATCATTATATTATATCTTTATATTTTATGACATTGTATCATTATATGAAATTATTAGATAATAATATTGCAAACTTATAATGGAATTTCCTATGCGCAACACAGCAATTATCCTAGCTAATTATATATATACTCTGGTTTTTTTGAATTAATAAATTATTATATAATCATCTTTTATAAATCAAATCCAAAATAAGTATTAATGTTTTCAAATTATCTAAATCTCAGGAAGCAAATAATAGATGTGTGCAATAAATAAAATATCCATTGAAAAATAACGACGGTCGTAAATGCATTTAATTTTTAACAGACCCCTTTTTTCGGCTTAAAACTTTTGGTCTTTTAAAGGAAGTCACGCGCCATTCATTAGTAGGAACCTTCAAGAAACACAGCATGAGGTAAGAGGGTGGATTTTCGGCGAAACTGGCATGAATCTTATATATATACACTATATTGCCATTGATTATGGGACACTTGCGATTTTAGACATTTTACTAAATATCTAGAAAAATGCATGAGGAATCATCTCGAAACTCTTAGTGTATAAATATAATAGTATACGTCATACATCTCCGTGAAGATTTTTTACCGAAACGCCATAGGGGACCGTCAACAAATTAAAAAAGAATGAATATCTTTTGAATAACCCTGTCAAAACTAATGTAACAAAAGCGCTCAAACTCTAGATTATGATTGAATGTCTTATTGCAATACACTGTGTTCATTTTTATGCAAATAGCATGCACATTCGCAGAGTAATTAAGGTTTTTATAAAAATGGTCCCAAATTTTTCCAAGTTTTTCCATTACAATTTTCAGAGTTCTTAATATAAAATAATATTTTTTCAGAAAATATGACAAACAACATTGCGCACAGTACCCTGTAATCAGAATTAAAAAATAATAAAAATTGTATGAAAAATGAGTAGGTTTACTGTATAATTTTTTACTGCGCATGCGTTAAAGGTATCAAAATTTCATTTACATATTATGTTAGCTAAATGTATAGAGCAACTTTTGTAAAAGTCTCAAAATCATAGCTTGAAAATTCTGAAAGTAATCGTCTATAGAAAAAGGACAAAATCCGTTGTTTCCAAAATGAAGCAAAAAAATGAGGGATTTTATCCAAATGGAGTAGTACATCCCATATTGTGTATTCTATATTGACACTAATCAATGAATATATGGATACAACTCCTCTTGTTTTTGCTTCATTTTGAGAATAACGGATTTTCGACTTATTCAATTGACGATTATTGTCAGAATTTTCAAGTTATGATTTTGTGACTTTCACAAAAGTTGCTCTATACATTTAGCTAACATAATATGCAAATGAAATTTTGATATCGTTGACGCATGCGCAGTAAAAAATTATTTAGTAAACCAACTCATTTTTTATACAGTTTTCATTATTTTTTAATTCTGATTACAGGGTATTGTGTGCAATGTTGTTTGTCATATTTTCTGAAAAAAAATAATATTTTATATTAAGAACTCTGAAAATTATAATGAAAAAAACTTGGAAAAATTTGGGATCATTTTTATAAAAACCTTAATTACTCTGCGAGTATGCATGCTATTTGCATAAAAATGAACAAGGTTTATTACAATAAGGCATTCAATCACAATCTAGAGTTTCACCGCTGTTGCTACATTAGTTTTGACAGGGTTATTCAAAAGATATTCATTCTTTTTTAATTTGTTGACGGTCCCCTTTGGAGTTTCGGGAAAAAATCTTCACGGAGATGTATGACTTATACTATTATATTTATACACTAAGAGTTTTGAGATGATTCCTCGTGTATTTTTCTAGATATTTAGTAAAATGTCTAAAATCGCAAGTGTCCTACACTGTTAAAAATAAATCTGTGAATTCACGGTGAAACTACCGGCAGCAAAGTAGCCGAACTTTCACCGTTCCGTTAGTAGATTTTCCGTTGTAGGAAATACAAGAAGGGAAAACTCCGTTTGAAGAATCAGTAACTTTCCGTTACAAAGTTTGATTTTTAATAATAATAATTTAATATAATTTTTTAAATTATTGAATCGATTAATCGTCAAAGAATCCGAAATCACCGAGGGATTTTAATCTGCTATGTTATTTTACTTAATAATTATTTTATACAATTCAGTTCACGCCGTCCTAAGAATCGAACTCGGGACCTTTAGATTGCGGAACCAATCCTTACGAACCGAGCCAAAGCTATTGATGCGGGATTGTACAAAGTATGTCTTTTATGAGTTAGTGGGAAAATCTGTTGTGCTTTTTAACGAATTCCTTTCAAATATATTCGTTAGAATATTTGTAAACGGTTTATTTTATTTTGTTTTAGACTGATGCATAATACTTATTATTTTTAAAAATCAATTTTAATTTTTAACTACTTTAAATTAAAAAAAAATCACTGTTTAAAATCACTGTTTTTTTTTTTTTTTGAATGAATAAAAAAGTTTTTATTAACAATTTTTTTACAATATATATATATATATATATATATATATATATATATAGAGAGAGAGAGAGAGAGAGAGAGAGAGAGAGAGAGAGAAAATTTTTTTGGAATTGTCGTACACTATTTATTTATTTATCTATTTATTGGCTAATAAATTAAAAGATTTTTTAATAAGAAATAAGAGAAAAACATGTAAAAAAATGTAATTTAAAAGGGATTTTTTATATTTTCATTATTCCATGGCGCCAGTGGGACCCCAACTCATAATCTGCGAACGCATTCGGTTAGCGATGTGGTGCCATGAACACTCGGCCATGGAGCCCCCCACACAACGGAGTGTCTCCGTTTTTTGTTTTTATTTCATTCCGTTTCGTTATTTTCAGGAAATATAGTGGAATTTTGTGATTTGTAACGGAAAATGCCCTTTTGTTGTGAAAAGGGAGCTTTTCTGTGAAATTCAGGAATAAAATGTTCGTGAATTTCAGAATTTTTTTAACAGTGCATAATCAATGGCAATATAGTGTATATATATATATATATATATATATATATATATATATATATATATATATATATATATATATATATATATATAAAATCCTTCTAACATGCTTGAGATATCTCTTTTCGCGACCGTCGAAAACAACCATTTTACAAATGGTTAATAAGACAAGTTTAGACGCATATAATCTAATTCAGTTCCATACAAAACTCATTATTTATTTTGAATTCGAGCTAGAAATTTTATTTCTGTTTTATTCAAGATTTATATGAGTTTAGTTATAATTCCTCCCTCTGTGCATACATATGCACACACGCACGCAAGCATATAGAGGTGTGTGAGTAAGTAGTTATTTGTCTATTATCATCTTCAAAAGAAACAATAGTGTTCTACTTTTTCGACAGTATATTTAACGCACAGTAGGGAAAAAAACTGGGTATGTGCGATAGCAAATCGCACAGAGGATTTTGTTTAATAATTATTTCAAAACAACTGATTCTTTGACTAATAAAACCAAATTATTAATTTATTGTTATTAAATTCTTACATAGATGGTAGCACCAATAAATTTAATTTTAAAATAAATATAAAACGATTTTAATCGCATTAAAAATATTAAAATCAAATTATTTAAATCCGAAATTTCAAATTTTTGAAAATCCAAAATTAAAAAAAAATATCGAAAACATAAATAAAATAAAAAATTTTTAAAAACAGAAAAATTGTTTAAATGTTATTTAAGATGTTGAATCGTTAATAAATTTATTAGTTTTTAAAATAGAAAGAAAATTGAATTAAGAAACTATTATGAGTGTGATTATTTACCACAGCAAAATAAAACCTTAAAATGGTAAAAAATACGAAATTTCTTTTAGTTAAATCCATTGTAATATGAAAATATCAACTTCCAGAATAGGGATTTCAACTAAAAATCTTCTGTTTCCTAGCGAGATGCTTTACCCCCAAGCTATCATATTTGCGCGAAAAATATTGAAATTAAGATTCTTCTGCTAGAATTTAAATCGAAAAAATGAACGGATGACATTGAAAAAATTAATTTAATAAAAATAAAGACTTTTAAAATTTTTTATGATTTATCGTGTGGCACGACCTATTCAGCTGTAAGTATACAAAATTTGAAGTCTCTGACTTATACAGTCTTTGTGTCCAGACTCTGTGACGACAGAGGAGTGAGACGAATAGGGTTTCGTCAGCTAAACGAAACTCTAAAAAAGTATACATTCCCACTAATTCTGCAACAAATAGTCATAAAAAAATTCATTTGTGCCAAATGATTGAAAAAAAAGTCTACTTTTAAGTGTGTACTTTTAATTTCTTACTTAAAATTGCATAAAAATTTGACTAAAAAGTGTCAATAGTCTATATATATATATATATATATATATATATATATATATATATATATATATATATATATATATATATATTAGCAGAAACATTTGGACAGCATAAATAAATTTTAGACTTTCTGACAAACCTATAAGTTCAAATTTTCATTAAATTCCTGCGATTAGTTTCAAAGAAATTAATTATTTCAAAATGATCCTCTTTTTGGAGCTGTATCCAAATGGAAGTTCTGTCTCGATTATTGAAGTACTTCAGATCAACTATGTCACTTTTATTACTGCATTTTTTCTTGCCAATACGACCATTTTACTCATTTAATGTAAGGCACCGTAATCCCACCCGAAATGTTTCAATAAAATTAATTTTTCAAATTATGTTTTTCTGTATACATACATTGCTGATTAAACAGGCATTTCGGCATTTATTAGACATAATTTGAAAACTGATGAAAGATATGATAAATGTAACTCCAAGAAAATAAATAAACAAATAAATAAATAAATAAATAAAAATAATTGTAAATCAGTGGTTTTTTAATATTATTAATTTCATATTATAAAAGTTTAAAAATTACCAATTCAATATAATTATGTTTCAGTGTATTATAATTTTAGATAAAACTGGCACAATAGGCATATAATATCTGGGAATATTAATAAAAATATGAAAATGAAATTTAAGACTAGAATCTCTAAAATTTAAATGTTTATAATACAAAAGTTTATCATCTAAACGACTTAAAATTTAAAATCGAACCAGAGTTGAGTTGAAAACACAAAACAAAGTTGGGCAATTTTTGATATGTTGCTGGCCAATAAGGAAATTTTATATATAATTCAAAAGTAGACTTTATTTCCAATCTTTTAATACCATAAAGGTTCTTTTGCAACAATTTGTTGCAGAATTAGTAGGGGGTGTTAACTTTTCCCCCACGACTATTCAGTGAAGTTTGACCTTGTTTAAGGGACAATAAATATTAATTAGCCATCCTTGGTGACCAGTCTAGTCTCTCTTAAATGCATACAAACAATTGCACCACGTTACTTTTATTAATTGTATGATTCACTTTCTCAATCATTCCCCTGATCTGACAGCGAAATTAAGGATTCTTTATTTTTATGTTAGCCGGGCGCAGCTTATAAATCCCCAAACACTGTTCCTTTCGTTTTTCATCAATTTTATTTAAAATATTATCCTTTTACTAATTTTATTTAAAATACATAACTATAATGTAAAACTAAACATTTAAAAATCACAAATTTCATTTCTTTGTTTTTTTTTCAAGAAAATAAATTAATAATAAAAATACTAATACCATAAACCGTGAAATTTAATTACAAAATCAAAGTATTATTTAAATTTACCATGTGAAAATGCTATTGGCGTGATTTGAACCTGGATAATACAAAAAAGACAAGAATTCTTTGCGATCATGACAATTTTTACATACTTTATTCGAAAAAAAAAAACAAAAAAAAAACGATGCATTTAAAGTAGCCGTTTTGCATATTAAAAAAGAAGGAGTCAGCCCACAATCGTTGATGACATCACATGACTTCGATTATTATCGTATAGATGAAATGATAGCGATGGAACAGTATTTGTCGATTTGTCACTTGCGATTAGCTAATATTGAAGTATCTGGCCACCTAGCAAGTGAGAAGCAGTCCGTCTCGAATTATTGATGACAGTCACATGAATTAGGCTAGATCACTAGATCACTCTACCAGGGAGCCAACCAAGAAATGGCAAAGGCATGAACCCCTGGAAGAAAATCCCTCTCCGCCATCCATAGACACAACCACAAGCAAACAATGGCAGAATAGCAACGACAATAATTATAATAAAAATAAGTAAATAATAAATTAATTAGTAATTAATTAAAAAAATAATAATAATAAATAAAATAAAATAAAATAAAATAAAGTTTACAAAGACACCCTATTATCCAAAACAGAGCAAAAGACAAAGAAAATCATAAATAATAAAATATAACAGAATTATACGTCAATAAAACAAATGTCGAGATAGTTAACAGACTTTTAACGTCATTTAACACATGAATTAAGCTATAATTATAGAGATACAGGGCATTTTTTTGCTATGCTTCTGTGAGATGCATCTATGTTATGTATGAGTTCGGTTTTTTTTTTTTTTTTTTTTTTTTTTTTTTTTTTTTTTTTTTTTTTCAGAGCCAAAGCACCACAGTTTGAAATCGGAGTCCCTTGAAATACAACACCGAATGGAATCATTTGACAGATTTTAATAATATACTAAAAATAATTCAAGATTATTATTCTCGTTTAAAAACACCCTTCTTACACATTAACAAGTATTAATTCTAAATATTGTTTTTTATGCCTCTGAAAATATTTTCAGAATTTGTTATTTATATCCAAAACACTGGTAAAAATCTTCAAAAGTCATATTTCTTATTTTATTTGTTTTTATATTTATTTTTAATACTTTTTGAAGCACAAGATATTTTTTTAACAAACAAATTACAGATTCATGTAGTTTCTATGTTCAGCTTTCGAATGCAAAAATTGTTTTCCGGAAATGCTGACAAACCGCACAAATGACTGCTGTTGGCTCAAAACTATCTCCCCTTGGCAGAAAACTTTTTTCTCAATGTAATAATTAAAACATTTGCCGCAACTACGAACTGATCTTATTGAATAAGATTTCAGCATCTGATCGCTTTAGATTTTAGTTGCTGACCATCATAAGGTACAGATGATTAAATCATTCATTGTTATCATGGTGATTTGGCTTCCTAATGACACGTGCATTTTTTAAGCAACACCAGACATACAATATTCCAAAAATCACGCCTTTCAAAAGATAACTGTCGGCTAAAGGTTAACTATGGAAAAGGTCAACAAACCAATGGAATCACGTTAAAGCCACCAACTATATCATTGAAACGCGAAAGAAAAATGAAGTAAGTCAAAAAAAATCCCACGAAACGGCTAAGGCTTTTAGAATAATCATAATAATAAAAGAAGAAAATGGTAAAAAAAGAGAATTGCAGAATGGATAATTTTAATATAACACATATAAGGCCTTGAAACAAATTAGTAATACGAAATTTTTTTTAAAAATAGATTTAAAAAGAGAAATGATACATTAATGTACGCATTTAAATAGAAATGTATTCAAGTAAAATGGAATATTGGAACATTTTTAAGATAGGAAAGTATAAAATTATAAAATTGTGTTTAGATACGAGAAATTTGTGGAACATTTTTAACATAGCTCGAAAATTCAATTTTCAAAAATATATATTTGTATGCAGGCACAATAAATATTTTTAAAAAAGAAGAATATAGTACTTTATTGTTATAACGTATCATAGTTTGTACAATCGGAGTATTTTAAAGATATTTAAGAAAGGAAATAAATTTTCAATAGAGAAGTATTCACAACATTTCCAAATTCCAATTAATTTTTCAAAAGACCGAAAAGCAAGTCGCTTCATATAAAAAGAAAGGAAAAAAAAGTTATTGAAATCGGTGTATTCGTTCAAAATTTATGTGTAATACATATTTGTTTTTTCGAATTCAATTATCCCGTTTTGTAGAAGACAGTTAATGAAAGAGGAAAACTTTTTTTAGAAACTGAATATTGCATAACTAATTAAGAAAACGTACTGTAACAAAATCTATTTCCCCGATTTCAGCCAAATAACTTTTAAAAGTATTTTGGTATGGAATTTGGAATGTTCTTTCCAGAGATAACGTTTTAACACTGTAAATGCAGCTTACAAATTTTCAAAATTTTGTTTCCCTATTTTACTTGTTCAGTAGATTAAAATGTTGCAATGCGTGAACCAATCAATGCAATGAACCACATGTATGTGTTTTATTTTAACCGAAGAAACGTTGTCGAATTCAATTCCTTCACCTCTCTGTTTATGAGTTCTTTTCTTTTTCATATTCATCTTTTCATTCAGTATTTCGAAAACACGTCCTAATTAAAATTGTAATTAAAATACGAACAAATCCTTCTTATCGAAGCATTTCCCGCATCTGTTGTTTATGATGTTTTAGCGTAAATTTTAATAAATGGTATTTGAATAAAATAAGTAATTATAATCTAGCTGTAAGAGATGAGAAAATGTACAATCAACACAGAAAGGAGAGTTTTGTGTTACTCGAAATATAATGTCAATTGTTTCGACGATTTTTTAGCAATGGCGAAGCTAAACTTTTATATGCAATATGAAGTGACAGCATATATAAATTGAAGACAAGGTAGTGAGTAAATTAATCAATTATGCAATGTGTCCAAAAACTCCACGTAAAAAGTTTGAGATTAGCTTTATTACATCAGTACAAAGTATATTCACAAAGAAAACATAATCGGAAACAAAATATCATTAAACCTGAAAAATTACAGATAGCTGTCGCGTTTTTCAAGAATATGCTTTGTAATATTGTGTACGTATGAATATATTGCTCTAAATACGATCGAACATTGACAGTTTTTCGTTTTGATTTATATTTTATGGTTCAATCTTTTTAATTTTCTGAATTTATCAATTGGTGATTGATCAGGGTATACAACTACTTCTATTTTAACCTCGAGTAATATGAGGTGCATTTTCATCCTGTCAAACATACTAAATATCTTCTGTCAAACTAAAAATATTCAGCTCAAATTAGAGTTGCAAAGACGGGAAAAATACTGCGTTAACCAAGTGTTAAAACGGTTTATTGGGAAATAAATTTTGGATTTTTAAAAATAAATCGGTTATTTTAAGAATAAACAGATAAACAAATCGCCTATTTTGGGTGTAAACCTGCGAATAATCCAATTTTTGCAACTCTAGCTGAAGACAATTTTTCTTACCTATTGTGGATCCCAGTACGAGTTGTATGCCCCTGTTTTGATTTAGCATGGTTTTATCTATTGCATGTTCCTAATATTCACTCTGTTTATCGAAAGTGAGGATTTTTTACACTATAAATAAAAAAATCCGTCAAATTAACATAAAAAACTACCAGTTTTGGCGCCAGTGAAAAACTGTTTAATTTAAAGAAAAATTTGTAATTTTCTTTAAAGCAGTTTTCAGTTTTTTCTGGAAAAATATAGTTTTTTTTTTTTGTAAAAATTACAAAATATAGCTTTTTTTTAATAGAAATAAATTTTTCCTTTAAAATAGTTATTTTACAGTGTAGATGTTAAAACGTCAAGTAATTGTGAAAGAAACGCGGTTTGCTTATGACAGAAAAATAGTGGCAAGTCACCATCAATAAAGAAAATATTCAGGAAACTTCAGGTATCGTTGAAAATATTCTAGAATTCATACCACATCGGTGTAAGACTCCACACATGTTCGAAAATGTAAATGTCAGTTTGTGTTCATACAGTTAAGTTTTGCTTAATAAAAAGTTTTGCACAGTTTTTTGATTTGTGTTGTTGATGATGTTTATGTGACACATATCATTATATCACTGACACAATCATACACCTATGAAACAGTCATCTATTCACCGACATATTGATCAAGAATCAAATCCCGATATCTCACAACAGACAGACTTTCTAGACGGAACACATGCAGGTCAGTGTGACCAGTAAGAGAGATTCCTGACCAAATCATGCTTACACCATCTCTGTGTTTCTTTCAGACACGTTTGATTTGTTGCATCTAGTACGTTGTTCCTATAAGATCAGCAGGCAACTGAATTGCTGTTTACAAATGAACCTAATTTGTGAACAATAAAGAATCTAAAAACAATTGCTATCTGGACTAAGGGAATGCGTTTTCTTGCTCAACGGGCACTTACCTCTCTATAGTCGGCTCAGTACGACACATACAATTAGTAGTCTTGCATAGAGACCAGAATTGTGAAGGCGTCTTCACACCGAAATAGCTGATATTTTTCTCCCTGAAGCAATAAAATGATCTGAAACAAGTAGAAAACAAAATTAGTTCATTTTTTTTCTAACCGAAGGAGCTAGAAAGTAGCTCACGCTGGTTTGTAACATGTGGTCCGTCACGAAAAGCTCTTCTTTCTAAGGTTCTTTTCTTTTCTTTTCTTCTTATGTCTCAGAAATCTGGTGTACACTGATTCCACAGTCAGTGGACAACATTGCGATACACATTGAGACGTCCGGCAGTTATCAACTTGTGAAATTCCCACTTTCATCATTCAGATATGATAGATTACAACCTTAATGAATTGGTAAATAACTTATACGAGGCATTACTAGACTCTGCAGGGTATTGTCAATGTAAATTCCAACAGAAATTAAAAATAAACAATTGCGCGCAATATTGACACTGAAAATCTGTAAAGTTTTTTTTTCTCCACGTTTTTTCTTTGTCTCATATACTATACTGACGATTTCTTTAAGATAAAAATGGTGACCAAGATTTTTTGCATACATTTTTTAAAGGTCGATACTATCATTCAAATGCACTATGAATTTTATTGTTACTGCCTTTATTTTTGTGGTGATATTCGAAAACAATGTACTTTTAGAACGCAGTGCATAAAAAACCCTTGAATTAATAATTCTTCAGATTTAGTGATCAAACAATTATATTGTAAAACAGACTATTTCTACTGTTACTAGAGTTATCCTTTTTAATCTAGTAATTTAAGCAGGTTTAAGAAGGACAGAAATTAATCAGTAGAAAAAAGATATTTGAAGTTTATCATTCTAAGCAATAGACTACGAAAAGCTGAAAGCACTTTTCTTTAACTTGCCATCTGATGTTCAGAAATATGAGTGATGAACTTCTTATTATCAGTTAGTGTTATAATATGGATGAATATAACATCCTAAAGGATTAGTTTGTTTTAACTAATATTTAAGCATATAGTGTTGAAAGTAGGATTGCTATAGCTAAACATTATTTTCATGAAAACTACCCCAATTTGTAACAGCACATTTGAAAGAATCGATTAAAAGATTTCATCATTCGATCTGTTGACAATCGAAATAAGAAAAATGTCATAAGAAAATTTGGCAATAAGAAAAATACTTAAACTTGCATAAAAAAAGAAAATTATCTTTAAAAAAAGTCTGTCATTTTAGGAATAAACTAAAGAAAAATAAAATTCCCTTTTCTTTAATTTTCCGCGTGACATTTAGAAAGATGAGGGACGAATTTCCTCTTATTATCAATCAGCGGGATAATAAGGGTAAATATTACCACCTAAAGTGATTAACTGTCTATATTAATACACAAATATCTAATTTTAAATGAATAATGCTGTAATCAAAAATTATTTTCACGAAAAACTCCCCAATTTATAAAATACATTTGAAAAAAATCGGTTCATTAAATATTTCATCCCATTCTATCAATTCAGAATCGAGAAAAGAAAAATCCTATGACAAAATTCTAAGATAAGATTAATGCTTATACTTTAATAACTAAAATATATAAAAGGAGAAAACATTCCTCCTGACATTTAGAAAAATAAGGGACGTATTTCCTCTTACTACCAATTAGTGTGATAATAGCGGTATATATTACCACCTAAAGTGATTAAATGGTTTAGATTAATATGCAAGTATCTAATTTTAAATTAATATTGCAGTAATCAAAAATTATTTTTAATAAAAACCCCCTCCAATTTATAACATTCACTTTAAAAAATCGGTTCAATATATATTTTTAACCCCCTTTTGATCTATTCATAATCGAAATGCTAAGATAAGATTAATGCTTATGCTTTAGTAACTAAAATATATAAAACGAGAAAATTATCCCCAGGAAAAAAAAATAGTCTGTTATGCTATGAATAAGAAGAGAAAAAAATGCTGAGACGTCTTTTTCTTTAACTCTCCCGTCTCATATTCAGAAAATTGAGTGATGAATTGTCCCTCGCTGGCGGTGACTCTTTATTTTCCTATAATGATTCGTAACGTGACACTCCGGAGGCAGTCTAGGACGGATACATTAGCATAAATCTCTGCTCCATAGACTTAACGCTATCTGCCTCTTGTCTATCATAAATATCAAAATGCTCCTTCATTTTGTGTTTCTTTTCAAGATATTATTTTTTTTTATTTGAATAAAATATTCTCCAAACGCAAGATCCCAGTAGTGAAATTCGTATATGATAATTTGTGTTTTGTAGCGTTAATTAGAGATGAGACGGGCTCACCCCAAGCCAAAGTGGGCTAGGGTTTAATTTTTATTCTAGTCTTCGTACTCGGACGGGCTTGGCCTGATTCTTTCTAAAACCTGAAAATTTTGTTTATCGATGAGTAAAAGAAAAAAAAAAGTATTTTTCCCCATTAGAAACTATTTAGTACTTTTCAAATCATTGGCTGGCTATTTTGATCAGAATCACAACGAAAGAGGGGAGAATAATGAATTGTTTTTAGTTTGATTTTCGTTTGTGGCAGAGGTTATTTTCTATTGGGTCGTTAATTTATTATTAGTATTGACTAGTTCCATGGATTTTTGTAGATAAGTCACATTGTTGATATATGCGATGCTTCAGGCTAACTTTATTTTCCAAAAGTTTGTTTGGCCGTATTCAATTAATGCGATACACTGCGCAAAAAAGTAAAAGGACACTAGACCTTTTTTCTAAGGATAGCAAAATTAATTTAGTGCAAAATTCTTCATTTGCGTATCGTTTTACATTTAAATGAATATAAATTCGCAGTATTCACAAATAAATTACGAAGAGAATTTGATTTTCAAAATATAATTACTGTTCCTTACATGAAACTTTGTAAAAAAAGTAGGACGCATGACTATTTTATAAGAAAATTAAAATATTAGTAAGAAGTTTTCTTTTCATTTGTGTTTATGACTTGAAAGATTCTTTTTCGCTATGAATCATAGAATATTTTGGTAAAAACCGTTTCAAACATGATTAAGTGCATTCGAAAACTCAACAACAGATTCATACTGTTTTCTTTCATTGTATACGCGACGAATTAATGTTGCCCATAAATTTGCAAATACGTTCAGGCAAGGCTTTTAACTGGCCAAAGCAAAACACAGATCTTATTTTTGTGGAACTAAATTTTAGCACGTAAATCGTTGCTTCATCTTGTTGAAATAGTCAATCTCCTCCACCTAATTCTATACCATAAGAAAAAAAAATCTAATTCCCCTCTTTCGCGATACAAAGTCAAGAAAACTCATATCTATCCGGACAATATAAATTGAACTTTTTCACATCGGAATAAAAGACAAAAGTCTATCCGTAGTGAAAGACATGTGGTATCTAAGAGCGGATACAGCGTTCCTTTAAGAGGAGGTTCATGCCTCTTCTTTATTTTAGGGTAGAGAGATAGTTACGTCTCTTAATAAACAATTTTTACATTTAAGATTGTTTCCGCATCGAAAATAGCTAAATTTCTGATATTTTTAGGAAGTTATTTTCAATCGTAACAAAAAAGTTACATAAATATTCGTTAAATACATAAATTTTATTCATATGCCAAGAAATTTAAGAATTTCCGGTTTTGTTTTATAAAATCAAACAATTATTCAAGAAATTGAGCATTATATGCAAATTTTTAGGACGTGACGCTTACAAAAAGCCCTCATGAGAGAGCAATTGGCTGTCACGACCTGAAAGACAGTTTAAAATTCTACAGTTTACGGAGATTTCGCGAAAGATTCTTCGCTTTTATTGAAAAATGGAAATCGTTAATCAATTACACTTGTTGTGAATAAATTCATGTTGCATCTAAGATTAAAAAATACTTCATGGATATGTTAAAAATTTCCTATTTTGGGTATGGCTTTAAAAGAGTCGGAAAGATTCTGACTGTTAAATAAGGGATAAATTAGAAAAAAATTCAATATGTTTCATTTTTTGAATTCATTTTAAAACTTTTCTTCGTTCAGAGGGGGGGGGGGGTCATGACACCCGTGAGCTCCATCTTGGATCAGCCACTGTATATCTACATACATTTTTGTCCACTTGGATGACATTGTCTCGTCTTGAAAATGAAAACTTTAGACTTTTTTTTATACAGTTATACACAACTTGACGTGGCACTTATGTTAGTCTTGCTTATATTCGGATCTTTGAAATTGCAGAATATTTATATTTCCATTGTCGGAAAATGTTTCTTTCACCATGAAACGTCAGTGAGATAGATCTTCCTGTTTTTATTTTTAATACCACGATCCTCTGGATTTATAAGATAATTTGAGCTGCAGTTTTACGACAAATTATGTAATTTAGGAATCTCTCTGATGTTTTATACCCATTTTTCTAAATGTTATGCCTTGGCCTTATTGAAAATTTTTAAAGATATTCCTTTGAGAATTCTAAGAAAATAATAAAAAAATAAAAAAATGAACAATCTAAAGTTGAAGAAATATATATATATATATTCGACAAAAATATTAAATAATTCAATACTTATTTACTTTATCTCCGGCAGAAGCATCCAATAAATTGAATTGTTTAGACCTGTCTTTTTGCTTTTTTACAGCGCAATAGTTACCTAAGTTCATTTTTGTATAAATTAATTACTGTAGCAATTTATGTTTATGACATAGTAAAATAATGTGTATAAAATGATATCCTTAAAAAACCAGGCTGTAAATATAAATCATAATTACATAAATTACGTAAGATTACGTAAAATCGAGTGACTTCTAATTTTTTTACAGAGTAATGTATCTCCGCTAAATTAAATCACTCGTCACGCTCTAAAATACTGGTAGCTAAAAATCGTGGGATGTGACATACACTACAATTGCTCATGGAAATAGTCCATTTAGAGATTTAACTCGAAGAGAATATTTTTTGTTCAGTTTTTAGTTAGCGGTTTGCGAATAATTTAAATTTCTACGGTGCACAACGCACACGAGTCGTAATCGCTCTTTAAAGGGAAATCAATTAAGTGATTAATATATCTGATATGAACTATGCTATGATGTAATCTGCAATTTACGAAGTCACTTTCAGTCGTAAGTAAACATAATTACCACATTAATCGAGCAGTGTTTCCTCTTTTCCTATAAAAGTATCAGAAATTGAAAGTATTTAAGATAATTTCCAGGGTCACGCCAATCCCGAAAGTTTATTAGGAGGAAGGAATTGGTTATAATTGAAAAATTGCACTTAAAAAATGATAAATTTATTTAAATATCCGTTAGATAAATTGTAATTTTTCCAAATTTCATGCATTTATTCATGAAGCACACTTCATTAACGTGCCCATGCGATTTTCATATTTAAAGAGAAGAAATAGAGAATCCTTTTAGGTATAAATAATATTTTTATTTGATATTAAACTTTTATTTTGATAATGCTAAATTTAATTTTTCTATTAGCAGTCAACTGTATATAAAAAATTGTTTTAATTACTTTTAAAGCATTTTCAAAAAATATTATGCAATTTTTTCTGTTGTATATTTTTGGTATTAAGCTCTGATTAAAAATCGACGGGCTTGGGTGGACCTGGGCTCTGAAAGAAGAACTGGAACTCGTATCTAATGTAAGTAAAATAAAGTTAGAGTCCCTGATCGGATTATGTAATCCGATTTCATCTGAACCAGTTCAGACCAGACGCACGGGTTCGGGGCGAGTTCTCTCTATATTTTTTATCTTAAAAATGATGTATGTTATTGGGATTTACAATGGGATGCACGATATTGAAAAAGAAGTATATTTAACTGACTTTTTTTTCAGGTAAACTGAAAAGAATTGAATTACATTATAGCCTATGGCGGGAAATAGTTTGTGGTGCATTTTGAAGATATTACATTATTTTACATACATTGAAAACAATGTATATCACTGAAGTGTACGACTGGCATTTACTGCAGCATCTGCTGTGTATATCATTTATTTTCAGGGGCACACAAAAGTATATTTCTACATTACTGCCTGTGAAGAATAGATGCTGGTAATACTTTTCAGTTGCGTTAAAAAATGTATGTTTTCTTTACACATTACATGGTATTAAAATTTTATAGAGTCTATACACAAAGACTATAGAGGCTGCGCATATATAACGTTATTAACTTTTTGGGAATTTCGGACCCCTCCCCCTCTTTCGATATCATACATTATCATCTCTCGAACCCCCCCCCCCCCTCCCGGTAATGATAATGTTATCAATGTCGAAATATTTTTTTCTTTTAGAGTTTATATCTTTTGTTTGGAGTAACATACATAACTGGTTATATTTATTTTTAGCATAGTTTATAGATTCAAATGATGAGAAGTCAATAAAATATCACTTTCTATCAAATAACACTTAAAAGTAATAGTTACCATTTAAAAGTATTCTACAACAGCTTCTTATTACATAATGCATTCAACAGTAATAGTGCCTTGTTGCACTTGCTCTTCACGGAAGAAAGGGGGAGATAGAAGTTCTAATCAACCAAATAAGTGAAAAACATTCTTTTTCTTTTATTTATTAGTAAACACAACCTTCAATACAAATATACTTCACATATAGTTTCACGAACAGTGATTAGATATGCATATATAATGACAGAAGAATAGGGATTCCAAACATTGAGGTATCTTATATTTCAAAATTAGATAATTTTATAATAATTTAGTGAGATAGATAATAACTTTGTATTTTCATAATTAAAGATAACAGACTAAAAAAAGATAACACACTATTTTAAAGCAACACCATGTGGGAAATAAAAAGAGAAAATTTTGGTTGGATCAGAAATGATATCGATATCAAAAGACAAATCCCCCCTCTCCCTAGAAATATCTTACGATATCATGTGCCAGAACCCCCCTCCCCCCTAAAATGATAACGTTATATTTGCACAGCCCCAAGAGTATATTTCTGTTTACTGACGGAAATTGCTAAATTCGAGCTTTAAACTTTGTTATGCGCTTAATTGAATTAATTTCTAGCATATGAGTTGTGTAAATACCTATATAAACTATAAAAATGATTTTCAAAACTGAGTAAAAATAATCAAATGTGAATAAGTCATCGCATAGTCAAAATGGATCCGAATCAAAATTACGCAAGTTTGAAACATGTATATACTTTATTAACGATGTTTATTTACGATTACACATGATGTTTATATTTATACATATTGTTGATGGTTATGAAATTTCACTTGTAAAGTGTTTTCTTTATTAGTTCATTCATTGTTTGATTTCGAAGGCTGAAGAATTAAATTTACTTTTTCGCGATCATATTACGATGGCTTTTAACTATTTTTCCACGAACACGATTAAAATATAGTTCGGCATACTTTATCATGCCGAACTAATAATAGTAACAATTATAACAGTCATATTTTAACTGCATTAAAAGATAAGGAGTCGAGAAAAACATAACCCTCACCCCCCCCCCCCACCAAAAGAAATAAATTAATAAACATGAAATATAATTTAATCTAGATTTCTATTTAAAAAAAAATTATATTTTTTCACCAGAAAAAATATTGTAATTTTTTTTTCGAAAATCGGATGCACTATATCGGAAACTTAACCGCGTATATAACAACAAACAAGAGTAAACCCAAACCCAGCTTATCTCGCTTTAAATCATTCAAACCAATTTGATCCGCACAGAGAAAAAACAAACACGAAAAATCATGTATCTAGAAAGATTGTGAAAAACTTACCAACACATTTAGAATACTGTAAAAATAGAATACTTTAGAACAGAGGTTCCCAAAGTGTGCTCCGCGGAGCCCTTGGGGCTCCGGCTGAACTTTCTAGGGGCTCCGCGGTGTTCCAGGAAAATAATAGAATTATGAAAGAAATTAGCATATTGCAAGTGAAAGATTTTCAAAAGTATGTAGGAATTTGTGTGTGTGAGTGTTAAAAATAAATGTACCTTTAATTGGGATGGAAAGTACAATAATACACCCCAAAGCTTTTCAAGTATTTGCATTATACATGTATTTATTTTCTGTATAATATGTTTGGTTTGAATTGCTTTATTATATGTTTCTGCATTTAATGTGTTTAAAAAATTCAATTTAAATTAGGCTACAAGAATTAGCATTCTAAATCGAACGTCAATCAAAACAGAAAAGGCCCGACAGTGATGTTAACTCGGCTTGCTGAATAACTATGCTTGAGAACAGTTTTGTTCTTTGAAGCTCCGCCTATTCATACGTTTGTATTTAATTCTTTATTTTTCACACTTCATAATCAGATGAAGCAACCAAAGAGCTTTTGGACAATGAAATTATTTCTGTACCGTACACCCCAAATCAAATTATTGTCATCAAAGCAAGACAGAACCGAGACATTGGGCGGAAGGCAATCCCGATAAAAAACTAAAATACGATGAAAATTACTTATAAAATAAGATTTATTGAAACATATGACGATCGGCTTCTGTGTGTGATTTGTGGTAAAGTTTTGAACAAGAGTTCAATGTTTTATGGTATTTGTATATTTGAATTTTCTATACTGTTTTTCATTGTACAACAAGAAAAATTGCCCCTTTTTTGTAATAGCTTATATCATTTAACAAACCCCTCATTAGATTCATTGAATATTTATATACGTTGTGTATATAGTTTTTTTCCTTTTCGTAACTTTAATTGCTTTAATCTGTTTGTTTTATTTTTATAATTTCTTAGTTCTTTAAATTTTCTATGCTATTTTACATAATTGTATTTACCGGGTGTCCCAAAAATGACTGATGGATTTTAAAATTCAATAACTTGCAAACGGTGACAGCTATTTAAAAAAATTTTGCAGGAGGGCTATGTATAATGTCAGAATTTTTTTTACCGTAATTTTTTTTAGTTCGCATCTCAAACAATAGGTGGCGCTGACGGCGATTGAAGGCCAGGTGATCAGTGCTGAGTGAATCGTCGTCCTGGGCTTCAATCGCCGTCAGCGCCAGCTATTGTTTGAGATGCGAACTAAAATTAAAAATTACGGTAAAAAACTCCTGACAGTATACATAACCCTCTTGCAAAAATATTTTAAATAGCTGTCACCGTTGCAAGTTATTGAATTTTAAAATCCATCAGTCATTTTTGGGACACCCGGTAATTTCAGAAGCAATGTATATTGCTGAAAACGCATTTTTTCAGCATTACAACCCCTGTAAAATTTTCTTTTAAGGGGTCTCAGGAGTCTTACTTTTTACCTGGTAGTGCAACTTAGCAACATGTCACATTTGATTTTTTTCTCAGTCCCTATAAAACATAAATGCATAAAATTTTTAACATAGACACTTTAATATCTCTTCTATTAAAAATATTTTTTTAATATTTTACATTGAAATTCTATTTATTTTTTTAATGTTTAATTTTGATTAAAAAAATTAGACTTGTATCCATGGCGCGCAGGATTCTAGCAAAACTATTAGTTCAAGAACCGCTAAAAAGTTGATAATGATGTAAAATTAATGTATCTTGAACTTATACCATTTTAAAGCAATTTATGCATTTATTTATTTAAAATTGAAATTGAAATTGAAAAATTTGAAAAAAAAATATTTTTTATTAAAAAAATGCCAATTATCCATAATCAATGTAACTAAAATTCTAAATTTGAGGTATAAGTTGTTCTTAAACTTAAAATGAAGATATTTCCCAAGTTTCATACAAATTGCTTTATTATTTTTTGAAAAATGTTGCGCGCAGTCAAAGAACAATTTAAATTTTAAATCAAAATTAAATATAAAAAAAATATATAATAAAAATTCAATATAGAATGTTAAAAAAAATATTTTAAATAGAAGAGATATTAAGTTGCCTACATAAAAAGTTTTATGCATTTAAGTTTAATAGGGACTGAGAAAAAAAATCAAATGTATATGTTGCTAAATCGCACTACCAGGTAAAAAGTAAGACTCCTGAGACCCCTTAACTGGTCTCTGCCACATTTTCCAATCAGAAATAAGTCAATAGCAATATAAAGAATATATATTGGTTCTTTACATTTATTATCACACTAAGAATTTGAAATTTTGCTCAGCTCCACCTCTTACTTAGATGTTTGGTCAATGAGTGCCTGCTCTGATATAAATTTAATCCCACCCATACATTCTATTTTGTTAGTAAAGTTTTTCTACTAGTTGCAGTTCGTTTAACATGTGTAGTTTTTACTTGCTTATCTGTTTTGAGGCAAAAACAATGCCGAAGAAAAGTATCTTTCAAAACTATAATTAATAGCCAAATACTTTAAATAAAGTACCCAAAAAAGTGAGCAATTTTTCACCTAACAATTCAGTTTATAGATTTTCCCCCGCCCACTTAAATGTTAAAACGATGACTTGTTTATAAATGTATTTTTTTTAAATGATTCAAAAAAAGAAGCTGAGAGGGGATTAATTTTCGTTGCATGTTTAGAAGTAGTACTAGAGACTTAAAGAAGCACGAAAAAATATTAAAATAATCGCATAATTCTAATACGGGTAGGTGGTACCAGCGAAAACGTGTTACATATTATCTCATGGATGACTGGAACTACATATTTCCTTTTCTTAGGGAGTAGCCTATTGGAATTATACAGAAGTAACACAGTGCAACAACTGTATAACTTACCTTTTCTCTCTGTGTGTGTGGTTTTCGCCATAAATAATCGTTTTACGTAAGCCCCCCATGCAATACGTAATCGAGACATGGTTACCATTTTCATATTTAGTTCAGAATTCATATTGGAAATCCCAAAAGAATATTTTATATTTTAAAAATAGATGTCATGGACCCATTAACACTTGGACTGCCATGGCTGTCATTTGTGAAAGCCAGTGATGTTTCCATTGAGCCATTAGCTATCAGATATGATAGCCATGGTGTTTCAACACTTCAAGCCTTGGCTATCAAAAACGGTACGAGTCACATGAAAATGGTTTTGGAGTTTGATTATCGGACTCCTTATATATGATGTGTCAGACATACGTGGTTTGTGCAAATTGATATATGTGCCGATTATATGAGCTAAGTGTTGTAGAAAATGAAATACTTTCCACATTTTTCTTTTTCTTATTGTAGTTAAAATTCAAAAAATTCTAACCTAATATAATAGAAAATAAATAAAAATATTGAAAATAAAATAATAGAAAAAATAATAGACAGAAAATCTAAACCAATAATCTCACAAGCTCACCCTAACATATATTTAAAAATTTTCCAATTTAAGAGATTATACGATAGAAACATAAATCTTAATAAATGATTTTAATGATAAATGACAAATTTAGTTGGCTATCAAATAAACCTTGACTATTCATGGAAGAATTTACACTAACTTTCGTAGGGTGCTTTGGCTATCGTTTTTGATAGCAAGGATGAGAATCTCCCTATGTGTTCAGGCATAAAAATGGGAAATGAAAAAAAAAAAGTGGAAAAATTTCTTCATCTATTTAGTGGCACCAAACTCGTATAATTTAACATTATTTTAATAACTACATATGCAATCAAATTAAATATAACTGCACATATTACTGTTTTTTTCATTACTTAGAAATTATTAACAATATCGTTTGCTTCAGGCATACATCTCGAAAAAGTTATTACAGAAATTCTCCAAAAGTGCTGTATAAATATTACAAATTATTCTATTTCAAAAACACTTCCTTTCGCTTTGAATTTTTAAAGTAAAAAAAATCATTCTTAAGACATTTTGAACATCTTCATTTATATGACTGACTTTCAGATGCTTATACAGTGGCGGTCAAAAATTTCCAGCCAGCAAATTTTTTCAGATAATTTGTAAATATACCCATATGAAGAGGAATCTCAAAGCGATACTTATACATTTTATTGACATATTAGTTAGGAAGTTACTTATAGAAGAACGTGTTCAAATCAATAAATTTAATTGACAAAATTAAGTATAAAAGAAAACGCATGTTCTCAAAAGTTCCCGGTCACTTTCACAAGTTCGTAAAAAAGTGGTATTGTAACAGAAAATTACAGTGAACAACAATATTTATAAAGTACTATTTTCTCGTATTACTATTTTATTAGCTTTAGTAATAAGTACTGCGGCGCAGCAACGTGACATTCATACAATCAACGGTTAAAGATCGTCTATAGTACAATTTCCCCACGTTTCTTGCAATTTTGGCGAAATTTCGGCTGAGTTGGAATATTTATAGTTCCGCAGACTTTTACCAACTTCTTTCCAAAGATTTTATATTGGAATCATGTTGGGCGTTTGGGCTGACCATTTCAAAAACGAAATTTTTTTTGTGCGAAAACTATTGCTTATCGGGGCTTGCATACATTATTTATATCGTTATCATGTTACGAAAAATAGTTGCGACCAAATTTGTTTCTCTAATAAGGCAAAAAAATGGCCCTGCAAGATATCCTTATACATTGTATCATTCATATGGCTGTGGATTTCAAATAACGGACCGACACTTTTTTAAGAAAATACTCCCCACGGCATAACGTGTCCTCCGCCATGCTTCATTGTAGGAATAACATAGGTTGAATCATACCTTTTGTTGTTAGGTCATCGTATGCAGTGTCTGCCATCACTACCAAAAAAATTTCAAATTCGATTAATGGAAAAAATAGAGCTTTTGTCCAGTTTTCACTTGACCAGACTTTGTCTTCCTTGGAAAATGCCAGTAGGGTACGTCGGTATTTTTTTACCCCTGAAAATTTTTTTAAACCGACTCTTCCATAAAGTTCTGTATCACGTCAGCATCATAACACGGTAGACTAACTTATTTCAGCAATATTTTCATTCCGTAAATCGCAGTATATTGCAACGGAATTTTCATGCGGATTATCAATGGTTTTTCTCCTGATAATTCTGTCCACGGGAATAGTCATTTTCCGGGGTCTTCCGGACCTCTGAAAGTACTGAAAGCCATGGTCATCTTTATATAATTTTTAAATATCGTTTACAGTCGATTTTACCGATCAATATCTCGAGAAGATTGGCCTTTTAGCGACAAACTAATCACTCATTTATAAACAATAATTGTTGAATTTTTCAAATTTGAATTCAAACTATGTTATACACGTTGATTCATTCATAAACACAACCAAAAAACACTTTATGGATAGAAAAAATCTAAAGAATGATAAGTGGCCGGAAACTTTTGAGAACATGCGTTTTCTTTTATACTTAATTTTATCAATTAAATTTATTGATATTTACACGTTCTTCTATAAGTAAGTTCCTAACTAATATGTCAATAAAATGTATAAGTGTCGCTTTGAGATTCCTCTTCATACGGGTATATTTACAAATTAACTGAAAAAATTTTGTTGGCCGGAAACTTTCGACCGCCACTGTATAAGCTAATTTTTCATTTTATGTCTTTTTCCCAACAATTCAAGAACAAACTCCAAGGGTTTGAATCGACAAAATGTCAGACAATTTTTCAGCCCCCACCCCCTAATAGCCTACTAAAATTTTCTTTGCATTTTTGCATTAATCCAGAGAATGTCCAAAATTGCTTTAAAAAAGGTGAAATTCCTCCTTTAGGAGGAACTCTTTCATGCCTGTGTGTTGCAAAATGAGTCAGATTAAAAAATATTGATTTTATGTTCCAAATATTCAAATTACACACACACACAACTGGCACACTGGTGAACATTAACAGTTTTCGCTTGGCAGTCAACGTGTCAACAGTATTACTTGAACACCGTTCTGGTAAAAAGATTTTATTTAATATTTAAGATTTTCAAAATGTCTAGTATGAGTTTAGAATTTCTATATCAGGAAAGGGCCAAACTGAGAATCATTTCTGGCTCGGATTTTTATCCATCAGATTTTTCTGTGCTCCATAGGCATGAAAAATTTTATTTATAAACATAGAGTATCGTTGGGTTCAGGGGCTCCGCCTTAGAAATTCTTCCCAAAAAGGGCTCCGCGAGCCAAAAAGTTTGGGAACCGCTGCTTTAGAATATAGTTGCAAAAACATCAGACATTTTTTGTTCATACCTGTATATGATCTATACATTGACAAAAATGACACTTTCAAATTGAATCAATTGATGTTTTCATTTTATTATGAGACTTTTTGTTTCAAATATGACGGCCTAAAATTTCCAATTCTAAAGTTCCAGAAATGCTATGTTTTAAACCTGATAACTTTTTATTCGTTAAACATAGTAAATTTAACCAGATAGTTGAATTTATACAAATTATTTCTTTTGTTTTGATTTTGAACGAAACTCTCCTTTCAGTAATAATTTATAAGATTCATCTTATAGGTCATTCTTTTTTCTGCGTGGGAGTCTCTCGGGTTAGAAGTAAAACTTTTTAAATTTTAGAAAAAGTTGATTTTATATACTGTTGTCTTTGTTTTTTGTTGACGATTTATTATTTCTGGATTAGAAAAAAGTTATTTAACAGTTAACTTACAAGATATCCAGCGAAATTTACCTTAACGTGTCTAAAGATGTCTCACTTAAAAAAATTATAAAGGGCAGGAGAAAGTGTGCTCCTTGATCGATCCGGTTAATTGAACAATCCGGTTAATTGGTATCCGGAAATTTGGCACTTTACTGTATATGGAACTCGCGAATAACCTCTAAACTCTTTTATTAGTTTTCATTGTAAATGAATATTGTACCATTTAAAGCACTCAGATCGTCTATTTTACTATTGTTACCTATACTCATTTCATTATCTCAATTACTTTTTGTTACTTACCTTAATTTTTTACTGTATAATTGTTCTGTAATTTTTTTAAAATAAATATTACTGGGTGGGTCTAGTTGAGCTCAAACCAAATGATAGGCCTCCTCCACTTGGCTGAATCTGAATCTGTACCATGTCAAATATACAGAATAAAGTAGTATTTTTTCATTAAGATTGAAGTGTTCATTCAATGCATGTTTATTAAAAGAATAGATTTATAGAGAAAACATGATTTTTTTTTTTAATTTTAATTTTGAATAAAAGCAGTTTTGAAATTCTCGTCCTCATATGTGAAATAGTTTAAAATCAGCAAAAATAATGAATATTGTATAATTGTATTTATATAAATAGCAATAAAATCACAAAGTAAAGCAACATAAAAAAGTAAGAGAGAATTAATCGTACAAATTGCAACATGAAAAAGCGTTTAGAAGCACTTTTAAAAAAAAAAAAATAAGGAAAGCTTGCTTATTTTTCTCTGTTTATGTCATTTACTAATTAAATAACTTTCATGCGTAAAATTGGATTTCTTCCTGTTTCTTGCTTTAAAGTTGTTGGACGACTCTAAAGAGCTAATTAATCGATTAGAATTTATTTATTTTAAAATTAAAAAGTATTGAGATATGTGAAACATAAAAAGCTCTTAAAAAGATGGTATTCATTGACTACAAATACATTAATGGGAAATATATAGATGTAACCCAGCGGAAATTTAATATCAGAAGTAAAGAACACATAACTTATATAAAATATAACAGAGAGAAAACTGCTTTATTTAGAATAAATGAAAAAGAGAACATTAACATACTTTTTTAACGAGAATAGATTAATTTATGCATCTAACTTTTATTTAAAGTTATTCATAAAAGAGTCCATTGAAATTTATTTAAAAAGTTCACATGCTTGTAACGATACGCTATCTCTTCGAATCCCAAATATATGTATTGATTGATTGGCCGGTTTGCAGTATAACTACATAGCAGGGACATATCGAATATAAAGAGGGTGTTACATATTTAATTTGAATTCAATAATTATTTATTCCAATTTTTCACGTTCATTGTGTTTATAATTTTCTATTTACATTCTGAAAATGACTCAATCAAAATGAGTTGAAACATGTCAATTTTTCATATATTTTAAATGTTTCATTATTAAAGTGACATCTTATAAGAAAAATAATTATTCGTAATAAAACTTCTTACCTTTTCGTAGTAGGATATATATTATTATTAATATAATATACAAATACATTGTTTTGATTTGCTATTGCGTTCCAATTTGAATTTAAATTGATATTTAATAAAACAATTGACGGATTTTAAATGAACACCCATGATTTTTTTTATATGTACCGAATTCTGAGTATTGCCATTATAATCATAACGATTTATGTAAATTTTATCAGAATAATTAATTATAGCTAGGAAAGTTTTATTTAAAAATTGTAATTTAGTATTGTTATATTAGACAAATGTTAAATTTAATAAAGATTAGATCAATCTTCTAAAACTAATATAAACCCAATAGCACATGATGTTGTTATGTAGTTGAAAATAAGTCTATGCAGTTGAAAACTGGTTACGTTGTTCCCTGTTCGTTGAAAAATACAGTTTATGTCAAAATAGTTTTGGCATAACAATTCTAAATGTAATCAGTGACAGAGAAAATGTCTAAAGGCTTTTTTTGGTGGTAATAATCGTAATATTCTATTTTTGTTTAACTGACTTTTAACTGCCGAAAACTCGTTTCCCACCACAAAAATTCGGCAAATTAAAAAAATCTATTTCATCTAACAGCCGCCGTTTAGAACAAACAAAAAGTATCATAAGTAATCTTAAAAACAATGAACAGAAGTCAATTAGATGGAGAAGCATACCGTAAGGCTTTAGCTCAACAAGCCCCACTTAAAATTGTAAAAAACAATAAACAGATGAAATCATCAATATAGTGATGAATTCATAATATTTATCATGAAATAGATTGCCACTTAAATGTTTTCTGTGTACTAAAAGAGGGCCGTTTAGAATGAAATTTTAAGTTTAATTCTATAATAAGATTAGAACTTAGAGCTTATTGTACCGATTATATTGTATTGTATTTATTAAATGTTTCTTCCGATTAATTTTTACAGCGACGCCATTTGTGATGAAAACAATCATTTGGACTTAACTTATACTTTTTATAACCTATTAACAAGTATGTTGCACATTTATCTATCTTCTCTCGTCTTTATTCCTTCTAGTCATTTAAATTCCACTTACTCATTTTTAACGACAATGAATCTCAAAAATCATTTTATGATTTTTCAATTGCGGTTTTTATTCTTGCAACTAAGGAATTTCGATAATTAATTACTTATATAGAAAGTCTCGTTTATTAATATCGGAGTGAAGTAATGTTTATACATTATTTGTAAACTTTGTAGAACTTTTAAACTGATGAAATTTAATGCATGCATGTTAAAATATTTGGTAGTAAAAAATTTTTACAAATATGTTGCAAAGTTTATACGTATAAATTTGTACTTTTTTTTCTGTTACTTTATTTCAACTATGTTTCTAAACATAAAATATTAGTTTTGTTGCAATAGCAACGCAACTAAAATCTTCTCGCTTTACTCACGTCATTACTTTTTTTGTCTAAAATTACTTATTTTATTGTGTTTTAATATTTTTCATAAATATGTTAAATATTTTTCTCATTTTTTAAAAAAAATTCTACCGAGTTTATAAATACCAGCATTAAATCTCATCCATTCTAATCTGTTTTTTAAAATTTGCCTTAATAATCAAAGTAACAGATTAATACAGTTGAAATTTTGCTAACTGAAAGCAAATAATTAAAAGAAAATATATGAAGCGTTGCATAAATGTGGGTCAATGCTCACATGTTACTAAACATGTGAAATATTCTCATTTATTATTGCATTTTATAAAATGTATGCATATGAATGCAACAAATCTAATATTTCAAACTGAATATGTTTGAAATTAAAATATCAAAATTTATATACCAATATATTTGAAATTACTTACAATCTATTATTAAGAAAATCAATTTGATAAAGCTAGTTTTACACAAAACCTTTATTTTCTGAAAAACTTATATTCAATTATAGTTTCATTTTAACATCTTTAACAGCTACAGATTTCAAGAATCACTTCCTGTTATGCATATGAAATATTCAAAATTGTTGTTATAGGAAACAGCAGCTGCGACTCTGCGTATACTGTTAATCATGACTGCTTTTTAAAGAATGCTACAGGTTACTTTCAGATTAGTTCCTATAGTCTTTGTAAAATATTCAATGGTGGAGCAATTAGTAAATTAGCATTATAAATAGGGGAAATAAAGTGCTTACTAATGTAAGGATCCTGAAACAAGCAATTAGCATCTATTAACGGACAGTCACCTACCGTTATTGGTTATTGGCATCAGTTATAAATTTGCCCTTTTAAATATGATAAATCAAACTTCGATTCCAATTGGATAAGAACAATTTTAACAAGTGGGTAAGTGAGATCGGAGATCGCACAGAGAGTTTCGTTTAATATCTAATTCAAAACACATTTTTTCATTAAATTAACTAATGAAAAACGGTTTTTCAACGCTTTTTTGGGATTTCTTCCAACCAGAACAGAATATTAAATTATTCCCCTAAATGTTGCCTTGATCGCATAGATTTGTTGATTTTTCTATCAGAATCTCGAGATTTAGTGATGCCACACAAGTAAATAAAATTATGGTTAAAAGTAAAATATTGCAAAGCTTAGCATATATTTAAGGCAAACCAAACTGCACTGTAAAAAAAAAGGGTCGATCTACTAAAAAAAACTTTAGAGATCCTTGTAATTACTAAAAATTTTTTAGTAATCTTAGTCGGTTACAAGAAAATCTGTAAGAATTACTAGAAAAACGTTAGCAACGAATAGAGTTAATAGTTTTATATTTTTAATAGCTATTACTAAAACGTAGTTGTTATAGCCTTGATAGCATAGTGGTTATAGTAACGGACTCCAGGCTAAAAGGTCCCGGGTTCGAAACTGGCCACCGCCAAATACGCCCCGAATGTATGTAGTGGAAGTACTCGTTAAAAAAGGGATTATGAAAATCCTGTCGGAGCAGGTAGAAATGTTTGGTGCTGCCATCTTTTGCGGTTTTGCCGAAAACCTTCCGCTTCAGGAGTCTGGATACAGCTCGAAGGAAGCTCCTGCCCTTCGGGCGCACGCAATGGTTATTAAAAATAATTTTGGAGCTATTACTAAGATTTGCTTGGTGGCTCATACTAAAAATTTTTAAGTTAGTTATACAAAAAATTCTTTTGTCCAGTTTGCAAAAGAAATGCTTGTTTCACTTGCAAAAAAAAAGTTTGTAATGGTTACTAAAAAATTCTGTGGAATACAAATTTACTAAGAAATTTTTAGTAACCTCTTGAACTTTTTTTACAGTGTGGTCTCTAGAGGCGGCTCTTAATTTAAATGAATAATAGTTTAATAAATATAAAAAAATATTTCATTTCGCATGTCAAAATAGATGATAAATATGATTTAATATGATGAAATAAAAATAAATAATCACGCTTTTTATATGATTTATTTAATCCATGAATTTATGCTACATACATAATAATTTTATTCAAACTTGCATGCAAAAATTAGAAAAAATGAAATTTTAATTTTGAAATTTACGCTACTGCAAATTTCTAAGCTTCTAAATATCACACTTTTTCAATTTTTACACCATCGTATACATGAAAAAATGTACTTTTAAATGCATTTTGTTTAAAAGCGATTTAAATTTATTTTTGAGATATGATTTTTTTTGTAGTTTGTAATACCAATTTTGGAATTGTGGCAACAGAAGTACTCCATCTCTTTTAAAAGTAAACGGTAAAAAATGAAATAATTTTTATATCTATTTAAACATGCGTGGCAACAATTAGAAGAGAAAAAAACAACAACAAGATGAACTGATGGGATTTAAAAAATAATTTTTAAATTAAAATAATAGTTTTTTCAAAATTTTATGATTTGTTGTGTGACAAGAGGTATTCAGCTGTAAGTACACAAAATTTGAACTCGCTGGTACAGTGATGGTCAAAATTATAAGAACAATTGAAAATTGCGCAGAAAAAAATTATTTCTGAACTAAATAAAGTGAAATTTATACACTAAATGCTTTTCTATGCTAGAAATCATTGTAGAATGCAAAACATTGGAAAATGCAAAATATGAATGTTTTATCACAAGTAACAATGTATGTCATTGTAAAAAATTGGACAAAATTATAAAGACAATGAATGTTTTTGCCTGAAACACACTGATAATTAATAATCTCCCCGCTTCTTCTCAATCACTCTTATCGGTCTTGACGTCATGGAGTTTGACAATTCTTTAAGAACGTTCTTGGAAGATTTTGAGTGATCTTTTTCGATGGAAGACATGAGTTCTTGCTTTTTTTGAGATTATATACCATTTTTACATACTTTGTGTGCCGGAATACCCAATAGATTTTTCTACAGTATTCAGATCAGGACTTCTGGCAGGCCAATCAAGTAATTTCACGGAATTAGCATTATACCACGAGTTTGAAGTTTGGGAAACATGAACCGAAACATTGTCCTGCTGGAAAAAATAGCCTCCAATCGCTATTAACGGTACTTCTGGTAAACGAGTATCGCCCAATACATCAATGTAACTCTCAGAATTCCTCGTACCCTGCACAAAAAATATTGGAGTAGTTCTGCCAGTTGTGAAACCTCCCCAGACCGTTACTGAATCGCTTCCAAATACATGCTTTGAGAAAATCGTGTTTTCTCTACGGAGATCATGCTAGAAGTTGCAAAAAACAATCTAGTCTATCCAAATTAATCTTTTTCTCATCGGAAAATACAGAATCCCACTTTTTTCCCCATAATATTGCAGTTTTTGGCAAACTCCATCCTCAGTCTCTCATCAGCTTTTGTAAGACGCGGTCTTCAAACGTGTTTACTATAGCAAACCTTTTTCTTTCTTTTTGTAAAACACGACGAACAGTTCGAGCATTTATATTCTAGTTTCATTCACGGTTTTTTTCCGCTTTTTGGAGCAAACTCGCCTCATTATCATTCTTTTCCCTCTACAGAAACAAAAGATAGCCTGCTTGTATGTCTTTGCCGTCCATATTTACCGGAATTTTAACACTAGAACGGCCAAGGCGGTCCTTTTGACCGTAAACGCATTTTAATCTCGCATATCTCTGGTTTGCTTTCACCTATTGCTGCGATAATTTTTGACTTTTCCTAAATATTCATTAGAATTATACAAAAAAAATTTCATTCAAATATTGCTGTTAGTTTTCGAAAAAAAATCTTATATACCTAGAACGGCCAAAAACGGTCAAAATGACCCGTGCCTGATACAGTGTTGAATTCAAACATTTTTTTCCCCGGGAACGATTTTTGTGACTCCGAGGGGGGCATTATAGAATTGCGGGAGGTTAAATGGCATTTGTTTGACCATTGAAGCACAAAATCTCAAATCTTCCATAGGGACATCTCACATCTCCGCGGAGAAATGTTCCCTCCTCCGGAGCAATCATTATTTTCTTCCCTTGAATTCAACACTTGTCAAATAAAATCATTAATTTCACCTAGTAAAAGAAGTTTTTATACAAAGAACGTATAGATGTGGGGGGGAAGGGTGCTAAAAAGCTGCTTTATTCCGGTTTCTTCGAAAGACACCTGTCTCTTCTGCTTCTGCGCATGCTCCGACGGCAGAGATACCCAGATAAATGTTTGAATAAGTCATGGATTCCTTTTTCGCCGAATGTCAATCATTCTGTCATCCTTTCAATTAAGTGCTTCCGTTAGAAAAAACCCTAAATAGTTTGTTACTTTAAACCCGAAAACGATTAGGAGGGGAAAATACAAGGGGTCATACTGGAGTTGCATATTGCCAACGCTCATGATCCCTGGTCATTCGAGGGAAGATTCGACAAAACTTGTTCAGTGTTTCAGTAGCTTAGTACTGTTTATGTATTGTATTATCTGGCCAATAAAAGGGTCACTGGAAGAGTGATTTAGGAATTCTTTAATTAAAAAACGTTTGTGCTGTTTTTGATGGTAATTTATTTCTCAAAGATAAAAAAATAAAAAATAAGACTTATTTGCGTTGTGTCCGATATAAATTCTTCAAGGCAAGAATTATATTGAAATATAATGAAATTCTTAAAATCGGAAAATTTTCTCACAACAATGAAACAACCTCAAAAGAAAGCCAACAAATAGAGTTTAAAAATCAGCTGGTAAACAAAATAAAATCCAATCCAACCGCACCAATTACAAGGATTTATTAGTAAATGAAAAATAGGTATTTTTAAGTAATTTTTAAAGACATTTAGCTAAAGGAAATCTCTTAAAATATAGCACTTGAATCCAATACATGTAATCCTTGTAAAATTCAATATTAATTATTAAGTTACCTCATATGTAAAGAAAAAATGCATTTTACTTTGTTATCATATGAGGAATTTAAAACTTAATTTTTCCTGAGTTTGTGAAAAGTTTACTGCAGTTATTTCTTAATTCACTTTCAGTGCCCTTTTCCTAGAAAGAAATACATTAACCTTATAATCAATGATTAGTTCAACCCTAAAAAATGTTGTATTGAATGAAATCTATGTCAAACTACTTATTTGTACAAATTATTTTCAAAATTCTTAGTTTTCAGACATAATTAATTTACTTATTCAAAATTAAATGGTAATAATAATAATAATAATTAAATACGAAGAAGAGATTACACCTTCAAGAGTGACAAAGTACATGTGCTACTTTTTCTGTTTCTTATATTTTTATCAAGTTTAACAATTATAAAATATTTAAATTTTCTGTACTGTTTACTTATTTGGATAAAACCAATTTTCTTTGTGCTTTTTCAAAAAAAAAAAAAAAAAAAAAAAAAAGTCTTTTTTTAGGATTTAGATTTTACTAAATAACATTAATATTGTTTAAATATGTGTTATTTTATATGAGTACTAAAATTTTTAATTTTAATGCTTGTATTTTATATGCTTCGTCTAAAATACAAGTTAGAAATGAGTATAGTTTTCAGATAATTAAAACAAAATTATTAACAATCGTCTTTGCTAAATTAATGTCTTTATCACGCATACTTACAATTTTTAAATCGGAGAACTATATATAAAAAATTTTTAATGTTAAAGTCGGTCAGAAAAGGTCCATTAAAGTTTTTAAGAACAAAACTATGCATATGAATGATATATATATATGCATCTCAAGCAAACGGTGTGAAAATGCGCTTATTATTCTTTTAATTTTACTAATTTTCTGATTGATTTTTTTATTATATATATATATAAGACCATTAAAAGTAGACAATATTCACCAATTAAATTTATCAATAAACCAAACCGAAACATGAGAAAAATTTAAATAAATAAATAAAATGAAATATATATATATTTAGAAAAATTAATTTTTATGTTGATGCCAGTTTGTTAAACAGCACAAAGAATTAAATTTCGTTTGAAGTTAAAATATGTATTTACACATGACTATTAAAAACACAAATAAAACTTTAAAATAATATTATAATGATCGATTGTTAAAATCAGGTAATAACGGAAAATTAATTCATATAAATTGTATTTAGACATGAATATTAAAAAATTAAGAATATCTTAAAATAATTAAATTATTACGCGTGCACCACATTTAATATAAAACACCAAAATATTAAAAATGTTGTCATATGAAAAATGCCTAAAATAATTAATTTATTATGCATGAAAATCTTTTAATAATAAACATCAATTAGTATTTAAAAAATTCTAACACTGATATTTCCAAGTACTTTTAAATGGAATAATATATTTATAAGTAAATATTAAAAAGTGGAAAAATAAAAATTGTAATTAAATTTTCGCACGTAAAACTCATTCAGGGTTCGTACGGGTACCGTTATTTTCCAGGTGATATACCAGTTTTTTTTTTTTCAATGGAAAAATAAATTTTGTTCAAACACTGAAACTTCGCTTAGTTTAATCAGAAATTTTCAAAAAGAAAATACTAATGTAGTAAAATTTTCTGATCATAAAATTCCAGGATCCGTACGAGCCCTGCCATTTAATAGTGAAAATTACATTATACATCACGATTTTCTTGTGGACGATATTAATGGGATGTCACATTGCGAATCACATGACTAGTAGCCATGTAGTGCGGCTATAGCAATTTTGTTTATAAATTTCTTCACTAGATGCAGCATAAATAGTGGTAAATCCATGCATAAAATGAGTTTGGTTTATTTTATACCAATTACTACTCGATAAATACATATTTAAAAATTCATATATATATTTAATAATTAAAATAAACAATTTACATTTTAATAACATACTGAATATGTGTGATAGTGAAATAAAACGAAGAAAATAAGTCATGCATAAGTTATACACGTCCTTCAATGTATTTAAAACGCGATCAAAATAAGAAATATAAGCTTAAAATTTCAAAATACAATGCTTTTCAGTACCGTGATTTTGAATGTTATTTACAGCGAGACGGATTTTTTCAGATCTCGAACTCAAAGGAAGAATATTGTCCATAGTATCGCTATGTCCGAGAGGCACCGACATTATTTACCTAATCATTTTATTCAAGCTGATTTTCAAATGTGTAATTTATCTTGTTTGTCAATCTCAAAAACAGCCATCAGCTGTCGCCACAGTGGTGGATGAGGCCATATTAACCAAAAATACTGAATTCAAGCGAAAACAATATAGAAAACTTATTACAGAAGGTAGTCCTCGTTCGTGATAATGTCATTTAATCTTCTATAACCAGGTAATATTTTTAAAACAAGAAAAATTATAGTGTTTTCAGAGTTTGCGTTGTCTAAACGCGGGTTGGTGAGCCTAGTTTGTTTGAATTGGCCGTTTAATGTTGACAAGCGCAAAGCGTTTTGAAAATTTACAAATTCACTTTTTAACGAAAAGATATAAAATTGGAAGACCTATCTATGGAAGGGACTTGGAATCGATCTCAGTTTTCCATTTTATGATAATTAAATTACCTATCAAGTTATAAACGATTTTGATCACATGATCACGATTTTTTCTTCCTTCGTTGGACTGTTTTATCGGCCGCCGTCCGGAAATGCGGTTCAAAACGTCTAATTTAATGGTTTAAAAATCTATGGCATAAAAAAAAAAAAAAAAAAAAAAAAAAAAAAATTGAGTTTGATTAAGTAGTTTCTGAACAACACTTGCTAGTTTCACGCATTTCCGAACTAAAATAAGTTAAAACTTATGTCACAAATTTGTCCTTTTTGATTTAAGGACATCCTTAATATTGAATTATAAATTAAAGTTTGAATTGATATTTTCGTTTATCAGTAAAGAAAGTTAAAGAATGTTGTCTACTGTTTTATTGATAAAATGTTCTGTTCTTACTCTTTCCGGGTAAGGGACAAGAGCGAGAAGAAAATATTACTGTTGAATGCATTGTGTAACAATAAGTTATAATTTAATATTTTCAAATAATAGCTATCTCTTTCAAATGTTATCTGAAATAAATTTATTTAATTTATAATACTGATATTTAATTGACTCCATCTCTTCATAAAAATTGAACACAACTAATATTTGAATTACCATATATGTCTATTACTGCAAGCACAAAAAAAGGGAAGAAAATAACAATAATATTTTAATATTATTAACTATTTTATCAGGTGTTTGACGTGAGGCAGTGTTCGGGGATTGCTAACGTATGATATGAAAAGGAGGAGTTCAAAATTAGTAAAATTTTTATAAAGTTATGTATTTACAGCATATCTACAGCATCCCCCCACTCACCATCAAACAGGAAAACTTTCTGGCACAATTGCTCAATTGATTTGCAATCTTAAACTGAAAATATCTTCAGGCATTGACACTCGAAATCGTGTAGTGGTTTCTAATCTTTGATAAAAGATAAAGAAATATCATGAAATCTGTGAAATTTGGCGATTTGAAACAAATTTTTGCACAATAATGACCAAGAGAAGTAAGTGTGCATGATCATTTATAACTTAATCAATCACTTATAACTTAAGACGTAACACATTTATGAAAAAATGAAATATTCCATTCCATTTTTAAATCCTTTTCGTCATGTGGCTAATTTTACTACTTTTTAGGGTTTCGTCCATCTGACAAATCCCTATTCGTCTCTGTTTTCTGTCTGTCTATCACAGAGTCCGTACACAAACATTATATAAGTCAGAGAGTTCAAATTTTGTATACTTATGGCTGAATACCTCTTGTCACGCAACAAATCATAAAATTCTGAAAAAGGCTATTAATTAAAATATTATTTTTAATATCATCAGTTCATATTTTGTGGAAGCAGGACGTTTCGGTCCCGCCATTTCGGTCCCGCCGTTTCGGTCCCGCCACTTCGGTCCCGAGACATTTCGGTCCCGAGACGTTTCGGTCCCAAGACATTTCGGTCCCGAGACATTTCGGTCCCGAGACATTTCGGTCCCGAGACATTTCGGTCCCGAGACATTTCGGTCCATGGTCATTTCGGTCCCTGGACTTTTCGGTCCCTTCTCCAGCAAGCTGAAATTTTGTGCACGGGAAATATCTGACATAATTTTATAAGGAACATTTTAGAGTGTTGAATTCAGGGGCAGGTCATTCCCCCCGGAGCTATCAATTACCCCTCCCCCCCCCGGAAAATTTGAAATTTTGTGTTTTCATTGGTAAAAAAGTGTAATCCCTCCCGGAGCCACTGAAGTCCCTCCCGGAGAAAAGTGTTTGAATTCAACACTGGTTTTTTAACTGAAAGTCGCATAAAATTTTAGTGTAATGCGATTAATTAGAAGTAACAAGTACCCCAAAACTTGATCAATTATTTAGAAATCGATGGAGATTTCTGAAAAAAATTCACAGATGAATGGCATTTTTTAAAATTGCCAGAATGTTTTGAATTCTTGAACGAGGAAACGGAGAAGTTAACTTGGAAACTGATAACTAAATTTATAAAATAACCCAATTAACTTATGATATTAACACACCCCATAATAGTTGTAAAATTTTAACTTCTGAGATGCATGTTTCCTCTCCAGGGAGACAAAGGCTTTTAAATTGCCAGAAGAAAAGAAAGAGTTATTGTTATATGGAATTTATATTCTGACACTTAGCATATTATAGGATTTCATCGCTGAAGCCAATTTTCAGAATTATAAGTGTTTCATTATTTTGCACCCCCGCCACTTCCCGCATAAGAGCAAAAATGTTGAAATAAATTAAAAACATCTGTATCTGGTAGTATTTTACCCCCTGTGCCAAAATTATCCTGTGTAAAAATCCTCTTTTTGTTTATGGCATTTTTTATATGTTATTTTCGGTTACTAGTATTTATTTTCCTTTTAAACTTTTCCGTTTTTAAATTAAGAAAAGAGTTTCCAGATTGCAACACGTGGAGGTAGTTAACATTGCAATTATTTTATTACATAAATATATGACACGAGCAGAAATAATTATTAAAATGATTTGTAACTTAAAGATTTTTTTTTTTTTTTTTTTTATTTTATTTTTTTTTTTTTTTTTACGTTTTAGAAAAATGAATTACATCTTGAATTATTAGCAATTATTTTTTCATGACAACAGTTCTTTTTTTATTGTTATTATTACAATCTAGAATGTTTATTATATTGACGCTTCCCTGTTTTTTATTAATGTTTTCCAAAACAACGGCAACAGCAAAAAAATTATATTGCCATACTTTTATGCATATATCACATTTATACAACACATCTGTTAAATTTTCTAAAACCAGCTTAAGGAAACTAATTACAAAATTATTAATGTAATGCGTATTGAAATTTGTCATTTCATTAAAAGCTGATATTATTATATAAAATAATTATTTTTAACATTAAAATATAAAAACCCTCATAAAAAATATGAAAAAAAAAGCCTTCTGTCAAAGTAAGTTAAATTAAAAAAGGTAACTTAAAATATTATGTCTAGGTGGTAAATATCTTATCTAACAATCTTATTTAGTTATGTTATAAGTTTTGAATATTTCAGTGTCATTCATAAGCTGTAATAATAAGGATAAAAAATATTCCATTCTACTTTTTATACTGGTTTTATTGATATTAAAAGCGTTTGAAATGAAGATAACAGCAAGAGGAATAAAAAGCACCGAGAAATGCTGTTCTTTTCAAAACATTCATATTTCTTCTAAAAAATGCCAGCGATTATGTGGGAGGTCCGTCCGCATTTGAACTCCAGAGTATAAAGGGCATTGTAAAGAATAAGGGTTTCATCTGACAAGTGTTTAAAGATCAAGATACGTAGAATAAAGCTAACTACCTAGCTCTTCTAGCTATCTTGTATAAAGATGACTATTTGTTCAGATGGGCGTTGACAATTGATTGACATGCAGAATTTTTGCTTAAAAGAGGTTAAATGTAGTACGTAGTACTTAGCTGATATTTATATGCATACATTTCCAATTTTTTAGGAACACCAACATAAAAAAAAGTGTTTAAAAATTCTCGGCACACGGTTTTGATTTGTTATTTACTTAATGTTATACATTATTTTATTAAATGATTAACATCATCTTAGAAAATTTGAAAGCATTAATAATTATGCTGTTAAATTAAAAAATTCTCAAAAATTAAATTATTTTTATCAAACATATTTATTAATAAGGATTCAAAATTATTTTAACTATTAATTGTTTAAGTGACTTATTTATCAATTACTTGTTTAAAATCTAGTACAAGAACTATATAGAATTTATAGCAAAAATGAAAAAAACATATTTTTTAAATTTCAGCTACTATAATGTTATTAACTTCATTAGGATGTATAAAAATGATAAGGATTCTCAAAATAAATATGTTATTTATTCATTTATTGGTTAGTTTATCATATTTTTCTTACTCTTTAAATATAATAATTAATATATGATTGACTTTTGCGAACTGTAAACTATAACTTTGTTTCAAAAAATTTAAATCTGCATCTGGATAATAATGTTACCTAAACCTGTTAAGAAATATTTTTACGCATTGTTACAGTGTTGCATTATTATGTTTAATTAATTATTATGTTACGTTACTAATTGATTTTTCAAAATAATAATAATAATAATAATAATAATAATTTCCTATTTTGAAATAAATAACAATTTTTGAATAATAACTTATGGTAATGAATAATTGCTATAAATTAAATCTCAAAACAGTTAGTGATTTTAAAATGAAAATCAAATTAATATTTTATTAAATTTATGTATTTTTAATTTAATGAATCTTTATATAATTAAATTGATAAAATTATTAATATGCATTTCGAATTTTACTTTACATAAACTCAATAAATAATCTGTCTTATATTCAATTTATCATTATGTTTTGTAGTAGCTATAAACTGAAGCTTATCGTTTACCTGTTTATTTATTTTATATTTAAAGTTACTGAAATTTAAAACTGTTTATTCAATTAATAATAAAATTAAAATAAAAATTGTCAATTTTTTTCTGTGAAAGTGGGAGGGAAAAGGTAATGGAAATAAATAAATAAACGATAAATTAAAAAAGCTTAGTTTTGTCAGTTAAAAATCGAAAATAAAATTATTTAAAATAATAGTTACATTATTATATAAAATAAAAAAAAAAATAATCATTTTATTACAAAGAAATAGGCCTACTTTCAATAAAATTAACTCACAAAAACTGTCTTGATAAGGTAAGAAAACTGTTAAAAAAAAAAAAAAAGCAACCAATAATTATTACATAAAAAAAGGTCGTTGGAGCATTTTTATTTTTTTAACAAAAATTTTTTATAGCACGCCTAGTTACGAAATCACTAATTTAAAGATTCTAAGAAAGTGTGCGAAAACAATCAATAAAAATAAAAGTTAATCAATAAAAATAATAGTTTATAGTATAGATAAAATACCTAATACAAAAAATATATGATAAAACTTAAAATATTTATTCTGTTAAATAATAATAATAAAGACAGTGTAAAATTATATAACATTGTTTAATCAAATTTACTACTCGCTGTGATTTTATTATCACGAGTTACAATAGATTAAACTTATTGGACTATTATATTCAGCTTTGTATAAAATTTGAGGGAAGGGGGGCAGGAGAATAAAAATATTAAAAAAGGCTCGAACAATGTTGAGCTTACAGCGTTTAGTGGGCCTTCATCAATCAGAAACCAAGTTATAAAGTGGCCGGTAAAGAAATAGCAATGGACCGAAATGGCAAGAGACCAAAATGATTAAGGACCGAAATGGCCAGGGACCGAAATGTCTCGGGACCGAAATGTCCAGGGACCGAAATGTCTCGGGACCGAAATGTCTCGGGACCGAAATGTCCAGGGACCGAAATGTCTCGGGACCGAAATGTCCAGGGACCGAAATGTCTCGGGACCGAAATGTCCAGGGACCGAAATGTCTCGGGACCGAAACGGCGGGACCGAAACGGCGGGACCGAAATGGCGGGACCGAAATGTCGTGTACCCCATATTTTGTTGTTTCTCTTCTTCCAATTACTCTATTTCTTTTACTTTTAAATAAAATGGAATACTTCTGTTACCACAATTACAAAATTGAAATAAAAAACTACGAAATAATTAATATCTCAAAAAAATTGAGATAATTTTTTTTAAACAAACTGCATTCAAAAGTACATTTTTTCGCTATACGATGTTGTAAATATTGAATATGTGCAATATTTAGAAACTTAAAAATTTCCAATAGCACAAATTTCAAAATTGAAATTTCATTTCTTCTAATTATTGTAAGCAAGTTTAAATAAAATTATTATGTATGTAACATAAATTAATGGATTAAATAAATCAAGTGAAAAACGTGCTTATTTGTTTTTATTTCATCCTATTACACCCTATTTATCATCTATTTTGACACGCGAAGTGAAATATTTTATTTATTTAATAAATCCTTATTCATTTAAATTATTAGCCGCCTCTGGTGACCAGTTTTGTCTCCCTTAAATTGTTGCTAAGCTTTGCAATATTTTACTTTTATTCATAATTTTATTTACTTGCGTAGCGAGTCTGCAGATTTTGATAGAGAAATCAAGAAATTATGCCATCAAGGCAGCATTTAGAAGGAAAATTCAATATTCTGTTCCGGTTGGCGCGATTAACAAGAAATTCCAAACTAGCGCCGAAAAACTGTTTTTCGTTTGTTAATTTAATGATAAAATGTTTTGAAGGAGATATTAAACGAAACTCTCTGTGCAGTCTGCGATCACACTTATCCACTGGTTTTTATGATCAAAAATTCATTTTTTACTCAAAATAAGAAATTTACACTCGAGTGATTTGAAGTCGATCGATAATTCTGAAATATCAACTTTAAAAAACTGTGTGCAATACCCCCCCCCCCAAAAAAAAGGGGGGGGGGTGCGAAGGATGGGGAATGGTGTAAAATATTGTTTGAGTACAGCACTAAATGAAATTTCAAAACTTTAATCAGTAATTTTTATTTCTAATAAAAATGGTAGTAATAATAAAAATATTCTTACTGAAATGAACTTTCTTCAATATCAAACATTAAGATAACGTAGTTTAAATAGCCGTCTATGGACGTGAAAGGATTAAAAGTATATTTTAAACAGTGTTATTTATTTTTCAACTGAATTATATTAAATTATATTCCAAGGAATGTTTGTTGAACATAATAAATTTATATGCAAGCCTTCTCCAAATAAATTGGGCATAATGCCGTTTATGAATGATGAATGGTGTAAATGCAATTATTGTTATACTATTAGTGTTATAGTTGAAACAAAATTTAGAATATTGCGTGATAATAATTCAAATATATTTTTCAATTGAATTAAAAATGTACATGGTACGCAGCACTCAATCTATTGTTGAAATATATTTATTCATGTATTATATGTTTATAGTTTATAAATAAATAACGAAAAAGTCAATTTCATTCTATCAAGTGTATAATTTTATTATAGAAACCGAAAAAGACTAAGGTTGTTCACTCGACTTATTTGATGTGTATTTGTTCTTTTAACCAGTAATTTGTATAAACGGCACATACTTTGAATTATTTGAAATACATTAACCCATACATACATTTATAAGAGACTCGGGCGTCTCTAAATTTTATTCAGTTGACACCATTTTTTAAATGAATATTTTTTCAAGTACACGATATCAAAAGTGCTCTGATGAAATAGAGCAAATTTTATTTTCTTTTATTACTGGTGCCATAAACAAAAATTGCAAAGAAAGATGATGTCCAGAAATACTGGACATGCGAGTGCAAAGGATTAATACGTTTTTTTTTTTTTTTTTTTTTTTTTTTAACTATTTTCCCTTTTCGGAGCTGTTAAAATTTTTCTGTCAAACATCTGGTCACTAATTACAAACGATTACCGGACGCATATGGTGCTTCTGAAAACATTTAGAACATGAAAGAGGAGCTGCTTTTTTTCTCATTAATTTTACTTAAGTCACAAACTGATAAAAATCCTTTAAAGTTCCCTTTCTCAGTATACAAAATGCATGCAGTCAGTTATTGCACTGAAACTCTCAAGTGCAGTACGCGTCTTAAAAAAAGAATGTCTGAAATTAGCTATATTGAAAGTAAACGCGGAGGGAAACTATTAATTTATGAGAATTTTATTTTCCGCATTTCCAAAAAAAACCAAGACACGCATTATTGGAAATGTGTGTCAGACAAATGCCGTGCGACAGTTATTGTGGAAAATGAAGAACTAAAGAAGATTAATAACCAACATAATCATCAAGATCATTCTTCCAAAATCACCAAGAGGAAATTTGCGCTGGAAGTTAAAGAATCCGCCAGAGAAAATAGCAATGTAGCTGTGCCAACATTATATTAGTAAGTATTATTTTCTTTTTTTTTTCCTCTTTTATACTTCTATTTGCATGATAAAACATTTTTTGTAACAGTGTGCTGTATTCAACCTGAAATACAAATATAATATACTTTTAATATAACATATTCTTATATTCTAAACGCAGACTTAATACATGTAAAGAAGCTTATATAAAATGAATTATCTAAACAGAATCTTTGCCTCCGGATATTTTTTAACAATGCTGTAAAAAAAAAAAAAAGTTTTAAATAACATATTTTAAACGTATCGTTTTAAATCTGACCGAATTTTTCACCAAAGATTTTTTTTTTCTCTTTTTAATATTTTCATAAAAACCCTTTGTTTCTAGAAAGGAAATATTACTTATGCTGTCGCTGAATCGGCAACTTCATTTAAAAAGATCATCTCGAAAATTGGAATACATGTCTCGCATTTATATATTTTTTATTTTTAACTTTTTTGCAATATTATTATTTGGTTATTTTAAATAGGATGTATTTTCTCCTTTTATACAGTTTTCAACGCATATTAAGGTATTTTTCATTTTTAAATTTTCTTTCTCTTTTTAAAATTCACGTAAAAATACTTTTGTTGTTGTGAAGAAATATTATTTGCGCTGCATAAAAATTTGCGAAAAAAATCATCTCGAAATATTAAATAAATATATCATGTAAATATACTTCGACATTTAAAATATTTTACAGTATTATTATTTGGCCATTTTTACTATGGCGCAATTTCACTAATTCACCGCTTAAACATATAAATGAATTTACTATTTTAAAGTTTTCTTTCTCTTTTAATAGTAATTGTAAAGATGACAAAATTTTCCATATTTGCTGTTTTTAATATGAAATCAAGAAAATCCCCTGAAAGTACTTTTATTTTTAGAAAGAAAATATTGTTATTTGCGCTGACTTAGAATTGGTTATATCAATCTACAAGTTCATCTTAAAATGTGAAATAAGTATCTCGCATAGATGTATTTTTAATTGTGACTATTATCATTTCTATTTTAATTTATGAGGTTTATTTTTCCAATTTACTGCTTTCAGCGGTGCTTTTACATCATAGATAATCTAAAAATATTTCTATTTTTATTAGTCACAAGCAAATAAATGTTTAATCCTAAGGATATATCATTCTTTGGACTGTTATTACATTTACTGAAATAAAAGAAGACTATCTTGTAAAATAATGAAAATTTTATTAAAATAAATAAGAAATTATTATTTATTTATTATTATTACTATTTATTATTTATTTATTTTTAATTTATCTGAAAAACATAATTTAATCACAATATTGTTTTCATTTTCAATTGATTGAAATTAAAAATTGGTGACAAATTATCCTCTTATTTATTTATTTATTAGTTTGTTTATTTTATTTTAAGAAAGAAGCTGGATAGCTTAGCTTGTGTAATTTGACGAATAGAATTAGTGTTTATGCTTTAAATAATATGCGTTAATACAAAAACTTAAGACTTGTCTGACAAGAAATGGAATTTTTTTAGAAAATATAAAAATGCAAGCACTAAGTAACTCTTAAAGGTTTCACAAAAAAAAGGGAGAAAAACGAACAAGACATACAAAGAATTTCTTTTTCTTTTGACATAATTGCCTAAAGTTTAAGAAAATTATAAGGGATTTTAAACGCTATTTTCAATAAGTATCTTCTATTATGAGCTTCTTTATGCTAATAAATATCACATTTTTTGCTGCATACGTGACTTTTAGGTGTATAAACTAGAGGTCTGCACGGGCCGGGCCTCGGCCCGAAGTCTGAGCCCGGCCCGGCCCGCGGGCCGGGCTCGGGCCGATTTCCAATAATGGCATTCGGGCCGGGCCGGGATCGGGCCTTACTTCTGAAGACTCGGGCCGGGCCTAGTCACTAATCCTTTCGGGCCGGGCCGGGCCGGGCCGGGCCGGGCTGGGCTCGGGCCTTAATTTTTTTGCTGGAGTATCGGGCCGGGCCTAACTTTTTTTTTTCCATACGAAGTCGAGACTGATTCTATTCTTCCTAGTTTTCATGGACCAAAATAATCAGTTCCTATTGAATCTTCCTATATGAAAATCCTTTCTCGACTTTTTATAAATCAGTAATATTTGGCTTTGCCCAAAAACTTCTGCAAAAAAAGCATATACTTTTAAGCCGTCATTATTCTACAATTAAACATTAGAATTTATTCCTTTTAAAGAATCGTAGATTACAAGGCGTTTTAAAATAGAATTAAACACACACACACACACACACACACACACACACACACACACACACACACACACACACACACAAAAAAAAAAAAAAAAAAAAAAACCATGATTATGACGGAATTTTTTTTAAAACTGAAAACTGAAAGTTTCTTTTAAAATGTTCATCCATGCAAAATGAATACAACAATACGGGAGAAAAAAATATGTTAAACATTTACATCTGTTAAGAAGGGAATGTATTTTTTTTTCGTTCCAAAGCGATTTCGTTTTTGGAAATTTTACCATATACCGCTTTTTCAATTTTTTGTCTCCATAACAGGGAATATGGATTAATAATACTAGTGATAACTGAAACATTTACATACAACAAACAAAGATTCATTTAAGAGCATAAATATCGCAGCCTACGGCACTTCTGCATAAATGGAGATTATAAACATGGAAAAAAAAGGACTAATATAATTTTTTTTGGTCAGAACTCTTTCATAAGATTAAAGAACAATGTTCTGTAGAAATTCATTCGAGCCGGGCCGGGTTCGGGCCGAAATTTAAAATTTTTTCTGGACCGGGCCGAGCTCGGGCGGAAATTTTTACTTTCGGGCCGGGCCGGGTCGGGCCATTATTTTTTTCGTTCGGGCCGGGCCGGGTCGGGCCATTATTTTTTTCGTTCGGGCCGGGCCGGGTCGGGCCAATATTTCTTTCGTTCGGGCCGGGCCCGGGCCTGGAAATTTCGGCCCGTGCAGACCTCTAGTATAAACGTGGATAGGTTATAACAGATTATTAAAAATATGCATAGAAAAAGAAAAATACGTAATTAAATAAATAAATAAGTAAAATGATGATTTGCATAATTCATTAATTCATTTTTCATATAAATAAGTATAAAATATTATATTATGTTAAGGTGTTTAAATCTCTGTCGCAGTAGTGCATAATCAAATAAATATAATAATAATAAAAATAAATAAATAAAAATATAATAATAATTTATGATAATGAAAAATAAATAAAACTATACATTTAGACATTGAAATGTGCCTCATCAACATATATAATAAAATATGCCTTATCGCATCGTATTTAACAAACAAGTACCTTCTTTTTTCTATATATAATTAACCATTGCATATAGTATCTATGTCTAGACAACTTTATTCTTATCCGTACTCTAACAAATATCAACCTACCCATCCATCTTATTATATTATTTTATTATTTTGCATATTTTATTTTTTATTGTTATTTTACGTTTATATATTTTTAGTTTTTTTTATGCAATGTGTTAATTGAGTTATAAGGTCATTTATGTACGAATTATATATTAAGGATATATTACAATTTTAGGAAAACTTGATTTAATGAATCATAGATTAGTTTTTAATGTTATCATCAATGATATAAGAAGAACATAAACACTTTATTTTATTTAAATTGTAGGATCAAGATTGAAAACTAAAGGGGTAGCCGTTATTTGAACTTTTCCCTCTATCTATAACTAAAACGAAATCACAAATGTATGAAGAAGTTAGCAGCAATTCTAAAAATGAACAAAATATGAACACTGGAAATCAAATTTGTATAATAAGAAACAACGTACTTATAAAGCTTTGACAAGGCTGAATTAATTTTTTTATTAAATTGGTCCCACAAAACAAAATTTTCCATGCATATGATTAAGTTTTTTTAATGATTTATCGGTGACAGTTGTCTCTGTTCTTTCCATATAGATTCATGTGTTGTTGACACAAATATGTAGGCCCCTTTTTTTATAGCTTCCAAAAAAACTCGTGGTTTTTTTAATTGTTTATCCATCCTTCTAAATATCGCACAATTTACATTTTTACATCATCCAATTGAGGAAAAATACATATTTTTAAATGAATATATTTTGAAACTGTAGCTCAATTCCGTGACGTTTAATAATTTTTTTGTCATGATTATATTTTAAAAATCTAAATTCACTAGTGTTTGGCACAATATTACAAATAAAGTAATGGCAAGTTTATTAGAGATGAAACAAATATTCGGCCACTATTCGGTAATCGGCCCTTTTTCCGAATACTCGGTCAGCCGAATATTGAAGGCTTGTTGGCCTGATACCTGCAGCCGAATATTGTAAAATATCTTCAGAAACAAATTCAGAATACTTTTTTTTCTATTTTTTTCCATTTTTTTAAAAATTTAATCCATTCACGCTTACTTTCTGACGAATTCATGAAGTCATTTTCATTCATAATTACGCAAAATGTACAATTATTTGGATACTAAAAGTTACAACATTTTTGTGTTTCCTATAAAAATTAAGGATCTTAAAAAAAACTGTCAAAATTAGAGAACTTACTTTGGATATTTAACGACTTTGCTAGCGAGTGATATATTACAACTCAAGATGAATAAAATGTTATTGAAAAAAAAAAAAAAAAAATAGTGCTTTATCCTAAAGCGCTTGAATATTCATTAATGTCTGTAAATTCCATGCATAAATAAAAGGGCCTTATTATTATGTCAAAAGGATTTTTTATAGAATAAAGGAAAATTGTTCAGCCTTTTTAAAGAAACATTTCAAAATGTACTGAATACAAAATATTGCAATTTTATATTTTAAATATTATTTTTTTGTAAAATCGCTCTACACATTGTCATTTTATTTATATGTTTAGATTTTATTGTTTAAGTTCAAGAGGGCATATAATAAAACTTAAGTATTATTCAAACATTATATGCATTTAAAGGTGTTCTTAAATCAAAAACGGCAACTTTGTGAGGCATGCATAAATTTACTTTTGTTCGAAAATTCATGAAAATAGCAGGTGTTGCTATTCAGAGACTGTCTAATTGCACTCAATTTTCTGTTTTTTAAAAAACACAATAGATATATCATAACAAGCCATCAAAGTTGACGTTTTTGCGCACATTTCCGGACGAAAGCAGAAAAACTGGTCGAAAAGCAGGAGAAAAACGGGTTATCACGTGATCGAAATAGCTTAGAACTGTATAGGTAATTTGATTATCATAAAATGGAAAAATAAGTTCAATTCGAAATCGCTCCCATAGTCAGGCATTCTAATTTCACATCTTTCTGTTAAAAAATGAATTTGTAAATGTGTCAAAACGTTATGCGCTTGTTGAGAACACCCTTAAACAAGCATTGCAAGTCCAACATTATTTATTAAATTGTGAAATGTATTCTACATTTAATTTTTTAATTCATCCATGGATTTAAAATGCAACATTGGTGGAACACAATAATTTCTGAAGTAAAGGAATAAAATTAAAGATTTAAAAAAAAAAAAAAAAAAAAAAAAAAAAAAAAAAAAAGAGAGAAATTATTGACTCTTGTATTTACAGTATAAATGCATGTTAATAAAAATGAACATATATATATACATATACATATATATATATATATATATATATATATATATATATATATATATATATATATATATATATACATATATATATATATACATATATATATATATATATATATACATATATATATATATATATATATATATATACATATATATAGGTCATTTCAGTTTTCTTGATTTATTTCCTTTTATGTATAGCATCTTCTTTCGCTTGTCCGCAATAATTGAAATTCTACAATGCAAACATCTTACTAAATTTTTTTAAAAACCCATTTACTGTATTTTCTAATTTCTACTTAGAGTGTGTTTTTCTGAAATCTGCAGGCTTGAAGTCTTATTACATTTAGTTACTGAAATTAACAGCATCAAGGTGTTTGAAATATTATACAATACAGGGTGTCCCCTCTCAACGGTGGCCAATGGCTAATTTCTAAACCGTTAGACATAGACATATAGTTCCAATTGCAAAAATGCTTTAAAAAAGGCAAAGAATTGTTTTTTAAGCGATTTTTGGTCAAAAAAATGTTTTACTAAAAAAATTACGAAAATTAAATTTTTACACGGTCCCCCGGTTCTGTAAGTGATATTTAGTAAAATTTTCTCAACACTCTAGCAAGTAATACAGAAAAGGTCCCATTCATGTAACATTAAAATTGACCGAGTTATGAAACTTTAAATTTCATGACTTAAACCCCTTTTCTATAGCTGAAAACGGATGAGTTCGACTGAGCTTTAAGGGAACGTACACTAAGTGCGTAAAGTATTTAGGGAGTCGATTTCCAACGCTGTTCAAAGACTACTTCCTAAACTATTTATCATAGACCTATAGTTCCAATTACAAAATATTTTAAATGAGTGAATTTAACTGAAGGCGCTGTCACCGTATAAGTTTTACGGTGGTGTTAATTATAATTAATTTACTTCTAGATTGGTTATTAAAATAACTGAAGACATGAATTTCAAAATTCTCTTTATCGAAAAAATCAAATTTTGGGAAATAGCGAAAAAACTTTAAGTGCATCTATTGGTTTTCATTATAAATTTTGAGATTGCATTGTTACAATAGTGCAGGTTTGTATGGACTAATAGAGAAATCCAAAAACCATAAGGCGAATTTTGATATTCATATCCTCAATTGTATTTTTACGTATGTTTTATTTTGTAAGCAAATGAAGATGATTCTTTTCGTGATTTTATTTTAAAAAGGTATGTTATTTTGATAAGCTTTTATTTTATTCATAGTTTTCGTATGTAAATTTTCCTAGTTCAAATCTTATATTAAAATTTTAACTCACTTACAAATATCTGATTGAGGTTCAATTCCCATACTTATTTAAACCCGATGACAATGTAATATTAATACGATTTTAGGTGCGTTCCATTTATTTATTTTATAGGAATACATCAAATTCTATTAGGTTGAGTAATCTAATAGAGCTTTAAATATGTATCATTTTGTAATGATTTGTGACTGTTGCTTTTCATAGTTTAATTTAACAAAATTTCTGTTATTTTTTTACTTATATTTTTAGCAAAATTGCATATTTTACTTTAACATGTAAAAGTCAACATAAATTCAGAAACAACATTGTAAATTTTTTTTACTCTCAATGTTTAAAGTTAAATTTTCTATCTGATGTTCATTTTTATTTCCAGTAAATTTGTGACTGATCCCTATTTTGCAGCAAAAAATATGCTTCAACTTTAAACAGCTATAACTAGGTCAATTTTGATCGCAGAGGAATGGTACTTTTTTTGTCCTACTTGTTAGAGTAGTGGTAAAAATTTTCTAAATATCACTTATAGGACCGGGAAACCGTATAAAAATTTAATTTTCGAAATTTTTTAGTAAAACATTTTTTTACCTAAATCGCTGAAAAAATAATTCTTTGCCCTTTTTTAAAGCATTTTTACAATTGGAACTATATGTCTATGACCAACGGTTTAGAAATTAGCCATTGGCCACCGTTGAGAGGGGACACCCTGTATAAACAAGAAATACATTAAGTTATTGAAAATTTCAAAAAGATTAATAACAGAACATAAATTTGTTTTTAATAATTTCCCTTTTAAATAATTTACGTGTGTGTGTATGTACATTATTATGCATACATGTGCATATAAATTGAAAGTTATTTTCTTTATTCTGAAAAAAATATTGATAATCAGCCGGCCGAATATTCGGCCAAATCATTATTCGTCTCATCTCTAAAGTTTAACACAACTGGCAATTCTCTATTCAAATTAATGAAAGAAAAACTTCAATTACAAGTTAACCGTACTTTTATTTTATATTAACTGAAATTTGTTAACGAACATTTATTTATATTATATTTTATGCTAATCATATATTTAAAGTTTAGTTGTTTTTAAGATACAATACACGAGATTAATATCTTAATTTGTAATTTTAGTTTATTTGTTATTTTGTATTTATATTTAGTTTTCACCATATGTCATTATTTATAATTTCTATTACAGTAAACATTTGGCTAAAACAGTAAAAACCGATGAAATCGCTGAAAGCGTTCAAAGTTTTGTATCTTTGAAAAGCAGCATTTACTCTGTAACAACAAAAAATAGACCGAAGATGCCAAAAAAAATCGAAGATTTGATTTTGTATGGAGAATATACAAAAACAATTGATGGGGACGAATTTTTGCTACATGACGAGAATGAAAGTGGGAGAATTTTGGTAAGCATTTATTTCTTTGTTTCATAAATTTTGGTTAAAAAAAGTATTTTGTTAAAAAAAAAAAATTATATCTATATATAAAGTTGGACTTCTTGTTTAGAAACAAAAGATATATACAAAATTTATACTAATAAATGAAAGTATCACCCTGTCTGTGTGCATGTCCGCGATGACTAGCAAAAATCTACCTTATAAACAACACTGAGATCTTAGGCAAGGATTTTCCAAGGCATGTCCGAATGCACTTGTGACTCAGACTTTAAAATTTTTATTAGTTAGCCGAGTTATTAATTAAAAACTATTTTAAACTCATTGAAAATTAATTCTTTTTTCAGAGTGACACAAATACACCCATGTTCCGTGCACGTTCAGTTCGATGCAATATTTTTTATCTGAAAATAAAACACCAGCTACCATTTGAAATATGACCATGAAATATACCATGATGGAAATTTTTAATTTTCACTAATTTATAAAAATCAGAAAAACTGTTAGAAAAGTCAATTTGAAACTATGTCCACATAGATACAAAACTTTTCTGCATTCGAATATCTAACTTTTGAAACAAATAGTTGGAAAGTTTTTCTTCATTAAATCTGGCAAAAAAAAAAAAAAAAAAAAAAAAAAAATTAGCTTGCGATTCAGCTACTTTCTTGCATTATGAAAGTTTTTCTTAGACTTCAGTTACCACCATATTCGAACATTAACGCGACTTTTTTTTCGGGTTCTGTGGGCTCAGTTTATGAGAAATTTGGCTGTTTCAAATCAGCTTGGCCCGTACGCAGCACCCCTGATGTGCAGTCAGTCAGCAACTTGGAAACTTAAACCCTTATTAACCCCGTATATCGGAGTTTCGTTCGGAATTTTTGTTATTTTATTTTATTTGTGTTTTAGTATAGCAAGCTCGGTTTATAGCCATTAAAAAAATAAAAAAAAAATGATTTAGAAAAAATGACGTGGTGGGCAATGCTGAGTAAGTTAGCTATTGTTAATATAAATAATTGCACTAAATGTTAAAATAAAACAAAGTTATACTCGATTTTTAAACTGATTATTTAAATATCGCATATTTTTCAATATAGCTTATATTAAAGATACAGACATTTTCTTTTTTTTATGATTACAGGTTTTTGCAACAAACGACAATTTAAAAATTTTGTGCTCTTCAGAGAAAATTTTCTTGGACGGAACCTTCAAAATTGTTCCAACAATTTTTGAGCAACTTTATACTGTGCATGGAAAGTATTATGGACAAGTTTTTCCATTGATATTCTGTTTCATGGAAAACAGGAAAAAAGAGAACTATGTTGCACTATTTAGAAAAATTAAAGATTTATGTGCAGATAAATGCTTAAATTTTAATCCAAAATTCGCCATGGTGGATTTTGAGATAGCTGCAATTAATGCGCTAAACGAAACTAACAAAGAGACCAAAATTAAAGGCTGCCTGTTTCACTTTACACAGTGTATCTTGAGGAAGGTGAGTCTATAATATACTTTTCTTTTCTTCCTTTCTTTCTTTTTTGTGTCTGTTTTTTTGTTAATGTATACACAAACGGCTGTTTGGAGGGTGGCATAGTTTATGTTGTGAATAAGTGCTTCATCAGTTCCATCAATTAAAAATACCGGTACTTATGCAAATTACTGATAAAAATACAAACAAAACTTTTATGCTAGGTTACCGATGTAACATTAGCACAAGAAAGATTCTTCGTTTCTATCAACAGCCCTTGTAAACACACATACCCATTTCTTAGATATGTATATAGATAACTACGATATATATATATATATATCGATTTAAACAATTATAAAATTAGACCTCTTTTTAGCAACTAAATCCTGTGTGGACTAAGCTTCGAATATTTCAAATGATTACATTGTAATGTCAGAGATTTTTAGGCACTAAATTTTCAAAATTTCTTTTTATCCAATCTAAACGATTAGAATAAAATAAGAAACTTAAAGATAAATGTGAAAACAATTGTTGCCCTATAACGAAGAGATATTGTAATATTTTCATTTGAGAAATATTTTTTCTTTGGATTTTCTTTTACTGCTTAACTAATTATTAAAATAACTTTTATTTGCTTTAGAAGAATTGCATTTTAAGTAAAAATATATCATGTATGGAATATTTAAGATTGGCATTAGCTTACATGTATATATATATATATATATATATATATATATATATATATATATATATATATATATACTGATGAACCACGTTTGATAGAAACCTGGACAGAACTGCGCATGGGCGAAAAGAGCGAGTCCAATGCGAAAATGGGAGAGTTCATACCATCTCGAGGATGAGTTTATTTATTAAACATCCTAGATATGTCGAATTTTTTTGGCGAATACCTTTTTGTTTCTCTAATTCAATTATCTGTAATCATTACATTGTAATTCTGTTACATTAAAATAAGTTAAAAAAAAAAGACAAATATAATAAAAAAGATGATTTAAAGGCATGATTATAACTTTTTCCCTCGCAATATAGCGTAACTTAATCTTTTTAGAATTAACGCCTGAATGGCGTGATTTTAAAACTTGCCAGATTAGCAATTTTTTTAAATTATTTCGCTACATTATTGGTACATTATTTATTTATATAATTTGCATACATTGGATACGAAAATGAAATGACGCAGATATCATATACGCGCAAGGTTTGGTAAAAAAAATTTCTAACGTCAATTTGGCGAAAACCTCATTTTCGAATGCTGGTTAAATATAAATTTTTAAATTATTTTCTATTATTAAAAAAAATAACAATAAATAAAACAATTTTTAAATATATTAAATTTTAAAAACTATTAACAATAGAGCAAAAAACATTTTATGTAATTAAAAAAAAATTAAGGTAAATAAACAATTTATCAAAAAATAAACAACAATATCAGGGTTGCCATATCAGGCAAAATAACGGCATTTTGGCGCCAAGTAAATCCCAGTGAGTATATGACACACAAGTGCCCTGAATATTTAGGTTGTTAGAATTGGCGAATTTCTTGCATAGCCGCCAAGTCAGATGCCAAGCAATCGTTAAAACAGTATTTTAGCCATAAATATAAAGGTAAAAAAAAAAAAAAAAAAAAAAAAAAAAAAAAAAAAGACATGCTTTTATTAAAATTCACAAAAATGTAGGAGAAAATATATATTTTGGAAAGGTTATTCCGAGAACTAATAATAGGTCCACAATCTATTTATTTTAAAATAAAATTTTACTCGGAACAAAAAATAGAAAGCAATATTTAATATCATTTCCATGAATACGTAAAAGCAATCTCGGCCTCATAGGCTGTTACCCCCAAAGTCTGAATGGAATCGGCTTGGCATTCAGCCGAGTGCGGGCCTTACAAAGCTGGTATATCAGTATATATATATATATATATAATATATATAGATAGATAGGGTCTTTCCATGTCAAATCAACCAAAAAAATCCAATATTAGATATTGGATCATTTCCGATTTCAATGAAATTTCCAGGGATCATTCTTTATGATGATATAAATTTGAGCATATTTTTATTTTTTATTTATCGTTTTCAATTTTCATAAAATTAATTATTTGAAAAAAAAAATCATTTTTTGACATGCATAAATATTTTCAATTTTGAAATTCTCAAGTTCTATTCAGTGTAGAAATTTGTATGACCGCTCATTTTAAACTGGAGTTGCCTATGCATAGATAAAAAAATAAAATTTAAATTTTTTAAAGTTTAAAATTTAAAAGAAATTTAGACAGGAAATTTTATGCTTGTAATATTAGAAGCTTAAAATTCTGAAATTTTTAGAGTGGGATCTCAATGGGATCAGGAATTATGAAATAAAAGCTGAAAATTATTATATAAATCATAACTAAAGAACAAAATGGATAGAATTAAATTGTTGTTTAAATAGTAGTTTCTAGTTTTTATTTCATAACTCCTGATCCTATTGAGATCCCACTCTAAAAATTTCAGAATTTTAAGCTTGTAATATTACAACAAACATACAATTTTTTCAAAAATTTTAAAAATGACTGTCTAAAAAAATTTAAATTTTAAATTTAAAAAATTAAATTTTGTTTTATTTACAATGCATAGTCAACTTGCATATTAAATTAAACTTTGTAAACTCTTTAAAAAGCGTGGTCATAAAATTTTCTATGTTTGATAGAACTTGAGAAATTCAAAATTAAAAATATGTAAGCAAGCCAAAAAATGATATTTTTTCAAAATTTAAATAATTGATTGCATGAAAATTTAAAGCGATAAATAAAAATAAAAATTTACAGTCCCTGGCCAAATTATTAGACGCTCTCCCATTTCCTTGTGTCAAATCATATTACTAGCTTCATAGAAATATTACTGTGTGAATAACTGCAATTAGTTATGTACATCATTTGTAGGAATATAATGAATAAAAAACATGCCTATGACTTTAAAACTCTCTCTTTTTACAAATTAAATTAAAAATGGCTGAAATTGCTAGGCTGACTTGAAGCTAATGGCTGTATATGGCTGACTTGAAGCTAAAAAAAATGTCAATATTTTTTGGAGCCTCTTTTGGTGGCTATCAGGGCCTCTATTCTTCGCGGCATGCTGTTAATACAAAATTGAAGAGTTTCTTGTATGCGTGGGTGACGATTCCAGATATGGATAAGATTTTCTATGAGCTGGGTTTGGTTTGTTATGACTTCTTAGTCAACAATTTTCCAGACCAATATAAAGAGGTTTTCAAAATCGGTTTATTCTAAAACTAAAATGATGGTTTCCAAATGAAGAACCATTTGTATTTTTGCAAGGTAAAGCTTTTTGTTTTATAGCACGTTCCGTCAAGATCTACTTTCAATAAAAAAATATCCCTGTGCTGAACTGCTCCCAGTAATTCATCAGACATGAATACCATTGAAAATGTTTGGGAGCTAATGAAGAAAAAACTAGACAAAGAGCTCATAACGAGCAAAACACAGCTCATAGAAGAATTTATCCTTGCCTGGAAACATCACTCACACATGCAAGAAATATTTCAATTTTATACTAACAGCATGCAATGAAGAATAGAGGCACTGATTGCCGCCAAAGGAGACTGCGAAACATATTGACATTTTTTTTTAATTTCATGTTTTAAGTTTTACAATTTTAGCAGTTGTTAATTTAATTTACAAAAATAAATAATTTTTAAGTCATTGGTATGCTTTTATTTTATTATAATATTACAGATGATGTATATAATCAATTGTAACTATTGGCATAGTAATATCTCTATGAAACTTGTAATATGATTCGATACAAGAAAATATGAGTGCGTCTAATAATTTGGCCAGGGACTGTATATCATCAGACAGAACGATTTCTGATAGTTTCATCAAAATCTTATACTTCTTTCCTACCTAATATTTTAGTCATCCAATTTACACCAGAAACTTTTCTGATTTCGTTACAACACCTTACTTGGGGTCGTATTCTTGTTCGTTTTACACACACACATATAAATATATATATGTGTATATAAATATAAAAAAGTAGTATTTAAATATATATATGTGCATATAAATATATATATGTGTGTGTGTGCATGCATAATAGATGTGTATGTAAATGTGTATGATCAAATTACTTTTTTTACCGCATTGTTGAATATTCTTACATTATATAGTCGTGAATATTATTGCTGTATTATTGATTATATTTTAGGTTAAAAGCATTGGCCTTTTTTCTGCGTACAAAAATGATGTAACCGTGAGGAAGTGGGTAAGAAGAATCGCTGCCTTACCACTGGTTCCGATAGAAGACATTGGAGAGGCCTTCATATACATTCAAGAAAACGCTCCACTGATTCCTGAATCACAAATAATGCACGATTATGTTGTGGAAACATGGCTTAATGAAAACTGTGATGAAAAGAAAGCTGTGTTTGATGTGTAAAACTGTTTTTCTCTTAATTATAATTTTAAATATTTTCTTCCAAATTTTTTTCAAATATATTAAGGGTGTATTCGAAAAAATATTTCCCACCTTTAACAGGTCTAAATTTTCCGATATATTTTCAGACTCATTTTTAAAAGTAGAAACATGAAACGTGCTTAGGTGGTTTTTGAAGAGATGTATAAGGTGCCGTGTGATTTCATTTTTCGCTTAATTAATTAGAATTTTATTTATAAACAATTATTTTCTAGTATGATCATTTTTTTCGTTCCCAGATCTCCCGCTTCGGAAAATTTGGTTCAAAATGCCAACTTTAATGGCTTTTTTTTTTCAATATTTTCTGCCCATATCGAAAAATCGCCATTCAAGGAACATTATATAGTTTCTGAATAAGAGAATTTGACATAGAGGTCTGCACGGGCCCGGGCCTGGCCCGTGGCCCGTACCTGGCCAGGCGGAATCGTTTTAAATTTTCTAACGGGCCGGGCCGGCAGAATCAGAATACTTTTCTCAACGGGCCGGGCCGGCAAAAAAAGTGAGCGGGCCATACGGGCCGGGCCGATAAAATTTTTTTTGGGCCTGCCGGCCCATTTTGAACATTTAAGCGGAAACGATAAAATATGATCTATTTCAACGCAAATGGTTTTAACGAGAATAAATATAAATGTGCGTCACGAACCATACTAGTTTGACAGCATCAATATAAAAATGTAACTTGTACAGTGTGAGATCGGCATCGGACAGTTAAATTGTGTGTAACCCGTTTTAATATTTTTTTAGTTGACTCATACCGGGCCGAGATCAAGCTTGCATCATTTTTATACATATAGACTTGCCGGACAGGAACAAGACTTAATTGTTCTCAAGATCTGTACGGCAGACAACATTATTTGTAAAATTATTAACAGCGATAAAGAACATATGTTAGATTAATCTTTGGATATATACTTCTTGATGGTTTTTAAATTTCTCAATAACGCGAAAGTTTGACACATTTTCAGATTAATTTTTAATTATAAAAACATAAAAGTGATAAGCCTGACTATTGAAGGCATTTGGAATCGAATAGCATTTTTCATTTTTGATGAATAAAATACTTGCATAAATTTGTTCAGATACAATAATTTCTCAAATGGTTGCAGGTTTTTCTCCTTTCCCATGCTATCGCTTCCGGAAATTCTATTGAAAATGCTGACTATAACAATAATTTATTTCCTTTCAGTATTCTTAAATTGCTTGTATCAAAAAACGGTTAATGCCACTTGATTACATAGTTTCTGAATAAAGATACCTGCAGTGCGTTTCTGAGAAAAAAATGAATTTATAAATGTATCAGAAAGGCGTATATTTGAGTTAACGAATGAATTTGGATTTAAAATCTTTAATAAAATGATATGGAAATATTTTTATAAATCTTCTTTTATTAAACAGCTTCAAAAGTTACGATGTTTTTAACTTTCTTTCTTTTTTCTTTTATTCTAAGCCATATTAATTTTTTGATGAATCTTTATTTGATTGTTGAAAGCCTAAGAATCTTAGTAATCACTAATGTTGCTAATGTGTATTTCCTGTAAAATATACTGTAAAATCATTCCATAGATATGTAGTATTCTTTAAAAAAAATCTTAATTATATGAAAAAAATCTGAATTTTTTAGAAATCGTAGATATTGTAACGGGCCAAAACGGGCCGGGCCTGTTTTCACTGATTTCTGTACGGGCCTGGCCGAACTTTTAAGTTTTACAACGGAACGGGTCGGACCGAAAAAATTTTCCTACGGGCCGGGCCGGGCCGGGCCGGGCCTGGAAATTCCGGCCCGTGCAGACCTCTAATTTGAGAGTTTAATGTGTTTGAGAGTAAAAATGAATCTAAAAAAAAAAAAAATCCGAAAATAAGCAGTTTGGATCGCAATACACCCTTAACAGCTAATGTTCTTTCTTCATTGATATAATTTTAAATTTTGATTAATCCCTCATTGAATAAAATTTCGCTGAAGTATTGATTATTAAAGATCATTCTTTAAAAAACACTTTTTTTCAATTCCTTAAATATTGTTTCCCAACGGAAAAGCTTGAATCATTTCTTTGTGCAAATACTTCTTTAGTTATGGATGATCAATGTGTAATTGTGTACCAGATATATCGAAAACGTAATTTTACAACCAGCTTCAAAAATTCAGTATTTCCTTTTCTGATGTAGCCGCAAGGAGATAATTTATATAATAATATAAATAAATTATATTCAGACTAATATACATATATATATGTGTGTATATTTACATTTGTTGCATTATTCTAAATTTAACAATTTTTATTCTAAATAGCAAGCAAAAATACAGCTTTGGGAAAAGATCATGCACAGTTAAAAATATTTAGGCACGTTTGTTAAAAGTCAGTTTGAAACTGACCGGCTCTAATTTGAATACTTATATTTAGTTTGTTTGTTATTTTCAGAAGAGTATGATATCAAACGAAAAGAAAAAAAAAATCCCAGCATATTTATGTTTTAAAACTGATGAATATTCTTAAAATCTGATCTTCAACTGAATAAAAAATGGTTTCATTCATATAATCAATTGGATAAATCAATTAGTTTTAACCGAAAATTATTAGCATTTTACACAAAACACTTTTTTAAATTAAAAAAAAAAATTCCGAATTAATGGGAAGCCTTCATGTTTCCTTGTTTATTTAAAAAAAAAAAAAAAATGATTGATATTGCAGCAGTTTTTAAGTACTTGGAATCCGTGTTTACTAGTAAAGATAATTCATAAACAAAATTAGTTGAATTATAGTACAGATAAAAGGCAGTCCTTTAAATACAGTAAAATACAACATATTAATTAATTAACAAGATTGTATATATGTAAACTTTCTCTTTTGTATATATTAAAACTTTGTGATTATAAAATATTCATACACACACGCATATATACAAACACACACATGTATATGCATATCTGTTTGTGCATTGATTTATGTATATGTTTATTAATTTCATTCATTATTTTTCAGCGCAATTTGGAATCATTTCGAAAATAATACAGAAAGAACTACAAACAATGTAGAAGGGTTCCATTCAAAAATGAACCGAAGAGGTCGTCCAAACATGGATATATACTCCTCAATTAATTTAATAAAAGACATCCAGGAGGAAAATGAGGCAGTCATGCGAATGCTGCGAGTTGGTAGCGCAAGAGCTCCAGCTACAAAAGCAAAATATAAAGATATAAATGAAAAGATGTTTAATTTAAAACAAAATTTAATGAGTAATAACATTAATTTGATAAATTATATAGATGCTGTGTCGCATCTCATTCACCTAGAAGACTAGAACTGTTATTTTTTTTATGCTAATAAATATATTCTGTCTGATTTTCTGTCTGTTTGATATTTACTATATTTACTAAGTGATTAAATTTAGCAAAGAATTTATATGTAACTAATAAAATAATTAACGGTAAAATTATTTTGAAAACAGCAGTTCTTGTTATGAGTGTCTACTTTGCCAGAAGTAGCTTAGTTTCCACAGTAAAATTCTTAATTTACGTTACATCATGTAATAATAGTAATAATAATAATAAGACACTGAGTAAAACAATTTAAAAGAACACGATTTCGAACTAAATCGGGATGTTCTATCTAAATGATATATATCACCTACCTAGATAAACGTGGTTCGTCATTAATTGACTAATAGGAAATGACATTTTATTTCTGAATTCTAGAATGTAAAAGAAGTTGCTGATGAAATTTCCTTTTGAAACAATTATCGTAAATATAAAAAAATGTAGAAAATGAAATAGAAAAAAGCTTCCGTATTACTAAACGCTACTTTTTTATATTTAGGAAATTTACAGAAAAATGCTTTAATAATTTTATTAGAAGAATGTATCTGGACAAATTTCTATTGAACAATATCAGCAAAAACATGATATTAAACATACGAAATTAGTCTCGCATTATTTGAAATACAATATCAAGAGAAAGGGCTTTAGAATTTTTATTAGAAAAAAAAAAGATAAATTTCTATTAAAAAGTTAATAGTGAAAATATTGCATTAAAAAGTGGAAATTTCTGGAACTTGTGATTTTGTTTAATTTTTGAACATATTACATGAGTGTAGATTGGGAAGTGTCTACTATTCACACTCTAAAAGTGGAAGGAGTGAAAAGCTCACTGTATGGATGAGTGCGAGGCATTTTCACTCTTTTTAAAGTGACTTTTGTAAAAATACACTCCTTAAAGAGTGGAAATAGAAAGGAGTGAATTATCTCACTCTACAATCAAGAGTGAGAGAGTCACTTCACTGATGAGAGTGACTGTCTCACTCCGTTATCGAGAGTGAGAGATTGCAATGATGAAAGTGAAATACAGCATTATAAACTTTTAAAAATTCCCGTTCAACTTTGAATAAATAAATGGAGTAAAATAATAAAAACCAGCAAAATGTAGTACATTTTAGCAGCAATGTGCGAAGAGAAAATTGCACCCGGGACAAAGTTTGAATTTGGCGCCCCCCCCCCTTCTTTTTTTTGTGACAGGTGTTATAAAATTGAAAAGTATAGAAACAAAAATAAATTCTATTGAATGCATGTTTCACATTTACTTTATAACTTAAAAATATTTAATTTTAAATCTAAATAATACAAGATAAAATTTCGCTTATATTTTGGGAAGGGTATTTGGAAAACAGATCTGGATTAAATGTATATACAGTAAAGTATAACAGTTAGTAACTAATCCCTTTTGCATTCCAAGAAATAAGTTATTTTGAGAATGTATGTTTTTTCTTACAAAAACCTACCCCCTTTTTTTTTAAAGAAAAGAAGAAACGAATAAGGTATTTTTGTACTGAAGAGCTTTTGATAAGAGCGACTCTTTTCGCAAAAAGGGGGGGGGGAGAAGAAGGAGAAAAAAATCCATAAATTTGTCAATTTTTATGATATCAAATCCGATTAAATTTATTGTACATCTTCTTAATAATATCTACATTTTTTATATTGACAATTTTTTGATAGGATCAATTCTTATAGCACAAACAAATGAAACATAAGTAGAAGTTGAAGAAAAAATCGTATCAAGAGTGTACTCAATTCCAAATTGCTTATATTCTGACTCATTTTTTAAATCATTTTCGCCGTTAAACGCATCCATCTGGCAGGTTCTCTTACTTAGGAACTATATAATGCGCCGTATTGGTCAGTTTTTTGATAAAGGCAAAATATACTTTTAAAAGTGCTGTCAAAGTTGGCCTTTTGAACAGAACTTCTCGAAGCGATCGAGATTGAAGAATTGGGGATATATTCAAATAACAAATTCCGAATCTTTTTACTTATTTTGAATTCATTTTAGCTCGCAAATTCATATGCAATTGACAGTTTTTCTTATTTAGGAACTATATTAATTTTTTCATAAAGACAGAATATATTTAAAAATATATATGCTTTCAATGTGGGCATTCAGAAAAGAATTTCCCAAAGCGATCGTGACTGAAGTATTGAGAATATCTTCATAACAAACTTCTTATTTTTTAACTCATTTTTAAATTAGTTTTGCTCTCAAACTTTTTAAATTGGTACTTTCTCTTTCTTAGGAACTATATAATGTTCCGTTATGGTCAATTTTTTTCATAAAAGCAGGATATACTTCAAAAAATGCTGTAAAAATGTGCATTTTGAACCGAATTTCCCTTAAGTGGATTGTAATAAAATCAGTTCTTACAGATAAATGTAGTTAAAAACTCTTCAAAAGCGGTCAAATGAAGTTGTTGAACGTTGACCGAGTTTATCTCTAATCTTATTTACTTTTTGTTGGGGGAAATGACAACTTAATTTCGAAATCTATCTCTGCCTATAGGCCGCCACGACAGAAATTTAGTTGAACTTGCATTCATTTATGTTATACACATTCATATTTTTCCAGTACACTATATATGACCAATAGTGATCGGTCACTTGCGATTTTAGACGTTTTGTTAATGAAAAAAAAAAAATACTTAAGAAATTAGTCTGAAAATCCAGGTATGTAAACAGACAAGTAAAGGTCATATATTTCCATGAAGATTTTTTTTTTATTAACCATCCTATAAGAGACCGTCAACAACAGAAAAAGAACGAATACCTTTAAGATAACACTACAGAAACTAACGTAGCAAAAGCATTCAAACTGCAAAAACATGAATGTGTTCATTTTTGTGAGGATAGCATTATATTAATAAAGAAATGTTTTTTTTTATAGAAACAGTCTCAAATTTTGCCAAGCTTTTTGCTTAAAATTTGCAGAGTTTTTATTATAAAAATGTGTTCTTTTTAGAAATTATGAAAAAGCATTATTGAACATAATACCCTGAAATTTGGTACTGGTTTTATAAAAAACCGTAATTTCTCTACAAGTGTACATGATGCTATCCTCATAAAAATGAAAAGAGTTTACTTCCAATAAACCTTGTAATAATGCTCTACAGTTTGAATGCTTTTGCTACATTAGTTTTTACAAGGTTATCCAAAAGATATATATACACATAAGAATAAAAAATTAAAAATGTAAAAAATATATAAAAAATGTATGTAATAGGTTGGTTGGGCGGGTAGATGTTTGATTACGGAGGAAGGCGGTGTTGTCTGGATAATACGCAAAGGTTACTTTAATAAATTTAATAATAAAAAAATATTGAGAGTGGGAAATTTATTCGTAAATTTGGTACAAAGTTTCTATGGAATTTAAATAACACCAATGTATGGATTATTGTTTAGTTATATCTATTATATTAATAATGTTAATCATTTACATTATTAAATTGCACTTCACTTTTAATAAATGAGTGTACTATATCACTACTAAATGTATAGGCTACATTTCTTAATAAGCTATTTTTTAATCTTTAATCATCCTTAATTAAGATATTGAAATCAGCCTAACATAATCAAAATAAATTTTATTGATTTAAATATTAATAGGGCACACTATGATGTATGGTTTAATTTTTATGTTATTAAATTATTCTGTTTTTAATTAATTATTAATTTAATATTATGATGTGTGCGATAAATCATTTTTTTGTTTTTATTATTATATTATTTCCATTTTTCTGTCATATGATATATGAATACTTCAAGCTTTAATATACCACGTGCAGTATCAGGATTAAGGTCGTGCATTTGGGATTCATTCTACTGTATAGCTCATCACTGTTTTATTTTCTCCTATCCACTATAGACTATTTGGTATTTCTTTAATTAATTTTGGTTTCTTGTGTGTTGGTAGCAGGGCCGTAGCTAGAAGTTACAGTAGGGGGGGGGGGCTCATAATTTTTTTTCTCTCTCTCTGACGCAGAAAGATAAATTAGTCCATATTTATATTGTAGATACAGTGTGACCTCTGAATAAAGGACAAGTGTGGGACCGTAACTTTTGTCCCTTAAATAGAGGTGTCCCTTATTCAGAGTTTTGATTGTTATTTTTGCTTAATCGTTCAGAAGGATATAAAAATAACAAATCATTACCCGTAAGACATGGTGACGTCACTGCAACGTCGTTGTGAAGTCACATTGTGACTTTGTGACCAGCGATTGTCGACGTGACGTCACGTGACGTCGATGTGAAGTCACAGTGACTAAAATGTGAAGTCGTTATGGCCGTTTTAGAGCTTTTTTGTGACGTCACATTGTGACCACTTTGTGACGTCACAATGTGACCAATTTGTGAAAAGTGTGTCATTTGTGACTACTTTGACATTAACATTGTGACGAACTGTGAAATTTTTTTTAGAAAGTCACATCTTAGTCACAATGTGACGTCACTGAGTGGTGGCATTTTCGTCACAGATGTGATGTGACCAAAGTGACTCACAGGGACGTCATTGTGACGTCACTGTGAACATGCATGCTATGAGGGTAAAGATGAAGTTTAAATGTACCAAAAATGTATGAATTACATTAGTGAGATAAAAGGAATTTAGGGAAATTAAAAAATTAAAATTTTTAATTGATTACTAAATCATTAAATTATTTGTAGAATTATTGATTTTTATTTTATATACAAATTCTGTAGATGCTAAAGGATTAAAGCGTTTAAAAAAATTATCTCGAAGTAATCAAAAATAATTGTTTTGCAAATTTCAATTTTTCACTACAAATCTTTCAAGTGTTCGTTTACTATACTCATAAATTTTAGTTCTTCATTATCAGGAGCATTTACAAAAAAAATATTCAACTGCTGTGCTCAGCTAGTGGGAAACGTTTTGACATATTTACAAATTCATTTTTTAACGGAAAGGTATAAAACTGGACTGACTGACTGTGGAAGCGATTTGTAATCGAACTGAGTTTTCACGTTTTTGGTAAATAAATTACCTATTGAGTTATAAGCGATTTTGGTCATGTGGCAAATACGTTTATCACCCTTCCTGAGTAGTTATTCTTCTTTCGTGTAGAAATTCGGTTCAAAACGCCCACTTTGACAATATTTTCTATAAAGTCTATTGCATATGCCCTCAAAAAATGAAAAAAAATAACAGTTCGATTACATATTTCTGAACAACAACGCCTGCTAGTTTCGTGCATTTCCGAATAAAAATAAATGAAAACTTATGTCATAAAAGTTGCCCTTTTGGATTTGAGAACAGCCGAATGGCATCTATTAAGTTCTTTGTTTCGTACTTTACTTTTATTCTCCACTTTCAGAACCATACTGAAAACTTCCAACATTACTTTCAATGGGGAAAAACGCACTGATGTCAAATCAGAATTGTGGATAAATAAATAATCGTCAATTGTGTCGTATGCCGCTGTATCCACATGACTGTCTGTCTGTTTGATAAATTCACAAAAATCTGTATTTTCATTTTCATCACAGACATATTTCATTAACTGAAATGCAAAAACCAGTCCCTTTGATCATCTCATTTTCAACTGTCCCTTAAATCGAGTGTCCCTTATTCAGAGGTAAGTACATTACATGTCTTATATCAAGGGACTGGGACCGGAAGTTTTGTCCCTTAAATAGAGGTGTCCCTTATTCGGAGTGTCCCTTATTTAGACGTTTCACTGTACTATGTTTCTTATTAAACTGTAATAATAATTTCATTTTATGCTAAGAAAAGTACAGGATGGTGAAAATTTTGAGTGTATAACTTGGAGAAAAATTGAACATCATGTTGGTTTTATGTGTACAAATAAGATGAGGAATTGTTTAAACACTTATTTTAGGTACAGTTTAGTATTTCTACAAAACTGTGAAAGAGTCTCAAAAATAAATTAAATTTTGAACGAAATTTCATTTGAATTTTCGGAACAGAAATTTATTTAGTGACCTTCGAATTGTTTCCAAGGGGGGGGGGGGCTGAGCCGCTCATAGCGCCCCCTTAGCTACGGGCCTGGTTGGTAGTCCCAAATTCGTATTGTTTTACTTTCTCATGCCAAATACGAAGATGAAACCACACACTCCATTTGTAATTCCAAAGTATTTGGGACCTGATGATTCTGCTTTGGTTCTACAAATTCCATTTGTATTCATATTATTCTTTGTTCCTTTCATATTTAGTGTGATATAAGATATTAAATTCAATAGTTAATTTCAAATGGTTAATATTGTTTACTATTAATGGTCTTATATATATATATTCCAATTTCTTGACCTCTAAAATATATAACCTATACCGTTCTGTTTGCAAACGTGAAGTTTCAGGATAATTCCTCAAGTATTTCCTTAAATATTTAACAAAACGTTTAAAATCCCAACTGACCGATCATCATTGGACATATAGTGTATATACAGCTATACCACACCTTACATTTTATAGTTTTTTAATTCACAGGCTATCAAAGTCTGGGAGCTTATGTGCCCGTCGGTTCTGTATGTGCGTAACGCGATAACTCATGATAAAAATATCCGATTCACTTAAAATTTGGAAATAAAGTAATTTGGAAATAAAATAGATGTTCAGCGAAAGAGTATTTTCGAGATTGCCCCCCCCCCCCCCCGCCGACACACACACACAAATATATATATGTATTTAATACAATATGCATCATTTAAACGCATGAAAAAATGAATTAAAAGGAATATAACCAAAACCAATATACATTTAATGTTAGTCATAAATCATTATATTATATCTTTATATTTTATGACATTGTATCATTATATGAAATTATTAGATAATAATATTGCAAACTTATAATGGAATTTCCTATGCGCAACACAGCAATTATCCTAGCTAATTATATATATACTCTGGTTTTTTTGAATTAATAAATTATTATATAATCATCTTTTATAAATCAAATCCAAAATAAGTATTAATGTTTTCAAATTATCTAAATCTCAGGAAGCAAATAATAGATGTGTGCAATAAATAAAATATCCATTGAAAAATAACGACGGTCGTAAATGCATTTAATTTTTAACAGACCCCTTTTTTCGGCTTAAAACTTTTGGTCTTTTAAAGGAAGTCACGCGCCATTCATTAGTAGGAACCTTCAAGAAACACAGCATGAGGTAAGAGGGTGGATTTTCGGCGAAACTGGCATGAATCTGAATAAGTGATCGCTTTATTAGTGAAGCAATACTTGATTTGTTACTTCCGTTTGAAAACGATATGAACAGATATTTTCAGTTAAATAATAATAATTATTTTTATTCTAAAAATGTCTCGTAGAACTGTCGGGAAGAACTTTCTGACTGCGGAAGCAATTGTGCAGTCAATGCAAGATTTATCATCCGAAAATTCTGCTTCTGAAAATGAGAATGAAAACGATATCGAAAGTGATATTGAGTGCAATGATATCGAATCTGTTTCGAGTTCTGATTTCAAACTACATGAAATAGAAAATCCGCATAATATTTCATCCTCTAGTTCTGATAATGAAACAGATGAAGAAGTTATTCAAGGGCGTAATCGTGGAAGAAGAAAGAATCAACAAAGTAATAGTGATGAAAATAATTCTGCAGAAGTAATAACCGCAGATGGAACCATATGGAAGAATATATCGCAAAATACTTCCGGAAGACAGCCAATGCATATTGTTTTGCGTGAAAGCGGTGGCCCTTCAACTTACACAAAAAGAAAAATTAGCTTTGATAATCCAAGCAGTGCTTGGCGCCTTTTTCTAACTGAAAAAATTTTGAAACACATACAAAATTGCACAGAAATTGAAGCAGTACGGAGATCTGGAGATAATAATTGGAAGCTTTCATTAGATGAACTTGATGCCTTCATTTCATTACTGTATATTCGGGGTGCTTTGCATGCAAAAGGACTTTCAATCGATGCCTTGTGGTCTAAAAAATGGGGGAGCAGATATTTTAACGAAACTATGTCACGAAAAAGATTTAAAGAAATTATGCGATATTTGCGATTTGATGTCAACTCAACTAGGTCACAACGGTTGCAAAATGATAGATTCGCTCTTGTTTCCGAAGTTTAGAAGAATTTTATTGAAAACTGTTTATCGTGTTACAAACCTGGTGAAACCATCACTGTTGATGAGCAATTATTTCCAACCAAAGCAAGGTGCAAATTTATTCAATATATGCCGCAAAAGCCTGACAAATTTAGGATAAAATTTTGGTTAGCTGTTGATTTATCAACGAAGTTTGTTCTGAATGGGTTTCCATACTTAGGAAATGAAAAAATGCGGCCACGTCATGTAACAGTTGGAGAACACGCAGTGTATCGTTTGATGGAACCTTTTATAGCAGTGGAAGAAATGTTACGACTGACAATTATTTTACAACACTAAATCTGGCAAAGAATTTGAAGAGAAATGGTCTACGTTTGGTGGGAACAATAAACAGAGCAAAAAGAGAAGTACCACATAACTTCAAAAAAACAAAAGATGAGCTCTATTCTAGCAAAATAATTTCACATGAATGTATTACTTTAACATCATACCAATGCAAAAAAAAAAAAAAAAAAAAAAAAAAAAAAAAAAAAAAAAAAAAAGTGCTTTTGCTAAGTTCATTACATAAAAATTTGAATGTATCAGACAACGAAAAGAAGACTCCGGAGGTTATCCAGTTCTATAATTCTACTAAGTATGGTGTTGATGTTTTGGATCAAATGTCCCGAAAATACTCTACGAAATCTTCTTCCAGACGATGGCCAGTGCACGTTTTTTTTAACATACTTGATCTAGCTGCAATAAATTCATGGGTGATATACAAAGAAACGTTTGACTCAAACATCAGTCGTCGGGAATATATTTTGAAACTATCTGATGAACTCCGTAAAAAACTATGTTGATCGAAACAGGTTGTATGATGACAAACAAATCAAAATGCTTCCCGGAATTCAAAACAGAAAACGAAAGCAGTGTCAAATACTCAAAAATTGTAAAGGAAATAAAACTTCCAAACAGTGTTCAAGATGCGAGAAACACGTTTGCATGTCAGAAGAAAGGACTATATCCGTCTGCTTCGATTGTGAAATAAACTGAGGTATGTTACATTTTACAGTATAATATTTTTTCTAATCTATTAATAAAATTGCGGACTTTGAACAAAATTTTTGAAAACATATATTATGTTTCTAATTATAAAAAAATATGACACTCACATTATCTAATTTCAGGATTCTATATCATTAAGATTGCCTAAGAAGAGTAAAAGAATGTGAAATGTTTTATTTTCTTGAAAAATATTTTTAAAATGTAAGTCTTTTTTGTAGTTTGTCATTAAACTTGTTTCCTGGAAAGGAGTTTTTAATATTATTTTAGTTAAAATTACATTTTTTTTAGTTTTTTCGGAAGAGCGGTCAAAATGACCGTTCACGGCCGTTCTAGGTATATTGAAAACTCGGCCGTCGTAGTGTTAAAGATAGTTGTAAATAACCATTCTTGATCTATTAAACTTTGTATCAATTTAGCATAGAGAAAGTCCTGAATTTTTAAATGCACCAATTTTTCCTTTCTGAAACTCCAAAAGCTTTGCACCTTTCGGCATGATTAAAAAACAGAATAATACGATCCCAAACGCTTCCTACGCATTTATATCGTCTGGAAATTACGTGTGCAGAGAAAAAACATGCAAATTTTACTTTTTAGAACACACAAATACAGTTGTTCTTATAATTTTGTCCAAAACCAATGGCTGTATAAATTTATAATGTATTTTATAAATATGAATTTACTACATATTTCCGTAAAAACATACAAAAATAATCTTCATTTTCCATTGGTTTCCAGCCATTAAATTTGCATAAGTCTCCCTCCAAATATAACCAAGATATGGCAATTTTTACCTTGTCCTTATAATTTTGACCACCACTTTATATATAGTTTTTGTGTACGGACGCTGTGACAGACAAACAGATAGAGGACAGAGACGAATAGGGTTTCGTCAGGTGAACGAAACCCTAAAAACGGAAATTTTAAAATACAAAGTTAACTTAAATCATTCATCGGTTTTAATAAGATTGTTTATTTGCATTTATAGGACATACAAAGTGGCACAAAGTTTGATATATGAAAAGATACATATACTCATTAAGTTTCTGGCACATATTACAAATGTTGAATGCATGTGTGTTTAGTCCTTCGGCACACATCCTATGAGTAATCCAGTTTTGTCCGTACATGTTCAATAGCATGTTTCTGTTAAGGGGCTACTTCAGTCGCTGGAAAGACTTGCTTGCTAATGCTAATCCTATAAAAAAGAAGTTTATAGATACATATTGTTTGCATTTTAATATTTAAAAATGATTTTTTTTTCACTAGATAGCTGAGACTGATCTGCTCATTTTTAATTTTTTCAATTTCGTTTACAGATTTTGCTTTCAAGAACATTCTTACATTTTTTAATCCGGTTCCTAAAATAAAAGTATCCTCATAAAAAAATCTGCAATCAAAATTATAAAAATAAAAATGTGTCTTTATACAAATTAATCGTAACTATCCAAAGCAAAACATTTATAAATATTTAAACGCAAATGAAATATCTTTATAAATTTCTTCACACAGAATTAGTGTTAGCGAACGGGTCTTTTCGTTTGAATAAGTAGAATCTTAATGTCAAACATCAGCAATGATGCTTTCTTGCACGGAGCTACGAAGCTGGTTTTTAAACTTGGTGAGTGTATGTATCTTGTAATGTGCCACCCGTCTATGTGGGCCACATACCCTCAAATTGAATTGTGTTTTGAAACCAAACGAAAAATTTACGGCAACTTTGTATATTGTGAAGCATATTCTCAAATATTGAGTATTTTTCTTTCCAGGAAGGTTAGTTTGATAGATTCCGTTTTCGTATAAAATTTAGTTTTAATCTAACGTCTGTAGCAACAGTATATGTCAAAACTTACTTACTGTTATGTATTTAAAATATCCACAATTACTATTTTAGTTTATAATTACTATACTTAAAGAAATAATTTCCGTTTAAACCTTATGTTAAATGAGAGCACTTTACAGAATTAAATATTCAAATATAATGCCTATACAATTATTGACAATTATTTAAATCCAACAAATGATACATTAGTTGAATCTGAATATCATTAAAAAATAAAACAGCAAAATATCATTCACAATATCTTCAAAGTTGACTGCCTTTCCTAAAGAAGATAAATTTTTGATAAAGTCGGTTTTGCATTTAGGCTTTCTTTTGTTCCAAACTATGTTCAAAATTAATGTTTCCTTAGAAATCCTTTTTACTTTTTTCTATCTTGAATAGAAGAAAGTATTGTAATCGAAATTTTTTCGACTTCCGGTTTTCGACGGATTTACACGTTTTAGGGGTCAGAGATTCAAAAAAAAGTTTTTACAAAGTGTCTGTCTGTCTGTGTGACTGTGTATGTGTCTATATGTCGCTATTCTACCATCAAAAAGTGTATGAAGATATGCATAGAATTGAACGAAATTCTTTGTGAACGTATTTGGCTATGGCAAGCAGGTCCTCCTTCAATTTTGAAATATTCCGCTGGAAGGTGGCACTGCAATAGCGATTTTTGTGCCATTTTCAATATTGTACCACATAAAAGTGCATGAAGTTATGCATATAGGGGAAAATGGGGATACTTGAGCCATTTTTTGAATTTTAATTTTTTTTAATTTTTTATATTTTTTTAGAATAAAATAAAATATTGAAAATGAAAATTTGATATTTTTTCTTCAACTAAAAACCACTTTTAATTAATTTTGAACTATTTTTCTATGTATAATAAATGTTTATTTTTTGTTTTACATCGTGGCTCAAGTATCCCCATGGCGGGGATACTTGAGCCATGGTGAAGGGATACTTGAGCCACTAAGGAAAAATACCTACAAAAGTAATTTTTTTCGCTTTATTTTTGCACAAACATTTTACAGAATGATAAATTATGAAACGTAAAGTCCTTCAAAACATATTGAGAAAACAAAACTAGTAATACGATCATTTTTTGTCGTTAAAACTGCTTGTCGGAGGATAATTTCAACTTGAGTTATAACGACGGTAGAAACATCCTCAGTTCAGAGCCATTTAAATTTGGAATCTGCATTTCTTCGGGCAAATTTCATTTTCAAAATATTAAGCATTTATCCAACAAATATTTTTACAGTTTTCTTTCTGGCTTATTTTATTAGTAACCAACCATCAATAGAAGGTTTTCTTTTCACATCATCACCATCATTGACAGAATTTTCCTCTAATGATATTGTCGAACTTATGCTTTTAATTTAGTAGCTGTCGGAATTTAAGCCAGATGTATCATTCTACTATTTCAAACACTTTTTTGATTTCACAGGAAAAGATTTTGTCTTCCTCTTTGGCTCCATGCAGGTAAGTTTGAACTGGGATTTTTGTTGCTTTTATTGTTTTTTGTGTCCTCTTTTTACCAATTTTTCTTCAATTTTCTTAGTTAAAAAAAAAGTTACAGCAACAGAGGTTACGATTTCAATATAAAATATTAATCTTAATATGTTATATTAAAAAATAAATATTTTAATATGTTGGACCTAACTAATTAAAGTATTAGAGATTATAGCCTATAAAACCGTTTTAAAAAGTTATTTTAATTTAATGAAAGTTAAATTGAAAACTATGTTTACACATATCTAGACAGGCTATTTTGTTAGTCAAAATAAAAAATAAAATAGATATTTTCATTTAAAAAATATATATTTTTAAACATTTTTAGGTCGTTATTTTTTTAAGAAAAAAAAATAAAATGAAAAATTATTCTCCCTTTTATACAGAAAAATATCTATTAGTGAATATAAGGATGGAATTTTATTTTTTGTTTGTTTCACCCATGTTTAATTTCTAGTGGGGATGGTTGAGACATGGCTCAAGTATCCCCACTCTCATTGGCTCAAGTATCCCCACTATCACTATTTTTGTTTCCCAGAGTTTTACTAAATAAAGTATGCAGCTATTAGAACTATTTTAGACTCAAAATACAATTGAAATTATGCTTATTGAATGTATGTATATAGTTGCAACTTTAAACAAAACTTTGATTACAAAAAAACAAAAAAGCCATGCACCCAAATATTTACTTCAGATAGGGAAAAGACAACTATTAATCACTATATTTTCAAAATGGTACCAAGATGTGTGATTTCTTTTTTACGTGTTCAGAACTATAAATATGTTATCAAATTGGCAGTTTTAGAAAGAAAAATTAACCAACTGTAGAGATAATAGGGGTGGCTCAAGTATCCCCTATGCTCAAGTATCCCCACTCTCCCCTAATTGAACGAAATTTTTTGTGTAAGTGTTCGGCTAAGGCTAGTTGGTCTTCCCTGAATTTGGGAAAAATCTGCTGAAAGGGGGCACTATAATAGCTATTTTTGTTCCATTTTCAATATTGTACAACCTAAAAGTGCAAGAAGTTATGCATATAATTGAACAAAATTTTTTGTGTATGATAATTTTTGAGTATGGTAAGTAGGTCCTCCCTGAATTTGAAAAAAAAAATGCCTAGCATTCTATTGTCCATCGGCTCGTGCAGAGACGGAAACTCGTTTTACTCTGAAATATTGACGGAAGCAAAAATTTTTGATGAAAAATATTCAAAAATCCCATTTCCTTAAGAACCTTTATTTTATAAACCCTTAAATAGCAGAAAGTCTTCGTCTATGTAAAGATCGATTTTCCCCCTATCTTCAATCATCAATATTACATCAATCTTTAGACATTTCTAAATATTCAAAATAGCTTCAATGATTGTAAATGATGATAAACCAACCACGTCTGAATCTAAAAAATTAATCTTAAGACGTTTAGTTGAATCTCAATATTTAAAAAAATTAAATTTTCAAATATATTTTTCAATATCTCCAGAGTTATTGACTGCCTTTCCTCAAAAGGATCAATGTGATAAAGCCTGTTTTTCATATAGGCTTTCTTTTCCTCTGAACTATATTCAAAAAGCCATTTCCTTAGGAACCTTTATTTTATAAACCCTTAAACCGCAAAAAGTCTTCTGAGTATGCAAACATCGATTTCCCCCCGGTCTTCAGACATCGATCTTAAACCAATATTTACTCTTTTTAATTATTCAAAATATCTGCAATGATTGTAATTTCTAATAAATCAATCACGTCTAAATCTATAAGAAAAAAATGAATCGTGACATCCAGTTAAATATCAATATCTTAAAAAATTAAAATTTCAAATATATTTTTCAATATCTCCAGAGTTATTGAGTGCCTTTCCTCAAAAGGATCAATTTGATAAAGTCTGTTTTTATATAGGCTTTCTTTTCCTCCAAACTATATTAAAAAAGCCGTTTCCTTAGGAACCTTTATTTTATAAAGCCTTAAACCGCAAACAGTCTTCTATCTATGCAAACATCGATTTTTCAATCAGAACTTGTTCGTCACAATTGTCTCGAACTTGCCTATTCTCTTATTCTTTCCGATAACCCCTTTTTTCGAGTGATGTTCTTTTCTTGTGCTTTTTTATTCTTGTCGAAGGCGAGGCAAAGATGATTTTGAAGTGACAGCAAACGAGAAAACAGAAACAATGAAAAGCCGGGAGATAGAAAGAGCAAAGTGGCATTTTATGGAAAAAAGCGAAAAATATTTCGACGCCATCAACACTGAATAACAGTAATATATTCAGAATGGAATAGCATTAAATTTCGAGAAAAATAGATGTTTCATTTTACACGACCAAGATATGAGTTTTATTCGTTTAAGATATACTTATAAAATATTAATTTTAAAAATAAAACAAAACCGTCATGGAATTGGATGAAAAAAATGTCAAAAATGTATCTGAGAATAATCTGACGCCGTCAAACTAAACAACGTTGTTATATACAGACTTGTATAGATTAGGCTGAATAATGATAGATGCATTACTTTATGAGTGCAATATCTCGAATTTATACGAGAAATATTGTAAGAGAGAAAGAACAAAATATGGGTTGGCCTTTGGTTTTTAGTAACTTTGTCACCTAACTACGAATATGTTTTAAATGATCGCAAATTTATGACAAATTTACTTTAGATATAATAAAAAAGTACACCTTTTAGACACACATCTAAATCCAACAGATGAATCTTTAGACGTTTAGCTGAATCTCAATATTTAAAAAATTTAATTTTCAGATATATTTTTCAATATATCCAGAGTTAATGACTGCTTTTCCTCAAAAAAAAAAAAAAAAAAAAAAAAAAAAATGGTAAAGCTTGTTTTTTATATAGGCTTTCATTTCTTCCAAACTATATTCAAAAAGCACGTTTCCTTAGGAACCTTTATTTTATAAACCCTTGAACCGCAAAAGTCTTCTGCGTATGCAAATATCGATTTTTCCTTGATCTTCAATTATCGATCTAACACCAATCTTCACACTTTTTAACTATTCAAAATATCTCCATTGATTGTAATTGCTAATAAATCAAACACATCTACATGTAAAAAAACAAAACAAAAAAATGAATCATAGACTTCCATCTTAATCTCAATACTTTAAAAATTAAAGTTTCAAATATATTTTTCAATAACTCCAGAGTTATTTTCATTATCTCCAGAGACTGCCTTTCCTCAAAAAGATCAATTTGGTAAAGCCTGTTTTTCATATAGGCTTTCTTTTCTTCCGAGCTATATTCAAAAAGCCGTTTCCTTAGGAACCTTTATTTTATAAACCCTTAAACCGCAAAAAGTCTTCTATCTATGCAAACATCGATTTTTCAATCAGGACTTGTTCGTCACAATTTTTTTAACTTGCCTATTCCCTTATTCTTTCCGATAACCTCTTTTCTCGAAAGACGTTCTTTTCTTGTGCTTTTTATTCTTGTCGAGAGCGAGGCGAAGATGATTTTGAAGTGACAGCAAACGAGAAAACAGAAACAATGAAAAGCCGGGGGATAGAAAGAGCAAAGTGGCATTTTATGGAAAAAAGCGAAAAATATTCCGACGCCATCAACACTGAATAACAGTGATATATTCAGAATGGAACAGCATTAAATTTCGAGAAAAATAGATGTTTCATTTTACATGGCCAAAATATGAGTTATTATTCGTTTAAGATATACTTATGAAATATTCATATGGAAAACAAAACAAAACCGTCATGGAATTGAGTGAAAAAATGTCAAAAAAGTTACTGAAAATAATCTGACGCCATCAAAACTAAACAACATTATATACAAAATTGTATCACCTAGGCTGAATAATAATAGATATATTATTTTCTGAGTGCAAGATACATTTTATATTTTAAGTATAAAAACTACTTAAATTGTTTTTTTAACCAGGTTTTAAAAATAATTTTGTATTATCTCTTATTATTCTTCGAATTTGGGTCTCTAAAAATACAGAAGTATCGACCCAATGATTTCCTTAAACTTAAGAGCAGATTCTAGTGTGTACGAGAAATATTGTTAGGAAGAAAAAAAAAGTATGGACTGGCCTTGGGTTTTGGATAACTTTGTCATCTAACCACAAATAAATTTTAAATCCTCACAATAGGCGATTTATGACAAAGTTACTTCATATATCGATGTAAAATAAAAAAAAAAGTACATCCCTCAGAACACACTTACGGGGCCTGATTAACCTCTGGCGATATGGGAAGCACAGAGTTCGGTGCCCCTTTCATTTGAGGAATGTTTTCTAAGTTCGACATACCTGTAAATAGTTTAATTCACATATATTTCATTAAAGAACTTTTTTTAATATTTCCCTATATATTGTATATGCACAATAATTGGATACATTAAATAAAAATGTGGGAAAATGATTTTGCATAGTATTAACGCAAAAATGTAAGTTAGATAAAGTGTTTGAATTTAGCATGTATAAAATATTAATAATTTTAAACAATTCTTCACATTTTTGCAAAAGTTTATAATATTAATATTTAAATTGTGCATACAAAACAAATTTAAAAGTATTCATATTCAATATGTAAAATGAACATAATCTAACACTAATTAATTCAACAAAAAATTTGGGGCCCCTTGTTGTCTCAATTTTGGGCCCCTTCAAAATTTTTTAAAGGAAGCACGTACTTCTTGTACCTATTGGGTAATCAGGGCCTGCACACGAGTATTTGAACAATTCCGTTTTACGATTTATAGCGAAAAAAAAATGACTTTTTCAACATTTTATGTAAAACAATAACTATTAAGAAAAAATAGTTAAATAAATCTCCTTTTATTATCTAAACGAACATTGTAAAAAAGAAAAGAACAAAACGATGGAAACAACACTTAAAAGCTATTGTTTATAGATGTGATGTGGAAGTCTGTTATTGTAATTATAAGATGAGAGCACTAACGAATCACCAATTATATTACAAATTATTTTCACAAGAGATAGTTAATAAGATAGTTAAACAAGGTTGATTCCCCTGCTGCGTTAAATAAGCCCAATGTGTGCTTTTGCGTTTTAGTAATACATCTCACAAGGAGAGAGCCAACTTTGACAATGACAGTTCTAGATTATTTTAATACATGTTGTAGGGCAGAGACCTCTTAGCCTCAGGTTCAATGGATTTTTTACACCCCCCCCCCCTTAATTCTTGAGAAACAGGGGGTCCAATATAATGACACAACTGAAATATTTACTTTGAAAAGAAGAAACTACGTGATCGTAGCTCAGTGGGATAAGCAGTAGCCAATCGCCCTGCATCCCTGGGTTTGACTGGACCCATGCTGCATTTGTTTCTCGCATTTTTTGTTTTACAATTTATAATTTTATAATCTTAATTAAAAACCTTAATATTGTACCTTAACTACTACGTTAGCATATTTAAACATTAATTTAGCATTTTTGATTTTTAAACCGTTATATCTCATCATTTTAGAAAATAAAAAACCTCAATCTGTTATTGAATAATAAAAATTCCAAAATCTGTTTTTGTGATATTTATTTATAATAAAATAAAGCATATTCAAATAATGTAAAATAAAAGCAGGAGGAAAACAAATGTGAAGCAAAATGGAAAAGCAGCGAACTTGAAGCAAAAAAATTCTATAGAGCAGCTATATGTTTTTCAAAATTTAAAAATCTTTAATATGCAAAAAGTTGATTGTAATTTATTTCTTAAGCTTACTTTTAACATAATTATGTTTATTAATTTAAAAACAGAGTAATTTTATCATGGTATTGACGTCCCTTGTTAAAGCAATACATAACTGATGTTTCTTCTAAATTCGAATTGTCACAATTGTTTAATATCAATGCATTATAAAGAATGCATGAAATACATTTTAAAAATGAATAAAAAATAGTTTTGCATCTATTTATGATTATTTATACTACTATTCAGTTGCAAATAAAACAGTAAAAAGGTTGAAATTAGAATTGATGCACATTATAATTTTGAATTGAATATGAGATTAATAAATTATAATTACAAGTATCTATATTATAAAAACCAAACGTATCTGTGCGTAACGCATACGTCATTTCGAGAATGGCAACATTTTCCTATGCAATTTCGATCTTGCAATTTTTCGATACTGCAAATTTTACACTTCTAAACATCGCAAATTTTAAATTTTTACATCGTCGTATAAAGAAAAAAATGTACTTTAAAATGCAATTTTTTTAAAAGCTGTATCTTAATTTGTTTTTGAGAGATAAATTTTTTGATAGTTTGTAGTACCATTTTTGTAATTGTGGCAACAGAATCACTCCATTTTCTCTTAAAATTGAAAAAAAAAGACGAAAAAAAGAAAAAAGAAAGTAAAAAGAAAGAAAAAAGAAAAGAAAAGAAAAAGAAATTGAATTGCATATATTTTATCAAAAATATCGTCTGTTATAAAATTCAGTGATTTTGATTTTATTTCTTTTTTATTCAATTAAATGTCTTCAAATTTTGAGTTAAAGAGATTTTAAAATGATCCAGATTAAAATACCATTTTTTAAGCATGACGAATCGGGATATGAGAAGTGCGTGTATAAATTTTGAGAAGATGGAAATGATGACAGGTTTTAATTTCACGTGAAATTCTATGATTGTGTCAATTTGAAATAAATTTTGTTTTTTTCATTTGCATTTCTACCAAATATAAGAGTCTTAATTGATAACTTCATCATAATAACTGATCTTTATTATATTTTACTGATTACATATGCGATTAAAGTTTAATTTTAAAAATTTGCACAACTGACTTTTATAGTATTTTGTTAATTTTAGCTTAAAATAAAATTTGTTTGAGAGTTAGCCTGATCAATATGAGATGCATTTTTCTGCTGTAACTAATTTTGTGGATTTGTTATTGATCAATGAAACAGCTGCTTCTTAAGCGTTTTCTTTTGTCGAATTTCGACGGGTACCACCTCGTATTTCCAAAAACAAAGAATGAGAAAAACAACTGCAGCGACTCCAGGTATTAACCCAGTTCCGCTGGTTGATTGTCCACTGCTTATGCCATTGAGCGTATGTTCTACTGTTCAAGGTAAGTATTTCAGTTGTGTCATTATATTAGACCATCCCGTTTCTCAAAAAGCAAAGGATGTCAACATATATTAAAATAATTAAAATCTGTGATTATCAAAGTTGTCTCTCTCCTTGTCAGTCTGAGTCTGAATTGAAACTGACATACGCTCTGGGTGCACTAACAGTCAACTTGAGCAAGGAAGTGACCTTGAAGTAATCAAATGTTCCCATACACAAGTGCAATAATGTTCAAAGGCTATTTTTTAAAACAATACATTGAAATTATTTATTAATGTTAGTGACCAATAATGTGTATTAACAAACGATAAGTTCTTTTTTTAACTTCGAAAACAGCAATAACTCCCAAAATCTTGGGCATAAAATGCTGTTCTTCACTAGCAAGGATTGTCAAATGACTCATGGACTTGGTGTGTCTTCCAAGGTATTTATTGACAAAAATACTACGTTCTACTTCTTGGAATATTGTGGCAGCTAGTTATTTAGTCATACCATTATCGACAGCTTACACCGTATTTTCCACATTGTTTTCAGTATAATTACATTAATGTCGGTTTCCTGCTTTTTTAAAAAGTTTTTATTGCCTAAGACATGTAAGAAAAGTGAAAATTAAGCACATAAATAAAACATATTAATATTAAAAAAATATAGCAACAGTAAATCTGTCTGCCCATGAGGTGAAAAAAATTATCCTGTTACTTCAAAGTAGCTCCGATTTACAGTATATTGAGCGGTAAGAAAGCAGAAACAATAGCGTCATTAAATAAAAACAACAACGCATATTGTTATATTATTCTGGTATATCTATTGTTTCATTCTGAATAGTAGTAGCATATTCAGAATGAAACAATACATACATCAGTATTCCTATCAATACAGAATAATATAATAATAATACTTTATTTTTGACATTGTGGCACTTAGGGGAATATCACGAGTTGCAAAAAAAGTTCGTCTTAGACTTATAAAACGATCGCAAAAAAAGTGATAAGAAAGAGAGAAATAACTCTGCTAATTCTGGGAAAGAAATGTAACGTTGAGATTCGAAAACTAAAAGTCCTGAAATCGAAAGTCAATGATAATGCAGCTGTAACGATAATCTAACATTGGTTTTTCAATCAGAACTTGTTCGTCACAATTGTCTCCAACTTGCCCACTGCTATTTTTTCTCCTTCCTATAAGCCATGTTCTCAAGAGACTTTCATTTCTTTTGATTTTTGTTCTTGTCGGGGGCGAGAAAAAAAGAATAATTTCGAAGAGACAGTAAGCAAGAAAAAAAAAAAAAATTGAAAAGCCGGAGGACAGTGAGAGAGAGAGAGAGAGCGAGAAAGAGCAAATTTTCATTTTACGGAAAAAATGCAAAATATTCTGTATCAACACTGAATAACAATTATATATTCAGAAGTGAACAGCGTACATTACGGAAAAATAGATGTGTCATTTGACCAATATCTAAGTATTACTGACATAGGATGTACTAATGAAAAATGGAAAATTAAACATAAAACAATTACAATCATAGAATTTGGGGGGATGTCAAAAATTCAATGAATTGAATGTAGTTTGAAACCACTAAATTAAAATATCAATGTTACATACTGAATTGTATAACTTAGTTTCAAGAAAAATATATGTATGTCTTAAAATAAAATTTCAAGATACATATTTTTTTTTCATTATAAAAAGCAGTTATCGAACTGTGAAAAATCAGAAAAATAATAACACAAAATTAGAAAAACAAGCACAAAAACTTGTACCATCAGAATTGACAGAATTGAATAAAAATAGATTATTAATATATAATAAATAATATAACAACATTATTTTTTTATTACAAGTACTTAATACAAAGTTTTAACAAAAGTTTTAACGCAAGTTTTATTATAAAAAAGAATAATTTCGAAGAGACCGCAAGCAAGAAAACAGCAAAAAAAAAAAAAATTGAAAAACCGGAGGACAGAGAGAGAGAGAAAGAGAAGGAAAAAGAAAGAGGGAGAGAGCAAAGTTGCATTTTATGGAAAAAATGCAAAATATTCTGACACCACCAACACTGTATAACAATAATATATTCAGAACTGAACAACGTACATTTCAGAAAAAATAGATGTGTCATTTGACTTAACCAATATATAAGTTATTACTGACATAGGATATACTTATGAAATAGAGGATATTCAAAGTAAAACAATTACTATCATGGAATTGCAGGTGTGAGTGAAAAATTCAATAAATTGAATATATTTTGACGCCACCAAATCTGATTATTAATGTTACATAACAGAATTGTATAATTTTGGTTTAAGAATAATGTATATATGCATTAATATAAATATTTATTTGTTTATTTATTGAAATGAACATTAAAGATGACTACATTTACAGTGTTCCAAGAACATCATAAGAAAGAAAGAAATAAAAACACATAGATATAAATCATATACAAAGCGAATAAAAAGACAAATTAAAAGATTTTACTCACAATTATGTCACAATTAATCACAATTAAAACAATCTCGCAACTAAGAGATTAAAAGTTCAGAACATTTATCTTGGAAGACAGTAAAGGTGCATCTGTGTATCTTAAAAATAACAAGATGCACAGAGAACTAGATAAATATTTTGCAAAATTTTTATGAAGAGAAATTACTAATATAAATATATTAAAGAAATGGTAATATGAAAAAATGAGTACACTTGGGAAATCTGTTCGGTACAGTGAAATTAATAGAAATAAGTATATCACTACAATCAATCATGTTATTAATAATCTTTAAAAAAAAAGGATTCCAAGAAGATTTTAAACTTGGAATGTTAAATATTACGTAGATAGGAAGAAGAAATATCTTAAGAATATATACGATTACTTTTGAACGATAAATAAGTGTGAATTTAGGCTTTATTGCTCAAGAATTAAAATTTTATTATTATAGTAAGAATCCCAAATTAGACTGCAATATTCAAGATTAGGATGTAACAAAGCAAAATAGAAAACTTACGCTTAAGGAACCCTCGTTTTTTATACGTGTTAGAAACAATATTAGCAATATGGAGTAAAAAATCAAGTTTAGTATCAAAAGTAACACCCAAGTCTATTACTGTGCTGGTCCCACCAATGGCCTAATGGTTCTGCTCTCGAAACTGGTAGACGGGAGCTGTTGGGTTCTAACCTTATCGCGCCCGTCGGCCTAATCATTCGTTGCTTTCCGTGTTTTTCTTCGAACCTTGAATTTACTTGTGTAAATACGATTAGGTTACATTAGAAAGACCCCCAAGGAGGGCACCCTCCTTAACGCCTACATCTCTCGTGTAAATAAATGGCTGGCATAAACACAACCAACTATTACTTTGGTAGGATGACATAAGGCAACATTATTCATTTAATAAAAATAAATTAAGGTACATGATCTATGTTTTTTTCAGCATAAAAAAATAGTTATTGCATCATAAGAAATCAGAAAAATAACAACACAAAATTAGAAAAAAAAATGACCTCATTCCATTTGATTATGTTGTTCGTTATATTTTCTGAAAAGAACATTTTTTTGTAATTTGAACATTTTAAGAATTCTGCAAATTATAAGCAAAACACTTGGCAAAAGTAGGGATGTTATTTATAAAAACTTTTATTTCTCTTCGAGTATTACTATTCTCATAAAAATGAACACAGTTTATTGAAATAAACCACTTAATCATAAGATTCAGTTTGAATGCTTTTGCTACATGAGTTTTGAAAGGATCATCCAAAATATTTTCGTTCCTTTTCAGTTTGTTCACGGTGCCTTATGGAATTTCGGAAAAAGGCTTTAAAAAAATATGTGACACGTACAATTTTGTTTAAAAACCTGGAGTTTCATAATAATTCCTTGTGTATTTTTCTACATTTTTAAAAAACGTCTAAAATTGCAAGTTTCCGGTCATTAATAGCCATATAATGTATATTTAGTATTTTTTTTTATCACTAATGAACTCTACAATGGTATCTTAACACACAGCAGGGCCATAGCTAGAAGTGAACAACAAGGGGGGGGGGGTGCTCAAGAGAATGTAGGGGGAAGCTCATACTTTTAGTCTCTCTCTCTGACGCAAAAATATAAATTAGTACATATTCACATTATAAGTACTATGTTTCTTATTAAATTGTTGTAATAACTTAATTTGACGCTGAGAAAAGAATAGGATGATGAAAAATTTGAGTGTATAACTTGTCAAAAATTAAATATCATGTTAGTTTCACATGTGCAAGTAGGAACGAGTGTTGAAACGCTTATTTTAGATACAATTTAGTAATTCTGCAAAACTATGAAAAGACCTCAAAACTAAATTAGATTTTTTGAACAGAATTTCCTTCGAATTTTCGGAACAGAAATTCATTGAGTGACCTTGTAATCTTTTCCAGGGGGGGGGAACTCAAAATATTTTAGGGTGGGGGGGGGGGTAAGCCACTCATAACATCCCCTTAGCTACGGCTCTGACACACAGTAAAATTACTTACTTTTTTATTTTTGTAGAATTCGAATACCTCTGCTCCACGCCATTTATATGTAACACGTATTTTGCTAAAAATGCGCTATAAGAAACAAATTTCTATTTTGTTTAGTTCTGTTCTCTGCTATGCTCTATTCACACTAATTTCTTTTTTTCTTTTTCTTCAACTATTTATATATGTTTAAAAAAAGTAAAGATATGTATACAATAAGGTCTGAAGAGGATAAGATGGAATCCTGTTATATTCGTATTGCTGAATTTAACATATATAATCGCAATAAATTTTTTATTCATGCCTGTTGCCATAAAAGTGCAACAGTTATCAAGATCTAAATATTTATAAAACTACGTGTGCATCTCATTTCCCATGTTTGAAGAACAAATTTCGACTTTTTAAATTTTATTATAATCAACAAACATAATTAACAAGAGAAAGTTCATGGGGATCATCATGTAAATAGACAATTAATTTGAATGCGAAAACTATTTCGTCTCGCATAATTTCAAAATGGGAATACGGCATGTTAGAATATATTTGACTAAATTGATTTTACAGTGTGTTTATTAAAATATTAAATTAAAAGAAAAAGAGGCAAAGAATTTCATGCCGTTTGAAAAAATGTTTATGTCGTGTACTAATTAATGAGTACACTACTTTCAAAAACTAACTGTTCTGAAAAAAAGGTGGGGGGGGGGGAGGATGAGAAAAAAATTATTAGAAAAAGTCAGGAAAAATGTAAAATATGACAAGAGATATTTAAACAATGTCGGTAGTACAATTACCAAAAATATGACAGTAACAGCTCTGAAATCCTGACGGCTTTCAAAATAAAGTGACAAGTACACTCAGAAACATTATTTAAAGAATGCATCGCATAATATGTCCAACAAGTGATATTGCTTTGCAGTAAAATGTATTTATAAACGTTTCCTAATCTGGCGTAATGGAAGGTAAATTCGGTATCAACAGGAAAATCTCTGTTACTAGAAGCTATATGTCCTAATGGCACGCGATTTCAGTAAATTGTTATTGAGGTATCTTGTAATATGACGATTTCAGCAATAATTTATATTTTCCCGAAAAATTCATTGTAGTTTCCAGTTCTATTTCATTATCGCTCTGTTACCACACATACGCTTTGAAACATAACTTCAATATGATAGATAAATTTGATATTATTTAATGTTTGTGTTCCTTCCCCTTTTGTGTTTTTTTCTGCAACCTATCCATCTGATAATACAATAAATATTATCATTACGTGACGGAATACAATTATATAGACCAGAAGCACACTGATGGTAATTAATAGTTTTGATAACTTCTTCTTTGATTTAACTTCTTCAGTGATACATTTTTTTCTGTAAAAAGAATTTGTACTTTTTTATACTTTTTTTAAAATTTAATTATTGACAATAATCTTTTGGTTCGTCATTAAATAATTTTAAGAAAGCAAGTCATTTGTCTTTAACGATGAATCTTTAAGTATGAATCTTAAAATTTTACCAAGCGCACATGTTTTTAGCTGAAACTAGAAATAAAACTGAATTCATAAGAATTTTTAATGACATATTAATTACTTTTCAAATTTAGGCAATATTTAGCCAAATATTAGTAAAAAATTGTGTTTATGCCAAACCTTCCATACAAAATCTATATATATATATATATATATATATATATATATATATATATATATATAACAACGTAAAAAAATGACTGGCCAATACTAGAATTGCCCAGCCAATTCGCGAACTGGCCAGATGCAATTGGCCAATTCGCGAACTGGCCAGATGCGACTTGCCAATTCGCGAAATAGATATAAGCACTCAGCTTAATCCTTTGTAACATAGTTGAAAGTGTTTATGAATTCAAATAGTCTAGACATCAGCCTGTCCGTGATCTAACTCGGGTAAAGTTTCCGGTTAACTTGTAATTGCCATCGTATTTGGTTTATCAATTAATTTCGATATTGAAAGGGAATTGTGTACTATTTCTGGTTAATTTAGTTGGGTACACAAAAATATTTCGTTTCAATATAATCAATGGGAAGCTGTTTTTACTGTACATTTTAATGTTACATTATCTTAATTACAAAAAAACTGGTACCTATGCATCAGGGGCGTTCCGACCCAGTGTGCAAAGTATGCGGTGCACACAAGCGCCGTTGTACTAAAGGCGCCAAAAATTTCTCTTGAGATGAAAATACTTTAAAAAAATCCTTAGTTAAATTATATTAAAATGTATTATATTTTCTTGGCATCTGAATTATCTTTTTTAGATTTACCTTATACAAACTTATTTATAAATATTCAATTCTTCGTTTAAAATTTTATTTCGTTTTATTCTACTTAGGAGTCCAACTTTTATAAACAGAGCGCATCTTATATATTTGTAAGCAATGAAAGGAGCCGTAATTCACATGACTGAAAACATGCAATGCTATTATCTCACTGTAGTGGAAAAACATAACATACAGTTTTAGTAACATAGGGGATTAATTCTACTTGTTTATATATATATATATATATATATATATATATATATATATATTTAAATAGCAATCCTCGCCTTACTGCAGGATTTGTCACAAATTACTACTTGGAAGTATTGGTAAAAGTTTCTCCTACAGTATTCATGCCATGAATAGAGGTAGACTTATGCTTTGGAAACATTTTATATGATGCATGTATATCTCACCGTGGTAGCTATAAGTCTCTTATGATTCAGAAACTGATTAAAAATAGTTTGCAGCAATAATTTAATTCAGAATAAATTTAAAATTAGATCTTCAGAAAGGCGATCTATCTTCAAAAATTCTGTAGGTGAAGAAAACAAAAATTTTAATCACTGAATAACAAATTAATAACATTAAATAATTAAAACTAAATAAAGATCACTGATAACCATTAAAAGAAACCTATTCAAATATGTTTTACTTTAAAAAATGTATCCTTTAAAATGGATTTTTAATTTAAAAAATAGCTAGTAAGATAAAATATTCGAATGGGTGCCAAGAAAACCTTCAGCCCACAATCATAGCGACAGCGTCGGACGCATTGGAGAATCCTGAATAGAGATACATATTAAAAACAGAACCTAGGGGCTGTGCATATAACGCTTAGGAAGGAGGAGGGGGGGGGGGGGGTTAATAGATCATCTTTGAATTATCCAAACAAAATTTTCTCTTTCTATTTCTAATTTGTTTTTTACATCGGATATTTTTTATTTTTACTTATAACTTGTTTGTTACATCAAAATAATCTGCAATCTTTTTTTTTTTTTTTTTTTTTTTTTTTTTTTTTAAGTCAGTTATCTATTTTTATAAAAATGCAGAGTTATTATTAAAATCATTAAATGACTATAAAATTATTTAATTTCAAAATATGGAATACCTCAACGTTTGGCATTCCTATTCTTCTGTCTTATTTTGTATACATGTATGATCTGTCTTCGAGAAAACAGGTCCAAAGTATGTTTGAAATAGTACTTGAAAGAGAAGTACAGTAAAGAAAAGAGAATGTTGTCCTACTATTTTCTTGATAAAAGATTCTACCTGCTCCCTCCCCCTTCACCTCCTATTCTTCTGCGGAGGCAAGTGCAAGAAGGCATTATTACTGTTGAATGTATTATGTAGCAAAAACCTATTGTTAAATACATTTAATTAGTAACTATTTCTTTTTTAAAGTTTTCTTTAGTATTAAACTATTTCATATATAATAGGGATATTTTAATGACTTCTCTTCATTTGAATCAATGAAGATTACATAGTGCCTGATTTATGCCAGGGCATTCGGCGAACAGACCCAGGGCCTCCGATTTTTAGGGGCCCCCAAATGCTGTTGAATTTTTTAATTATTGTCCAAAATTGGAAGCATAACTATTAAAAAAGAAAAATATATATTGTTGTTCTATTTTTTTCAGTGAATGGTTATATTTGAAAGAAAATGTTATTTGATTAATAGCTAATATTTAAAATATTATAGCATTGTAGAAAATTTATCATTTGTTGCATGCTTTATCCTTTCAGATGTATGAAATTGCAGAAACAGAAATCTGAAACACATAATTTATTAGGAAATATCTATTCAATTAAATTTAATAACAATGAAATAATTATTAAAAAGCAAATTAATAATTATCAAATTTAATTTTTAATGGATATTTAAATATAATTTAAAGTCAATAATGAACTTAATAAGTACTGCTTTCAATGATACATACATCTGTGTATGTATATATATATATATTTGGTCAAGATCCCTTTAAGCATCGGTGATAGGGGGCCCCTGTACGTACAAGTGCCCTGGGCCCCTAAATTTGTAAGTCGGTCCCTGAGTATACAAATAATAATTGTATAACCATATCTGCATATCTCTGCGAAGAAAAAAAATTCAATAATCCAAAGAATTTATAGACATTGATAACGATATCATTAGGTTGGGGGTTGAGGAATGATAGCGTATAATATCGTAAGGGTGGAAAAGGTCCAAAACTGTCGAAAAGTTGACAACGTTCGTTATATTTGTATAGCACCTTGAATATTAGTGTTCTGTTCAATGTACAGATTTTAGGTTGGAGATACAGACGTCAGCTATCGGACGAATTTTAACTGGTAAAAATGAAGCATCAGTTGTTTGTGAAGCTGTTGGCATTCCGTGCCATAGGTTTAACACTGTGATTTTCACACTTAAAGAGTAGAGCTTAATTTAGACGGCATAAGCAATATTTGTGCTCCGTTCTTTTACAAATGGTCATTTCCGTGGAAACTTTTATACATTGGACTTTTTTTTTCCTACACTGAGCAAAGCAAATATCTATTATCTATATTATCTATCTAATTCTCTGGACTTACCACGATGTCGAAAAAGGGGGAGGGTTGATTAAGGTAGGCTAAATTTGGCCATAAATATTCAAATTTTCTTACTTTTTCGAAAATTGAGGGGGCAAACTTTCCATGCATTCCTTGCTTGCGTCTATTCAATTACTGTATAAACAATTGTAATGATTGTAAGGTTTGTTCATTTCAATTCAGAACATAAAATTGAATTTTTGAAATATGAGCTTTTAGTAGAATTACGCATAACATTTAGCATAACCTTAGACGTTACGGAGACTAAAATGGAAAAAAAGAAGGTTCAGTTTAGACATAAATAAATTATACGAATTGAATATTTCCAACTGAGCGAAAAATTGACCAGGCTAGGAATCGAACCCAGATAGTTGGCTTACAAGTATCCGGATTTAAGCCAAGTATCTGGGTTCGATTCCCAGCCTGGTCAATTTTTCGCTCAGTTGGAAATATTCAAATCGTATGATTACTTTACCAATCAGTCAGATTGTGTTTAAAATCCTTCTATAGTAAAAAAAACTAGCCTTAAAAGGAATGACTCCTGGAATGATGCTGATGTGTAAGATTTCCAAAACTAACGAATCCGGGTAGACCACTCCTTCCATGAGTCGAAGGAATCCGTCTATGCATCGCGAAGCGATTCCAACCGGGATTGCAAAGCAATACCGAGCGGAATCGCTAAGCGATTACGCGGGGAGTTGGCAAGCGTAGCGAGCAGGGGGGCAGAACCCCCCTATAGTTTAAAAAAACTGTAACTACTCATTACAATTAGGCATGTTTGGGGCGCCGCACACCACTTTGCTCCCCCCCCCCAAAGGGGAACTTTTTAAATGTTTATCCACAGCACTCGTGTTGCATATCTTTAGAAAGGTCTGAACTGCCTTTTCCTATTATGAAAGTCTTGTGTGTCCCCCTCCGCTCTGCCCCCCAGGGGGGCACATTTTTAATTTCTTTACTACACCAGTCGTGTGACACATCATTTGAAAGGTCTGCAACTGCTTATTCATATTATGGATGTCTTGTGTGTAACCCCCCGCTCGGCACCCCCAGGGAGGTGTACATTTTTAATTTCTTTACAAAACCAGTCGTGTGACAGATCATTTGAAAGGTCTGCAACTGCTTATTAATATTATGGATGTATTGTGTATCCCCCCTCACTCTGCCTCCCCAGGGGGGGCACATTTTTAATTTCTTTACAACACCAGTCCTGTGATACATCATTTGAGAGGTCTGCAACTGCTTATTTATATTATGGATGCCTTGTGTGTCACCCCCCCCCACTCTACCCCCCAGAGGGGTGCACATTTTAAATTTCTTTACAACAGCAGTCGTGTGACACATCATTTGAAAGGTCTGCAACTGCTTATTCATGTTATGGATGTCTTGTGTGTCACCCCAGCGGGGGCACATTTTTAATTTCTTTACATCACCAGTCGTGTGACACATCATTTGAAAGATCTACAACTGCTTATTAATATTATGGATGTCTTGTGTGTCATCCCCCAGTTTGCACCCCCAGGTAGGGCACATTTTTAGTTTCTTTACTACACCAGTCGTGTGACACATCATTTGAGAGGTCTGCAACTGCTTATTAATATTATTGATGTCTTGCGTGTCACCCCCCCCCATTCTGCCTCCCTAGGGGGGCACATTTTTAATTTCTTTACAACACCAGTCATGTGACACATCATTTGAAAGGCCTGCAACTGCTTAATTATATTATGGCTGTCTTGTGTGTCCCCCCCCTCTGCACCCCTGGGGGGGCACATTTTTAATTGCTTTACAACACCAGTCGTGTGACACATAATTTGAAAGGTCTGCAACTGCTTATTCATATTATGGATGTCTTGTGTGTCATCCTCCAGTCTGCACCCACAGGGATGGCAAATTTTTAATTTCTTTACAACAATAGTCGTGTGACAGATCATTTGAGTGGTCTGCAACTACTTATTCATACTATGGATGTCTTGTGTGTCACCCCCTCTGTCCCCCATGGGGGGCACATTTTTAATTTCTTTACAACACTAGTCGTGTAACACATCATTTGAAATGTCTGCATCCGGTTATTCATATTATGGATGTCTTGTGTATCAACCCCCCCACTCTGGCCCCCCAGGCAAGGCATATTTTCAATATCTTTACAACACCAGTCGTGTGACACATCATTTGAAATGTCTGCAATTGTTTATTCATACCATGGGGTATTGGCGAGCGCGGGGTAAATGGCGCTAACTGAAATTCAGCACAAAGGCGCGGGATACTGTTGGCACGCCCCTGCTATGCATCATAGTTCGGACGTTGGCCAAGGCTTCCCGGCTAGTTCGCGAATTGGCCGGCCAAAACCCGAAATACGCTATTCATTTCATGTATTTCGGGTTTTGGCCAGGAAGCTTGGCCAGTTCGGGTATTGGCCGGCCAGTTCTAGAATTGGCCAGACTCCGGGTATTGGCCGTAACATATATATATATATATATATATATATATAGTGCGTGTAAAAACTATACGGACATTCAAAACAAATGAAACTTTTTTTGATATAATATGCATCATAAAGCTGAAAAACTAATAAAAAAGTCAACAAATTTCAACTGTCAGTATTTTATTATGAAAAAAAAATAATCTTGCTATTTTTGCTTGTGTAAAAACTATAAGGACACCAAAGAAATTTCAATATTGTAACCAAATAAACAAATATTTAACGTGTTATGCACTCACCCATGGGTTTAATAGTTGCAAATATTCCACAGTCCTCGACATCATTAACTTTTAGTACAGTTCGGAATTGTTTTTGTACTATTCACCTTCAATTGTTGATTTGAATTCCAATTCTGAAGAAAAATAGCTTCCATTTTTATGAACACATTTTACTAGTTTTCCCCATAAGTTATCGATAGGATTTAAATCAGGATTTATGAGCGGCCATTAGATAATTTCAATATTTTTCAAATAAAACTATATTTTTTCTCACGATTTGTGTAGATAGACGGATTATCTCGCTGTTATAAGCGTTTTTTGTCCTGTTAGAAGTGTTGAAACATATGAAAGATGGTCAAAAAGCGTTTGTATATGTGTCTTTAAATTAAATTTTCCTGAAATATATATAAGTGACACCACATCGTTGAACAAAAAGCAGCCCCATGTTCCAATGAATCCGCCATTTACTTGATGTTTTAATAAAACCTCTAATTCTCAATTTAATTAATTTACTTCGATGAAAAGAAATGAAACTTAAATGGTCCTGATGATTAGAAATATCATTGGGATGATTTAAAAAAAGAAAAAGAAATATTATTAAAGTATCAGTTAGGTGATGTATTTGTTGCAAGTTAGGACTGCTTTTCATTCAACGACGTGGTGTCACTTGTAGGTCTTTCAGGAAAATTTCATTCAAAGGCATATATTAAAACTCTTTCAGACTATATTTGATTTCTTGCAGCATTTCTGGCAAGAAAAAAACGGATATAGTAGAGAGATAATGTGCCTTTCCACATAAATCGTGAGAAAAAATTTAGTTTTATTAGAAAAATATTGAAGCTTTGCAATGGCCGCTCAGAAATCCTGATTTAAATCCTATGAATAACTTATAGGTACTTATATATACTTATGTTAACTTTGTTGTCCTTATATTTTTTTCACGCACTGTATATATATATGTTACAGGCCAAACCCGATTTTAGGCCAAACTAGATTGGCCTAGTCCAAACTAGTCTATCCTAATGCCCATCGGATAAACTAGTTTTTCCTAGGCCAAACTAGTCTATCATAACGCCCATCGGATAAACTAGTTTTTCCTAGGTCAAACTAGTTTATCCGAACGCCCATCGGATAAACTAGTTTTTCCTAGGCCAAACTAGTCTATCCGAACGCCCATCGGATAAACTAGATTTTCCTAGGCCAAACTAGTTTGGTCGAACGGTCATTAGGATGAACTAGTTTATCCTAGGCCGAACTAGATTGTCCTAGACCAATTCAATTTGGCGTGATTTTATTGAATTTAAAGATCGCCACAGCGCCAGCTTTCTTGTTTTGATCTAATTTAGCCTAGGCCGATGCAATTCGACGCGATTTTAGCTCACAGACTATCAAAGCCTGACAGCTAATGTGCTCGCAGATTCTGTGTGTGTGTATGTAACCATGTACGTACGTATGTACATACTTATGTACGTACGTATGTAGGACTAATATAACGGACTAATGTGTAACTAATATAAAGCGAGCACTCTGGTGTTGGAATTTGGACGCGATTGAGTTCAAGCCAGCCGGCTTCGCTCGCTATTGGGCCCCTTCTTTTATATAAAATCTTGAAACGGACGTATGTTGAAGCGAACGAACTTCGAAGTGAAAAAAAACATGATGATAAATATTTAAGAAAAAGGATTTTGCATCGAAATACCACTATTTTCTAATAGTAATTTTTGTAAAAATGTTATATTCTTGCTGGATCTTTTTGAAACTTTGTGATAGTTTATCGCATATGATATAATTTTATTAAAAAAAAAAAAAAAAGTTACATTTCGGAGGGGATGTGGTTGCGAACAAAATCAGGAAATATAACGGAAATTCTATGTTTTAAAGCATCGCGACCTCAAGTAATACATCTACTAATAGGTTGTTTAACGGAGTTTCATTCAAATACAGTTTTTTTAATAATAGAGTACGCTCTCTGGTGTTGGAATGAGGAACTATTATAACGTGGCTTAGTTAAAACTTGCTGGCTTCGCCCGCTATCGGACTGGCGTGAGCAGAGGGGATATTGTTCGAAGAAAGATATTATTCGCTTCGAGTTATTGTTCGCTTCGAGGTTCTTTCGAAAAGGAGGGTTACATTCGGTGGTGCGAGCTCAGCATGCTTGCTACGATTTAAATTTTGTTCGCTTCGAAGTTCATTCGAAAAGGAAGTACGCGTGCAGCACACCTGCTATACGCTGCCGCAGTCTGTGGGGACGCGGCTGAAGAACTAATGCTCGAAATTTAATAAAAAGTTATATTCAGGTAGTCTTTGATCTAAATTGATGCTGATTAGTTTTTGGTGTAAATCGTTCATCAGGTGGAGTACTGTTTGGCATTTTTTACGATTTACGCATCAGCTTTATCTTAATAGCTAATACAATTAAATTTCCATCGAACTTTAGATACAGTTCGTCCATGACATGAGTTGGTGTTGTTTTTATTTTGAAGTAAATCACTCAACATGGCTATGATATGCTGCATTTTTCACAATAGCTGTATCTCAAGAACTAATAGACGGAATTTAATAAAAAATTACATTCAGATAGTCCCTGATATAAATCGATACTAATTACTTTTTCATGTAAATAGTTCAACAGATAGCGCTTCTAAAGTGCGTTTTTACTGATTTGCATTAACACTATTTCAATAACTAATTTACGGATTTTCATCAAACTTCCGAATCAGTAAATCAGTGATATGAACTAAATCTGTTTAGGTATTCGTGTTAATTGCTCAATAGGTGGCGCTGTTGTGCTCAATTTTCCCGATTCCTGAAATAGTTTTGTTGCAAGAATTAATGCACGAATTTTCATCAAACTTTAGATTCAGTAAGTCCCTGATATAAATTAGTATTCTGTAGTTTTGGAGTAAACCTCTTGAAAGGTAGCGCCGCTATACGGTATTATTCGTGATTATTGCAATAGTTCTATCTCAGGATCTAATGCATGGATTTTCATGAAACTCCAGATTCTGTTAGTCCTTGATATAAAAAAGTACAAAAGTACTTTTTAGTTTTTGGAGTAAATCGTGCAACAGGTGGCGCTGCTATGTGGCATTATTCATGATTATCGCAATATCTCAAGAAGAAATGCACGGATTTTCATCAAACTTCAAATTCAGTTAGTCCCTGATATAAATTAATATTCTTTTGTTTTTAGAGTAAATGGCTCAATAGGTAGCGCTTCTATCCAGTTTTTTTATGACTTCTGCGATAATTCAAATATCTGAAATAGTAAAAATACACAGATTTTCATCAAATTTCAGCTTGAATTAGAGTTTGAAAGACGTTGTTACGGATTTTTCAAAAAGTTCCGGCAAGAATTTAACATTTTTACAAAAATTGCTATTAGAAAATAGTGGTATTTCGGTGCGGAATCCTTTTTCTTAAGTATTTATCATCATGTTTCGTTCTTTTCGATTCAACATTCGTAAATACCTAAATCGCGTTGTATTAGTTCCAAATTCCAACGCCAGGGTGCTCGCATTAATTCCACATTCCAGCACCTTATTACTAACAAAACTGTATCTTATGAAAACTCCGTTAAAGAATCTATCAGTAGATATGTTACTCGATGTCATGGTGCTTCAAAACAAGAATTTGAGATTTTTGAAAAAATCACTATTCTTCAATAGTGGCATTAAATGCGAAATATATTTTTATAAATTTATATCATATGTCATAAACTATCTTAAAGTTTCAAATAGATCAACCTAGAATTTCCGTTATATTTCCTCATTTTGTTTGCCCCCCCCCCCCTCTTTCCCTTTCGTAATGGGACTTTTTATACAATTTTTTATCACATGTTATAAACTATCACAAAGTTTCAACAATTCCAACAAGAATTTAACATTTTTACAAAAATTACTAATAGAAAATAGTGGTATTTGACGCGGCATCTTTTTTCTTAAATATTTAACATCATGTTGTATTATGTTTCAAAAAGTTTCACAAAATTGGTAATATTTAATTAGCAGCTAAAACTTAGAAAAAACGCTGAGCTTTTTAAAAAAAAATCTAGCGTCCCCTTACTCTACCTCCCCGCCGTATCCTAAATTTCAAGTGTCATGCTTTATTTAAGCTTTTCCTTATTTTTAAAAGGATTCGGATATTTACTTTTTTAATATGAACAATTTCGCGTGACGTCATGTGTGTGAAAACCAATATCTGTTACGAATTAAACATCTTTTCATAAAAGCAAAAGTTTCTATCGGATTGAAAAAATATTCCGCTCTGTCTTTATATTTAAACTCAGAACCCCCAAAATTAATCAGGTAAACGCCTTATCAGAAGAAACCTACATCCAAAATTTGAAACAAATCGGTAAATTATTCCTGAAAAATCTATTTACATAAATTAAGAGTGTTACTCCCCATTCCTCCTTTCTTTATATGTAAACAATGAACACCCACAACTAATCATGGATGTACCTTATCAAACTGACATTGTACCTAAAATTTTAATAAAAGCTTATACTTTTGCATGAAAACTGACTTAACGAAATTAAGGAGTGGGGGGGGGGGATGCGGTTTAGCCTTTTGTTCCCCTTCCCTTATTCTGATCCAATGAACCCCTGAAACTAATCAGGAAATTTCGTTATCAGGATAAATCTATGTCCAAATTTTGAAGCAAATTGGATATTTCTATCACGAGTTATCGCATTACGTACATACGTACTTACATACGTACGTACATACATACGTACATGGTTACATACACACACACACACAGAATCTGCGAGCACATTAGCTCTCATATTTTGATAGTCTGTGAGCTAAAATCGCGTCAAACTGCATTGGCCTAGGCTAAATTAGATCAAAACTAGAAAGTTGGCGCCGTGGCGGTCTTTAGATTAAAAAAAAATCACGCCAAATTGAATTGGCCTAGGACAATCTAGTTCGGCCTAAGATAAACTAATTCAAACCAATGAATAGCAGGCTAAACTAGTTCATCCTAATGACCGTTCGGCCAAACTAGTTTGGCCTAGGAAAATCTAGTTTATCCGATGGGCGTTCGGATAGACTAGTTTGGCCTAGAAAAAACTAGTTTATCCGATGGGCGTTAGGATAGACTAGTTTGGACTAGGCCAATCTAGTTTGGCCTAAAATCGGGTTTGGCCTGTAACATATATATATTTATTTCAGTAACTTATTAGTAAACCATCTCCCTATGTTTTATGAAGCAAAAAGCATGCAATGTCTTTTAAATTTACTAACATGTACGAAATTTTGTAAACAAAACATGATTAAAAAAAAATGCATAGTTTTCAGTAAAAATGGCTCTTAAATTTTTATATACAAACTTACAAGTTATATTTTGCTTCACATCATACCAAGAGAACCTTTAATTTCAATAAATTAAAAATCTTTTTATGAAATGGTGTTTCTCGCAAACGTACACAATGAAAAATGCAAGTTAAGATGTTGATATAGCACAAAAAATATATATAAAGCTTACAACTTTAAAATCCACCAATAAAAAATATTTATTGGTGTTTATAATGTTTGTGTATCTATTAAATATACAGGGTGTATCTAAACTACTGGGCAAAACTTTAAGGAGTGATAGTACACATCAAGACAAATAATATTAAATGGGAAACTAAAGGTCCCAAACGCCTTCCGTAGGAGATAGGCGCCATCAAAGTTTAGGGTCCAAAATTTCAAATGGTTATAAAAAACGGAAAAATTGGTCGATTCGTTTGCGGTTTTAGCGAAGATTATTCTTTATGTCAGCATTTCCTTTAAAATAAATTTTAAAGATAAATTTCAAAACATGCCGATAGAGGGCGCTTTAGACTTTGAAGTAACGAACAACTATTTTTTACCGTTATTTTTTGCTTCTCATTAAATTTTTTTAGAAGTTTACACATAAACTTAAATTTTGAGCTCAAAATCTGTGGTTAAGTACCGCAAACTGAACTGTGTTCAGTGGGAGTTGGTACGTTCAAACTTCAAATGACTATAAAAAACAGAAACATTGGTCAATTGATTAGCAATTTTCACTAAAATTATTATTTATGTCAATATTTTTTTGAAAATAAATTTTACAGATAAATTTCAAAAAATGTTTATAAAGGGCGCTTTAGACTTTGGAGTAACGTACAACTAATTTTTTACCGTTATATTTTGCATCTTATTAATTTTTTTTAAGCTTAGACATAAACTTAAATTTTCTGCTGATAATCTGAATCATTGCGAGTGGTTAAGTAGCGCTAACTGAACTGTGTTCAATGGGGGTGGGAAGGTTCAAATTTCAAATGATTATAAAAAAAGGAAAAATTGGTCGATTCGTTTGCGTTTTCACTAAAACCATTCTTTATGTCAGTATTTCCTTGAAAATAAATTTTAAAGATAAATTTCAGAAAATTCCGCTAGAGGGCGCCCTAAATTTTAGAGTAACCAATAACAATTTTTAACTTTTATTTTTTTTTGTATCTAATTAAATGCTTGAAAAAGGGAAATTCTGAATCGTTGGCTTAGGGAGAGGTTAAGAAGCGCAAACTGAATTGTGTTCAGCTGTTGAAATGTTATCCTTCCCACCCTATGGACACAGTTCAATTTTTCGCTAATTAAATTACTCACAACGATTCAGATTTTGAGTCAAAATTTAAGTCTAAGCTTTTAAAACATTTATTTAGATTAAAAAAAAAAACGGTTAAAAATAGTTGTTGGTTACTCTAAAGTTTATGGCGCCCTCTAACGGAATTTTTTGAAACTTATCTTTAAATTTTTTTTCAAGGAAATACTGATATAAAGAATGGTTTTAGAGAAAACCGCAAACGAATCGACCAATTTTTCCGTCTTTTATAATCATTTGAAATTTGAACCTCCCCACCCCCATTGAACACAGTTCAGTTAGTGCTACTTAACCACTCTCAACGATTCAGATTTTCAGCACAAAATTTAAGTTCAAGTCTAAGCTACTAAAAAATTTTAATCAGATGCAAAAAATAACGGTAAAAAATAATTATTCGTTACTCCAAAATCTAAAGCGCCCTCTATCGACATTTTTGAAATTTATCTGTAAAATTTGTTTTCAGGAATTTTTTGAAACTTATCTTTAATTTTTTTTTCAAGGAAATACTGACATAAATAATAATTTTAGTGAAAATTGCAAATGAATTGACCAATTTTTCTGTTTTTTATAATCATTTTATATTTGAACGTACCAACTCCCATTGAACACTGTTCAATTTGCGGTACTTAACCACAGATTTTGAGCTCAAAATTTAAGTTTATATCTAAACTTCTAAAAAAATTTAATAAGATGCAAAAAACAACGGTAAAAAATAGTTGTTCGTTACTTCAAAGCGCCCTCTATTGACATTTTTTGAAATTTGTCTTTATAATTTATTTTCAAGACAATACTGACATAAAGAATAGCGTTCGTGAAAACCGCAAACGAATCGACCAATTTTTCCGTTTTTTATAATCATTTCAAATTTTGTACCCTAAACTTTGATGGCGTCTATCTTTTACCGAAGACGTTTTGGACTCTTAGTTTCCCATTTAATATTATTTGTCTTGATGTGTACTATCACCCCTTAAAGTTTTGCCCAGTAGTTTAGATACACCCTGTATATTATGCATTTGTAAATTAAAAGTGTATTACTTACCTTTTTGTGGCACTTTAAACGGTCACTTTCGATTCCAGAAAGTTAATTTCCAGTTTATATTTTGAGCTATAACTTTACTTCTACTTATAGTTAAATCGAAAGTAAGGCATTTTTCAAATCCTAAATGTGTGAAATTTAATTTAAAAGAATTAAACAAAATCAAACTTTTTCGCGAAATCAACGATTTGAGGTTATTCACATATCTTAGTGCAATTTAATAAATTTTTTTCTAGGTATACATGCATTATCAACGCTTTGAAACTTTTATTTCTTATTGGATACATAAACATCTCAGTTATTTTGAAATTCCTTCTACTTCTGAAAAAATTGTGATTTTCGTTAAATACTTATACACAGAAATTACATCATTATATTTTTTTCACGAAAGAAAAAGAAAAAGATATTTTTAGAATAAGAAAAAAATTCTTCTTCAAATACCACTAGTGTAAGAATCCCATTTATGTTTCATCCCCATCTTAATACAGCAAAGAACAAAAAAAGATATCAGAATAAAATAAATGAATGTCTCACCCTCTTTTTTTATTTTACTTTGTGGGATAAAGAAGGAAAAAAAATCAAATTATTATTCTCTCCTCTGTTTTTACGACTCCATCTAATATCAGAATCATCTTAGGCACGCTTTTATATCCTGAATCTCGTAGACGATTGAAATGGCGATACTTGCGGGTACGGTTACGATTCGCGCTTCATATCCTCCTCTCACGGAACGAGCGGAGTTTTCTCCTCCGATGGCTGCTCGTAAATTTTAGAGATTTCGGCAAAATAAGGAAGAAAAAGCTCAAAAGACGATCTCACATTTGTTTATAAAACCTTTCTGCTGTTGTCGAAGGTTATCTTATTTTATTTTATTTTTTCTCTTTTCTTTTTTTCATGCGTTACTCGGGTAAGAGAAGATGTTTTCCCCAGTGTATAGTAGATGAGGGGTTTTCTGACATAAATTACTTAAGGCTATGGTATTAGTCAACTTTAATTTCTTCAGAAATAAATTAGGCTATGTAAGTATATTTCTCATTCAGCTAATATCTTTTTATTTTTCTTTCTTCTTTGGTAGAGCGGAAGGGGCTTGTAACTGTTTTTTACATATCTCAAGAAAAATGTACAGTTTACATACATTATAAAATTATGTAATTAAAATTATTTAATTAAAATTTAACCGTTGTTAATTACATTTTATAATTTTTTTCAAATTTGAAAATCAGAAAACTCCTTTGCCCATTTTTTTTTTTTTTCACATATTATTTAAGCAAAAGAAAAAAAATACCTCAAGTGTACAATAGTTGAGCAAATTGTTCAAGACAATGGTAAAAGTAAAATTTATTTTATGAGAAGTTTAGAGACAACTCCTTTAAAAGGGGATTTCAGTCAAGAGAAAATACCCATTCGTTAACACATTCGCTGCCGATCACGCGCCAGCGCGTGATATGGCGCCAACGTTAAGCGGCCACTCACGCGCCAGTGCGTGATGTGGGGTGATGTCTCAAAAGCCAGTCACGCGCTGGCGTGGGAAAATCTTTCACTGATTCTTTGTTATAAAAAGTAAATCGGCTTCTCTGAAAAACCCACTTTTACAGTGCGGCATTAATTATTATCACATCTTCACTTAAGCGGCAGCGAAAGTGTTAATGCTAATCCTTAGGAAGAACTTTATAAATATATCTCGGTTGCATTCCAGTATTTTTAAATGACCTTTTTTTGCACTGGGCAGATGAAATCGATCTGTATGCAGGCTGTTTTTTAGTTTTCCGATTTTGATTGTAGTTTTTTATAAGGATGCTTTCGCTTTCGAAATCAGGTCCGAAAAATAAGGCGCCCTCATTAAAAATATCTGCAAACAAAATCAAAAAAAGTAAAAAACGGCCTTTGTATAGATTTATCTTAACTCTCCAATGTAAAAAAGTCATTTAAAAATAAAGGAATGCAACCGAAATATATTTATAAAGTTCTTCCACAGGATTAGCATTAGCGAACGGATCTTTTCGCTTGACTGAATTAGCCTCTTAGCTTGTCATCAGTACGATTCGGAAAAGAACAACTGAAGATGTGCAGTATATTAAAACCTTTTCTGAAAAATTATCCAATTATTAATACAAGAACAATCAAATTTATTTAGAAGAATCTTTTAAAAAAGTCTGAATTTTTATAATCAAGTTCATCTGATTATAGATTTTACCCCATAACAATAATTGCAGAATATTACTCAGTGAGTTGTCTAATTTTACCAATAAATATAATACGCATAACATTATAAGAAAGACATGTAGAACGGCATATTATAAACAGTATATCTAAAGGAATGTCTCAGTAATAAATTTTAACAGCATCAACTTAAAAACCTTGTTGACTGTTGGATTAAGGCCGCAGAGAAAGAGTAAATTAAACAGTTATAGAAAAGCGTATGTTCGAGTACTGCTTTGTTATTGACTTACTTGCTATGCTACATACGCAAAAAGGCGAATTCTGAGAACAAAGTGTTATTATACGGATGCTAATTTAAGTACCGCTGGAACTGTGCGATTTCTACCATTGATATTTTAGAAAAGACCGTGTCTATACTCCGCCGCTATCTAATTATTTGCCAGTGTTGAGAAATAAAAATGATGAGCTTATTGCATAAATTACTCCGCTCTTCTTAACCTGAAAAATCGATTTTTAGATGGGTTATGCATCGTGTAATTAGAGATGCACCTGCTGAACATTTGTAAGAAAAACTAGGTCTATATAGCAACATTGCGAAATCTCAGCACACAAAAATAAACGAATTTTAGACCACTTTTGCACCAAACTTATAACGCCTTAATGTATTGTGAATAATAAAACTTAATATATAAAATGTTTTTTGTATTGTGATTGTGCTCTTAATATGTTGCAGAAGTGTTGCTATTTTGAATTAAGTGTAGTTCTTCTTACATATGTTTAGATGGTGCACCTCTAATTTTACGGCGAACATCCAACCTGAAGTGCACTAAAACTCCGAAAATTCGGATTAATTGGGACAAACTCAATCTGGATTATTGAAAATCCGGATTATCCGGAGAATTAGAAAAAAAATGAAGTAAAATAAAAAATACTTACAGAAAATCACCTTTATGTTAAACTTATTGGATATTTACAGGCAGTAAAAATGTTTACTTTGTAATAAAAAAGTTTGTAATTTTCTGCTGTGCCAGTTTTCTATTCCTTTTGCGAGTCGTACGGTCACGCATTCGTTTGAGCATATACTATTGGCTGACAAAGATCGGAAAGTGATCTTTATCAGACAATGGGTCATGTAGGGACTATTTCATTTTGCTTTCTTCCAATGCTCTAAGTAAAAATTCTGAGTGGCTCTCAGTGGTTTAAACAGAAAATTTGGAAAATTGGAATTGCCAAACTTGGTGATACATTGTTGTTTCGTTGAAAGATAAAATCAAAGAGTTTAATAAGAAAACTTAAGGTATTCTTCCGAAAATATTTCAAAAAAGTTTTTTTATTGAGAATACGAAGATGAAATATGTTAATGTTATGGAAATTAGCCAAACGCTTCTTAAACTTGAAAAGAAAATGACCAAACCGATCCGGATAAACAGGGTCCGAATTAGCGGGGTTCTACTGTACCATTTTTTCAGCACTTTAGATAACAAGTCAAGAGTAATGGAAGCAATAACCTCCTCCATTCTATTTATCAACTTGTAGGAAATCATTAGGTTAGCGTGGATAAAATACTACACTACAAATTCGTGAAACACTTTTGAACATAATAATTAGCACTTCTAATTAAAATCGTTTTCCATTGTCTTGTGAATGTGTTCTGCTATGAAAAAGATTGTGCAAAAAATTTTGTTAACAAGTGCATAATTCTTTCGTAAATGCAGTTATTGATATTATTGGTAAAATTGGTCAACTCACTCAGCAATCTCCTGCATTCTTTTAATAAAGTAAACTGTCTTTTATTTTTTTTAATTGTGTATTTTAAAGGCATCATGTCGAAAGTAATTTGAAAGTGTTTTACATGCGTTGCTTTTAGAATTCTAAATTGTGTGGTGTTTACAATGTCTTGTTAGTTTGCAGAGGAAGTGTTGTGCACCTCAACACTATTGTAAGAAAATATTTTCATGAACACTATTTACAACACTATTTCAATACAATTAACAACACTATTTTTAGAATATATTTCTAGATAACAATATTTTTGCAGCATATTAAGAATATATTTCTAGACAACAATACTTTTGCAACATACTAATAACACAATAACAACACGAAAACGCTTTATATATGAAATTTTCAAATTTACAACACAATAATGTGTTGTAAATATGGGGACAAAAAATGTTCTAAAATATTTTATTTTTGTGTGTTGAAAATCTGCAGTGTAATTAACAGTGTGTGACTCGTGAAATTGCCTTCCGCAGAACTTAAGTTATGAGCAGACGGAACGAATTTCCCATTTGCAGATTGTATATTGTAAAGGTTCTGGTTCTGAACATAATCCCATGTCTCGAAAAAGCTTGATATTTCGTCTTCTTCTGCAGCTATGGTAAAGCTAGCACAAAAAAGTATCCCTTAGAACAGAAGATGATCTCGTTAACTAAAGCATCATAAGTGTTCAATTGCACGGTACCAGTTTACTCTCGTCAGTCAAGTAAAAACATAAAACCTTTTTTTTTTGCGCACTCTTAATTGCATGTTTTTTATTCATTGTAAAATTCTCTAGTTTTTGGATTTTCAGCAAGGATATAGCCCTGATTTCTAAAATTTTACACACAACCTTTGACCAACATCGCCAAATTAGAAATTTGTCATTAACTTTGCTTAGCTGGCCTAAGATAATTCCGTTTTCACTGAATTCGAATCTTGTAATAGTTTCTGTAGATACAACAACATTACTGCAGTTAAACAAAACAATGTACATCACGGTTGCCAGTTTCATCTCCACTTTTATTTAAAAAATTCGGTTTCACACCAGGAAAAACATGAAGTATTTTCAGATTTATTTAATGTCAAACCTTTTCTTAATTATTTAAAGAAAAATTTCTTCTTAAAAAAGTTCTGATCTAATGTTGAAATTTCTGGAAAAAAAAATGAGTAAAATGGAGGCCAAAATGGCAACCCTGGTTGACATATTTTGTATCAATACATGCAATCTTCTTCCTAAGTTTATCAGTTAATTGTCAAACTATTCCTATAAAAAAGACAATTAAAAAGATAAAATTGAGAAGAAAAAATAAAAAAATAGAAAGGAAACTCATTTTAAAATCATAATAAAAAATTCGTTAATTTATGTTTTATCACTATCGGAATGCCAGGTATAACAAACATGCATCGAAATAAAAAGAAAATGTCACGCCATTTATGATTTCAGGATATAAAAAATCATACTTTTATTTTATACATTTTCAGCAGGTATGAGAATCATCCCAGTAATACTTTGAAGAATGAATATCGCAAAAGATTGAAATGACTGCATTTGCGAATACATTTACAATTTCAAATTTATATCCTGTTCTCACGAAATGCTCGAATTTTTTCACTTTCGTCGATTGCTTGAAATTTTAGTGATTCTGGTAAAATATATATGTGAATGGGCGTACCTACATAAATATTGACGGAATTTGAGAATGACAAATTGGAGCTAAAAGCTCTCCTAACAGGCATTTTTGTATTTTTGATTTAAAAGTGAATTCTCTAACTGATTCAAATTTTATATCCCAAATTATGAATTTAAAAAACTATGCCCTCCAAACATTTTTCCTGTGATTTATTACAAGGTATATATACTAAAAATGAAACATTTATTTTTTTTCTTTTGTTTTTCATTATAGATAATTTCTTGATGTGATACTTTAAAGACGTTGGATCACAAAATCTAGACATAGAAAAAAGAACTACATGCAATTTTTTTCTCAATATTTTAATGACTTATCCAGAATATATCTGGTGTTGATATATTTATGAGATATACAGCGAGAATAAAAACATTCAGGATAGTAAAAAATTGTAAAAAGTTTAATAAATTTAATATGTGATATTTAATATGTGATTGTAAATATGTTGACAAAAAATGTTCTAAAATATTTTTATTTTTGTGTGTTGAAAATCTGCAGTGTAATTAACAGTGTGTGACTCGTGAAATTGCCTTCCGCAGAACTTAAGTTATGAGCAGACGGAACGAATTTCCCATTTGCAGATTGTATATTGTAAAGGTTCTGGTTCTGAACATAATCCCATGTCTCGAAAAAGCTTGATATTTCGTCTTCTTCTGCAGCTATGGTAAAGCTAGCACAAAAAAGTATCCCTTAGAACAGAAGATGATCTCGTTAACTAAAGCATCATAAGTGTTCAATTGCACGGTACCAGTTTACTCTCGTCAGTCAAGTAAAAACATAAAACCTTTTTTTTGCGCACTCTTAATTGCATGTTTTTTATTCATTGTAAAATTCTCTAGTTTTTGGATTTTCAGCAAGGATATAGCCCTGATTTCTAAAATTTTACACACAACCTTTGACCAACATCGCCAAATTAGAAATTTGTCATTAACTTTGCTTAGCTGGCCTAAGATAATTCCGTTTTCACTGAATTCGAATCTTGTAATAGTTTCTGTAGATACAACAACATTACTGCAGTTAAACAAAACAATGTACATCACGGTTGCCAGTTTCATCTCCACTTTTATTTAAAAAATTCGGTTTCACACCAGGAAAAACATGAAGTATTTTCAGATTTATTTAATGTCAAACCTTTTCTTAATTATTTAAAGAAAAATTTCTTCTTAAAAAAGTTCTGATCTAATGTTGAAATTTCTGGAAAAAAAAAATGAGTAAAATGGAGGCCAAAATGGCAACCCTGGTTGACATATTTTGTATCAATACATGCAATCTTCTTCCTAAGTTTATCAGTTAATTGTCAAACTGTTCCTATAAAAAAGACAATTAAAAAGATAAAATTGAGATGAAAAAATAAAAAAATAGAAAGGAAACTCATTTTAAAATCATAATAAAAAATTCGTTAATTTATGTTTTATCACTATCGGAATGCCAGGTATAACAAACATGCATCGAAATAAAAAGAAAATGTCACGCCATTTATGATTTCAGGATATAAAAAATCATACTTTTATTTTATACATTTTCAGCAGGTATGAGAATCATCCCAGTAATACTTTGAAGAATGAATATCGCAAAATATTAAATGACTGCATTTGCGAATACATTTACAATTTCAAATTTATATCCTGTTCTCACGAAATGCTCGAATTTTTTCACTTTCGTCGATTGCTTGAAATTTTAGTGATTCTGGTAAAATATATATGTGAATGGGCGTACCTACATAAATATTGACGGAATTTGAGAATGACAAATTGGAGCTAAAAGCTCTCCTAACAGGCATTTTTGTATTTTTGATTTAAAAGTGAATTCTCTAACTGATTCAAATTTTATATCCCAAATTATGAATTTAAAAAACTATGCCCTCCAAACATTTTTCCTGTGATTTATTACAAGGTATATATACTAAAAATGAAACATTTATTTTTTTTCTTTTGTTTTTCATTATAGATAATTTCTTGATGTGATACTTTAAAGACGTTGGATCACAAAATCTAGACATAGAAAAAAGAACTACATGCAATTTTTTTCTCAATATTTTAATGACTTATCCAGAATATATCTGATGTTGATATATTTATGAGATATACAGCGAGAATAAAAACATTCAGGATAGTAAAAAATTGTAAAAAGTTTAATAAATTTAATATGTGATTGTAAATATGGGGACAAAAAATGTTCTAAAATATTTTTATTTTTGTGTGTTGAAAATCTGCAGTGTAATTAACAGTGTGTGACTCGTGAAATTGCCTTCCGCAGAACTTAAGTTATGAGCAGACGGAACGAATTTCCCATTTGCAGATTGTATATTGTAAAGGTTCTGGTTCTGAACATAATCCCATGTCTCGAAAAAGCTTGATATTTCGTCTTCTTCTGCAGCTATGGTAAAGCTAGCACAAAAAAGTATCCCTTAGAACAGAAGATGATCTCGTTAACTAAAGCATCATAAGTGTTCAATTGCACGGTACCAGTTTACTCTCGTCAGTCAAGTAAAAACATAAAACCTTTTTTTTGCGCACTCTTAATTGCATGTTTTTTATTCATTGTAAAATTCTCTAGTTTTTGGATTTTCAGCAAGGATATAGCCCTGATTTCTAAAATTTTACACACAACCTTTGACCAACATCGCCAAATTAGAAATTTGTCATTAACTTTGCTTAGCTGGCCTAAGATAATTCCGTTTTCACTGAATTCGAATCTTGTAATAGTTTCTGTAGATACAACAACATTACTGCAGTTAAACAAAACAATGTACATCACGGTTGCCAGTTTCATCTCCACTTTTATTTAAAAAATTCGGTTTCACACCAGGAAAAACATGAAGTATTTTCAGATTTATTTAATGTCAAACCTTTTCTTAATTATTTAAAGAAAAATTTCTTCTTAAAAAAGTTCTGATCTAATGTTGAAATTTCTGGAAAAAAAATGAGTAAAATGGAGGCCAAAATGGCAACCCTGGTTGACATATTTTGTATCAATACATGCAATCTTCTTCCTAAGTTTATCAGTTAATTGTCAAACTATTCCTATAAAAAAGACAATTAAAAAGATAAAATTGAGAAGAAAAAATAAAAAAATAGAAAGGAAACTCATTTTAAAATCATAATAAAAAATTCGTTAATTTATGTTTTATCACTATCGGAATGCCAGGTATAACAAACATGCATCGAAATAAAAAGAAAATGTCACGCCATTTATGATTTCAGGATATAAAAAATCATACTTTTATTTTATACATTTTCAGCAGGTATGAGAATCATCCCAGTAATACTTTGAAGAATGAATATCGCAAAAGATTGAAATGACTGCATTTGCGAATACATTTACAATTTCAAATTTATATCCTGTTCTCACGAAATGCTCAAATTTTTTCACTTTCGTCGATTGCTTGAAATTTTAGTGATTCTGGTAAAATATATATGTGAATGGGCGTACCTACATAAATATTGACGGAATTTGAGAATGACAAATTGGAGCTAAAAGCTCTCCTAACAGGCATTTTTGTATTTTTGATTTAAAAGTGAATTCTCTAACTGATTCAAATTTTATATCCCAAATTATGAATTTAAAAAACTATGCCCTCCAAACATTTTTCCTGTGATTTATTACAAGGTATATATACTAAAAATGAAACATTTATTTTTTTTCTTTTGTTTTTCATTATAGATAATTTCTTGATGTGATACTTTAAAGACGTTGGATCACAAAATCTAGACATAGAAAAAAGAACTACATGCAATTTTTTTCTCAATATTTTAATGACTTATCCAGAATATATCTGATGTTGATATATTTATGAGATATACAGCGAGAATAAAAACATTCAGGATAGTAAAAAATTGTAAAAAGTTTAATAAATTTAATATGTGATTGTAAATATGGGGACAAAAAATGTTCTAAAATATTTTTATTTTTGTGTGTTGAAAATCTGCAGTGTAATTAACAGTGTGTGACTCGTGAAATTGCCTTCCGCAGAACTTAAGTTATGAGCAGACGGAACGAATTTCCCATTTGCAGATTGTATATTGTAAAGGTTCTGGTTCTGAACATAATCCCATGTCTCGAAAAAGCTTGATATTTCGTCTTCTTCTGCAGCTATGGTAAAGCTAGCACAAAAAAGTATCCCTTAGAACAGAAGATGATCTCGTTAACTAAAGCATCATAAGTGTTCAATTGCACGGTACCAGTTTACTCTCGTCAGTCAAGTAAAAACATAAAACCTTTTTTTTGCGCACTCTTAATTGCATGTTTTTTATTCATTGTAAAATTCTCTAGTTTTTGGATTTTCAGCAAGGATATAGCCCTGATTTCTAAAATTTTACACACAACCTTTGACCAACATCGCCAAATTAGAAATTTGTCATTAACTTTGCTTAGCTGGCCTAAGATAATTCCGTTTTCACTGAATTCGAATCTTGTAATAGTTTCTGTAGATACAACAACATTACTGCAGTTAAACAAAACAATGTACATCACGGTTGCCAGTTTCATCTCCACTTTTATTTAAAAAATTCGGTTTCACACCAGGAAAAACATGAAGTATTTTCAGATTTATTTAATGTCAAACCTTTTCTTAATTATTTAAAGAAAAATTTCTTCTTAAAAAAGTTCTGATCTAATGTTGAAATTTCTGGAAAAAAAAAATGAGTAAAATGGAGGCCAAAATGGCAACCCTGGTTGACATATTTTGTATCAATACATGCAATCTTCTTCCTAAGTTTATCAGTTAATTGTCAAACTGTTCCTATAAAAAAGACAATTAAAAAGATAAAATTGAGATGAAAAAATAAAAAAATAGAAAGGAAACTCATTTTAAAATCATAATAAAAAATTCGTTAATTTATGTTTTATCACTATCGGAATGCCAGGTATAACAAACATGCATCGAAATAAAAAGAAAATGTCACGCCATTTATGATTTCAGGATATAAAAAATCATACTTTTATTTTATACATTTTCAGCAGGTATGAGAATCATCCCAGTAATACTTTGAAGAATGAATATCGCAAAATATTAAATGACTGCATTTGCGAATACATTTACAATTTCAAATTTATATCCTGTTCTCACGAAATGCTCGAATTTTTTCACTTTCGTCGATTGCTTGAAATTTTAGTGATTCTGGTAAAATATATATGTGAATGGGCGTACCTACATAAATATTGACGGAATTTGAGAATGACAAATTGGAGCTAAAAGCTCTCCTAACAGGCATTTTTGTATTTTTGATTTAAAAGTGAATTCTCTAACTGATTCAAATTTTATATCCCAAATTATGAATTTAAAAAACTATGCCCTCCAAACATTTTTCCTGTGATTTATTACAAGGTATATATACTAAAAATGAAACATTTATTTTTTTTCTTTTGTTTTTCATTATAGATAATTTCTTGATGTGATACTTTAAAGACGTTGGATCACAAAATCTAGACATAGAAAAAAGAACTACATGCAATTTTTTTCTCAATATTTTAATGACTTATCCAGAATATATCTGATGTTGATATATTTATGAGATATACAGCGAGAATAAAAACATTCAGGATAGTAAAAAATTGTAAAAAGTTTAATAAATTTAATATGTGATTGTAAATATGGGGACAAAAAATGTTCTAAAATATTTTTATTTTTGTGTGTTGAAAATCTGCAGTGTAATTAACAGTGTGTGACTCGTGAAATTGCCTTCCGCAGAACTTAAGTTATGAGCAGACGGAACGAATTTCCCATTTGCAGATTGTATATTGTAAAGGTTCTGGTTCTGAACATAATCCCATGTCTCGAAAAAGCTTGATATTTCGTCTTCTTCTGCAGCTATGGTAAAGCTAGCACAAAAAAGTATCCCTTAGAACAGAAGATGATCTCGTTAACTAAAGCATCATAAGTGTTCAATTGCACGGTACCAGTTTACTCTCGTCAGTCAAGTAAAAACATAAAACCTTTTTTTTGCGCACTCTTAATTGCATGTTTTTTATTCATTGTAAAATTCTCTAGTTTTTGGATTTTCAGCAAGGATATAGCCCTGATTTCTAAAATTTTACACACAACCTTTGACCAACATCGCCAAATTAGAAATTTGTCATTAACTTTGCTTAGCTGGCCTAAGATAATTCCGTTTTCACTGAATTCGAATCTTGTAATAGTTTCTGTAGATACAACAACATTACTGCAGTTAAACAAAACAATGTACATCACGGTTGCCAGTTTCATCTCCACTTTTATTTAAAAAATTCGGTTTCACACCAGGAAAAACATGAAGTATTTTCAGATTTATTTAATGTCAAACCTTTTCTTAATTATTTAAAGAAAAATTTCTTCTTAAAAAAGTTCTGATCTAATGTTGAAATTTCTGGAAAAAAAAAATGAGTAAAATGGAGGCCAAAATGGCAACCCTGGTTGACATATTTTGTATCAATACATGCAATCTTCTTCCTAAGTTTATCAGTTAATTGTCAAACTGTTCCTATAAAAAAGACAATTAAAAAGATAAAATTGAGATGAAAAAATAAAAAAATAGAAAGGAAACTCATTTTAAAATCATAATAAAAAATTCGTTAATTTATGTTTTATCACTATCGGAATGCCAGGTATAACAAACATGCATCGAAATAAAAAGAAAATGTCACGCCATTTATGATTTCAGGATATAAAAAATCATACTTTTATTTTATACATTTTCAGCAGGTATGAGAATCATCCCAGTAATACTTTGAAGAATGAATATCGCAAAATATTAAATGACTGCATTTGCGAATACATTTACAATTTCAAATTTATATCCTGTTCTCACGAAATGCTCGAATTTTTTCACTTTCGTCGATTGCTTGAAATTTTAGTGATTCTGGTAAAATATATATGTGAATGGGCGTACCTACATAAATATTGACGGAATTTGAGAATGACAAATTGGAGCTAAAAGCTCTCCTAACAGGCATTTTTGTATTTTTGATTTAAAAGTGAATTCTCTAACTGATTCAAATTTTATATCCCAAATTATGAATTTAAAAAACTATGCCCTCCAAACATTTTTCCTGTGATTTATTACAAGGTATATATACTAAAAATGAAACATTTATTTTTTTTCTTTTGTTTTTCATTATAGATAATTTCTTGATGTGATACTTTAAAGACGTTGGATCACAAAATCTAGACATAGAAAAAAGAACTACATGCAATTTTTTTCTCAATATTTTAATGACTTATCCAGAATATATCTGATGTTGATATATTTATGAGATATACAGCGAGAATAAAAACATTCAGGATAGTAAAAAATTGTAAAAAGTTTAATAAATTTAATATGTGATTGTAAATATGGGGACAAAAAATGTTCTAAAATATTTTTATTTTTGTGTGTTGAAAATCTGCAGTGTAATTAACAGTGTGTGACTCGTGAAATTGCCTTCCGCAGAACTTAAGTTATGAGCAGACGGAACGAATTTCCCATTTGCAGATTGTATATTGTAAAGGTTCTGGTTCTGAACATAATCCCATGTCTCGAAAAAGCTTGATATTTCGTCTTCTTCTGCAGCTATGGTAAAGCTAGCACAAAAAAGTATCCCTTAGAACAGAAGATGATCTCGTTAACTAAAGCATCATAAGTGTTCAATTGCACGGTACCAGTTTACTCTCGTCAGTCAAGTAAAAACATAAAACCTTTTTTTTGCGCACTCTTAATTGCATGTTTTTTATTCATTGTAAAATTCTCTAGTTTTTGGATTTTCAGCAAGGATATAGCCCTGATTTCTAAAATTTTACACACAACCTTTGACCAACATCGCCAAATTAGAAATTTGTCATTAACTTTGCTTAGCTGGCCTAAGATAATTCCGTTTTCACTGAATTCGAATCTTGTAATAGTTTCTGTAGATACAACAACATTACTGCAGTTAAACAAAACAATGTACATCACGGTTGCCAGTTTCATCTCCACTTTTATTTAAAAAATTCGGTTTCACACCAGGAAAAACATGAAGTATTTTCAGATTTATTTAATGTCAAACCTTTTCTTAATTATTTAAAGAAAAATTTCTTCTTAAAAAAGTTCTGATCTAATGTTGAAATTTCTGGAAAAAAAAAATGAGTAAAATGGAGGCCAAAATGGCAACCCTGGTTGACATATTTTGTATCAATACATGCAATCTTCTTCCTAAGTTTATCAGTTAATTGTCAAACTGTTCCTATAAAAAAGACAATTAAAAAGATAAAATTGAGATGAAAAAATAAAAAAATAGAAAGGAAACTCATTTTAAAATCATAATAAAAAATTCGTTAATTTATGTTTTATCACTATCGGAATGCCAGGTATAACAAACATGCATCGAAATAAAAAGAAAATGTCACGCCATTTATGATTTCAGGATATAAAAAATCATACTTTTATTTTATACATTTTCAGCAGGTATGAGAATCATCCCAGTAATACTTTGAAGAATGAATATCGCAAAATATTAAATGACTGCATTTGCGAATACATTTACAATTTCAAATTTATATCCTGTTCTCACGAAATGCTCGAATTTTTTCACTTTCGTCGATTGCTTGAAATTTTAGTGATTCTGGTAAAATATATATGTGAATGGGCGTACCTACATAAATATTGACGGAATTTGAGAATGACAAATTGGAGCTAAAAGCTCTCCTAACAGGCATTTTTGTATTTTTGATTTAAAAGTGAATTCTCTAACTGATTCAAATTTTATATCCCAAATTATGAATTTAAAAAACTATGCCCTCCAAACATTTTTCCTGTGATTTATTACAAGGTATATATACTAAAAATGAAACATTTATTTTTTTTCTTTTGTTTTTCATTATAGATAATTTCTTGATGTGATACTTTAAAGACGTTGGATCACAAAATCTAGACATAGAAAAAAGAACTACATGCAATTTTTTTCTCAATATTTTAATGACTTATCCAGAATATATCTGATGTTGATATATTTATGAGATATACAGCGAGAATAAAAACATTCAGGATAGTAAAAAATTGTAAAAAGTTTAATAAATTTAATATGTGATTGTAAATATGGGGACAAAAAATGTTCTAAAATATTTTTATTTTTGTGTGTTGAAAATCTGCAGTGTAATTAACAGTGTGTGACTCGTGAAATTGCCTTCCGCAGAACTTAAGTTATGAGCAGACGGAACGAATTTCCCATTTGCAGATTGTATATTGTAAAGGTTCTGGTTCTGAACATAATCCCATGTCTCGAAAAAGCTTGATATTTCGTCTTCTTCTGCAGCTATGGTAAAGCTAGCACAAAAAAGTATCCCTTAGAACAGAAGATGATCTCGTTAACTAAAGCATCATAAGTGTTCAATTGCACGGTACCAGTTTACTCTCGTCAGTCAAGTAAAAACATAAAACCTTTTTTTTGCGCACTCTTAATTGCATGTTTTTTATTCATTGTAAAATTCTCTAGTTTTTGGATTTTCAGCAAGGATATAGCCCTGATTTCTAAAATTTTACACACAACCTTTGACCAACATCGCCAAATTAGAAATTTGTCATTAACTTTGCTTAGCTGGCCTAAGATAATTCCGTTTTCACTGAATTCGAATCTTGTAATAGTTTCTGTAGATACAACAACATTACTGCAGTTAAACAAAACAATGTACATCACGGTTGCCAGTTTCATCTCCACTTTTATTTAAAAAATTCGGTTTCACACCAGGAAAAACATGAAGTATTTTCAGATTTATTTAATGTCAAACCTTTTCTTAATTATTTAAAGAAAAATTTCTTCTTAAAAAAGTTCTGATCTAATGTTGAAATTTCTGGAAAAAAAATGAGTAAAATGGAGGCCAAAATGGCAACCCTGGTTGACATATTTTGTATCAATACATGCAATCTTCTTCCTAAGTTTATCAGTTAATTGTCAAACTATTCCTATAAAAAAGACAATTAAAAAGATAAAATTGAGAAGAAAAAATAAAAAAATAGAAAGGAAACTCATTTTAAAATCATAATAAAAAATTCGTTAATTTATGTTTTATCACTATCGGAATGCCAGGTATAACAAACATGCATCGAAATAAAAAGAAAATGTCACGCCATTTATGATTTCAGGATATAAAAAATCATACTTTTATTTTATACATTTTCAGCAGGTATGAGAATCATCCCAGTAATACTTTGAAGAATGAATATCGCAAAAGATTGAAATGACTGCATTTGCGAATACATTTACAATTTCAAATTTATATCCTGTTCTCACGAAATGCTCGAATTTTTTCACTTTCGTCGATTGCTTGAAATTTTAGTGATTCTGGTAAAATATATATGTGAATGGGCGTACCTACATAAATATTGACGGAATTTGAGAATGACAAATTGGAGCTAAAAGCTCTCCTAACAGGCATTTTTGTATTTTTGATTTAAAAGTGAATTCTCTAACTGATTCAAATTTTATATCCCAAATTATGAATTTAAAAAACTATGCCCTCCAAACATTTTTCCTGTGATTTATTACAAGGTATATATACTAAAAATGAAACATTTATTTTTTTTCTTTTGTTTTTCATTATAGATAATTTCTTGATGTGATACTTTAAAGACGTTGGATCACAAAATCTAGACATAGAAAAAAGAACTACATGCAATTTTTTTCTCAATATTTTAATGACTTATCCAGAATATATCTGATGTTGATATATTTATGAGATATACAGCGAGAATAAAAACATTCAGGATAGTAAAAAATTGTAAAAAGTTTAATAAATTTAATATGTGATTGTAAATATGGGGACAAAAAATGTTCTAAAATATTTTTATTTTTGTGTGTTGAAAATCTGCAGTGTAATTAACAGTGTGTGACTCGTGAAATTGCCTTCCGCAGAACTTAAGTTATGAGCAGACGGAACGAATTTCCCATTTGCAGATTGTATATTGTAAAGGTTCTGGTTCTGAACATAATCCCATGTCTCGAAAAAGCTTGATATTTCGTCTTCTTCTGCAGCTATGGTAAAGCTAGCACAAAAAATATCCCTTAGAACAGAAGATGATCTCGTTAACTAAAGCATCATAAGTGTTCAATTGCACGGTACCAGTTTACTCTCGTCAGTCAAGTAAAAACATAAAACCTTTTTTTTGCGCACTCTTAATTGCATGTTTTTTATTCATTGTAAAATTCTCTAGTTTTTGGATTTTCAGCAAGGATATAGCCCTGATTTCTAAAATTTTACACACAACCTTTGACCAACATCGCCAAATTAGAAATTTGTCATTAACTTTGCTTAGCTGGCCTAAGATAATTCCGTTTTCACTGAATTCGAATCTTGTAATAGTTTCTGTAGATACAACAACATTACTGCAGTTAAACAAAACAATGTACATCACGGTTGCCAGTTTCATCTCCACTTTTATTTAAAAAATTCGGTTTCACACCAGGAAAAACATGAAGTATTTTCAGATTTATTTAATGTCAAACCTTTTCTTAATTATTTAAAGAAAAATTTCTTCTTAAAAAAGTTCTGATCTAATGTTGAAATTTCTGGAAAAAAAAATGAGTAAAATGGAGGCCAAAATGGCAACCCTGGTTGACATATTTTGTATCAATACATGCAATCTTCTTCCTAAGTTTATCAGTTAATTGTCAAACTATTCCTATAAAAAAGACAATTAAAAATATAAAATTGAGAAGAAAAAATAAAAAAATAGAAAGGAAACTCATTTTAAAATCATAATAAAAAATTCGTTAATTTATGTTTTATCACTATCGGAATGCCAGGTATAACAAACATGCATCGAAATAAAAAGAAAAGGTCACGCCATTTATGATTTCAGGATATAAAAAATCATACTTTTATTTTATACATTTTCAGCAGGTATGAGAATCATCCCAGTAATACTTTGAAGAATGAATATCGCAAAAGATTGAAATGACTGCATTTGCGAATACATTTACAATTTCAAATTTATATCCTGTTCTCACGAAATGCTCGAATTTTTTCACTTTCGTCGATTGCTTGAAATTTTAGTGATTCTGGTAAAATATATATGTGAATGGGCGTACCTACATAAATATTGACGGAATTTGAGAATGACAAATTGGAGCTAAAAGCTCTCCTAACAGGCATTTTTGTATTTTTGATTTAAAAGTGAATTCTCTAACTGATTCAAATTTTATATCCCAAATTATGAATTTAAAAAACTATGCCCTCCAAACATTTTTCCTGTGATTTATTACAAGGTATATATACTAAAAATGAAACATTTATTTTTTTCTTTTGTTTTTCATTATAGATAATTTCTTGATGTGATACTTTAAAGACGTTGGATCACAAAATCTAGACATAGAAAAAAGAACTACATGCAATTTTTTTCTCAATATTTTAATGACTTAACCAGAATATATCTGATGTTGATATATTTATGAGATATACAGCGAGAATAAAAACATTCAGGATAGTAAAAAATTGTAAAAAGTTTAATAAATTTAATATGTGATATTTAATATGTGATTGTAAATATGGGGACAAAAAATGTTTTAAAATATTTTTATTTTTGTGTGTTGAAAATCTGCAGTGTAATTAACAGTGTGTGACTCGTGAAATTGCCTTCAGCAGAACTTAAGTTATGAGCAGACGGAACGAATTTCCCATTTGCAGATTGTATATTGTAAAGGTTCTGGTTCTGAACATAATCCCATGTCTCGAAAAAGCTTGATATTTCGTCTTCTTCTGCAGCTATGGTAAAGCTAGCACAAAAAAGTATCCCTTAGAACAGAAGATGATCTCGTTAACTAAAGCATCATAAGTGTTCAATTGCACGGTACCAGTTTACTCTCGTCAGTCAAGTAAAAACATAAAACCTTTTTTTTTTGCGCACTCTTAATTGCATGTTTTTTATTCATTGTAAAATTCTCTAGTTTTTGGATTTTCAGCAAGGATATAGCCCTGATTTCTAAAATTTTACACACAACCTTTGACCAACATCGCCAAATTAGAAATTTGTCATTAACTTTGCTTAGCTGGCCTAAGATAATTCCGTTTTCACTGAATTCGAATCTTGTAATAGTTTCTGTAGATACAACAACATTACTGCAGTTAAACAAAACAATGTACATCACGGTTGCCAGTTTCATCTCCACTTTTATTTAAAAAATTCGGTTTCACACCAGGAAAAACATGAAGTATTTTCAGATTTATTTAATGTCAAACCTTTTCTTAATTATTTAAAGAAAAATTTCTTCTTAAAAAAGTTCTGATCTAATGTTGAAATTTCTGGAAAAAAAAATGAGTAAAATGGAGGCCAAAATGGCAACCCTGGTTGACATATTTTGTATCAATACATGCAATCTTCTTCCTAAGTTTATCAGTTAATTGTCAAACTATTCCTATAAAAAAGACAATTAAAAAGATAAAATTGAGAAGAAAAAATAAAAAAATAGAAAGGAAACTCATTTTAAAATCATAATAAAAAATTCGTTAATTTATGTTTTATCACTATCGGAATGCCAGGTATAACAAACATGCATCGAAATAAAAAGAAAATGTCACGCCATTTATGATTTCAGGATATAAAAAATCATACTTTTATTTTATACATTTTCAGCAGGTATGAGAATCATCCCAGTAATACTTTGAAGAATGAATATCGCAAAAGATTGAAATGACTGCATTTGCGAATACATTTACAATTTCAAATTTATATCCTGTTCTCACGAAATGCTCGAATTTTTTCACTTTCGTCGATTGCTTGAAATTTTAGTGATTCTGGTAAAATATATATGTGAATGGGCGTACCTACATAAATATTGACGGAATTTGAGAATGACAAATTGGAGCTAAAAGCTCTCCTAACAGGCATTTTTGTATTTTTGATTTAAAAGTGAATTCTCTAACTGATTCAAATTTTATATCCCAAATTATGAATTTAAAAAAACTATGCCCTCCAAACATTTTTCCTGTGATACATTAGAAGATATATGCAATAAAAAATAAAACATTTATTTATTTTCTTTTGTTGCTAATTATAGATAATTTCTTGATGTGATACTTCAAACGCGTTGGATCACAAAATCTAGACGTAGAAAAAAAAAACTATATGCAATTTTTTCTTATTATTTTAGTGACTTATCCAGAATATATCTGGTGCTAATGTGTTTATGTGACATACAGTGCGTGTAAAATCTTTAGGGACAGTAAGAAATTGTAAAAATTTTAATAAATTTAAAATGTGATATTTGAAATGATAATTTATAAAGTGGATAGTTATCATAAAGTGGAAATTCTAAGATAAAAGTCAACAAAATGTACCTAACTGCATTTTGCTGGGAAAAAATAATAATTATGCAAAAAAGTGCTAGTTTAACTTGTGTAAGATCTTTAAGGATACTACTATTTCTACATAAATATGACGTATAGTTATTATTCATTTGCACGATAAAAACTCTTCTGTATAGTGAGTTTACTGATGTTTTCTATTTAGAGATTTTGAATTTTATAATGATGCCGGAAGCAAGAAAACTGACTGAATATGAGAAAAGGTGCTGGTGCAGCTTTTGAGTTGTGGAGGAATGAATTGTACGTCTATTGAAAAAGAGATATATTTTTTTAGGATAAAATATGAAATATGGAAGAAAAACCGCTGGAGACTAGATGAAACGAGAGCAAAGGTCTTATAACAATGCGATGAAAGGAAAGTTTTAAAGGCAGCATCAACTGGAACATACTCAAATAAGGAAATTTTACGAACGACTGGAGTCAAAATGTGCAAGGAAACAATCTGAAATACAATCAATCTATCTTAGAAATTCCAATGCTAGCAAAATTAAATAAACCCATTTAACTCCGTAGACAAGTGATGACATGTCTGTTAAAAATCTGTTAAAAATCTCAGCAAATTGTCCAGCAATTCGACCATTTTTCTAGAAAACAGTTACATAAGCTTAATGTAACTTTGTTTTGAAACTAATATTGTAAAAATTATGGTTAGCTGCGCTTAATAATATGGCCAGTAACCGATATATTTAAAAACTTTGGAATTACTGAATAGTTTGCTTCAGATTTTTTAACAGTGTGGAACTACAAATAACTACAGGGTACCTCCTTTGATTAAAAGAAATGAATCAAGATGGTGCTAATGGCTGGAAATTTTATTGGCATTATTTGAGAAAAGAAAACGGATTTCTTTCTTTCTTTATTTTTTTATAACGTTTATCAGGTAGCGGATCCATTATGACATGCGGGGATGTTTTTCACTCAACAGTGTGGTATCGCTTGATTTTTTTTTTCAGGAAATGTTAATTCAAATGTATTTAAAAAACACTTTCTAACCATCTTTAACCTGGTTCAACAGTTTGGACAGGAAAAAAAATTGACTTATCAATAAAATAATGTGAATATCCTAATAAGCCGTAAGACAAAATTCTGGTTCCAGAAGAAAGATAATGAAAATTTCCATTAGCCACCCAGAAATTCTTATCTAAACACTATTGAGAACATTTGGGGAGATCTCAGAAATTGAATTTAAAAAAAGAGAAGAGATTTTTCCTCGGCTTCAGAACTTAGATCTATCACTGAAAATGATTAGCACAAAACCAGTCCCGAACTGTACCAAAAATTAATAATGCCCATGAATGATAGAATATTTGCAATTATTGAGTACAATGGTGTGTGAATGCATAACACTTAAGATATTTGTTTCTTCATTACTGTATTGTTTTTATTTCGTGGTCTTTAAAGTTTTTACACATGCAGAAATAGAGTTTTTTATATTTATTTTCAATAAATTATTATTTACAGATGAATTTTATTGACTTTTTTATAAGCTTTTAAATTTTATGATAGACGTTGTAGTAAACAATTCGTTATGTAACTTGTAATTTAGAAAAAAATATATTTCTTGCTGCCCTTAGAGTTTTTACATGCACTATATATAACTAAATTAGGGGTGCAGTTTGTTCATCATGAGTGAGAATTTCATCATCAGAAGAATAGTCTACAGTCATAACTTCTACAGTTATCGTAAGATAGAAATCATATAAGAAAAAAAATTCAATTATAATTGTAAAAAACTTAACATTATTCATAATATACTAAGCGATACTTTTTAAACTTTCGTTCTAATTTGTAATTTTTTTCTATCTTGTTTTATAAAAATACAGTGTATTTTTTTAAAGATAAAAAAAAAACATAATCTCAATAATATATAAATGTTATATCGTAATCTAAGTCTATTTACGACAACTAAAGCATGGACACATGGTCAAACAGACAAAAATTGAATTCATAAATACTTTCCAAGTATGTAAGAAAAAGAAAATATATATATATATAAATTTCATCCATTATCAGGTTTTTTAAATGTTCATGTTTCATCATATAGGGAACGATGACAATAAGGACCAAAAATACATCACAGTGCAATAAAAAAAGGATGTCATTGATGATTTCGAGATATATAAAAAAGCAACTTCTTATTCTTTTGTCTTTTTTTACATTTTCACCCGATATCAGAATTATTGTAGCAATGCCTTGCAGCTTGAGTATCGCAAAAGCTGGAGAATGTTGTATTTGAGAGGGCTTTTTACGATTCCAGTTTCATATTCTGTTGTCACAAATTTTTGGACTCTCTTTTTATTATTATTACTTTCCAACGACTTGTTGTAAACTTTAGTGATTCCGGCAAAGAAGGAAAGCAAAGGTACGAGTATGCATAAGCAGTTAAAAATTCAGCAGCGTTAGAGAGACAAATTAAACTCAAATATTTGTCTTATAAGAATACATTATTTAAAACTCCCTGTATCTTTCTTAATCACATGTTTACACAAAAAGATATTTTTACATTTTTCTATATTTTCATGAATGAAGTATTGAATTTTTAAAAACTTGCGATTGAATTATATGATTTGGAAGATCTTTAACACGATTTGGCTGATTTTAGAAAATATCTGTTTATTAATCTGTCTGTATGCGAGACATTTTTTGCGAACCTTTCATCTCAAGCACAGTTGCACGGAATTTCATAAAAAATCATATTCTGTTCCACCTCAATATAAATAGTTCATCATTATGTTTGGTGTATATCTCACAATAAGTGTCGCTGCTTTGCTCTGTTTGTCATGATCTCTGCGATATCTTTATCTCAAAAACGAATACATGGATGCAGACGATTCGATTTTACAGAAGGAAGTTTTGTGACATCCGCAACATAGTACTAGCTTATTTATCCTGTATCATCATCGTAAAGAAAAAGACAACAAATGTTTCTTAACCCATGAAAATGTTGTAAAACTACGATCAAAAGCATATGATTACCTCTTTCAAGTTACCCACGGTTCCGAAAAGCATTCTTTATTTTTAGATATCTCAGAACCTGGTGCATTTTCGATATTCGATATTTAAGCAAAGAATAGATTAAAGATCTGAAGAAAAATCGAAATAACAATTTATAAAAACAATATTTTTTCATGCAACTAATTTTCGTAAACATTTTCGTAAAAGTGCATTAATCAGTTTTTTAAACCTGGAAATTATGTTACCTCAATATAATTAGTTGAATTATTTATTCACATTACTAAAAGGGGTTTAAATCAGCAGAGTGAAAAAGTATCTTGGTCAAAATTCGAACCTCTATTCTTTGGTTTAGCCATAGCTGCCGACTTTTACATTTTATTCCTTCCACAAAAATTAAATAGAATTTTCTACCTTACTTAAATAGCGTATTTGAACGAATAATTAAGCAAAAATCTTCTATAAAATTTTAGTGGTAGGAAAAAAGTATGAAAATAGGAAGCTATGGTTTAGTATAACAGCGCTTTGCCAACTGAAGTCACCTGGAAGATTTTACTCAAATATGTAAGTAAGGCTGCAAACGCAACATAACATGTGATAACTTCATTAATCATAATCTTACGTAATCATAAATCAAAACTAATCTATCACTGATTAATATGCGTATAATAATTAAAATTATGAAATACATCCGAAAAATAGTAAATCTGAAATTAATTACGTTATTTTTTGATTTAGATTGCTAACAAGGCATAAAGCCAACAAAATGAACGAAGTGTCCAGGGCAGGGTTCGAACCAGTGTCGTTTGGTTTAATACACGACCGCTCTGCCAACTGAGCCCCCTGAAAGTTTTCACTCAAATATGTTGGCAAGGCTGCAACCGCACTACACGATATCATAACTTCATGAACCACAATTATCCAGTGAATATGAAGCGACATTTATGTATCATCGATTAAATTATGCATAATAAAGGAAAAGATTAAATGATCCCAAAAAATAGTAAATCTGAAATTAATTATGGGATTTTTTCTTTAAACCCAGATTCCTAACAATCCGTAAAACCAACAAAGTGGAAAAGAATTTAAGCCAAGTTTCAAACATGGATCTTTTACTTTGGTTTTCAAACCCTGGCTTGGATATATATTTTTTCCCTTTTGTTTTAGCCTGTTTAATAACGCGAATTAAAAAAAAAATCACGTAATTAAATTCAGATTTAGTATTTCTCGAACATATATCATCGTTTCAATTATTATATATGGAAATTATGTTTTTTGAATGATATCTATTCGAAAATAAGCATTTTCATCTGCAATAGTATAACATTATTAAAATACATCGCAAACAATATTTCCCCATAGGCTATAATGTAATAGCGCTCTTTTGAATGTCTCTGTACAAACGAAATAAAAATGCTAAAGTCTTTATTTTCAATAGTGAAATATGCTAAGAGTATCTTAATATTATACATCAATCATTTGGTAATCAGAGTATAAGAGTTTTTAACATGGACCGACGACAGACAAACAAACCAAAATGATAAATGCTTTTCAACAATGATAAAAAGTGTTAAAAATAGTAGAAATACATACATAGACACTTTATTTTAGTTCTATGCGAAATGTATGTCTCGTGATAATGTTTAGTGATTTCAAGCATGCTTTTTGAGTTGCTACTGGTCCAGATAGACATAACATTAAAAAATTATGTCTTCGTAATGTATTAAAATCCCATTTATATAAAAAAGCTCTAAGTATTTTACTTTTTTTAGATACATAAAGTTTAATGGTCGGATGTGGCAATCCCAAAACTTTTTTATATCTCATACACATTAATGTTTTCAGAAAAATGAAACTTTAGAGCGTCACCGATTAGGTAATTTAGAAAACATCTAAACTGTAACTGCTTACTTTAAGATCTAACTGAATCTGAAATTTGATGAAAATCCATGCACTAATATTTAAGATAGAATCATCGTAAAAATTGAAAAAAAAAACCTGGTTTACTCCAAAAACTAAAGAATACTAACTTATACCAGGGATATACTGAATTTGCTGTTTTGGGAAATTTCGTGCGTTAGTTCCTGAAATAGAGCTATTGCGAGAGTCATGAATAATGGCGCATAGCAGTGCCATCTGTTGATCATTTAACTCCAAAAACTAAAGAATGCTAATTCATATTAGTGACTAACTGAATCTGAAGTTTGATGGAAATTCGTGTATAAGTTCCTGAGATAAAGCTATTGCGATAATCATAAATAATGCCGCATGGAAGTGACACCTGTTAGGTGATTTACAACGAAGGGTTATCACAACCATATTGAATCAAGGACTAACGGAATGTGGAGTTTTGCGATAATTCGTCCATTAGTTCTTGAGATATAGCTATGGTGGAGACCGTGAAAAAGTCAGAATTGAAGCACCACCTGTTGGGCGATGTACACCAAGAATTAACCAGATCCAGTTTATATCAGAGGCTATCAGAATATGAATTTTTTAAAAATTCTATGTATTTGATCTTGAAATAGAATGCCCAAAATATGTCACATACAGACAGACTAATTGACTGACAGACAGACATTTTTAAAAACTTGTTTTTTGGAAACGTGTAAATCCGTCGAAAACTGGAATTCGAAATTTCTCACGAATCCAATATTGTCTTCTTTTAAAAATAGAGTAAAGTAAAAAGGTGAATAGAAAAGAGTCTCATTCGAATATAGCTTCCTTTAAAAATTCATTTTTACATGTTTTATCACAATTCGAATGCCACAAAGTCAAAGAACGCATCAAAAGATAATGAAAATGGAATGACACTCCTGAGTGTTGAAACATAAAAAAGCATATAAAAAGCATACTTTTTCTGCTTTTTATTTTTACACTTTCAGCTGGTATCAAAATCATCGTACTAACACTTTTTAGTATGAATATAAGCAAATGATAAAATTTTGATAGCATTTGCAATCGTGGTAACGATTTCCATTTTGTAACCTGTTCTCACGAAATAATCGGATTTTTTCCCGTTTGATGGCAGTGTGTGGATTTGAAGAATTCCTGGAAAAATGTAGATATGACTGAAACATACATAAATGAATAGTGGATAGACTTGCGGTGACCAACTGAAGTCAAAACTTTTTTGTCAGAGCAAGTTTCAGTCGACAGTATTTTGCTCAGCACTCTTCGTATATTGATTATTGGAAGTTAATTTTCCATTTCTTCGTAAATAAATAATTTTTAAATGGAGTATTATTTCTTAACTGCCATATAGCTCTGGATTTTTTTAAATTTTCATATTTCCACACATTGACATCTCATAAGAATTAAAAGATTTTTCTAATAGTCGATATTCAGTGATAATTTTAATGGGATAATGCGCACTCTACAACTCTCGTTTACTGTTTACAAACTACTTTTCGAATGTAAGACGATACTTCATATAATGTGTACACACGTATACTACTTGGTTATCCCGTCAACTAATTTCGCCAAATTATACAAATCGCCATACTACAAGATAAATTGTACACATTGACATAATTTTTATTTTAAATAGCGAAAAAAATGATTAGTAGAAAATTAATAAAAATACAAACAAAAAGTCGAAATAAAAATCACTTAATGATGTTTGAAAGAGTGCATCATATTTAATGCCATTGAATGTGACATTCACGATCGTCCATTATTGGCATCGAATCTTACAGTTTGGCGATAAATTTCTGGTCGACGGGATAACCAAGTAGTACCGTACACACATACCTCATGCAATACATACATATACAGATTCATTACCTTATTACACAGAAGAAGAAGACAAATGTTTTTAACAATAGAACCACGGGGAAATTTTATTCAAATTTCATCAAATTATTTTACAGCAAAATTTTTATTTAAAACTAAATAATTTATTGAAACCATTTTAATTCAGGACATACGTAACTTATTCTGTGAAGAAATTTCTGGTTTCAATGAATACCTGTTCATTTTGTACAGGTCAAAATGACCCGTCACCGTGTTTCTACTGTTTATCTTCAAAAATATTACGCTTGAAATCGTATATCGTCATTAAAGTAGATCATAAATGAATTTTCTCCACAGGCTATAATGTAACAGAATATTTTTAAGGTCGCTGCAGAGAAACCTAAAATGCTATAAATTTCATTTTTGATAGGGAGGATGCTGTAGTAAATTGATTTAACATATATCGAATGCATGTCAATCTCACTATGTTTACGAGAGTTGAAACACGGACGGACGGAAGACAGACAGGCAAACCGAATTCAGAGAAACATTTCAACTGTGTTAAAAAGTGCAGAAAAAAAAAACACATACATGAAGATTGCTAGTTTAATGCGAAAAGGCTGTTTTTAAGTTAACATTTGATTATTCCAAGTACATTTTTTCCGGTACGCTGTAAAAAAAAAAAAAAAAGCTGTAAAGTTACTACACTTTATCTAGGAAACTGGGATTCCAAGAACTTTTCCTGTAACGGTAACAACAAAAACTCAAGTTTTAGAATCGGTTACATGGATTTTTCCTGTTATCGTTACATGAAAAGTTCTTGGAATCCCAGTTTCCTAGAAAATGTTTAGTACCTTTACAGATTTTTTTTTTTTTTTTTTTTTACAATGTAGTACTTAAGTAGATACACACAGCAGTCTCAGATTTATGATTTAATAACATATTAAAAGACCCATTCCAAAGAAAAAAGCTCAAAATATTTTATTTTTTAGATACATTTTACAAAGAGGAGAATAAAAAAGAATATCATTCCAACATCACTTCCTTTAAAAATTCACTTTTATGTGTTTCATCACAATCCGAAAACCACAAAGACCAAGAACGCATCAAAACAAAATGAAAATGGAATGCCATTCATTATTTTGAGACATAAAAAAACATATTTTTATTCTGCCTCTTTTTTTTACGTTTTCAGCTGCTATAAGAATCATCTTACTAATACTTTGAGTAATAACCAGAGCGAAAGATGTAAATAGCTGTATTTGCAAGCAGTGGCGCCAACTTTTGAAAAACACTGGGTTAGCACAAAAATATCTGGTGCGCTCAAAATTATTTCTGTAAAATGATACGTTTAGATTGTTTTCCTTTGAAGGGTGGACAGATAGTGAAAGACGAGAATTTTAAGTGAGGCTATCATGTTTTAATAAAGTTGTAATTTTATTAAATAAAATTCTTATGCATTTTCCTTATAAAGACACTAATATTTATTGCAATATCATCATATCATGAACATGATTACAAATTGAAATAGGAAAAACTTAAACATGATGCAAAACATTTCAGTCGTTTGAAATTTATGGGTGTCAGTCGAAGAATCAAAACTCATAATCTTTACCCAAATAAAAAAAATGTTGGAAAAAAATGATTAATTAAATAATAATGAAATAAATAACGAAATAGAACAATGAAAATTGCGCCCACTACGATTCAAAATTATTGGGTGGGCTCGGGCCCAGTTGGCGCCACTGTTTGCAAGCGTGATAACGATTTCAGTTTGTATCCTGTTCTCACGAAATAATTGGAATTTTTCCCTTTCAACGACAGTTTATAGATTTGAAGATTTCCGGAAAAAATATTGATATGACCGTACATATACACAAATGAATAGAGGATATATTCGTGGTGACCAGCTGAAGTCAAATGTTTCTATCAGTGGAAGTTTTAGTTCACAGTATTCTGCTCTGTATTTTCCTCTGCTTTTTTGCCATTTTCCTCATATAGTTCTTGCTGATTGGATATTAATTTTCCATTTCTTCGTAAATAAGTAAATTTTAAATGGAATATTTCATAACCTCATATAGAATTGTAATTTTGAAATTTCAATGTATTGACATCTTATAGCAATGGAAAGAGGTTTCTCCTGGCGATATTCGGTGAAAATTTTAGTGGGATAATGCGCACCTCCCGTTTACTGTTTAAAAACTACTCTTCGAACAGAAGACGATGATTTATATAAAGCATACACCCATTCACCATTCAATACATGCATACACAGAATCATCCATTCCTTGCACAGAAGAAAACAAATGATTAATATTCTTCGAAAATATTATGCAGGATATGATATAACATTATTAAAATTCAACATAAATGATTTTTTTTCCCGTAGGCCATAATTTAACGGATATTTTTCTTCTTTTCTTTCGCTGCAAACAAGCCTAAAATGCTATAAAATTCATTTTCAATAGCGAATATACTATACTTAATTGATATAAAATATAGCTGCATGTCAATCTCACTACATTTACGAGAGTTGGATAAACGACAGACAGACAGACAAACCAAATTCAGACAAGCATTTAAACTATGTTAAAAAGTATTAAAAATAGAAAAAAAATACAGGGTGATTTTGTTTTGGTTCAATGTGAAAAGCCTTTTTTAATACTAACATTTAATGATCACGTGTACTTTTTTCAAGTAGTATTTAACCAGATACACATACCATTCTCAATGTTATGTTTTGGTAACATATTAAAAGATCATTTTAAAGAAAGAAACTGAAAACCTTTTATTTTTCAGATACATTTTATAAAAAGGAGAATAGAAAAAAATCTCAATCCAACATCACTTTCTTTAAAAATTCACTTTTATGTATTTCATCAAAATCCGAATGCTACAAAGGCCAAGAACACATCAAAATAAAATAAAAATGAAATGTCATTCATGATTTTGAAACATAAAAAAGCATAGTTTTATTCTGCCTTTTATTTTTATGTTTTCAGCTGGTATCAGAATCATCGTACTCACACTTTGAGGAATAACCAGAGCAAAATATGGAAATAGCTGTATTTGTGAGCGTAGTTACAATTTCAGTTTTATATCCTGTTCTCACGAAATGATCGGATTTTTTTCCTTTCAACGGCGGTTCTTAGATTTTAGGGATTCCGGAAAAAATATAAATATGACTGTAACATGCAGATAAATGAATACTGGATAGAATTGCGGTGACAATTTTAAGTCAAAAGGTTTTCGCACGAGCAAGTTTTATCTACAATAATTTGCAAACTAGATTGATGATTAGAAATTAATTTTTCGTTTCTTCTTAAGTAAGAAATTTACAATTACATTTATTAACTGTGAATATGAAATTGTATTTACTAATATGGATAGTGAAATTTATATAAAATTGAAATTTTATATTAGACTAGCTGACCCGCTCAGCTTTCCCCGGGACCTGTTACCATAACCTTAAACAAACACTTACAACTTTAGGTCTACAATTAGTTAAAATTAATCATAGGCTATGAAATATTCATTAGAATAATAATTTAAAGAAATGCATAAAAATTAGTAAGTGCTTTTAAAAAGGCCCTAGGACATATAAAAATATAAGGATGTAGGACCTGAAAGAAGAGACCAAAACTCAACTTTAAAACTATGCACTGAGAAAGACAGAGAATGAGTGGTAGAAATATGCATGGCGAACAAAAATTTCAAGGGCCCTGAGCCGGACCCTACGGGACCATAGAGAGTCCCAGGCTCTTAAATGGAATGTAAGAACATGGGAATAATTAAGTGGTAAAATGTTTCCAAAAATGAAGTTTGGATTAAGAGAAGATAGTTTAATAACAATTTATGGCACAAAAACTTCAAGGGGACCTGTACCGTGACCCAATTTAGCCAGGAACTTGTTTCGCATGCAGTTGGATATAAAATATTTTTTGTAGTTATTAAAGTAATAGGAGGACGCAAAAACTACGTTAAAGAAAATTGCAAGCAATTTGGATCATTTTTAAAGGAATTGCACCAACGGCCTTCAGAACCCGATTAATATTCAAAATTCGTGGTAGCTAAACTCTGAGGGTTTTTTAATTTAATTTAATTTAATTTAATTATTTTTTTATAGTATCTGATTGATTTAATAATTTTTTTAAAAAAAACGAGCGAATTGGACCATTTTAAAGGTATTTATAATAAGCGTACCAAAAAGGCTTACTGACAATTAAAAACAGGACCCTGACAGGAAAACAATGTTAAAATGTCTTAGAACTTAGCGCTTTAGATCTACAATTAGTCAAAATTAATCATAGGATATGAATTATCCGCTTGAATAATATTTTAAAGAAACGCACAAATTGATTCGGTAAATGTTTTTTAAAAACGGACCCTAGGCGCGGATAAAAATATGAGGATGTTGGTCCTGAAAAAAAGTGCCCAAGATTCAAATTTAAAAATTTTGCACTAAGAAAATGAGAAATTTAGGGAGTGAACTGTGTTTGCCTCACAAAATTTTAAGGGTTTGTAGCTATTAAAATAATGGGAGGACACTAAAACTAGAATTGAAAGCAATTTGGATCATTTATAAAGAAGCTGCACCAAGGGCCGCAAGAAAGCGATAAATATTCAAAATAAGTGGTAGATGAAGTCTGAGAATTTTTTTGACGTTCATGTAGTTGCTGGAGGACCTAAAAAGTTGTTAGAAAATAAAAGCTAATGAATCGGACCATTTTTAAGGGAGCTATGATAAGGGATCCAACTGACAGTTAAAACCAGAGCTCTAACATGAAAACATGTTAAAATGTTTTAGTACATAGCGCTTTACAGCTTTAATTAGTCAAAATTAAGCATAGAGTATGAATAATTCGTAGGAATAATATTAAAAAGAATACAACAATTGATTGGGTAAATGTTTTAAAAAAAGCCGCAGGGCCCGATTAAGAATATCAGGCTGTTGCTCCTGAAAGAAGAGTCCAAGATTCAACTTTAAAATTTTGCATTAAGAAGGTGAGAAATTTAGGGAGTGAAAAATGTTAGGCGTATAAAAGGATCAAAGAGCCCTGGGCGGGCTCTATTTTTGCCTAGGGGGGAAAACTGCTTTATATAGAATGTGAAAACTTGAAAATATCTAAATGGAACAGGTATCCCAAGAATTAAAACTGAATTAAATGGAAGCAATTTATAAACAATTTATTATCACAAAATCAAAGGAGCGCTGAAAGGAGCCCCAAGAGTCCAGAATCATAACTGAAAAGTAAAAAGTCGAGATTAGATAAATGGAGAAAAGTCCCTCAAAACGAAGATTAAATAAAAAGTAGTCGTTATTAACAATTTGATGCATAAAATTTGTAATGGCCAAGGGGACTTCTACGTGTGGTAGATTTTGCTAGCCATTGCAGAAACACACACAGACACAGTGTTTTGTTATTTTATTAGTATAGATAGAAGAGTTCTTCTTCTGGTGATATTCTTTGAAGCTCAAAGATTTTATTGAGTTAATGTGTCTCGCTACATCTTTCCTTTACTGTTTAGTTTACAAGCTACAATAATAAAATGCCACTTTATACAATGCATGCAATGCATGCATGGAATACACCATACAATATATATACACAGACCTTCCTTTCTTTGCACTCTGTTGTGTATTTTAATGATGTTAACTATTCCAAGTTGAATATTATGGAAAATTAAAGCACATTTGATGTTATATTTTTTATTCTTTAAAAATATTCTGCTTGGAATAGTATAACATGATTAAAATGCACTATAATTGACTTTTCGCAATTAGCCACAATGTAAAGAAATTTAATCTTTTTATTGTCTCTGTAAATGAACTAAAAATGCTACAAACTTTATTTTCAGTACCAAATATGTCATGATATATTCATATAATTTATGTCGATTTCATTATATTTACGAGAGTTTGAACAGGGACTGATGGCACACATACAACCCGAATTTATAAGTAATTTTCAACTGTGTTGGAAAATGTTCTTTAACATCTACACTGTAAGAAAAAAAAAAAAAAAAAAAAAAAAAAAAATCCGTTAAATTTTGGCGCAGCAATGTTGCCAGCATTTTTTTTTCTTTCTGCTGTAAAAATTACTGTAAAATTAGATGTAATAAAAAAAATCTACATTTAATTTTACTACAATTTTCCCAGAAAAAACTGCTGGCAACAAGTTTTGCCGTAAATAAAACTTTTTTTTTTTTTTTTTTTTTTTTTTTTTTACAGTGTACTTTTTAAAAAGAGCAAATATAAATACATGGAAACTTTGCTTTTTTGAGCTCAATGCAAAATTTTTCACTTCATGGTAACATTTAATCATTCCAAGCATACTTTTTCAGGTAGTAGTTATCCAGCTACACATAACATCTTCAAATTTATGTTCTAGTAATACATTAAAAAAAGTTCCAGAGAAAAAAAATCAAGCATTTTTATTTTTTTAGATATAATTTAAAAAGAAAAAGAAGAAAAAGAAAAAGAAAAAAAACATTCTCATTTCCAATACCGCTGGCTTTAAAAATTCATTTTTCTATGTTTCATCACAATCCGAATGCCACTAAGATCAAGAGCACATGAAAATAAAATGAAAATGGATTGTCATTTATGATTTTGAGTCATAAAAATACATATTTATATTCTGCCTTTTATTTTTACGTTTTCAGGTGGTATCAGACACATCATGCTAATTTGTGGAATAACCAGAACAAAAGATGGCAATAGCTGTATTTGCAAGTGTGGTTTCGATTTCTGTTTTATATCCTGTTGTCGCAAAACGATAGGATTTCTTCCCTTTAGACGTTTTTAGAATTTAGGAATTCCGGATAAAATATAGATATGACTGTAATATATATAAATGAACAGTGGTTAGACTTGTAATGACAAACTGAAGTCAAATGGTTTTCGTTCAAGTTTTATTATTCAGTAATTTGTCACGTAGATTACTGATTTAAAATTTCCTTTCTTCTTTAATAAGATATTTTACATCATATTTATTAACTTGAATATGGAATTGTATTTATTGATATGAATTTTTAAATTATGAAATTTATATAAAATTTAAATTTTATAGTAGATAAAAGGGTTTTACTTTTTGTCGATATTCTTTAAACATTTTATCTGGCTAAAGCTTTTCTCAACGCCTTCCCTTTACTGTTTACAAGTTACTCTTCATTTATAAAGCGATACTTTGTACAATGCATACAGTACGTACATCTATCCCCCATACAATATGTACATATACACAGACATTCCTTCTTCTCACTATATGGTATATTTTAATGATGTTATCCTATTCCAAGATTATCGAAGATTAATTATCGAAGATTAATGTGCATTTGTCTTATGTATTTTAATCTTCGAAATTATTCTGCTTAAAGTAGTATAATATGATTAAAAAACTCCATAAGGACTTTTTTCAGTAGACCCCAATATAAAGAATGGTGTTCTTTTTTGTATCATTGTAACTAAATTAAAAATGGTACAAACTTCATTTTCAAAAGTGAACATGTCATACTATATTCATATAATATATATAAAAATTTAAGACGGCTTCCATATATTTACGAGAGTTGGGACAAGGACAGACGGCACACAGACTACCCGAATTCATAAATAAATTTCAACTATATTGGAAATTGTACGTTTTCATCTATGTTTGAAAAAGAGCAAATATAATTACATGGAACCCATTGTTTTGTTCAGTTCGATGCAATATGTTTCTTTTCATGATAACATATGAAGATTCGAATCATACTTTTTCAGGTAGTACTTATCTAGATACACATAACATTCTCAGATTTATGTTTTACTAATATATTAAAAGCCCATTCCAGAGAAAAAAAAAACTCAAAGTATTTTATTTTTTTAAATTATAAAGAGAAGAATAAAAAAGAATCTCATTCCAATATTGTTTCCTTTAAAAATTTACTTTTATGTACTTCATCACAATCCGAATGCCATAAAGACCAAGAACAAATCAAAGTAAAATGAAAATAGAATACCATTCATGATTTTGTGTCATAAAAAATATATTTACTCTGACTTTTATTTTTGTTTCCAGCTGCTATCAAAATTATCATACTACTTTAAGGAATAAACAGAGCAAAAGATGGAAACGGCTGCATTTGCGAACGTGGTTACAATTTCAGTTTTATATCTTGTTCTCACGAAATGATCGGATTTTTTCCCTTTCGACGACGGTTTGTAGATTTTTGGGATTCCGGAAAAAATATAGATATGACTGTAACATACATAAATGAATAGTAGATAGATTGGCATTGACAAACTGAAATCAAGAGATTTTCATACGATCAAGTTTTACTCTACAGTAATTTGGAGAATAGACTGCTGATTTGAAATTAATTTTCCATTTCTTCATAAATAAGAAATTTTTAATTGTATTTATCAGTTGTGAATATTGACTTGTATTTATTAATATGAATATTGAAATTGTATAGTAGATGGAAAGGTTTTCTTCTTATCGATATTCTCAAAAAATTTTATTTGACTAACGTGCTTCCCCACTCCTTTCCTTTACTGTTTACAAGTTACTCTTTAATCATAAAGCTACGCTTTATACAACGCAAAAAATGCATACATGCAATACATCTATGCACCGTACAATGTATGCATACGCACAGGAATTCTTTCTTTACACTGTATCGTGTATTTTAAAGATGTTAAACTATTCCGAAGATTAAAAACCATTTATTTTTATGTCTTTAAATCTTTTAAATTATTCTGTTTGAAATAGTACAACATCATTAAAATGCACCACAAGCGATTTTTTTCAATAGATCGCAATGTGAAGAAAGGATTTTTTCAAATGTCTCTGTAAACGAACCAAAAATGCTATATTCGTCATTTCAAAAATTGAACATGTCATAGTATATTCATAAATCATATATCAATTATATGACAATTCCAATATATTTAGGAGAATTGGAACAAGGGCAGACGTCGCATTCACAATCCGAATTCATGAGTAATTTTCGACTACGTTGGAATGTTTTAAAAAGAGCTAATCTTAATACATGGACATACTGTTTTATTTAGTTCAATGCGAAATGTTTCTATTCATGATAACATTTGATGATTCCAATCATACTTTTTTAGGTATTTTTTATTCAGGTACACATAGTATTCTCAATTTTATGTTTTAGTAACATATCAAAAGAACATTCCAGTAAAAAAATATTGAAAGCATTTTATTTTTTTAGGCATATTTTATTAATGAGGAAAATAAAAAATAATCTCATTCCAATAACTGCTTGCTTTAAAAAATCTTTTTAATATTTCATAACAAACCGAATGCCACAAAGACCAAAAAACGCATCAAAATAAAATAAAAATGGAGTGCCTTTCATGAATTTGAGACATAAAAAGCATATTTTTATTCTGCCTTTTCTTATGTTTTCAGTAATCAGAATCATCATACTAACACTTTGAGGAATAACCAGAACAAAAGATGGAAATAGCTGTATTTGCGAGCGTGGTTACAATTTCAGTTTTATATACTGTTCTCACGAAATGATCGGATTTTTCCCTTACGAAGTCTGTTCGTAGATTTTCGGGATTCCGGAAAAAATATATATGTGGCTTTAACATACATAAATGAATAGTGTATAGATTTGCTGTGACAAACTGAAATCAAAAGGTTTTGGGACAAACATGTTTTAATCTACAGTAATTTGCCGAGTGGACTGCTGATTTGGAATTAATTTTTCATTTCTTTTTAAATAAGAATTTTTCAGTTATGTTTAATAACTGTACATATATAATTGTATTTACTAATATGAATATTGAAATTGTGAAATTTATATAACTTTGAAATTTTTTAACTGCGGGAAGCGTTTTTTATCTGGTCAATATTCTTTAAAGATTTTATTTGGCTAATGCGTCACCCCACTAAATTCCATTATTGTTTACAATCTACTCTTCAATTATAAAGCTACGCTTTATACAGTGCATACATGTAATACACCTGTACACCATGCAATATATATATACACACAGATATTCTTTCTTTACTCTATATGGTGTACTTTAATGATATTATATTATTTCAAGCAAAATATCTTTAAAGATTGAAAGACATTTGTTTTTATGTATTTTAATCTTCGAAAATATTCTACCTGAAATTGTAGAACATGATTAAAATACACCCTAAGTGACTTTTTTTCAGTAGACCTCAATGTAAAGAAAAGGATTCCTTTTAGAATCACTGTAAATGAACTAAAAATGCTGCAAACTTCATTTTCAATAGAGAACATGTAATAGTATATTCATCTAATATATACAAAAATTTATGCTGATTTCTGTATATTTACGAGAGTTGAAACAAGCACAGACGGCCCACAGACAGCCCGAATTCACAAGTGATTTTCAACTACGTTGGAAAATGTGCGCTTAGATCTATGTTTTTAAAAAAGCAAATATAAACACATGGACACTTTGTGTTATTTAATTCGTTGGGAAGTGCTTCTCTTCTTGATATCATTTGATGATTCCAATCATACTTTTTCATGCAATACTTATCCAGATACACTTAACATTCTCAATTTTGGACACTTTACTATATTTAGTTTAATGCGAAATGATAGTTTTCGTAATAACATTTGATGATTCCATAATACATTTTCAGATGGTACTTACTCAGATTCACATAACATCCCCAATTTTATGTTTTAGTAATATATTAAAAGTCCATTCCAGAGAAAATTTTTCAAAATATTTTTTTAGATATATTTTATAAAGAGGAGAATAAAAAAGAATCTCATTCCAATATTACTTGCTTTAAAAATTCATTTTTATAAGTTTCATCAGAATCGAAATGCCACAAAGACCAAGAGCAAATCAAAAATGAAATGAAAGTAGAATTCCATTCATGATTTTGAGACATAAAGAAACATATTTTTATTCTGCCTTTTATTTTTACATTTTCAGATGGTATCAGAATCATCATACTAACACTTTACGGAATAGCCAGAGCAAAAGATGGAAATAGCTGCATTTGCGAGCGTGATTACTCTATCAGTTTTATGTCTTGTTCTCATGAAATGATAGGATTTTTTGCCCTTTCGATGTCTGTAGATTTTAGGGATTTAGGAAAAAAATATAGGTATGACAGTAAAGTACATAAATGAATAGTGGATAGATTTGCTGTGACAAACTAATGTCAAAAGATATTTATCGGAGCAAGTTTTACTTTACAGCAACTTGCCACGTAGATTGCTGATTTGAAGTTAATTTCCCATTTCTTGTTAAATAAGAATTTTTCAATTATATTTCTGAACTGTGAATATGAAATTTCATTTATTGATATGATCATTGAAATTGTAAAATTTATATAACTCTGAAATTTTATAGTGTATGGAAGAGTTATTCTTCAGGTCGATAATCTTTAAAGAAAGATTTTATTTGGCTAATGCGTCTCCCCACGTTCTCCCTTTACTGTTTACAAGATACTCTTCAATTGTAAAGTGACTCTTTATACAATGCATACAATACATACATGCAACACATGCGTACACCATACAGTATGTAGATACACGCCGACATTCTTTGGTTACACTATGAAGCTGTTATCAGATTCACGAACTTTAGGCGTGACAAACTTTTCAGCCGATTTTAACCCCGACATTTTTTTCGTTCAAAGAGAGAAAAAGGTTACAATTACCTTTGAAGAAGTAGAGAAAGCCGGATAACCAGTCCTACTACTACCAGCTTTTAATATTTATCTCCTTATCGTATCAATCGCTTATCTCTGATTCGTTGAAATGTTCGATGTTGGATGAAAAATCTGGGCTAGCCCAGACTTTTTTGGAGCTATGGAAAAAAGTTGCGAAGATATTGCTGTTTACACCCTGACGCAAAAGTTTAGACAATGAAGAAATTCTCACATACTTTGAAAAATATTTATTCAATTTTCAAATCACTGCTTGAAATTAATGTGCTGTACATATAAACAATATTTATAACAAAGAAAAGTGGAATTGTGCACATTGCAATAAATTAAATGGTAACAAAAATAAACTGCTGTCTCAAAAGTTTAGACACAAATCAAATAAAATCGAAATAAACAATTTTTAAAACCTGGCTGCGCATCCATGCTTCTGTATTACGTAAAATATACGAGATTCCATTGAAGAAACTAAATATTGCATAGTTTGTGGATCGATATCGTACCATGCATCCTCAATAGATGTCTTCAGTTCCTGTACAGAAGAGTATTGTCTAGTGTTGCTATAAACTTTGCGACACATGATGCTCCAAAGGTTTTCTATAGGGTTAAGATCTGGACAACATGCTGGCCAGTCGAGAACTCTTATATTATGGGAATAAAACCAAGATTTTGAATGTTTTGCAGTGTGAATTGAAGCATTGTCTTGCTGAAATTCCCACTGAGGACCCCCTAGAAGCTCAGCAAATGGCAGTAGGTTTTCTTCTAATGTCTGTGTATAATGCTGTGAAGTTTGACGACCACTGGTGAAGGTCAGAGATACTTGTCCATTATAGCAAAAGGCTGCCCAAACCATCACCGAGCCCCCTCCTTGTCTGCGACTAAAAAAACGTCGAGGTTCCTTCCGCAAGCCATGCCAATACGATAAACAATCATCTGGACCATCCAGATTCTACTTTTTTTCATCGCTAAATATGACTGACTGCCATTTCTCTCCATATGACGTATGCTTTCGAGCCCACATCATTCTTTGTAACTTATGATGTGGCTTCAGAGCTGGTTTCTTCTGCATTTTGCTATAAACGATGGTTCCTTTTTCCAAAATTCGTCTACGAATCGTATCCTTTGATACAGAGAATCCCGATGAGCTTTGAACTCTACGTAAGCTCATTTGTTGAGTACTCGCTAGTCTTTGTATCAGGCGATCCTCTCGTACATTTGTCACACGTGGCCTCCCAGACCAACATTTTGCTTTATATTCGGAACCACTCGATAAAACTCGATAAATAGATTTTTTTGACCTATTAGGAATAGCAGAAATTTCAGAAACGCTCTTCCCTTCACCTTTCAACTGCCAAATCCTTGAAACCTCATTCACGTGAATTTCTTTAGCTCTCGACATGTCGACTATGAAGCGCAATCGTTTGCAGAACTTAAGTATTCCAAATTTGTGACATCATCGATTCTAAATTTGCATATGCCAGCGAATATTCAAAGAAATTTAGAATAGTGTCTAAACTTATGCGACAAGCACATTTGAATTTTTATGAAAAAAATTAGTATTATAGCAAATAAAACGACTGTCTTTTGTACATAGCATTTTAAATCAGTTTTTGAATATATTCACAGGTTTTTGTAATTCTGACGTTATAATTCTACATTTTAAAGCTGAATGACGTCATTGTCTAAACTTTTGCGTCATGGTGTATTATCACATTGGGTGTTGGGAGGATATTTCGCGAAAAGTTGGAGAAAATCAAGTGTTGGCTCAAAAGTCTTGTGAAATGCTGGTGAATCTGATAGCAGCTTAAGATGTATTTTAATGATATTATACTATTTCAACTAGAATATTTTTGAAGATTAAAAAACGCTTGTCTTTATGTTTTATAATCCTTGAAAATATTCTGCTTGAAAATATTCTGTATTCTTTTGAATATCTCTATTAAAGAAGTATAAATGCTACAAACTTCATTTTCAATCCCAAACGTGTCATAGTACATTCATATAACACATATCAATTATATGCGATTTCCAGTATATTTATAGAGTTGGAAGCAGGACAGAAGGTGCACAGAAAAAACCGAATTCATAAATATTTTTTAACTAACAACGATAATCAACTTTTATAATCACAAAGTTTGATTATTTTTATACATGTTCTAGAGTTGAGGCCCCTTAGTCCCATGTTCAACGGAATTCATGCAAGACTCTTTAGTTCTCGAGAAACAGTAGGGGTGGGGGATCTAATATTATAGTATAACTTAAGTACTTACTTTGTAATATTGCGAAAATATTGTTGTAACTAAATCTGTAAAGCGTTAGCTTCCTGATTCGCTTGACTAGGGTTCGATCTCAAAGCACGCAACTTCTTCTTTTTTAATGTTTTGTTTTATAAATATACTTGTAATTATAATTTAATAAATTGATTTCTAATTAAAAATCGATTATCAGTTATAATTTTAATTTTTTTTTTTTTAATAGTAACTGAATCTTTTCACAAAACATCATAAAACTGTTGCTTTTTTATGACCTTTAAAATATATTTCATATATTCTTTAAACTGGTCATTTTTTAAAAACTAGTTGTAAAATGTCATTTATATATTCTTTGGTGATGTAATGATATCTAACAATTTTGTCAATTCGTGTATTTAAAGAAAAACCATTTATATATTGCCTCAATAAGAAAACTACGCTCTACAAAATAAAAGTGTAAATTTACACATAAAAATATGCAAATCGATGATACAAAAACGATTTGTTTATACGTGTAAATTTTGTGTAAATTGCCAAAATACACGCCTAATGTGTAAATTTCAAAATACACATTTCAGTATGTAATTTGATGATAACATTAAATGGGTAAAAGTTATAATGATCACTCATGAAATGCCCACATTAATGTGTAAATTGCGCAAGAATACACATATATATCTGTGAAATATTCTTACTCATTTATCTGTGTAATCTTCAGTGATTACACAGATAAATGTGTATTAGGCAAAAAACACACATTATTGTGCTATTGTAATTTACACAGTTCTTTGCGTAATATGTAAAATACGCATATTCGATGGAGGTTCAATAACTATTGTGTCTAATGTATATAGAATATCTGTACTGCAATGGGTTGATGAAAATTTATCGAAGTCTAATGTCTTAGTTGATTTTATGCTTAGTTTCAGTACCGTAGCTGCAATATTCATATAGTTTTGGATGGAGGAGTGAAATAAGGAGGAGGTGTAGTTGAAAGCCTGATTTTTAGCTTATGGAGCTAGTTTTGTGACAGTGGATGAGATAAAAGTACCGTTGTTTGGACTCGGGATCATAGTGATGTACCCACTTCTCATGCACTGTCACAATTGAAGCCTCATAAGCTTTAAATCAGCCTATCACACTCACCCCCCCCTCTTCTTAAAAACTCCCTCAAATAGGTTTTTAGAACTTCACCCCTCCCTCTAAAACTATGTTACTATAGCAGCTACGGTTCTAAAATTCAGCATATTGTCAATTAAGACATTAATTTTCGATATTCCTCATCAACCATCGTTGTACAAATATTACTTCTCTGTTAATCGGGAAGTATGGGACAAATTTTGAAATTTACAATTTCTTTAATTATAAAATTGATTCTTTAAATTATGTCTCTGTATTGTTCATGGACATTAGAAAGTGTTTCATTTTGTATTCTATAAATCAAAATTTTTTTTGTGTCAAATAAAGTTGATTTTATCATTTCTGTAAAAAGTGTCCCATTCCTCCCAACTCTCTTCTAAATATACACATAAAAACTGCTGTTTTATTTTCTATATTATTCCTTGCTTCTTAATTTTATATTTTCCCTTTCTTTAGATATTATTTAGAACATGCAATTAAAAATTAAGATAAAGAAAAAAATAAGTAATTAATGATAGATTTTAGACTAGTCAGATGGAATAATGATATTTGGTAAACTTGAAATCTCCACACTTTTTATTTTAAGAATTCAGACTCAATTTTTCATTTTTTATTTTTCAGACTCAAGATACAATGTCAATTATACTCAAGATACTGTGTTACATATAGTTATAAAAGTAAAATTTAAAAATAATGTAAAAAATAGAAAAAGGTATCTCACACACACATACACATATTACCTGCAAAAATTTTAGCTGATTTGTTTATAAGTACATAAATCACCTATATTATATTTTGAACTGTTTTCTTTTTATAAATATTCATCATTACAAAGAATTTACCTTAAAAAATGATCAAGATTATCAAAAAGGCTGTTGAATCATTAAAATAACATCTTTTGCATTTAAGATTATATTTAGAAATTTGTGTCTTTAACAAAATACAAGTATATTTTAACAATAATGAAATGGCTCGTATTTTCATAAATGGAAATTTCAGATATTTTAATTAAAATTTTAGATATCAAACTAATGAGTATTTTTATTTATCCGCTATAGCAAAAAATAAAATAAGAAATGCTGTGATTATATCCAAATATCAATTGACTCTTATAAATTTTCGAAATTAATGCTCGTAGAATTTATTTGACAATTACATTTGTGCCTTAAGTGTATAAAACTCACCCGGCGGGGGATATTTATGTAGGGGGGGGGGGACTAATAAGTTCGATTTTGAATATTCATTATGACACAACTGTTATAATTTTTTATATCCATACAATCATATGTTTTAGGTCATATAAATTCTGTAATAATAGGCAAAATTGCACTGAAAAAATTATTTTAAATCAACGTATTTGTGTCATTTTGGAATTTAATTCTGTGTATTTTTATTAAATCTATAATTAACAAGCAAAAATTATGTATTCTTTACTACGATTATATTAGTGTAACATAGTTCTTCTGATGTAAAATTTTCAAATTAAAACACAGCTGAAAATTAAATGTAATTAAGATAAATAAATATTCCAAATTTCTCAAAATTGGAAAATGTAGCATATATAAACTCAAAAACCATGCTATAATTTTAATCGATAATAAACATAGCTAACATTATAAGTTTCATAATTAAAAAAAAAAAATACAAAGAAATTTCAATAAATAAATAAAACTCAGATGAACTGTTTAACTTATAAATCAGAATACATAATTTATAGGTATGATATACATTTGCATAATAGTTCATAAATAAACTATAATATCTTTCACATAACCGACTCAAAATTTAATACCGCACCTCCCCCCCCCATTTATAATTTTTGTAACACACTAATTAGTGTAATTTCAGGTGTTATTTACATTTATACATTTTTCTGGGTTTATGAACTGATACCAACTTATAAACTTAATGCCATAAACTAAACACACATTAAAATAAGTAATTTTTGTAGGAAAAGTGTATTTTTTATGACAAGTGGGTAATTTTACAAATTTACACACTTACCAATGTATTTATCAATATGTATAAATTACAATAACATACCAATCTGTTAAATTCAGGCATTTTTCAGCCTTTACACATTTATTTGGGATTTTCAAGTGATAACAAAATACATACTTAGTTTTATAAGTTAAAATGCACATAAAAACAGGTTGCAAAAAGTGGGTAATTTTCATGTCAGGCGTGTAATTTTAGAAATTTACACACATATATATAAAGTCTAATTTACACTTTTATTTTTTTAGAGTGTAGATACGATGATAATACTGTCCTAGTTTCATATTTAGAACCTTAATTATATTAAAAAGTAGCATAAGAATTATATTACAACCTCTTTTCTGCATATTATATATTTTTAATCTGGAATACGTACATGCTTTGCTTTTAATTATTTGAAGTTCACCTTTATCTTCTTTTTACACTTATTTTTATTTTTGACACAACTAAAGCCCCCACAAAAGATTTTGGAATCTTTGCTAATCATAATAGATCTAATTGTATTTTTAATTTCTTTAAGTGCTGAGGAAAATTTACTAATGATTAAAAAATCAAAAATGTTAAAGAAAAAATAATATTTAATTGTAATTAATGTACTATTTTAAAATTTTAGATTGAGATTATTCAATTGTAATTACAAGTATATTTATGAAATAATTAAAGAAACAATAAATGCTGTGCATTTTGATCATCCTGTATTTTTATTTTATTCATTTCCTATATAAAGGCAATACAAAAGAAAAACATACATCTTTAAAATCACGAATTGATACAATTATTCAATATTATTACATTGGTAAATAATAAATGAAAAAAATATAACCGTTTTAAAAAACGATTTAGATTTTAAAAAATGAAATTAATACGTTGCAATTATCAGTGATACACATTTTTTTAATTGAGAAAGTGTTTGTTGAATTTCAATTACAACTGTATTTATAAAACAAATAATAAAATAAATAAAATGAAAACGTAGCATGCTTCGGGATCAAATCCGAGGCCCGCGGATTAGAGAGCAAACGCTCTACCGAATGAGCCATACCAACACAGAACCTACATTACAAAATAAATACTTAAGCTGTATTATAATATTAGAACACCCCCCCTCCCCCTGTTTGGCGAGAATTAAGGAGGCGTTGTAAAAAATCCATTGAACCTGAGATTAAGGGGACTCTACACTTCAGAAAATATAAAATAAATCAAAATCTGTGATTATCAAAGTTGCTCCCCCCCCTTGTAAGTTTGAAATTGCTAAAAAAACAAATATCAATACACGGACACTTTGATCTAATTCGATGCGAAATACCTTTCTTCATGGTATCATTTGATGATTCCAATCATACTTATCAAGAAACATATAGTATTCACAATTTTATGTCTTGGTAAATTAAAAAATCATTTCAAAGAAAAAAAAACTCAAAAAATTTTATTTTTTAAGTACTTTTTATAATGAGGAGAATAAAACAAAATCTCATTCCAATATTGTTTGTTTTAAAAATTCTTTTTTTATGTGTTTCATGACAATCTGAATGCCACAAAGACCAAGAAGACATCAAAAGAAAATGAAAATTGAATGCCATTCATGAGTTTCAGACATAAAAAAGCATTTTTTTAATTCTACTATTTTTTACGTTTTCAGGGGGGCATCAGAATCATCATACTACTTTGTAGAATAACCAGAGTAAAAGATGGAAATAGCTATATTTGCGAAAGTGTTACGATTTCAGTTTTATATCCTGATCTCACGAAATGATCGGATTTTTTTCCATCGACATTTGTACATTTTACGGATTCTGAAAAAAAATATGCATAACTGTAATGTACATAATTGAATAGTGGATAGTTTTGCGGTGACAAACTGAAGTCAAAAGTTTTCGCATGAGCAATTTTTATTCTTACAGTAATTTGCTACGTAGATTGCTGATTTGAAATTAATTTTCCATTTCTTTTTCAATAAGATATTTTCGATTATATTTTTCAACTGGGAATATAGAATTGTATTTATTAATATGAATATTGGAATTTTGAATTCTGAAATTGTGAAATTTATATAAAATTCATATTTTATAGTAGATGAAAAGGTTTTCCTTCTGGTTGATATTCTTTATTGATTTTATTTGCCTAATGCGTTTCTTCACGCCTTGCCTTTACTCTTAGCAAACTGTTCTCCAATGATAAAGTTATGCTTTATATAAACATTGAAATCATACACGCAATACACTAAATATCTGCATAAACAGAGATATTCTTTCCTTACACTGTATGGTGTATTTTAGTGATGTTATACTTTTTTTTTAAGCTGAATATTTTCGAATAGAAAAAGACAATTGTTTTAGTCTTTTAATCTTCAAAATTATTATGCTTGAAATAGTATAATATCATTAAATTACACCATGAATGGTTCTTTTCAATAGATGACAATATAAAGAAAGCTATGCTTTTGAATATCTGTGTAAACGAACTATAAATACTATAAACTTATTATTCAATACTTAACATGTCAGGATGGCAAGTGGCCAGAGAAAAGAAAACAAACAGAAAAGAGAGAACTACCGATATTTTCTCATAGAAAATATTTGAAATAATATAATAGGATTTAAAAAGGCAAATTTCTCTTTAACAAAATGCTTGTAAATACCAGCATTAACGTAGCAAATAACGTTTTTGATGTGTTTTTCCATGACCATCGCCACACTGTCATATAACATCTATCAATTATATGACAATTCTAGTATATTTACGGCAGTTGGAGCTATGAGAGACTGTGTAAAGACAAACCGAAATAATTCATAAATAATTTTCGGCTAAATTGGAAAGTGTTAAAAATGCATGAACGTTTTTATTTAGTTCGACGCAAAATATCTTTCTTTCACTTATATCATTTGATAATACCAAGCATATTTTTTCAGGTACTACTTATCCCGAAACCCATAATATCCACAACATTATGTTTTAGTAATATATTAAAGGACCATTCCAAAGAAAAAAAACTCAAAATATTTTATTTTTTAAATGCATTTTATAAAGAGGATAATAAAATGAATCTCATTCCAATATCACTTGTTTTATTAATTCATTTCTATATGTTTTATCACAATTCGAATGCCACAAAGACCAGGAACACATAAAAAAGGAAATGGAATGCCTTTCATGAGTTTCAGACATAAAAAAGCATATTTTTTCTCTGCCTGTTATTTTTACGTTTTCAACTGGTATCCGAGACATCGTAGTAACACTTTGCAGAATGAATATAACAAAAGATGAAAACAGCCATATTTACGAGCGTGATTACGATTTCAGTTTTATATCCTGTTCTGACGAAACGATCGGATTTTTCCCCCTTGACGGCTTCATGTAGATTTTACGGATTTCAGAAAAAATACAGATAAGATATAACATGGATAAATAAATAGTACAGTGATTTGGATGACAAACTAAAGTAAAAAGATTTCTTCAACACGGTAAGGTTGCCTAGAACATTATGTAACTCTTGCTGATTGAAAGTTAATTTTAAATTCCTTCATAAATAAGTAATTTTATTTTGGAATATTTCTAAAAAGTGAACATATAACTGTAATTTTGAAGTTTTTAAATCTATATTCTTTTATATTTGTAGTTGATAGGAGGATTATTCTTCTGGTCGATATTTAGTGAGGATTTTACGCCATGTACGCTAAAAAAAGTAAAAACCGTCATCTTTGCGAAGTTCTCCAAGTTACTTATGAATTATCTCTTAGTAGATGCCTTGTGAATTGAAGGTTTCGCCACCTGATCAAAACTCTAAATTACGAGATCAATTTGAATAGCATAATGCGCAGTTGCCAAAAAACAAGAACGAAAGACAAGCCACATTTTTTTTAGTTTCATTATAAACTGATAACATTTGCATAAAAAAGAAGCAAATGTGGTGTAAGAGTAACTTAGTTGAAGCAAAATTATTATTATATGCAAATTACATCAATTGTTATCACGTTTCTAAAAATTGACATAAAACTATCGCTTTAATATGCGGTAAATGAGATACATAAAAATTCTGAAAACACATTTCAATTTTCGAAAAAAATCGTAATAGAAGAAATCACTTCCAGAATAAGTTTTCTGTAAGGATTTAACTGTTAATCATGATTTCCCTTGTTTGCATCGCAAAATAAATCGTAGATTTTTTAGAATAGTGGATTATACAGGGACAAATTTTAGAGAGTCTACTTTACATTTTAGAAAATAATATATTTTTTAGATTACTGGTATTAATATGTAATTATCCTTTATAGAAAATATTATGTACATATATATCAATCTTTAATAACAATTATGAATTTCAACAACACAGTTTTTCTTAATGATATGATTTGTATAAAGAATTTTCAGAACTGTAATTATCTATCGAAAGTTGTAAAAAATGCATTAACCAGATGTTATTTGATTTTTTCTTCTACAAATTTTTCAGTGCTTTCGAAATCATTATTTTCTGCATTACAAACTGATAAAGAGTTAAAAATAGAATATAGGGGAAGTAAAAAAAGATAACTTTATCCGAGAAAAATGTTCCGAAATATTTGGAAAACTCAAATGATCTTCGATTTCTATTCTCGTTTGTTGAATTATTCGATACTTATTTTCGGAAAGCGACTAAAGAGATTTATTCTGTTTGAATTTTGATAATGTTTGAAGATTTCCGTAAAAACTACATTCGAAGGAGCTGAGGAATTTTTTCTTCTCTTCATAAATTACATAAATATGCATGTTAGATTAAAACTGATAATTTTTTAGTAACGTAGATCACATTCGAATACAAAGAAAGATGCAAACGTCTAATGAAATTTAGATTATGCAAATATGAGTTTAATATGTAAGCAGATGATTAACAAAAATTAGTGGCGGTTGTTTCCCTTTTCAATAAATGGCAAATGAAATATGCACTTTAGCTGATATATTATAACACTACAGCTGAACATAGCAACTTTTTAAGTCGTGATCTTGATCATCAACCTTGAGCATTAACCAATCTCAATCGATATTATTTTACTACTTATCATTTTCCATCATCGTGGATCGTAAACTAGTACCTATTCTTTAATTTATCACACCCCATGGACTGATAAATTTAATTAAGTTGGTACTTTTTGTATGGACGTTGCTGTTCATTCTTATTTCTCCGCAAGCACACGCATTTATGCATGAGATCATGAGTTTCAAAACTAGATTTAACAAGGACCATTATTGCGGATCATGAAGTAGTACTCATTCTTTAATTTATCACAGCCCATGGACTGATACATTTCATTGACTTGAAACTTTTTATATGAACGTTGCTGTTCATTCTTATTTCCACGCATACACACGCATTTATACATGCGAACGTGAGTTTGAAAACTTGTTTTAACAAGGACCATTATCGTGGATCGTGAACAAGTACCTATTCTTTAATTTAGCACAGCCCATGTACTGATACTTTTCATTGAATTGATACTTTTTGTATGAACGTTGCTGTTCATTCTTATGTCCACGCATACATACGCATTTGTACATGCGAACGTGAGTTTGAGAACTTGCTTTATCAAGGACCATTATCATGGATTGTGAACTAGTACATATTCTTTAATTTATCACACTCCATGGACTGATACATTTAATTGAGTTACACTTTTTGTATGAACGTTGCTGTTCATTCTTATTTCCACGCATGCACACGCATTTGTACATGAGAACGTGAATTTCAGAACTTGTTATATCAAGGGCCATTTTCATGGATCGTGAACTAGTACTCATTATCACAGCCCATGGACTGACACATTTCATTGGTTTAATACTTTTTGTATGAACGTTGCTGTTCATTCTTCTTTCCCCGTAAACACACACGTTTATACATGAGGTCATGAGTTTTAAAACTTGCTTTAACAAGGACCATTATCGCGGATCGTGAACTAATATTGATTTTTTAATTTATCACAGCCCATGGACTGATACATTTCATTGAATTGATACTTTTTGCATGAACGTTGCTGTTCATTCTTATGTCCACGCATACACACGCATTAATACATGATAATGTGAGTTGAAGAGCTTGCTTTATCAAGAACCATTATCTTGGATGGTGAACAAGTACCTGTTCTTTATTTTATCATAGCCCATGGACTGATACACTTCATTGATTTATACTTTGTGTGTGAACGTTGCTGTTCATTCTTATTTCCACGCATATACACATATTTATATATGGAAACGTGAATTTCAAAACTTGCTTTATCAAGAAAATCAAATAAATCGGGAAAAACATTTGTCTGCGTCCATTGATTTTCATTCTAAATAATTTGATTTAACAGTGCCACAAATCCATTATAAAGTTAGTTTTTTCGAAGATTGTAATATGTTTTTAATGTACGTTTACTAATAAAATATATTGATAAAGAAATTATGATATTTTAAATTATGAATAAGATGAGTTTTGAAACTCACGCCTTCAATTAAATATTATATACTAAGTGTCACAAAAATGACTGGTGGATTTAAAAATTCAATAACTTGTAAACGATAACAGATATTTAAAAAAAACTGCAGGAGGGTTATGTATGAAGTTAGGAGCTTTTTTTTACTATGATTCTTGATTTAAGTTGCAATTTTAAACAATAGATGGCGGCGAGAACTATAATTCCTAAGTACAAACTCGTTTTCTGGTAGTTTGGCATCCATTCAATACATTATGATCTTCTTTTTCCGCACAAAAAAGACAGAGGCCGAAAAATCAAGCCTGGCTTTAGCAGTTATTTCTTGCAACGCCATGTACCGCTGTTATTTGTAACTAAAACTGAGAATCGCCGCATAAAAACTTGAAAATTTGCGTAACACTCCTACAAGAGTTTTTTTTAAATATATGTCACCGTATGCAAGCTATTGAATTTTAAAATCGATTAGTCATTTTTGGGGCACCCGGTATATACTATACGTGTATAGATATATTGTGAGAGAGAGGAAAAGAGAGACAAGATGAGCGATTTCTAAATATTATATCACAACTTAACGAAATATAAAGTTGCTCGGTCTATAACTTTTACTATTGATAAGTTCGTTCACGGGAATGAATAAGTGTGTTCTTCGAATTTTAGCCGAAATAGTAGGCTGATTTTCCAAACAACTCTTAAGTATCTAACTCTATTTGAGGGAAAAAACACAAATGGTTCTCTATGAAACATTAGTTGTATTAATCAACTGTAGAAGGGTTTCATTATTATACATCTATGTATTTCAGGTCTTGTTAAAACATATTGATATGTTTGCATTCAGAGGGTAATGCTTATTAAGATTTTTACATTATTTTTTGCCTTAATCTCACATGCATTGCACATATACACTGTTAAAAATCTTGTTCTAGTTTGAACCAAAAAAGTTTGTTTTTTGGTACTCAATATCTGCCACCGTAAGATGCTGAAATCTTGAACCAAAGTTTGGAGCTCCCATTGAAGCATAGTTCCAATACTTGAAACGAGGTTGAACTAGGAAGCTCCAAATGTTGGGACGAGATTTCACCATCTTATGGTGGCAGCTATTGAGCACCAAAAAACAAACTTTTTTGGTTCAAACTAGAACAAGATTTTTAACAGTGTATATATACGTACATACATATATATATATATATATATATATATATATATATATATATATATATATATATATATATATATTACCTTAAGTAAAAACAAGCGGTGTATATTTTTATGAAAATCATATCCCACATGATTATTAACCAGAAATGATCTTTAAAATAGATTATCTTTGTAAGAAAATATTCAAAGAGTGCTTGCTCAAATTGTTTTCACGAACGAATTGAAAACGATAACAACATACATTACATAATTGCGTGATAATGGCATACACGAATGCTCTGGTATATTAACTTATTTTGTCAAGCAGTACTTTATCAGCTTGCACCTATGTCAAGGAGCTCTGATTAAATTATAGAACTTAAATAAGTCACAACACGCGCTGCATGATAATAAGAACTTTTATTCTATTTCTTTCGAACACTACCGACCCAAAACAAAATTTTGCTATATTATTCATAATCTCTCATAAGAACTAAGAATTTCAAATATGAAATTTTTGTTATAGTTTTTACATAAAGAATTGCATGGACTGTAACTATTTATGCATTAAACAAGAATCATTCGAATTTCCCTCACAAAAGATTTTTATGCATTCAAAATCATTACTTTCTACTTTATAAATCGACCAAGAGTTAAAAATAGAATACCGGGAAATAAGAAAGAAAACTTTATTCGGATAAAATGCTACACAATATTTGAAAACATAAATCATCTTCGATTTCTATTCCCGTTTGCTGAATTATCCGATACAGGGCAGCAACTGAAGCACATTATTGAGTTTGCATTACGATAATGTTTTAATCAGATATCCTTAAAATCCAAATTTTGTAAGGCATTTGGATTTTCATTCAAAACCTTAGCTAAATTATAGTTATTATTAATTTTGAATGCGAAAAATTGTGCATTTTAAAGAAATTTGTATCGTTAAAATGTCACTTCATCATTGTTAACTATTAGTTATCCTTAAAAATAGAGTACCTTTGTAAGAGAATAGTGACATGTGCATAGAGGAATGCTCGAATTGAAGGTTTCTGTCAAAATGATAACAACGTCCACTACATACTTTCGCAACATTCAAATAGTCAAATACTTTGATATGTAAACTACTCCAATATCAAACAATTCTAATTAATGACAACACAGACTTTTATGTGTTATCAGTTTTATTCAATTAGAGTAAAATAAATCAGCAAAATACAAAATATTGTTAGTTATGAATTCCTCTGATAATAGCTGAGAATTTCAAATAAGAATTTTTTTTTAATAGTAATGAATTTTATATAAAGAAACTTGAAAACTACAATTTCTTATGCATTGAAACTGTTCTTAAAACAAAAAGAGCAACTTTGTGACATAAGTTTTAATTTATTTTCATTCGAAAATGCATGAAACTAGCAGGTGTTTTTGTTCAGAAACTATATATTTGCATTCATTTTTCCCCTTTCTTGCAAATGCAATAGATTTTTCAGAAAATAGTGCCAATCTGGCCGTTTTGAATATAATTTATTCGCAAAAACAGAATAATTGTAAAAAAACAGAGGTAAAAAATGTGTTTGTCACTTGATCAAAATCTTTTATAACGTAATAGGTAATATATTGGTCTGAAAATAGAAAACACAGTTCGATTGCAATTCGCTTCCATAGTCAGGCTTTCCTCTTTCATGTCTTTCCGTTTAAAGATAAATTTGCAAATGTGTAAAAACACTTTGTTCTTGTTGAGCAAAGTAATTGAGAAAAGCCTTAACGAAGAATTCTTTGAATTTATCTCAGGAAAAAATTTTATGCTCTCAGAATCATTTTTTCCTGCACTATAAATCGGTGAAGAATTGAAAATAGAAAATCTGGAAACAAGAAAAAAAGCTTTATTCGGATGAAATGTTACTCTTTATTTGAAAACTTACATCGTCTTCGTTCACTATTTTCTTTTGCTGAATTATGCGATACAGGGCAGCTACTGAATATATATCAGGAAACCTACTGAAGCATATTATTATGTGTTGCATTACGATGAAGTGAGAATCAGAGTTCCGTAAAATCGACATTTGAAAAAGTATATTCGGTTTTCTTTCGAGATCTTAGTTAAATTATTAACACCATTGCTACTGAATGCGAACAAATTTTGCATTTTAAAGAAAATTATACCTTTAAAATTTCATTTCATGATAGTTAATTAGCAGTTGTTCTTTAAATAAAGTACCTTTATAAGATAATAGTGACATATGCATAGTGCGCATGTTTAGATTGAAAGTTTTTGTCAAAACGATAACAACGCTCACAACATATCTTCGCAATATTTGCTTAGTTGAATACTGTGATACATGAAGCTACTCTAATGTGCAGCAAATCTAATTAAGGTAATTGCAAAACATTTTAAGTCTAATCAGTTTTATTCTATTCGAATAAAATCAATCTGTAAAAAACAAAAATTTTAGCTATTTATGCAAATTTATGATATGAACTAAGAAATTCAAAAAAGGGATTTTTCAAAATGATGATTTTTAGTAACGAAATTTTTGAAATATTACTATTTATGCATTAAGTAAACTACAAACTTTTATTATGAAAAATTCGTAACATTCCTAATCTTTATTTTCTACACTATAAATCGACAAAAAGTTAAAAATAGAATATTGGGAAATAAGAAAGAAAATTTTATTCGGATAAAATGCTACACAATATTATGAAAAGTCAAATCATCTTCAATTTCTATTCTCGTTTGCTGAATTATTGCATACAAGGCAACTACTTAATATATATCAGAGAATCTACCGAAGTACACTATTGAGTTTGCATCGCGATAACATTTGAATCAGCGTTCCGTAAAATCCACATTTGAGAAGGCATTTTGTATTTCTTCCCAGCCCTTAGTTATATTATTATTATAAGTTTTCAATGTGAATAAATTTTGCATTTTAAAGATATTCATATCTTTAAAATGTCATTTCATTTCATGATAGTTAAGTAGCTGTTGTCCTTGAAGTAGAGTTCCTTTATAAGAAAATAGTGATATATGCATTGTGTGAAGTGGCGCCAACTTATGTGGGGCTCGAGCCCACCCAATACTTTTTTCATCGTAGCATACCCAGTTTTCATTGTTCTAGTAATTTATTTCATTATTAATTTATTATTCATTTTTCTCCTTAGAATAAAATTTATTTTGCCAATGGCCATGTGTTCCAAATGACTAAAATGTTTTGCTCCATGTTTAACTTACTGCTAATTTAATTTGTAGTCATGTTCATGATGTCATGACATTACAATAAATATCAGTGTCTTTATAAAGAAAAACGCATGAGAATGTAATAAAATTGCAACTATATTAAAACGTGTTAGCTTGATTTAAAATTCTTATCTTTCACTATCTGTCAACCTTTCTAAGGAAAACATACTGGTAGCACTATTTTACAAAAAATATTTGTGAGCCCACCCAATATTATCAATATTTTTCAAAAGTTGGTGCCACTGATTGTGTGCATGCTCGAATTGAAGATTTTCGTCAAAATTATAACAACGCACACTACGTAATTTCGCAAAATTCCAATAGTTGAATACTCTAATATATAAAACTAATATCAAGCAGTTCTAATTAAATTATTTGCAACACAGATTCTTGAGAGTTATCAGGTTTGTTCTCTTAGAATAAAATCAATCGGCAAAAAACGAAGTACAGTGAAATACATTTGCCACGAAATTCAGGGGACCGAAATTATTTTTTTATGTTAAAAGAATTGCAGATTAGATTTCATAGATGAATTTTCACATTACTATACTAAACGTAGAAACCAACTTTAGTGAAAAATGTCCAAGCCGGGAATCGAAACCGGAACCCTTGGAATAGCGCTCCAAGTGCTCTACCATTTAAGCTACGAGGACATATAATCAACATATATAAAGTGAGAAATTCGAAGCTGGGCATCGCCCTCGTAGATTAAATGATAAAACACTTGGAGCGCTATTCCAAGGGTACCGCGTTCGATTCCAGGCTTGGACATTTTTCACTAAAATTGGTTTCTACGCTTAGTATAGCAATGTGAAAATTCATGTGTTATATCTACCAGATTTTCAAGCGTAATTCACTGCTGAAATTTATTTGAGAAATTGATTAATATCAAAATATATATGAATTGAAGGTTTTTGTCAGAGTGAAGGTTTTGATCAAAAACATAGCAATGTGTGCTACATAACTTCGTGACATTCACTTAGACGAGTACATTGATACATTATCTCGCTAAAAGTGACCGTTTACGTCCGATCCTTGACGTTTTGATAAATATCTGGAAAAATGCCTGAGGATTTTTTTTTAACTCCAGGTGTGTAAACAGACAGGTCATAAACTTCAGCAAGGTTTTTTTTCCGAAACCCCGTAGGTGACCGTCAACTAAATGAAAAAGATCCAATATCTATTTGATAACCCGATAACCCTGTCAAAACTAATCTAGCAAAAACATTCAAACTATAGATTATGATTAAGTGGATTATTGTAGTAAACTATGTTCGTTTTTATGAGGATTGCATGCATACTCGTGGAGAAATTAAGGTTTTCATAAAAACAGCCCCAAAATATTGCGAAGTTTTTTGCTTATAGTTTGCAGAATTCTTAATTTTTAAAAAATATATATATGATATTTTTAGAAATCATGACAAACAATATTTTACATAATATTCTGATATAAGAATTAAAAGATAATAAAAATTGTATAAATAATAATCAGGTTTACTAAATAACTTTTCACTGCGCATGCGCAGTGAAAAGTTAAAGAAGCAATTGAAATATAATTAGCATGAAAGCAATTGAAATATAATTTGCATAATGTATTAACTAAATGTATGGAGTAGTTTTTGTAAAAGTTTCAAAAACATAGCTTAAAAATTCTAAAAATTATCGTCAATGGAATAAGGTCAAAATCCGTTGTTCCCAAAAGGAAGCAAAAAAGATGAGGACATGTATCCATATTTTCATTGATGTCAATGCAGAATACATAATATTCCACCCACTACTTTATTTGGATATAGCCCCACATCTTTTTGACCAACGGATTTTAAGCTTATTCTATCGACGATAGTTTTTAGAATTTTTCAGCTATGTTTTTCAAGCATTTGCAAAATTTGCTCCATACATTTGGCTAACACATTATGCAAATTATATTTTGATTGCTGTCATTCACGCGCCGTGAATACTTATTTAGTAAACCTGCTCAATATTAATACAATTTTTGTTATTTTTTAATTACGGTTACAGAGTATTGTGTACAATATTGTTTGTCATATTTTCTGAAAAGAACATTTAGGAGATCTGCAAATTATAAGCAGAATACTTGATAAAATTTGAGACTGTTTTTATAAAAACTTTAATTTCTCTATAAGTATACATGTTATCCTCATAAAAACGAAAAGCATTTATTACAATGAACTACAGTTTGAGCGCTTTTGCTACATTAGATTTGACAAGATTATTCAAAAAATATTTGCACTTTTACAATTTGTTGACGGTAACTTATGGGGTTTCGGGAAAATATCTTCTCGGAAATATGTGACTTTTATTATTTTAATTACACACCTAAAGTTTCATGATGATTCCTCATGTACTTTTCTAGATATTTAACAAAACGCTCAAAATCGCAAGTGGCCTTTCACCTTTGGCCAAACAGTGCATACAAAGCTACTCTAACATAAGCAATTCTAATTGCATTAATTGAAACACCGATTCTTGAGATTAATCAGTTTAATTCCATTGAAGAAAATAAATTGGTAGAAAAGAAAATTTTGTTATTTATGTAAATCTGTGATATGAACTAAGGATTTCAAAAAAGAATCCTTTCATAGTGATGATTTTCATATAAAAAATTGTCAGAATTGTAATCATTTATGAATTAACTAAAAATTATTCAAATTTATCTCACGAAAGTTTCTTATGCTTTCAAAATCATTATTTTCTGCTTTATAAATCTACCGACAGTTCAAACTCGACTATCAGAAAATAAGATAGAAAACTTTATTCGGATAAAATGTTACACAATATTTAAAAACTCGAATTATCTTTGGTTTTAATTCTCATTTGCTGAATTATCCAATGTAGAGAAGCTATTGAATATATATCGCGGCATCTACTGAAGCATATTATTGAGTTTGCATTGCGATAATGTTTGAATCAGATTTCTGTAAAATCAACATCTGAAAAGGCATTTTGTTTTTCTTTCAAGAGTTTGGTTAAATTATAATAATTATTGTTTTTGAATGTAAACAAATTTAGCACTTTAAAGAAATTTTTATCTTTGAAATGTCCATTCATGATTGTTAATTAGTAGTTGTCCTTAAAGTAGAATATCTTTATATTACCCGAATTATAGAAAAATAGTTAACCGTAGAAGATTTTTTGGCAAAAATCTTTTCAGCCAATAAAATTTTAGTACTACTAATTTGATATTCTTATTCATAATAGTACTCTAATATAATGTAGTTTTATTAATTAGTTATAGCATAGGTGTTTGAGATAAAGCTGTTGTATTCTATTAGAAACGAGCGCAATTCCAAAAATAATAAAACTTATTTATTGCTAAAAATTTTTCATAAGAAATAGGAATATTTTGAATGGAAATTTTTTTAAAATACATTTTACATAAAGGTTTTTCAGCAATGTAAATATTCCGGAATTAACTATTTGTTAGTTCAATTCATTTCGCAAATTTTCTTAAGCTTCCGAAATCATCATTTTCTGTTAATGATCAAAACTAAAAAATATATAAAATTGGGAAAATAAAAGAAACAAAACTTTATTTCGATAAAACGTTAAACAATATTTGAAAAATCAAATCATATTTGATTTCTATTTCCGTTTGAGGAATTATCCAATACTTATATTCAGGTAGCACTCAAGCGATTTATTCTGTTTGGATTTTGATAATGTTTGAACAAGATTTTCGTAAAATTTGCATTAGAAGAAGTTGAGGCATTCATTTTCATCTTTCCGCAACTTAGTTAATTTACTAGTTATTTTTATCTTGAAGAAGATAAACAAATGTTGCGATTCCCAAGAAGCAGACGTCTGGAAGCTTTCAGGATTAAATTAAAGCAATCAAAATTGTAAGAAATAGCTTATCGATTGCAAAATTTTGATGGAAAAAGTATTTTGTTTAGAAAAATGTAAGAAAAATTACCGAAAATGTATTCTTTACGGAAAGTATGTTTCGTTTTAAGTTCTAGCAGAGTAATATGTAGCTAATAATCAATATAAGAAAGAACAAAGGTACAAAGTGTTTTTCTCTATTTAAAATAAGTAAGGGAAACATTGTCGATATTTTGTATTGCATTTAACCTCTTAATAATGAATTTTCCATAAAGACTTTTGGAATTAACCAATTGTTATTTGAATTCGTCTCGCAGAAATTTCTTAAGGGTCCAAAATCATCCTTTTCTGCAGCTGATCAAGTGTCTAAAATATAATATTGAAAAAATAAAAGAAACAAAGCTTTATTTCGGTAAAATGTTACACGATATTTGAAAACTTAAATCATATTTAATTTCTATTTTCGTTTCAGGAATTATTCGATACTTATACTCGGGCGGCATTAAAGCGATTTATTCTGTTTGAAATTCGATAATATTTGAACAAGATTTTCGTAAAATCTACATTGGAAGAAGCTAAAGCTATCATTTTCTTCTTTCTGCAAGTTAGTTAAATTACTAGCTGTTTTTATCTTGAAGAAGATAAACAAATGTTGCGATTCCCAAGAAGCAGACGTCTGGAAGCTTTCAGGATTAAATTAAAGCAATCAAAAATATAAGAAATAGCTTATCGATTGCAAAATTTTGATGGAAAAATTATTTTGTTTTTAAAATGAAAGAAAAAATTGCCAAAAATGTATTCCTAACAGAAAGTATGTTTCTTTTTAAGTTCTGAAAGTGTAATTTGTAGATAATAATCAATGTAAGGAAGAACAAAGTTACAAAGTGTTTTTCTCTTTTTAAAATAACTACGGAAAACATAATCTATTTTTTTTTATTTTATTTAACTCCTTCAGCTTTGACGTCCTATTAATAGGACATGTCTTTTATTGAGTTTTATTTTATCTTCAATTTTTTCTTGTTAATTCCAGCGCCTATAGTGATAGCATGTGCCTATACATTTACTAGTCTGATTTCACTTATTTTCTAACATTTTTTTTATATTAATATTTTTAAGTTTTCTGTAAAAATAATGGAAGTAAATCTCTCAGTAATTTGAACAAAATTTCTTTCATTTCAGATAAAAAAAATCTTATTTCTTTATTTATATATATTTTTTAAATCTTTTTTGTCTAATACAGCCATTTGACATTGAAAAAATAAGTGTTGTTTCATTCTTTGTAGTGTTCCTGAACAGGGATAGCGATCATATTGGCCAAATTAACGGCACATAATAAAAATTTGAATTTTTTAGGCATGTGCCAGATATGGCACAGAGTGCAGTGAAAAGTTAAGCTGCACAAATGATTCAAAAGCACAATAAATTTCTAAAATGTTACCAGGTATGTCACAATTGACCTAAACTTCGACAAGCGAAAGTACTACGAAAGCGGAAAAGCATTCCTTGCAGGCATCAAGAGTGCTTCTATTTAAATGTGGCGATGTAAGGGATATAGAATTTGACTGGTTTAAACGACTTAGTAGAGAAGCAAACCTCTAAGCTTCTTCGCAAATCTGCCATAATTATCGAAGTAATAAGTACAAACGTCATTTGGGTACAAGCGTCAATCTAAGTACAATCTGAGCATGCGCCTTGAGCATATACTTCGCCGCTGTCATATAGAGACCACTGAGCTTTAATATTGAACGGAGGGCTAAGGCTGCAGACACACGCTTGTTTTGCCATTCTTCTCCGATATTCTAGGAAATATTTTAATCAGAATTGTTCTGCAGTTTATTCACAATAGAATGAGGAAAAATCTACAATAAGTCAGGAGATAAGCAGTTCAAACCTACTTGAAGGAAAGGTTCCTGTTTAGCAGGACGTCAGTCTTCCTTCCCCTAAAAGTTGTTAAAGATAAAAAAACACCATGTCGCCACAAGAGAGGATGTCGGTACTGATAAAAATTAGTAGATTCGTCTGTTTGCAGCTTAAGTCGGAACGCTGCTTCATATAATAAGGCCGTATCGTATTACTATCTTCAGTGTGAATTCTTTGCCTATAGGCGATTTTATTTTACCTTGGATTTACTTAAAAGAGAAATCGGTGAAGAAAATATTATGGCAAAATCGTATACGGACCACTGGTATCGGTATTAAAGTATTAAGAAATTAGTTCTCGTTCTATATTAGTGATAGAAGCAATCGAATGGGGCGTGATAGTCTAGGGGTCATAGCACAGAACTCCGGACTAAAAGGTCAGGGGTTGGATGCTCGACATCTCCAAAAACCCACCGATTGTATGCACTGTATGCGCTCGTTAAATAAAGGAGTTTTGAAAGTTCTGTGGTCGGTCATAACAGTTACCGTGGGTATTGATCTCTAGAGAAACCGTCCTTCCCTTTCATAGATATTGAGGAGGTAGCTAAGTTTGGTGTTTTCATCGATCGGGGCTCTTCTGAACATCCTCTTCTGCAGAAGTCTGACATCCAACCCCGTGGGTGCTGTCCAATGGAAGCTCTAATACCCCTCTTGCCCTTCGGGCACACGTCAACAGCAACTACAAGCACTCGAATACTGTGAGCGATCTAGAAGCTGCTAAATTCTATTACTATGTCACCTTCTTGAAATGTCTATTAAAGCATTTGCTCGCCTTTTAAAATGAATATGATAGCATTTGTAAGATTACATATGAATCATTTTACACTGATTAATTTTTTCCATAATTCGAATCACTTCTGCTTTTTTGAGATTTCTTCGAAAATAAACAAATTCCCAGAATTAATTTTTGTATTACTAAATTTATATGTATCAATATTTTATCAAAATTAGACAGTCTCAGCTATATGTGGGTAAAACTATATGAATCTCAGTTTAATTATAATGGTTTCATGCATCATGCATTTATTAATTAAGATAATTGTTTAGCTTAATCGCTATAAAATAACATTTAATTAAACTTAGACTTCATCAAATAAAACTGGGTAGAACTGTAAAAATATCCGTATTACTTAAATAGTTTCATGTATTTATTGACTGAAGTAATTGTGCAGATAATTTTCTATGGAACAATATCTTATTAAACTTAGGCATCACCAGATATGAATGGGTAAAATTGTAGAAGCCCCGATGTAATTCAAATAGTTTCGTGTATTTACTGACTGAGATAATTAGTCACTAAAAATATTTTTAATAAAAGCAATTAAAAATGATTAAATTTTGTAATGTTAAAAAGTTAATGTGATAGTTTTTTCAAGCTTATACGTTTTTTAAAAGTAATAATTAAGACGTTTTGTAAAAAAAATAACTAACTTGCACATTCGCTGATGTTTTTTCTTAAAATATTTAATAGTTTACAATTAATATCTAGAAAACTGATATTGATAAAACGGATAATTTACGAGTCTTGTATTTGATATTACTAAATGTTGAATTATTGCGTTCAGAAGAATTTTAGTTGTTCCTCAGCGAGCGATTATTAATCAGAAATGTACACTGAAAAATTCCCCACATTTTGAAAGCCGTTCCACAGACACAATCACTACACATCCATTTATCATGTCATATTAAAAACGATAAACGTAACTGACAGAAATTTATGCATATTATAGATGCAAAATTCTGCTTACTTCCAAATTTAATCGCATTTTACAATACATATTGAACGTCACACAACGAATAAAACTGCAATGCTACCATTAATCACCCTTTATTAAAAACAGCAAACGAAATATTCAGAATCGTGGACGTAAAAACGAAAGAGCAAAATCCAATTTTGTTTAAACACCATACGATTATGCATTGCATTTTGAAATTATTATAACCGAAACAATTGTTTGTTTTCTACACATCATCTGTTACAAATAAAATTCTGGAAATTATCATATAAACAATTTGTTTGGAATTTTTTTTTTTTTTTTTTTTTTTTTTTTTTTTTTTTTTTTTTTTTTTTTTTTACAAAAGTTTATTTTAAATGCAGAAAATTATTTTATTTCAAAACTAGTCTCTCTAACTTACAGCCATGGATAAAGCTCAGAAAATATACAGGGTCATTCTGAAATGTTTGCTGAAAAGATAAGACATAGCAGGAATACGAAATCAGACAATCACTTTCAGATATTTTGCAAAATCTGATGAAAATAACATTTATTTTATGAAAGAATCTGCTTAGATCAATTTATATTTGTTGTCTTAAAAAAAAAAAAAAAAAAAAAAAAAAAAAAAAAAAAAAAAAAACAGAGCTGTTAAAAAATTATGCTTTTAGTTTTGATAACGAAAAGAACTGATCTCTTCGAATGGGGATCCAGGGATAGAAGAGATTAAGATGTTTTGTAAGAAATATAATTAACTTTCACATTCTTTGGTGCTTTTCCTTGAAATATTTAATAGCTTACGGTCAATATCTACAAAATTGATATTGATAAAGCGGTTTATTTTGGAGCCCTGCGTTTGATACCACGAAATGTTGAATTATTGCATTCAGAAGCATTTTCATTATTGCACAGCGAGCGATGATTAATCACAATCTACACTGAAAAATTCCCCACATTTTGAATGTCATATCACAGACACAATCACTACACATCCGTTTATCATGCCATATTAAAAATGACAAACATAACTGCCAGAAATTTATGCATATTATAAATGTAAAATTCTGCTTAGTTCCGAATTTCATTGGATTTTACAATACATAGGGAACGTCAGATAACGAATAAAACTGCAATTCTATCATTAATCATCCTTTATTAAAAAAGCAAATGGAATATTCAGAATCGTGGACGTAAAAAGAAAGAGCAAAATCCAATTTTGTTTAAACACCATACGATTATGCATTGCATTTTAAAATTATTATAACCGAAACAATTGTTTGTTTTCTACACATCATCTGTTACAAATGAAATTCTAGAAATTATCCTATAAAGAATTTGTTTTTAAAGAAAAATGCAGAAATATACTTTATTTCAAATCTCGTCTCTCTAACTTACAGTCACGAATAAAGCTCTGAAAATCTACAGGGTCATTCTGAAATGTTTTATAAAAAATAAGAGACATAGCAGGAATACGAAATCAGACAATTACTTTCAGAGATTTTGCAAACTCTAGTGAAAATAAGTTTATTTTATGAAAGATTCCGATAAATCCATTTATTTGTTGTCTTTCAAAAGAAAAAAAAAAATCGGACATTTTAGTTTTTATAAGGAAAAGAACTGAGGTCTTCGAATGGGGACACAGGGATCGAAGAGATTAAGATGTTTTGTAAGAAATATAATTAACTTTCACATTCACCGGTGTTTTTTCTTGAAATATTTAAATTCTTACAGTCAATATCTACAAAACTGGTATTGATAAAACAGTTTATTTAAGAGCCCTGCGTTTGATATCACAAAATGTTGAATTATTGCATTCAAGAGAATTTTAATTATTCCACAGCGAGCGATGATTAATCTCAATGCACACAGAAAAATTCCCCACATTTTGAACGTCATATCACACACACAATCACTACACATCCACTTATCTTGTCATATTAAGAATGACAAACATAACTGCCAGAAATTTATGCATATTATAGATGCAAAATTCTGCTTAGTTCCAAATTCCGTCGGATTTTCCAATACATAGTGAACGTAACATAACGGATAAAACTGAAATTCATCCATTAATCATTGTTATTTAAAAATAGCAAACGGAATATTCACAATTGTGAACGTAAAACGAAAGAGCAAAACCCAATTTTGTTTAAACACCATCCGATTATGCATTGCATTCTGAAATTAGTATATCACAGGATATTAGTTTTTTACACATCATCTGTTACAGATAAAATTCTGAAAATTATCATATAAATAATTTATTTGAAAAGTACTTTTTTACAAAAGCTTTTTTTAAATGCAGAAAAATATTTTGTATCAAAATTCGTTTCTCTAAAACTTACAGTAATGGATAAAGCTCTTAAAAAATCTACAGGGTCATTCTGAAATAATTGATAAAAAGAAAAGGCATAGCAGGAATACGAAATCAGATAATCACTTTCAGACATTTTGCAAACTATAATGAAAATAACATTTATTTTATGAAAGATTTCGCTTAGAATCATGTATTCATTATTAATTAAAAATAAAATAAAATAAAATAAAAATAAAAAAAGAAACATTCAGCTGTTAAGTTATGCAAAAATGTAAAAAAAAAAAAAAAAAAAAAAAAAAAAAAAAAAAAAAAAAAAAAAAAAAACGGGCATTTTAGTTTTTATAAGGAAAAAAAAACAGAGGTCTCCGAATGGGTACTCAGGGACCGGAAAGATTAAGAGTTTTCAAAGAAATATAATTAATTTTCACATTCTTCGGCGTTTTTTCTTGAAATATTTCATTGCTTACAATCAGTATTTAAAAAACTGATATTGATAAAACGGTTTATTTAGGAGCCCTGCGTTTGATACCCCGAAATGTTGAATTATTGTATTCAGAAAAATTTAAATTATTCCTCAGCAAGCAATAATTAATCACAAATGTACGCTGAAAATTCCCCACATTTTGAATGTCATATCACAGACACAAACACTACACATCCATTTATTATGTCATATTAAAAATGACAAACATAACTGCCAGAAATTTATCCGTATTATAGATGCAAAATTTTGCTTAGTTCCGAATTCCATTGGATTTTATAATACATAATGAGCGTCACATAACGGATAAAACTACAATTCTACCATTAATCATCCTTTATTAAAAATAGCAAACGGAATATTCAGAATAGTGGATGTAAAGCGAAAGAGCAAAATCCAATTTTGTTTAAACAACTTACGATTATGCATTGCATTTTGAAATTAGTATAACCAAAACAATTGTTTGTTTTCTACGCAGCATCTGTTACAAATAAAATTCTGGAAATATCATATAAAGAATTTGTTTGTAAAAAAAATTATTACAAAAGCTTATTTTAAATGCAGAAATATATTTTTTTTTTCAAAAATTCGTCTCTCTAACTTACAGTTATGGATAAAGCTCTATAAATCTACAGGGTCATTCCGAAATGTTTGATAAAAAGAAAAGACATATGAGGAATACGAAATCAGACAATCACTTTCAGACATTATGCAAACTATGACGAAAATAACATTTATTTTATGAAAGTTACAGCTTAGATTCATCCATTTAATCGTTGTCTTTCATCAACGACAACAACAAAAAAAAAACCATTCAGCTGTTATAAAGTTATGTGAAAATGTAAAAAAAAAAAAAAAAAAAAAAAAAAAAAAAAAAAAAAAAAAAAAAAAAACGGACATTTTAGTTTTTATAAGGAAAAGAACTGACATCCCCAGGACCGAAGAGATTAAGATCTTTTGTAAGAAATATAATTAACTTTCACATTCTCCGGTGTTTTTTCTTGAAATAAATTCAATCAATATCTAAAAAACTAATATTGATAAGACGGTTTATTTAGGACCCTTGCGCTTGATATCACGAAATTTTGAATTACTGCATTGAGAAGAGTTTACATTATAGGCGTTAGTTCTTAAGATAGAGTGCCCACAAAATTTGTGTCACATGCTCATAGACATGCATTTTGTAAAAACATTTTTTTTTCAATATCTCTGGCCGCTAAAAAGTGTAAATCCGTCGAAAACCGGAATCTTAAAATTTACATGAATTCAGTACATTCTTCATCTAAAGATAGAAAAAAGTAAAAGAAAAAAAATCAATATCTGATACAAAAACTTGTGTAGATTTCAGTCATTTTGAAATATATTATTTTCCTTAATTACAAAAAACTAAAATTAATTAGTTAAAATGATATGCAGGATCTCGGCCTTCGATTTCAAGCTTTAATTACGAATGTAGCAGCAGGTTACGATATTCCAACAAATCTCAGCAAAACTATACACAACATGTATTTACAGTGAAACTTGCAATTCACGAGTCTCATCTTTACATTTAATCATTTCGTTGAAAATTCATAAAGTAAAATTAATTAAAATTCATGAAATTTATATAATAAAATACATATGCATAATATAAAAAATACACAAAAAATGGAAAATTAGAAAAACGTATTTTAATATTTATAATTTTTTATGCAATATACCTATATTAGAAACATTACTTACAAAAATGTTTAAAAAATACATAATAATATAAAGGTTAAAAAACTGAAGCGTAGCGTACCTTTTTTACATTTTCTGAATATTTCAGAACCGTAATTTTATAAAACAGTAGAATTTATATATCAGTAGAGACATAATATATATTTCTTATAATAAAAAATTACATTCTCCATTAAAATTTTCATACTTCTGCAAGTATCCGAAAAATTCACTTGTAATATTTTCGTGAAAAATAAAATTTTCGTGAAAAATAAAGAAGGCTTCTTACCCTGTCATCTAAATCCCCATGGCCTGAGGACTGGAGTCGTGACGTCATCACTAATGGACCGAATTCCAACTAGTATTAGAAATGACAGAGGGAAATTATGAATAACAATTTTCTTTTCTTTTATTTGTGAAATATAAAACTATAGTAACTATTTAAACTTTCTTGTGATATTTTTGAATTCCCTAATAAAAATTCAGCCAGATCCAGCAACACTGTAGTTTTTCGCATCTGGTTGAATTCTCACCAGTATAGTTAAATAGTTATAATTGTTTTATAAAATAATAGATATTCCACACATAAAATAAAAGAAAGTTGGTATATAAAAGTTTCCGGTGTGTTTTCCAACACTTATGAGAACTCGGCCTATTACTGACTTAGTCATGCCTCCTGTCCTCATGTCTTGAGGGTTTCGATAACAACCAGGAACTTCGGAGTTGGTGGGGGAAAAAAAGGCCGACTCCGATTCCAACTCTGAAAATTTTAAGAACATCGACGTAAAATTTGGAAATTTTAACAGCTTTGACTCCGACACCTACTCCTGTCTGGCTAAAATAGTGTTGCGGCTTGATAAAATTATAATCAAACGCATGGAAAATAAGACGAAAATTTCGCTATTTCGATATTAACTCACTTATTAGAGCTTCGGAAGGATAAAAAATATTTTCTGTTTTACTACTTTTACCATTTCATGTCCCCCAAACCCGAAAAATCCAACTATCGAAATCTGAAGAAAACAACAAAAAAGAAAATTTACTATTTCGGATCCGTAAACTTCAAATGTGGAAATTGTTAAAATTTCGATGTTAATTCGCGTCGTCCATAGCAGAAAAATTACGTTGGAAAAGAAAGAAAAAAAAATAAAGATGGAATTTTTTCTAGTCCGAAAATAATTTGGGATCTACTAAAGTTTATAATTAAAAAGTTTTCATCAACAATGTATGCCAGTCAGTATATTGAAAATCCTTAACTTAGGTTGCCCGATATATTTAAAAAATAACAATAATAATTCATTTTATGGATTTAAAATTAGATATAATTGGTTTATTTTCACTTTAAACTATCTAACAAAAACAGCCGGAGATGGAGTCAGATTGTTTTCTAGCGACCCCGATTCTGACTCGTTTACAAAAAATGGGCCCGACTCCGACTCCGACTCCGCAACCGTAATAACAACGCTTCTTCCCCTTTCAGCCGAGAATATCTATGTTAGAGAATGGCGATACAGTGCTCAGCAAAAGTTTAGACAATCAACGATTTTGCTTCTATATTCAGAAGTATGTACCGAAGGTTTGAAATTCATCTGTCATACATTACTTGTGACTTATCCTTTATTCACAAACAATAAATTTTGAATTTTATCTTTTACATAAAATATAATGACAAAAAAATTAAATTAACATTGTGGCAAAAGTATAGACAATTTTTATATTTACAGAAAAATAACTACAAATTAAAATCGAGTTGCAGCCACATTGTTTGCAGTTAGCGCAAGAATGTGACTTTTCATCGAAAAAAACTAAATGCTGCGTCACTTGGGGGCCTATTTTGTAGGAAGCATGTTCAACAGCAGCTCGAAGCTCATTAAAAGAAAAGTATAGCAAAAATTTGCATAAACATTACGACATATGATGTTACAAAGGTTTTCGATTGGGTCCGGATCAGAACTACACGCCGGCCAGTTGAGATCAGTAGTATTTTCAAAGTTATTAAACGAAATTTTTCTTTTGTATGCAACATGAATAGACGCATTATCTTGCTAAAATCCATACTTTAGATCAGCTAAAAGTTCCCCAAATGACTAAAAATTTATCTCCAATGTGTGTACACAGCCTTTTGTTTGTTGGCAACCAATGAATAACTCCACAGATAGTCGAGCATTAAAGCAAAGTCAGGACCAAATCATTAAAAAATCACCTTCTTGCTGTCGACTTAAGAAAGTCCCAGGCTCTTTACAAAAGTCGGGCCAATAGTATGCCCACCCGTTTGGGCCATTCAAATTCCACTTTTTTTTCGTTACTGAATATCATAGCGTACCATTTGGCTCTATATGACGTATGTTTGCAAGTTCATTGCTTTCTCGCCACTTTGTAGCGATATTTTAAAGCTGATTATTTTATCCTTTTCATGTAAATTGATTTACCTGTTTCTTTACTTCATCTACGAATCATGTCCGTCGACTTAGAAAGTCTTGACTTACTTTTAATGTGATTAGCAATCATTATTTGTGTAAATGTCCGTTTATTGATCCTTTTCCCCTCTCATTTTCCCGTCACACAAGGTCTTCCACATTGTTTTGTTTTGAAGGATCTATCCTTAGACTGTAGTTCATAAACAGACCACTTTGGACGATTCAATGATGCTGAAATTTCTGCAACAGTGTTCCCTTTCCATTTCAGCTTTCCTACTTCAATTACCTCATCTAACTGAATATTTTTAGCTCGCGGCTTCTTCAGTAACTGATGCTATATCGAGGTATAATTAAGTACTTCAGACATGTGACATCATAACTTGGAAATTTGAATTTTTTCATGAACAGTTGGCTAAAAATCAAAAAAGTGTCTAAACTTTTGCAAAATGCAAAATTTTACTTTTTTTCAGTTAAATTAAATATTATCTTATATTATAACTATTATTTTTATTCTACATTGTTTTAAATGCATTTGAAAAGAAGTATAGCCATTTGTAAAACTCAAGTGTTCGTATTTTTTATTTAAAGGTTAAAAAACCCAGTGTCTAAACTTTTGCTCAGCACTGTAGCAAGTGTTTATATTATATATAAAGAACTGTTTTCTTAGCACCAAGAAGAATGGAAATAATTGAGTAAATAAATAATTTCATGTTCATACAATCCGCGGAAATAAATTCATACATCCATTGCAAAAGCAATCTCTTCATGTAAATGTTATATATGCATGAAAGTGGACTAAACATCGATATATAGAATATATTTTGCATAATGTGGATATTCATTTACATGTAAATGATGTCCAAAGTCAACGTTCAGTAGAAGATATTACAAAGTAGAAAACTTTCTTAAATAGGGACTTCGTTAAAGACAAGTTCCACTGTATATATAATTAGAATGAAATCGCACATGAAAATCTATATATATATTAAGCTATCGTATGTGGCACAAAAATACGATTATTTGTTAATTCTTTAATGGCAACGACCAAATAAAACGCATCTTATTGATTACTGTCCCAAATCTCTTTGGTAAGATTTTATGCTGTGGTAAACTGGGTTTATTTATGTTTTGTTCCTTCGCTGCAATTATGGAGTTTCAAAATATCATTATTTTTTTGTTATTTTTACTTAAAAAATAAAAAAAGTCATGAATATATACTTTCAGTTTCAAATTAAAGTTACGTATAATAAGTGAAATGAGCGAAAGGGGTATATTATTATATTTTAAATAATTAATGAAATACGAAAAAATGCAACGGGTACAACATTTAGTGATTTATTATCTGCGCCACGCTAGCATAAAAATACTGAGTTCTTGATTTTTCAGCACAGATGTCATATATGCACCATGTTGGCGCATTATTTTTTTGACGCGAATTTGGCTAAAACTTCGTTTTCAAATACCAGTTACATACATACTTTTTAACCATTTTTTATTATTTTAAAAAGGAAATAATATTAAATAAAAAAAGTTTAGTTAATAATTACAGAATGAAACAATTTATGTCATTTTAAAAAAGAAAATAAAAGTAAACAAAAGATGATTAATAATTAAATAACAATAGCCGGGTTACCATGTGAGGCACATATAATTGCCATTTTGTTGCAATCGCGCTAACGTGGTGCGTATATGACATCTGTGTCCAATTTCTAGCAGAATCTTCTAATTTGGCAAAAATCTGTGTAATTAAAAAAAATTATGAATGAAAGCCAAATGATTTACTGCTTAATATATATTCAACAAAGACCAAACTGGTCGCCAAATGCGGCTAGTAAATACAAAAACTAGTCAGATTTGGCAATTCCAAAACATTTTTCTATCCATTCATGTTAATAATTTCAAAAATCACTATCTCAATACCAACATTAAATGGCAATCTATGCCCATCATGAGTATTCTAATGGTATAAAATTCTGTTCATTAGTTCTTGAAATAAGACTTTATTGAATATCGTGAAAAATGCTGAATAAAAGCTTTACCCGTTGTAGGATTTACAGCAAAACATAATCAGAAATAATATTTATCAAGGTAAACCTAAATCTTAAATGTGATAGAAATTCGTTCATTACTTCTTGAGATACAATTATTGCGGGAATCGGGAAAAATTCTGCATTGAAGCGCCAACTATTATGTGATTGATACCAAAACGTAAACAGAATCACTTTATATGAAGTATTAGCTCCGTAGTTTCATTATCCATGGATTAATTCTTGAGATAGAAATATTGCAGAAATCGTGAAAAAGACAGCATAGCAGTGTCACCTGTTGAGCTATTTACACCAAAATGCAAACACAATCTTTTATCTCAAGGAATAACAGAATCTGAAGTTTGATGAAAATCCGTGAGTTAGCTCTTGAGATGAGCTTTTGCGGAAATCGTGAAAAGGCAGCAGAGTTGCGCCATCTGAAGAGCGATTTGCATCAAAATGTAAACAACATGCATTCATGTCAATGATTAAAGAATCTGAAATTTGATGAAAATCCGTGCTGTAGTTCTTGAGATAGAGCTGTTGCGGAAATCGTGAAAAATGCAGCATAGCAGCGCCACTTGTAGAGCGATTTACACCAAACACTAATTAGCATCAATTCATATCAGGGACTTCTTTGATATAAATTTTTATTAAATTCCGTGCATTAGTTCTTGAGATAGAGCGCCTATAATATTTATGTTACATGTAGATAGACAGACAGACAGACTCACAGACAAACATTTTTAAAAACATGTTTTCTAAAACGTGTAAATTAATCAAAAATCGGAATTCGAAAAATTTCCCGAATCCAATACTTTCTTCTTGTATATATAAAAGAAAGTAAAAAAAGATAAAATGTATTTACAGGAAAAAAAAAAGGAAAAAGAAAAAAGAAACCTATGAATGTGATGCTGAATTATTATAGGAGCCCCATATCCACAATTTATAGTTAAGACGTGTTATTTCACCGAATATTGACGGCATTTCGTATAGATAAATTTTCGGTTGAAACATTTTACACATGCTTTTTGTAAAATAAAAATATAGTTTAAGAAAAGATATTGGTTGAGGCATTATCTAATCCTCTTCCATATTTTATTCTTTTCATTGTTATGAGAAAATATTTCATGATAAAGAAGAATAGGGACAAGAGAAATTTAACTTCTTCCGATTCCGAAGGAAGGAAAACGAAAAAAGAAAAAAAAGAATGTATATATGGATCATTATCTTCTCTTCTGTTTCTTACATCTTCATTTAATGTCAGCAACATCCAAAAGAATACTTTTATGTGGCAAATCTGGTTGAAGATTGTAATGACGATAGTTTTTGGCTCGGTTACGACTTACGCTTGATATGTTTCTTTTCTTTCTTTCTTTCTTTCGTTTTCTTTAATTTTTTTTCTTTTGAATAATTGAAGCTTTTTACTTTCATGGGTGGTTGATTTATAAAACATCTGTAAGAAATGAAAATGTGTAGCTATATATATGCATTTTGCGAAACTGGATATGGGCATTTATTATTATTATTATTATTTTAGTTTCAGATTATAAATGGATGCAACAACGAAATCATTCAAAAGAAGTTACAGTAAAACCCCGATAATTCGGATTAACTGGGACCAGATACAATCCGGATTATCGAAAATCCGGATTATCCGGAAAATGAGAAAAAATTAAATAAAACATACTTTAATATCACCTTTATATTAAACATACTGAATATTTACAGACAGTAAAAAGTTTATTTTGTAATTATAAAATCTTCTCTGTCCCAGTTTTGTATAACTTTTGCAAGCTGCACGGTCACGCATCCGCTTGAGCATAATTAATTTGTTGGATGTAGTGTGTTGATGTTCTACCTGATGTTCAAAATAAACCGGTAATTGTTGTAAATGATTTGTTGCTTCGTTGTGGCTAATAACTTTTGGTTGATCATCATTGAGATGATATCAACATCTCAACAACCATCATTTTTTTTTTCTTTTAACATACTCACAGAATCTTCAGGTGTAATTTCCCTTTCATTCTCGCCTATATCCCCTTCTGTTTTCAGCTTGCTTGTTATTCAAGAAATCACAATTTGTGGACCATAAAATCTTCTACGACTTTCGGAGAGTACTCTCAGCAACGTGCTTGCAGACTTCAAAATTTGCATTGTTTTTTCCTTGAAAGGTAACACCAAAGAGTTTAATTGAAAAAGGTTAAGGTATTCTTCTGAAAATATTTCAGAAAAGACTTTTTTATTCAGAATACGAAAATGAAATGAATTAATGTTATAGAAATTTTGCCGATCGCTTCTCAAATTTTGAGAAAAAAAACTGACTAGATTGATCCGGATTATGCGGAGATCCGGATTAACGGGGTCCGAATTTGCGGGGCTCTACTGTAATAGCAATATTCCATCGCAAAGACTCCCAGTTATATTTAAAAAGTGACAGAAACAATAATATTATAGATATTAAAAGTTAAAAAGATACATTTTTTCAAAATTTCCTAGTACTTTCAGCCTGCAACCCGCTTCTATCATCAGGGTTTATTTTTATTAATTTCTGTTCCATTCATTTTTAATACGTTATTTCGTTTAGAATGACAGAGTCTATAATTATTAAGGTAGCTGGAAGTAGAAGTGACAGTATCTCGAACTGAACTAATGTGGAGAAAATGTTTAACTGATGTTCCATTTAATTTTCATTTTAAATTTGTAGCTGCACCGTTGTAGAAGTAGTAGTGTTTCGCATTAAACTTGCATAGAGGAAAATGTTTCTTACTTCTGTACCTTTCATTTTAAGTACGTCTCTTCACTTTTAAATAGGAGTTTGTACAAGAAGCTTCGGATTAAAAGTATGTAAAGGAAAACTATTGGATTTTTAACTCTTTATAGCCATAGTTTTAAATAAGAATTTTGAATATTTGAGGAAAATGTTTCTTACTTCTGTACCTTTCGTTTTAAGTACGTCTCTTCACTTTTAAATAGGAGTTTGTATAAGAAGCTTCGGATTAAAAGTATGTAAAGGAAAACTATTGGATTTTTAACTCTCTATAGCCATAGTTTTAAATAAGAATTTTGAATATTTGAGGAAAATGTTTCTTACTTCTGTACCTTTCATTTTAAGTACGTCTCTTCACTTTTAAATAGGATTTTGTATAAGAAGCTTCGGATTAAAAGTATGTAAAAGAAAACTATTGGATTTTTAACTCTTTATAGCCATAGTTTTAAATAAGAATTTTGAATATTTGAGGAAAATGTTTCTTACTTCTGTACCTTTCATTTTAAGTACGTCTCTTCACTTTTAAATAGGAGTTTGTATAAGAAGCTTCGGATTAAAAGTATGTAAAGGAAAACTATTGGATTTTTAACTCTTTATAGCCATTGTTTTAAATAAGAGTTTTGAATATTTGAGGAAAATGTTTCTTACTTCTGTTCCTTTCGTTTTAAGTACGTCTCTTCACTTTTAAATAGGAGTTTGTATAAGAAGCTTCGGATTAAAAGTATGTAAAGGAAAACTATTGGATTTTTAACTCTTTATAGCCATAGTTTTAAATAAGAATTTTGAATATTTGAGGAAAATGTTTCTTACTTCTGTACCTTTCATTTTAAGTACGTCTCTTCACTTTTAAATAGGATTTTGTATAAGAAGCTTCGGATTAAAAGTATGTAAAAGAAAACTATTGGATTTTTAACTCTTTATAGCCATAGTTTTAAATAAGAATTTTGAATATTTGAGGAAAATGTTTCTTACTTCTGTACCTTTCATTTTAAGTACGTCTCTTCACTTTTAAATAGGAGTTTGTATAAGAAGCTTCGGATTAAAAGTATGTAAAGGAAAACTATTGGATTTTTAACTCTTTATAGCCATAGTTTTAAATAAGAATTTTGAATATTTGAGGAAAATGTTTCTTACTTCTGTACCTTTCGTTTTAAGTACGTCTCTTCACTTTTAAATAGGAGTTTGTATAAGAAGCTTCGGATTAAAAGTATGTAAAGGAAAACTATTGGATTTTTAACCCTTTATAGCCGTAGTTTTAAATAAGAATTTTGAATATTTGAGGAAAATGTTTCTTACTTCTGTACCTTTCATTTTAAGTACGTCTCTTCACTTTTAAATAGGAGTTTGTATAAGAAGCTTCGGATTAAAAGTATGTAAAGGAAAACTATTGGATTTTTAACTCTCTATAGCCATAGTTTTAAATAAGAATTTTGAATATTTGAGGAAAATGTTTCTTACTTCTGTACCTTTCATTTTAAGTACGTCTCTTCACTTTTAAATAGGAGTTTGTATAAGAAGCTTCGGATTAAAAGTATGTAAAGAAAAACTATTGGATTTTTAACTCTTTATAGCCATAGTTTTAAATAAGAATTTTGAATATTTGAGGAAAATGTTTCTTACTTCTGTACCTTTCATTTTAAGTATGTCTCTTCACTTTTAAATAGGAATTTGTATAAGAAGCTTCGGATTAAAAATATGTAAAGGAAAATTATTGGATGTTTAACTCTTTATAGCCATAGTTTTAAATAAGAATTTTGAATATTTGAGGAAAATGTTTCTTACTTCTGTACCTTTCGTTTTAAGTACGTCTCTTCACTTTTAAATAGGAGTTTGTATAAGAAGCTTCGGATTAAAAGTATGTAAAGGAAAACTATTGGATTTTTAACTCTTTATAGCCATAGTTTTAAATAAGAATTTTGAATATTTGAGGAAAATGTTTCTTACTTCTGTACCTTTCATTTTAAGTACGTCTCTTCACTTTTAAATAGGATTTTGTATAAGAAGCTTCGGATTAAAAGTATGTAAAAGAAAACTATTGGATTTTTAACTCTTTATAGCCATAGTTTTAAATAAGAATTTTGAATAAGGTACCCTGGGGTAATAACGCCACGTTAAGGTTCTACCAATTTTCACGGCTCAGTTTTAGTTTGTATTTTTCAAACAAATATATGTTTTGATACAGCAACTCATTGACTATCTATATAAAAAAAATAATTTAACAGATATTTATTCATAAAATGTAATGGCGTGATTTCTTGACCAATGCTGTTTGGTGTTATCACCAACCTATATGGGTAATAACGCCATGCAAACAAAACTATGAAATAAGATGGATTAATTGCATGTAGATTGCCCAATTCTAAAAATACAAACTCTACAAACTTAGAAATTGACAAATTGCATTCTAAGCTATTGAAAATGTTCAATTTTTTGTGAAAGTGTAAGAAAAATAAAGGTGTGGTGTGAATGGGGGGAGGATGAGGCAAAAGAATTTCAGACAGTGAGCTTCTTTTTGTTTAAAAAGGACCGCTTAAATAGAATTATTAGAAACATTGTACAGTTTTAACTGTGTTTATTTGAATCAGTATTTAGGATGTAGCTCGGCCACTGTAGGGAATCAACCGGGATATTAATGCCAAGGATTGGCGTTATTACCCCGTTATAGTTATTGCGCTGTACATTTTAAATTACAAATTATTTCGAGAAGATATCCAAAATCTTCAACAACATTTTGAAAGTCCACGAAATGTACTACAAATTTATGTAATTAACAAAGTATTTCCGGATAAAAAAAATAGTCTTCACATCACAAAACGTATCTCGCAAATTTTAGATCTAGCGTTAATTTTAGTTGCTTGTAAAAACAATAAGACCTAAAAATGAAACAAATTAACTTGAAGCTGTTTTTTGCGATTTATATGACTCAAAACTCTTCTGCGCAGAGCACATGGGTGTCATTTACCATATTATTTCATAATTATGCAAAATATTAGCGCTTGGCGTTATTACCCCGCCTGGCGTTATTACCCCAGACCATCTTATTTGAGGAAAATGTTTCTTACATCTGTACCTTTCATTTTAAGTACATCTCTTCACTTTTAAATAGGAATTTGTATAAGAAGCTTCGGATTAAAAAAATGTAGAGGAAAATTATTGGATGTTTAACTCTTTATATCCATAGTTTTAAATAAATACAATTTCTAGAGCTGAATAATTATTTACATATAAGACGTTCAGAACAATATTTATAATAATAAATTGACTTTTATGTATTTTTAATTAAAAAATATTTAATGAATCGGTAGTTAGAGTCTTTTGCAAAATAATTAATACGTGATTTATCGTATGTTAATTAAGAGTAGAACCAAGGCGGTGAAAAATGTCCAAGCCATTGATCGAACCCGAAACTCTTCGAATAGCGCTCCAAGCGCTCTACCATTTAAGCTACGAAGAAGATGCTTATCTTGGCATTTTTCACTCCCATATGTTGGCAAGGCTGCAACTGCATCGCAAGATGGAATAGTCTTCATGAGCACACAATCCTGATACGTAACATGAGAAACAAATAAACCCAGGATCGCTGAACACATACACAATTTTTAATCAATTTTCAGCACTGAAATTATGCTTGAAATTATTGAATATTTGATTCGTGATTTATCAATTGCTAATTAAGCGTAGAACCAGTGTTTTCGCTAACATTTGACCAACGTTAGAAATTGGCTAATTAAAAAAAGAAAAAAAAACATTCGCGAAATGAAAAAAGTATTAGCAAAACAGATACGCCGTGTAACACACAAAAAAATATATATCTTTAATCATTTAATGTTCCATTTTTTTTTCAATATGTTTTATAACTGCGACAACGGTTATTATTAATCTAATTTCAACTATCCTGTACAAATTTATAAAAAAAATGTATTTATTGAAAATATTTATATATGTATATGTATGAAAAACGAAAAAAATGAAAGAAAAAGCAAAAATTGAGCACTAGAAATTTGGTGAACCGAATCGCTTGTTTACTCGCCAAATGAAGAATTTAATCACAGTTTGGAGCAATGGCGAGTGACAGCGAGAACCCTGCGTAGAACCAACAGGATGAAAAATGTCTATTCAATTATTTCAAGCGCAATTTCATTACTCAAAATTAATTGGAAAGCTAATTAAAAATTGTATGAGAGTAATTAGATTAATTAATAGGAGATAGATATTTTTATGGGAATCTCACAGTTCTTATAAAGTTAATGTAAATGAATGTATTGTGATCCTATTTGCATCAGAAAAGTCTTTTGTATCTGTAAATTTTTCATATGGAGTATTTTTTTAATATAGGGTAATATCCACACTTAGGTAAATGGTAGATAAAATTACTATTTAAGAAAATATTTAGCTTAGACTGTTTCATTCTGCTTTCTAAATAGGATTGAACAAATTATTTTATATGAAAAGTGCAGTCTACTTAGATTAGCAGGCAAATTAAATAAATTTTACATTGAATTTTCTTTAAGAGCCCACACTAGTCACTCAAAAAGACCCCGATGATAATGTTAGGTCTATATGGGGGTGACTAGGTAATAGGTCTATATGTCTCGCTCAAATGTTAATATTTTTACATGATGTTTTTTTTTTTGGGGGGGGGGGACATAGGATAGTTGAGGACGATCCAGAACGGGGTTAGTTTAGTTTTTAGATTTTGTTTTTAGATTTTTCTTAAAAAATTAAATTTCGGAACTGGTTGGAATCGGTTCTGAAATTGAAACTATCATAATATAAAATAATATATAACCAAAATAGAAAAGGTACAAACTAGGCCTGTTATAGATCGTCCTCAGCTATCCTACTGAAGAAAAATTTATATAAAAATATTAACATAAGAGCGAGATATTTGAAAATAACTTGTCCATAACTATTAACATTTTCAACTGAATCTTTGTGGGCGACTCGAGTGCCATCTTAATGGTACAGTGGTGGGAAAAAAAGTAAATACCCCAAGAAATTCTGAAAAAACATTCCATAGAAGAAAAATTGAAGAGATTTGGTTGCATAAAAGCCATTTCCAAGGAATTTGGTCTATTTTCGGTCCAAAAAAAGCTTGGCACCAAGTAGCCCCGAAATATTAACTTTCATGTTAGTATTATGAAACCGTAAACATTTTCTGTCAAAATAAAAAGTTAAAGAACAGACGATGATCACATATGAGGACCCCAGAAGCCAAGGGGTATAAGTGACAAAATTGAAAAAATTGAGTTAAGTGCACAGGGTATCTGGAAATATGCTTTTTTCATTTCAGGTAAAGAAATATAGGTCATTTTCTGATTATTTGGGGAGTTATAGAGATAAACCACTTTTTTCGAAAAACAAACAATATTGATTAATTATACATTTAAAGACAATTGTACTCTATTTTTTTAACAGTTATTTAAGGGCCATTCCATGTCAAGTGTCCTAAATTTTGGCATGGTTCCCGCTCGACCCCCTTTGATTTTTATGAAATTGATACATAATATACATGTGGGTATATGATTAACATTTGGAAACTGTTTAGTGCAAAAAGTTGTATAGTTAAAGAACCAGGGGTCCATTTGCACCAATAACTATTTCATGCTTGTAAAAGAAACGGCCAAATCATGAAGTTTGGCATCATATTGCTCATGATATATGAAACCTTACTTATTGAAAATAGGTGATCTAGTACAACTTTTTGTGCTAAAAAATGTAATTGCAGTATTAAAAATCACAAATCAAAACTATCGTAAATACTAGGCCTCAAAGTAGGCCGTACGGCCAATCTGGTTGAATTTTACCCTTACTTTAACATGCTGTAACTACTGCAAAAATTATTTTAAAAATTTGTCGCTTTACAAACTAATTACCTATGGATACATCGTAAAGTCGCTGTAGTTGTTTTTTGATTGCTTAAATATTCATTAAATTATTGATGTACAAAATCTAATAAAAAATTAAAATCGTCGATTTTGCCCCATATTCAGAAGCGTATATCTCAAAAGGGACACTTTGGATTTGGTTACAATTAGTACCACTGGAAAGAACATATCTTAATTTATAAAAAAAACTTTATTTCATTTTGGGCCTCTTTGATACAGAAGTAAAATAATAAAATTCAAAAACCTGTTGTACGAGATAATTCAAATACATACAAGAAAGGTATATATTACGACAGGGTCTTTCAACATATTTTGAACCATTCTTTTTTATTACAACGATTAATGCATATAATACTTATCAATTTTTCTAGTCGCATTTACTTCCCCTTTACCATTATGAGTGATTTGTAACCGCATTGCCAATGCGGTTTATCCAATAACCAGGCAAGACTATCTCCTGGTTGGGTATTGCATGTTTAACAAGATTTATACAAAAATATTCCTTTTCTCTTTCAGTTTATGCTTTTAATTACTGTTAAAACATTCTGTATCAGGATTTTAGCTCTATGGATTCTCATGATTATGATCAGAGTCAATGCAGCATTGGCTGTGCTGATAATTATCAGTGCAATTTGACGACTTATTATGCACATAAAGGTTTTAAGCTTTTTAAAGAATTTTCCTCCGAAGAACAGGAGTTAATTAATCGCCGAAGTTTATTGCATCTTGAAGAAAATTCTCAAATATGCTTTCATCACGAAACATTGCTTTTGCATAAATTTGAGTTTCTTCAGCGAACATGCTGTAATCCTTTCACTAAAGACAATCATTGCGTACGAAAATCTTTGCAGTCCATCAATTTAGAAAGTTCTAATCATTTGACAGACTAAGAAACTAAGAAAAATGTCAAACCAGACCAAAAAAAATGTAGATCATGCAGAAAAGAATTCGAAGAAACAAGAGCAATATGATCCTCTTCTTCAAGCGAATTGGAGCAAAATGAAATAGATGTAACAGAAACGTTGAACAAAAGGCTACCAGGTATTGATTTATCTACTTCAAAATTTCAACGAACATAAACAAGAGATATTAAAAGCTATGCAAAGCGAAAGATAAGTGAAATTGAAGATGTGATTCCAAAGAAAATAGCTATTGTTGCTGGTATATCCATGTAAATTAAGACAACCTACTACATGCAACTAATGCCTAGACTGTTTAGATTACAAACAGCTAATTAAATAATTGAAGGAGAAGTTACAGTTGTCAAAACGTCCAGAACAAATACAAATATTAACAATGGCACCTCAACGTTGGACAATGAAAGAAGTTATGGAAGAGTTTGAAGTTTCAGAAAGAATGGTAAAAGCAGCGCGAAAATTAAAAGCAGACATCGGGATATTGGCTTTACCTAGAGCAAGTTATTTTGATAAGAAGTTGCCAGAAAACATAAAAGAAAGAGTTTCACCGTAATTTCGGGTGTATAAGCCGAAGATCAAACAATTCTTTTTCGACCCAGAATTTTTTAAGAAACAAATATAACTAGTTAGATCGCCGTAAATATTTGTCTTCAATCACTAAATACGATTTCTGGGTCCAAAAAGAATTGTTTGATCCGCGGCTTATACACCCGAAATTACGTTAAATTTTTTTAAGATGAAGAATTTAACCCTTTCCGGCGCAGACAAATTCTGTTCGTAAAATGGGAAATTGTTGACTGACACCGTAATTTACAAAAGACTTTTTTAGACATTAAGAATTCCCTGATTTAAGCTGTCATTGTAAAACTAAAATTTTACTAAAATATTATTGGTGCCGCTTGTAAGTTTGGAATTAAAATTAGGTTTTGTCGGAGTGGCAACACTGCGCTGGAAAGGGTTAATTTAATATATCCAGGAATAAAACATTTCATTTCTGCTTGGATAGATGGAACGAAAGTTCAGATGCAGAAGCATCTATTACTAAGCAATTTGAAAGAAATGTTTGCAGTCTATCGAAGTAGTAATGGACCGGAAATCGGATTATCCAAATTTTGCGAGTTAAAACCAAAATGGTGTGTGACTGTCGTTGTAGCAGATTCACATTCCCAATCTGTGTGTAAAAAGCATCAAAATGTGAAGTTGATGCTAGCAAGCTGCCCAACTGATGTAGATTATAAATTCCTTATAAGTAAAACAGCTTGTGACTTGAATTCTAAAGATTGTCTTCATCTCTGCGAAGAATGTCCTGGAACAGATGATTTAAAAAAAAAATTTAGAAAGTATTTTCGAAGATAGTGATCCAGAAAACGCCATTGAATTTAAACAATGGGTACACACAGATCATGACACGTTAGAAACGAAGCAGATGACAATTGAAGATTTTATTGAAGAATTAATATTGAAAATCTCAGCAACGATCTCTTAATAAATTTTATGCACCCTCGTGGACCTTCGAAAACATTTTATTAGCCCACTAGACAAGACCTCTATTGGATTCCGGAAGAGCATATAATTATTGTTCCATTCCCAATAAAAACAAAAATTAGTCAGCAATAAAATTTACCGAAAGCTGTTTCAATCAATAAGAAATTTGACAAACTGAACCAATGAGTAATGTTTTTATAGATTGGGGATCAGGAATCAACATAATGGGAACTTTAAATAATCAAAACATTTAGTCTATAATAATCTATGGATCCCGCTAGGTACCCGCATTCAAAATTTAAAATATGCAATACCCAACCAGGAGCTAGTCTTGCCTGGTTATTGGATATAACTCATTGGTAATGCGGTTACAAATCATTCATAATGGTAAAGGGGAAGTAACTGTAACCATGAAAAGTAAATAATTATTATATGCATTAATCGTTGTAATAAAAAAGAATGGTGCGAAATACGTTAAAAGACCCTGTCGTAATATATACCTTTATTGTATGTATCTGGATTATCTCGTACAACAGGTTTTTGAATTTTATTATTTTACTTCTGTATCAAAGAGGCCCAAAATGAAATAAAGTTTTTTTTATAAATTAAGATATGCTCTTTCCAGCGGTACTAATTGTAACCAAATCAGAAGTGTCCCTTTTAAGATATACGCTTTTGAATATGGGACAAAATCGACGATTTTAATTTTTTATTAGATTTTGAATATCAGTAATTTAATGAATATTTAAGCAATCAAAAAACAACTACAGCGACTTTACGATATATCCATAGGTAATTAGTTTGTAAAGTGAAAATATTTTAAAATAATATTTGCAGTAGTCACAGCATGTTAAAGTAAGGATAAAAATCAACCAGATTGGCCGTACGGCCTACTTTGAGGCCTAGTAATCAAGATAGGTTTGATTTGTGATTTTTAATACTGCATTTACATTTTTAGCACAAAAAGTTGTACTAGATCACCTATTTTCAATAAGTAAAGTTTCATATATCAAGAGCAATATAATTCCAAACTTCATGATTTGGCCGTTTTTTCTACAACCATGAAATAGTGATTGGTACAAATGGACCCCTGGTGCTCCAACTATACAATTTTTTGCACTAAACAGTTTCCAAATGTTCATCATATACCCACATGTATATTCTGTATGAATTTCATAAAAATCGAAGGGGGTCGAGTGGGAGCCTCTAGGCCAGTTGACATGGAATGACCCTGAAATGAGAGTTCAAAGATTAGAATGAAACAAGCAGATGTTTAATATTTCAATTTAGTCAATTGTTATTGATGTTGCAATTTAACATCAATTATCTTTAAACTCAATTTACTCCAAATCGACATTTTGTCACTTGTACCCCTTGGCTTATGAGGTCGTCATATGGGATATAGGTTATTAAAGGTACTAACAATTATATCTTGACACTAACCTTATTTCTAGTTTTTATCCAGATTGTTTCACAATAGAAACTTTAGAGAATTAAAATTTACACACTCAAACAGGTGTTTACAAATGCATGCAATGTTGTCACAAAAAACTAGTTGGATGTGCCAATCCCAAAACATTCTTCTATCTCATACATACATTTTAATATTTAAAAAAATAGTTACTCATGTTAATTCTTTAGTAATTTTAATTCAATACTATACCAAATTTTAGTTTAATCTTAAATTTCTGCTTCAGTCAATTAATTGGAGTAAAAACGAGTTTCCGTCTCTGCACGAGCCGATGCACAATAGAACAATAGGCAGATTTTTTTTCAAATTCAGGGAGGACTTACTTGCTATACCAAAAAATAATCATACACAAAAATTTTAGTTCGGTTTTAGGCATAACTTCATACACTTTTAGGTGGTACAATATTGAAAATGGCACAAAAATCGCTATTGCAGCGCCCCCTTCCAGCGGATTTTTTAAATGCAGGGAGGACCAACTAATAATAGCCAAACATTTACACAAAAAAATTGGTTCAATTCGATGCATAATTTCATACACTTTTGATCGGTATAATATTAAAAATGGAACAAAAATCGCGTTTGCCTCGCCCCCTTCAGGTAGATTTTTTTCAAATTCAGGGAGGACCATCTAGCCATAGCCATACACTTATACAAAAAGTTTGTTTCAATTCGATCCATAACTTCATACATTTTTGGTCGGTACAATATTGAAAATGGCTCAAAGATTGTGATTGCAGCGTCCCCTTCCGGCAGAATATTTCAAAATTAAAGGCGGACCTGCTTGCCACAGCCAAAAACATTCACAAAAAATTTGGTTCAATTCTATGCATATCTTCATACACTTTTTGATGGTAGAAGGGCGACATACGGACACATAGACAGGCATACACATAAACATACACACACACACACACGGACAGACAGACATTTTGAAAAAACATGTTTTTTGGAATCTCTGACCCTTAAAACGTATAAATCCGTCGAAAGCATCAGCAGCATGAAATGTATTTTTTAGCGTATTAAAAATAATAAATCCAAGAATCAAACAATTTTAATTTTCTATAATATTATTACACCTGAATATATTTTTAGCATAATATAAATATTTCAATTCATAGCATAAATCTGCTGGCAGCTTCACCAAAATTTCAAAACACTCTATCTAAAAGTTTTTTCCTCTTTGTTAATTGGTTCATATCCACAATTTCTTCAAATCATTGCTCCTGTTTTTTTTTATATATGCCTTAATAGTATGAAAAACATTCATTAAATATACTAACAATATTATTTTTTATGTAATTCAAATAAATGTAAAATTTCAGTAATTTATGTAAGCCAGCTCCTGATCATGACTAGTTGGGGCCCTGGGCAGAGATAAATTAGGGGCCCCAATTCGAACTGTTGCAGCATTATTGAAATAGAACTGATGATGTGTCGTGTTTAACACATAAATAATATTTTTGCACTTTGAATTTCAAATAGAAGAGAATTCTTAGCTCTGTCAATACTAAATTAAGTACCTTAATTAATAAAAATACTCTTTTTTTCTTAGTATAGAACAGATTCTTTTATTAACTTTAACAACTTATTATATTACTTTAAGATGAATTTAACCCATTCGAGCCCAGCATCTTTTGCGTAAATTTTATTTGATTGGCACCACTATTTTTAGAAGATTTAAGTTTAGTTCATTAATCACGAAAATGCATCATTTAAATAAAATAATTATTGCTTTTCTTTTTTACCGGTGTCAAAAACAGTGCTGAATGCACCTTTTGACAGTGTTGCCAGATTGGGGATTTTGTCCCCAATTTGGAGAATTTTGAACCCCCAGGGGAATTTTTCAGGGACAAGTAATTCTTGGGGACATGTTTGGGGACAATGAACATTTTTGGGGAAAAACTTGGGGAATTGTTTTCCCAATTTCAGTTTTTACTTTCAGACGTTTTCCAATACTGGATCTGTCTCAAATTCGATTTTGATTTGTAAAACGAAAATAAAATACAGAAATAATAGATATAAATCATTATTTTTCATGGTCTTTCTTACCGTTTACATGTACTACTGATTCATCACGATCTGCCTTGGACTATCCTCCACCTGAATTTTCAGATAAGTTAGTGAGATATACTTTCCTGTCATCGGATCGGACACACAAGCACAGAAATATATTTCATTTAATAGTATAGATTTATACAACAAAAATAAAAACAATTTTATAACTTTTTTTGGTAGTTAATGCTTGTGTAATTTGTGCTTCGTGGAATGCCAATAGATATTTGCAATTGCAAGATCTCCAATTACATACTACAATCACATTGCTACGATTATAATTGACAATTGCGCAATGAATGCAGCAGCTTTTCTAGAACTTTTTATAAGAAACTTGAATGAAAACTCTGCGATCTTAAACGACTTAGACCTTCACATTACTAAATCTCCAGGACGTGTCCGAAACGTTCATTTGATGTGCTTTTTAAAAATATTAAAAGCAGCTATATTTCTTTAATTATTGACGAAATCATAACGATTAATACAATATAGATGCTTTACATTAGATAAGTGCTTCAGAAGGAATGACAAAAATTGAAAATCATGCTTTATAGCTAAGTCAGATAAATGTACCTAATGCCAACATCATCTTTGATTCATTCAAACCTCAACTAGAGATGGTCAAAACCTTGAAAAACGTATTGGTATAAAAGGTTTAGCGTAGATTGAGCTAATGTAAAGGTAGGCCAGCATCATCGTCTCGCAACAATTTAAATAACAAGTGTAATAGTCCAATCATTTTAGCACCTTTTTTTGCAAATAGCGAAAAAAATTAGAACAAAGCTGGATTTTTGCATAGGTGCTAGTTAAGGTATGTAGTTTAACATACTAAAAGTCCCCATCCATCCGATGTGAGCTTCCGCCTCCAGGGGGCGCTAAAGAGCTTGAAAATTGGTTTTGTGTGAATATCTCACGAACAATGGCCTCTAGACAAAAAGTTCAATTACAAAGATGTAGATAATTTAATTTCCTACGAATGTCTCATTAACATTTTTTTTGTCACAGCAACCCATGCCTGCCAAAAATTAAGATAAAGTAAACATTATTGAAAAAAATGTGCAAGAACAATCATAACGCGACGAAGAAGCAGAACAAATATTAAACAACTTTCGATTCCCCCCCCCCATTTCTCCCCCATTGTCTGTATGGCGTTTTCGCGCGCTTCTTCAATACGTCACCTGAAAATAATAAGGTTCTATTTGTGTTTTTGAAAAAAATCGACTTATCGATATAGAAATATCTTATTTGTATCTCTCGATTAAAATAATATCGTAATATAATTGTAAGGTTATATGTAAATTATATATAACATCATTTTGATGCAAAAATGCCTTCATAGATACAAATAGAGCCTTTCTATATAGATAAGTCAATATTTTCAAAAACACAGATAGTACTGTATTATTCTCAGGTGACGAATAGATAGTAATTGCCCAATATGCTATCTCTCTTTGCATTTGTCGATATGTACCACGTACAAGTACTTACCAATATTTTAATTTCATTTGGTGCTCATTTCGCTAGTATGAAATCACCCTAATTTATTGATCGAAGTATTTTATATTGAACGAAGAAGGGAATAATTTTATTTTCAACGCATGTTGTAGAAAGCTAATTATGACAGTTAGTTATGAATTAGTTATGACAGTTTAAAATGACTCTTTCTTAATTGCTGATTCTGAGCGAAAAATGGAGATTGATAAAATAGTTCATCTTGCATGAGATGAGGACTGCGTTTCGAAGTTTATGTAAAAATAGGGAAAAAAAGCGACTGAAGTCCATTGTGACAGCAAGTTCGGAAAGAGATGACCATAAATGGAAAATATTTGAAGAAATGGTTAAAACAATAATGAATTTACAGTTCATTCAAAGAGTAAGAAAAATTATTCACGAAAGGATTCTATTAAATCCTACAATAAATCTATTGCAGAAAAAAAGATCAACGTCCGCACAAATTAATCATCCATTGAAGGAAAATTTGAGAAATGACAGTCCGTTGTTTGAATTTAAGGGAAAATATTTGTTATATTCTGATACATTAGACGAAGATCTTTTATAGAAGGAAAAAAAAAAAGCTGTAAAATATCGCGTTTTTTTTTTTTTTTTTTTTTTTTTTTTTTTTTTTTTTTATATCTAATCATTAACATAAGACATGTCTCATATCTATGCTTATGGAGAAATTTATGGAGAATGGTTTCGAAGCGAAACAAGCAGAAGATGATGCAGACACACTAATTGTTAACACTATTGAAGTAGCAAAGTTTGGTGCGCTTACTGCTGTTGTTGGCGATGATGTTGACTTGCTCGTATTGTTGACTGCTTTAGCACCTCCAGAGAGAGATAGAGATATTTTTTATTAAGTCTGGAAGAGGACAAATTGTAACCACCCTGTGTTCATCGCACATTCTTAACAATGATGCTGTTCTGAAAGATCATATATTGTTCTTCCACACTTTTTCAGGTTGTAACTCAACATCAGAAATGTTTGGGAAAGGTAAAATAACGTTAGCAAAATTTTTGAAAAAGGAAGAAGATCATAACATACAAGCTACCAGCATTTTTAAAAGTCATCAAGTATCTTAATTTGAAGGCAGGAAAAACTATTTTTCTAGCTTTATACGGTAGTAAAGCAGAAATTTCTCTGAACAAGTACCGTTATGTATGTTTCAAGAAAAAAATTGCTGTTGGTAAAGAAAAAGCTTTTTATTGTTGCCGCTTACCAAAGACGCAGCTAGATTGTACAGTTTACGTATTTATCATCAAGTACAATACTGATTGAGCAATAAACTTACTTCCTGAGAACTGGGACTGGCAAAATGCACCTAATTTATTTGTAATTCCTGCTAACTTACCGCCCGCACCAAAAAATATTATTGAATTTTTTTTTTTTTTTTTTTTTTTTTTTTTTTTTTTTTTTTGCACTTGCTCCAAAGAATGTGAAAAAGCATGTGGATGCCGAAAAATTGGATTGAAATGCTCTGATATTTGCATAAATTGCTGCTGAGTTACATTTCATAATACAAGTAAAATTGAATTTTAAGACGAGGAAAATATTGACAGTATCCTGTCCACTGCAAGGGAGGAGGGAAGCGCTGTTTCTGAATTCAGTGATGATATCGAAAGGCAAACAAAAAATACTGAAAGCAGCACAACAACGAAAAAAATAAATACAGATAATGACGAATCTGAATCGAGTGTAGAAATTGAAGTTGTGCAAAGAATTACTAAAGTAGTTAAACGACTGAAATTGGATTAAACCAGTCACTATAACTCGAATATGCCTACGGAGGAAACCACAAAAAAAAAAAAAAAAAAAAACGCACTAAGTGATTTACCTCAAGGGTGTTGTGGAAATAAGCATAAATGTATATTATATATTCACTTTCCCAATTCAAAGGTGAGAATTATAGATCTGTTTACATAATTTTTGTTAAACGTAGTAGCAGATTTTTTGTATTTTTATAATTTTACTTTCAAATATGTTCACTTTTTTATATTTTTGACAGGGAAGGGTTAATGTGACAAACAAATGTTAATAACACTTTTTGTAGGAAATTAAATTATCTACAACTTTTTTTCTCTAAATGCCATTGTTCGTGAGGTATTCACAAAAAACTGATTTTCGAGCTCTTTAGCGCCTCCTGGTGGCAAAAGCTCACATCGGATCAATGGGGACTTTTAGTATGTTTAACTACATATCCTAACTAGCACTATGCAAAAATCCAGCTTTGTTCTAATTTTTCCCCCTATTTTTGCTAAAATGGCTGGGCTATAAAACGAGCTTTTGTCGTTGTAAAATGTATTTCTCGCTCTGGTCAATTAGCTTTGAATATACATGCAGAATTCTGTTAAGTTTAAATGCTTAACTTTTTTTTTTCTTGTAAATGGGGAATTCTTTTGAAAAATTCTTAATTTGGGGAAAAAATTGACTTTATCTTTGTTAAAAAAAATTTATAACGGAAAATTGAAAATTGAAAACTTGCTTTTTTGAGCACAAATCGCGTTGGGGACTTTTTCTGAAAAAAGGCCTGATTTGGGGAAATTTTCAGAAATTTTGGGGAAAAAGTCTTTCGACAATTTGGCAACACTGCCTTTTGAAGCGTCCCTAAAAAGGGACGCTGGGTACTAATGGGTTAATAACTTCATCTTTTAGAAGAGTGTTAAATATTCTAACATATAAATGAGAGCTAAGGAAGTTACTTTTTTTCACATCTTTTTAAGTTGTACGATACATACTGATACTTTTTGATCACTAAAATTTAAATATGATTTAAGTTCATTGCTGATACAATTTGTTAAATTCAAAATAATTTTTATTATTTAATAGTGGTTGAGATTATCTTTGCAAAAGCATCGATTCTGTGAGTTCAAAATGAAATTTGTTTTTCAGAAAGTTAGGAAAAATCTTTTAAAAATTAAATTTGTATTTTGTATTTGATAAATTTCAGAATTGGAATTGGGAAAAATATATATTTTGCAAATTGGGGACCCCTTGAAGCTCCGGGCTCATGCATAAAGTCCCGAATTGCCCATTCGATAAAAAAGGCTTGATGGCTAAAGGCTGATGGAAAAAAGGAAGGATGTAAAAATACCATATGTTACCATAAAAAGTAATTTAAAAACTTTAGAACGTATTATATATATATTTAGATTCCAATTCATGGATATCGCAAATGCAAGATTTTCCTTAACATGAAGCCTTTTTATCTTGAAATAAAAGATCTTTAAACACACATAAACACATTAAAAATTACACAGATGTACACTGTAAAAAAAAATCTGGAAACCTACGAAACTAGTTTTTGTAAAGCTGCAGAAAACTGCAAGTTTACTAAAATTTTATATGTAGCCTGGTATTATTTTTACCACTCGCATAGAACAAATACATGAAATATCTTAGTTTCACCTGTCAGCCAATCGGAAAGGGCTTCAGTGGTGACGTAAGGACTATTCACGCAGCCACAGCGCCGAGTAATGCATCCATCTTGAATCTGGTGTTGATAAAAATATTTCTAGTGAGTAAGTAAATTTTTAGTCCATATGATTTAAATTTTCTTATATAATATTTGATTTTTAGTTATTAGCAAGCTAATCTCCCTAATTATTCGTTAAATCTGTGTTTATTATAAGTACAAAATTTCTGATGTTTTATACAATAAATCAAATTTACCTGCTCTTTTTCTGAATGTCATTTCTCTTTTTTGCCCCCTTTTCCGCAGTACCAAAATTTAAAGTGTTTAAAACTTACTTAAAAAAATATATATATTATTCTGTTTGATTTTAGCGAATAAATTCCATTAACCATTCGTTAAATCACATTCATTTCACTAAAACTGAATTTCACCCTTAAAATTTTGTTCCCGAACTTTCTTCACACAGTAACAGTACTCAATATTTAAAAACTCTTTAAAACTGCTTAAATTAAAATAACATAAAATACAATATGTGTTCTATGCGTTATTTCATTGTCATAATAAATTATCAATTAAGACATTTCTTCCCCCCCCCCCCCCAAAAAAAAAAAATAATTTCCCCGTTCATCCACACTCCTTGCGAAACTTTAAGAATACAAAGTCTTTAAAATTCGTTATAGCCCAAGTGGTGGAGGAGGGGGAAAAAGCCGAAATCGGAATTAGTTAATGGAAAGCTGGAAATTATTTAAATTCATTTAGTTTAGGTCTAAAATGAATGTATTAAGTTTCCCCCTCTTACTATGTGCGCGTTAAAAATGGGTACAAATTTTATAATTGAAAAACACGATTTTATTGATTACCATAAAATATCTAAAGAAAAATAAACTTATCAAGAACATTGTTAATGCAAATGTTTTAGAACTTAAAATTCTGAATAAAATGACAATTGGATTCAACTATTAGATTCAGGTATTGCCTAAATCGCTGAACAAAAGCTTTCAACGCGAACAAACGAGGTTATTAGTTTATACGTGATTGTTATTATGTAAATGTAATTTTTAGTTATTGATGCATTATTTAGGATGGATATTTTGAGAATTGTGTCTTAACCTCTTGATTGCGGGTTATAGACCAGAAATTGTATATGAAAGAAAGGACGAAGTCTGATTTAATTACGGGAAATCCAGAAATTGTTTTAATTTCCATCGGACATAGAATAGAAATTAATCTACTATGTTTCTTTCTTTTGCTAAATGAGCTACAAACAAATTAACTTAAAAAGTACATCCTTTCATAATTTTTAGAATATTTCAAAAATGACTCGTAAATGATGGCAAATATTGTTTATTATTTCCAATATGAAATGGGTGTAGCTCTTAATATAATGTATATAGATTGAACAACAGTGCATGTCTATTAGAATTAAGAAAATAGAAAATAAAGTGCAAGGATGGGAGAGAGGGGGGGGGGGGCGGTAGAGCGACAAATGAGTGTGCATAAGACTTTTCCCTAGAGAAATTCAAGGTCAACGAATAGCGCGATTTTAAACTTCATATTTTGTGTTAAGGACAAAGATCGCTCTAATTAAATGATTTTCGACTAGTATACAAGAATCTTCATTTAAATTCATAAAAGTTTAAAACCTAAGGAATATTGAAAAAAAATTAGTATTTAAGTAAAAAATCTTTCATTTAAGGGTGCATTCGAAAAAACGCTTTTCCACCTTCAACAGCTCAAAATTCTCCGATACAATTTCAGGCCCATTTTTAAAAGTAGAAATATGAAACTTGCTGAGAGGATTCTTGAAGGGACGTATGAGGTGCCGCGTGATGTATTTTTACGCTCAATTCATTAGGATTTAAGTTATAAAAAATTACCTTATTAGTATGACCGTTTTTTTCCTTCCGAGATCTCCCACTTGGGAAAAATCGGTTCGAAATGCCGTTTTTGATTGCTTTTTTTGCAATATTTTTTGTATTTATCAAAGAATTGACAATCACGGCACCTTGTGTACTTTCCAAATAAGATATTTTGTAGGTTTCGTGTATTTAAGAGATATAATGAATTAAAAAATAAATCGGAAAATAAGCAGTTTGAATCGAAATACGCCCTTAAACCAATGATTTAAGTCTTGGGGTGTGAGTTGAGAAATGAAATGTAAAACATCTATCATCCATGCACCATTTTCTCAATAACTACTAAATTATAATTCTCAAAATATGCAAAATAAAATCTTTACATAGTTACAAAAACATCGTAAAGGCCTCAACAATTTAAAAAAATGTACACGTATGTAACAAATGGAAACAGAGAGGATGGATAACTTGATCTCTCCTATAGTTTAGAGCTTTGGATTAGCGATTAAGATAAAATTTTGAAATTGAATTGTGACAAAAATATGCTTTTTTTTAATTGCGAATTTCAAACTCTAACAAATTTGTATTCACAATGGTTTCTATCGACTTAGTTGTTTTGGAATATTCTTAAAATATTTTTTAATAAAGTATATTTTCTAACGTTCATCTAGTATGTGGGTAAAAAGTCAGCACATTAATTCTAGACCTAAACTGAAGGGATCAAAACAATTTCAAGTTTTTCCCTAATTATTTTAAGATAAACCTCTTGACCATTGCGGTTAAACTTTGAAATAGAATTGTGCCATTAATGTTCAGCAAAAATATTAAATGTAAATGTTCATTTTACTTAGAATTTTAAGCTTTACAACTCTTATATTAAGTGTTTATGATAGTTAGTTCTTTTGAGATATTATTGTGGCATTAAATTGTAAATCTAATATATTTCTAATGCTCCGCTAGTATGAGAATAAAACTTACTATATTCATTGTAGATCTAAACTGAAGAGATTAAACCTATTTCCTACTTTCCCTTAATATCGAATCCTACCATATAATCACTGGGCTATTAGTACTTTGTAAATTTTCATTAATGTAAATAAGTCATCTAATACTCCCCCTTTCTAAAAAGAAAAATAAATCTCTAATTTTTCCCCCTCAACATATAAAATTTAAAACATTTAAGTCATTCTTTAAAAATATTTCTGATCTATTCCTTCATTATAAGAATAAATAAGAGGTTATATCCATAAAATCCAAATAAAAATCCCCCTCCCTCTCTCGCCTTACAAGCATACAAAATTTAGTCTTTTACCCTAATTAATTTTCATTTTTTTGCTAATTGTAAGTCTTCAATAAGTTATATTATCAATCGTTTGAAATATCCCCTTTCCTTTCTTGAATAATAAAAGAAAATATGGTTATCTTTGTCTCCATTCTTACTCGTTGCATTAAAAATCTTTAAAAGTCTATTTTTCTTCCTGCTGTATTTGTTATTTTATTATGATAGCAGTTAAACACCTGAAATCTTCCCTAAATCCCTTAACCGAAAATTTTGTTACTTAATAAGGGAGAGTGGGGTGGAATGGGACAGTAAATTTTTCTTTTTATATTCTATTAATAAACATTTCATCAGTCACGTATTCCATTAAGCTAAGCATCCCCAATCTTCAGTTGAATAAATTAACTGATTTACATATGCTTGCAATTGTAAAAAGGAAAAGAATATTTTAAGAATCAAAAGTAAATTTGCTATATATTTTCATGCTTTCTGCTATTAATGACTTGTTTAGGTAAATATGTAATTGTTTCTCTATTTATAGAACATTATACTGCTAATCATACATAATTTAAACTGTCTAAAAGAAGCATTTACAGTGGCTCACAAAAGTGTTCGTACACTTTAAAAAATTTTACTAAAAAGAAATTTCCCTGAAATTAAATTCGTATATGAAGTAGAGAAATTTTTTATACTATCTTCAAGTTATTCTAAATAACACACAACCTTTTTGTTTAACATTAAGGGATTTTTTTTAAATCTAAAAATGAAAACAGGAGATGCCACAGAAAGAAGACGCCACGAAAGTCTTCGTACACAGAAACAGTTTCGGATAATTTCATTATTAAAAATATTATTTATCGCTTTATTTTTATTTTTGCATTATATTGACATTTAAAAAATCGCTTGGCTTTATATTTTGCAGAATTGGTCCGTAATATTCTATTTATTAATTAAAAATGGTTTGTAATCGTAATGTCACGACTAATAGCGTTTGAAATTAATTATTTTCCTTCGTAATAGTAGTAAATCAGTTCGAAATATTGCAAAATTAGTTAATTTATTCCATTCTATGGTGAAGTATGCGATAAAAGACTTTGTAGAAAAAAATGGATTGAAAACTAGGTATGAAAAGGTCGTCAATCTAAGTGACAGCAAGGAGATCAAATACTTATAATTAGAAAAGTCTTAAAAAATCATTGTTTAAGTGCTATAAAAGTTAGTATAGAATTTAATGAAACAGTTTCTACTTCATTTTTACCTGAAACTGTTCGACGAATGGTAAGCCCAGCTGCATTATATAGGTATTCTGCCCATAGAAAATTTTTTGTTAATGCGAAAAACAGAAAGCTTAGGCTTTCTTTAGCAAAATCAATGATAAATAAACCCGAATCGTATTAAATTAATGTTTTATTTACAGATTAAATCTAGTATGCCATTCTTTGTCCAAAGAGTGCATAATAGTATGGAGAAAAAAAAATTAAGAATTTAATTCAAGGAACTTAGTTGGAACAGTTAAGCATGGCAGTGGAGTTGTCCTTGTGTGAGGGTGCATGTTAGCATCAGGATTTGGTAATTTGGTATATATTGATAGCATAATAAATCCCGATCTTTGTTCCAATATTTTAAAAGGCAATTTAAAATTATCAGGCCAGTATATGGGTAACAGATACAACTTTGTTTTTTATTAGGATAATGATACAAGGCACATGGATCTCAACGTTCGCCTCTAGCGTCTTTATAATTGTTCACAAGTTCTGAAAACATCACCTCAATTGCTGAATTTACCCAGTAAAACATATTTGGAGGTAACTGGAAGTTAGAACACGAAAACACAGCATTGAAACAAAAAGCGAAGTAAAAACAGCAATGTTCGATGAAGGCATCAACTTTCATGCAGAAATTACAAAATCACTAATTAAATCTATTCCCAGGTGTTTGAAAAACTTTTGTGGGTGCTAAATAATATCCTATTAAGTACAACTTTAGCGAAATATTACAATATTTACAAATATACAGCGATTTTTTTAAAGTGTACGAAGACTTTTGTGAGGTAAATTTTTTGTTATTTTTTGATTAGTGATTTTTTCAAAATAAAGTTTTGCTATGTTTTTAAAATATTTTAGGTAGTTTTGTTAATAATGAGTCATAGATCTTACTCTTAAATACCCATTCTAAAATATTAATTTTAATTAATAGATAGAGCCCTATTTCACTGAAATTCCTAAGTGTACGAACACCCCATATAGCACAAAAGCTCCTTAATACCTCCCCAGGAGCTCCAAGCCATCCCATATTCCTCCTAAAACTAAAATGACAAGGTCAGGACGTCCTGGGGAAGAGTCTTTTACGATGTCCTCAGGAATGAGCTCCCAGTAACATCCCACGGAGCAATTTCCCAGGGACGCTACTCCTGAGGAAGTATCTGGGAAATCCCTCCTGGGGATGTACCCGGTTAGTCATTCCTGGGGAAATGCCCAGGAAGTCACAGTGCTGGCGCCATCTTATGAATGATTCTGGAATACAATACTCAATTGTTTTTTAATAAAATATCGAATGCAATTTAATCAGTATCGATTTTAATGACTTAATTTTATTTCATTAATTATTCAATTCCTTATTTATAAGCAAATTAGATAATTGTTATTAAATTGCTATTATTTTCAATTATTGCTGTAACTTTTAATCTTTTTAGTTAAATTAAAAATTTTTATTTATTATTTCAGTTACTTACTATTTTTATATACTAAGTACTATTATATATCTTTTAAATCAAGTTTTGTTCATTTATCAATATTTTATTAATTATTAATAAATAACCTATTGCGTTTTGCTTTATTATTATTTGTTTTATTAATTAAGAAATTAATTTAACTTGTTTAAATCAACTAAATAGTAAGTTTCTAAATTAATACACTGAAATCTCTAAATAGAAGAAATTTCTATATCATATATATTTCTGATATTTAGAAGTAAAGATATTTATGCAAAAAAAAAAAAAAAAAAAAAAAAAAAAATCTTAATGTAAGTTTGTTTATGAGTATCCTTTAAAACTTTGTTATGAAAATTATCTAAATTGAGTCCTGATGCATTTTAATGTCAAATGTTAAATGTTTTTGTGTGTGTATATACAAATGGTTAATATTGTTTACTATAATTCAATTTAATTCTTCGTTTTGGTTTATTGTTTTATTGATAAAATCCATTGGTGAATCTTGTCTACTTTTAATGGTATTATATATATATATATATATATATATATAGATAGATATATATATAATATATATATATATATAGAAATAAAATAAACAAAAGTGTCCCGACGAAATTAGACATATTTATCACAGCACATAACACAAAATCAAAGATAATTCATTTAAAATGGTATATTTGGATTTAAAATACATAAATATTGAGCCGCCCCCCCCCCCCTCCGCATACACATACCAATAAATGATTTATTTGAAAAGATTTTCTGTTCAAAAATATACATTCTTATAAAATCAGTTTAAAAAATATAAATTCACGCTAATTTAAAGTTTAATTTAGGTTATTATCAATTATTTATCCAGTGTAATTTATATATGTATTGAAGATAAGAAATTGTTTTCTAAATAGAAGCTTCAATTTAAATGTCATTTTTGAAGGTTTAACTTAAAATGTATAATGTACTTAACTTAAAATGTACTTAACTTTTAAATATTTTATTTATCATTAATATTTTTTTAAAATGTAAGTTGTACTTAATAACAAATTATTTTTCTAATATCTTTTATAGATTATCAAACATATTATTATTTTTTAAATTCTGAAAGATAAAATGAAGTCTTTATTTTGAAAACTTCAGATATATAAATAATTTTTTGGTTCTGAAATTACAGATAAATATTTATCTGTATTTCCTAAGTAACAAATATTTTTATCACAGTTTTCAACTGAATTTAATGGAATTTCACTACCCCAAGTGACCTTCCCAACCTTCAGGCAGTCACCTTCCCAACCTTTCAACAATTGAATTTTTAACAAGATTATCCTGCCCCTTCAGTCAGTTGTCAGCTGAGAATGCGTTTTGCCGGTCACTCAATGAGAGAGAGAGAGAAAAAGAAAGTGTGATATTCCAAGAATAGACTATTTCTGAATTTGTAAGAAAAAGCGTTACAAAGAATTTTGTTAATAAATGTAAAAGAAATATATACATATATTGAAAACATCTTATATTTTAAATAAAAATATCAGTTTTTTTTAGGCTTTTTAAATTACCTAAAATCTTAGTTTCTAAAATTACATGTAAAGAAATCAACAAAAATATTCCCGTCTTTAATTAAATGAAAAATGGTGCATATTGTATTTTTTATGCATATAAATATTTCATACAATTTTCAAAGACAATTAAATAGAGATTTAAATGAAAAGTAATTTTATTTATAACAATAAAAAAATAAAATGATTTTGTAACAAATAAAAATTTTATTAATAGTTTCTATTTTATATAACTCAAGCAGTGTTTCAGTGTAATGATAGAATTTTACAAATGATTTTCACACCAAATTCTGATATAATAAAATTATACAAATTTGTACAATGGTGTGTAATTGATGAAAATACAAAATTTTAATATTTTACTATGTTATAAAATAATACAGTGGTTTTACAGTATTTTTTAATCCCGCAACAAGTGGTAAATCTCCAAACATCTGTAACTCGTACCGTCGTATAAGAATTCCATAAGTAACGGATTTAATTATTTGTTAATAAATACTCGTCAAAATATACCGAATCACTTTAAAACGAGTTTGTTGATTGGTTGTATTTATGATGGCCAATTATCAACATGAGGGAGATATCAAAGGAAGGGGGTGTTGCCCTCAGTGAAGGTCTTTCTAAAGGAACCTAACCCGTATTTACGCAAGGAAATACAAGATTCGAAGAAAACCCCGGGAAACTGCAAACAATTAGGTCGACGGGCGCGATTGGTTACAAACTCTGCACATCCCATCTACCAGCTTCGAAAGTAGAATCTCTTGACCACGGGTGGGGCCTAGAATGAAACTGCAACAATGAAATATTTCAAAGAACAAAAAGTAGGAAAGAAAAGGCTTAAGAAAAGTCTAAGCAAATTTATATATTTTTTTTTCATAAATTCATATAATAAGAGCACCTTTTACCAAGCGTAAAAAGAAAAAAAAATCGCTTAAAATTTCTGTAAAAAATAAATAAATAAATAAAATAAATAAGAGAGAGAGAGAGAGCGAAAAGATTTTACTTTGGAAAGATTCACTTAGAGCTTATATGTCTATAATAAACAAAAAATCATCAAAGACATATCAAGAGAGGGGGGGTTGCCCTCCGTGAGGGATTTTCTAAAGGAACCTAACCCGTATTTACGCAAAGAAATCCAAGATTTGAAGAAAACCGTGGAAAACTCCGAACGATTAGGCCGACGGGAGCGATTGGGTACAAATTCAGCCCCTCCCATCTACTACCTTCGAAAGCAGAATCTCTTGATCGCTGGTGTCACCCACAATGAAACTGTAACAATGAAATATTTCAAAGAGTAAAAAGTAGGAAAGAAAAGACTAAGCAAATTAACATATTTTTTTCATAAATTCGTATAATAAGAACACCTTTAAACAAGCGTAAAAAGAAAAAATATCGATAAAAAATTCTGTTAAAAAAAAGTAAGATCGAGATAGATCAAAAAAGTTTTATTTTTGAAAGGATTTACTAAGATTTTATTTGTCAATCATAAAAAATAGACAAAAAAAAACAAGGTACATATTAAGGGATGAGGGTTGCCTTCCGTGAGGGTCTTTCTAAAGGAACCTACCCGTATTTAAGCAAGGAAGTTTAAGATTCGAAGAAAACCGTGGAAAACTCCGAACGATTAGGCCGACGGGTGAGATTGGGTACAAACTGACCCCCTCCCATCTACCATCTACCACCAAGAGAAAAAAGAAAAAAAAATCGATTAAAATTTCTGCAAAATTCATAATTTTAAAGAAACTATGTGTTTTAATCTCTTGCTATTTTAATTTCTGGAAATAATATTTTTATTAACTGAAATTAAATTTTATAGGGGATATCATCAGAAACGTTTTGCATCATTCATTGTGTGTCAAAATATATAATTTATAATCAATTTTATAACTACTGAACAATTTTAATGGATTTTAAGTATTAAAAGCTAAAAGGATATTTTTATCATTTAAAAATACAATTTCATTTAAAATTTTTTAAAGCCAAAGACATTTATGTTATAACAAATAATTATTGACAATTTATTTAGAGTTATTAACCTAAATTTATTTCGAGTGCATGCAAAATGCACAAAATATGAGGACATTTCCTAGTTTTAAGTTTCAAAAGCGGAGTAAAAATGCATCTATACCTTAGAAACCTTTATTCCTTATTGTCCCGACAGCATAACGGTCAGAGTGCGCGTCCGGAATACCAAGGTACTCGGGTTCAAATCCAGCAGGAAAAATAAAGGTAAGAAATTTGTTCCTGAATAATCTCTATATATGTAAATCCGTCTGAATATTAGAAAAAATAAAACATTCGCGTTTTCTCCTAAAAAATTTTTTAATTAAATCATGGCTTTAAAATTTTTTTTTTGAACATATTAGTGACCTTGAAGTTTCCCAAAGTCCTCCTATATCACTTCCTCAAATCTTCCCCAGAACCTCCCGGGGAGGACCCTGAAGAAGGTCCTGGGGAGCGCCCCAGGACGCTGTAAAGCGGACATTTTCGGTTCCTGAGGACCTCCTGGTGACAATTTTCTGCATCCTCAGGGATGCCTGGGGGATGAGGGTCCTGGGATGTGAATCCTCCCCAGGACATCCTGGGGAGGCAAGTGTGCTATATGGGACTTTTGTGAGCCACTGTATGTCTATACAAGAAGTTTAACATAAAGTACAGGGAGGAATGGGACATACCAGCAAAGGAAGGAATGGGACAATTCCAATATTTTTCACTCTTTTTTTTTTTTCTCTTAGTTACAGTTTCGTTAATTATAAAATCGTTTCTGAAAATTATGTTTCTCCCATAATTTCTTTTATATTCCGATAATTTCAGAGCTTTAAGGGAGTACTTCAATTGCATGTCTGTTAAATTTGTTTTATTTATATTATTTTAATTACTCATAGAGGAAGTTTTTATTTTTATGTAAAATTAGCCGTAAAAAAGGATGCACACTTTATGTTGTTTTAAGAACAAATTAATCTTTGGGGTTGTGCAAATGTAATGTTATCGTTTCAGGAGGGAGGAGGTTTGTCTTTTGATATAAATATCATTTCTGATCATCAATTGTTTCTCTTTTTATTTGTAATATGGTCTTTAGTGCAAAGTAGTACGTTATTTTTATAGCCTGTTACATATTTTTTTAAGTTATTAAAATCGCTAAATTATTATAAAATTATTTAACTCTAAAATATAGTATACTCTAACGTTTAAAATTCTTATTTTTCTTCATATGTGTATGCATATATAATCACAGTTTGAGAAACAGTAAAAAGTGTATTTGAAATTAAGCTTGTGCTTACTAATAAATAAAGAGAAAGAATGTTGTCTTCGTTTTGTTGATATCAATTTCTATGTGCTCCCCACCCCTCTCCGTTCGGTGCAAGTACAATAAATCTTTATAACTGTTGAATGCATTATGTAACAAAAAGGTATCATGGGATTCATTTAAATAGAATTGCTTTTAATTGTTATGTGATATAAGATTTTTCATATGAAAAATGATATTTTATCAACTTCTCATCATTTGATCATAAAAGTATGCGGAAAATAAATGAAACCAGTTTTGTATGTTTTTTCGAGCAAAATAAGTTATAGGAATCAAAATTTTCTACACTTTGATACCGATATCATTAATGGGGGGGGGGGGGGGAGAGTTGAAGGAGGATAACGTATGAATCAGAAGTAGTGGGGGGGGGGATCCAAAATTAACAAAAAGTTGATAAAATTATATTTGCACAGCCCCTTTCGTAAGCGAGCTCTACGCGATACAGAATAATTAAAAAATATTTCATGCTTCAAAATTCTTTCTAATACCATTGTTAATTTCAAATTCGGTATTTCAGTAGAAAAATATTCTTAAAATAATAATATAAAAATTTCCTACCTTTCTCGAGGGTTCTTGAGGGATGCACGGTGGTCCGAATCTAAATTCTTGGTAATCTTCAAAGACAGAAAATCCACATCAAAAATAAGAGACAAAACGTAAACACACAAAAAAGAAAAGTTGATTATTTACACACGCGCGCACAGATATTACATGTTTCTTGATCATTATTCTTATTAATCTGACTACATCGAAATCTGAAAGGTACAAAAAGAACATTAATAAAAAAGATCGTAAAATAACCAATCAGCTTTAAGTTTGCACAAGAAAGAAAAAAATAAATAAATAAATAAAAGAAAAATGTTCTGAAAATGAGCGGCTGTTGGTGCCAGAATGTCTTCGTGAAGAGTGTTTTCACACTCCCCACCTTGAGTTCATTAGGGGACAGAACTCAATCACTGCAGTTGGAGTCTTTCGGGCGGCCGTACAATTCGACCACGACGAGTAGTCAAACGCTTCTGCAGTACTGCATCACTTTGATTATCGGCGATTTCATTCACCTCCAAAGAACAAAGTTTCTTAATGGGACGAATTAGCATTCCAGTTGCAGTCTTCAACTTTACTACGCGCACAACGCCATCTTGACTAGGTATAAGTTCGATAACTCTACCAAGAGGCCAGTTTATTCGGCTAGAATTTTCCGTCCATATTAGGACAACATCTCCTACACACAAAGATCTTGATTTTTTCCCATTAAAGATCGAACATTTTAATGTGCCGAGGTATTCGCTTCTAAATCTTGCTTTTAAATCGTTTCTAATTTTAATTCTATAATGGTATCGTTTATTCATTTCTTTGTGGTCTAGGAATTCTAGTTCAGGCATACCTATTTTAGTATTTTCCTGTAGGAACATTGAAGGCGTTATAACTTGAAGATCTTCATTATTATCTGTAACATACGTCAAGGGGCGGGCATTTATAATACTTTCACAATCGCAGATAACGGTATGTAGTTCTTCAAAATTTAAAGACGACTTGCCCAATACCCTTCTCAAGATTCGTTTCAGGATTCCAACAAGCCTCTCCCAAAATCCACCCCACCAAGGTGCAGAAGGTGGAATAAATTTCCCGTCTATACGTGAAAACGCAGTAACCGCTTTTACTTTTTCATAGTCAATAGTTTTCAATAAATTGTGGCAGCCAGTAAAATTTGTGCCGTTATCTGAATATATTATTGCAGGACGACCTCGTCTAGAAATAAAGCGTTTCAGTCCTAAGATAAAGCTTTCGGTTGAAAGAGCTGTCAATAGCTCGAAATGCACAGCTCTAAAAACTGCACACGTGACTATCAAAATCCAGACTTTAGATTCTTTTTTCAAATAAAGAGGCCCACACAGGTCTATTCCTATTATTTCGAAAATCGCGGCTTCTCTGACACGATCAAGAGGTAGACACTTTCTGCTACATCAGGTGGTTTTGCTGAGTGTCTTTTACAAATGATACATTTGCCGATTACCTTTTTGATTGTTTTCCGACTCTTCAGTACCCAGTAATTTTCTCGTAAAGCAGTCATCAACAAGGGTACGCCACAATGACCGAATTCTAAATGTTTCGAAAATATAATCTGTTCTACGACGTAATGATTTGAAGGGAGTAAGATAGGTAATCTAAAATTAAATTCATCTTCTCGTTGAAATATCTTCGTTTTCACGCGTATGATTCCTTCCGAATCTGTAAAAATATTCAGGCATTTCAGCCTTTGATTATGTTCATTCACAAAGGATTCTTTTTGCACAAGTTTTAATAATACTGTTTCTGCCGCTTTTAATTCGTTGTGTGTTAATTGACCGAATATTCTGTCGGTACTACCCCTTTTCGAATTTTGGTAAAATCGCGAAATCCAACCAGTAACTCGCAAAATTTTATTGTAAGAAGAATAACGATTATAAAATTGTGCCTCATCACTCTCTACATTAGGAGCGGTCACAATAGTTTTTCTTTTTTCAGAATTCACTATATCCATATTAGGAAAAATATTAGTACTAGGCCAATTTTCCTTTGATTCTGAAAGCCATGATGGCCCTAACCACCACTGAGATTTAATAAGGGATTTTGCACAACAACCGCGTGACGGTAAATCTGCTGGATTCATATGTCCAGGTACGAAATTCCATGAAGTGTTGGGGGTAAGCTTTCGAATTTCTCTAACTCTATTTTCAACAAATGTAGCCCAAGGACCTTCCCGTTTTATCCAGTATAACACGTCCATTGAATCTGACCAATAGAAAGTATCAACATTTTCTAATTTCAAATCGTTTTTAATACTATTAGACAATCTAGCTCCAATACAACAGGCCAATAACTCAAGGCGTGGAATGGAAATGTCCTTTAGAGGAGGTACTCTAGAACGAGCCTGAATAAGTTGACAAGTTACACGATTTTCTACTTCATTTCTTAGATAAATGCATGTAGCGTAAGAAAATTTACTAGCGTCGCAGAAAATATGTAAAGATAAGTTTCCCTCTTTTAGAGATAAGTTAGACAATCTTCGCGGGATCTCAAGATTTCCCAAATCATTAATTTCCTTAGTCCATTTTCTAAATTCCTTAACTATCTCATCGGGCAGCTTGCACTCCCATGACGCCTTTATTTTCCAGCATTTCTGTAAAAGTAATTTTGGAATTAAGGTCACGGGGCAAGTGAAACCGATGGGATCGAATATTTTATGAGTTAAGGACAAAATTGTTCTTTTAGTGATGCACTCATTTTCCAATTTAAAATTCCGAAAATCACACGATAATGTATCACTCTTGGTGTCCCACATTAAACCAAGTAAGGGAATCTTATCCTCAGCCGCATCACTCAAATGACCCTTTTCATTAAAGCCTAATCCAATTTCTTCGCACCGATTATGACACCAACCACGAAGATCAAATTGTGCCGAAGCTAAGAGTTTCCTTGCTTCATTGCGAAAATATTCTAACTCTTCTAACGATTCTACACTAGCTACACAGTTATCTACATAGAAAGATTCTTTAAGTTTTATAGCAACATCTTTAATGTTCTCAGGTGCTTCATCTAAGTGACGTGTTAGAGAAGCGGCCAAAAGGAAGGGGCTACAACTGATCCCAAAGACAACCCGACAATGTCTATAAATTTCAAGGTTTTCTGAATTCCCATCTCTCCACCAGAAAAAACGTAAAAAATCTCTATCCTTTTCATTCAGTGATATCTGTAAAAAAGCTTTACGAATATCTGCTACAACACCTATCTTTCCCACTCTAAATCGATTTAGAACAGAAGGAATTAGTTCAATTAAATTAGGTCCCTTCTCTATACAATCATTTATGGAAACAGAACCCTTAACATGTGCTGATCCATCAAATACCGGCCTAATTTTGGTAGTAGAATTAGGTTTTATTACAGCTCTATGAGGGAGATAATGTACTTTGGTGCTAAGTTTTTCCTCTTCTTTCACTCTTTCAATAACCCTTTCCGTTTCCCACTCATTTAAAACTGCTTCGTAATCTTTCAACAAACCGCAATTTTGGAGATTCTTAATATTATTTTGCAGGCGTTTTATCGCTAAATCTTTATTACTTGGAATGGGAGGATGCTCACTTAACCAGGGAAGACAAACTTTGTACCTACCATCAGTTTCACGTCTTACGGTTTCTTTAAAATGCTCCAAAACTAATTTCTGGACTTCTTCCTTAGCTTGTTTTTCCGCAGGATCTACTATGCCTAAAGAATCTAAATTCCACAAATCTGTAATTTTGGCATCGTTTACATATAATGAAAGGACCAAAAGAGAACTATCCATTTCATTTCCGCCAATTTTGCCCATAGTAGTCCAACCCAGTTTTGTTTGCATCGCAACCAAACCACAAGATAAATTTTCTATTTTACCTGTAAATAGTTCTCCCACAACATCTGCTCCCAAAAGTACATGTATTTCATTTAAATTTCTTTCATATAAACAATTTTTACCTTCAGGGCAGATATCGCTCAAAAATATATTTTTTCCTTTTAATTCCGCAATACAACGAATGTCTCTAATTTTGGGTACATTAGCGCAAATTTTTTCTTGTTCCATTACCTCAATTTTAATCTTTTTACCTCCCCTTAAACCCCTTAAATTAACAGAATAACAGTTATGATCTACCGTTGTTTCGGTACCTCCAAACAACCCGTGAGTAATTCTGACCTTTCTTAAACTTTTTAATTCCATCTTATTGGCTACGAACTTTGAAATATACGACTTAGAAGACGCCGTATCTAACAATGCGCGTACTATATATTCACAACCATTATTTCTTACATAAACATATAAAGTTTGTAAATAAACTTCATTCTGCAAGTTTTCATTCGCAAAAAGGGCAGTATCCGACACTTCGGTCTGTTGTTTAGATTTTTCTTTCTTTTCAGAGTCATTTCACAAAACAATGTGTTATGACTCCCGTTGCAAATCCGGCATTTTATATTTTTTTTGCAAAAACGCGATAAATGTTTTTTCATTTCTAGGCACTTAAAACATGCTCCCTTTTTCATTAGAATGTTCTTAATTTCATCAATAGATAACTCATTAGTTCTATCGCAATCAACCGATGAGTGGTGAAATGATTCACAAAAAACGCAGTTTATTACGTTTAAATTCTCTTTTTTGTTCGTTGACACTAAATCATTAGCTGTGGGATAATTTTTTTGTTTATTGTTATTTCGAAACGAATTAAAGTTTTTCTTTTCAGGAGGATTAAACATTTTCCTTTCTTCGTGAATTGGGTTTATTACTAGATTAGCCTTTTCTCTTGCGTTTAAACAAGTAGATAAGAAATTCATTAGCTCTTCAATTTCATAAAATCCCTTTTCATTATCGGACTTGTTAAGTTCTATTAACAAATCTTTCGGAATTGTTTTCAAAATGGTTGTACATAATACACTTGAAATGCTGTTTAAATCTGTCCCTAAGCTTTGCAAACTTCTCAGTTCTACTGATAATTTATCAAAATATTGTCGGAAAGCATATATATCATTCGAAGTTCTCAAAGGCTTGATAGCTAAAAGATTACTAATATGATTGTGTATTAATAATTGTTTATTAGCAAACCTACTTTTCAGCAATTCTATAGCCGCATCGTAATTTTTTTTCGGACACAGGAAAACCTTCTATTGTGTTTAAAGCGGTCGATCTTAATTGCGATCTTAAATAATTAAATTTATCAACTTTATTTAACGACTTATTATCATGAATGGCCGATTCAAAACTGCTCCAAAAGGAAAGCCATTCATTTATATTTCCATCAAATATTGGTATATGTAATTTCGGTAGCTTAACTTTTACACAATTATCCACTTTTTCATTAAATGTACTGTCTGAAAATTGTTCTTTGTTACTTTCTTGTTTTGATTTTAAATTTAAAAATCCGGCATTTAATTCTCTAATTTTCTGATTTGCGTGTGACTTCCATAATATTACATTTTCGCTATACTTTTCAGCGGCTTCTAATTCTTTCTCTAAATCATCGGGATTGACTAATAATTCAATTGAATTATCTGTTGTCTTAAGTGACTTAAATTTGTCGGTTAATGTTTCAACATGTTCTTGCAGTTCTTCGATAGACACATCGTCTGATTTTATGGAAGTTTCGATTTTATTTAGAATTTTCGTAACAGCCGATCGAAAAATAGTTCTTCTTTTTTTAAGTGTTTCTAAACTTTCAGCCATTTTTTTCTCTTTTTCTCTACTTAATTAGTTTATTTCGAAATTCAAATTCTTAATTGTTTCAAAATATATTACCACCGTACATCCCGCGACAGGGATGCCATGTTAATTTCAAATTCGGTATTTCAGTAGAAAAATATTCTTAAAATAATAATATAAAAATTTCCTACCTTTCTCGAGGGTTCTTGAGGGATGCACGGTGGTCCGAATCTAAATTCTTGGTAATCTTCAAAGACAGAAAATCCACATCAAAAATAAGAGACAAAACGTAAACACACAAAAAAGAAAAGTTGATTATTTACACACGCGCGCACAGATATTACATGTTTTTTGATCATTATTCTTATTAATCTGACTACATCGAAATCTGAAAGGTACAAAAAGAACATTAATAAAAAAGATCGTAAAATAACCAATCAGCTTTAAGTTTGCACAAGAAAGAAAAAAAAATAAATAAATAAAAGAAAAATGTTCTGAAAATGAGCGGCTGTTGGTGCCAGAATGTCTTCGTGAAGAGTGTTTTCACAACCATAGACAATCGGTAAGGGGCTATGCAACTATAATTATAGTTATACTGCATAAAATCAAGTGTATGAATTTATTTAAAACGTACGTAATATGAATTGTACAGTAAAATACACAGAAAAAGAGAGACTTTTAACAATTAATTTTTTCAAAGATAATTTTTTAATATTTTATTTCTTTTGTTATTACGAAAAAAAGTATAGGATTCGTAAAAAGTTTCGTCACATTTAGATGTTTTAGGGGTCAGATTTCCCGTTTTTTCGAAATGTCAGCCTGCTACTCTATTTGCATGTGACACACATTTCGTGGGTACTCTGTCACAAGAACTAATGCACAGAATTTTATATTTAAAATATATATGTTTAATATAGAAATTATGACTAGTCTGTCTCTGATATAAATTGGTGATGATTAGTTTTTAATGTAAATTCTAGTTTTCAACGGATTTTACACGTTTTAGGGGTCATATATACCAAAAAACTTGTTTTTACTAAATGGCTGTATGTATGCGACCTAAATTTCGTGGGTGCTCTGTCTCAAGAACTAATGTACATCTTTCAATAAAAAATATATTTAGATAGTCCTTGTTATAAATTGATTCCGATTTTTTTTTTTTTTTTTTTTTTTTTTTTTTTTGACGTAAATCGTTTAATAGATTTTGTTGCTGTTCTAATTTTTTTCAGATTTCTGAAACAACTCTACCTGAATGCATAATGGACGGATTTTCATCAAACTTCAGATTTAGTTTGTCCCTAATATGATTTGGTGTTTTTTTATATTTTGGCGTAAATCGCTCAATATATGGCGCTGATGTGCTGAATTTTTCATAATTTGCACAATAGAGGGGAGGGGGGATCTGCATAATTTCCGCAAATTCTAATCTTAAGAACTAACGCACAAATTTTCATCGAACTTCAGATTCAGTTATATGTTGACACCAGCTATTGCAGTGTCACCGTTGCAGGTTTTGGTGTAGATCACTAAACAAGTAGCGCTTTTATGGTGCATTTTTTACGTGATTTTACCGATATTCATATCTTAAGAACTAATGCACGGAATTTCATATCATTAAAATTCCCATGATGGGTATAGACATCGATTGTCTTTTAATTTTGGTACTTCGACGAATTTTGAAATAGTATTATCTTTGTGATAGAAGAAAGTTGTGGGATTTGGAGTTGTGGACAAGGTATTTCCGGTATTTTACTTTCTTAAAAAACTTGACATTATCAACCAAACTCTTTGAATTTTTTTGGTGTTAAAAACATAAGATATACGTAGCCTGGGTGAAAAAAATATTGCTATTTAGTGGTAAAGGGCTGGTAAGATTTTTAACGAGATAAAACTCTCAGGTTTTAACAAATTTTGTCAAAATTTTCACACATTTTATTTTGTAAAAAAATATTTCTAATTGTCGGAATGTTTCGAAATTTTCGTAGGTAATGCAAGTATGATCTGTTTAAGTGCTCTGAAAAGATGTTGAAATACGGAAGTTTAGTTACATTTATATGCAGAAAATTACATATATTTAATAAACATATGCTTTCCTTGTAGTGTGAAGTGATCCGTCTTCGCCAGTGTATTTGAAAGAGTTAAAATTTCATTAATTTTGTTAAAATTCAATTAATTTTTATGCATGTAAATATAAGAGGTATTTAATATGGTTTTAAGTAATTTTTATAAAATGTTATTATAATGGGGATAGTGATGTGAGATAGTGGGAGGAATGGGACAGTAGGTTTTTTCTTTATGTAATATTCTAAACATTTCATCAATCGCACGCTAGATAAAGCATTGGTAGCCAAACTTTAGTTGAAAAAAAATTGTTGGTCTGTATAAGCTTACAATTGTATAAAAGATCATTTCAAGAATCAAAAGTAAATTTACATTTTATGCTTTTTGTATATTAGTGATTTGTTATTCATAGGTGTAATAGTTTCATTATTTATGGAACATTATACTGTATATTATTAGTTATTTAAAACAAGTCTAAAAGCAGCACTTTTGTTTATACAAGAAGTTTAACACAAAAAAAGAAAGTGGGTAGGAATGGGATATGCCAGTAAAGGGAAGAATGGGATATGCCTTTCTTTTTTTAATGAGATGAATGTAAATTGGTAACATGCAAACATATTTAGAGGGCAATATATTAATTATAACATTGATAGCATATTCATTTACTTCAAAATGTAAATAATTTAAATTGACGATTTTTTAATGTTATCTACGACTAACAATACTGAATTTCCATTTACGTTATGATTCTGCCACATACATTATATCAATCTACCATCTTTATTAGATTATATATCTAGCCGACACTTGATTATTTGTGCCTTATAGCTTTATTTTACTGCAATTCGATATATACATATAAGTGGTGAGTTATGGAGAACATTTTAAAACTTACAATTTCTTTAATTATAAAATACCTTTTGAATGTTTTGTTTCTATATTGTTCAAGCATATTAAAAGGTGTTCCACCTTGCACTCTATAAATTGAAATTTTTGTTTTAAAGTTAAAGTTGATTTTCTAAGTTTTGTAAAAAGTGTCGCACCCCACCGCAATTTTCACTATTTTAACAAAAATTATTAACAAAGTACCCAGATTCCTTAATAAATGGGCCTGTCAAATGATGGCTGCTTGCATTTGTTCGAAGATTAAGCTTTTATATTACAATGCACGCCTATTGGCATTATTTATTGAGTAAGAAGGCGTATTGTGTTTCAGCACTATTTATTTATATAAACTTGCCGTCGAAGGACAATGACAACATACAATGTTGATGATTTTTTTTTAAAATCTACATCTTCAACATTATGGATGCCTTCAGGAAATCATTTTAAAAACACTTGAGCAGTTTTATTGATACATATTTAGCATTTATAAAGCATATTCAATATTTTTTATGTGTTACAATTCCACCTATCAATGGATTTTTGTATTTTTATTTCATAAGTTAGAAGAATGTCAAGCCTTTATAAAAAAGACCTTTTCAATATGGTTTTGCGAGTTCATTTTAGATGAAATTAGTAATTAAAAATGGGAGCAATTTACGATTTATTGTTGCTATGTCAGTAAATGGAAACACCTCAGATGAGAAAATCCTACGACTGTATATGTGACTTTAACTTTGCCAAAATGCCGATCATCAGCTTGAATTTAAAATGCATGTTTTTTCTTCATCAAGTTAATTTTTAAATTCTTGTAACATTCAATACGAAGATGAATATTGGCTTTTCTATAATGTTATATTCATTATAAATTTTACTAAATTTTTCTTTCTTTTTTATGTTAACATCTAACTTTTTATTTTAGATGCATGAAGAAACTGAAGTTCAATTTTAAAACAATGCGAGCTCCTTGATGACGAAAGTAGAAGAAAAGAAGCACTGTCTTTCAATGAGAAAAATCTTGCGAACCTCATTCTGCAGCACTGAATTTTTTCAATTTATTGCAATATATCTTTAACATTTCCTTTATGATATTATCTCCAAAAATAATTTTTTAAAAGTATGCAAATCATAGATATTTGTATAAATACTAATTATGTAGTATTTGCAAAATGTGAGTCATATTAAAAAGATATAAATGTGTAATGAATTAAATAAATAGTTATTTAATAAAACTTATTCATATTTCATTGTATTTTGTTATTTAATCATATTGCATTTATTGGTAGTATAGATATGCATATTACATTTATATCAAAAACGACAGCTCCATAATATTTTCCAAATGAATATGTATTTCTTTTTGTTTCCATTCTAGCTTTTTACTTTCAGAAAGATTGCTTAGGAAACTCTGATTATAAAATACTGATAAACATAAAAAGTGCAAGACCTGCCCACAATTACAGTTGATATGTCAAAGATGCATTTTTGTGTACATATGTTAAAGTGTGTATATTATCTCTCCTATGTGTAACTATTTTAGTTAAAGATTCTAATTCCAGAGCAATATTAACCACAGAAGAATTCTACTAAATTCATACATATTCGACTCATTCTTATGGATCTTTAAGCAAGTTT